>OX421281.1:2769768-4140902 GCA_949125355.1 Agriopis leucophaearia
CAATATTTTGACATAAACAAACAAACACATTGCATTGCATGTTAAATAAATGCTTGAAAAAAGCCATAGATTCTCGGAAGGTAGCTGGGTATAATACTGACTCTACCTACGTAAGTATTTGTTTAGGTAAAAGTTTAAAACAACTTCCATTTGTCTTACAGAAAACTCAACACTACATGAGTGGATTATGATTTATGATAGATGTTATCCTAAAAAAACATCGTGAGTCGAGTTGGAAACTCGTAAACCAATCTTTTGTGTGTTTAAGGTTGATAAAGGTTCAAGTGCCTTTCGATATCCATTGAGTTTGCAAAGGACAGACACATTGACTTGCGAGAATAAAATGTTAATTTGCAAGTCTGTGGAATTCACTGCTTGAATATAATCTGGGTGTCTTCAAATAACCAGTGACTCGGTTTCTTCTAGGCAAGCGTGCTCCATCATAGACCGCATCAGGCGAGTTGGCGTTCAAACGCAAGCCCCTTATTACAAAAACTTACATTTCTACCATTTTACACATTCAATTTAGATTGAAGTGCAATATAAGATATCTTTGTTCCAGAATGCTGTCCAAGTCTCTCCCCGTCTGTTTCCTGTTCCTCGGAGCGGCGCTCTGCGCGCCAGAGCGTGTCCAGAGCGATGCCTCCAGCGGTGATCATGACACCCAGCATATTATGGACCCGGCAGACCTGCAAGATCACGTGGCACCCGTGGAGAAACGATCCCCGCATTACAACTTCGGACTTGGCAAGCGTGCTTATAGCTATGTCTCGGAATACAAGAGGCTGCCAGTTTACAATTTCGGGCTTGGAAAAAGGTGAAAGATTTTAAATCTACATCGTCGCTTACTATCACGCGAGTTGGGGGCTAAACGTAGATCTATTCTTTATAAAAAATATAAAATCTAATTTTGCGTTCGTAATAGACTCAAACCCCATTTAGGCGGTGTGACGCGGCGCGTCGCTGCAAGGTATAGCGTAGGATACCTATAGAGGTATCCTACGCTATAGTGCATCATGCAAAAGTAACTTTTAAACTTTCGCGTTCAAAAGTTTATTGGAACTTACAGAACATTATTTTATTTAAGTAAAATTACCTCTTGCTCGACGTTTCGACAGTGTTACAATGACCGTGGTCATGAGCTGACGGAAAACTGCGAGTGAGTCCGGCGAGAAGAGCGGGTATTTTATTCTTCTATTCACTTGAACTTGAGAAATCCATATAAATTATGTTTTGCCGCGCTGCCTTAATGCGGTTTGACTTTTACAAGAGACCTATTGTGGCATGTGGCTCCTCATCATAATTTTGGACTCGGGAATCGTGCATATATACAGCTATCATTATGTCGAGTACAATAGATTGCATGTTCACAACTTTCGGCTGGGAAATAGGTTACCATTTAAATCCTCCTATATATGAAGTAACTTCCTATGTAATTAAATGACATAGGTCAAAAGATTAGTAAGCTGAAGTGGCAGTGGGCCGTTTTTTTGCCTAAAGAACCGATAACCGATGAGGTAGATGAGTTCTAGAATGGAGACCACGTTTAGGAAAACATAGTATAGGACTTCTTGCAGCCAGGTGGAGTAACGACCTCCATTAAACGGCGGGTAAAAACTGGCTGCAGAGAAATGCGGGCCTCATTGGCATGCATTAAGAGAGACCTATGTGCAGCAGTGGACAATAGAAGAATGATGGTGACATATGAAATAATAGCTGCGCCCCGTGGTTTCCTCCGCATGGACAGTTCTTCAGGAACCGTTAATTTTCAGCGATAAAAAGTATCATATATACACCATTATCTGGCTCTCTAATTTTGTGCAAAAATTCACGTCGATATGTTGCCGTGTAAAAGAAAAACAAATATGTAAACCATCTAACACGCATTTTCGCATCAATAATATAAATATGATGAATATTGTTTTAAGGGGGAAGCTAGGTAAAATTTTATATATTATAGATTAAGTTGTCTTAAGAGGACTTGATTTTTTTGTAGACGCTAACCCAGTCTAATCTTCACCAGGTCTCGCCCCTACTCGTTCGGTCTAGGCAAGCGGTCGGTAGACGAGGTGCAAGAAGAAGACATCAATACCAACGACCTCGATGAAGCCGCGCTACAAGACCTCTTTGAGCAGTACGATGATGGACCCGGTAAGTGGTTTTTAACGGACTTCAAAAAAGACGTTCTCCATTCGAGGTTTTATTTGTTTGTTTACCGTATATCTTCTCAGGTAATGACAGATTTCAATTTTCTTTCAAGTGAATAGGCTATAGAAATATCATTTTAATTTGAAGAAAATATTCTACATTTCATGGTGGTAAATTAGCGAACGAATCCCTTTTATCACCCACTTTCCGTAAGGTCTGATTTATTCTTTTGTAACAAAAAATAACTATAACATTAATTATAAATTATTACTTTCTCCTAAATTCGTTTATACACTTCTTAAGTTCGATAGGTACATACACACCTTGAAATTTTGATTAAATTTGGATACACATATACACATAAAATCGGAGGTGTCCTGAAAATCGTTTCAACAGACAGCCCCGTTAGCTTAGTTGGTAGTGATTCTGCCTTCTGTACTTGGGGACGTGGGTTCGATTCCCACCTAAGACATACATTTTTGTGATGAATATTTGTGTTTTTTCTGTGTCTGGGTGTTAATATCTATTTAAGTATGTATTTAAAAATATATATGTATGTATATCAGTATCTGGCAGCCAAATTACAAGCTTTGCTTAGTTTGGGGTCAGATGGCCATGTGTGCAATAATGTCCCAGATATTAATATTTTATTTTTATTTTTTATCTTTGAGACACGTGTAATTAGACTGACAACTCAACTTACGATTAACTCACCTGTTTGTTATTTTTTTTTTCCCAGATTACGAAAAACGTGCCCGTCCTTACAGCTTCGGTCTCGGCAAGCGCTTTTCCGAAGACGAGGCGGCGGAAGAGAAGCGAGCTCGCATGTACAGCTTTGGACTCGGCAAACGGCTACTGCTTTACAACTTTGGCCTCGGCAAACGTGCCAGAACTTACAACTTTGGCCTTGGCAAGAGGTTAAGCAGCAAATTCAACTTCGGTCTCGGAAAGAGACAGAGGGACTTGCACAGGTTTAGCTTTGGCCTCGGTAAGCGGTCAGAAGATCCTTCTCTGGAACCTGATACGTATGAAGATCTGTAAATTGTTATTTTATTTGAAAACTTACGGGGTTATTTTAGGTATTATGTAGATATTTTTTGATCCAATTAGCTATGTTCTTGTTAGTGCTAAGTAAGTATTGATTTACTCACAAATACGTTTTTCTTGTGAAAATACCAGCCAATTTTCACAAAAAAATCTGTTATAGGTATCTTTTAATTTTTGACAAGTAATTGGCAAATAATACATTTAATTAAACGGCTTTTAAAGAATCTTATGATGTTTTAATTATTTGTCTAGTCAACTAATTAGGTAAAAAGTTGTTTTATCTTCCGTAAGTTTTCAATGGCGATGTTAAACTTTAAATCTTGGACTGGAATTTTTTAATTTGAAATTTGCAACGAGTATTTCTTTTTCTCTTAGACAAAGAACTATGTCTTTGCTATTCGCGACTAATTGTCTGTCTGCAGCTTAAACATATAACTTGTAATATAAATATGTACTTACCCTTTATGTACCCATGTAATTGTTTTACGCGAGTTGTAATTGTTTTAATTTTTACCAACGAAGTTACTGTTTCAAAATTTAGTATAATAGGTACTTATACGATACTTACTGACCTTGAAAACTAAGTTATAATGTGAATGTAGGAAAATACATTTTATTTTGTATATTATTTTTGAACCTGTGTAGTTAATCCAATGTTTTCCAAAAATTGTAAGTTAACTTATTTGACGATTAAAAAAAATGTACTATGAAGTTGCAATTTTGACTTATCTTTTAATAAAAAAGAAAACTTGATTTGTCGTTATTTACTAAATAAATTAAATTGGGTATTCAATTAATGTGAATTTTATTTATCTATTATACTTCACAGAGAGAACGATTATTTATTTAATCAAATATATTTTAACATTCTACTATTATTATTTTTTTGCTAAACACGATTGGTAGTTCCTAGATAAAGTAAATGTTACTAAAAAAGGTCTTATTTTAATGGCAATATTTAAACAGATTGCAACTTTACAGACATAAAATTAGGATATAAGTTATTTAGACATAAGTTTCTCTTTAAGACTTAAATGTTGTTTAATAAATAATTATAATCATTAAAAAAGTTTAATTAAACAAATAATAGAAACTGCATCATTTATGTTATTTTAGTACTGATTTCCCTTTAATTTAAAACCTTATTTTATAACGTAGTCTTTAATGAGCTTTTTCTCTATAAGTATATAGGGTTACGCATATACCCTATCCTAAGCAGAAAGTAGGTCATTGTACTCACCTATGATCAACTTTTACTTTGGGACCGAAAACTGAAATCGCGAAAAAAATTAACAGCTATTCCATAGAAAACGATCATTGACACTCGACAAAATGTATGAGCATTTGGATTGTCTACAGACCTTCAACAGTCTATGGGCAGCCACACTGTTTTTGTAATGTTAGTGAGTTTGTGGTTTGTTTTTCTTTTTGGAAATATATATAGTAATATTGTACCCGGTACAAGCTGATGTCGGGAACTAGCGATACCGGTTCAAAGAGCTACGTTCTGCGATTGTCAACCCACCTGCCTAGCTTGGCAATTGCCGGCAACTCCTAATCAAATTTTATGAGCAGTACAATCTGCGAAAAGCAGAAGATCGCGCCTTGTGGCGTTCTTTAGGATAGGCCTACGTCCAGCAGTGGATGAACATCAAATAGACCAATGATGATAATGATGATGATGATGATTGTATCTGGCAGCCTACTACCGTGAAACATATTTGAAAAAACCTCCTATTTTTAGCATTTCTTCGCAGCCGTCAGAGGTAAAATACATTTACTATAATACATATAAGTACAAGTAGGTACAGAAGATTCACTCCGCAAAATCATTTAAATAAGTAGCGACTCTTGCTACTACACAATAAAGTGAAATTCAGGACGTGCGAGCGCTAACTGCCTACCGCTATATTAACCTAGAAGTTGCCTCTCTGTCTATCGCGTAACTGTTGTCGCGTTATCTCTGTCTATCGTGCGGCAGCGGGCACGGCAAGTCCGGCAAGACGACTACTTGTAGCTTCATACCCAAAGTGCGGAGTGCGCCAAGCCTGCTATAACAATGAGGTGTCAGTACTTTTTTATTATACAGGCCTATATAATTTTTTATCGGTGGTGGACGCTGCAAATATTTAACAAACATCTGTCAACCTGTAGTTTAAATATTTATTAGTACCATAACGTGTTTATTATAATAACAATGAAAAAAATCTACCTCCGCTGCGGCAGTTATTTTTCTGTGTGCACGAAAGATACCATGTTAACTTTTTTTTATTAATTTTTTTTATAACTTTTAATGTATATTTTATACGTGTTACTCCACATTTGTGAACCTTTTTAATAAGTACAGTAAGCTCTCGTGGTGGTCCCACAAAAATTTCATTGACTTTGACTAAGAGATTTTGGATACGTTTCAATAAGACAAATATTTTCTTTCAAGCGCCTGTTGATTTAGGTATATCAGTAATTTTGTCTGATTGCTTACTTATTTTGAAGTTGGTTTTTATATTGATTATTATTACTGGCCTCCGACCAACTATACCTAAATGTTATTCTAAAACCTATGTTACGAGATATACTATGAGGGTGGGTACCTAACTTTCTACACAGTTTTCATAGATGCCTGAAACTTCTAATAGATTTTCATACGTGTATATATATATGTATATATATAGCAACGTTGAGGCAGGTTGCTTGCTTCGCCTTTGCTGGCCTTGGCATTACATATACGGGGTATTTTTTTTTTTCAAATTTACCGTTTCATTGTCGTAGAATGGTTGTTTTTTCTTCCATCCATGTTCTTTGTATAAGTAAGTACATACAGCCTAAAGCATGAAGTATTGTAGAAGCCTACTTTTTGGGTATTCCCAAAACGCAGACTTCAATAACCACACCTAACTTGGCTACGGTCAACGACAGAAAGCTAGCTTGTGTATGATGAGTATGCATAGAAAAAGGGAAAATTAATTGAAAACAAAAATTCTGACAAGAATTAGGCTGAGTGGACTAGTTTTAAAATAAAGTTTCAATGTTAGGATATATGTTATTTAAATAATTATTGTTTAAATATAGAAATTTTCGGCACCAACTCCATATATTAATTTTTTGCCCCATCCTATCTTAAAGTCTGGCTACGCCCATGCTTGCATACTAATATATACCTACGTTAGACTTAGAATATATAATAATTAGTCATTTCGAACAAAAACATGCAATAAGTTATTATATTTCATAACTAGCGACCCGCCCCGGCTTCGCACGAGTATATGTTTTATTATATATTTAAACCTTCCGTGAAAAATTATCTAACTGATAGTGAAAACCGCATCCAAATCCGTTGCGTAGTTTTAAAGATCTAAGCATATATAGGGACGGACAGACAGAGGGAAGCGACTTTGTTTTATACTATGTAGTGATAGTGACGATGAAGTTGAACTGTTCGATATTCATATAAAACTGCATGAAACGATATAGGACGTCATATGATAAAACAGACACACAAAAATTCAAACCTAAAAGTAGTTTTAACGATAAAAGTAAACATTGATTTTCAATATTTTTTCTCGTCATATTTTAAAGCCAACAGACTGAAACGAGCCGTTTTTCCGCTGTTTCTTTTGTATCCCAAATGAACCGTAATCTGGTAAAGTGAAATTATTTTAAAGACCAATGAAAGAAAGCTATGAAGGGAATGTTTTTAACGAACCCGGTAAATCTTTATTTTCAGGAGGCGTTACCTGATAGGTACTAATGGAAAATCTGATTGATCAGTATGCGGTATTTTAAGAGTAGGAATACTGGTGGATTTTGCATAATTACTTAATTCAATCCTACTTCAATTTACCGTCAATTTATTTAGGTTGTTCGAGTGCATAATTCTTCTACATCTCTACCTACATTAATAAAGGTAGAGGTATAAATAAATCTATATATATATAATTATATACCTACTGACATAGTTCAGGAGTACCTAGGTTCGGTTTCTGAAAATAATTATCAATAAAAAAACGACTTCCTAAAAATGTCAGAACTGGACTAAATTGAAATGGGACGACACGAGAAGCACCAGCTTTCAAATAAAAATAGAATCATCAAAATCGGTTCACCCAGACGAAAGTTCTGAGGTAACAAACATTAAAAAAAACAGTCGAATTGATAAACTCCTCCTTTTTGGCAGCGGTAAAAAAAAGTTAGCTTATGGTTACAAAAAACTTTGTATAATGTTAAATTCTTGTCACTAAATAAATAATGTCGGTTGATGTTCTGTAGACATGGTTTTGGTTGATGGTTTGGTTGATTTTCTGTAGAGACAAAAATTATATGAATAACGGCTGCTGATTGGTACCAAATAGTACCAATACTTAAATCTGATAGGTAGATAGGTAGAGCTTGTAAAGTCTGCATCCAAATTAATATGTCGGAACCAATAAATGTCAAACACTGTTTTAAACTATCACGGTTGTTCACTAAAGTTATATGATTATTTACGGGATATTTACCGTGGTAAGGTTGTGGAAGGAGCTCCCGATATTTCATTTCTTTCTTTTATTTGGAGCTCCTTCCACAACCTTACCACGGTATATATCCAATAAATGTCGACTTGAGCAGTGTCGTTTGCTAGCTGACGATATGTAATGAGACGTTTTTTTATAATAGGCCCATTTAACTTGTTGACAAACAATACAATGGCTGATAATCATGATGTAGATAGAGTGAAAACCCCACATACAGTCAGATTTTGAAGTCTTTATTTATTTTTTTAACAAATACAACCTAACTAAAATACTCAATATCTAAACTACTTGACCTATTCTACAAAAACAGTTTGATTGCCCATAATCCAAATGCTTAAGCCTACTAGCCTAGCAGTTGGCAGCTTACCCAGCATGCTAGCAGCATTGAGTAAATACCAGCATTTCGGTCATGCATCCCACTCTGAAAGTTTTTAATTAGTCAGCATTGTCGCCATAATTATTTCAATGAAAGCCCTTTATACTAAAAGGGAAACTACGCGGAAAGGGTGTTCTAATCCGAAAGAGATCCATAGTCATAACGATTTTTTTTTTGCTATAGGAACAACCCTGAAAAAAATCAGCTGTTTCATAGAAAACGGTAATTGACAGACAAAATGTATGGAACAGCATAATGATGAGTAGGTAGTAGGTACAATGATCTTCTTTCGGATTAGTACAGGGTATATGCGTAACCCTGCATAATACCAACTCGAATAATCTTTCCAAGGTCAGCCTACTTTACATAGAGCCTCTCAACCTCAGCTAACAATTTTATTATCCCCAAATAATTACGCTAAAGCAAATTATCATTAACTTTTATATTTTGGGCACAATTTATTGGTCTGAGTTAAACGGGGGTCATTATTTTAAATAGTAACCTCTGGCCGAAAAGGGTGGAAATCGCTCCACAAATGAAACATTTGACCACCCTAAAATAAGTTAGGTCTGTGCCTCTTGATTATTATAAGCTGTAACTACGTGTTATAATTATAGAGAAGGCACAGTTTTTGTGTTATCAAGTTATTTTGAGGCTCTCGCTTTTGAAAGAAAATAAAAATAAGTGAAGTAGCTCTGAAAACGGAGCTACCATAATCGCATAGCGACTAAGCCCCAAACAAAAATAAGTTGGACCCAGGTAGACCAGGTAGGTTAGGTGTCCTAAAGCTGCGACCAGAATCACCGCATGATGAGCAGCAACTTCCTATTAGTACACGGTGAACTTATTGCGATCCTCAAGCCTGCCTGCCAGCCAAGCGTAGCGATTATGCCACCGTTTCTGAGAGGGAGGCCTTTGTTCAGCAGTGGACGTTTACGGGCTGATGATGATGATGATGTATGTTTTTTTTAAAGTAGAAAAGTACGTAACTGACTACTTTTTATAACCACATTTTTATTAGCTTTACTAGTAACTAACTATCAAATCTTGGAATTCAATTTTAACGTGGTAATGGGGCCAGCATTTTGGGGACAATTCCCACTGGTAGCGGTTTAATAGATTAGTTTAGTAGTTAGGTACCTATTAATTAGTCATTTTTATTATTATGATTTTTTAATATTAATAAGATGGAATGTTATTTAAGTCAAAGAAATTCGATATAAGTTATACATATTTGATACTTTGATAAAGTTAAAAAAAACAAATAAAACTACCTACTTTTAATTATTGTGTTTAATTAATGGGGGAGGCCTATGTTCAGCAGTGGATGTCCTATGGCTGAAATGATGATGATGATTATGAATTATTGTGTATTGATTTAGAACTAACCAAGTAAGTAAAATAGAATAAATAGATATTTTTAGAAAAAATAATAATTAAGTAAGTAAATTAATGTTTATTCGGTGTAATGTTTTTTATGTAAACAAAACTGAACTGATCTAATGTTGGAGCCAAGAAGTGGTTACTGGAACTTTAAATGGCCACAATGAATCCCTCGAGTTTAGGTGCATTTGGTTTGTTTTATAATAAGCCCGATATCAAGAGTTTCACTAGCCAGTTTCCGACTCCATCACCAGACCCTGATCGCGTAGTGTAAATAACCCTCAATTACTTTGACAAATGGTGCCGATAACAATATTCTTAAAAGTATTAACATAAGGGCCTGAACAGTGAACACAAATGCGTTGTGGCGAAAAAGAGTCAAGCTCCGCCTCTCACATAAGCGCAATTTTTTACCGACTTCAAAAAAGAAAGGTGTTTTTTTTTATGTTTATTACCTCTGAACTCTACGTTTATATACCGATTTGGAAAGTTATATTTTTTATTTGAAACAATATTTTTCAACATTGGTTCACTAGTTGACGATATAAATATATGTATAAGTTGCACACAAAGGGTACGTGGAGCTGCAAAGGAAATATAAAAAAAAGGTTTATTTTTTATGATAATTATTTAACTAGAGTAACGTAGACACACGGCGACGCAATATATTTACTCATTTATCAAAATTATAACCATTCCAGCTATCCCAGGATTTTGAAATTTGATGTTGTGGTAGGTGTTTGGTCGTGTATAGAGGGAAAAATCAAAAATTTACTCAAAATGATGTTAAAGTAGGTATTAGTACTAATAAAACTTAATTTTATTGGTGTCTCATAATAAAGGTATGAGGCTTTCATACTCTAAATCAAGTTCAACCACGAGCCAAAGAACCATGCATCACTTATGATATGAAGGAACCTACTTATCTAATTTCCCCAAATGTACTCCAACATTGTCCCATTTTCCTTACAAAGAAAGGACATGTCAAGTAAACACGAGTGCTTCATACATCATGGAGACGCTGAGATTTGGGTGCATTTACTTATACAATTCGGGCCTTTTGGTACACTATAATATTAGAAAACGTAGGTAGGCATATTGTAGGTTGTCTACCTAAAATAAAATCGGTCAATCGAGTCAGGCACGCGCATTCAGGGTTTTGCAATACCACACCTACCACACACCGCATAAATTTTTAGTTTTTTTTTTTGCAGTCACCCAACCAAGTACCGACCGCCCTCGACGTTGCGTTAAATGTGCTATGTCTTCTGCGCTGATCGTACGAGAACCCATGGTGAGATTGATAAATTTACTTTAGAAAGTTTTCTATTCTATAAGAGCCGTAACAGACAATCATATCAACTTGGCTGACGAACAGCCGTCTGACCAACGGGAGCGAAAAATAAATTTTTATCTTTCTCTCCCGCTGGTTGGACGTCGCTTCGTTAGCAAATTGACGTGTTTGTTACAGCTATAATCATGCCAAGTTTGTCGCTTGTACGCATTATCGTTTTTACACTAGAGTAAATATAAAAATACGTTAAAAACCATTTCAATAAAAAAAACATTCACTGCTTATATAAAACGGTAGATTTTTCGAAATTCGAAAAGTCGTAGTCCAAAAGATGTTTGAATTGATGTACTACTGAGGCAGGATATGCTACTCGTAACCGATTACAAGTTAAATTGTATTGTATATCAATGCCTGCATAATTTGTGTATCTAGTATCTACCTTGATATGTGTGTAAGTGGTGCATTGCACAAGAGTAAATAGTACAAGCTGTGAGTAAACTTAGAATCTCTTTTTATTTCCACCTACCGAAAAAACGCAAATGCGTCCTAGAAAAATACGCTGTTCCTGTATTCCACATCCATAAAGATTAGCCTGTACCCGAGACAAGCCAAACGGGAGGTGTAGTTAGGTACAGTAACCGTAATAAAGCTTTTAGAACCTTACCTACTATAGGCCTGTTTTATATCTGCTAGATATTTAGACTAAAATGGGTTGATACTGCTTATTAGTGCTCCTTTTTGCGTTACACCAACACGGAATGCTGGTAACTATTAATAGCTTATTGTTTCCATTATTGCTTTTAGTATTTGATCAACCCTGAAATGAAGTAAAACAGCTGTTCCAGTTATTTATTTAAGTGTGAATTACCTTTTTTAACTGACATCCAAAAAGGAAGATATTATCAATTCGACAGTTTTTTTGTTTGTTTGTTACCTCAGAACTTTCGACTGGGTAAACCAACTTGGATGATTCTGTGTTTGTGTTTGTTCTATGTCTGGGTGTTAATATCTATTTAAGTATGTATTTAAAAATATATATGTATGTATATCTCTCTCTGTATATGTCTCTGGCTGCCATATTACAAGCTTTGATTAGTTTGGGGTCAGATGACAATGTGTGCAATAATGTCCCAAATATTTATTTATTATTTATTTGAAAGCTGGTGCTTCCCGTGTGGTCCCATGTGGCGACAGTGTTGCCGACTAAAAGTATCAAGTCTGATTTAGGCTAATTCGTACCCGCCACGCCATCTGAGGTTTTCATATACCTACGTTATAAGTACGATTCTGCAGTCTTACAAAATAGGTTAAAAAATGGCTCATCGAAAAGTCTTGAATTTGATAAACTAGAACTATGAATGAATGTACCTGTAATTTGACACGTTTTTTATTCTTCATTAATTATTTTATAATATAATTAATCAGTATCTTTGTATATTAATAAATTAATTATTATTTGCTATTTTCTCACTTCATAAGAGAAGTTCCATTGAATTGTAAATTGCCATTATATCAATAAATTACTTAGGATTTATAATAATTATTATGCAGTTTTTTACCTGTAGTTTATAGTTTTGGATAGGTATTCAGTTTTATTTAGGTATTTATTTAGCTACTTTATTATTTTAAGTTTTAGTTTTTAGTTAATATTTAAGTTTATGTTAATTTTCTGTTATTTAAGTTACCTTTGTTTCAATAAATATAATTATTATGTATGAGTAAAGTGTTCTACACCCAACGGTGTAGAGTGTGCGATGTCTGTCTGTGAATAAATGAATTTAAGATTTTTATTAGTACAGGTATTGTAGGTAGAAACCTTGTAAGTAGAAACGTTGTAGGTAGAAACCTTGTAGGTAGAAAAGAAACCTTGTAGGCAGAAACCTACTTTCTACTCTAGCCGATTGAAGAACGTTTCAAATGTTACCGTAAAAAGCTATACTTAACGCAAACAAGGACTATTAATCATCTTTTGTACGTAGTAAAGAACATGATCTTATAGGCAAAGAAAAAAAAGTGAGAATAAAATTTTAATAGTTTCTGAATTCGATTGTAGCGGTGACTGTACACACATGTAAAAACCAAAAAGGAACACTGGATTTGCGTGCGTAAATAATCACGTACCTACTTACTATAATTCCAAAAACTTGTATCTTTTTTCACTTTATGTATATCATTGTATCTATAACAATTGAATAAAAAAAAAGTTCTTGTCATAGCGGCACAGCCTCTGTTTTAGCATATGTCGTAGAAATAAAACGTGGGAGAAACACGGAACAGGAAATTACTTCGTAATTTGTTGTATCTCCCTTGTTTGTCTGGTCTAGGACCAATAAGGACAAATACAACACTACCTATTTAATGGATTAGGTAGTAGTATATCTACATAGTTCCGTATCAGAAGGACAATCATTCGTTTTTTGTTTTTCAAAAGTAAATAGGCAGATACCGAAATACAATGGGAAGTGCCTCAAGGGTCATATAATATTAAATGAGTTAACTATGTTTAATTAGGGCAAAAGGTCAGGTGAAGACATACAACGAGGCCTTCCTAAACAATCGGGATGAATTACAAATTATAGATACTTGTCCACTGCGCGCACAGTATGGAGACTCTCAATATATTTCTTCCTTACTTTTCTTACTACCGGTGGTCGAGAGGTAGCAATGTGCGGGTTTTCTTACTTATATAATTATCAATATAACAGAACGGGACCAAACTGAAATGGGACCCCACAGGAAGCACCAGCTTTCAAATAAAAAAATCATCAAAATCGGTTCACCCAGTCGAAAGTTCTGAGCTAACAAACATAAGAAAATACAGTTGAATTGAGAACCGCCTCCTTTTTGGAAGTCGGTTACATGAAGGAAAGGTTTTATACTTACATCACTTTTTATCAAGTGTATATTTTTGTGAAATATGGTCCGCTAATATGAAAATGGATCCCTAATGAAACTAATTGCTGAACCCTGGCGTAGCGCATTAAAATTGGCCAGTAGGTATTGTCAGTAACCTAACAATTCATTCATTCTATCATGTTTTTATTCCAGTCTTTGGAAGTTTTGCAATTCAAAGTGGCTTTTAAAATGAACATGATTTGGGCGGGTTCTTGTCCGCAGATAATTTGGCCAACTAGAGTTTTATCATGTTTTATAGTGCGATCACCGCGCCGTTCCAGCATTTTTATTAGTAGGTCCAAGTATTTTGCTCCGAATACGTTGTAGTACTTACACAAGCCCAGATTTAGGGCCCCTGGGGCCCCAGACAGATGGTAGTAATGACCCCAATCAGGGGCCGTACCGTCATCTGTTTTAAGCAATGCAGTGTAGGTGATTGCGGAAAATCACGCGAACGTGAATATATATAAGTAGGTATCTACGGTTTGCAGTCGATCAAATTTTCGCAAAGAATATTTTAACAATGGTGACGGTACAGCCCTCAGATCAGACGAACAAGGGAGATATGCCTTAGAACAATTATCGTTCGTGTTTAAATGTCTCTATTTTTCATAAAAAAAAATCTGGGACATTATTGCACACACGGTCATCTGACCCCATACTAAGCAAAGCTAGTAATATGGTTGTCAGAGACTGATATACGTAGGTACATATATATTTTTAAATACATACATAAATAGATATTAACACCCAGACATAGAACAAACACAAATGTTTATCACACAAATGTTTGTCCTAGATGGGAATCGAACCCACGCCCCCAAGTACAGAAGTTAGGTTCACTACCAACTGAGCCACCGGAGCAGTCAAAAAACATCACTATACCGTTACGGTAAGTACCTACGGCTCACTTACACATTTTTTACACACACTAAGAATCTTGCAGCGATACTAATGAACTAACTAATAGTCCACATGCAAAAAAGGGCGGCATTGTCATCTTTAGGCCGAGTTCGACCAAAGGCATCCAGACTCATTTAGACAGGATGCGTTCGCACCCGCTACTCCGCCTTACCTTATCTTTCTTCTTTGTCTGATCTGAGGTACAATCCCTGATTCAAAAAAGTATGAAACCTAATAGGTGTCTTTTTTCTGAATAAGTATACTGGTAGTATACCTCACTCTAGTTCCTTGCGATCCTCTCGTGCCCTTCAACTACTTCCTCCCATACTAACCTTTCCTACAGTAAATCTTTCACTGTTCAAGCTGTCCTGCTGTGGATTGAGATGCCTGCTGCTATCAGGCAGGCCAAATATTTTCCTATTTTTAAGAACCTTGTCTAAAATCACTATTTTTTTCTTTATAATTGGTATGTATGTATATTAAGTGTATTATGTCTGAAAGAAATCGCTTAAGACGATAAGGCCGCCTACTATACTGCCGGTTTTTGTATTAATTTGAAGTTACTTTGTTTATTTTTATATGGTGTATAATAAAGTGATATTGTATTGTATTGTGTTGTATTTCATTGCATTGCATTGCACTGCACTGCAATGCACTGCATTGTATTGTATTGTATTGTATTGTATTGTATTGTATTGTATTGTATTGTATTGTATTGTATTGTATTGTATTGTATTGTATTGTATTGTATTGTATTGTATTGTATTGTATTGTATTGTATTGTATTGTATTGTATTGTAGAACTCTATAGGTAGTTACTTGGGTAGAGAGGGGACTAGACCCAGAAAACTGGTATCACACAGTTGATTAAAGATAGCTGTGGAAAATGACGATAATGAGGTAAGTAGGTATGCACTTATAGCATATTATTGTCCACCGTCTACCTACTAAAATCTTTGTCTGAAACACTAGACTAGAGCTTGTCAAAGGATAAATGCATTTAAGTAACAAATAAATAAAAAATGTCGCCGAGTTGCGCCCTCGGAGCTGGAACTGTGCTAATTCACTTTACCTATTTTATTTTACACCCGGTAGCAACTTGGTAACTTTTCAGACAGTTTTAAAATCATTTGTAAGACGCTGCTTGCGCATTTTTTGCAGGCGTACATTTTTTATCTACCCATCTTTTACCTAATTACAAGATATACCATCTTTTGAACTAAATTCTTGCTTGAAAGAATATAAAGGTAAGTACTTGCTAAATGCTCGTGACTTTGTACCTACGAGTATGCGTAGGGCTAGCCAATAGATATATATTTTTTAATAGTTTTTCGGGTGTTTGTATACGACTTACTTAAGAATAGAATAAAATATTTATTGGCCTTGTAACTCAATTGTCACATTAGGCAAGTCGTTTAACATTAAAGCATAAAAGATAATAATATAGTACAGTGTTTCTTTTAAAATCAAAATAATAGCTATTAATGTCAACTATAACATTCTAACCAAATAACCTTACTTATTAAGTTTGTACGGAACCCTTAGTGCACGAGCCCAACTCGCACTTGGACGGTTTTTTATGCTTGTCTTGGCTAGGAGTTTTTGCGAACCCAACTTACCAACCAACTGGGCCAATCTAAATAATTTTGTTGCATTTCTTTAGATATTACCTACTTAAATGATGTAGGTATTCTTTGCTATAAGTATATTATAGTTTGAGACACGGCGTGGACGGCCTAGTAGTAGAGTCCATTGGTGACCATTGAGTACCTACATAACTTAAAAAAACATTATCTATGTAAATTTCCGAACCTTGAATATGTCAACTCATCCCGCGGGATCAGATGGGCAGCGCTGGCCCTAGTAGCCTTTGATCAGAGTGTCGAGCGAGATTGTCTTTTGGCGCGTTTAATTTCTGAAAACTATCGTCTTTGCTATCGTACAGGAATCGATCATTTTCCGGAATACAAGTAGCCCATGTGCTAGGAATTAGGATGTAAACTATTTCTACGTCAAAATTTAATGCTGGTTACAAAAAACACAAGACAAGTGTGCCTGCCGCCCCCGCCCCGAGACGCGAAGCGCCGCCGCGTTTTTTTTTTTTGCTCGTGTTTTTTTCTTTTGCGTTTTGGCGCCCCTTTCTATCTGACGCTTAGAGCGACCGTTTCTCTCGCTCTACAAAGGCCGGCACTGAGTATGAGGTGGAACCAGTTCACGTAAGAGCCCTATTTTGTTGGCGCACCGACCCAAAATGACACCGGCTCATGAAATACCAGGGGTCTTACGCCCAACTCTAAACGCGGGCCCGAATAGGTGCAGTTTGCAAAATCACCTTAAAGCGCCGAGATACGGATTGCGGTTAAATTTTTACACCCGGACTACAAATGAAGCCCCGCCCGGACGCTCCCCGGGTGCCCTATAAAGTAGGATAAATCCGGGGAAACCCGGACGGATGGCAACCCTACCTGCACAGAATATGTTACCAGCCAGTAACCCTGTATAAATCGATGCCGGGCATGAATTACTGCAAGCTTTTGCAGATCGGTACCACTTTATCTAGACAAAGTTAAAGTTTTTTTTTTAATTTATTTAAGTATCAACAAACAGTATAGGTATACAACAAAATGTAAAATTAGAGAGTAACAAAAAAAAAATGTTAGTTGTGATACCAGCATCGTTGACCACGGATTCGTATATAACAGATATGAACATGGCGAAAAGAAAAATAATAAAAATATACATCAAAATACTAACTAGTGCTTAACAAATATGCAAGTTTAAAAATATTCCGTAGGTAACCATTAAAGTTGAAGTTGAGAGAAAAAAAAACAAGTTATGCATGATTATGACAACATCCCGTTGCTAGCCAAGATAATTATGTACTATAATAATGTTGGTTTTGCAGTAATTTAAATGACTGTCAAAACAATTTTCGCGACATCTTACGATAAAAGCGTGTTCCGGTTCCGTGAAACGGGAGCTGTGCATTTGTGTAGAGAAGCCATTGTAAAAATGAAATAAACACCCACCTCAATTTGGGTCGCTCGACATTTGATAGCGAAGATGATACGAAACAACCTGAAACAAAAAAAAAATAAAAAAAATATTTGTTTAATTTAACCTATTCGGTACCTACCTATTTGGCGTGAGTGACGTGTACAATAACTTTTTCTTTTATTTCTTAGTAAATATTTTTTTTATAAACTTGTTGAATTATAATATTATGTTATGTCTAGCACTAAACTAATGGCTAGCACTATCCTCAGAAACCGTAGTCTGCGGGTAATAAAAGTAGAAAATGAACTAGCGATTTTTTTTTATATCTGAATTCGTAACCTAAAAATTATAACCTAAATTACAGGGCACACTGGGGCACACAGAGATTTGACATCTTATATCTCGGGGTGACGAGCGCAGTGCATTGCCATCCAGGGTTTTGAACTGTGGAAGTTCAAAATTCTGAGTGGCGTTGAGCTGTTATGGGCAAGCGTGAAGAGCCATCAGGCGAGCGACTTCGCTCGTCTCGTCACCCAATATCATAAAAAAAAATAGTACTTTTACCAACAATGGTGATCAATGCAATGGTGATCTTTTATTTATTTGCCGTGATTTTTCAGTCTACTTTCATTAGCCAGACTAAGTAAATTTTTTAAGATAAACAGTTTACTACGTTTAAAGTTGTAGGTACCTACCAGCTTATCTATATCTAGAGCCAAGGAAAAAAATAATCACCTACTTTTTGTATAAAAAGTAAGAAAATCAAAAAACCCCAAGATATAAGCTGGGCCGAGTTTGGGGCCCACATACAAATTATTTCTACAGTGCTATAAAAACCTTTTTTTTATAAAGATAATGGTAAGTATCTAGATATCCGCATTCGCACATTACATACCTACTTAGGTGTCATAAGGTACTAACCCTCACACCAGCTGTAGTAGCATGATATAATAATTAATAATAATAATCCGCCGGGTATGCTATTCCGAGAAACAAAGGCCACGTGGGTGACACAAGCCTAAGCCATCGACGCTGTGTTACCAGATGCATGTTTTTTTAAAGATAAATAATTTAAATCATAACTCCCCAATCTCCGAGTATTAGGTAGATATCTGTGGAAATCCGACAAAACGATCGCTTGAGCGGACAAAAATGACAATTGATTTTCTATTCGATTTAAAAGATTATTGACAAAGTTTCCTAATTTCTGTGTTTGTTGAAATGAAGTGGCAACTGGACTGTGACGTAGCTTGTGTCACTTCCGGAAAAGCAGATCATGTTTTATTGGATCATGTAGTTCTTGACACCTTCACAATCCCCCTCAGCTCTGGTATACTTATGTGTTCTGTGACAATCCCGCTCGACGAATTTTGCTCTTAGGCGGATTGAAGTTACCTTGACGTTACATAAGTTCTCGTCGAATAAAAATACATACATACAAACGCGCACTTAAGACCTTCGCCTAGCTCGGTCAATAAAGATTGATTACCTACACCCAAAGATCACAGGCGATACGCGTAACTTTAGGCAGGGACTAAGTTACCCCTAAAATAACTAGGATTTATAAAGTATCTAGGCTAGGCCCTAGATAGTTTCTGATTCCCTAGCTAGACTCTAGGGAATCAGAAACTATGAGGATCGTAGTCTCACAACACAGATGACAAAACTAATGGCACACTTTATCAGCAAACAAAAACTCGCTGTCAGGCTAGACGTGTGACTCGCTCAACAGGGGGGTTACCACTAGGCTACCACAATCTCAAAATAGTAAATTGTATGCCAAGGGAGCAAAATAACATTTTGAGGCGAGGGCGTTATTTTGAATCCAGAATGTAGCGAAGGATTCTTGCTCGTGTGTAGTGCTCAGAAGTAGCCGCCCGGTACATTTCCAACTTACAGTAGGTTTCGAGTGAAAAGTTGGGAATTCAGAGATAGAATTACATTTGCTTTCTCCATAACTTGTGTGTTATGAACGATTTATAGGTATTCTTGTATGAATTTTATTGTCAGTTATGAAATATATATTGCGAAGTGCGAAGATTATTCGTGGGTTACCTACAGGGTTAAATAAATAGCGAAGTGAATCTTCTGTACTTGTACTTATAATTATGTATATGTATGCTTTGACTGCACTGACCAGTGAAAGCCCTAACAGACGTGAGGATTTGGTTGACATCAACCACGTCAACCAACGAGAGAAAAAGAGAGGGAAATTATATTCTTACTCTTTCTCTCCCGTTGGTCAGACGGCAGTCCGATCAACTAAACCAACCAAGCCTCAGAAAAAATAAATAAATGGAAGCGTTATATCTACTGTTTCCCCTCTGGAATTTACCATGTACCAGTACACAGATTATCATGCTGAGCATTATTATGCCGTAAAATATCATGCTGTACATTATCTGTGCCGTGGATTATTGCTTTCCTTATTAAATAAATAAAAAATAAATAAAAACAGGGAAAAACCAAAATTTAAAGTGGAAACACTGATTGTTCGTCTTGGCTTCTGAGTTTTGGCGCTAACGTGGAAAAAACATGCCGGCTCGTTGTATTATTCTCCTAAACTTGTGTGTTTTCGAATTTTAATGTGTAATGGCGGCTCCACATTAGTGCCGTGAATTCACGCGCGAATTCACGGCGTGAATTCTCGGCACAAAGTCGTGCCCTCCACATTAACGGGATGTTCACAGTCGTTCGTGAAACCCGCCGCGAAATGGACGTAGAATCTGCTGCTGCAATAACTTTGTTTGCTGTGGCAACATATTACTATTTAGACGTCCAAAACAAGAAAGTTATTAAAAAGCGTTGGAAAAAAAGGAGATGGTAGATGACGTCCGTACGCTTTTATAGACCGGAGTAAACAAGAAGTAAACTGGCGCGGGGCCGTGAATGTGAATGTGTACGCGTGAACGCCACGCGAAGGGGCCGCGAACCCTTTGTCGCGGGACAAAATATCGACTCTGATCGGGGAACAGGCATGAACGCGCGTGAACCCCGCGAAAACCCTCCACATTCACGTTCACGCTTGTTCTCGGAGCTTCACGGCACTAATGTGGAGCCACCATAATAATGGTGGCTTATTATTTATTAATATTACGACCGAAGGACTTTGTATCCATGGTCATGAAAAAATTTATAACAAGTCTTGGCTTGTCTGTGCGTGCTGTGCTTGCTTTCTTTTTGCTTACAATACAACACACAAAAGGATAGGAATCGTAAAATATATTATTTTGTAGACTAGAAGTTACCTAGTTCAAATTTTACTACAAGTCCTTAGCTTGCCGTTCAATTCATCTCAACATTGTGATGTTTCTGTCAAAGTAAAAATCCATCGTCAAAAATGCCAAAAACGATAAAAGGTTACTGGACACGCAAACTAGAAATGGAGCTCGTCGATTTCATACGCGAAAGGGAATTTATCTGGAAGCCTGTGGGAAACACTAATCACCATATCCAGCAGAAGTATAAAGCCTATGCAGAGTTTGCCGCCAAGCTGGGCCGAGGATTCACAGGTGAGTGTCACTGTCTTGTCCACGGAACACTATGTCTTGTCATTTTGTGCGTAATTTCTAGAAACTTGCCCTATTCCCAGTTTCTAGAAATTACGAACAAAATAGGTAACCTCCAAATAAAACTCACTGGGGCTTCCAGAAATTGCGTGGTATTTATTACGCACAGAATTCTCCCTATTACATAGCTGGTACCTACATGTGGTATTAAATCACTCTATTGAAGACTGTTTGTTTGTAGAAGGAACTAAAAAAACCACATTAAATATATTTGACAAGCTTCTGGTGCTATTAAACTCGGTTCAACATTGATGTAAGGAAATAGTGGGATGATACAGGACGAACTTTACATGGACGGTACAAATAAAGACCACGGGCCTAATCGCCTTCAGTTACAATTGAACTGGCGTTTGCGCATGTGCAGTACCAAGCCATATCTAATGGGTACTAAAGTAAACTCCATTAAGTCGAGTCGAATACCAACTTTATTACTTATAATGTAGGTACCCTCATCACAATATTAAATCATACAAAATACTGAAGGTAAACACTATTTATATACAATATATCTTCACACATACTTTCACTTCATATACCAATGATTTGCCACAAGCTAGGGTATTTTAGGAGGCACCTCTTCTGGAGATGCTTGATCCATATCTTTGTCTAGACAATCCCAAGATAACCCTCCTTGATCTTTAACATCTGTACCGATGTACAGATGTTCCCTGGCGTGTAGCTCGCACCAGCATTTGGTCCGCGTGTCGGTTATGCAATTCTCCACCTTCCGTCCTGACCCTTTATGCGCTCGGGCCTTATATACTGTGCCTCTGTCATTTCCTGCCGGGTCCATACAAGTGTATAAAAACAGGTTGCCCGAGCTGAAAATGCCTAGCTGGTGGCATTTGTGCCCCTGTTTCTAATTGAGTGTCTGCCCATGTTGGCAAGTTCTCTGGATGCTGTTCTGTACCTTCGTCCATTTAGCATCTCTGTGGGACTTTTACTGGTGTCGCTATTAGGCACTGTCCTTATGTGAAACAGAACCATGCACGTAAGCCATGTAAATTTATTTTTCAGCGACTTGATTGCAAAATATTGTGTTCTACTTACATAAAAACGTAATTAGGTTTCATTATACATATAAATCTTTCATGAAAAAATATCTAACGGATGGTGAAAACCGTATCAAAATACATTAGTTCTGTGGCTTTAGAAGGGTTAGCCAATATACAGACAGACAGACGTTTATACTATGTAGATATTTAAAACTCTGAAAAATCATCTAACTGATGGTAAAACACTATCAAAATATGTTGCGTGGTTTAGGAAGAGTTAGCGGGTGTACAGACAGACATATGCGAAACTTCTTTTATACTATGTAGATATATAGATAGATGTTTTCTTTCAATTTCCAGCATGCGCGGTCCGTGACCGCTGGGTGAACATCCGCAGCACATTTAACCACAATCTGCGTAAAGTAGACCGGTCCCGGCTAACTGCTGCCTCGAGCACAGACATCTATGTCCCGTGCTGGCCTCTCTGGAAGCCTCTACAGTTCCTTCGAGAAGTGCCAAGAAAAGATGATGCTCACTATGAGGTTTGTGCATCTTGTATTTTTATACTTAAAAAATGTTTTCAGAGTTCATATACAGGGTTACGCATATAGACTGTTCTAAGGCAAAAAAATAATAAAAAAAATACATACAGACGAACATAGTACCTCCTCCTTTTTGAAAGTCGGTATAAAAGCAGATCATTGTACTCATAATTATGAACAACTTTTACTTACTATGGCCCAAACCAAAAAAAAAAACTGCTGTTCCGTAGAAAACGGTCATTGACACTCGACAAATGTATGGAACAGTAGATTCTTTAGCTGATTTCAGGTCCCATAGTATTTCTTTTTATAATGATGAGTATATTGACTTCCTTTTGACTTAGCAAAGGGTATATGCGTAACCCTGTATATAACCCCCCCTGAAGACGTCTCGCTGAGCTTCAACATGGAGCTATTAAAAAATTGTGTCTAAAACTACCTCTCCGGGCAAAGCAAAGCACCGTCAACACCGCTAGTGTTGCAGGTGTCCATGGGGGCGGTTTCTGCATACCATCACACAGACCGCATGCTTGTTTGCTTATCTTTTTATAAAAAAATAATAATGTGAGGGTGTGTTCGGAACATCCATGCCATCAGCACTAAAAAGCACCAACATGACTATAAGGAAAATTTCTATGCACCATGTTGTGGTTTGCTACTTTGCCAGCATAGATGCTTCAGAGCCACAACAAAAAAGATCTAATAGTCTTGCAACCTCATTTGTGAACTAGTTTCCTTTCATGAGGCATGCTACCATTTAACCAGGACATAACTTGACTTATGACTTAGGTGGATTATTCTAGAAATTGCAATATTGGTTTTGTTACTGTCACTCAAAATTTTATCGAGATCGGTTCAGCCAGCGATGAAAAGGGTAACAGAGGTGCAGAGAAAACTCCCGTGTCAATCTCCAACCCTCTATTCATATCTCTGCACTAGTATATCATTGTCTATGTGGAGAATGGAAAAACTGGTAAATAAACATACTTTTGCATATAATAGGTCGGGGAAAAAGTCTTTTCGTATTTTGTATGTATAAAGTTGTAGTAAAAATCTTATCCATTGTACTGTTTGTATCTGGCTGGTTTTGATACCATTAAAAATATGACATTTTAAAAAAGGAATACAAAACGTAAAAAGCAATTTCCCGCCATTTTTCAATTGTTTTTTTGTTCGATAAAATGAGTGAATCTAACGAACAAATTCGATATATTGTGAAATTTTATAACAAAAAAGGGAAAAATGCGACACACGCCGCGAATAAAATTTGTGACGTTTATGGACCTAATGCAGTGTCATCAAGAGTAGCACAATGTTGGTTCAAGCGTTTTCAGTCCGGGAATTTTGATGTCAAAGATGCAGCTCGCTCTGGTCGCCCTGTTACGGATAAAGTCGATGCCATTTCTGAAAAAGTGGACTAAGATCGGCATATTAGTAGTTACGACGTAGCTGAAGAACTGGGGATTGACCACAAAACAGTTTTGACCCATTTGAAAAAAACTGGGTATACAAAAAACTCGATATTTGGGTGCCACACGAGCTCACTGAAAGAAACCAAATGAATCGTGTACTCATTTGCGATTCTCTATTGAAACGTAACGAAACCGAACTGTTTTTGAAAAGATTGATCACTGGTGATGAAAAATGGATCACCTACGACAAGAATGTGCGCAAAAGATCATGGTCAAAGGGCAGTGAAGCACCACAGACTAGCGAAACCCGGATTAACACGTAATAAGGTGATGCTGTGTGTATGGTGGGATTGGCAGGGCATCGTTCATTATGAGCTTTTACCGCCGGGCAAAACCATCGATTCGGATCTCTACTGCCAACAGCAGATGAGACTCAAACAAGAAATTGAGAAAAAACGGCCGGAATTGATCAACAGAAAGAGTGTGGTCTTTCATCATGATAACGCCAGACCGCACACATCTTTGGCCACTCAGCAAAAATTTAGAGAGCTTGGTTGGGAAGTGTTAATGCATCCACCATATAGCCCAGACCTTGCACCCTCAGATTTCCACCTGTTTCGATCTCTTCAGAATTCTTTGGGTAGTGTTAGATTAACATCAAGAGAGGACTGTCAAAACTACTTGTTGCATTTTTTTGATCAGAAATCCCAAAATTTCTACAGCAACGGGATCATGTCACTACCTACAAGATGGCAACAAGTTATCGAACAAAATGGCACATATATATTATAATTAAATGTAATTAAACTTGAAAAAAATATGTCTTGAATTTGTTTATAAAATACGAAGAAACTTTTTCCCCGACCTTATATTTGAAGTAGACATGACCAGTGGTGGTATGTTTCCCCTATAGCGGGAAATTCAAATTTTAGATTGTTTTTATGTTCTTGTAGCTAGGCCGGGTAATTATTGTAAACGATCATGATTTTTGCACAAATTGATATTATGTAAAGCTATATATGTCTAATGCACATTATTGCTTTTAAAGTTTTGTAGTTATAAGTATGGATCATGTTGTCCGGAATAAAAACATTTGAATTATTACTTAAATTTGTCAATAAACAAACTTTTGCTGTTTCTAGGACTTGTTGTTGTGGTTTCTAATGGTATTGACAAATGTAAGTAAAATGGCGAGTTACTGATAAATATCTGCAAGTGTAAAGAACTACCAAGGATTTGCGCAAACACATCATTCATCATTAATTTTTGTCATTTAACAATAATTACCCGGCCTAGCTACAAGGACAAAAACAATTAACTGAAATTTGAATTTCCTGCCTTAACTGAAACATACAACCTTAAGCACTCTCTTTCAAAACAAATGCATTCAGCTATGAATGTCACAAATTGTTCGCAATTTGGAAACAGATTTATCACATAAAGCTTGCAGTTCCTGTAACTTACAATACCTTTTTCTTTTCCAGAACTATCCAAATTACGAGCATCTTGCATTCAAAGTTAAAGAAGAAACATATTCAGAAATGGAAGACGCCATTGTCAACATTAGGCAAAGAGCTGAACGCACCGACAGGCCTCGTCACAAACCTAAAGCAAAATCCAGTAAATGTGTTCAAGTGCTGGATGATCTAATCAAAGCTATGAAGCCGTTGGTCCGGAAATCTTACCCAGAGCAAAGCTATTGGTTCTTTGGGAAACATATAACGGAGAGATTGAATTGTATGAGAGATATGGATGCAAAATGTGCCAGTCGCGATATAATGAGTTTACTGGCAGAATGGTCTACAGAAGAGATTTATTTGAAGCCGGGTACTTCAGGGCTGACTTGAGCTCCTGCTATAATATTCTTGTGGCTTCCCATAAAAATGGGCAAAGTTATGCAACATTGGCCTCTAGAAGGGAAATTGGCATTTTCAATTGAACAAGATAGCTACTACAACTGAGCAACTCCAAGTATTACCTTGGGGCGTAGGAGTCTATTTAGAAACGTATCAAAACGCTCGCCAGCAACGGATACCTAATTCAGACTAAGCTTCTTAGTCTATCAGTTTTTTATCAGATAAATTTCGGAGAATATGCATCGGCTCTATGATCTAATAATTACCTCCAGCCCATTTTTCTATCGGACTGCCAGAGTGGGCATGAAGAGGCACTGCTTCATGGTGGATATCAATTCAGGAGCGACCTGTACTGAGCATTTTGATTTGATTTTTATTGAGCAAACTGCTACCTGGGTGTCTTCTAATCGCAAGTGAATCAGTTTCTTCTAGGCAAGCGTGCTCCATCGTAGACTGCGTCTTTGCATAACAACAGGCGGGGTAACGCTCAAAAGCAAGCCTACTAGTTTGGAGCCCCTATTTCAAAAAGGATATTGACCTACTTGAAAGTGTTCAAAGAAGAGCCACCAAAATACCATGTGCTCTTCGTCGCAAGCCCTATAACGAAAGATCAAAAGCCCCGCGGCTTACTACTCTGGAAGAACGACGGTTGTGCGGTGACTTGATTGAAACCTTTAAAACTCATAGGTTCTACAACCTTCCTGACATACACGGTATCTACTCACTAAAAGATTACACAAGAGAAAGCAAACGTCACAAAACCCTACTGTGGCCTGCGCCATCACAGACCAACACTGCACACCACATCCTCAACAACAGAGTCGTTTTTAATTGGAACAGGTTGCCTTAGGATGTGGTCGCATCGAAATCCATAAATGCGTTTAAAAAGAAACTGGACTGATAGATAAGAGTGAAGAAGATAATCTTAACAGATAAATACTAAATTTTGACAGTGTATAGGCATATCACCTTATGCTGCTCGCCTATAATCAATAAATAAATAAATATTACATAATAAAAAACTTGGGGCCTGGCGGGTGGCCTTATAACTCACTACTGCAACTGAACGCCGCAATGTTTCGGAAGTTATATTAAACTGTAGGTCCCGGTTCTGGTCCGGTCCCGCACATTCGGGAGCCTTCGGGTGGCCTTATAACTCACTACTGCAACTGAACGCTACAATGTTTCGGAAGTTATATTAAACTGTAGGTCCCGGTTCTGGTCCGGTCCCGCACAATCGGGAGCCTTCGGGTGGCCTTATAACTCACTACTGCAACTGAACGCTACGATGTTTCGGAAGTTATATTAAACTGTAGGTCCCGGTTCTGGTCCGGTCCCGCACATTCGGGAGCCTTCGGGTGGCCTTATAACTCACTACTGCAACTGAACGCCGCAATGTTTCGGAAGTTATATTAAACTGTAGGTCCCGGTTCTGGTCCGGTCCCGCACATTCGGGAGCCTTCGGGTGGCCTTATAACTCACTACTGCAACTGAACGCCGCAATGTTTCGGAAGTTATATTAAACTGTAGGTCCCGGTTCTGGTCCGGTCCCGCACATTCGGGAGCCTTCGAGTGGCCTTATAACTCACTACTGCAACTGAACGCCGCAATGTTTCGGAAGTTATATTAAACTGTAGGTCCCGGTTCTGGTCTGGTCCCGCACAATCGGGAGCCTTCGGGTGGCCTTATAACTCACTACTGCAACTGAACGCTACAATGTTTCGCCTTATAACTCACTACTGCAAATGAACGCTACAATGTTTCGGAAGTTATATTAAACTGTAGGGCCCCGTTTTTGATCCGGTCCCGCACAATCGGGAGCCTTCGGGTGGCCTTATAACTCACTACTGCAACTGAACGCTACAATGTTTCGGAAGTAATATTAAACTGTAGGTCCCGGTTCTGGTCCGGTCCCGCACAATCGGGAGCCTTCGGGTGGCCTTATAACTCACTACTTTAACTGAACGCTACAATGTTTCGGAAGTTATATTAAACTGCAGGTCCCGGTTCTGGTCCGGTCCCGCACAATCGGGAGCCTTCGGGTGGCCTTATAACTCACTACTGCAACTGAACGCTACAATGTTTCGGAAGTTATATTAAACTGTAGGTCCCGGTTCTGGTCCGGTCCCGCACAATCGGGAGCCTTCGGGTGGCCTTATAACTCACTACTGCAACTGAACGCTACAATGTTTCGGAAGTAATATTAAACTGTAGGTCCCGGTTCTGGTCCGGTCCCGCACAATCGGGAGCCTTCGGGTGGCCTTATAACTCACTACTTTAACTGAACGCTACAATGTTTCGGAAGTTATATTAAACTGTAGGTCCCGGTTCTGGTCCGGTCCCGCACAATCGGGAGCCTTCGGGTGGCCTTATAACTCACTACTGCAACTGAACGCTACAATGTTTCGGAAGTTATATTAAACTGTAGGTCCCGGTTCTGGTCCGGTCCCGCACAATCGGGAGCCTTCGGGTGGCCTTATAACTCACTACTGCAACTGAACGCTACAATGTTTCGCCTTATAACTCACTACTGCAACTGAACGCTACAATGTTTCGGAAGTAATATTAAACTGTAGGTCCCGGTTCTGGTCCGGTCCCGCACAATCGGGAGCCTTCGGGTGGCCTTATAACTCACTACTTTAACTGAACGCTACAATGTTTCGGAAGTTATATTAAACTGTAGGTCCCGGTTCTGGTCCGGTCCCGCACAATCGGGAGCCTTCGGGTGGCCTTATAACTCACTACTGCAACTGAACGCTACGATGTTTCGGAAGTTATATTAAACTGTAGGTCCCGGTTCTGGTCCGGTCCCGCACATTCGGGAGCCTTCGGGTGGCCTTATAACTCACTACTGCAACTGACACTACAATGTTTCGGAAGTTATATTAAACTGTAGGTCCCGGTTCTGGTCCGGTCCCACACAGTCGGGAGCCTTCGAACAGAGCCTTATAACAGACACTACTGCAACTAAACGCTACGATATTTTGGAAGTTATATTAAACTGTAGGTTCAGATTCTGGTTCGGTCCCGATTCTTGTCCGCTCCCGCCCATTGGGGAGCCTTCGGTAAAAATATTAAAACAAGTCTCCTTCATGGGGGTTTGGGAAGGAGGGGAGGGGGTGTACCCTCTCCCCCTACTAAATTTTGACACTGTGATATAGGCAGATCAGCTTATGCTTCTCGCCTATAATCAATAAATAAACAAATATTATATAATAAAAAATAAAAAACTCTACGATGTTTCGTAAGTGATATTAAACTGTAGGTCCCGGTTCTGGTCCGGTCCCACACAACCGGGAGCCTTCGGGTGGCCTAATAACTGACACTACTGCAACTGAATTCTACGATGTTTCGGAAGTTATATTAAACTGTAGGTCCCGGTTCTGGTCCGGTCCCACACAACCGGGAGCCTTCGGGTGGCCTAATAACTGACACTACTGCAACTGAATTCTACGATGTTTCGGAAGTTATATTAAACTGTAGGTCCCGGTTCTGGTCAGGTCCCGCCCATTGGGGAGCCTTCGGTAAAAATCTTAAAACAAGTCGCCTTCATGGGGGGGGGGGGGGGGTACCCTCTCCCCCTACTAAATTTTGACACTGTGATATAGGCAGATCAGCTTATGCTTCTCGCCTATAATCAATAAATAAATAAATATTATATAATAAAAAATTAAAAACTACGATGTTTTGGAAGTGATATTAAACTGTAGGTCCCGGTTCTGGTCCGGTCCCACAACCGGGAGCCTTCGGGTGGCCTTATAACTCACTACTGCAACTGAACGCTACAATGTTTCGCCTTATAACTCACTACTGCAAATGAACGCTACAATGTTTCGGAAGTTATATTAAACTGTAGGTCCCGGTTCTGGTCCGGTCCCGCACAATCGGGAGCCTTCGGGTGGCCTTATAACTCACTACTGCAACTGAACGCTACGATGTTTCGGAAGTTATATTAAACTGTAGGTCCCGGTTCTGGTCCGGTCCCGCACATTCGGGAGCCTTCGGGTGGCCTTATAACTCACTACTGCAACTGACACTACAATGTTTCGGAAGTTATATTAAACTGTAGGTCCCGGTTCTGGTCCGGTCCCACACAGTCGGGAGCCTTCGGGTGGCCTTATAACAGACACTACTGCAACTAAACGCTACGATATTTTGGAAGTTATATTAAACTGTAGGTTCAGATTCTGGTTCGGTCCCGATTCTTGTCCGCTCCCGCCCATTGGGGAGCCTTCGGTAAAAATATTAAAACAAGTCTCCTTCATGGGGGTTTGGGAAGGAGGGGAGGGGGTGTACCCTCTCCCCCTACTAAATTTTGACACTGTGATATAGGCAGATCAGCTTATGCTTCTCGCCTATAATCAATAAATAAACAAATATTATATAATAAAAAATAAAAAACTCTACGATGTTTCGTAAGTGATATTAAACTGTAGGTCCCGGTTCTGGTCCGGTCCCACACAACCGGGAGCCTTCGGGTGGCCTAATAACTGACACTACTGCAACTGAATTCTACGATGTTTCGGAAGTTATATTAAACTGTAGGTCCCGGTTCTGGTCCGGTCCCACACAACCGGGAGCCTTCGGGTGGCCTAATAACTGACACTACTGCAACTGAATTCTACGATGTTTCGGAAGTTATATTAAACTGTAGGTCCCGGTTCTGGTCAGGTCCCGCCCATTGGGGAGCCTTCGGTAAAAATCTTAAAACAAGTCGCCTTCATGGGGGGGGGGGGGGGGGTACCCTCTCCCCCTACTAAATTTTGACACTGTGATATAGGCAGATCAGCTTATGCTTCTCGCCTATAATCAATAAATAAATAAATATTATATAATAAAAAATTAAAAACTACGATGTTTTGGAAGTGATATTAAACTGTAGGTCCCGGTTCTGGTCCGGTCCCACAACCGGGAGCCTTCGGGTGGCCTTATAACTCACTACTGCAACTGAACGCTACAATGTTTCGCCTTATAACTCACTACTGCAAATGAACGCTACAATGTTTCGGAAGTTATATTAAACTGTAGGGCCCCGTTTTTGGTCCGGTCCCGCACAATCGGGAGCCTTCGGGTGGCCTTATAACTCACTACTGCAACTGAACGCTACAATGTTTCGGAAGTAATATTAAACTGTAGGTCCCGGTTCTGGTCCGGTCCCGCACAATCGGGAGCCTTCGGGTGGCCTTATAACTCACTACTGCAACTGAAACTACAATGTTTCGGAAGTTATATTAAACTGTAGGTCCCGGTTCTGGTCCGGTCCCACACAGTCGGGAGCCTTCGGGTGGCCTTATAACAGACACTACTGCAACTAAACGCTACGATATTTTGGAAGTTATATTAAACTGTAGGTCCAGATTCTGGTCCGGTCCCGATTCTTGTCCGCTCCCGCCCATTGGGGAGCCTTCGGTAAAAATCTTAAAACAAGTCTCCTTCATGGAGGTTTGGGAAGGGGGGGAGAGGGTACACCCCCGTACCCCCCCCTTCCCAAACCCCTAAATTATGACACTGTGATATAGGCAGATCAGCTTATGCTTCTCGCCTATAATCAATAAATAAACAAATATTATATAATAAAAAATAAAAAACTACGATGTTTCGGAAGTGATATTAAACTGTAGGTCCTGGTTCTGGTCCGGTCCCACACAACCGGGAGCCTTCGGGTGGCCTAATAACTGACACTACTGCAACTGAATTCTACGATGTTTCGGAAGTTATATTAAACTGTAGGTCCCGCCCATTGGGGAGCCTTCGGTAAAAATCTTAAAACATGTCGCCTTCGTGGGGAGAGGGGGAGTAACCCCTCCCCCCTACTTAATTTTGACACTGTGTGATATAGGCACAACAGGTTATGGTGCTCACCTATGATCAATATTTTTTTTTTTTTTTTTTTAAATAAAATACGCTACGATGTTTCGGAAATCATATTAAACTGTAGGTCCCGGTTCTGGTCCGGTCCCGCACAATCGGGTGGCCTTATAACTGACACTACTGCAACTGAACGCTACGATGTTTCAGAAGTTATATTAAACTGTTGTTCCCGGTTAAGGCCCGGTCCCGCCCATTGGGGAGCCTTCGGTAAAAATCTTAAAACAAGTCGCCTTCATGGGGGTTGGGGAAGGCGGGAGGGGGTATACCCTCTCCCCCCTACTTAATTTTGACACTGATATAGGCAGATCAGGTTATGCTGCTCGCCTATAATTAACTAATATTATAAAGAGGAAAGATTTGTACCTATTTTTGTATGTTTGTAATTAATAAATAAATAAATATTATATAATAAAAAATATATATATATACGCTACGATAGTTTGGAAGTTATATTAAACTGTAGGTCCCGGTTCTGGTCCGGTCCCGCACAATCGGGAGCCTTCGGGCGGCCTTATAACTCACTACTGCAATTGAACGCTACAATGTTTCGGAAGTTATATTAAACTGTGGGTCCCGATTCTGGTCCGGTCCCGCCCATTGGGGAGCCTTCGGTAAAAATCTTAAAACAAGTCGCCTTCGTGGGGGTTGGGGAAGGGGTGAGGGAGAGTACTTGCCCCCCGCCACTGGAGACCTATACTTTTTGAGAAAACAATAAACATGTATTTTGAGATTAAGTATCGAAAAAATGTTAGGAATGTACTTTATCGACTGACTTCACTGATCAAAATGGTCGTTTAGTTGAATGCTCATTGTCAATCTAACAAACCTAACGAGTTCTGTGCAGTAGTTGGACTTGAAATCATATCATTTCTAACACTGTTAATCTGCTGCCAGTCAAATTTTCAACCTGACTAAAGTCTTATGTGCTCTGTATCTGACTCAGAAAAAATAAATAAATGGAAGCTTTATACCTACTGTTTCCCCTTTGGCATTTAACCCCCCCCCCCCGCCCCCCCCCGGTCGTCCATTTGATCACATCATTTGCAGTTATGTGCGCTCAATATTGAAGTGTGCGTTAGTAGAACTAGTAAGAATATGTCAGTGTGTGCAATTTGCCTCGCACCCTTCAGTTTTTGGCAGACTTTTTTCGGTACTAGCTCGAGTTAAAGGGCAGATCAAACTATATATATATCAAAGATGTCTCTGAATGGGCTCCCGCACTATTTATATAAACGTTAGGGGTCTCACCCACAAGACTGGGTGGAGTCTCCAAAAATCTCCAATACTACAACAACACCTGGCGAAATAGGAGTGGAACAGTTTGGGCAGAGACCCAGAGCCGTGCTCCGTTATCTTAAGGAGCTCGGCTGGTTTGTGTAGGCTGTCAGGGCCAAATGCACAATACACCCCAAGCTGACTGACACCCCAAGCGGGATGTCAGTCCAGATCTTATCACCCCCACTTTAAATTAGAATTAGAATACTAGGTGGAGTCGGGGTGCTCTGGGTTGAATCTGTCACTCATTTCGAACCTAACCTACTCAAGTCGGGGGATACTCAGTATAGAAATCATAACCTACTCTCCGACTATGTTGTATAATTGAAAACCTAAACCTGCTGTTACCTGCAGATAGTTTTGCTAGATAAATTTTTCAAAAATACCGTGTTGTCCACGTAAAGATACGGTATTTATGAGAAAATACAATGTGTTAAGGAACTGAATACAGTGGAATTAAAGTATACTGTCATAAACAAAACAAGGAAATAATTCGTTTATTATGTAATTTAAGCGTTTATATTCACACTCTTAACTACTTAAACCACGACAAAATATTTATTTGCTCTTAATAATAATACTTACACAAGTTAAGTGAAACTGACTCCTATGCTAGGTAGATTACCTGCAGGGCTGGGCAAAATACATACTTTGCTTTAATTGAAATACAAATAAAAAATACTGTATCGCAAGTAATTAAAATACAAAATATCTATAAGTAAGGTATTTGAAATATAAAGTACAAAGCGAAAGGTATCTATTTTTACCTATATTTAATAGTGCGCGATAAGTCCCGATAAATATGAAAACATAAAGTACAAAATACAGTATTTTAGTAATTTTTATTTGAAATACGAAATACAAATTACAAAATAAGTAATCTAGGCCAGCACGGGCTAAAAAGTAGAGAAAAATAAGATTAATTAATCAGTAAAACCAGAGTTTCCTTTCATGAACACTAGATTTTTAAATGTACTGTCAGACAAACAGCCTCTTGTTGGAGAGTGAATAAAACCTTTCTACAGGTCCTGATGAACACAAACTTGTGTTAAATTGTATGAACACATTTTTTATATTTGGATAGCGCTCAAGAATTAAAAGCTCTTTGATTCTATCATTTAGGAAGCTGACCAACTCTAACTCCATTTTAGATGTCTGTGGTTGACCACTGTATCTGTTCTCAAAAATAATAAAATCATCATCTTCTTTACTAGTGGTGCTACTTCTGCTGCTTCCAGGCATTATTTCATGTTATTTGTAACTTGTCTCTAAGGCATGAATGGCAAGATAGTAGTAGGGATTCGAGATTTCTGCCTCACCCACAAAATTGTCTGCCTCACCCTGAAAACCGTTCTAGCTCACCTCAGAAAACCGTTCTACGACAGAACACAAAACTTAAAAAAAAAAAAAGTTTTGGGGCACGCCTGATCGATTGCCGTTATCAGTTTTGCGTTATCTCTTGCGGTTCACAAGATAGGTTTTCGGACTGAGGGCTCCCACTACCCCATCATAAAAGCGTGCTCATTCATCCATTGTTCCAATAATCCCTGCCTTTTGTGTCCCTAAGCCGTGCGCGCTCGGCGTTCTATTGTTAGGTACCTTCAATCGTCTCAATACCAAAACATTTCAAAGTTCCCGTGGCCCGTGCTTTCACTCGCTTCATTGGACTCTAGATATATGAAATGTCTCTGGTGCAATACGTTACATGCGTGTGACGTATTGCGATTGTAGGTACATTTTTATCTTTATCTCCACAATCGCCTACTTTATTTTTCACACTTTTATTACCAACATGCTAGTATACAAAATAAAACAACCTTTTCCATTCGTCACACTTTATTTATTTTAAAATAGCATTTAAACAATTCGTACACTACCACATCATTCGAAATAGTATCACTTTTCTCAAATAAATTGACCAAATCTAACGTACTATTACCATGGAATTTACAGAACAAATATACCAAGCAGTACTCGCCACATACAGGAGTCCAATCGTTTTGTATCCTCTTCGTATTGTAATCCCACACTCTGCAATTTCTATCCAGAAAAGTCCTGTGGTGCCCCGTGGGTGCCCGACCAAAGGAATCAAAATATTGCCCTACGTTGTTTTTGTCTATGTGAATAGCTACCCAGTGAGAACCTGGCTTTGTATCTGGGTCTAAATTACTCACTAATTATGAAGGCGCTACGATATGTATCGGTAATCTGTTCGCTGCATACACGTTGTTTTGTAAGGTCGGGTGAATTTGACGTAAATATTTCTTAATCTCTAGCTTATTCATACTTGTGATTACTAGCGAAGATTACTTGCTAATGACACATTTTTAAACATGCCCTTTGTATTTAAGAAAATAAACAAAAGATGTAAGGTATTATGACAATTTATTTTTAATCGAATACATTCATACACTCTTATAACTAAATTACAAACTAAATACAATTTCATCTTAACTGCTGTAGTCGACGATTACATTGCGATTCTTATCTATTTCAATTACATTATCGAACTCGGCATAAACAATACAGTTAATAGTTTGACTAAGAGAAGATTCAAAACGAACTTCCAATCTCACGCTTCCATTCCTTATCAGATTCCAATGACTTGAAGAGTTAGCTGATAAATCAGGAGTTAAATCAAAAGCTAGTAGACAATAACCTTTAGCGTACTTTTCCCTAGATATTCCATTGCCTTCGTTAAGGAAATGTATGCCCGTTCCTGAGAATAGTGTATTATAGGCTGCAGTGTAAATATTATTCTCGAATGACGGTTGTAACGCTTTAGAAGGTATTTGCCGACCATCGATATACAGGGTGTTTGGTAGAGGGTCCGACAAATCAAATGAGCGTGTTCGGGGACCCATTTGGAAAATACAAGTTGGCCAAAAAAAAATCCCTGACCCTCCAATTTTTTTTAAGTTTTTTTTTTTTGTGAATTTTCCCATTTTCACAAAAATTGTACCTATTTACCTCCATAACATTTGTAAAATCTGTTGTAGACCGGATGTTTTTACTTGAATTTGGTCTCTAATACACCTTCAGGCCACGCAAAGCAAAATTGGGTACAAAACAAAGCTAACTAACTGATTTAGAGCTCATAGAGTGAAAAAATGAAAATAAAAATTACCTCATAGTTCAACTTTCACAGTGATCTAAAAAAAAACACTAGCAATTCGGGAGGTAATATGCATTTAAAAACTTCTCTATTTATTACTTATTACAATGACATACTAAGTTGGTATAAAACTTACCAACTTGTTGAATAAATGAGGCAGAAGGGAAAATTCAAACAACAGAAATAAATACAATTATTTATTTAATTTAAATTTTGTTCGAACACAGCTCCTCTGTTATGAATACACGCCCGGCATCTACGGCGTATTTCTTTTGTAGTCGTGTTCAGCGTCATTTCTACTTTCATTTTTGAAAAAGCATCCCCAATTCTCGTCACCAATTCTTCTTTTGTGTTTATTTCAACTTCGTACACCAACTCTTTAGCACGTCCCCAGACATAAAAATCGAGTGGTGTTAGGTCTGGGGAACGTGCGGGCCATTCAATTGGGCCACCTCTCCCAATCCATGAATTGGGGAAAACGTTGTCTAGGTACTCGCGTACTATGTTCCGGTAGTGAGCCGGGCAGCCGAGTAGTATATAATTGGGGTTTCTGGATCAAAAGTACTTCAAATAGGTCCAGTTATAAACAACTAAATCTATTCACGCCATCTATTCAAATAGATGAATAAAGTAGTTATTGAATAGAGAAATAATTTATAAAAAACGATAGTTTTCGATAAGAAGTCATACCTGGCGCAGAGAAGCGCCGGTCTTCTTATCAAAACTGTCGTTTTTTATAAATTATTTCTCTATTCAATAACTACTTTATTCATCTATTTGAATAGATGGCTGAATAGATTTAGTTGTTTATAACTGGACCTATTTGAAGTACTTTTGCTCCAGAAACCCCAATTATATCTTTCTTTTTTTAATGCTTCAGTATAATTATTTAATATTTAATAAGCTAACAATTATAATCTAAGTTAATTTGTAACATTGATTTTATCTTTTATAAGAGATACTATATCTCTGAATGATCTATATACATCATCCATGAATACGTTTTTGACGACGTGTTGTACACATAGATCAGCATTACATTTGCATGTTAATAATTCTTCAGGTATTGTTTCCACGTCATATAACTCTATTCGTATAATTTTTGTTCCTTTCGACGGCATTCTCACGCAGGAGTAAGTCATGTCATCTCGGTGTGGCCTTTTTCTCGATTTCTCTTGATTGTTCGGCAAGAAGTTGAATAGGTCTCCAGATTCCTGAAACAAGGAGCTTAGTGAGTTATTTTAACGTATTTAATTAATTAAACCTATTCAACACAGTGAACTACTATTTACGTTAAAATCATGTCTAGGAATAAAATTATTTGAGTATGTAAATAGCCAAAATAATTTATTATACTTAATAGGTAAAATAATTTAAACTTACCGACATAATCCGTTAGTTGTGTTCTTTGCAAAGGTCGAAAAAATAATAATTTCACAATATTAATTTATCTGTCTTTTATATAATTGCTTATAATGACTTTAAGGTCTAAAATTAGTCATTTTTTTTAATTTCTAACCAAATAATTCCGTTGTTTTCCTAAACGGGAGGAATGCATTAAGCGAGGCGCCGGGCGTCAGATGATCCGTCTGTGTTTATAGTAATGATTATCAAAACATCTCAATTGTAAATATCGGTAGGTACAATACTGTTTTCTATAGAGTAGTAATAAAGTTGCATATTGATTAAATATTTTCGGAGAACTATTTAAGTATGTGTCACAGATTAAACAGTCCTGTTAATGCGGTAACTGTCCTTACATAAAAATGCAAATACTAGTTGGTTTGTTTGTCTTTAAAATATCAAAATAGTTGAATTGATTTCGTATGGTATTGAGGTATTGTATTGAGACCTAGATCATAATGTATAACAGGTACCATTTTTAACCAAAAAGTCGCAAGTGAAACTGTAGGGTGCAGCTAGTTTAAAATGTTTGATTTAGCTCGATATGGAAAAACTGCTGACAAACTATTTTTGTTTAACACTAACGTCAATGTGAACGTACACATTGACATCCTTAATATTTATATAAAGCTTAAGAAAACCTGAGTCAGTACAGTAATTGCTTCCTGAAGGACAACAGGTGTAGAAAAAGTATTTTGTGCGTGTTTGTGCTAGTGTTACGATTGCAGTCTGGTCTTCTATTCAATCAATTGTGAGTATTATTATTATTATATATTTACGTTTTAATTAAGAAATAAAAAGAAAATGAACGTCTATATAATTGAATTAGTGATTACTCTAACGATTCATTAAAATGTTCTCATTTTTGAAGTTATAAATCCGTTAAACTTTTGTATTTGATTCATGCTGCCCTAGTATTTTATTCATTGATCATTTGTATCTTGATAAGACTTTGAATGTTTGACATCAATTTGTTAGTTCAAATTGCATATTCTCTAAAGAACACTTTTTTATTTAATTGTTATACATATTTAAATTTATTAAATGTTTTTTTCAGTGTCATCTTCATTCGTGTGTGTTGGTGCGTGTCAGATTGCTCGGTCGGATTGAACTCAGGTCATCTATTCAATAAATTGTGAGTATCATTGCATATTTGTGTTTTGATTTTAAAAACAAAAAATAATAGAAGAAAATTTCTTTATGTGACTACTCTGATAAGTGAAATATCCCATGTTCTCAACAAATTAAAATTTCAACTTTTTACATAGGTATTCCGAACTTACTGACATCCTTATTTTTTTATTTCTTCATCATTAATTGTGTCTTGATAAAGTTTTATGAACTGTCTTGAGTGAATGAATAGCCAAAATAACTTATTCCTAAATAATAAATAGTAAGCTCGTATTGACAACTGAATAATAACATATTTTTTTCATTTCAGCCCTATACGCTGCACTTCGTTTTTCAATCATCAGTGCTGCGTGATTAAATTCCACAAATTAAACAAAATGTAAGTACTTCAAGTCTGATAGTGTTTTAAAAGAGTCAAATTAATGTGACCTTTTTTACTTAGGTATCGACTTATTAAATAATAATAATACCCTAGTAACCATAATATGTACATAGACGTACAGTACCTCATACCATAGACTGATTCAACACCATCTCACTCACCACAATAGCAAATCAATTGTCAATCCTATTATGTACAATAGTTTTATATCCATTCACATTCCATAATAGTATTTTATATTGAACAGAGCCTCTTGTCCTGTTGGCTTCAGCCCCACTGTTGCATCTCAAAACTAAAGGCCCGTGAATCAATTGAGTTTATAATAATTCAAAGCAAACGAGCATTATTAGAAGTGGATACGATCTTTTTGTAGTCGTGTCGTTACAATTTATTTCATAGTATTAAAATTTTATATGAGTGTAAAAAGAGAATAACTATAATATAGTTTAAAAATCATTTCATAGTTTATTTTTCTTATTTTCAGGTCAAAATCATCGAACGCTGACGACCTTTTTCCTTCAGAAGATGAAATTGAAGAGACACGCCATTCAAAAAAAGCAGTGAAACGATCCAGGGATGAATCGCGCTCTTCCGATGAAAGCATTGAAGAGACTCGCCCTCAGAAGAAGGCGACAAAGCAACAATCCCGAGACGAGTCTCGTTCTTCATGCTCAAGCATGCCGCCTTTAACAGAGGAGCCAGTAGAGAAGCCAAAACGGCGGGAGGAAAAAACTGCAAAGGATTCATCACGACGCCTTTCGGACCCACCAGCGCGCAGCGCGCAGCGAGTTTCGAAGAAAACGAAAACCCAGATTCACCCTGTCTCCCGGCCGACGGCTAGGGAATTATTTGGTACGGATAGTGAAGATGAAGCGCAGGAAGCGGCCTGTGCTTCATCTTCAAAAAAACCAAACGCTTTGGTATCTACTATAACGAGAAGGTTAGCCAACGGCGTCTCTCGACAAATTTTTCCCGATAAAGAGGGGACGCATTATATCGAATTAAAAGTATACAAAGTCTCGGATATTGAAAAAATTGCTCCTATGAATAGGTGGCGTCAGGCTGTGATGTCATTAAAATATAAAACTAATGACAACACAGAAGTTTGGAGCAATTTAACAAAATTTATATGTTCTAGTAGAAAAGAGTTTAAAAACATATCACCCACATTCATATCAAATTATTTTTAGTAAAAATAATAGATACTTAATTTTTATACTTCATTTATCATTTTATAATTGTATACTCATGTAATCAAAATGTAATCGTAGTTTTAAGTTAAATTGAATAAATATCATTTCCTTGTCTTAATTATGTTGTATTTTTTTTATTACAGCGAGCCCAATCAGTGATGTCGAGTATCAGTCACAAAGCAATGAAACCATATTATGCCACAAATGTAAACAGATTTTACGAAAATCTGAATTCAAGTATCATTTGAGAAGTAATGTGCATAAATCAAATTGCTTATTAAAAACTGTATTCAAAAATATTGAGATTATTGCAACAGCATTTAAGAATCGAATCCTTACATACCGATTGAATCCGTATGAAGTACACTTTGAGACACCTGAAGCATTTTTATATGACAGTATGAAATATGTGACAAAACTAGTTGAAATGATTCAATCAAAACATAGCTGCTTAAAAGTGAATATAGAGTTGTTTGCTAATTTTATATTACCACATTCAGACCAGCAGCAGCTCAAGTCTTTTAATACTAAAAATACTGTTATTTTAAAACATACGGATCTAAAAGAGAAATATATGGATGCATTAAACACGATAAAACAGAAATTAACAGAGTTTGAGCACTGTGAGTCCGGGTGGTCTTTTTTATCAATAAGTCATCTAGAAATCAATATTAACAAATACTGCCCTATGCGAGGTGGTTCTTATATTGATTTACCAGCCAAAGTTAAAAACACAAAAAGTTGTATAAACATACAGAATAATGATAATCACTGCCTGTTATGGTCTATAGTGGCTGCCTTACACCCACGCGAGCGAAATGCTTGTAGGGTAAGTTCTTATCCACACTATAGTAACGTTTTAAATATCGAGGGCATGAATTTTCCTCCCACATTAAGTGATGTAAGAATTTTAGAAAAAAACAATTCTGATGTGAGTGTAAATATCTATGGATTAAGTAATAAGTGTAATGTAACTGGGCCTCTGTACAAGTCTGATTCAAGAAAATCTAATCATGTGAACTTGCTGTACATAGAAAAAAGTGGCAAGTTTCACTACTGTCTCATAAAAGATCTTTTGAAACTTGTACGAAGACAAATTTCCGGACACAAAGGCAAAATGTACTTGTGTGAAAATTGCTTGCAATTTTTTTCCAGTGTTTCTAAGTATACTACACATTCATGTTCTGAAGTGTTATCGGTTTTACCGCCAAAGAATAGCGTACTAAAATTTGAACACTACGAAAGGCAACAGAAAATAAACTTTGTAATATATGCGGATTTTGAAAGCATTCTAATTAATTGTCCAGAAAATAATGATTTGAGTATTAATACGAAAACGATTAAAAAACACGAACCTTCTTGTTTCGGGTATTACATATGCTGTTCACATGATTCAAGCCTGAATAAATATGTAACGTATAGAGGTTCCGACTGTCCCAAAGTTTTCATAGAGTATCTAATCAGAGATGTGACAGAGATACGTAGTATTATACAATGTAAAAAATCGATGTTAAAATTATCTAAACACCAGCAGGAAGAATATCAAAAGGAAAGTGTATGTCACATCTGTAATAACTTCCTCTTTGATGATAAAGTGATGGATCATGATCATATTACGGGTGAATACAGAGGAGCAGCTCACAACCAATGTAATCTATTGTATAGAGTTTGCCCCTTCGTACCAGTGGTCTTTCACAATTTATCCGGTTATGACAGCCACCTATTTATAAAAGAATTGGCTAACTATAAGGGTGAAATTAAAATTATACCCCAAACAAAGGAAAAATACTTGAGTATAACAAAGTATTTGACTACGGAAAACTCACCACAGACCATTCAAATAAAATTTTTGGACTCTTTTCAATTTCTCAGCTCGAGTTTAGATAATTTGTGTAAAACCTTATGCGAGAAAGACTTTATACATTTATCTCAAGAGTTTACAAAGAAAGATCAATTTGATCTAATGCAGAAGAAAGGAGTTTATCCATATGATTATGTAGACTCATGGTCAAAGTATAAGAATGATAAACTCCCAGAAAAAAATATGTTTTTTAATAGTTTAACACAAGAGCATATATCAGACGAAGACTATGCTCGAGCTTTACATGTTTGGAATATATTTAATATTCACTCGCTTGGAGAATACACAGATTTGTATTTAAAAAGTGATGTCTTAATTCTTTGTGATATATTTGAGAATTTTCGAAATACATGTTTACGATATTATAAATTAGATCCAGCTTATTATATAACCTCGCCTGGTCTTAGTTGGGATTCAATGTTGTTATGTTCAAAAGTACATTTGGAATTAATTAATGATATAGAAATTTATCAGTTACTCGAGAAAGGTATTCGTGGAGGTTTAGCTCAGTGTTCACTTAGACATGCAAAAGCAAACAATAAATACCTTCCCCATTATGATGAACGAAAAGATTCTTCTTTTTTAGTATACCTTGATTGTAACAATCTATACGGATACGCTATGACAAAAAAAATGCCTATTGCAGAGTTCCGATTTTTAAATAATAGCGAAATTAATGATTTTGATATTATGAATACACGAGAAGATGATGATTATGGATACATTCTTGAAGTTGATTTGAAATATAGTGATTACTTACATGGTTTTCACAGCGATTTACCATTCGCAAGTGAGAAACTCATACCGCCTGGTGGTAAAAATCCCAAACTGATAGCAAATCTCTATGATAAATATCATTATGTAATCCATTATACACATTTAAAAGAATGTATTAAACATGGATTACTACTAACAAAAATTCATAAAATTTTAAGCTTTCGTCAAGATAATTACTTAAAAAAGTACATAGATTTGAATACTCAGTTACGTCAAAAATCTTCGTCTGCTTTTGAAAAAGATTTCTTCAAATTACTTAACAATGCTATTTTCGGCAAAACAATCGAGAACAAAAGAAAGCATGTTAATGTGAAGTTGGTCACCCAATGGAGTGATAGTAATAACAAAACGAATAAAGTAATCGGCGCAAAGGTACTTATTACAAAGCCAAACTTTCACAGTGCAACGATATTTTCTGAAATCTTTGCTGCAATCCAGCTTAAACACGAAAAAATAAAACTAGATCGCCCCATCTATATTGGGTTCAGTGTACTGGAATATGCAAAGACTCACCTTTATCAGTTCCACTATAATTTTATAAAAAAGAAGTATAAAAACAACGTAGAATTATGCTACACCGACACAGACAGCTTACTGTATTTGATTCACACCAATGATTTTTATGAAGACATGAAAGAAGATTTGTCTGTATTTGATACTAGTAATTTCAAACTTAATAATCCTTTCAATATACCCATAGCTAATGCTAAAGTTCCCGGTCTGTTCAAGGATGAATTAGGCGGTGATGTGATTGCTGAATTTATAGGACTAAGAGCTAAACTGTATTGTATAAAAAGCGTAAAGGTTCAAATTAAAAAAGCGAAAGGTATATCAAAAACAGTAACCAAAAAGCTCAACTTAACAGATTATCATGAAACACTCGTAAAAAATACAAATTTGAGATGCAAAATGAACATGATAAAATCCATAAAGCATGTTTTATATACGCAGGAAGTTAACAAGCTAGTCTTGAATAGAAACGATGATAAGAGACAAATTCTTCCAAATCAAGTTAACACGCTACCTTGGGGACATTGTGACACTGTATTTTGATGGTGTGTTCATCAGCAACATCATCATCATACATAATAACACATTTTTGAAAAGGGTAGCTGTTGATCTATCATGGACTAAGAAAGTTACGTTTTAGACCCAGCTACCCTTGAACGTGGTAGGAGAATTACCTATCAGAAAAAATAATATCGATTAAAATCTAAGATGTATTGTATGGATGGAGATGTCTTGATTCTGTAGTTAAAATATTTTATAAAGATATAATAGATGAGTGCATTACATAATAAGCGTGTAAAGTGTACCATATATTTTATTAAGCTTGATAATAAATAAATAAATTATAAATATCTAAGAAAATTTTATTTATTCATTGCCTTACCGAACTATTTAGGAAACATAATATTTCTTTATATAAAGGATGGCTTCTTTTTAGTGTTTCACACGCTACCATGAAGTTGGTTAAGCAACCTCTGTCCTTAGAAGTACAAGCCATTGATTTAGAACCTTCTATCAATTATGTAAACCATAGTTTGCTTCTACCCAACCGGATTCGATGTATTATATGTGGACCATCCAACTGTGGGAAGACTAATGTAATGCTGTCATTACTAATGCATGAAAATGGGCTGAAATTTCGAAACGTTTACTTGTATTCAAAAACTACATTTCAACCAAAATACCAGTTCCTGAATGAAGTATTGAAAAGAGTTCCAGGAATTAGATATTTTACAATCAGTGATGATAAATATGTTATTCATCCTAATGAAGCTTTATCACAATCTGTTTTTATATTTGATGACATTGCTTGTGAAAATCAGGCTAACATTCGTAATTACTTTTCTATGGGTAGGCATAAGCAGATAGATTGCTTTTATTTGTCTCAAACATATTCTAAAATTCCGAAACAATTATTAAGAGACAATGTAAACTTTCTGATAGTATTCAAGCAGGATGACATTAATTTAAAGCATATTTATAGAGAACATGTTAACACTGACATGAATTGGTTACAATTCAAGAACATGTGTTCTAGTATATGGCATAAACCACACAATTTTTTAATAGTTAATAAAGAGTGTGAACTTGACAATGGAAGATATAGAAAAGCATTCGACACTTTTATTTCTTTTAGCTAATTACTCTACATAGTCTGTGTCATATCTCATTGGTACATATAAGTCGAAATATTTTTATTTTCTCATCACTGTTAGTTACTTCTAACATACCAGTGGTTTCTACTTCTGCTAAGATTGTAAATCATGGAACACAATATCAAAAAACAGCTAATTAAATCGGTTAATTCAATAAAACACAAGATGAAACAAATGCGAGATGAAGAACAAAATACAAATTTAAAAATGAATAAAATGTTTAAGCCTATAACAGCACCTTTGCAAGTTCTGGTGGATAACAACCATCAAATGTATAAACGACGAAATGAAAGTAAAAGCGTTGATAACACATCTTTTCCATCATCTGAATTTGAAGATGCTGTGGATTCGGATGAAAGTAGTTCATCGTTAAAGAGCTATGACAAAGAAGATGTTGATGAAGCGTTTAAGTATAATAACAAGGAGTTTATGGAAACATCACTAAGTAAAAATGATTTAGCCGATTTATATGAAAATATGAATATACCTTTCGGTGTAAGAAAAAAGGGTCAAGAAATTTTTATCGGAAATTCAATAGCAAAATTTACTGTTAAAGATGACGATTATGAAAAGACATGTATAACAATTGATGGTGTGCCATATGAATTAACTCCTGGCTTAAAAGAGGTTTTATTACATAAAACACCAGATATAAAATTAATTACTGAGGAAGATAAACTTATTTACAAAGATATTTTGGTAAATACGAGTGTTCATAAAAGAAATTATAACCCTAACGAACAAATTAGGGGTGATAAAGGTGTAAAATATCGTGAAATTATAAAACCAATGTTTTATGAAATTACAACGAAATCTGGAGGTAGTTTACCAAGTCTGAAAATGTATAAAAAGAATACTGATTTAATTTATTGGGATGATCCCAACGAATTAATTGAAAGACTTAAACTTTTGGTTGCTTCAAGAGACGCTGGCAATTGTAATCATGACAATGAAATTATTTCAATAATAGAAGAACTGAAAGAAGCTGGTATAATAAAACCATAAAAGCAGTTTCAAACGATTGACGTACTTAGTAGTGATCTGTTTATCGAACATGGATGTTGATAAATTCGGGCTAAATATATTTAAACGAAAAAAAACTAATGAAGTACCAATTACATTCCCATGGTGTCACTTTAAGTTGTCAGAGAGTGATAAGTGTTTAGATGTACAGCATAAAAATATAAGAAATCTATTGACACCCATTGAATCATTTGATGCTTGTACAAAAGAGTATGTAGACAGACAACTTGCAGATTATACAAGAAGCTATTCGTCTCTAAATGAACGAGTTATAGCAATGAATGACAGATTAACAAAGCTAGAAAAAATATGTGAATTATTAAAGACTAAACATGAGCAAAAAGGACGTAGTAAATGAAATCCATAGAAATGCAAGGATACATTTTCCCAGAAGACATGTTATTTTAAAAGATATCGATGATTTGTGGCAAGCTGATTTAATAGATATTAGGGCATGCAAAACTCGGGTAATTTAAAAAACCCGGTTTTTTCGAGTTTTCAATTTCAAAAACCGGTTTTTTCGAGTTTTTCGGGTTTTTCGAGTTTTTCTTTATTTAAGCCTTAAAAATATTGTTTTAGTGTGTGCAGTGTAAAGAAAATGCTAAAATGTAATTATATATGTATTTAGACTTTCGTATTCTTATTGTTTAGCTCTAACAAGAGATTAATCAAGTAACGTTTGGTATAATGTTGAGACTTCCAGCCTCCCGAACAAGCCAGTTTCCTTAAAGGCTGGAGCACCTAAGCCCCATACACACTCTCTGCCAGATTATACAGAAGACTGAGGAGTGTAATCGGCCATTATGCCTAGCGTTCGCGGACTATGAAAAAGCCTTTGAGTAAATCGACACCTGGGTAGTATTGCAGTCCCTCCAGCGTTGTCATATCGACTATAGATATATCGAAGTGCTGAAGTGTTTGTAAAGATACGCCACCATGTCAATCCGATAAAAGGAGCACGGAACCAATCCAATTGCAGAAAGGCGTGAGACAGGGAGATGTTATCTCTCCAAAACTGTTCACGAACGCATTGGAGGTTGTTTTCAAGCTTAGACGTAGACTTAGACAGCTTAGGAACAGATTCGGCATCAACATCAATGGCGAATACATCACTCACCTTCGTTTTGCCGATGATATAGTTATCATGGCAGAGTCTCTGGAGAATCTCAATACAATGCTCAGCGACCTCAGTAGCCTTTCCCAACAGGTGGGTCTTAAAATGAACATGGACAAGACAAAAATCATGTTCAATGTCCATGTTGTACCCGTGCCGGTAGTTATAGAGAACGATACTGTCGAAGTTGTTGACCATTACATTATATATATCTTGGTCAGATTGTTCAGTTAGGTAAGTCCTTAGGCAAAGAGGTCGCCTAAAAAATCAAACTCGGATGGGCAGCATTCGGGAAATTGCGTGAAATCTTCTCGTCCAAGATACCACAGTGCATAAAAACAAGGGTCTTTGATCAATGTGTGATGACATATGGTACTGAGACGTGGTCCTTAACTGCCTTTTATAGAAACTCAGAGTCACACAACGGGCAATGGAGAGAGCTATGCTCGGAGTTTCTTTGGGCGATAGAATCCTGAACGTGGATATTCGCCAAAGAACCAGAGTCATCGACATAGCTATTAAAATTTGCAAGTTGAAGTGGCTATGGGCAGGCCACATCACTTGAAGAACTGATAACCGATGGGGAAGAAAGGTTCTTGAGTGGAGATCGCGAACCGGAAGACGCAATGTCGGTAGGCCTCCCACTAGATGTACCGACGACATCGTGAGAGTCGTGGGCATCCAGTGGATGCAGATGGCAAGGTGTCGTACAGTGTGGAGGTCAAAGAGAGGCATATGTTAAACAGTGAACGTCTTCTGGCTGATGACGATGACGATAGACAGCGGGAGTCACTAATTAGTCTACGTTGGGGCATGTTAAACTTTTTAGTGTAAAAAGCCGCGACGGATTATTCAATAGAACTGCCTGTCATCTCCAGCATTTTATTACATTATTTACCCTTGGAGCTGCTTCCTTCCGTGGCATGCAATGATTAAAACCACGCTGATGATTTATCACAAGCAGATTTTTTATACTCTATATATTTTAATGTTGCTGAATCGGCACTGGCATTCCTCTTATTTTTTTTATCTCTGTTGATACGAAGAACTAGTATAACGTACGCTTAGCAAAATATTGAAAATAATAATAGGGATGATGATGGTTATTGATTTAGCTATGTTAACACAAAAACATGAAAATTGGGAAAGAAAAAGACTATACATTAAAATACGTAGTATTAGAATTTTTTTCAAAAAATCATAGAAATACCATACAATAACACTTAGTAGCACTTAGTAGCGCTCACAGCGCCTCACTCAGGCAACGTCAAACCAAAGCTTAACCATATATTACTCCCTAATCCCTAATTATTATTATAGATTGTGGTCAAACTGTTAAATTTATTCGATCAGTAGAGAAGAAATAGAGAAACAGTAAGTATTTATGAAGTTTCATTGTTTATTAATGTTCTACTGGTAGTATTTAACATAAACAATCGTGAATAAAAAAAACTCGAAAAACCCGGTTTTTTAATCCTAAAAACCCGGTTTTTAAATCAGTCGGTTAATCGGGTTTTCCGGGTACTCGGGTACCCGGTTTGCATGCCCTAATAGATATGCAATCTTTTTCGGAAGAAAACGCAGACTATAGATATGTTTTAATTGTGATTGATTCATTCTCTAAATTTGCTTGGGCTGTTCCTTTAAAAAATAAAACCAAAGAAATAGTCTCTAATGCATTTAACTCTATATTAAAAAGGGGGCGTAATCCGAAGAACTTGCAAACGGATTTAGGAAAAGAGTTTTATAATAATGAATTTAAAAAAATAACACAACATTTCAATATAAATCATTACTCTACATATTCTACAAAAAAGGCTTCAATTGTAGAAAGACTAATAAGAACATTGAAGAGCAAACTTTATAAACAGTTTAGTCTTCAAGGGAGTTATCGATGGATTGGTGGTATATTAGAGTCTATCGTAAATAAATATAATCACACAGTTCATAGAACTATAGGAAAACAACCTGCAAAGATAAGCGAAAAGAATAAAAATAAAATTTTAAGAAGGTACATAGCTCTCGCTCAATCAAAACCAAAATATAAAAATAAATTTAGTTTAGGAGATTTTGTTCGAATTAGTAAATACAAAGGCTGTTTCGAAAAAGGGTACACACCTAATTGGTCAACAGAAATATTTAAAATAATTCTCTTACAGAATACTAATCCTGTAACTTATTTATTAGAAGATAGAAAACATCAACCTATTTTAGGCGCATTTTATAAGCAAGAACTTCAAAAAACTAAACACCACGATGTTTATCTCGTAGAGAAAGTTATAAAAAGACGAAAAAATCAAGTTTTTGTAAAATGGCTTGGATTACCAATTACGGAAAATAGTTGGATAGATAGCACTAATATACTTTAACTCGAGAAATGTATAAATTATATGAAAATGTTTTGACTCAATCATTCTATGTGTGGTTATGGTAAACGATAGACTGTTCAATAATTTAATAAACAGGTTACCAATTGAACTTCACTTGCCTGGTTATAATTTCTGTGGTCCAGGAACAAAATTGAAAGAGCGATTGTTAAGAGGGGATAAAGGTATTAATTTATTAGACGAGTATTGCAAGAGACACGATATTGCATACAGCAAATCAAGAAACTTAGAAGAAAGACATAAAGCTGATATAATTTTAATGAAAATGGCTAGAAAACGACAAAATGCAGCTGATGCAAATAAAGGAGAAAAATTTGCTGCTAATTTAGTGAACAAAGCTATGATAGCAAAGGTTTCTACAGGAGCTGGATTAAAGAAGACTTTTCGAAAAATTGTGACTCATACAAAGAAACAAATCAGAAAAATAAAACCTAAGTGCAAAAAGATGGCTATAAAATTAGCTATAGCAGCTGCTAAAGAAATAGCGTCAGATTCAACAGTCACAGTTCCTAGAGTTATTCCAGTACCGAAAACTGGCGGCTTTCTTCCATTAATACCGCTATTTGCCGGCCTGTCTGCTGTTGGTAGCTTAGCAGGAGGAGCTGCAGGAATAGCAAAGGCCGTCAATGAATACAAAATTGCACAGCAACGATTAGCAGAACTAGAAAGACATAATAAACAAATAGAAGCTATGTGCATAGGAAAAGGATTACAATTGAAGCCTTACAAAAAGGGCTTTGGAATTTTTGTATCCCAAAAGAAAAAAAAACTAATATATCAGCTACCCAATAGAGCACTAACCAACATAGATATCTTAAAGTATACAAAACATGTTCCATATTTTCGAGGAGTATTCATGAGGGATAAGTTACCAAAAAACACATTTAAAAAAGAATGTGGTATTATAAACCTAGATTCTTCGAAAAACCCTGGGACCCATTGGGTAGCATATGCAAAAATTTACAACTATGTTGAATACTTTGACAGTTATGGAAATTTAAAACCTCCTGAAGAGTTGATAAAATACTTAGGACCATCTATATTTTATAATTATGAGAACTTACAGCGTGATAATGCCTATAACTGCGGTCATTTGTGTATTCGTTTTCTTGAACGATTCTGGATGAGTAGATAAAATAATATGAATATATTAAGGAGTGCTGTAAACAACACTGTTTAGTCTGTCAAAATGTCTGTTACTGTAACCATCAGTGGTAATAAATCTGTAATGCATACCTATTTTCTACCACCCCTGAATATTGACAAAGATTATGAATGTGGTTTATTATACATATCCGTTTTTAATTCTATACCTAATATCAGTGAAAATAATAACATATTTTCATATGGAGACGATGGAGAGCAAATAAAAGTTCCTACCGGTACCTATGATATTAAAGATTTATGTGAATATATCAACAATAATATTAAAAACTGTGAATTAAATCTCAAAGCTAATAACAATACATTAACATGTTCTTTGTTCAGTACAAAAACAGTTAATTTTCAGAATAGTCTTAGTTTTAGCTCACTTTTAGGATTTCCAAAAATACGTCTTGAAGCCAATAAATGGCATGATTCAGCAAATGCTATAAGCATTCTACCACTGTCAGTGATACGAGTTGAATGTGACTTAGTTAAGGACTCTTTTACTAACGGATCAGCGTCACATATAATATATGAATTCATTCCAAACGTTCCACCAGGACATCGTTTTATAGAAAATCCAGGAAATATTATATACTTCCCTGTTAATAAGGAGAGCATTTCTTGTATAGCCATTAAACTGGTTGACTTACATGGAAACATCATTGATTTTAGAGAAGAAAATATAACACTGTGTCTTCATTTACGTAAAAGAAAATGATTGTTTTCAATAAAAGTGTATGTGAAAAAGATAAACATGTTACTTCCACTCGAACAGCGATACTGCACAGTCGTAAAGTAACGAAACATATTACTAAAATAAATAAAGAATTTCTAAGAGCTCTGGGTTTTAAAATATGAGTATATTGAATATAACAGACTCTGCACAATACGATAATTCAATTGAAAGTTATGAAATCCATACATACAATCCGTATGGAAACAGTTTTAAAGAAAACGACGAAATTCGAATACCAATCCACCAGCAAGATTTATATGTTTTGCCATCCGCTAGTTCAATTTTGATTGAAGGATATGGTAAAATCACTGGAAAAGATGGAAAACGTATACATAAAAGTGTTCATTTCACAAATAATCCAATAGCATTTCTCTTCGAAAGTATTAGATATGAAATAAATGGCGTCGAAATTGACCGTTGCAAAAATGTTGGCATAACAACAACTATGAAATCATACGTTTCGATGAATGATGGTGAAGATAGAGCAGCTGAAATGTGGGGGTGGAATGGAATAAAAAATGCTGATGGTAATTTTTGTGTGGTAGTACCGTTAAATAAGATATTAGGCTTTGCGGAGGATTATAATAAAATCATGATTAATTGCAAACATGAACTCGTACTAAATAGAAGTTCCAGTAGTTTAGATAGTGTTTTATATGAAACTGATTATAATTCGTTTGACATAATTATTCAAAAAGTTCAATGGCGGGTACCTCATGTCAAAGTGTCAGACAGGGAAAAACTTTCTTTGCTAAAACGCTTGGAGAAAGATCGAGCAATACAATTTGCATTTCGGAATTGGGATTTATATGAATATCCATTGTTACCAAAAACTTCGAAACATTCCTGGTCAGTTAAAACAGCGTCACAGCTCGAAAAACCCCGTTACGTTATTTTTGGTTTGCAAACAAGTAGAAAACATAGTGAAAGTAAAGATAGTACTATATTTGATCACTGCAAGTTAAAAAATGTTACACTCTTTTTGAACTCACAATATTATCCTTATGAGTCATTAAACCTAAATTTTGTTGATGAGAAATATAGTATATTATACGAAATGTATACTCGATTCCGTCAGTCTTATTACAACAAGCCTTCTGAGCCACTGCTTGATTTGAAAAAATATAAAGAAAAAGCTCCACTTTTTGTCATTGATTGTTCAAGACAGAGTGAAACATTAAAAACTGGACCGGTCGATGTGCGATTGGAAATTGAATGTTCGGAAAATATACCAGATAACACAACTGCTTACTGTCTAATTATTAACGATCGCTTATTTGAGTATAGGCCGTTAAGCAATATTGTGAGGAAACTATCATGAATACTTTTGTAGATATTCAAGGATTTAAAGATGAAACAAATAATATGCTAGTTAAAGAAATAGCTCTAATGGATGAACAACGGTTACATGTATTTTTAATGAAACCGCCATATCCATTCTATAACTTGACAAAAAAAGAAAGACGCGAAGTATGCTGGATAGAAAGAAATAGGAATATATTTTGGAATGAAGGGAATATACCTTATTTTAATTATCAGATGTCTACTAGAATAGCTGAGTTTTTAAAAAATAAAATTATTTATGTAAAAGGAGTTGAAAAAACGTTATGGATAAAAAATATTGTTTGTCATGATAACGTATTAAATTTAGAAGATTATGGATGTCCAAGTATATATTCATTGTATGAGAAATATGGTAACACGCCCGGTATTTTTAGTTGTATGTACCATACAAATATATGTGCAATGAAAAATGTAACCATGTTAAATAAGTGGTATATGGAAAATATAAAGTTAAGTACATAATAAATTGATTATTTTAATTATACCTACCCGCGCCTGTAAGCTATAATTAATTACGAAAATTTATACATACATAAATAATTTCATTAATTTGAAAAGAACTATGTATAAATAATGGAGGCTACTTAAAATAAATACCTATATGAAAAGACACAGTTAGCAAGTTGGTGATTGATTGAATACAATATCTTTATTATTCAGAACATAAAAATGCATACAGAGTATAAATAACTCTAGATGAATATGATGAACTGATGTAGACAACCATGGTAAACTGCTATGTTGAACTGGTGCTGAAACACACCAGTTCCCTACCCGTTGATGAAAATGCATCAGTTTCCGATTTGTTTGCTGTTGGCGAAGTAGTATTTTCTCATCACATGGATATAATTGGGGTTTCTGGAGCAAAAGTACTTCAAATAGGTCCAGTTATAAACAACTAAATCTATTCAGCCATCTATTCAAATAGATGAATAAAGTAGTTATTGAATAGAGAAATAATTTATAAAAAACGACAGTTTTGATAAGAAGACCGGCGCTTCTCTGCGCCAGGTATGACTTCTTATCGAAAACTATCGTTTTTTATAAATTATTTCTCTATTCAATAACTACTTTATTCATCTATTTGAATAGATGGCGTGAATAGATTTAGTTGTTTATAACTGGACCTATTTGAAGTACTTTTGATCCAGAAACCCCAATTATATACTACTCAGCCGTCATGTTGAAATACAACTGCCCGGTCATCTTCAAAAATCGGCAGGTCACTCATTAATTCCGGTAGGTCATTCATTAAAAATTCTAGGTAATTTTCCCCATTCAGTGTATCTGGGAGATAATGGGGTCCTATGAGGTCTCTCCCAATGACACCTGCCCATACGTTGATCGAAAACTTATGTTGGTGTGAGGCCTCTCTAGTCGCGCGAGGATTTTGCGATTCCCATCTGTGAAGATTATGTTGGTTAAAGATGCCCTCTCTCGTGAATTTAGATTCATCCGTCCAGAGAATGGTCTTCAGGAATTCGTCATTATCTACGTCCGTATGTAAAAGAAAACGGCAAAACCGCAAACGCCGCTCTTGGTCCCCTTCTACTAAACCTGAAACCAAAACAAAACCGTTTGAGAACATGAGATGGGCAACTTGTACGGCAATTATTATTATTATTGTAGAGTTCGATACACCACCGAAGTCATAATAATAAAAAAATTACAATCCACTATTCAAGAGAATTTGAGCAAAGCCCATTGTCCAGTAAACAATTTATGTAAGGTTCGTATTTTAAATGAGTATGTATGAGTTCGTATTTTAATTGAACTACGATATGAGTTCATTTTGTTTATATAAACAAAATGAACTCATATCGTAGTTCTCAAAATTAAAGGGATTTCTAGTGAGAGTACCATTGAATGCCGTGTTATTAACAAACCCCACTATACATCTTTTAGATACCTGACCCAGAAAAATATTATCAAGAGTTTTTCCCTGAACCCCTGCTGCTATCGTTAAAACTTTCACTTCGGCTCGAGTAATAGGATATTTAGCTGTAGTTGATGATAGCACTTTTTGATGTGCGAGTAACACAGTCGGATTGATTCGAGCTCTACGGACAATGAGAGTTGCATCTACAATTTGTAATTTTAACTTTAAATCATTTGAGGCAGCCATCAAGTTAAAGGTTTCTCTGGAACGAACTAATTTTATAGACATATCAACACCGTTTATCAAAAAAAATTCCTGATTGAATAAATCACCATGTAAATGTCCAATCATTTCTATTTCTTTACTTTCAGTTGCAAATTCTTGTCGCTTTGTGAACCCTTTATTACTATCATCAGTTGAATCCATCTTTCCAGATGTATCTTCATACCAAAGACTACAAGTCAGATGAGAATCTTTAGCTGCAGGGGCATAATTCAATAGAGTTTCTATGTATGCACGATATGCATATGTATTATTCGGAGGTGATACGAGTTTTTGATTCAAATAAACATCAAGTTGGTTAAAAAGGGAATGTAACCAGTTATTAATTGGAGCCACTACTGCTGCTGCAGTCAGTTTGGATGAGTCCTGATTCAATACTTTTGTTTTTATATGTATCATTGTATGTGATAGATCTATGTAGTCATCACCTGCTCCTGGCACTTGAAATTCTATGGGTCCATCATCAGCAAGAGATGAAATTGGTTTGTAATGTATCCACGATCCACTCTATACTTGTTTGTGTAGACGGTAAAGCAAATAAATCTAATTCTAACTTTACGCACTCGCAGGAATGACTATGTAAAAAAGACATTATTAAAATATTTTAAGAAAATATATCTTTTGTATGTTTAGCGCTTAGTTTTATTTTCTTTGCAGCTTTCAGCTTAACGGTTGACGGTGAAATGAATGAGGACTGACGTTTTCTCTTTGTTATATATCCCGAACCCGTCATGTTCATGCGTTCAATTTTACCATCTGCTTTTCTTTTCAAGTTTGAACTTGCCTCTTTAAGTCGAGATTTAATTGATTCTTCCATAGGACGTGAACTAACCATGTCAGATAGGAGACCTACGCCTGCATTTAAAGTCTCTTTACCAATCACTCGAGCCCCACTAGAAAGTAATGGTAAAACTGATCTAAACAACCCTCCTAAAAGATTTTTTTGTTAACGTTAAACAGTTTTTTGATAACGATTATTTCTGCATATAACTTTTAAATCATCTTGTAAACGATTCATAAACACCTGTGCACAGTTTGGACCACTGTATGATTCATACTTAGACAAATTGTCATCATATGAACATTTCAAATGGTAACCGAAACTATATGCTTCATGTTTCTGAACGTTGTTGGTATACGACTTTGATGGGTTGTTGTCACTCGTTTGTATGGGGTTTAAAAACGCTTCAAAATCAGCGTATATAACAAAAGGAATCTTCATCGTTTTTTGAAATTTATCGAACTTTAACTCATCTTTTGACGCAGGTTGTTCAAACCAATTTTTTGTCGTTTTCTCATTATTCGGTAATTTTGTAGTGACATGAGTACAATCGTATTGTTGATGACGAGTCAACCTATCTCTGGTGGTAAAACTAATCAAGCACCCATCACACATGTAAACAGCTCCATTTCTATTACATATTTGTTTACTTACTAATCGTGATAAGTATTTTATATAGTAGTAGTGACCGTTTGTTCCCTTTTGTATGTATAATAAATTTACATGCGCATTTTGACGACATTTTGTAAAGTATAGTGGACCTACAATACAATGTTTCTTTGATTTACCATCGAACTCCAATCCAAAAACATTAACACTTATATTATTTTGTTTCTCTATTTTGGATATATCACTTAATTTTACTGGAAAAGACACACCATTAAATTTAAGCTTATTTGAATGGACACTGTAGGATGATGGACGATCTGAATTCTTGTTTACGGAGTATAATGCTGAAAGTAATGCCCATTTAAAACATGAATTATCAGAGTTTTTTACATTTACAACCGCTTTAATGTCTTTGGGTAAATCAAGATAAGAAGTACCACGCATCGGATTAAATTTATTTTTATTGAGCTCTATGTTATTAATTTTAGTTAAGCTCCAACCACTATCTTTTCAAAAGCACTTATTTTGTTTGCTAATGTGTCACGTAAAGTTGTCATGAAAACAGTTAGATCATCTGCTTGAGATATGATAAAGTTACTGGTTTGAAAATCAAATGAATTGGTTATGTTTTTTGTTTCTTGAACAATATCAGCATATAAAACAAAGTTAATTTTAACGACTGCATGTTGTTTGATCGCCTTGTCAATTAAAAAATATATTTCATGTTTTATTGATTCCAGAAATAATTCTGGTGTTTGAAATATTAAATCGGATTGCTTTTTGCTTTTTATTTTATACGAAATTATGCGTTGTCCGAAAGCTGATTCTACAACAGATACATTTTCTAAGGAACTATGAGACTTTAAAATATTATTTTTATGTCTATTGCTCTTAATATGATTAGCGAAATATCTTTTACCAACTAATATATTACAAATACTACATTGTACCTTATCTATACTCATATCAGCTGAAGTGGACGCTTCTTCATGACGTGGCCTCTTTGCATCACTACTGTTGCTACCATCTGCATCGATACTCCGTATGAGCACTCCTCCTTGTCCCGTTTGCACTTGATGTGACAATATTGATGGTTTACTATAACAAAAATAAAATGTGAATATAGAGACAGAAGCTTGTAGAATTATAAATTAGTATATTAGGTTTAAATTAAATATGTTAGATACTCACTTTTCGTTGTTTTCAACCATAACACAGATTTGGTACAGCTCGCCGTCATATATCGTTTTAAATAATTCCACTTCTTCAACTTTTTTACAGAGCTGCATCTCATCGATATCTTCAAACATTTATTTTCAAAATCTTTTTTGCTTACACCAAGCTATTATTACTCGCAAAAAAACCACTGACACAAACACGAAATATTTTGCAAGAGAGACGACAGAGTGACAGCTCCTGAGATATATCATAAATGATGGTTACTTCTATTTTTCGGAGTCTACTTATACACTTACAGTCAGGTACAAATCTATTGTCTTCTTGTAAACGAAATTTTATCTACCGAGCTATTCACAAATTGTTAAAAAAAACTGTTACTTCTTAAAACTACCTTCGACCAGTCATTGTTATTAATTATCACTATTATTAAAAAACATTTTTTTACAAGTATCTATCATTGATATTTCTTTAGTAATATTGTAAATTGTATGTTTCATACTATCCAAGTTTTCGTTTGTCTCATTTACATAATATTTGATTCGTGTTTGTGCATGTTTCCAATGTTGCGAGCTGGGTATTTTTGCGATCTTTTTTAAATCATAGATTTCAATTTTTATCAAGTGAGTAGATGTCAATGCGTCATTTTTATTTGTTGACATGTATGCAACACCCCCGTTTGACTGTGTTCTGGACACCCACGAGCACTGAGATTGCTTTTTAGTTTTATTGTTAGTGCAATTAAATAACTCATCGATTTTCTCTTGCTCCTCTCTTTTTCTTTTTGGAGTTTGTTTTTCAATAGTTAAGTTATCATTACTTTCTTCATCTGATAAAGGTTTGTAATAAAATTGTTTAAATGTATTTTCTTCAAATATGTTCTGAAACAATGAGAAAAAAAAACCTAGTTAGGAAAAGCTGTAGACATCTTCGTGTTTAACTGTCTTCAAATCTAGAATAAGCAGGTTCCTTTTAATTAAACCTGTTATATCCTAGAAAATGTCCTTGCTTCACATCAGGTAGGATGTAGTCAAACACAAGCCTATCTTCAATGCAAGAATAATAACATATTATTTAAAGTAGATAGATCATAACTTCGTATGAATTTCAATGAAAATAATATAATAACTGATATATTTTTTACCTCTATTCTGTAGAATTTGGATTCACAACACAATACTAACACGTTATAACTAAGAACTCTCACTGTTCTCTGTGGCAAATGCTACGACGAACTGTGAGAGTTCTACACCGAATTTAAGCTTTTATAGGGATAACCATTTTTTTGTGTATTCAAATATAACAAAGAACTGGTCGTGTTCTGACTTGATCCAACGCATAATTCCCGGTACCTGGTGGAAAGAATTATTTCTATAACAATGTCTTTTTACAAAAAAAGGATCATTCAGGTAAGCTGATAATAGGTTTGTGAATACTATTGTAAAAGTTACATGGCGTGCCTGGTGGGTCGGTGAGACCCTAAATATTAAATATTTTTTTCTCCAACAAATTGATATCAATGTAGTATATTTTTTGATTTTATAATAAAATTAAACATGTTTTTTATACATGTTTAATTTTATTATATAACTCATTGTCATAGTAAAAATAGGAATACCAGTTCCATCATTACACCACAAGTCTTCTAAATTCTGCCTTGCAGATTTGTATAATCCCGCAAGGTAAATTAGACCAATGACAGCCTTCAGCTCATCCATACCAACTTCTGCATAAGCATAGTCATTTGAAGTGTTCAGAGCAAGTCTCGTTCTTCAGATTCTCACATTTGTATGAATTAGTATATCCAGCAACATCGACTCGCCCACAAAAAGATTGAAACACTCTAAAGGAGTTTTTGCATATCTCGCTAATACTTTGACACCCGGTGTTCCAGTTACTATATTTTCACTACGTGTTCGAACGTTTGATCTAGCTGGAATTTTGTGCCACAAAGTTCCGTCTTTACCTTTGTAAGTTCTTCCTGAGGGCCGCGAAGTTAACTCTGACAGTGGCACGTCCATTTCAGAATCTGAAGAGTTCTCATCATCAACTATTTTGAAGAGGTCTTCCTACGAATCGATTGAGTCGGTTTCATGAGTTTCTGCTGTAACCTCATCAGACTCTTCGTCGCTGGAGTCGAATACAATATCATCTTCGGGATCTTCGTCCACCTCTTCGAGTAGCAAACTAACGATTTCCCTGTCCTGTAACGACCTCTCCATTTTGAACTGTAAAGAATATGATACTATAAAGTTGAATTCCAAACAAAATAAAGAACTTTATGAATAAAATACATCAAACTAAAACAATAATAATCTCGAGTATTATATATATGTTACTATTTAAAATATTATGTTTATTTTTAACAAATTAACGACACAAAACCACTAATAGCAACAAATGAATACTTACATGAAAAAGTCACGGTGGTCAGATTCGAGTTCGTGTAGCACCTCTAGCGAGCGTAAACGAAGTGTTACGCCTTTAAGGAGCGCTATGTCGAGTACGTCAGGTCTTAGGTCCAGGTTGAAGGGAAAGATTGTCGGGGCGCTGGGAGGAAGGATATCAAAGTTGAGTTCGTCAGAGAGGAAGTTCAGGTTACCCTTCACATTGGACACGTTGCATCCCCACATGAGGTGCTTGCTGTTGAAATCGCCAGCCAGAATGACGGCGCTTCCGAGAGACAAGAGGACCTCGAGGTCGCTCCTGTGGAGGGTCTTGTTACCGGAGAGGTAACAAGATACAAGTGTGATGGACTGATGACCGGTCATCGAGAGACGGCAACAGGACGCTTCCATAGCTATGAGGGGAGGAGTAGGGATGGGAATGCAGTGAAGAGACCTTTTGTAATAGAGAAGAGTCCCGCCTTTCATGGCGGTGGTCCTATCATTACGTACCAGCAGTAGTTAGCGATCCTAAGCTCCCTCTTGCTTGGTTTTAGAAAAGTCTCGTTCACAAGCATAACATCGACCTGATGGGTCGAGAGGAAGTGGTGAATCAGGGGGCGTTGGTCCCTTGATTCAGTGGAGAGGCCGTTTTTTCATTCATCCGAAAATTTTCATTTTCTATGCATATTACTTTCGGTAAATTTTGAATTTCCGAAAGTATTGTGCCCTCTTCTGTGAAGTCACTGTCCAGGACACCTACAATGCCTTTACAGCTCCGGCCAAGTATAGCGCACACCTGCTCCAAAATGGGATCAATTTTTATTATTGATGATCCTCCACCTGTCTGTGTTGCATCTCTTCGCGACGCAGTAAAATAAATTTTGCTCTCGCTTCTTAATTTCTCCCACATCTTCATCAAAAAATCTTTTGATCTGAAAGTTGAAAAATGACATGTATTGTGTATTGAAAGTTGAAAAATAACACGAGTTGTAAGTAAGTACCTACAGTTTGAATATGTATGAAATTATTCATAACATAATTAAACAACAAACCTGTAAATTGTTCCTAGTGTATTGAATGAATCTGTAACGGCATTCCATACATTGGATTTTGCCTCATTTGTTGTTCCGTCCGTTTTTTTATTTAAAATTGTTGCTTTGTGCTCTATCAGCAATTTCACCAATCTGTCTTTCTCGTCGCTAGTAAAATTTTGCCCCCTTTTCCTTTTTTCTGCCATTATTTATATTTATTTTCAATTGAAGTAACCACACACAAAACAATTCTTAAGAAAAATCGCAAATAGATAGATCCAACCTACAAATGTGATGTCATCTGTCAAGTTGTCACTTTATTTTTTTATGGCAATGGCAATCCGCAGCATTTAGCATTGAGATATGAATTTTGGATGATATTTTAAGTTTCTTAATGTAATCATGCGTATTTTATGTTTTTTTATGTTTACTTTGTCGCATTATTGTATATTAATCATCGTAATTTACTAAAAAAATACAAAATCAGTAATTTTATCGGAAAAGTTACGATTTTCGGACTCCATACATAAAAAAATCTGTCACTTAGACAAGTGGCCCTTACGTAAGTATCCCTTAGTTTGGTGAAAATGAAATTAGGTAAGGGGCTAATTTAAGGTGTCCCTTAAGCTAAAGAACCCTTAGGGGATGCTTGAGGGTTAGTTGGTGAAAACGGGCATCAGTCTTTTTGGTGTACTATCCATGATAGTAACCAGAATTAAGACGAGGGAACAGACGCTTGATTGAGTCAAGAAGAGTGGAGTGCTCTGCCAGGACGTCGAAGACGTCGGTGATGTCAGCATTCCGAATTATACGGGCTACCAGCCGTACTTCCTCACAGTCGAGGGTCGTGACAATTTCTACCACGAAGGCGAGGTCCGACTTTAGACCAGAATGGCCTGAAGAGGGAGGGACTGAATGGGGCGCGAGAGAGGTGGGGGCCGGAGTTGCAGTGGGTGGCTGGGAGGCCTGAGGGGCATGCAGGGGCTTGGTCCATGCATTGGTTGACGGTAGAGGGGCGTCCACGTATTTGGGAGCCTGCGTGACGGGGAGTTTCGACTTAGGGCCGGCTCCTTTGGAGCGAGATGGCTGGTGGGGACGAGGGGTTTTGCCCTGCCCCTTTGCGGCCTTTGGGGCCTTGGGGAACCACGATAGTTCGCGGTGTGCCCCGTGGTCCCGCAGAGCACACAACTGGGCGGGATTTGGTCGCCTTTTTCCCGCGAGCATTCGGAAGTGCTGTGCTCGCCGGTGCACTTGACGCAGCGAGGAGCAGCGTGACTGGGGTTTTATCTAGGATGACCAACACGAGGTCAAGAAGGGTTTTGGCCCTACCGCGGTACATGCGGTGGACCTCTCGGGCGGGGAAATCCTGTTCCTTAAGATCTTCGCGGATCGAATCCACGGGGATCTCTTTGGGAAGGACGCGGAAGACCTTTTTCTTCCTGCGGGTGGTTGTGGAAGGAGAGGCTGTCTTCCCGGAGGATTCTGGTCAGGAGACGGTAATTTATTTATTTAGTTTATTGGCACACAAAACAAAATATGGTAAAAAAAAAAAGTTGTAGACGACTTGTACAATTTTGAACTAAACCATATTCCTAAGTATGTATACACAACATGATTATATTTTATTTTCACTACACATTTGGTAACAATTAAAAAAGTATTACAAACAAATTTTTATATAATAATATTAATTACACTTAGCTACATTTATGGGCCGTAAAAACAATATTTTTTACATCTTTTTTAAATTTTAATATTTTTTTGTTAAAAATATCAATTGAGTCATGGTGGTCCTTCAATATTTCATTGTATTGGCGACACATTCTCACTATTGGGTTATAAAAGGAGGTATTATTTTTATATACCTGTAAAGCAAAAGTTTAAGGTTTAGGTTAGCTCAAGGTAATCATCAGAGGTGGTCACCCTCATGCTAATTCCGTCACGTCGGACATAATCTGAGAGACGCGCTCCCAGTCTTCTCTTCGTCGTAAGACAAGAGGAGGAGGAGGGGGGGGGTTGGAGGATGTTGTCGCGGGCGCTGGAGGAGCGGCGGCAGCATCGGTGGAAGGCATAGCTCCAGAAGATGGGCACTGGGCCTTGGGCGGAGGAGGGGGGGATGCAAAAGAAGCAGAGCGCTTTTTGCCCTTGCCAACGACGGTGAAGCCGTCGTTGCAGGCGGTGTCCATCTCTTCTTGCGGAGGGATGGGATCGGGAGAGGCCGTGACCTTGAGTGAGGCGCGCGAGTGGCTCCTTCGGCAGGATTTCTCCCGAGGAGCTACGGAGCGCGAGCGCGACCGGATTCGCCTGGGAGAGCGAGAGCGGCTCCTCGAAGGGGAGCGACTCTCCATCGGAGGGCGAGGTTTGGAGGAGGGGGCTGGCCCGTTGAACTTGGGCGTGAGAATGCGGCGGCAGCACCCTTGATGCGGTTCTGTCCAGGCCTAGGCTTGGGAGGTGCATCTAGGGGTACCTTGCCGGTAGGAGGGGTAGGAAGGGGGGCTACGGAAGCTGTGAAATAGTTCTTAAAGTAGGTCTCCGGGGAGCGGATAAAGAGCTCAGCATCGGCAGGGTGGAGACGATTACTTCTTATTTCCAGAGACTACTTATACACTTACAGTCAGGTACGCGTCTATTGTTTTCTTGTAAAAAAAATATCTACTCATCTGCTTATCTATTCCTAAAATGAAAAAACTACAATCCACTCAGTGAGCATTATACCGCTATTAATTATCACTATTATTAAAATCATTTTTTTTTTCAGTATGTGTCATTGAAATTTCTTTAGTAATATTATAAATTGTAAGCTTCATACTATCATAATTTTGGTTTGACTCGTTTAAATAATATTTGACTCGTGTTTGTGCATGTTTCCAATGTTGCTAGCTGGGTATTTTTGCGATCTTTTTTAGATCATAGAGTTCAATTTTTTGTAAGTGTGTCGAATTCGATGCCTCATCTGCATTTGTTGTCCTGTAAGCTACTCCCTGTTTACTGTGTAACAAGTTGGTCACATCCTAATAAATCTACTAAGTACATTAGTATTACCGTCAAAGTCCGGGACAAGGCGGATAGGGCTTTGTAGATCGTTTCGGGATCGTGGTTCATTTCTGACATACTAAGTTTAAACAACTCTCCTAACTCAAAACTAAAATCTAATTAAATATCTCTATTACTATAAGCTCTAGGGTGGTAAATCTTGAAGTTTATTAAGATGAACTAAGGATAATAGAAGCACAGGAGAATTATTCTGGTGTACTCGCATATATTTCATTTCTGGTTTCTCCCCGTGAATCGAAGGCTGGATTCTCCTCCTGAGCTGCTGCTGGTCTGTAGGCCTGATACTCGTCGACGGTGCTTGATACCCATCCGGGTAGCTCGCGACACGGTAGTGAGATGATTCCGTTTTCGCGAAATTTACCGCGAGTATCCTACCGACTGCGCCAATTACGTTAGCGGCAACCGGAGGGTCGGAAAAAACCAAAGTGATAATAAAAGATTTAGTTAAAATAAAATTACATTTAAATTTACATCTAAATTAACCTAGTGTCTACTTCGAGGTCGGAAGTCAGAATGTCCTCTGCTGCACTCGGCGTTGCTCCACAGCTAACAGCTAAAGTAAATTTGAAAAGAAATTTAGTGACAAAATCCAATAAAAAAAAATATACATACAACCCGGTCACAATATCTGTGCACCTGACCTCGTGACGTCATATCGGCGGTCTGGGTACGGTGTGAAAAAAAGATTTTTCGAGAAATGTGGAGGTAAAAAAAAAAACTAACCTTTTCAAATCAATTTATTATTGATGAAGGGTTTGTTATTAAAAAACAATAATTTTGAATACAAAAACATTTATTATATTAAACTCAGTCACTATAAATTATTGACTCTATGCCTGACATTGTATCTTCCTCACTCTCACTTTCTGAACTCTCCGAACTGTCTTCCCCTAGTGATATTAAAAGATGTGTGATGTTGTCATCTGCTAGATGATCCTTTTCCCAGTATTCTCGCTGTAGTCTCTCCACGTGATTCACTTCTTTTTTCCAGTCAGCTGGCGTAATTGACTTAATCGCATCTTTTGTAAGTTGTTCTATTTTCTTTTCCGATTGGTCAATGTTTTTATCTGCCACCCTTTGCTTTACCAAGTTCCATATACGAATATTTATATTCGATAGGGTTTAGGTCACAATGATAAGGTGGCAGACGCACAACTTCTTGGCCATGCTCTCGCATCAAATCGTCGACGACATATTTTTTCGGCGGCTTTGTTTTCAGTATAATGGGATACAATTCCCTCTTTGTCATTTTGTCATTAAATTGAATATTGTGTTCACGTAGCCATTTTTGCATGTCAGCTTTAAGAGCAGCACTAGTGGGCGCCTTCACCGACTGCGTCGAATGGTAGGGTGCATTGTCTATGACAACTATACCGTTCGGAGGTAAATTTGGTATAAGCTTTTCACGGAGCCATTTTAAAAAATTGTTTGTGTCCATCCCTTTATGATAATCGCCGATTTTACTTTTACATTTATAAAGTAATTTTGCACCTTCAATGAATCTATTTTCTCCTCCAGCGTGTACAAGAATCCAACGTTGACCCGGATTTAAATTTTTCTTCACACTGCTGTCGGTATTATTTTGCCAGCATTTACTGACCGTATAGTGGGAATGGATCCACGTCTCGTCCAGGTAGGTAACTGGTTTTTTATCAGCGCCAAGGTCATTATTCTCTTTCATACGGCGTAGGTAGCGAGCCCTCCATGCGGCGATGTCCGGCTTTTGTGTCAATACACAACGGATATTTTTACACTTTTTGAACTTGTAGCCCAATTTGTTAATTATAATATTTCTTAAATATGTTCTCCCACCTTGAAAATTTAGGTCTCTCTTAACTGCTGCCAGAATTTTCTTCAAAGTTGGGATTTCAGTTTTTACAGCATAAAAACTGTTGATGATATTTCGTATTGCGCAAATGTCAAAATCATCTACTTCGATGCGTTTTTTGTACTGTTTACGCTTCTTACCCGGTGTCGATAATTTTGGTTCTGGGTGGGTTTCTAAATTATTACTAGTACTTGGAGTCGGACTAGCGCCCGGCGAAGTAGATGGTTGTACTTTGGCTTCATTTTTAATTTTCATTAGAGTCCTCTTTGATATCCAGTTGCAGTACAGGTTCGTTTCACCACTTGGTGTACAGGTATGGTGTACTGTTTATTTGCTTTCTCCGATTCAAAAGACTTGAGCACTTTCAAGATTAAATTTCTTGATTCGCTGTGTATTGTTTTTCCCATGACTTCAGTTTAACAGCTACAACAATTTTAATAACAACCAAACCAGTCCAAACTTAACAGTAAACAGTCTAAACTTAACAATAAATATTAAAAAACAAAACAACAACAAAGCGAAAATATCAAAATTATCGGGACGTGTATCGGCAATGAAGATGCTAACCGTACTGTCGCACCGGGGAGTGCGCGGAGAGGTGACAGGGGAAGCGGGAGAGGCGCCGCATTCCAGCGAGGTGCACAGATATTGTGACCGGGTTGTAGTGTCGTGGGATGGAGGCAATTGGAGAATTCTTTGAACTAGGGGGAGTGGGTCGATGGGATCAAGAGAACTATTATTAATGGATGTGGTAGAACCAAGGATAGGAAGGTTAGCTGTGTTTGTATTGGGAAGGTTAGAGACAAAACCAGGCTGGGAGGAACTATTTAAAGGAAGAGAATCTAGGGCAGAGTATGTACTAAAATTAGAGGGTTCGGTATTTGAAATGGGTTGCACAGAAGTTAAATTGGGGAAGGTTTCTATGGCAGGAGCTGGATTATTAGCATTAGTATAAGAAATGGGTTCTGTAGGAGGTGGATCGGATCGTAGTTCTATGGCAGGGTTAACCTGTAAGTAATGCAAATAAAGATAAGTATATAAATGAAATAGAAAGAGTTGATTTCACTGAGTTAAAACACTTACCGCATTCGGATATCTCCGACGAAATTGCATCCTGTATGCAATAATTTTTCTTTTGAATTCTTCTAAGGTACAATGAACAGGGAACGGGCGTGTTTCCTGTAGCTAGCAGTAAATTTATGAAGTTCAGAGATCAGAGTTCTTTTGTATATTCGGTTGTTATAGTTGGGGTCGTTACTGTTGAATAGGCAGGGGTACGGACTGATAAATTCTTGAAAACAAAAGGGTGAGTGCAATTATTGGGAAGAAATTATTGAAAAAAATGTTGAGATCGGCACTATTTGGAATTAATAATGGCGTTTATTTGCTCAAAATATTACAAGCTTATAAAGTAGGTACAAAGATATAGTTATAAGAATTAGAGGGTAGGTGACAAAATTGTACATACCTACTTATTCTAGCCCTGAGTCTCACACTAAGGTGGTCCTGTGTCGTGAGATTTAGTGCCTTCCGTTTTCATATTAGTATTAAATAGACTACAAAATAGGTTAGTACTTACTTAAGTGTTTTTTATTTATTTTTTGTTTTTTATTTTGTCGAAATAGGGTAGCTACGTATTGTTTATATTCAGCTATAATTACTGAAGTGAAAACAAATTAAGATTATGTGGGAGTAGCCCTAATGAAACTGGCACGGATCCTAAAGTACAAGTATCTATCTCCTCAATTTTAAAACAATTTCTAATTTGAGTAGTACAATTCGTTACAAACAACGTTACTGTGTGTTCAACTGAGCAAGGGCACTGCACTTACATCTTGCCTAGATAGAGCAATTTTGTGCAGCACTGTACATGCCACAATAATATTAGGAATATTTTTTAATTTTACCTGGAGACCAATCTGCAGACAAGGAAATCTTCTTTTTAACACTCCAAAGAGCCTCTCTACAGGGTTTCTTGTTCTTATCTGAGCCCGATTGTATGATTCTTCAGCTGGAGTGAAAGGGTTTGAAAGGGGTGTTAGCAAATAGTTACGACAAGGATACTGTCACCCAACAAAGGCATATTTCCTGTAATCCACGTTCCAGCTGTGCACATAATAGAGAGTCATTAAAAATGGTGCTGTCATGCACTGAGCCCGGCCATCTTGCTATGATGCTTCTTACCATCAGTCTTGTGTCGCATACCGTTTGGACATTCAGGGAGAAGAAGCTTTTTCTATTACGGAATGTTTCTGCTTGCATTCCACCTGAAAACACAAATCTTTAGTTATCAAGAAAATACTACTAGGTAGACAACATAGTTATTAACAACAAACAAGTATGTAGTCATACCAGGTGAATTGATTTTTATGTGTGTGCAGGCAGTCCACAGCACCTATACTACTCGAGGAAACCCTGCGATCGCATAAAATTAATTTGCAATTTGGCGTTGCTCGCTTGTGTTGGGCATTTTTATGTAACTGTTTTTTGGTTTTGACAGCTCTGCTGCTTCTCGGTGGACAGTTGGTTGCTCAACATGAAATATGTCTCCGATGACCCTCTGGTAAACTGCCTGTGGCAAAAAAACGCAGTGTGATCAGTAACTGATCAACTGGTTGGATTGCACGATTTCGCCTTGTGAGAGGCTAAAGGTTCTCTCCAAATAAAGAACATAAGTGTAACACCGTTTCTTTGCAGAGTCGGAACCTCATCCTGAAGTGTCCTTTATTTATACTTTTCAAAGGCGTTTAGTTTCGGTTCATTTTTTCGACTAGTGAAAGCCAATTCTTCATCAGAAAGCGCAGATAAAGATGAAAGAAAAAATTGTTCTCTATCAAAATCACACTTGAGACTCTCAGATTTAATGGCCACTCAAAGCATTCAAGCGGGACTTAAATTCAAATTCAAATTATTTATTGAGAATAAAAACGGACAAGTTCCTGAAGTGTGCTCCGCAATAGTTGAAGAATTTTATGAATACATTAAGGTACGTATTATGAAAATCTTTATTTATGTTTGGAAGTAAATTAATTAATTTGCTTTTAAATCATTAAAATCATCCATAGAAGACATGTAAGACTCTTGTGAATATACCGACAAGGATGTTTGGTTGGTTAGGTAGTCAGTGGCATCTTCATTTCTTGCCGTGGTATAGCCGTAGAGCCTGCTTCGTTTGTGCCCGAAGGTGGTCCGGCCGAAATTGAGGAACGATTAGAATATCCGGTCAGATTCACACAGTTTTGTTTTGCCTTCGATATTACATAGTCATCTTCATGTGAACTATTATACAGATAACGACGTATGATGACGCCATGATGCGTAAAATCCCCTGTAAAATTTCCGACCGTTTGACCGAAGTCCTAGTCTGAATGGAATAGCTATTAATTTTATTAGCTCCTATAAAGGACGCGAAACTTTTAGTTACATCAGGAATGCCTATTGAATTGTCCAATTTATTTTCTTGCAATATGCCCATTAAGGTGGGTTTATACGGGCAACTAAAATTGCTCAATTCCAGTCAATACTCGTCAACTATGACGTCACGACTACTTCAAGCAATTTACGGCAACGGCAACAACCATCAATACTGCGCAATACAATATTGAGCGATATGGCGCAACTTCATCAACTAGGCAATACTGTCCTACACGAGCATTTCAGTATTCGCTCGCTATGGACGACATTGTTCTTGCTGCGGCGGCTTGTAGCGCTTTTTTTTTATTATTAATCAAAAACAAAAAAGAAAGAAAAGGAACAGGCGTATCTGGGTGTGATCGTTTTTGAAAAGAGGCCGCAGTTTTCATTGTGTAAAGAATTAGATGAAATATTATTCAAAAACTTTACTAGAATGTCACGAACAGACTTTGAATTACTTTTGAATAAAGTTAGCCCATTAATTACGAAACAGACGACCAACATGAGAGAACCAATTTCTGCATCAACAAAACTTGCTTTAACCCTTCGATTTCTGGCAACTGGAGATTCATACAAAAGTATATAGTCATTGCATATACAGGGAAGTCAAGGGCTATGAAGAAGACACATTAAAATTAGTTAAAATATTCTTTTATATGGAACTAATGTGTTATTTAACTTTTTTTACAGTTGCCTACAAGCGGTGAAGAATGGAAAAGTATAGCGAAAGATTATGAAGATATCTGGAACTTTCCACACTGCTTAGGTTCTATGGACGGCAAGCATATCCGTATCATGTTGTCTAATAAGAGTGGCAGTCACGTCACTTCTTCAATTATAAAAAAAATCATAGCATTGTTTTGTTTGCTGTCGTGGATGCTCATTATAAATTTTTGTACGTAAATGTTGGATGCCAAGACAGAATATCTGACGAAGGAGTTTTTGCCAACACAACGTTTGGGAAAGCTATCATAAATAAAACATTGCCCATTCCACCAGCGGAACCATTACCACACCGAGAACGGAACACTCCGTATGTTTTGGTGGCGGATGATGCATTCCCACTTTCCGAAAATATAATAAAACCATACTCGTGCGATTTAAATCGAGGATCTCCGAAAAGAGTTTGTAATTATAGAATATCTAGAGCATGGAGAGTAGTTGAAAACGTTTTTGGTCTATTAAGTTCAGTATTTAGAATTTTCCACACAAGTTTTGAACTAGAAGTTGAAACAGTTAAATGTGCCACTTTAGCTACTTGTTATTTACATAATTTTTTACGACGAAACAAGCGAGCGCGACGATTATATACACCACCTGCTACGTTTGATATGGAGGATACCGATTTTAACATAATACCTGGACAATGGAGACAAAACTATGATCCTGACGATTTAATTAATTTAGAAAATCGGCCAAGAAATGCATCTGTAATAGCTAAATTGAACAGAGATGAATTTATGCATTATTTTATGTCTCAACGTGGAAGTGTCCCATGGCAATCTGCTTATTTGTAACAAGGATATGTCGGGTGTAAGACATCTAACCTAAAACTCCAAGGAAGTTGCGGACGGAAGCAAGTAACTTATAACTTGCATTGTCTGATGATATGATAAATAACTATATAATTATTTGATTTTGCATACGTTCTTTATTAAACTGATTACTTCTGATTGTGTTTCCGTTTCTAGACCAGAATCAGCTTCATCTGTGCCTTTAAAAAAAAACAAACATTTAAAAGCAAACCAATTGCACTCTTGAAAAGCACTACTATCGTTCGCGCAAAACTTTATGAGCCCTCTGAAGTTAGGCCCAGTGGCTGCGCAGTACGCATATTATTGGTATCCGAGGGACTTTACAGGGCGTCGGAGAGGCCTCGCGCCTAACTTCAGAGGGCTCATAAAGTTTTGCGCGAACGATACCACTTTTTTTGCTTTTTCTCCAATTTCTTTTTTTCATTGTTAAAATATGTGCGTAAATTTTTAATTTTTTTTACCGCTTTGTCATGAGATATTTCAAACTGCAGCCTAATAGCAGTCCATTCGTCTTTTTTTAGCAAACGATCCTTAAAATCAGGACTTTTGTTATCACACAAACAAGGATGCAAGCGAACTGCATCAATAAAGTTAATAATCTTTTCATTATTCCACGACAAAGACGACGCCATTTTAAAATGCAGTCACATTACACAACAAACAGAGGCTGATTACGCGCTGGACTGACGACGCCTTGCCGCGCGCTATCCTACTTCCACCCGACCTCTCGCTGTCCCCGCGGAAGCAAGACGGCAAGCCGCAAAACAAACAAGTGCGAATGAGATAGATTCCTAGATAAATTCCTAGATTCCTGTGTTTTTAATTCGCACCACTGTTTAAGTATTCTTTCTACTGCCGAATGTATCGATAGCCAGCGAGTTTGACAAGCTCGGACAATTTTTAATGGATCATGGCCTTCATTTATTGTTTTGTACAACTCTTTATATTCGGCCTGTCGAGTCGATGACTGGGAAAACCAATTATATGTTTCGGATATCAGAAATTCCAGATTTCTGGGTATTGTGCCTTCTGAAGCATGGGATACAGCAAGTTGAATAGAGTGACACACACATCGAACGAGAACGAGCCCAGGAATATCAGCTTTTAATTTGGCAAACACTCCGTTATTCACGCCAGTCATGACACTTGCATTGTCTGTTCCTATGCCGCTAATATTTTTGTAGGCCAAACCGAATTCGTTTAAAGTATCTTTGAGTGCGCTAACTATTCCATCTGCGGTGCATTCAGTTAGAGGTGCCAATTTTAGGAATGACGTTATTTTTTTTGCTTTATTACTATAGTATATAATCACAAAGCCAAGATATTTTGTAACGCTTATGTCCGTGGACTCGTCTAAGAGTAAACTAAACTTTCACTGTCCAATGTCGTCTTTAAAGTGTGGACTTAAAATGTTTTTTATAATATGGCTGCATATAGTGCGGTGTAAATGCATATCTAGACGCGCGGGAGCGCGTCAGAGCCAAGCTCCAGCGGCACCGTGTGTAATATTACACGAACCACTTGGAGCCACTTTTGTCCCCCTCATTACTCAAAAACTATTTCACATAAACATGTCAAATTTTGCATATGTATTGAGACTTGGGAGATACATTTGTGCTCCAAATTTCATAAACACACCTCAAACAGTTATTTAGATATTAACGTCCAAAAATCGACATTTTTATCACTGACTGACCTATAGATCAAAACTATAACCCACTTCCAGATGACCTAGAAAGTTCAAATTTGGCATACAGATAGGTAGTTGCGTCAATAGAGAGGAAAAAATCAAAAACTGCTAAATTTGTATTATTTTAGTATAATTTTTCAATTTAATTGATTCTATGAGCAACACTTACTTATAGCGCCTGTAATTTAAGAATTAGCAATCTAAATTGATTCCAGCCGGTTTTTGTGTGGATTTTAAGGTTTTCACGTGAATATATAAGGAGTGGAAGACTACCCTTATTTTTTATTAATAATAAAATTAAAAAAAATTAATTAAAAATATAAACAAATCAGCTTTACTAAGTGCACCATGTTCACGGGAACCGTGAACATAGTGCATGTAACTGCGCCGCAAAATCGGGAGCTCCTTCCACAACCCTACCACTGTAAATATCCCGTAAATAACCATATAACTGTAGTGAACAATCGTGATAGTTTAAAACAATATCAGTTTCAGTACCAATAGTATTATAGTTGTAACGACTAACGCCTGACAGATTTGTAAGAGCACCTAAGCTGTACGCCTGCAATACTCTATAGTAGAGTATGTACTGCGGCGTTTATGGAGTTTAGCGTAGTCTTATAACACCTTACTGCCCGCAGGTAGATAGATGGTTAGGGTGCCGGCTAGGCAAGAAAACCACAGGAAATCATCAGGGTGTGTATTATTGTCCTATAATATTGCACGGCCGCACACTTTTCGCACCAAGTAGATAGATGTAAAAGAGGATCACTGGCCTGAGCGTATAATGCACTCGCATCCGCGTAGTGCCTTCAGGACGTGCTCCCGTCTGTCACCATCAGGTTGTAAGTAGGTAGTAGTCGACCATCAACCCGGGACGAACCGTCTAGCTACTTCTGGGACGACGTAGGTCGTGCAGTGAAGATAAAAAATAAATCCTGGAACGAGGTAGCTAGGCATTAAAATTCGTTCCGGGAAGTACTGTCTGCCAGGCCATGTAAGGTAGCGTGAAGGTTAGTCTCCAGCGGTAACGCAGTGCGAATCCGCGGCAGACACAGCGATCACGAAATGCCCTTAACTGCAGTCAGCTAGGAGTGGCAGAACAGCTTAGTTTAGTAACAATTAAACATTGTGAAGAAAAGCGCTGGAATGACACAGTAGTAATAACAATAATAAAAACTCACCAGATGGATTATAGATTATTTTAAAATAATTTTAGATGGCACTGAGAGCTACATGCATGCTTCATCACAAGTAGATCGTCTCTGCCTCTCCTTGCATGACGTGGTGGAGTTTATATCGGTAAATTATGACAAACAAGAAATAGAAATACATGGCTATCATATCAGAAACACCCAAAATGCCTTTGAAGAACCAATAAGGTCATCATTTTTAAACATTTGTAAATGTGATTGCCAGGAACTTAATAAGTTAAAAAATGTGTATAAAGTTGCAGACATTAAGTGTAAACTTGTCAGTGTGTTGTTAAATACAAATTTATATTTGGTGCCATTATTACATACATTATAGTTTATAATAATGGCAACTTTAGTATTAAAAAAGACTAAGATTGAAATTTTACATTTATTTTTATTAATCATTCAATCATTAAATTAAATTAAAAAAATTAAAGCGGAAGTAATTTGTACTTTAGCTTACATGAATATTTTTATCAGTCTCGGTTAATGAGGTATCTATTACCTTACACTATAACTGACGTAACAGCTCTGTAAATACAACTATAATTATAGAAATTAACTCTTTAACTCCGTCTATATATTTGGTCTTTAAGATTGTAATTTTTTAAGTATACTACTGTCATTAGTGGTAACCATAATACCTAATAAAGATTTCAAAAATATATTAGGGTGCGTTTTCACATAACCGGAGTGGACCAGCATTTTCATACCAACATTTGACAGCCTGCTCGGCGCTCGCACAGCTCAAGCCACGTTACATCTATCAAATGTATGGAAACGCTGCGTTACTCCGCTTTTGCGGAAACGCGCTCTAAAAACCAGTAAACCTTTAAAAAAATTGATATTTAATAACATATAAGTAACACAAATGGTAATCAAATTAACAACGACGTGACAACAACATAATAATTGCTTAAAACTAGTTATAATTTCAAAAGTGTTTTAGCACTTTAAAGCCCATGGTCAAAGAAACCATAAACAAGGATCCAATTCCAAAGGAGGGTTATGGGTAAGATCAAAAACGAATAAAAAAACAAATGACAGAAAGGTAATTAATTATTCGGCTGCACAGCTACAGAATCACGTGATTGGTTAATCACCTCCGCATTCGCATCCCCTCTCTGATGTTGTTCCGATGAGGATTCAGGTGCTGGAAGTGCATAATTTGCTGGACCTGGCTATTCTACAGTTATGGCGGGTACAGAAGATGTTCCAATGGTATCTTTCTTTATTTTTTTGCCCTTAATCCTTTGTCTTGAAGCAGATGTCCTCTTATTGCTCTCACAGCGTTGGCGAGCATTTTTTAATACAATTAAAAAAATCGTATGATTCATTAACAATATCAAAGAAAAAATCATCGTTTTTTGGAAAGCTTTGAAACAATTTTTTACCGTGTCACTGTCCTTTGACGATCCTGTCCATGAACAACCTTTCAAAAACTCTCTGTCAAATAAATTATCAATCAGGTAGTATGCATTCGAAGTGCCCTTTCCAGATCCACTATTACATAACCCACGCATTTTTGTAGCGATGAGATGTAAGTGATAAAACTGCAGGTACTGGTGACGGTACATGTCCCGGTGACGATACATCCGTAATAGGAGAATATTGCCCCGTAATAATATGTTGACCAGGGTTTTGCCCAAATGTTGGTTGATGATGTGTATCCCTAGGCGCTGAAAAAACATTCGTTGAAGATGTGTAATACGAGGAACTCTGCGTATCTATTCTCTCGGTTCAGGCCATGAGTTTTGCTGCAATTATTTCATAATCTGATAAAACTGAGCTGATATGCCTTTTCGCTTCAGCTTTTTGTAATGGTGGTAAACTTCGTAATACGTTCCCAATATAATTGCAGAAGAGTTCTATGTAATCATCCTTGCGTTTGTAAAATAGTCTTTATCAAATGTTGCCTCTTTTCATTTCTTTCTTTCTTTCCAAATCTTTATTATCGTCGGCATTTTAAGGCGTTTAACTTTGATTGGAGTCTAATTTAGAACCTGTAATGTTTCCGTTTCCTCTTTCTCTTCCGTTTCGTATCTCCTCATATCTGATTAAATCTCGTAGAGAAACCCCGAGGATAGTCCTCACTTTCAACCGCAAGCGCTCCTTTTCATTTTCGTGTTTTATTCTCATTTGCTCCAGCAAAAATTTCTCCACTCTTTATCCGAGTTTCGAAAAGTTTCATAGGCTCTGTCATGTACGTTGTATGCCTTCGCGGCAATCTGCGATTGCGATGGCGCGCAGGCACTGAGCGCAGGCGCCGAGGAGTAGTCTGCCCTTCAGTTGCAGGTTGTGGCGGGATGGCAGATGCGGAATCAGGTGGTGCTGTGCTGTTCCCATTCACAGATGGGACGGTCCCTGCTCGTTCCATTTTTTTGTGGCTAAGGAATATCACATGGTATCATTTGTGTTCATTGCTCTTATTGGGAATCAAGAATATCCTAGTTAGCTTATCAATGCTAATGTGTAAACTCCATGTAACGTCACTCGATTTAACGTCAAACTCCCTAAAGCGTCGAAATTACTTGGTTTTGGTTGGTTTAGCTTGCCTTCCATACAATGATACACTCTATATAGCATTACTCTCACTCTCAATAACGACAACAATTAAATAATGAAAAGAACCTTTTAAGTTGCCAAAATTAGTAAAAACTGCGCAGCTGTGTATGTTCTTTTATCGCTTTATCATCCTAGCCCGTAATAAACTCGACAGTCGGCATCATGCATACCGAACTTTCTAATGCTGGGGCCACACTAGCGGCTAACGTCAATGCCCACTAGCGCAATAATTATTGCGATAATTTTTAACGCGCTAAAGTGGGTGGCTACACTTGAACGGTCAACGTGATTGCCCATTATTGGCGTTGAAAACGGCGTTAACTTTACTTGAATTCAAGCAAGATGGACGTTGAAAGAGCTCTGTATTTCATGAGTGTAAATTTTTATTATTTGAATTTAATGAATCATTACCGAATGAAGAAAAAAAAAAAACGAAACAAAGAAAAAGATGGTGGATGATACTAATGCACAGGAATCGTACACTGTAAGTCTTTCTATCTTTATAAGCTTAAAGTTTGTTTTCCAATATGAGAATGACCGGTATTACAATGTTAAACTTGCTATCTTATACTGTTGTCAGTTCACTGCAAACATACCCTAGACAGACTGTAGGCATAAATATATTTGGTCAAATGCTAATTAGATTGACGCATCCAGGGTTCCGTACCACTGCACATTATATATTTCGACCTACAAAGAGTATATTTTTTCTGTCTATTTATCTTTCATTCATACCATACATCAAAGTGTACTTTTGAAGTAATACAAATATTTAGTCAACTTTCTTTAATATTTTGCAGGAATACTATGGAGGAAATATTCTCCGACCTACTAGCTGAACCATGCGACCAGTTCGAGGGATTCGTTCGAATGTCAGCAACTGAATTCAAATTAATTTTAAGCAGAGTTGGGCCTTGATAGAAAAACAAAAAACTAAATTTCGTGTAACTATACCTGCCAAAGTTCGACTAGCAATTACTTTACTATATTTAGCTACAGAAGTTTACATTATTTGTTCAAGATGTCTCACCAAGTGGTTTCCAATATTGTAAGGGAATGTTGTGCTGGTCTCATATCTGTATTGAAGGACATGATCAAGTTACCTGAGAATGAAAACGAATGGCTACAAAAGGAATCTGATTTTAGAGATACATTTCCTCATTGCTTGGGAGCAATCGATGGTAAACATGTTGTCATGGTATCACCTATTCACAGTGGGTCTTGCTACCTTACCGGGTCACCGGTGTGGTGAACGGCTAGCTCGAGGGATAGTGGGTTCTGTGTGCGCTCTGCGGGCCTGCCTCTGGCGGGTGAGATGGGGTTAGACCTACCTATCCGAGATAACTAATTCTAACAAGGGCGCCACCAGCACGATAATGCTGGGAAATGAGACAAGGAATTAGCGTCCAAATCTTATGTATTGTAAAATATGTTCTTCAATTTCTTACCATTGTACATCAATGACGGTTCTGTTAGTTATAGGTACATTCTTTAAGATATTTCTATTATGTTAGTACATTTGTTAAACAATGTAAAATTAAGTACTTAGGTACTAGGTTAAGTATAGATAAGTTAAACCTTTAATATTGTAGTTCTAAGTTTTAAAGTTACACCAAAGAATTGAGACAGAAGGGCCAGTTCTGCTCGTTGAAGTTAAATTTACAATTCTTGATCACATAATTTCTAGTTAAAGTCCAAAAACATTCTAGGTTCTTTCTTCGTTGTAGACACTTGACTGACGTGAGAAAATTAAGAGAAAATTGACATACCAAATGCGCGTGGCATTAATATTGATTAATTGAGCTTCACCAAGACATATTTCTGCTTCTAAATGTTATTGCGACGTATCGACGTCGAAATCAAAATGGTAGGCTACGAGTCATTTCGCAGACATGGACGCTTTACAAGCACAAACACCAAACCAAAACAAAAGAGCGGCGGAATCTGCAACAATGAGACAACGACGTTACTTCTAATTCTACTATAATTTAGGTACGTGGATTTGGAAACAAGACGAGATGGGTTTCTTACCAATCCACCGCTTTGGACCTCATGGGATTGTTGGCCGCCATGCTATCATTCTCTGTACGGCAACCATCCCAAGTACTGTGGAAATCAGTGAAAATTATAATCCTCGCTTCAATCTCCAGCGGGCAACGAATCAGGTTGAAAACCAAGTAAAATAACTTACTATTCTGCGGTGTGGTATTTAATTCGCAGGAGCGGATTATTCGCACGGTCACTTCATCAAAAACCAAAGTTAAAAAGGATGTTGCCAGGACTTGCCGGCGTAAAAACAAACATAACTTTTCTTTCCGAATCGATAAATCAATAAAGGGCTGTTTACACGCTGTCGGCGTTGGCAACGTGTGGTAAGACACTAATGAATCCTATTCTCAATGAAAAAATTACAGGAATCTACGAAATGTCAATGTCAACCTCTCAAACGTCATACTGTCAAGCGATATGTAAACAAAATCATAAAGGATTCTAAAACGAAAGTTTTATAAAAAAGATGTGTAAAACATTGTGATATCCCACACAAAATGATAATCCACATCATATTTAACAAGTTATTATGTTCCACCGGCGTTCTTCAGTGAGGAAGGACTCCTGAAGATACGAAGCAAATGACAACAAAAATGTTTCTAGATTCTCTTACTTCTTTGCCTGAAGAACCCCTTCGACTGATGGGAGAAAACCCACAGGATACGTCTGAGCGTCGAAGAACACAAAACAAAGGTTTGCAAAAAAAAACATGATAAGGTTTTTGCAACGCAACATCACCCCCTTTCTAGAGCGAAATGTGGGTGAAAACAACAACATTTCGCAAGGAGCGAGCAGCGGAACCATCCTGGGACAACCAGTGCAAACGCAGTGCTAGCCAAATATCAAAATTTAATAAAGTTTTTTTTGAAACAATGGTTTAAAAATGAATTAATTCTTTTCTTAGGTTATAACAACACAAAATGAGCACAAAATGAACAAAATGAACAAAATGAACAACAGATCGTCACGAGCATCCCACTGTGTAACCCTTCTTATTCTGTAGGTATCCTACCTTAAGTAAGTTTCTAAATTTTAAGCGTATGAACAATATCATAACTACTAATTCTATAAGTATACAACTTATACTATTCTATTTTAAGACAATAATGTTTGCCTTAGGTTCTTAAAATGGTTAATTCTTTCTTTCTTTCTAACTAAGTTACGGGATGAAACCCTAAACAAAGTAATTCTGTTCTGTTTACATACAGTACCGGTATAAAATTAACCGAGCACTGCACGTAGCTACCTGCTTCGGTGCCAAATAATAGGGGAACTTGCCCCACTGGAAAGTTTGCTTCTTCGTACAATAACGAATGCTAATCATTTATTATGCGAGGTCGCATTGCTAACTCCTACGAGTATTGGATAAATACCTATTGTATAATACAACCTAACGGAGCTAGGTCCTAATGGGATCCCTTATCTAAGTAAACTAAAGCAGAGGAAAAGTGGTAGGTTTCCATCACCATAAACAATCACTCACCCTTACACAGTTCCTTATAAACCTTTCACACTATCCTGTCACGGGCGATCCTTTCATAGCAGAGGTCGATCACACTCACTCTAATTCTATCGTGCTTCATTTCTTCCAAAGTCACCTGTCACACCATACACTCACACACACATACAAACACTCGCATGCCTTCTACTCACCATCCCTATGCATTTTTTAATCCTAACATACAAAACTTAATTTTTTATTTTAATTATTCTATTTTATTTAAATTTAATTAATGGATGTTTTATCCTTATCCTTTCTAAACTACCACACAATAAAACTACATATATTTCTTAAAGTAGGTATTAATAACTACAAGCTATTATTAAGATTTGGACCTATAATATAATTTCTTACTTATTTATTTAAGGAGAGTTCTAACTCTATGTAAATAGTAGTTTATTCTATGACTCCACATGGACTATATCCTTAATGTGAGTTAAGCCAACATGCTTACCACTTAAGGCTCTTAAGCGATACACGAGTGGACTTATTCTTTCTTCGACTACACACTTAATATTTCTAGGAGCTAACTTACTGGCAAAGTTGTCACTCGCCTTGGATAAGACATAGTCCCGTTTCCAGACAACTTGTCCTACCCTTAACCCTAGGTGTCTTTTATTTCTATTATAAATCTTCTTCCCCCTTTCATATGCTGCATTCAGCTTCTGTTTTACTTTTATAAATATTTCTTTTAGTCCTTTCAGGGATTCTACATAATCCTTCCTTTCTTCAGGAAAGTTTAATTCTATTTCACTATCAGGGTCTTGCCTATAGTGTTCTGTGTCAAGGATGAGTTCCCTACCATGTACAATGAAGTGTGGGGTGAAACCAGTGGCTTCATGTACACTGTTGTTTATCGCAGATTGGATATGTGGTAAGTAAACATCCCATTCTCGGTGATCATTCTTAAGAAATGATGAGATAGTATCGCCTATGACTCTGTTTACACGCTCTACAGGGTTTACCTGTGGGGTGTATACTGTAGTGTAGAATAGGTTCGGTATTTTATATTTGTCTATCAATTCCCGGAATTCTTTACAAGTGAACACGCTCCCGTTATCGCAGATTAAGGTCCGGGGTACACCGTGGACCAGGAAGACATGTTCTTCTAATTTCTGTACTATGGCGGTTGCTACAGCTCTACGGAGTGGGAAAATGTGAGTATACTTGGAGAAATAGTCAGATACTACCAATATGAAGGTGTTTCCTTTCTTAGACCTGGGCAATGGACCGTGAAGATCCACCGAGATTGTCTCAAATGGAAGGTGTACCTTTTTAGGCTGTCCCATAAGACCAGGGCGTGCTCTATTAGTAGACTTGTTAGCCAAGCAAGTGTCACATCCCTTAATGTAGTTCTTAACATCTCTAAGTAGCTTGGGCCAATAGTAACGAAGTGCTATTCTTTTTACTGTTTTATTAATACCAAAATGACCGGCAGTAGGCTTGTCATGGTTTTTTGATAAAACTTCTGTTCTTCTGTGAGAAGGCACCACCAGTTTCCATGAAGTGTTTTCTTCGAGAGCGTATTTACTTTTAATACGTTTAAAAAGCTTACCCTCAGATACATTAAACTTAGGGAAACGGTGCGGGGTCCTTTCACAGTTCTCATATAATCTGTCATACCATTCATCACCAGAGGGGTATGCAATTTCTGATACTATTTCTACTTGAAGTCGACTCAGCGCATCGGGCACTACATGTAGATGTCCCTTTCTGTGTTTTATTTGAAACTGAAATTGCATCAGACGCATCGCCCACCTTGCTAGTCTACCGCTTGGCGACTTAATACTAAGTAAGTACTGAAGTGAAGCGTGATCAGTTATTATTGTGAATGGATGATTTTCTACATAGCATCGGAATTTATCTACGCTATACAAAGCTGCTAAGCATTCTTTTTCAGTGACAGAATAATTCTGTTCCGCTTTTGTAAGGCTACGCGAGGCATAGGCTATGACTTTCTCTGCGCCATCTATATTCTGGGTCAGGACACTACCAACTCCTTTATCACTCGCGTCACACTGAATGAAAAATTCTTGGCTGAAATCAGGACAGGCTAACACGGGTGAAGTAATCAAGCACTCCTTGAGTTTGTCAAAAGCTTCTTGGGCCTCGTCGTTCCATTCAAATTTCTTCAGCTTCTTACTCGTTAAACGATTTAATGGTGCTGCTACTGTGGAGAAATTTGGAATGAAACGGCGGTACCACCCTACCATTCCTAAGAAACTTTTGACTTGTTTAGATGAAGTGGGTCTGGCTAACTTAAGGATTACCCGGGTTTTTTCTGGATTGGTTCTCAAGCCTTCTCTATCTACCCTGTATCCTAGGTAGTCTAACTCACCCCTACAAAAATGGGATTTTTCTAAATTCAGCGTCAACTTTGCATTTTCTAACTTCTCATAGACTCTATCTAGCAGCTCTAGGTGCGATGAGAAGCTACCACGAGTTACTAAAACGACATCGTCAAGGTAAGCAAACACTGATAGAGTCAGGTCCGCGTTTTGAAATTCAGCAGTGAACAATCTATCCATCAACCGTTGTAGAGTTTGAGCAGCCGTACTCAAACCAAAGCACATTCTTTTAAATTGGAACAATCCACGACCTGGAACACTGAATGCTGTCTTTTCTCTAGATTCTGGGTTTAATTCTATTAACCAATATGCTGATTTTAAGTCGATTGTTGTCAGATAGGTGGCACCTCTGAGGCTGTTGAGAATGTAATCAATGTTAGGAAGTGGATAACTATCGAATTTGGTAATAGAGTTCAATTTCCTACAGTCTAGGCAAACTCTAGGTTCTCCGTTAGACTTTCTGACTATTACCAAAGGGCTATTCCATGGGGAATTCGATGGCTCTATTACTCCCATTTCTAACATTTTATCTACTTCTCGGTGTATGAGTTGTAAAACAGCCGGGGAAAATTGGTGACACTTCTGTCTGACCGGTGGATGGTCACCCGTGTTTATATTGTGCTGAACGAGGTCAGTCTTGTTCAGGGTACCATCCAGAGTCAATTTCTTAAATTTTTCTATTCTAATATTGAGCTGTCCTATTTGTTCTGGTGTCAGCTCTTCTGTGGCTTGTAGGTTGCCAGACTCTACAAAATTTTGGTTAGTAAGTGAGTCAATTTCTATTAATTTTAAAACTTCAGAGCTGATTCTGAATGTTTTCCAAAATTCAATTCCAAAAATAATGGGCGTTTTGACTTCTTCGATTACTAAGAATTTTATTTTATGAACCTGATTCTCATACTCTACCAGTAGGGACGTTACACCTGCCGATACACTCGTCGAACCATTAGCCGTCATAATCGGAACGCGCTCCGAGGTATCTAGTATCGCGCCGAATGATTCTAGCGTACGGAAAGCATCGCCACTAATTGCGTTACAGACCGCTCCTGAGTCTAAAAGACCTCTACATTCTTTCTCAAAAATTGTGACTTTCAGGAAAGGCCTGGTCTCGCCTGGTAAAGGGTTAAAATAAATTTCGTGTATTTCTTTTGACTCTACTGTTTTGGATTTATTTCTATAGACAACTCTTTCTACCATTGTTTCTTCCTTACGGGGAGCCTGCGCTAGGTCATTTCGCGATGCGAGGCCTCGGCGGAGTTTAAATGACGTGGACTACACTTCTCACATCGAGGTCGCGTGACGCCTACCTGTCCGCATCCGTAGCAATGGATTCTTCCATTGAACTTACATTCTTTCTCCAAATGACCTGACTTTTTACACTTAGCGCATACCGCTCGGTTATTATTAGTAGGCTCAAAGGTTTCTACTTTCTTTCTTTGTTCTTTCTGTGTATTCGTGTTGTAAAAGCTCTTAGACTTATAACCTAGGTCTATATGCGAAAAGCCCTGAGTGGAAGTAGTGGGGTTTACGTGACCGTTACATTCCACTTTCATATCTTCCAGTTGTTTACAACGTGTTCTTAGTTGGTCTACATCTGCAAAGGATTTGTGATATAGCTTGGACTTGTAGTATGGGGCAAGGTTATCCTTAATTATGGATACCTGTTCGGCCTCCGGCAATGGTGTGTCTAGCCTTTGAAAGTACGTTTTCATAATATAAATGTACGACGTGATGCTCTCGGACGTGTGTTGAGTCCTATTGTAAATTTCTTTTAAAGTTTTTCTATTGTATGCAATAGGTAAAAACTCGTCTTTCAAACGTCTGACAAACTGTTCCCATATCGTACAGTTCTTACCGTAGAAGCGGTACCATTCAAGAGCTTCGCCATCCAACAACTCTGTCATACATCTTAGCAACTCTGCAGTTGAGACGTTCTTTGCAATCCTGCATTCATCTATTCTTTCTAGGAATGAGTGCAAACTAATTTTGCTTTCCCTACCGCTATATTTAATATTCCATTTGGAAACGCTTCTCGTGGGGTCGATGACGATCTGTCGCTCACCTGGCAATTCTGATGTTATCGGCATGACTGCCTCGGCACACACGGCAGACACTGGCGCTGCACGGGCCGTCGCAGGCTGCTCCGATGCTCCAGACTCGAAACAGATTTCTGATCCCCCTAGAATGTTTATGTCCAAAATTTTAAAAGCGCTTTCGCATTCTTTCTTTAGTTCTTGAATTTTTTCTGTTAACTCCTCCGCAGAAGGTGGAAGTCTGTTAAGCCTAAACTGAATATGGAGATTTCTAGAAATGAGTCTCTCTCTGCGGGGTGTTGTCATCGATTCTGATTCTATGATTTGGAAAATGTCATTAATTTTATTTTCACAAATTTCTAATTCTGTTTCTATGTTAAATTCTGAAGGGATAATGGTCTCTTCCAAACGGGAAGATTTGGATAATGAGGCAAGCTTTGTCCTCATTGCCTCGACCGTTCTGAAGTTTGTATGGCCACGGATCCGTAGCTCATACCGTAGCTCATCCATGAGTAGGTGGTAAAAGTTCATCTTAGCGCTCGCCATGATGGAAGAAGTACCAAATACAAACAATGTATGAAACCAAGAAAAGTAAGACCAACCTCACACGATCCACGATATCAAGGGAGATGACACCGTTGAATGTCGACTGGCCGAAGGGAACCCGTCACACGTTGGGCGCGCCAAAATGCTACCTTACCGGGTCACCGGTGTGGTGAACGGCTAGCTCGAGGGATAGTGGGTTCTGTGTGCGCTCTGCGGGCCTGCCTCTGGCGGGTGAGATGGGGTTAGACCTACCTATCCGAGATAACTAATTCTAACAAGGGCGCCACCAGCACGATAATGCTGGGAAATGAGACAAGGAATTAGCGTCCAAATCTTATGTATTGTAAAATATGTTCTTCAATTTCTTACCATTGTACATCAATGACGGTTCTGTTAGTTATAGGTACATTCTTTAAGATATTTCTATTATGTTAGTACATTTGTTAAACAATGTAAAATTAAGTACTTAGGTACTAGGTTAAGTATAGATAAGTTAAACCTTTAATATTGTAGTTCTAAGTTTTAAAGTTACACCAAAGAATTGAGACAGAAGGGCCAGTTCTGCTCGTTGAAGTTAAATTTACAATTCTTGATCACATAATTTCTAGTTAAAGTCCAAAAACATTCTAGGTTCTTTCTTCGTTGTAGACACTTGACTGACGTGAGAAAATTAAGAGAAAATTGACATACCAAATGCGCGTGGCATTAATATTGATTAATTGAGCTTCACCAAGACATATTTCTGCTTCTAAATGTTATTGCGACGTATCGACGTCGAAATCAAAATGGTAGGCTACGAGTCATTTCGCAGACATGGACGCTTTACAAGCACAAACACCAAACCAAAACAAAAGAGCGGCGGAATCTGCAACAATGAGACAACGACGTTACTTCTAATTCTACTATAATTTAGGTACGTGGATTTGGAAACAAGACGAGATGGGTTTCTTACCAATCCACCGCTTTGGACCTCATGGGATTGTTGGCCGCCATGCTATCATTCTCTGTACGGCAACCATCCCAAGTACTGTGGAAATCAGTGAAAATTATAATCCTCGCTTCAATCTCCAGCGGGCAACGAATCAGGTTGAAAACCAAGTAAAATAACTTACTATTCTGCGGTGTGGTATTTAATTCGCAGGAGCGGATTATTCGCACGGTCACTTCATCAAAAACCAAAGTTAAAAAGGATGTTGCCAGGACTTGCCGGCGTAAAAACAAACATAACTTTTCTTTCCGAATCGATAAATCAATAAAGGGCTGTTTACACGCTGTCGGCGTTGGCAACGTGTGGTAAGACACTAATGAATCCTATTCTCAATGAAAAAATTACAGGAATCTACGAAATGTCAATGTCAACCTCTCAAACGTCATACTGTCAAGCGATATGTAAACAAAATCATAAAGGATTCTAAAACGAAAGTTTTATAAAAAAGATGTGTAAAACATTGTGATATCCCACACAAAATGATAATCCACATCATATTTAACAAGTTATTATGTTCCACCGGCGTTCTTCAGTGAGGAAGGACTCCTGAAGATACGAAGCAAATGACAACAAAAATGTTTCTAGATTCTCTTACTTCTTTGCCTGAAGAACCCCTTCGACTGATGGGAGAAAACCCACAGGATACGTCTGAGCGTCGAAGAACACAAAACAAAGGTTTGCAACAAAAAACATGATAAGGTTTTTGCAACGCAACAGTCTGAATATTTTAATTATAAGCATTCGTTTAGTATTGTGTTGATGGCCTTAGTGGATCGCAATTTTTGTTTTATGTTTTGCGATGTAGGGAGCAAGGGTAGAATCAGTGACGGTGGTGTATTCAGAGATTGTGTTTTATTCTAAAAACTTCAGACAAATTCATTTACCACAACCTGAACAACTTTCTGATGGCGATGTAAATATGCCTTACGTTTTTGTTGCTGACAATGCATTTCTATTGCACCCCTACATAATTAAACCTTTTCCCAAAGATCACCCCCAAGGAAGTATGCAACGAAACTTTAATCGTAAACTTTCTTCTGTTCGCATTGTTGTGGAAAACGCGTTTCGTGTTATGTCAGTATGGTTTCGAGTACTTAGAAAACCTATAGCTCTACAACCAAACGAAGCTTCAAAAGTCGTAATGGCATGTGCTTTATTACATAATTTTTTAAGAAGTTCTAACTCGCGGTCAATTTACAACCCATCCGGGCTACACTGACACAATTGTCAACGGAGAAATAATAAATCCTGGAACTTGGAGAAAAGACAGTGGAAGAGGCGAATGCGCTTTCAGGTCAATGAAGAGTATTGCACGACGACGTTCAGCTTTAACAGCAATCCAGGTTAGGAATAAATTCGCAGAACATTTCAGGACCATGAATAATTTGTAAAGTGTCGACCGCATAAAATGGTACTTCCTCGTGCTTAGGCGGAGAGCCAGGGGGAGCAAGACGAAGCACCCCTTTGTGTTTTCAAATAAATAATTATTTTGATTTGATTATTCGATTACTTTGAAAAATATAACAACATACTCTGTATTTATGTCTTTTATTTATTGTTTCTTGAAGTAATTAACATGGCTTTTACTTTTTTATTTTAATCTTTAATTATCTTAATTTCACCGGACTGTGTGATTACTATTTGTGAGGCACGAGTTGGCGGTGGTAATTCTAGGAAATTTTCTTGGGGAGTTTGAACTGAGAACTGCTCTAGAAGTGGACTATTTGTATCGTGAGGTGGAGGCGACTGGTATGTCGGAGGATATGGCGATGGACTGAATGCTTGATGGTGTTGAGACAGGGATGTGGAGTGGCCTGGAGGGGAATGGTATGTCGAAGAATTTGAAGACTGACTGAATGCTTGTTCGTGTGGAGACAGGGGTGTAGAAAACTGAGGTACTGCAGACTGTTGCTCAAGTCGATCTGCCATACATGCATGAAATACTAAATTGTGAATATCATTCATTAATATATCACGCGTGTTTGGATTTCTTATTTTTTTTAGTTTACTTGCGAGCAGTCTTCCGAACATCTCATATTCATCATCTTTCTTCTCTTTCATGAGTTCAAAAGCTTCGTCCATTTGACGTCGCGCTGCTTTGATTTCTTGAGGCAACTAGTCTCTCAGTTGTCTTTTTGTACCATAATTTTGAGAAGATTTATTTTCTCTTGGACGAGTTCCATTTTCTTCTTGTATATTTTGCGAAGCTTTTTCTGTTTCTGTAGACAAACGAGAACTATTCTCATTTCCATCATTTCTTCCCTCACTGAGCCTCATTTTTTTTTTTTTTTTTTTTTTTTTTATTGGTTGGGTTGGGGGTAGGGAGTTTGCTGGTGCTATTGGGATACTCCAGCAAACTCCCTTTAAGTGAATGGAGGAGAGGGGTATAGGTGATGGGAGTGTGGTGAGTGTTGAGTGGATAGGTGTGGGAAAGGTTAAAGGGAAAGTGGATGGGAAGTTTAACGAGTGCTCGCCTCAGTATCATATGTTGTTGATACTAAGGCGAGCAACCGGGACCCACAATTTATTGTGTCATCCGAGCCACAGTGTTGATGTCAGCAGAAAGGGGGCCGCCCCTGCGGCGCCGTGTGACCTCCCATGGTGAATAGTTTGAGTGTTTTGTCAGTGTTGATACTGATGGGTGTCAAGGCGCCTATCTTGAGGCGACCCCCCCCCCGGGCCGCACCAATAAAAAAAAAACTTTTTAAAACTTAATAGTGTGTTGTGAGTTTTTTTTTTTTTTTTTTGTTGAGGTACATGTTTTGTCTTATGGTTCTAGTTTTATTACATTTCTGGAGAGCTTATATTAATTAATTTTTAGAAGGTACTTAATTATTAGAGGATACAGGTTTTAACTTATGGTTTTAGTTTTCTTACGTTTCTAGAGCTTATATTAATTAATTATTGGGTATAATTCCTAGAGATTATATTAATTAATTATTGGGTACAAGTTATAATTATAATTAAAGTTAGAGACTTTTCACATTTCAAGAGCTATGTTATAATTTGACAAGGTACATGTTTTGACTTATGGTTCTAGTTTTCTTACAGTGCTAGAGCTTATCTTAATTAATTATTGGGTACAGTTTTATAATTATTTTTTAGAGTTAGAGTTTTTTTTTTTTTTTTTTTTTGAGGTACATGTTTTGACTTATGGTTCTAGTTTCCTTACAGTTCTAGGGCTTATCTCAATTAATTATTGGGTACAGTTTTATAAATATAATTAGAGTTAGAGTTTTACATTTTATTTTTCAAGAGCTTATATTAACAATGGAGTTATTTCCACATTTTAAGAGCATTATATTAACAATTATTAGGGTATTAGTTTTATAGTTATGATTAAAGTTTGATTTATGAAATTTCTTAGTTTATATTAATTAATGGGCCGTTCGGCGAGCCATCCAGCGATCCGCCCATCAAGCAGACCAGCCAGGTCTGCAGGTCAGCAGGTGTGCCATGAGCCATCCAGCAAGTCACCCCCAAGCTCTCAAGTGAGCCGCCCAGCCTGTCGCGTCAGTGGTAAGTTATTGGCTATATGCCAGGAACCTGAGTGATACTCCCCTTATTCCGCGTATATTTTCTTTGGGAGGGCGGTGTTCGGGGGGGCAGGTGGTATATGGGCGGCTGGTCCTGATGTAAAATTCTCGAGGGTAGTTATATGCCGCTCTGTCAATCTTGTAGCCCCAATGTACCCGCCTAATGTGCCTAAGGATGTTGGGGCCCCATATCATCATGCCACATAGTACGCATTGATGTCCGATTCTTGTGTTTTCTGTGTTTATGTTTGGTCCGTCCGCATTTGTATCAGGGGGAAGGGGGAGGGTGTGGGCAAGGGTTGGGGTTAGGGCGGGGGCGGGGGCAGAGGTGTGAATGGGGGGGCCCGCGGGGCCAGTGCTGATGGCAAGTGGGGCAGTATTATTGAGGCCTACTTCATGGCGCCTCGCCAGCTCACAGGCCCAAGTGGGGATCCCCGGTGGAGGCATGGGGGGGGTGAAAAGCGGGGGGGAGGAAGTGGTTGGAGAGGAAGGGGGGAGCAGAGGGGAAAGGGCATCAGTGGGAGTGACCTCATCAGGGGGGGAGGGGGGGGTACGTTTGTAAGATTGCCACAGTTGCAGCGAGTGCCCCCCTCACGCGTATATATGTCAAGGGGAGTGTGTGTACGGATGAGCTCACCAAGGTCACCAGCAGGGGCGAGGGGGACGATGGAGGGGGGCTCGCCTTCAGAGTGGGTGTTATTGTTCACGTGACGGTAGTTATTCCTCTCCCCATGCGTCCAGTCCGCCGAGGGCGGTTCCATCAATCCCGCCGCCATGACATCCTGCATGTTTATTGTGGGGGATGGCGGCGGGGTGGGCGACGAGGCCATGGTGGCGTCGTCATCCGTGGTCCGCCCTACATCAGAGGCATCACCGGGGAGGAAGTGGTGTGAGTGGTTGATGAGGGACGTCATTGTGTTTTTGAGATGGTTAATCCACCTCGAGGCCTCACCCAGCAGGGCCCTGGTGGCGATGCAGTCCGGATTGCTGCATAGGCCGGTGCATATGTTTTTATTTTTGTTGTTGGTGTTCATTTTCTTGTTGTTATTTTATTATTGTTATTGAATGTTGTTATTATATTTGTGTTTTGTTGGTGTTATTGTTGTATTTATTTATTTTAGGTTTAATTGTTTTGATTTCGGTAGTGGTAGTGGTTGTATTAAGAAGTGACTTCCCGAGGTGAGATTGGTTCTTTGTTTGGGTTTCTCACTGAGCCTCATTGTCGTCGTGTGTCTGAAAGAAATTAAAAGTATATTATATTTAAATAAGTTTTACAGACGGACAGACACATAGTCACACAGGACAGATGGACAGACACATTGACACGCAGACAAACAGACAGACAGCAGAGTGACAGCAATTGGGTTCCAAACCAGTATGGATCTTTCTAGTACGGAACCCTAAAAATATATTTATACCAAAAATATCGATAGAACCCAAAAACCCACTTGCTACTGACTACATTGACATAATGACTGACTAATAGTATTACTTACCTCTGTACTTAATGTGCGGCTACCATCATATACTCCTCGTAGGAAATTGACCATCGTTTCGAATGCAAACCAATTAGTTGTGTACACGTCATCTTTGCCAGCTCCGGACTTCAAAGACTTTTTAATTCTATTTAAATGGGTTCTATAATAACCCATTAGGCTTTCCTTCTTCTTTTTCATTTCTTCAATAGTTGTTTTAAAAGGTAATAATTCTATTATTCGTAGCCAAGCATCACTTTACGTTCCACGATTCTTGAAACTTTTGAGTTTCGGATCCCACAAACACGGTTCTGTTTGCAGAATCTCGAGATACGCAATTACTTTCTCGTTACGCCACTCCATAGTACTTTAGGATATTATTACTCCTATTATTAAAACAATTTATTTTGCGGAATCGAAAACATCTATTTTTCACCTCTTGACAGATCTCTTATAAAACAAAAAACAACTCTATTGAAATAAAATAATAAGGGCGACCGCGAAGGTCGCACTGGTGAAAAAGAGTTCCGCCACACCACCCCCCCACGGGGTGCTTGAGTCGTTATTGATGTGCAGTTAATGTGGATAGAGATCTTGCACCTCAGAGTATGAGGCTGGTGCGTCCCCAGTGGAGACCGATTCGTCAGATGGGGGAACGACACGTTTCCCAGGACTTAATAGAGGAATGAGAGTGTTATCAATCATGCGATCAAAGGCGGGATCGGCGACATAGGAAGTATTCGAGCTCGTCGAGGCGGCACTACTGTGCTCTTCTGTTTCACTGGGTGAAATCGGGACCTCAACAGTTGATCGCGATTCAGTCCCAATACAAAAGCCGCTAGTAATGCGGCTGATCATGTCGTCTGTAGTTTCGTGGTGATGAACGTGGCTTATGATCATGCTGCGCTCAGTATCGACCACTGAGACTACACTCTCGGTATCTTGGAACTCATCGGACGCAACACTTATCTTTGATTGAATTGATGCAATAGGAGGGGGCTCAAGCCGGGTGAGCTTCATGCGCTTCATTACTGGTGCAACGTGGTAGTCTACCGTCTTATGTTTCACGTCCCTGGACACGCACGCATATGCGCGCAGATTATGGTCGGAATACGCCTGTAGGTTGGGATCAGCAGCGCGCGTAAATATGTGGCGAACGAGGAATGCGTACGCATCCTCTTCGCCCACGTTCCTCGACTCGTAAGCCGAGATGAGCTCCTTGGATATAGTTTTTGAGACGAGTAACGGCACGAGATGGCCTATCGTCGTTTTCAAGGGAACGTTGACACTAGAGATCGTCCGAAGGTCTGGGAGTATCACGGTGTACAAATCGCTACGCGGGTTCGAGACGTCCATTCGACGATCTTCGATCCACGCGTCAAAAACGTTGGCTTCTGACCGCCACATGCCCGCGCGAAGTACGCGCGCGTGTAAACTCATAACCGTTAATAGCGAATGCACCTGTCGCATTGACATAATATGTGGGACGTAATCTTTATCAACACCGGATCTTACTGCGACCTTAGCCCTACTGTTGGCTTGAGGCGAAGCCAGAAAAGAGTGCGCACCCACGGTCTGGAGCGCCGTTTCTCGCAAATGTGGTCGGGAGGAGGTGATATCCCCGCGCTCTTCGCATTCAGCAAACACTATTCTCACCATAGGCGCCAATAATTTGAAGAAACGCGAGAATGAGTCGTCGATGTTCAAACTGTAATCGAGAGCGAGATCCTCGCGAGTATGGTATAATGTTTTCATCAAGCAATCGGAACACGTGCCAGACACTAACCACGCCTTTATGGCAGTCATGCCCCCACGAACATTCCGACGATCGTCGTCCTCCATTAGCTTCGCCAACCATGAGATGGCGAACAGGAGTGTCTTTAGGTTGATACCCTCAGCATGGGAACCAGCAACTCTCGTAATCATACACGCGAGGAACCACTGCCCAATGGACTGGACCCGGTTATGAGCACAAGAAACTGTCGGTATCAAATCAGTAAAAGATTGGAAAAGCAACGCGTCGTTGAGAAAGAATTCAAGTTGTGCTAAGTCAGTAGCAAAGTTCGGCAACCACCTACCGCGAACGGCAGGTTCGTTATCTATCTTGTTAAGTAAAGTCGAGATAAGAAAGAACTGGTTATATAATTTATCCATTTCCTCTAACTCAAGACGTTCAACCATTACATCAATGAGCCCGATTGACTCATTCACTCTCGTGAGACGAACTTTTACTTTATCTAAATCCTGCATCTTCACCAGACGAATAGTCCTCGCAACTTCCCTGTTGCGGAATTTACCATCAATGGTGAAGTTAGTGGAGTTTGCATCTATGTCAAATAACGCATGACCAAACATGGCGTTGTCAGTTAGTTCGGCAAAGCCGTTCCATACGGTACGCTTCAAAGGACGTAATCCTTTTTCCGCCTTAGCGATTCTCCTCTGTGAGCTCACGCCTGCAACATTATCTAAGTAATTTCTTCCTGTGGATTCTTGTGAGGGTAAGCGACTCGCCTCCATGTTGGTTAGAGCCTGTCTCCTAAGCGAAGAATATCTAAACTCGCAAACCATAGGGCCGGGCGATCTCTACAAAATGGAGGGGTACGTATAGATACTCTGTTAATCATTACCTTCTCCGTACCGCCTGTGCCAGATCTGCTGTCACTGCTTGACATTTCACGTCCACCCGTACCCGCGGAAGCTGGTTTGAAGTCTTCCTGCTCACTGTCACTCATGACGTGTGCTGTCATGAAAAACCATGCTAAGAGAAAAACAAAATTCAAAAACAAAAACTGAAAACAAAAGAAACGTGGGAGTGTGGTGTGCGAATGCCCTACAAAAAACTTTGGTATAAAAATAACTTAAAAATATGTACAAAAATTCACCAAAATAAAATAAAATTAAATACACACACAAAAACACACAACAATATAAATCACACTTAGTCTTTTTAGTCCACACTGGTTCTTCCAAAAGATACTTCGACTTTAGTCTTGACGCGCTCCATGCGATTGTTGCCAGCAGTCAGCAGCACAGCTCTCGTAGTCGAATTCACCACTTCTTTTTCTACGTTTTCGTATTCTCGTCGACGAACAATCAGACGACCGTGGTCGCTTCACTCGTACCACCAAAGAAAGTACTCGTACATATTTGCGTACCTTTGCTCTTCTTGTGTTCGAATCGTCTTAATTTATGTTGTGTTCGTATCGGGGTCACCAATTTAGGATATTATTACTCCTATTATTAAAACAATTTATTTTGCGGAATCGAAAACATCTATTTTTCACCTCTTGACAGATCTCTTATAAAACAAAAAACAACTCTATTGAAATAAAATAATAAGGGCGACCGCGAAGGTCGCACTGGTGAAAAAGAGTTCCGCCACACCACCTACGTATTTCAAAAAGATAGACACGTGCAATCCTGTCGCGCTCACGACGCACATTGACACTGACGTAGTGTGGCCGCTTCATCGCATTAAGTATAGTAATTAACGATGTAAGTATCCTAGAAAGTGATCTCTACTTACCGCAGGGAGATAGGCGTGAGTGTATAATAATAATTTCACTCTATTTTTCTCATTTACAGCACAGAAATGGAAAGTATGTTATCTGACTTAACCGCAGAGTCTGGCATGGAGTTCCCTGGATTTTTACGTATGTCAACATCAGACTTTGAAATACTACTACTAAAACTCGCACCAATAATTACAAAAAAAGATATGAAATTCAGAAAAGCCATTCCAGCTAAAGTGCGATTGGCAATAACACTACGTTATCTGGCGACAGGAGATAATTTTCGAAGCCTTCATTATCTTTCCAAAATATATCATCAACTCATTTCCAAAATAAATAAATAATAAATAAATAAATAAATATCTGGGACATTATTGCACACATGGTCATCTGACCCCAAACTAAGCAAAGCTTGTAATATGGCTGCCAGAGACTGATATACATACATATATATTTTTAAATACATACTTAAATAGATATTAACACCCAGACATAGAACAAACACAAATGTTCATCACACAAATGTTTGTCCTAGATGGGAATCGAACCCACGCCCCCAAGCACAGAAAGTAGGATCACTACCAACTGAGCCACCGAGGCAGTCAAAGTAAATAGTACATGAAGTTTGTGCAAGTCTTTTGATCGTTTTGAAAGACGAGGTTAAGGTAAGGAAAACCCAATATTGTACTCATAGTTTAGTTTTATTTCAATAGGTAAAATACAATGTTAAGAATCAAGAATAGAATTTAAAAAAAATAATCTTCAATCATTTAAAAACTCCTTATGTGAATGATATTCCACCGTTCTCCGATATAATAATTTGTGAGGCTGTGCGTCGCTTAGTAGCCTGAGTGAGTGACGGAGATGGTGATGCATGGATCGGAGACTGGTACGTTTGGTGCTGTGGTGACGGAGATGGTGATGAATTCAGCAGAGATTGATGTGCTTGTGCATGAGATTGAGGCAGCTGCACGTTTTGTTGGCTAACCCGATCTATCATGCACGCTCGGAAAACCATATTATGCATATCATTCATAAAAATATCTCTTGTATTTGGGTTTTTTATTTTTCTTATTTTGCTAGCAATCAATTGCTAGCAAAACATTTCATATTCATCATTTACGCTGCCTTTGACGTGCTCAAATGCATCTTGCATCTGCCTCTTCGCATGTAATATTTAATTAATTAAGGTACATCAATTCTTGCTCGCTTATTTGTAGTTTTTAAACTAGGCGGAGGAGTTGGAGTCAAGATTTCACTATTGCGAATAACTGCATATACTTCATCGTCACACTCAACATGCTCTTCCCCTAAACTTACATTCTGAAATAAAACAAAAATATTGTTTCAGCTGCCTGCTAATGAACAAGAATGGCTGCAAAAAGAAGCTGACTTTCATGATATCTTTCCACATTGTATTGGAAGCATTGATGGCAAAAATGTTGTTATTTTATCACCAAATCACAGTGGAACTGAATTTCACAATTACAAGAAGACATTCAGCATTGTCCTCATGGCTTAAGTGGATATGAAGTATCGCTTTATGTATGCAGATGTTGGTTGCCAAGGACGAATTAGTGACGGTGGAGTATTCAGAAACAGCTCATTATTCGAGAAACTTGAGAGAGGTGCTCTTCATATACCAGGTCCTTCTGCTCTTCCTGGTTCCGATATCATCGTACTTTATGTATTTGTGGCGGATAACGCGTTTCCATTACATATAATGAAACCATACCCTGGAGATCATCCAGAAGGAAGTATTAAAAGAAAATTTAACACGCAACTGTCAAAAGCCCGTATAGTAGTTGAAAATGTATTTGGAATTATGTCTGCCGTATTTCGGGTACTCAGAAAGCCGATAGCACTTCAACCAGATCGCGCCTCTAATGTTGTAATGTTTACTACACAACTTCTTAAGAAACAGCACATCATCAAATAATATATATATACCACCAGGTATAACAGACACTATTATAGATGGACAAGTAGTTGCAGGTACATAGAGAAATGAGCAACAAGAGGATACTGCTTTGCGCTCTCTTCCGGCGGTAGCTAGACGGGGCGCTCTTTTACCAACACAGGTCAGGGATCAGTTTGCCCAACATTTTTTCACTCAATAATTTTTTTTTTTTTTATTACTATACTAGGTATATTACTTATGTTTTAACACAGAGAAAATATCATATGCAAGTTTCAGTCTATATATCAGTTTATAAATAAATACAAGTTGAAAATAAATAAGCGTGTTTCATTATTTACCTGGGTATCTATAGTCGGGCGACAGTCGTATATAGGCTGAAGAAAACTATTCATCGCCGAAAAGGCAAACCAATTTGTCTGGTATACGTCGTTGGCGCCAGCTCCTGACTTAATCGATTTCTTAATTTAATTGAGATGGGCTCTGTAGTATGCCATCAATGAATCTTTTTTCTTCTTCATTTCTTCATTTTTTCATTTGTGGTAGGCCAACTGAGCATTTTTAATTCGAATCCACGCATCATGTACCAAGTGTTTCTTTTATGGTTGGGGTCACTAGGATTCCATATAATACTCTCAGTTTCATAAAATTGAATGAATTCTAACACTTTTTCGTTACTCCACTCCATAGTGTAAAAAATTAAATGCACGTCCGTCTCGCTTCAAAGTCTGGACGACACTGAAATGACGTAGATGTAGCCACCTAAGCGAATATTGGCGCGACAAATCCCTTTGATTCGCGCCAGTTTACCGACAGCTCCCCGCTCTTGGCTCCTCTGAAATCCTTCTACCAGAATGGCTGACTCCATCCCCATCGATGTTCCCTGATAGTTTTTGAAGCATGTGTGCTCTGGCACTGGCTTCTTTTCTTTTTCATAAATGTGGCAGTGGTAGCAGTATTTGTTTTTTATGCCTATAAATAGTTTTTTTTGGTTTCTTTACTAATAATGCACGACTGAAATATTTCTAAGTTATTATACAGCATTTAAAATGAAATATAAACAAATAGTTGTCAAGACTTCAAGAAGAGGATACCTTACTATTCCAGATGCAGAGCTGTAGTCGTGACAATAGGATCTTTTAGGCCAGCCACCATCTACATATAAAGTCACATGTGGAATACCATTGTCATCAACACGATTTTTTTTCTATGGCAATTCAAAAAGCCTTCTCTTGTTCTCCATTCTTCTTTATTACCTCAGTTAGGTGGTTCATCAAAACATTGCGTAGTATTCTTTTCAGTTTTGCGGAACTTGCTTGCCGATATTGTGGGGATGTCCACCAAACTTGTGATGTGAGCAGATGAGAGTGAAATAGCTGCCGGCTGTTAAAGTTCCCCAAACAAAAGCTTTGTTAATTTTTTCTACATTTTCATTACTGTTTCAAAATTCTTTCCCACACATGCTACATTTGAAAGTAAATACACTATTTAACCCATCTTTTAATTCACCATCATATATAATACTGCTCCCTTGACATTTTAAGATGTGTCGCTCAAGTTTAAAAGCCCATAGAAGGACATGTGGGAGGTCCAAACCAAAATTATGTTTGCTGAGAGGCCAGCCAAATCGTCAATTGGAACATTCTCAACAACCAATTCATGACTGTTAACAGTAGGATCGATTAATGGCCAATTTATGTCCAAACGTTCTGATGTTGTGAGCTCTTCCTTAGATCTTGTTGCACGACAAGTTTCGTAATGTGGTGCCGCCCGTCCAAGATGACTGGTCGATTGGTTTCGACGGATGTGTTCGAAGCGGCCTCGCAGTCGCAGTACACCTTCGATCACCAGGTCGAGCTTGTACAGCCGGCTCGGTTTGGATATCAGGTGACCGACTCGTAAAGAAAAAAAAAGTGATAGCATTGATTTTCCAGGCATTTAACCCTATCACGTAGTAGTTTATAGGTCTCTAAGTTTGCCTTGTTCCCGTAGGTTTTGTATTTAGAAAGGTATTTAGACTTTTCTTTAATTCATTTTTTAAGCGCTTGTGTGTACCAATTGGGATAAGATTCATTAGGCCTGAATTTCTCTGTCGCTGACGTCGGTCGCGCGTACGAATATACTTTGTGTTCTATATAGCACCACACTGTTGAGGTGCCCAACTACGCGTAACACAGGAACGCGCAATCATTGCGCGTTCCTGTGTTACGCGTAGTTGGGAAACACTGTCCACGCGTACATTGGATACGTGTACAGCTCCTTTACGGACCGCCGCGAACCTGCACGCGAGGTCAATCGATCCAGAGCGCTCCGCGAGCCCCAGTCATTCGCCATGGATCCGACAAACTTAGCGGTTGCGTGCACCACCACTGCTGCGGCGTTAGTCATCATTCAACACATTTTAAATAAAAAAAAGAGAAACAAACGGAAACCTAGATGGTGGATGAAAAAATTGTATCGTGAAAGATTGGAAATAGGCTAATGGAAGATATAAATTATGAAGAAAGTGGGGACAAAAATTTTGTGAAAATGAGTTTGCAAGATTTTGAAATAATTCTTGAAAAGGTTGAACCTGAAATAAAAAAAAATAATACTAATTTTCGAGAAGCTATCACAGCCAGAGAAAGGCTATCCGTGACGTTAAGGTTCTTGGCCACCGGGGACTCATATACAAGTTTACAATATCTGTTTCGCATATCTAAACAGTCCATATCTACTATTATTATTGAAGTATGTGATGCAATTATCAAGGCTCTCAAGGATCATGTGAAGGTGAGTTAATGAATAAAAACGTTTATGTTTATCTGCTTATTTATTATGTTAATTAAAATTTTAGAAAACTGTAATTTAGGTACTTAAAGAAGTTTTATTAAATTATAATTAAGAATTTTCTGAATTATTCTTCTTGTTCTTGAACGTAACGTAATATTTCAGAAATTTCATTTTGATTATCCTCCGCTTCCTTTGGAGGTTCCGGTATTGATGTAGGTGCAGCTTGTGCTGGAATTGGCGTGTAATTGCTTTCGCGTGAGGTAGAGTTGGTTAAATCCGTTGAATAGGCACCGGTATAATACCCATACTGATCTGGTAATTGGCCCATATCAGCTTGAAATATAATATTATTGATAGCATGTTTTACTAGTGTAAATGTTCGAGAGTCGTATTTTTTCAATTCATGCTCAATGTGGGTCCCAAAAAAAGTGTAACAGTCTTCTTCCTTGGATAGATATTGTACACTGTGCTTGAGTAATCCCACTGCTTCTGTTAATGTGGCATTACTGGGCGCTTGTTGTGTGGATGTGGCAGTGTCATCGTTATTACGGCGCCATTTATTTCTGAATGATGTGTTGTGCTGTTGTTGTGTGGATGAGGCAGAATTCCTGGGTGTTTGTTGTATGGACGATGAAGAATTACTGGGTGCTTGTTGTGTGGATGATGATGCATTACTGGGTGCTTGTTGCGTGGATGAAGTCAAATCACTAGGTACTTGTTGTGTGGTTGAGGCAGAATCACTGGCTAATTGTTCATCATTTGATATAGATTCATTCACATTCTGTGTGTTGTTGCTGGTAGTTATCTGAAAAATAAAATAAGAAAAACGTTAACTTAGATGAAATAATTTGTTACAGCTACCCGAGACTGAAAATCAATGGATGGCCGTTGCAAAAGAATTTAAAGAAAAGTGGAACTTTCCTCATGCAATAGGCGCAATGGACGGCAAACATGTTTGCCTTCCAGCACCATTAAATAGTGGAACGGAATTTTACAATTTTAAACAATATTCTAGCATTGTATTGTTAGCATTAGTTGATGCTGACTACAATTTTATGTACGTAAATGTTGGATGTCAAGGGCGCATATCAGATGGAGGTGTTTTTAAAAACACTTCCTTGTACAGGAACCTTGAAAACAAAAGCCTAAATGTACCGAATCCTGAAATATTACAAACTCCTTACAATGTGAAGGTACCGTATATAATTCTGTGTGATAAAGCACTTGCCCTCAGTGAATATACCATGAAACCCTTTTCGGGTAATCCAGAAAGAGGATCTATTGAAAGAATATTCAATTATCGTCTATCAAGAGCAAGGAGGGTAGTTGAGAATGCATTTGGAATACTGAGTTCGGTGTTTCGAGTACTACGAAAACCAATGCTTTTGAAACCGGAAAAAGCTACAAAAATTGTATTGGCAACTGTTTATTTACACAATTTTTTACGAAAAAGCAGACTATCAAATATTTACGCACAGACCAATGCATTTGACTCGGAACAGCGAGGAGAGCTTGTTCCAGGTGCATGGCGACAAGACCAACAGCAATTAACTTCTTTTTTTCCCTTAGACAGTGTACCTAGGAGATCGCCCAATACGAGGGTGGATCGATAAGTGTCCGGCCTGACAAAGAAAAACAACGTTTTTAAGGATTTTTTTTTTTTATTTCTCAACATAATCTCCTTGAAGGATGATACATTTCTCATAGCGGTGTTCTAGTCTACATATGCCTTCTTTATAGACTGATTCGTCAAGCTCCTCAAAATACCCATTTACAGCAGCAATGACCTCTTCGTTGTCCGCAAATCTCTTACCACCAAGCCATTTTTTGAGGTTAGGAAACAGAAAATAGTCACTTGGGGCTAGGTCCGGAGAGTAGGGGGGGTGCGGCATCAATTCGAACTTCAGATCGTTGATTTTAGCCATCGCAACGATTGACGTGTGGGACGGTGCGTTATCGTGATGGAACAAGATTTTTTTTTTCGCCAAATGAGGTCGTTTAATTTTCACTTCGTCGCTCAAACGCTGCAATAAGTCTGCGTAGTATTTTCCAGTGATAGTTTTACCCTTTTCCAGGTAATCAATGTGTATAATACCTCTTGCATCCCAAAAAACAGTAGCCATAACCTTGTTCGCCGAAAAAATTGTCTTTGCCTTCTTTGGAGTTGGTTCCCCTGGCCCAATCCACTGTTTAGACTGTTCTTTGGTTTCAGGAGTGTAGTGATGGACCCAAGTTTCGTCAACGGTTATGAATCGACGCAAAAACTCGCTTGGATTACGCTGATACAACGCCAAATTGGCCGTAGAAATGTTCTTTCGAATCAATTTTTGGTCGACTGTGAGCAAACGCGGCACCCATCTTGCATAGCGCTTTACCATACCCAAATGTTGGTGCAAAATGTTATGTACACGTTCATATGACACATTAAAGGTCTCAGCTATCTCACGCACCTTTAATCTGCGGTCGTTCAGCACTATTTGATGGATTTTTTCGATCATTTCTGGAGTTGTGACCTCAATGGGGCGTCCTGAGCGATGCTCATCAGAAGTGCTCTTACGACCCCTTTTAAACTCGGAAACCCACTGCTTAATGGTTGAATATGACGGGGAAGATGTCCCCAATGTTGAGTCCATCTCTTCTTTGATTTCCTTCGGCGTTAGACCCTTCAAAAAAAAGTATTTGATGACCGCACGATTTTCTACTTTTTCCATTTTTACGAAAAACGCAGAGGCGTCTTGTTCGGCGTGCTCTCAAACCTATACTAACATGAGGATCGGACTGAAATTTTACATACAAGCTATCGAAGGATGGTACTATAGAATGCCACCTCTACGAAGGCCTAGTGGCGCCATCTCTTGGTCAGGCCGGGCACTTATCGATCAGCCCTCGTATATATACTCATATACGTTTACATCTGGCGGAACACTTTGTTAATAATGTCCCCCTTGAGTGGCAAAACGGTTACTCCGACTATAGTTTCATCCGCATTCGGCGGTCTTTATCAAGGTAAATGCGCGTGCGCGGCTGCGTCTTGTTTTGCACTTGATTGGAGTTGGTGGTGATAGAGAAAACCTTGTTTTTACGTACTAACATTAGCGTTTTATATATATATTTAGATTAATATTCCTAATTAATTCTTAGCATCACAGGTTTCTGATAATTATAAAATTAACATTGACGTAGATAACGTCGCCAAACACCTCTTAAAACTGGATCCATCAAAGTCGGCTGGCCCAGATCATGTTAGCCCCATACTTTTAATTAACTGTGCCGCTACCTTAGCCGTGCAATCACCATCCTCTAAAAAATCGCTCTCAGCGTGCATTTCCTGGGCCTCCAATATTTCCTGTGTGCTCTTGTTTTCTATTTGGTATATTACAACAGCCTCTCTACAATAATTATACCAGTCACTTATTGTTGTGCGACTCAAGCATTGGTTTTGTCTTCCTTGAAGTGATCTTCATTGATTGTCATATCATAACTCCACTTGTGCGCAAATGAATATACAAGGTAAAATACATTTACTTACTCAATTTTAATATTTTAAAAAAATGTACCACTTGTTCTTGATGTTTTTTATTTTTGCTTACATTGTCCTTTTGTGCAACACCAAGATTCAAACGATTTGTTTGTAGACATAATCGCATTGGTGTGCGATGCGTGCGTCATAATTTTTCGGTGTGCACTAAATCTTTCTCTTCCGCAAAGACCACACACTGTTTGTTAGTGCCTAATTGTTTGATTATTTTAGCCAAATTCCATGTTTTGACGAATTCTTCTGTGTTTAAATGTCGATTAACGCAACGCCCATCGTCCACGAATACTTGATCTGCCGATGTTCCACCAAGTCTTGAACTTGTAGACGGTTCAGGTTCCAGGTCTGAACTTGTTGGCGGTCCAGGTTTCGAGTCACATGCAGATGCCATATCCTCGCTAGGAATCGGTGTCCGGTGAGAAAGCCAAAGTCGTACAGGGATGCAATAAAATTGGTGTCCAAATGAGAGTCAGCTAAAGTCATGCAGAAAAGAAATCCGGTGTCCAGAAGCGTAGCCAAGTCATCGAAAACAAACAAAACCGGAGAACACAGAGAGCACATGTTTGTTCATGTGTTTTAAGACCATTTGATTAAGGCTTCCATGAAGTTTTTATCTTTTAGCGGCATTAATTTATACACCTAACGTATATACTGTTTTTTTTTGTCCGTTAAATAATTCTTTGTTTTTTTTAAGTGTTATAACACTCAAAACGTACACTTAGTTTTGTTTAACGTTTGTTGATATGGCTGTTGCCGTGAAACTTGTTTTGTACTCCACTAGGTTCCATTTCATTTTATTATACTTTATAGTTTTTTTGTATGGTATTTGGCCACATCCTAGTTTCACTGCCTCACCAAGAAACGAGCAAAAGTCCATGTCCTGCATTTGCAAAAAAAATAATTAATCTTCGATTGTATTTTTGTTAAGGCCCGCATCAATCCAAGAGGACTATACATTTCTTGATGCCTTAAGTTACGTTCTATTAGGCTATGTACAGTCTACTTCTTGAACGTTTCCGTGGCCTGGTTTCGAAAATTTTTGCTCTATTTCTGTTATATTTTTGGCATTCTCAGACTGCCAAAAATTATTAAGGCCTTAAATCAAGTTATATACTGTAAGTTCACTAGTATAATAAAAACAAGAGATGTTTGCTTTAGGTGGACTGAAAATAATTTCTAAATCGCCATGTGGAATGTTAACCCGAAGATCTTTGTCCCGATAGTCATATCAGTAAATAGACTTTATAGCGAAGAGCCTCGACCTCTTGGTCGAGGCTTTAAGAGGCTCTCGCTAGACAGTTGGGTCAAGGGTCAAATGCAGAAGGTGGTCATAATGGACGGCAGGAGGTTTCTCACTCTGCAGCCCTGATCACCGGTATTTTGGGTCCTACCCCGCTGCCGGCGGCACCCTAGTTTTTATATTTTTTCTATTATTTGTTATTTTTTATATATTTTAAATAATTAACGTAAAAAAACTAAGTCATAAAATAATTATCAGGAATAATAATAATAAAAAATTTACCGCTGGCAAAAAGGGTCCTTTTTAAATCTTGAATTAAATAATAATTAATTATCACAAACAAAATATCATTGTACAATAAGAAAATAAGGAAAATACGAGTAGTTCATTTTACACCACTTTAACCTACAAAATAACCAAAAAATGAAGAAACTACGTAGATTCCATCTTGACATGACACATCCTGTCAAAATTTACAAAAGTGAAAAATGTATAAATAACATTTTAAAATAAACCTTGAATAATTATTGAATGATGTTTGAGGTCGTGTGAGCCTCGACTAGCGCACACCCTCCAGCACCGAGCACCTCGTCGGATGAAGATGAATTCCACACCACCTGATTCAGTTCAACCCAACAAAGACGCAAGTTTGCGCGTTCACCGCTACAATAGCCTCATTTGTTGTAGCTCCGTTGTAGTTGTACTTTCAGAACACTCCTCCCTCAAGGTTTCGGAAAGCATTGGAATGCTAGGAGTCGACATTCCTTCGTATGAGTCAATTAAACTGATTCTACTTGTAAAAAAATATATTTATTTCAAACAAAGACAGAGTTACAAGTTATACGTGTTGCTACTAGAGCTTCCACAGAATGAATTCAATTAATACATGCTTTGCAGGGGTTTTATACCCGTGCGAGAACAAGGGCTGCATTGGAATGCATTAGGGCGCATCCTGAAAGGATCTGGACATTATCACTAATGGTTTACTTAAGATATGCAGAGGGATGCGTCTGGGAATGCATCCCTAAAAGCATTAGGCAATTATTGATAACAATGTTTACACAAGGGTTTGAAGGGATGCATGTGAATCACGCATTCCTAAAATAGTGAAAGTACAGCCTAATACATAGCTTATATATCTATTAATTCGATGACGTACTCAGTCATCGGAATGAGGTTTTTATTTAGAGGGGTGGCGAAGTCATGAGATTGACAAATGTACAGTTTCGCGGTCACATTGCAAGTAAGGCCAAGCTCGCCTCTAAGAAACTTGGTGTGCTCAACAAGGCGAAGCGGTACTTCACGTCGAAACAAAGACTTTTGCTTTACAAAGCGCAAGTCCGACCTCACATGGAGCACTGCTCCCATCTTTGGAATGGAGTTCTTTTTTGCCTCATCGTCGTACCTCGTCATACCTGCAATTTGTGGAATCAGCTCCCTGCGGCATTTCCGAGTAGCTATAATATGGGGTTGGCATAAAAAAAGTATTTTTATTTCACGCTTTGTGTGTGTGTGTGCCTTTGGTAACCGGCGCACATAGGGGTATTTACGCGATGTACGCGGGCAAAATTATTTTATGTTCTATATATCTTCTAAAGCGTATAACTTAGTAAAAAAAAGTTTTTGTTAATATATAGATATAGTTTCTTGTATAAACTAGCTGCGTCCCGCGGCTTTACCTTCCTATAAACAGATTCAAACTTCTGGTGGTGAAAAATGATGAAAAGTAGCCTGTGTTAATCCAGGCTAACTTATGTCCATTCCAAATTTCACCCAAATTCGTTCAGCCGCCACGGCATGAAGGGAGAAAAAACACACATACGCATATAGTAGTCCTACTAATATTCTAATGGGTGTCACTTGTTAAAAAAAAGATTTGGTGAATATATAGATAAAGTTTAATAGAAATATGTTACTTAATACATTTATTCCATAATTAGTTTGTATCTTCTTCTCTTTCGCTTTCTGACGAATCATCAATGTTATTAGGTTTTGCAGGTAGGAGAAGTGCCATAGCTTCAGGCGTGAAACAGTTCGTGTTTTTTTCGTTTTATGCTCCTAGTGCAACTTATAAAAGGGTCTGAAGTTAAAAGTAACCTGTTCAAAATATCCCTGTTGCAATTCTATCTCGAAAATTTGCGCGCGAAGTCCTGGCGGTATAGTCTAAAATGTTTATTACGTGCTTCTGCGGCCTCTTCTGATAGTTGTCCAATGGGTAACTAGGGATGTAACGATACATGTTTTTCCCGATACGATACCGATACCGATTATAAACGAAAATAATCGGCGATGCCGATACAGATACCGATATTGATGGCTTAGTAGATAAGTGCTTCATGTATGTTAAACAAATTTGAAGGAAGTTATTAAGATATTGACACCACATTCTAGAACAACAACAACAACAACATACAACTATCTCCCTTCAAAGTTATTTCATATATATGAAACACCATATTATTAAAACACTGTTTTAAACTATCACGGTTGTTCACTAAAGTTATATGATTATTTACGGGATATTTACCGTGTGATATTCAGTCTTCCCGTGAACATGGTGCATGTAACTGCGCCGAAATATCGGGAGCTCATTCCACAACCTTACCACGGTAAATATCCCGTAAATAATCATATAACTTTACCATATTATTATGTATGTATTTAGGTCCTAAAGACTGTGAAGGAAAAATACTTAATTAATAAAATTCAGTAAAGCAAATGAAAAAAAAAACATTTATTGGTTTCAAACAAAATCAATCACATAGTTATTACAAAGATACATAAAGTCAGTAATTAAAGTTTACTTTTGGTAGATTTTTGTTAAGAAAACAAAGTTTATTCAAATTATCCGCAGATAATCTGTTCCGCAAGTCATTTTGTATCAGGCCTGCAGTTGAGAAGAGCCGTTCTGAAGCAACTGAGCTCATTGGATAAGACAAGTATTTTTGTGCAAGCTTTTTTAATTTAGGATATTTGTCTTCCTGGCGCCAATAGATCCTTGGATCTTGTTTGATTGGAATATTTTGAAATCTTAAATAAGATTCTACCTCTTCTTGTTCAGGCTGAATGGACATGTTTAATAAAGGCTCGTCGTCTTCTGCTTCTTTTATCAAACTGTCACAAGCAGACCAGATACCCGAGAAAATCTCATTTTGATTTTGTTGCGGCAACTCTATAGAATTAGGACTCTCTCTGTATGTATCATTTGTAATTAATGAAATTAGATTTCTTCTCGCATTCATGCTTGTAGATTGCAGATTGAAGGTACGCAATTTATAGCGCGGATCTAGTGCTGTTGCTAAAATAAATGTTTCATCACTCTCTAAATAATCAAATCTATCATTGACCCCAGCTATCAAATTCAGTACAAAAGCATTATATTCAGGGCTATAAGCATTATCTTCCATAGCCGTGGTGTTCTTGATACGTTCTAAGACTTTTCGCAAACTGTTGATCAGCGGTATGGCGTCAGACAAGCAAGCAGACTCTTGACTAATTGACTTTGTAGCTTCTTCAAAATAAGTCAAGACTGAGACAACCTGTTCCATTAGTACCCACTCTTCTGTAGCCAATTCAGTTCTACATTTCACATGGGGTAAAGATGCTTGAACTGCAACTCGCTGCTCAAGAAGTCTCCTAAGCGCGTGAAGGGTAGAATCCCAGCGAGTGCTGACATCCTGGATGAGCACATGACAAGGAACATTATGAGATTTCTGCATTTCAGTAAGGATTTTACGACCTGACGTAGAATGACTGAAGTGACCAATTATAGACCTCGCCTTTGTAATAATTTCATTTATTTTCTCTTCTCCTGAAAACGCATCCTTCAGCACTAATTGTAAAGAGTGTGCCATACATCTAATACGTTCCACACCCACTTGTGTTACAGCAAGTCCCATATTCGGTGCATTATCTGTTACTACAGCTCGTACCTGTTCGTCGATAGCCCAATCTTGAAATAACTGACGTAAGTTTTCAGCTATGTTTTCACCGCTATGTCTTTCGCCTTCAAAAGGAAATACTGCTAGGCAATAGTTCTTTAGCTCAAAATTGTTATTCACTCCATGAGCAGTCAGACTTATAAAGTCGTTCACGAATGAAGAAGCGTCGCTAGTCCATAGGTCAGTCGTTACAATTATGTGCGGAAGTTCTTGCAAAAGTTCTTTTATTATCGTTTTCACACGACAGTAAATGTCTGGTATCACATTTTCAGACATATGTGGACGGGAAACCATTTTGTATTTCGGGCACAACTGCTTAATGGTGCGTTGAAACCCCTGTTTATTTACTATATCGAACGGCTCCATGTCTACACATATTTGTTCAGCTATCGTTTGCGTGATCGCTTTTGCTCTGGGGTCATCAGTATCATACATAATATTTTTGTCCAGAATGTGTTCCAAAGTAGCTTGTTTTTTGAGTGGCGGACCGGCCTCAGTCTTCGAAGTAGATGGGGTGTCGTTTTTCAACTCCTTTTCATGGTAACGCTTCACGTGTGTCCACATGTTAGATGTCGTGAAGCCCTTCGATGAAACTGCCTTACTACCACGAGAAACGCTGACATTGCAGTATAAACAAGTTGCTTTTGTATCATCATCCTGTTTTATTTGAAAATGAATCCAGATGGAACTTGTACGTTTTAATGGCGTTGCCATTTTCTTTTATATAAAATAAAACACTATACAGTCTTCACTAGTCAGTGTCAATAATTAAACAGAATGAATTACGAAATAAAAGCGATGAAATTACGTAAATGTAGCCCGAAACATGACATTTCTCAACCAAAGCTAAGCAAGCACTGGGGCCGGGGCCGGGGCGGGGGACAGCGCGTCGGCCAGCCGAAGCGACCGCTGAGACGACGCGACGTAAGAGCGGCAACGTCGCACGCGTCGTTCGTTTCGCGCACTTTTAGAACTGGTTGATATCGGCCGTGTTGTATCGGCGATGCCGATATATCGGCCTGCCGATTATATCGGCCGATATATCGGTATCGGTATCGGTATCGTTACATCCCTATGGGTAACAATGCATTTTTAATGATGACTGCTCCATGGACGAGTATTTTATGCATTGTCGGCGTCATTGGGTGCCATGGATACAATTCTATGTACAATCGAGCTGTGTCTAGGGCATATTTGTCGTATTTTTCTGGATCAACAATATGCCCACTTGAAATAGCTTCAAGAATTACCTTTAACCGGTATATTAGGTCGTAACTGATGCCCGTTATGTCGGAACCCAACTTTGGGTCTTCAAAAAATCGTCTGCTTGTATTACCGTCATTGGTGTTTCCGAAATTTGCTTTCGGCAAGTCCACCAGTAAGCCGGTTTCATCACGATTTTTTTTCTGAATTTCCTGTTTTCTTTTGTGTTCAATATCTTTTTCATCTTCTGTTTTTCTCTCTATATATTTTTTTAGTTTATTTGTTTAGTTTGTAAGCTAAATGGAGAATACTTTCAAAAATCCTAATTCTAGCATGTAGAACCGAGAGCCCAAACTTGATCGATTCAGGATTAACTTCTTTTGCAACATCAAGCTTGTTGAACTCTTTAGAAGTCGCACCACATATGTAGCATCGACTGGTGGACTTGGTGCCTGTGGCAGCGTTGCAGACTGCCATCTACCATTGTCATAATAAAAACGTGAGAAATCGAGAACTTTTGTTCATTTATAATAATTTCTGTAGTATTTAATGCGTCAGCAGATGTTTTGATGTAGTTTATTTCTTCTTCCGTAACGTCAGTACTTTCTTTCACAAAGCGAAATCTTATGGGTCGACAGAATCGGGGCGAAGAGGGTGTTGGATTTTCCCATATTTTTTTCTCATCTTCAATGCCAGCAACTAAACGCAATGGGACAAAACAGCTTTGAAATATATTAGAATCTGAGTCGGCATCATTTTAAAATTTTTGTTTGAACTGAGATTGCTGTAAACCATCACAACCCCATTTTGAAATTAATTTCAAATTCTCTCGTTCTTGCTCTCTCAATGTTTTCAGAATCTCTTCTAGAAATATAAATAATCGCTTAGCTGTTTGATCGACCAATGGTTGTAGGTCAGTTTCAGCATAAGTATTCGTAACTCTGCACGATTCTGGAGGTGGATAACATTCTTGTTTCGCTTTTTGTAATAAAGTATAACAAGGAAAAAATGATTTGTTGGTATTTCTCACTATTTCATATTGTCGGCGAGTTAAATCTGCTTCTACGAACATCGACAAAGCTTGTGTTGGCGTCAGTGAGCGATTTATTTCGGTCTTTGTTTTAGCAAAGGCCCTCTTATATTTTGTTGCACGTGTCAGACTGTCGGTGTACTGGTGATTTCTTTTAATATATCAAAATCATCTCGTTTGCCAGCTTTCCACAAGTCAACCTGAGCGGCATGAACAATTACACTATTTTCTAAAGTGGACCGCAGCTCTTCAGTTTTTCTCCTCTTGGTTCTATCACTTGAGTCTTTAAATAGCTTAGATGGTCGTCCGGGTCCGGGCCGATTTTGTGCATTGATAGGAATTTCAAAAGTTCCTTCTAGCCATGCCTGATTATTTTTGATAAATGTGTCTTCTTTTTTATGGGCTTTTAACCATATTTGCTTAATTTGCGATTTGAAGTGTGCAAAATCGCGTTTCAAGCTTTCTATTTGGTCTTCTTTGTAACCTTCACTCGAAATTAGCAGATTTTTCAAAAAAAGTTAACTTCTCATCCAAATTAGACCCATGCATACGATCAAATAAGCATTTCCGGGTCACAATTCTTACTCCTGGAAACCTTCTGTACCTAAAATGCAGAAGATATAAAACTTACTTAAAATGCTATTAACAAATATTTTTTTTGTCTATTAGTTCCAAAAAAGTTTGAAATACAAAAAAAAAACTAAACCGCGGTTTTCCACGGCAAATGTTTGTAGTTTTTACTACTTAAAACTCTGAAGTTTCGATTGTATTAGAAATGGAAACAGGATCTGACAGGATAGTATAACTTATAGTCGATTAAACTTTATTATGATTATGATTATTTTTGCAAAAAATAACTCCCTAATATGTCTGTATCTTTAAAATACCTTATCTAATTTTTATACTGATGATTAAAATTAAAAACTTAAGAAAATAACACATCATTACCTGTTGTATCCGGATCCATCACAATCACTTCCAAAATAAACGATAAAAATAACATATTTAACTGCAAAGTTAAAGGTTTTTAGTAACGCCGAGAAATGACACAAACAACTAGTTGCAAGATCAAATTCCGACTGATCCTAACAGAGCGGGAGGTGTGGGAGAGGGCCGGGAGGGGTCGGTTTTTATTCTCAGAAGGGTCCTTTACCTCAGGTAGTTGGTTTCGTAGAAATATCTATTGTTTTGAAAAATTGGTTTTTGGCCGCGTAGATCGCGTAAATACGGCGCCTATACCAAAAACTGAATACCTCCTGTTGCCAGGAGCAGTCGGATCGGTGCATCGGATCGAGTTTGTGTCCACTTTTATTTTCAACACTTTTATTCCTATTGTTGACACCACGACCTCGCTGCGATGCCACAAACGCTGAAGGCTGCTCTGGCTCCGTTTGGCCATATCTCTCTTCTATCAGCAACCGCGATACTAGGCTCTGGAAACTTAGACTATTTTCCGGAACACATATTCCCACGCTGAGACAAAATGCTCGTATTTATTAGGTAATGACATCAACACTTTAGTTATAAGCATGTCGTCCGACATCTTCTCTCCTTCTAGCCTTCGAGATGGTAACGCAGGTAACCTAGCTTTGAGATAAAACCTGTGACAGGCTCTTCAAACTTTAGGTTAAAAAACTTTTGCTGCACGGGGTAGACGCTTACTTTATAGCGTAGGTTAGTAAGTGCGTTAATATCTTGCCGTGTACCCCTGGTGACAAGCAACACTTGCCATTTGAAAAAATCCGCCTTTGATCTGGCATCGCTTTCGATCGGCTCTGGTTTTGTACGGCTCTCGTCGACAACAGATAGTAGCCCTCTCGAACGTAGTAGAATTTGTAATTGGTTTTTCCACACGGCGTCGTTAGTATCATCATTAGTCTAAACTTTGTGGGTGACGTTGGTGACGGTGGCATATGGTTGAAATATATATGACAATTAAAACAGACTTTAGAGTGAAAGGTGAATTTAATTTAGTAATACAAAACAAGTAAAATTAGAATCATAACTATTTATACAAGAATGCAAGCACGCGCAACACTCGCTACGCTGGCGTCTCGAGCCGTCGTCAGAGCGAGTGTCCGGCGGCCGCGCCAGTCGCCGTCACAGCTGCCAGCGTAGTTAGGCCGCGTTTCCACCTACAAGTAAACTCGAGGAAGTCTTGCACGAGTTACTTGCAATATCGTTTACACATTGTAGTAATTCCTGCAATTTATTTCTGCAATAAGTGTCTTGCTAGAAGCTCGCGGATCATACCATCGCAACTTATCGCAGAGGTGTTTACACACGAGAGCTAACGAGTGTCGCGAAAACTATTGCAATTTAGTCTATACTGTGAAATCATGCCGTCAAGACGCGCTCGTATAGCAGCTGCAATAGCAATATTGTTGTTGAAAAAGAAAAAAAGATCAATTTGGGTTCGAGAATGGATTTCAAGAAGACGTGAAGCTGGTGCTTACCATAATTTATTACGCGAAATGCAGCTGGAAGATGCCCAACAATATTTCAACTTTATTCGTATGACCGCACTTGATTTAGAAGTTTTATTAGTAAAAGTCGGTAACGTTATAAAAAAACAAGACACTCATTTCCGAGATTCGATATCACCGAAGGAAAGACTCGTCTTGACGCTGCGATTTTTAGCATCTGATAAATATAAATATGTAATTTAATGTTATTACTTATTACATGAGTCCACTCGCATAAAAATAGAACACGCTTCTATTCACTTTACTACACAGCTAACTAATCACTTGCACTAATCAGTCCCTGTCCACACCTAGTCACTAAGCACCTGCACTAATCACCTGCACTCGCACTAATCAAAATGTAAACCAGCCTTTAGTACCAATAAAGCAGTTAACGTGAACGCACGGTTTTATCATTGTTCCCGCACGCGGTACTCACTAACAATCATTATATCATATTTAAATCAGTATGGCAGCAGCCCTTACATTATGGTCCTTCGAGCCAGATGATGTTCATATTTGATATCTTATCAAAATAAAGATGCTGGTTGTTTCTGAAGCTCGTTACGTTCAACTCACACTGAGAGTTTGTTATGATGCTCAAAAATAAAATAATAGATGCGAACAGAGATAATAATTTGATACGAGACTTCGGTAATACTGGTTTTGATGATGATTGATTTGTTGCTGAAGTAGATTGCTTTTGATCGTTTTATTTCTGGTCATGGCACAGGCAGGATTGATAATTTACTGGGCGTTTCTAAGCTGACGTTTTGCTTGGCTTCTTTCCATTTGCTTCTTGCTGTTATCTGTGTAAGATACTCATTTTGCCACCTCTGCCAAAAGTTTAGGACATTTTTTTGTGTTAATTGCCAGCGAGTCCTAAGGTCAGTCTCGGTTTCAATTAAATTAACACTGGTTCTCCCTGTTAGGAAATGTGCAGGTGTCAAATAATCCATCTCATCGGGATCTTCTGGTATTGGACACAATGACCGTGAGTTTAAGCAACCTACAATTTCAGCGAGGACGGTGTTTAGTTCTTCGTATGTCAAAATTTCCTCGCCTACCGTCCTCAAAAAGAGAAACTTTTTACTGCTCCTTCCCAAAGTGCACCAGCTGTGGGCCATGCAGGTGCGTTGAAATGCCACTAGATTTCCATGCTTAGGAGTTCTGCTTGAACCTCGCTGCTCCCTACTACTTTCTGTACCTCTTGATATTCTTGCTGTAGCACATTGTTTGCGACCACAAAATTGGTTCCATTGTTGCTGTAAAGATGGTCTAGTTTTCCTCTTAGTGCTGCCATTCTGCGTAGAGCAGCAATGAATGATGAAGTGCTAAGATCGGAAACTGAATTGCTGAAGAAATAAGCGATTTGAAGCAGAGTACAATTAAAAAGTAAGATCTTAAACTTAAATCCCTTTGTAGATTCAGATGGGTTTCTACGAGTAGGAGGCAGGCTACAACATGCGAATATCAGTTACAACATGCATCATCCGATAATTCTCCTTCACAAAGGGCTTCTTACAGAACTAATTATTGAGGACGCACATGTAACAATGCTACACGGTGGAGCACGGATGACACTGAACTGTATAAGACAGAAATATTGGGGAGTAACAGAGCAACAAAAGCACAGATTCGAAAGTGTGTACGATGTGCGAAGCGAAATCCTCAATTAGGACACCAGATCATGGGAGACTTACCGGAAGCAAGATGTAACCAATCAAGAATCTTCTCTCACACTGGGGTGGATTTAACAGGGTATATAAATGTAAAAACAAGCAAAGGGCGTGGAATCAGAAGCACCAGGGGCTACGTCGTGTTCTTCGTAGATATGCATTGCATTGCAGCCATTGAAATTGACAACCTCAATATTATTATTTCCTCTACCACCTTACTTAAATTAATTTCCTTTGGAACAAAGCACGTATCATAAAGTTCTCGTGGTCCTTGCCACCAAATGTCATGAGAAGACAGTTGGGAAGGGTTTAACCCTCTTGACAACACATCAATTGCATTGTTTTGGCTGGCGACATGGAACCACTTACATTCGCTTGTTAAATCATTGATTGTCTTAACTCGGTGTTGGATATACTGTGGATTTTTCATAGATTTTAACCAATAAAGTACAATTTGGGAATCAGTTAACAGATACTTATGTCTAAAAGTGAAATCCTTATAAATGATTGCTATTTTACTAAACAATTTAGAAAGAAGAACCACACCACAAGAAAAACGCTCCTATACAACTCAAGACGGTTCGCTTAGCCCATTGAGTGGGAATATCCCCTGATGGTTATCAAATTATAAAGTTATCATTTTTAACGTTTAAAAACAAGCCTAGAGCTTTCAGCACGAAGCCGTTACCAAATTCATGGGTTTCTCCAAACACTTTTTTTTTTCTGGTGGAATATTAGACACAACTTGTTGATTGATAAAGCTCCATTTATGAAGTTCAAAGCTGCCTAGTCTCAACAAATTAATCAATTGGTCACTTTCTTTCACTTTAAAAGGTTTCGGCACCAATTTCATGGATGAATCGCCCATGAAAACAATTTTTGTTATTAAATAATTTTATTCAACAGCGACCAACGCTGGACAGGAAGGAAGGGAGAGTACAAATTATTTTGACATATGATTTCATACATTTTGACAGTGACATTTCTTGTTTTAACAGGCAGGTACCGCCGTTTGAAATATTTGAGCATGAACAAAATTGAGCTCACACCTGCATATCCAACGCAGTGGTCCAGATGGTCCAGTGCATCTGAATATCCAGTGTAGAAAGTACACATTATCATATAAAATGCGATCATGTGCATTGACTGCGTAAGACAATCTCTGATCGGTATTTATTGGCTTGATCAGAGATTGTCTGATCAAGCCAATAAATACCGCAATAGTATTTTAGATCTGAGACTAAATTCATGCAAAGTATGTGAGAGCTCGTTTTGTGTGAACCAGTAAGACAAGGTATTTTTTTTTTCAATTTCTGGTGAATGTAGAAGCTTGACCAAGCTTGTGGATGCTGATTATTCGCAAGAATCTTGATGGGCTCTTTCTTCTACAGAGTAAATCAAACCTGGCAAGTTGGCGATAGCATCATTTATATTTTCAGCCTTAAGAAGTTTTGCCAGCCCTATCTTTTTCGGTAATAGTTCAAATGATGATAAACTCAGTTCGAACTTCTCATTCATAATATTGGTTCTATTGATTTGTTTCCCATTTCTTTGAACTAGCATAAATCCATCGTCGTCAACACACGCATCGCTCCTCGAACACTTGAGCGCCTTCGGCCGAATGATAAGGCACAACTCAGGGCTATTTATAGATTTCTCGCAAGATTGCATCAACTTAATACTTCCTGCCACAGACTTTTCATCTTCACTCATACCACTACTATGACGAGGTCCTTGCTGGACCTCGTCCATTTTTGATGCCACACGCACTAACCGCAATAAAAAGATAAATCGAAACCGATTAAAATAAGATAATTACGTGCATTCTTTTCTCATTTCTCTCCCCAATTTATCTGTGAAACATTTTATTTCCCCAAATGTATTTCTTATAAGTTTCACTGCATGACAGGGATCCAAAAATACGTGAATGCTAGGTATTATCCAAATACTGAAAATAAGTTTTATTTTTTATTTTGTACAATATCACAACCTAATTCTTTTAATATTGCAATGATGGCGGCGGGACCATCACAAGTTAGTGCTACAATTTTTTCTCCTACTTCATGTGTCAACTCCAAGCCCAATTTAACCAAATTGCATTTTTGCTCTCCGGATAGCGAATTTATAAAAAAGTTACCAACAGGTAACTTCCAAGATCCATTTATAGCGGTTAAAACCATCACAAAACTTTCACTTGCCTCAGCTATCGAATCTGAATCTAGATTTAATTCTGTATACCCGACCGTAAAACCTTTTTTAGAATTATCCCAATTCAGTCCTTTTCTTATTGCTACTTCGTCTATTATTAAAGTGCATAGCACTGGTGTTGTGCTTGTTTGCACCTTTAATGTAAGTGCCAGGAATGCTTCTACTGTGAAGCCAGGTTCAGCATCTGTATGCTGATACCATTTCGTAATAGTCCGGGGATGAGGCAAACATTTATTATATGTTTTGCGGACATAGCTGTATGCTTTTGGTGATAAAAAGTTTAAAGCAATCATTCTAATTTCTTCGTCGTTTTATCTTGGACTAGGCAAGTTTATAGATTTTAAAATTTGAGTTTAAGTTGTAATTTTTTTTAACCTGTATTTTTTATGATACTGACTGACGAGACGAGTGACGTCGCTCGCCTGATGGCTCTTCACGCTTGCCCCCAACAGCTCAACGCCACTCAGAATTTTGAACTTCAACAGTTCAAAACATTGGATGGGAATGCACTGCGCTCGTCACCCCGAGATATAAGATGTCAAATCACTGCACTGAGAAAATACTTTGGTTGAAATTACCAGATTCCGAGTAAAAGTTACCATTAATCACGTTTAAATAGGGTCCTACCGCTGCCTTAAGTTGATTTTACCAAACAGCAACGGTAGGCTTATTAACAAAATTGTTTAGTAGAAATAACCAAACTGCGTGTCAACAAATTACAAAAGTGGTTTGATATCAAATATTACCAAAGTCACGTTGGTTAAATAATTACCATAAATTTTGATACTAGATAAGTTTTGTAGTATCTACCAAACTACTTGAGTAATATATTTTTTTACTAAAGTCTAGTTTTGTGATATATACCAAAGCCCTTCAATTGCTTTTTGTAGATCCTACCACAAACTTTGGTATTTAATACCAGATAAGTTTTGTGTTATCAACTTTAAGATTTCGAATTATCTATCAAAGTGTTTTTATTGCTTTTGTTAATTCTACCTTAATACTTCGGTATTTTTGTGAGCTTTAGTGACTTTGACCAGACAAGCATTGTATAATTCACCTAAAAGTTTTGTACAATATATCAAAGTTATTGAATTGCTTTCGTTAATTTAAATATGAATTAATTTTGTTTTTTTACAAGACTAATTTTTTGTTATCTACCAGAGAACTCAAACTGCTTTTGTAGATTATAATATGAACTTAAGTAATTTTTACTAGACTTGTTTTGTGATATATGCCCTAAAGTTTTGTATAATCTATCAGAGAAATATGACCACTTTTGTTAATTTTACTATCAACTTTGGTACTTCTTACTAGAAAGCTTTCGTGTTATTTACCAAGTTTTTGTCGCTTTCAAGCAGATCTTTTAAATACTTCGGAATGCGATTTTTCATGACCGTTCCAGCACATTTGAATTCCCTTAGGTTCAACTCGTCTATGAGTTTTAGGCTTGTGAAATATCTGTCGCAGTATATAATGTGCCCTGGTACTAAAGTTTCTGTTAGTTTTAGAACTACATTCTCGCCTAGTCCCAGTGGACATTCGGAATCAGGTAGTGTACCTTTTCCTTGGTAAACCAATATGTCGCAGACTAATCCATTTGGGTTGGCGAAGACAAAAGCCTTTAATCCAACTGGATGTGGTTTTCCTGGGCAGTACTGCCTTATTGGGCATGCTCCTGTAAAAGGTATGATCATTTCATCGATTGAGATCTTTTGATCCCTTACTTGTGCATGACATCCTTGAAGCAACCGATCCAAAAGGGGCCGAAGTAGTTGTTTTTCGCCGGTTCTGCCGCAATGACGTCACCAGCCACTATCAAAGTGATGTTGCCGATTCTGCCGCAATGACGTCACCATAGTAACGTCGCCGGTTCTACCGCACTCGCTAAAGTTTATCGGTCTATGATTGATTTGGTGTGAAGAATTGAAAAATATATATGGAAAGATATTTGGAAAGATGGTGGTATGTAATAAAAAACTGTTGAAACTGAAGAAAAAAACTTTAACTTCAAGCGTGGGACGAGCGCATGATGATGGTATTGCATATATATTTCCATTCCAGAACAAGTCAGTGCTACTCATCTTATAAAAATTGAAATGTACGATTTAAATAAAATTCGGGGAATTTCACAAGCTGATGTTCCGATCACTGATATCAATAAGGACAATTAAAACGATGGAAAGACAATTTTGTCCACGGCACGTGCTAGGCCTGCTGCATCTTCAAGGCTAGAAAGAGTATCTTCTGTGTCTACGTGCTCCATCTTCGGCCACACCATAGGTACGTACATAAGTAGCTGTCAAAGCATGGTGCATCCTACGTATGTAGATATGTCGCATAGGTACCGTACTGGCTCGGGTCTAGTAAAAGCATGGTGCATCCTACGTGTGTAGATATGTCGCATAGGTACCGTACTGGCTCGGGTCTAGTAAAAGCATGGTGCATCCTACGTATGTAGATATGTCGCATAGGTACCTTACTGGCTCGGGTCTAGTAAAAGCATGGTGCATCCTACGTATGTAGATATGTCGCATAGGTACCGTACTGGCACGGGTCTAGTAAAAGCATGATGCATCCTACGTATGTAGATATGTCGCATAGGTACCGTACTGGCTCGGGTCTAGTAAAAGCATGGTGCTTCCTACGTATGTAGATATGTCGCATAGGTACCTTACTGGCTCGGGTCTAGTAAAAGCATGGTGCATCCTACGTATGTAGATATGTCGCATAGGTACCATACTGGCTCGGGTCTAGTAAAAGCATGGTGCATCCTACGTGTGTAGATATGTCGCATAGGTACCGTACTGGCTCGGGTCTAGTAAAAGCATGGTGCATCCTACGTATGTAGATATGTCGCATATGTACCTTACTGGCTCGGGTCTAGTAAAAGCATGGTGCATCCTACGTATGTAGATATGTCGCATAGGTACCGTACTGGCACGGGTCTAGTAAAAGCATGATGCATCCTACGTATGTAGATATGTCGCATAGGTACCGTACTGGCTCGGGTCTAGTAAAAGCATGGTGCTTCCTACGTATGTAGATATGTCGCATAGGTACCGTACTGGCTCGGGTCTAGTAAAAGCATGGTGCATCCTACGTATGTAGATATGTCGCATAGGTACCGTACTGGCTCGGGTCTAGTAAAAGCACGGTGCATCCTACGTATGTAGATATGTCGCATAGGTACCTTACTGGCTCGGGTCTAGTAAAAGCATGGTGCATCCTACGTATGTAGATATGTCGCATAGGTACCGTACTGGCTCGGGTCTAGTAAAAGCATGGTGCTTCCTACGTATGTAGATATGTCGCATAGGTCCTTACTGGCTCGGGTCTAGTAAAAGCATGGTGCATCCTACGTATGTAGATATGTCGCATAGGTACCGTACTGGCTCGGGTCTAGTAAAAGCATGGTGCTTCCTACGTATGTAGATATGTCGCATAGGTACCTTACTGGCTCGGGTCTAGTAAAAGCATGGTGCATCCTACGTATGTAGATATGTCGCATAGGTACCGTACTGGCTCGGGTCTAGTAAAAGCATGGTGCATCCTACGTATGTAGATATGTCGCATAGGTACCGTACTGGCTCGGGTCTAGTAAAAGCATGGTGCTTCCTACGTATGTAGATATGTCGCATAGGTACCTTACTGGCTCGGGTCTAGTAAAAGCATGGTGCATCCTACGTATGTAGATATGTCGCATAGGTACCGTACTGGCTCGGGTCTAGTAAAAGCACGGTGCATCCTACGTATGTAGATATGTCGCATAGGTACCGTACTGGCTCGGGTCTAGTAAAAGCATGGTGCTTCCTACGTATGTAGATATGTCGCATAGGTACCTTACTGGCTCGGGTCTAGTAAATCATGGTGCATCCTGGCTATTATTCTAGCTTTGTTACTGTAGTGCACATATTTTATGATGACTACAGTGACAAAGCAAGAATAATCGCCAGGACACACCATGCTTTTACTACACGAGCCAGTATGGAACCTCTGAAACATGTTTACATACGTAGGATGCACCATGCTTTTAATAGATCCAAGCCAGAACGGTACCTATGCACCATTATCGTACCTTTCCGAAGCTGTCAGATAGGTATGATGATGGTGAATTATTACTAAATATGCCACATCGGAATTATATGCAACAACCATACAAAATTATAAGATGTCACGTGCTTTTACTAGAACCGAACCAATAAGCTAGTACCTTTGCAACAGCTCTACCTACACTACAAAGATAGAATGCAACATAAATAGTTCACTATACCTGAACTGTACAGTATGTTTGTAAATAAGTAGGACACACAATACAAATGTACATAACCTTATCCAGTATAATACTAGTCTAACAGCTATTCATATACCTAACTTACTGTACTTAAAACATCAATTCAAATAATAACGTACGTACTAGGCAATTGCACCAGCTAGTGGATTGTGAAGATAAAATAATACAAATTATTAAAATTTCCATTTATTATCTTATCTTAATTATTTATCATTTATTGTCTTAATTATGTGCCATTTATTACCTTAATTATGTACTATTTATTATCTTAAGCCTGGCTGGGCGCCGGCCGTGTCCCGGAAGCATAATCGTATGGACTAGTTGAGGGGCACGGCGCGGTATAGCAAAAATCGACTTTTATTGCGCCACCATTCTGCCGTCCGATTACTAAAAGACCGTTAAGTGATACTGTGACAATTTCACTTAACGGTCTTTTAGTAATCAGACGGCAGCATAATATAAAATCAAACTTACGAGTTAGTAATTTTATTTATAAATAAACTAGCGTACATATATTTTCAATCGTATCAAGCAAGCGATTTTTTACAAACTTAAAAAAAAATGGAACGTACCTAGAAGATACCGCTCAGTTGGAAAATCACGCGACCGCAAACCGTATCTGGGCGCGATAAGATTCACGTTCGCGTGATTTTCCAACTGAGCGGATTAGGTGCCGCAATAGCAGTTGTCCGTAAGGCCCCTGTTTACTCTAGATTTGAAGACACTTACAATGTACTTTACGGGAAACAGACTCTGGTAGAGAGTTACATATTCTCGCTGTGCGTTATGAAAACTATGTTCTCAGCGAGTTTATTTTAAGTACTGATGAGACGCCATGTTCCATCTAGCGTAATGTAGCCTCTTGAGGCGCCCCACATACCGCTACCATAATTTAATATGTCTGTTCATGTTGTATACTTTCAAATGAACAGACATTAATTAAACTTACATACTACTTTAATACTTAAGGCCCAGAATTTGCTTCGCCGCTATCTCTAGTCAGACAAAAAACAGACCAGCAATCCACAAATTGTAGACTTGATAAACAGAGCTTACAAAATTTGTCGAAAATGCAGACTTGAACAGAAATTTACCAGAATATGTGGACAATCCAGACTGTTAAGTAGATATTAATATATTTTTTTGAAAATGAAAATACTAATGATATGTTAATGAAATGTAGATGTTTACATTTCATTAAAATATCATTTCTGCAGCTTATGAACAACTTCAACCAGAAAAGGAAAAGAGTCTGTTTTCCTCTATAGAAGTTAGAAATCCACAAAGAGAACATAAAAAATTATTATCTGTAACTACAGCTATGTACATTCTACAGAGTCATTTCTAAATAAACTAGCCACACTGACTTAAATATCGAATTGAGACTACATACTATACTAGTCTAAAGTCCAACGCAATGTGACATAAAGTTTCATGTTGTATAATAAGGTCATTGTAGCAGGTAAAGGTGAAATAAGAGCATCGTATGCATGTAACACACTGTCATTCGACCGTCGGACCTCGTAGGCAAAGAAATGATCATCAAAATCAATACATTCCAAGGAAAGACAGTGAAATATAACTTTGCCGTTGTTTGTTACATATATTTTTTTTACTTCGGCTAACACGGGCAAATATGTAGACTCTGAAATATCCATTACTAAAATGGAAAATAACTGAAATTTAATACTGTTAATCATCACCCATGATGACGAATAACAATTATCCGTGTTAATGTCTTGAGATTGGAAATTCAGTCCAAAATCGATAATTTCAGATGCTGTCACCCTTTTCAGCTTGCCAGTTGTCAATGGGGATAATGGTATATTCCTCAAAAACATGTCATTTAATATTAACTGGTGTTTTATAGCTATGGTTTTACAAATATTCACTCTATTCTGCGATGTTCTAGCTATAAATTTAGATACACGGTGTTTTGCTTCAAATCTCATGGTCCAGATTTGAGACAGTGGACCAAATTTCTTTAGCATTTCTGGGTAATGTGTTAAAAAGTGGAATTTTGGTTTTAATTGTGTATTACTCAACTGGCAATAGAGTTCATTTAGTTCAGCTACTAAAAATTTCACTTGATCGATAGATTCATCGTGGATTCGATGACTCAAAAGTTTGTCTAATAATTGTCTTAATTTTTTGTATAACAGCCAAACGTAATTTCCGTCTGGGACGTTATACCCGACAATGAGGCCGAAATATCGAACTAACGTTAGCATTTCAGAAGCTGAACATTTTAAATTTATTGATGATCCTTCTGCTGTTATCGCGTTAGATGGCGTCGAACTTGAATCTGGCCCATAGTCAAAATAACGTATTCTGGATGCCAAATTTTCTAAAGAAATAAAACGTTTTTTCACTAAATCTGTTATAATGAATTGCATAACATACCGACAAGCGCCTTCAAGATAGTCATGTAAAACGTCTACCGCGACGTTTTCAAACAAATCAAAACCATCGAGAGCAAGCCACGCACATTTTTCTTTAATACCCGTCTCATAAATATTGTTCAGCTGTAAATCGTTTGAATAGTTGTTCATATTTCTTAATAAATCGACGTTTTCGTACAACATTGATCGAATTTGATCCTTGTTAGCAGTACAAATTCTGCATGGTCGATTTGCTGAAAAACTCTCAACAAAACCCAACATGCCATTGAGTCCTAAATTATCTCCAGTGACAACTGGCACGTGGAACTTTATTACTCCTTTGTATTGTTTAGTCTCAACATATATACCATTTCGCTTTAAATCATTTAGCAAATAAAAAACTTTTTGAAAAGTAATGTTATTGCCAAAACTTGTCCTATCTGATGAGTGAAAAAGAGCCAATATGAAAATGTGTTTCAAGAGTGAAACATAGATAGGAGGAAGACACGGTATAGATACATATATTCCTCCTAATTTGTGAACACCGGCGTGACTCCCTAGAGGGTTTCCAATCTCAAAATCGTCATAGTATATTATCAATGGAAAATTCAGTTCTCCATCCCTAGCATTTTGCATAATATTTTTCCATGCTGTACCCTGAACAATATTCTCAATCCCAAAGGAATGTTTTCTCAAATCTTGCAAGTAATCTAAAGTATCCGTCAATACATTACCAAGTGAAAAAAAAGATTTCAAATTAATTTTTAGTGGCATTATTTGTGCAGTACAAGGTTTTGATACCAAGACACGTCCTGTATTTCTTTTTATTGTATCATTTCGCTGGCCTATGACCACTTCTTGAGGCTCGACGTAGGTTCCTAATACTTTAAAGTGATTGAAACGTTTATATTCTGTGTCAAAATTTTCAAACATATGGCAAAAAGTACGAACAGTTTCATTAATAGCCTCGCGTACATTTGGTGTTGTTTGGTGCGAAGGTATCGATTCATGTAACTGGTGCACCAAAAGGCTTTCCGATTTAGACAAAAGGTCTTTAATATTTTCTACGATCTCTTGCACAATTTTAGGCGGTATTGTAGAACTAGCATACAAGGAAGATATAAAGTTCGATGCATGAATTACATGAGTTTCGTTTTGTGATCTAATAATTTCGACTGGTACAACTTCTGCTGCTGACGATGATGGTGATTCCAAGATGTCGATAGGATTATTTTGTCGATCATACTGGTGATCACGTGTTAAATGTTTTTTAAATGAATCCACAGATAGATAATGCCGAAAACACCCTGGTTCGCCGCAGTGAAAATTAGAATGTGTACCAGTTGATTTGCAATAATATCTTATATGTTTGATCAACAGAGATGGAGAAGATGAAACAGCTTCTTTACAGTAGTAACAAACAAATACCATCTTCTAAATAAAATTACTTTTTGTCACAAATAAGTCCCAGGTCAGTCATCAGACTGTTAACAACTTGGGTGTTCCTATCAAATTTGGTATGGATATTGAAAAACCCTAATTGAATAAATAGCCAAACATCCTCGCACTCCTCCGGATAGCATGCCCCGGTGGAGTGAAATACTTTGAAAGCGCAGTCTACAGCAGTAATGAGTTTCGAAAAACTGTATATAGTGTCGTCAATAACAACATACGATGCTCTTATTTTAGTACAGTCTTCCCCTATGTATATGACGTAGGGTTGCATAGACCGTTGCTGTTTCGCCAACACTTCCCTGCGTTCTATGATTGATGGCGTCACTTCAGCTTCAGATGCTATTTGATGTGTAAAAGCAGAGGTAATCTCAGAGCGTGAAAATTTAACGATGTCTCTGCCTTTTCTCTTCCTCGCCGGTGAAGTGTTGATGATGTATGTTAGCAACACTAGGCAGACGTTCTTGATTGACTCCGGTTCTTCTTCTGAAAACGAATACAAACAGGTGCTCATTAAAATAATATAGGAATATGGCAACCGACTGCAGCCTCATTCTAACCCCCAATGAAAAGAGTTTATCTGAGTGTCTGTGTATATGCCTGTGGCTTTGTAGCTCCTTAATGGATGAACCGATTTTGATTTAGTTTTATTTGCTTGAAAGGTGTTTTCATCGACAGTGTTCTTAGCTATAATTTAAAAAAAATTGTTGACAGTTTAATTTTTTTGAATTTTATAATTTTTAATGAAACAATCTTATTCGATACTTTAAAACCTACGTTTTTATAGAACAAGTATAAAATATAAATAAAATATTATGTTTTTTGAGAAAAACGTGGTAACAAACATTTGTGCCCACTGTACCCTGTGCGACGACAAACCAATTTTTTTCATATTATTGGAGCTGGTTTAAAAAAAAAATGAGTAGGTAAAAAAAGTCCAGTCGAGTCGCTGGTATCCAGTGGATGCAAAAGGCAGGCTGTCGTTCAATGTGGAGGTTAAGGGGGAGGCCTATGTTCAGCAGTGGAGGTCTTCTGGATTATGATGATGATGATGAAAAAAAGTACTTACTTGCTATCAGAGCTATCAGGCTATGTATTTTTGTCTTCAAATTTCTGTCACGGCTGTAGTCTGCTTTTCGTTTTGCGTAGTTAACGATGTTCTCTTTGTGGTTTTCTATGGAGGAAAACAGGCTGTTTTCTTTTCCTGGGAACAACTGGTTGAAGTCGTTCATAAGCTGCAAAAAAGATGTTTACATTAAATTAACTCATTAAAAACTCAAGTTACATTGGAGTTTTTTCATGAATCTAGGTCAACAGGAAGTACCCTATAGGTTTGATTCCCTTGCTGTACTTACACTGTCTGTCTATCCGTCTGTCTGTCGGTTGACAAACAGACAGACGAACAACGAAGTGTTTGAATAAAAGTTCCTTTTTCCTTTTGAAGTACGGAACCCTAAAAAGAGAAACAAAATACCCGACTGTAAAATAGTCTAAGCATTTAGGAGGTTAAGACGAATTTACTAATCAATCAATCTGTTCAGGCTGCAGGGCGTGCTAATGAGACCTTATACAAACATACGCTCGAAAAACATTTACCTCCTTATTTTGCAGTCTGATAAAAAGCAGAATGCATCAGACTATATCCATTAATTCTTATATCTAACACACTCCGTATTCTGCCTCTCCTTTGGTATTTCCATTCTAAGGTTGCCTGGAAGAGATCGCTTGTAGCGATAAGATCGCCGATTGTTACGCTAGTTTTACTTTGTTTTCCTTTTGTTGTTTATTTTTGTCTGGTGTGTACAATATAGTTATCTATCTATCGTCCCGCGCATGTCTTAAAGGCCGAATAAGTACTTTTTACGATTTGTGCGATTCATTTGAATGTCTCTTCGCATTAGACAAACGGGTGATTAATTGTATATATAGTACTTGTCAGGGTTTCTTACCAGGGTATATCCTTCGGGTTGTTTTAAAGCTGGGTACTTTAAAAGAATTCCGCCTTGCTGCCCGTCGTATAAAATTTTCAACCTGTGCGTACTGGTTGCTGTCCAACATTCTACAACTTTTCTCCATGGCTCCACATTGTTTCTTAAGAAAGATAGATTGTCGTCGTAGTCATCAATTTCTATAAATGAAAAAATTAAGTAGTCAGTAACACCGAATATGCCGCTAATAAAATTACCAAATAAAAGTACTCATCATCATCATCATCAGCCAGAAGACGTCCACTGCTGAACATAGGCCTCCCCCTTTAACCTCCACACTGAACGACAGCCTGCCTTATGCATCCACTGGATGCCAGCGACTCAATAAACTCTAACTCAATAGACTCAAATAAAAGTACTACTTACGATTATTATCACTGCTTTCACTAGCAGTATCATTGGTTACTGATGTGCTTCTTGAAGAACGGGATGATTGTCTGCGTGTTTCGGCAAGTTCACCACTCTGACGGAGCTTTCTTCTTCTGGTTATATAAGTTTCGTAGAGCTTGCCGCTAGCATTCTTTTTTGCTGCTCCATCTTTTCCAGAAAGGTAAGCTGAATAATATACGACTATTGATTCCCTTGGAAAAAGCGAGACTATATCTGACGCCAGTCTGTAGAATTCTTCCGTAGAGATTTTGAAGTTGGGGGGCTTGTTTTCTATGTAATTGTTAATTACAAACTGGCTTAATTTTCTTCTCGATCCTTCTTTTAAAAGCCCTCCATCAGACTGGCCTTCCTTTATAAGAGCCCTCCCATCTAAATTTTCCTACAAAAATAAAAAATACATATGAAAAGGGTACATTGAGTGCTTAATTATGACACTAACTACAAACTAAACTACTTAAAGAGATTAACAGAGTACATCAACACTACCGTACCTACTAAACACTAATAAATGGGAGAAAGAGCAATTTCTTTTGGTGTGGTCGGCATAAATCTTAAGCGATATTTTGTAAAACATCACTTGCAAAATGATTTAAATTTTTACAGATAAAATCTGATTTAATAAACGAAATCTTAATTATTTCTGAGGGTAGTGTAACTTTTTCAAGTTTATTGCATTTCAATATTCTAGTCTGCCTCTGAATAAATAGCTATAAAGTAAGCATAATAAAATAAAGAAAATAAATAAAGTAATTATTTTATTATAAATATTGGAAGAAAAAAGTTGGCGTGATGATCTCGACGTATATTTCAGACTGTTTGTTATTCACTGAGTTATGGAACGGCCTTTACATATCAGTGGGATAGTGAAATAATTAAAATAGTCATTTTTCAAGATAAGTAGGGATAATTAAATAAATATAATAGTTTTTGTGCGACACTAGAAAAAGAAGTAGAAAATTGTTTTTTTTGGACCCTATATATATGTATACTACACAAATTACACGAACTACAGATTGCTACGAGACATGAGTTCTACACTACAAGTACCAAAAATGGAAAAATAATTACAATGAGAATTTTTTCCACCTGAAACAAACAATTATTAATTAGGTACTCACATAATATAGAAACTAAAACTAGTAAAAAAATTGAGTTTCAGACCTCCCAAATACATGAAAACGTTATTATGTAAAGCTCTGTAGGAAACACAACCTAACCAAGAAAAACGGATAAATTAAAAGAAATCACCATAGTACTATAGGAACTTATACAAAAAAAGGCTGCAGGGAAACGCTGGATGCAGGCCGCTTCCAACCAGCCCTTTTGGAGATCGATGGGGGAGGCATATGTCCAGCAGTAGACCTCCTACGGCTGAAATGATGATGATGATGATGAACTTATTTTACTTACAATATTTCCTTGAGTAGCAAACTTCAGGCCAGCCGAAGCTACAGAGGCACAATCTGTTTCAGATGCCGATTCAAAAAAATTATTTATGGATATGGGTGTGTCCTGAAACATAAATAATTATTATTAGTTATTAGTCTCTACGTATTATATATCAAAGGCCGAGCTCACATAAAACTGGAACTTACTGCTGTTAAAAGGCGGTCCGGACTTACTGCTGTTAACGTGCGGTCCGGACTTTCTGCTGTTATAGTGATATCCTGTTGTGTTTTTAAGCTATTTATCAGGTGCTTGATTTTAATTCGTGGTCCTATTTTCGGAATGAGTTCTTTTAACTCATTATCACTAAGTAAAAGTAGTGACTCATCATCAATGTCATTTGCTGAAACAGTTAGGTATTTAGGTATAAGAGGGAAGGTAGAAAGAGACAAAGACTGCTCCCCCTAGGTAGCCACTCGTCCCTCCCCTTGGAGATACATAGGTATATGTTCATTTTTATATTCTACCTTAATTTGGTATGATATAGTTAGTGTTAAAATTTTAAGGTAGGTAGAATATAAAAATATACTATACTAACACTGTTATAATGTCAAATTTTATGCTATTTAGTTCAGAAATGTAGAAATTATGAGGCTTGTGACATCAGGACAGATAGATAGACAGACAGACAGATGATCTTATAAGGGTTCTTTGTTTTACTACGGAACCCTAAACAGACCTAAGAACCTACCAAACATGCAGTAATTTTTCATAGTCTGTGTTAGGTATAAAATGTAAGCATATTTTTGTGATTTTCAAATTTTTTGTATGCTTATGATCTCGATAAGATTGCGCTAAAAAAGTACTTTCTGAACTAAACAACTGGCCGAGAAATATTGTATGAAAATCTATAAATATTAGATACATATTAGGTACATACCATGGAATACTTCTATAAATTCTTCCAAGCCTAAGGAGCGAAGCGATGCTTGGTAGTTCGTCATTCTGCCTGTGACATGGCAAAATTAAATAATGTAAATAAGCCCATTCGCCTGCTTTCTCCAAGAAACAAGTAATAGGTAGGTACCTACATTGCAAATGGGTTCACTATACTAGTTCGAAAACTTATTACATTGGGCGTTTTTCCATTACCCGGCCCGGCACCGGCACGGCACCGGCATGGCCGTGCACCGGCACCGGCGCCGTGGTTTCGTTTTTCCACTGCGCCGGTGTCGATGCCGGTTTACGCCCGGTGAGTGGTACAATACTGACACGGACTTTAGCACGACGACACGTAAAGTGTAATTTACGTTTAGATATAACAATGGTATCGTCAAGCCGTCGACTATATTTGTTATATATTTTACATCTACGACGCCAAAGACGCAGACGCAGAGACGTCGAATTTTGGATTCATCCAATACTAAAAGTCAGATATGTAGAAGGAACATATTATACGCTATTTGAAAAGTTACACACTCACACGGCTACAATTCATATAAATATGCAATACACGTGCAATTTTTCCGGGCCGGCACCGGTGGGAAGCTTGCTACCCCGGCGACGGCGACGGCGCCGGCAGGACGCAATGTCGGGCCGGCGCCGGCGCCGGTAAGTAAAAAAGCGAGCCATACATTTTCATACATTTTTGTTTCCCCGGCAACGGCACGGCGCCGGCGTCGGTGCCGGTGCCGAGCCGGGTAATGGAAAAACGCCCATTGGCCAAGTGTGGTGGCAGCGTAAGCATTTTTTTTTTCTTAAACACTGTAACCAGGTATTATTTTTACATGACTGGCAATAGCAAAGCTTTTTAGGGCTCCGTACCTCAAAAGTAAAAAAAGGATATAGGTAGGATCACTCCGATGTCCATCTGTCTTTTTGTCTGTCTGTCAACCGCCAAGGAATCAAAACCTATAGATACTTCCCGTTGACCTAGGATCATGAAATTTGGCAAGGAGTAATAATATCTTATAGCAAAAATAAAAAGGAAAAATCATCGACTGCATGACTTAGCATTACTAGAACCCATAGCAAACGTACCTACTTAAAATTAAATTAACATACCATGTAGTTTTCACGGTGTCCGACAGACCAAACGACGATAAAAATTCACTGATTCACTATTCGTATATAATTCGTATGTAAGACACTGATCTGAAATTTAATTCAATAAAAAAAAATGCACTGTGGTAAGAGTAAATATTAAACACTACAACGCGAGCGCTGCCGGCGGTACACGGGTTCGCTATGAGTATGAAACGATAGTTGCGGGTTGCCACTGCCTAGGCATGTCGATCTTTAATCGATTAATCGGAAAATCGATTTTTTGCATCGATCTGACAGAGTGGATCGATTCACTAGATCGATTCTCGAACCCTGAGAATCGGACCGATTCACGATGTTGAGAGGTACTAATATAGATCGAAGAAATATAGTGCATTTACCTAGAATCGATAATATTTCACGGGATTATCTACGGAATCGATTTTCTAGATCGTTATGGTATCTCTATGCTGTAAAGTTTAATTTAATTATCGAACGATAGTCTGGAAGTCTGTGCGATCCATGGTATGCGCAAATGCGTAAATTGCGCGGATTATTACGGCAGTAAGGTTAGAAGTAACGGCATTATCATTCTCACGCGCGCGAGGAGGATGACAATCTGTCACTATCGATCAGAATTTCGGACGGAAATCCTTAATAACCTAGTATACTATTATATATTTTATAGTAACGTGAGTTTTGGCGCCAACGTGAAGAAACATGGGCCTTTTTAAGACAAGAGTGAATAGGTATCGGTAATTTTTTGCTTGCGTTTGACCACCAACTCGCCTGATGTTGAGCGATGATGCGATCTACGATGGAGCACGCTTGCCTAGAAGGAACCTTTTGTTTGTAAATAAAATAGATTTTAATTTGTCCCTTTCGTTTGTTTTATTTTATAAAATATTAGTCGTATCAAGTCAGTCAATAATAAAAATAATAAATTGAATCGATTTAATCTGCTCCGAATTAAAATAAAATACTTTTTTTTAGTTGAATGGGTAACCATTTGTCCTCAAGAATCTATCCAAATACCTAGAAGATCGATTCGGTTTAAAAAATAATTGTTTTTTTTTGTTAGAAAATCGAATCGATTAATCGAGAATCGATTTTCTAGAGGGCGATTTAATCGAGAATCGATTCGGTTGACTTTGAAGTTTTTTTTTTATATATATATCAACGATTATTTTTTTGAAGAATCGACATCCCTAACTGCCTCATACTTAAAAGAGCGAGAGAGGGGATGTACCTCGGTTCGGTCGGTACAGGCGTCACTTATCTGATCTTCGTTCGAGAACTTTCTCACTTTAATATTTTAACCGCCTTAATCTATACCTACTTATAATAAAACTGTAACAGGCCCAATTCTGTACATTGAAGATATTTTGAAATAAAATTGTACGGCACTCTATAGGTAATCGATACTGAAGTCAAAACTGTAATTTTTTTCTGCGCTGCGTCTTCCGGTTCGTGTGTACAAAATGTGTACTTAGTTGTAATTCATTACCGTAGTCCGATTTCATTAAGTAATTCTTTTTTTGTTAGAAAGGAGATTATTAAAAAACATCCTGTAAACATTTCAAGGTCATCGATTTCGTAGTTCAGAAATTACAGACATCACAACCGTCAGGTCCAAAGGTAAGGTCCAAATAACTTGACCTCCGGAATGTACAGGAACCTTTGAACGTACGGCTCATCTTAAGCTGGCGGCCGATTTGCAGCGCATTTTGTAGTTTACGTTGAGTAGGTAATTAGGTAGCCCTATTGTCAAAGTCAGTAACACCACCCTGAAAACATCCTTTAGAAAGGAAATACCTACTCTATGGACTATCACGTAAAATAAACAAGTTTACAATGAGTGCCATCGTTTTTGTAGTATTTAGGGTTCCGTAACCAAAGGGTAAAAACGGAACCATATTACGAAGCCTACCATGTATGTCTGTCTGTCTGTCTGTCCGTCCGTCCGTCCGTCCGTCCGTCCGTCCGTCCGTCCGTCCGTCTGTCTGTCTATCTGTCCTACCTATTAACGGCTGTATCTTTAGAACCGTAATAGGTTAGCCAGTTAAAATTTTCACAAAATATGTAATGTTACAACGAATTGACTTACAAATAAATAATAAAAAAGTCAAAAAGTAGAAATAAAAGAGGGGTTCCCATATAAAAAACGTATTATTTAACGTATTTTCTAATGTTTTTGAAATAATTCGTCGTGTGCGTGTGTGTGTGTGTCTGTAACGTTCTTTATAGACTCGAAAACTGCAGGACCGATTTTGATGGTATTTTCACTATCAGATAGCTGATGTTATGACGAGAAAAAATTTTGCAACTTTTCATCATCATCATCATCATCACAATTTTTTTCATAACTACACAGGTAAATGCGCGGCGCGCATTTAGTCTACTATAATGGTTAGGAAGTTCTAAACAACTTGGGATGGACAGACAGACAGACGGCTGGACGAACGAACTTATATGGGTTCCTTGTAGTTCAACGGAACCCTAAAAAGGTGTTACAGTCTTCTTTGAGTATATCTTTCTTCTATATACATATAAATAGCGATGTATGTATGTATGTATGTATGTTCCCTATGAAGGCTGATGATGATGATGATGATGTTCCATATAGACTCCAAAATGGCTGAACCGATTTTGACGGGATTTTCACTCTCAGATAGCTGATGTTGAAAGGAGAAAAAAAAATACAGTTGGTTTGGCTAAGTAGGTAATATAACATCCATATGCAAAAAAGGGCGACAAGGTCGTCTGCAGGGTGAGTTCGACTAAAGGCATCAAGCCTGATTTAGGCCGGATGACCCACCTCGCCATCTTACCATGACTCCCTTGTTTATCTGATCATGCTACACAACCGTCAACACTCCACAAAGAATCTCTACCTACTCAAACTCATCCAAAGTCATCCCCCTGGCTGAAACATTTGGTCATTCACGAGCCGGATTCTCGGTTTCCAGTTACCTTGATTAAATACAGTCCTATAAAGTATATTATGTAATACCATACAATAATAGGTATATAAGTATATACATATTCATGTAGGTACTTACCTAAATAGAAACTGTTTTTACAGTTTTCTAAACACTTTATTCATACATTCACATATTACCTACATTTAGGTACATTTTTCGCAGTAAAGATTATTCGGTGTGCATATCTACTTGATTATTAAGTACCTATCTACATAGTTTATACTTATGCTAGGTACTTTAAATGTTCACAATTTGTTATTACAAGGTGACGATACAAGTTAGGTACTCATACACTAGATCTAAACTTTCGTAAACAATCTTCTGTCTAAGTTTTTAACGAAGCCAACTCAATTTCATTGAATATTTAGGTATTATTATATGAAAATTTGGGTAGGTATCTAGGTATTGATATTTAGGTACCTAATACTTTTGTTTAACCATTACGTACTCACCTGTTAATTGGGTACTTGCCTATCAATCAAATAGGTAAGCCTATACCTACTTACTGTGTGGTAGGTAGGTACAAATATTATACTATAGGAGAGTTAACCTCCACACATAGTCTACCCATACTAACTATTATTTGTGTTGTGTTTTGTGTCCGTGTATTCGTTTGACCATTTTTTAAATATTTCATACCTACTTAGTGTAGCAAAACGCTCGACAAATACGTAGGTAATTGCCATTCGCAGTATCGTTCATCGCAAGCGCAACTGTCGGGTGAATTCGCGTCATACCGAACTAGTACGATTCCGCGGTCGAGCAGCCACGCACATATAGCTATCTCGCTCTGCAACTGACTCTCGCCTTTCGGCTTGTTCCTCGACTCGTAATTCTCGGAAATCGGTGAATTGTGCGAAGGCCAAGCCACCATGTAGTCAGTAAGAGCAGTGTGCTACTGTACAACCAGTAACTCAATATTTTGATTTAACTGCTTCTGGGGTTAAAATATGTTTTGTAATTTACTTATGGTGGTACAATTTTAGTATTCGTACATAAAATTTAGTGGATTAAATTTAGTCTTTCTAAAATGCCGAGATCGGAAGAAAATCGTAAGTTTTTAAAGATAAAATTATTGGAAGCTAGGTTAAAAGCTTATTATTCCCGAATCCAAGGGTTAGAAGATAGAGCGTTCAAATTGAATCCGTCAAATCCAGAGGAGGTTCAACGTCCTAAATGGAGCGACAAATTTAAATACAACTCGTAAAGAATTTAATAGTGAATTCGACGAATTAAATATGTTAAAAATGGAATTAAATCCCACGGAAGAACCGGACATGACTGCTCTAGAGTGTTTTGAAAGTGCCTTCATAACTGTGCAAAGTAGGGTCAATGCTTTGTCCAATAAAAGTAATCACAAAATATGTAATGTTACGGCGAATTGACTAACAAATAATAAAAAAGTCAAAAAGTAGAAATAAAAGAGGGGTTCCCATATAAAAAAACGTATTATTTAACTTATTTTTGTATTAGCTCTAATGTAAAAACTGTAATACTTACAAGCGTCAAACTTAACACAATTATAGTACACACTTTAAAGTATAATAAAAAATAGCCAAGTGCGAGTCGGTGACAAGTTTCTGTTCATTACCAAGTTATAACTGGTAATTTCGTTATTGAATTTTGTGTTGGTACGAAACCCTCAGTGCGCGAGCCCGACTCGCACTTGGCCGGTTTATTTTCATTGATCAGGAAAGGATTCAGCTGAGCATACCTATCCAACTATTCTATCCACATAAAAGAGAAGTAAATAGAACGGAAATGAGAAGGAAAATCTGTCGCCAGGTATTATGACAGAATCTTGCTTGGACATTCTCATATATCTCAACGCATCGAACTCCGCATCCAAAGAACTTGGACCTTACCTTTTTGGGTTACGTCTCAAAGTTCTTTGTCCGCATCACAGCTGCTAACTGATTTCAAATAACTGACGTTTCGTTAATATGGGTAGAACTGGCTACAAAAAAAAATCTTACAAAAATGCCTTGACAGCCGTTCTAATTTAAACAATTATTTTTTTCTTTTCTGTGATTCTATCCTATACAACTCTATTGATATTTATAGGTATGCAGCCTTACTCAATGCTACTTATGGATTTTATTCATGGGAATCTATGAAAAAAAATTTGGAGGTCTTTGGTATTTATTCGCTAAATACCAGCTAGAGGCTATGGATTCCACTGAGAGGCAACGAGGCAGGAGGCTCAAGAGGGCAAAGCTTGCTTTCCTAAGACAAAAATTTGTAGGTGACCTGGATAATTGCGCATTTAGTCACTCTAACTGCGCACCGTGCACCTTACTTCAGTGTGGTTTCGATATTTACGAGTACCTACGGAGCGGCCATCGAAATTAATTTTTGTGACATCCTTTTAATTGATAGGACAAAGTGACATTACAATACCAATTTATTTGATTTTATTTTAAACTAGCTGCGCCCCGCGTTTTTACGCGCATAGTGATGAAAAATGGTGATGGAGAAGATGATGATGAAAAGTAGCCTATGTCACTCTCTGGCTCTTGAACTATACCCATGCAAAAAATCTGGTCGATACGTTGTTCCGTTGCAGCGTGAAAGAGGAACAAACATCCATACATCTATACATCCATACATACAAACTTTCGCGTTTATAATATTATAATATAATATATAATATTATAATATATATATATATATATATATAAGTAGAATTATTGCCTCCGTCCCCGCTGTCACCAACTTGCAACTACGATTTTGGTATGGAATAGCTCCTCTATTGTAACATGGAATTCATTGCTACCACAGAAGACATAATAGACACTACTGTTTCTACTAAGGCCCAAGCCACAGAGGGTCTCACACCGGCACGAACATGGCAGTGGTTCAAATTTCGAACAAAACGCACGGAGATAAAATAACAGTTTGAACACACCGAATGGTATGGAACGGACGCCCGTACGGCGAGCCATGTCAGCGCCCGCGCCCGATCGCTGTGACTTTATCTCAGTGAGTTTCGTACGAAATTTGAATGGAATGGAAAGACGCCACATAAACTTATGAGAGACTTAAATTTGTCTACGTATTGCACGTACATAGCAAACTTGTTTATGGACACCAAGTACTTACATAACGGTATTGGATACGTTACAGAAGTAGGTATAACCTCCTTATAAGTACGTCGCTTACTTATAATTATGCGTCATATTTACTTACCAGGATCCTGTCTACGTATAACAAGTAGAAAGCAAACTTGTGTAAGGACGCCGAGTACTTACATAACGGTGTTGGATACGTTACAGAAGTAGGTATAACCTCCATGTAAGTATGTCGCATACTTATAATTATGCGTCATATTTACTTACCAGGATCCTGTCTACGTATAACAAGTAGAAAGCAAACTTGTGTAAGGACGCCGAGTACTTACATAACGGTGTTGGATACGTTACAGAAGTAGGTATAACCTCCATGTAAGTATGTCGCATACTTATAATTATGCGTCATATTTACTTACTAGGATCCTGTCTACGTATAACAAGTAGAAAGCAAACTTGTGTAAGGTTGCCGAGTACTTACATAACGGTGTTGGATACGTTACAGAAGTAGGTATAACCTCCATATAAGTACGTTGCATACTTGTAATGATGCGTCATATTTACTTATCAGGACCCTGTTTACGTATTATACATATATAGCAAACTCGTGTACGGACGCCGAGTACTTACATAACGGTATTGGATACGGTGCAGAAATAGATCTAACCTCTGTGCAAGTACGCCGCATATTTATAATTATGCGTCATATTTACTTACCAGGATCCTGTCTACGTATAACAAGTAGAAAGCAAACTTGTGTAAGGACGCCGAGTACTTACATAACGGTGTTGGATACGTTACAGAAGTAGGTATAACCTCCATGTAAGTATGTCGCATACTTATAATTATGCGTCATATTTACTTACCAGGATCCTGTCTACGTATAACAAGTAGAAAGCAAACTTGTGTAAGGACGCCGAGTACTTACATAACGGTGTTGGATACGTTACAGAAGTAGGTATAACCTCCATGTAAGTATGTCGCATATTTATAATTCTGCGTCATATTTACTAACCAGGATCCTGTCTACGTATAACAAGTAGAAAGCAAACTTGTGTAAGGACGCCGAGTACTTACATAACGGTGTTGGATACGTTACAGAAGTAGGTATAACCTCCATGTAAGTATGTCGCATATTTATAATTATGCGTCATATTTACTTACCAGGATCCTGTCTACGTATAACAAGTAGAAAGCAAACTTGTGTAAGGACGCCGAGTACTTACATAACGGTGTTGGATACGTTACAGAAGTAGGTATAACCTCCATGTAAGTATGTCGCATACTTATAATTATGCGTCATATTTACTTACCAGGATCCTGTCTACGTATAACAAGTAGAAAGCAAACTTGTGTAAGGACGCCGAGTACTTACATAACGGTGTTGGATACGTTACAGAAGTAGGTATAACCTCCATGTAAGTATGTCGCATATTTATAATTCTGCGTCATATTTACTAACCAGGATCCTGTCTACGTATAACAAGTAGAAAGCAAACTTGTGTAAGGACGCCGAGTACTTACATAACGGTGTTGGATACGTTACAGAAGTAGGTATAACCTCCATGTAAGTATGTCGCATATTTATAATTCTGCGTCATATTTACTAACCAGGATCCTGTCTACGTATAACAAGTAGAAAGCAAACTTGTGTAAGGACGCCGAGTACTTACATAACGGTGTTGGATACGTTACAGAAGTAGGTATAACCTCCATGTAAGTATGTCGCATATTTATAATTCTGCGTCATATTTACTAACCAGGATCCTGTCTACGTATAACAAGTAGAAAGCAAACTTGTGTAAGGACGCCGAGTACTTACATAACGGTGTTGGATACGTTACAGAAGTAGGTATAACCTCAGTGCAAGTACGTCGCATACGTGTAATGATGAGTCATATTTGCTCATCATGACCCTGTCTTTGTATTACAAGTACATAGCAAACTTGTGTATTGTGTAAGGACGCCGAGTACTTACATAGCGGTGTTGGATACGTTACAGAAGGAGATATAACCTAAAAAAAAATAAAAAAATGGCGGTTTTTTGCACGTCATGACAAACAACTTTTGTACAACGACGTTGGTCAAATCGCAAAAAAATCTGCTGTTCCATAGACAAAATGTCATTCACCATCTAGAAAATGTACGGAACAGCTGTTGTTTTTGTAAACCGCCCTTATGAGGTTGCTAGCTAGTTAGTAATAATCCTGTATAGATACAGTACAGTTACAAGTTTTTCTATTCATACGTAGGTTGCATGGTGTTTTTTTTATGTATAATGTTGCGCCATATCTTCATAAATATCTTTCGTATAGCCACGGAAATCACGTATCGGGAGACATTAAAAAAGTAGGAGACGTACGTGTAAAGTACGTAATTATGAAATCCATCAAGTAAGTGTAATGTTGTTGCCTACTTACGTACGTATTTCTGGCATGACTACTTAATTTAATGGTAGAACATCCTTTTCAAGTATGCGACTACATTATAAGTACAAATTTACTACGTCCTTATGGAACATGGTGTTGCTCCTAAACGCAACAGTATGTTGCACCATTACCAAGTATGCGGCACCATTTTTACGTAGGCTGCACCCGTGGTAAGTAGTAAATTACAAGCTCCTTACGTAAGTAGTTCATTTAAGTAGCTTTTTTTTCTCAGTGTACAAAGCAGATAAAAGTGCCCATGTAAAACACATATCATCATCATTTTTTACATTAATAACAGCCTTTTTGTGCTTTATATCCACTGGTAGATCAATAAAGGATGATCCAGACAAAGGATTATACTTATTGATGTTTACATCAATATGTAATAAGTTTTCCAAAGACCATCCACTGTCCTTTTGCTCAAAATCTTCGATTTTAATGAAAAACATATCACACAATGATTTGTAAAACGTTTCCAGATTATCGTCCGCACATACCACACTGTTTATAGATTGAAAATCAAAATTATTAATCAAATCTTTTGTTGGTTGTACAAAGGTACCAGATAAAATAAAATTCACTTTTATAGCAGTATGTCTTTCAACCATTTCATTCAACAAATGTAAGAAAGTGTCTTTGATGTTATCAAAAAATACGTTGGTTGTTGCAAACGTATCAGGTATGTTTGGTAAAATCCTAAACGTGACAATCCTTTGTTTGAATGCTGATTCTATTATACTCACATTTGGTAAGTAGCTAACAGACGCAGCATTCTTATGTTTATTTGACATCAAATGACTAGTCAAGTATCTTTTTGCTACCTGAATTTCACAATTTTCACAATATACAGAATCATTATCATTAGAAGACTGACCTCTTGAAGTGGATGGTTCAACCCTGGAGTCCGGCACACTGACGACACCATAGCCAACTTGTTCACCGCTACCACCAGAATTATTATCATTGTAAGAATGATCCCTTGAAGTAGATGGTTCATTCCTGAAGTCTGGTTCAACGATGGAAGCATAACCAACTTTATCATCACTAACACACATTTTGGTTTTTATGGATACACACTGTTCACGTTGGTCTCTTGGTTGAGTAAATGGTATGTCAAATTCTTGTGTTAAGTGACACAAATTTTCTTCAATTATTTCAGTAATTGTAACCATCTCCTTGTCTTCACGTTGATCTCTTGGTTGAGTAAATGGTATGTCAAATTCTTGAGTTAAGTGACACAAATTTTCTTCAATTATTTCAGTAATTGAAACCATCTCCTTGTCTTCAGGTGGATTATAGTTCAGATCTTCATCGTCACTAGCAAGCTCAAAGACTGATTCCTCTAGGAGGTCTGCAATATCATTATCATTTAATCCTGAAACAAAATCAACGAGGGTATTTATTAATATAGCATTCCCACAATAACACACAAAGCATTCAAAAAACAATAATTGAGGACGAACGTTCTTCACACAGAATAAATTCAAGAATTCAAAAACATTAACTGTGGACGAATATTCTTCACACAGAATAAATTCAAAAAAAACGTTTTTATCAACACATATTTTTCATTTCATGCCAAGATTTTACTTTGTTCGTTTAGATTATCAAAATTCTAAGAAAAGAAACAAAAGAAGCTGGCTTTTTCAATAAGATAATCAATTATTTACTTACGTCTCCGCTGACACGACGCCATTGCTGTTCGCACAAGAATGAATACTGCAAAAATGGCATTGATTTGGGCTATGATCATTGGTTGAAAACCTAACTTGTCAAATTAGAATCCAAACATTTCATTGGTTGTAGCGATCACGAGAATGACCCGCGATTGGCGGAGCTTTTAAAAATGGTCTGTATTTTGGACTTTGTGAAGGATGTCCGTCCATTATATATAGGGCGGTTTCAAACAGTGTCGTCCTTAATGGCGGGAATTATTTTGTACTTTATAAAGACCGCCAGTCCTTAGGAGGACTGAAATTATAATTTCTTTAGCATACAGTATGCATGTCAAGGAAATTATAATACCAGTCAATTAAATAAGAGCAATAATATGCAAACATTTAATAAGCATTTAATTTTGGTCGCATTTAATTTGGGCTTTGTGGTCGGCAATACTGAAATAACAAAAAGTTCATGAATAGGTACATAAAATTGAAAGATGGCTATGTTTAAAAGGATCTAATCATACTAAGTTTGAGCATTGTGAAAGGGAACTTTGTAATAATAGGGTCAGGTATATTACCCTCAAGAAGAAAAATCGGTCACCAAGTACTTAAAGTAGTAGTATGCTAGTCTGTTCAAAAAGAGAGTGGACTTTGCTAGAAGGAAAACTAGAACGAATTTTAAATGGCAATCTGCCTCTGGCATCTGAAAAAAGCTGTACTATCATCGTGTTGTTTTGTTGAGTGAATTTGCATGTTATATATTGACATTTCTCCATTCAACCACAATCCACGTCCACTCTCTGAACAGGCTACTGTCCTCAAAGTCACCATTTACCAATAGGTGTGGGCAAACTATATCTAATAGAAAAATAAATTACCTTTTGGCTGAACCTGTTAATACTTTCAGCAATCAGTTGGAATGACTGCGCAAAACTGTTGTTAGCTTGGGCATTTGCTAAAGCAGCTTCTGCCCGCATCTCTTCAATGCGAAGGATCATCAATCTCGATTCTTCTAATGCACTTCTGGCAGCTGAAAACATATACAAAAAATATGCTAAAATGAATTACAAAGTGACATAGTTATATTCTCCCATGTTTGGTCCATAACTTACAGTGTGTCGGTGCAGGTGTTGTGGGTGCAGTTGGGGGTGTATGCTCTATCCTTCTTCGTCTTCCTCTAACAAGTCTGACTCTTTCTGTTGATAAATGAACATTTCAAAAGTCTGTTTAGATTAATAAACACTTAAGCCTACCTGATATAATCTATACCAATATATAAAGAGGAAACATTTAATTGTTTCCATTGAATAGGCTCCGAAACTACTGAACCGGTTTGAAAAATTATTTCAATGTTGGGAAGCTACACTATCCCCGGGTGACATAGGCTATATTTTGCAGCGAGGCCGAAGGCCGAGATTACACCCGTGCGAAGCCGGGGCGATCGATACACACTAGCCGGTTTGCCTTCACCTTAACGCAAACCGCTAGGGACTGGTAGGGCTTTGCCACTATCTTTGTTTCCTGAAATTTATAACCTGGGGTTTTGATACAAAGCCCGTCTATGGCGTCCCCTTGTCCCCTTCAGTTTTTGGCAGATTTTTCAGTACTAGCTCGAGTTTAAGGCTAAGCAATATATTATGATCAAAGCTATACTTACATCATTATTTGAGGCAAATTGATCGTGTCTCACGTTACGCAGTGGTCCAATGTCCCTGCCTAAAATATTGGCAACTCATTCTTCCAGTGGTGATAAAGTAGGGGCATTGCTGGGACCACCACCAGTAGCTCGCTGGTTAGCGTTTATGCTGACCAACTTTGCTCGTACTTTAAATTTCTGTTCATTCCATACCTGAAAAAGACATGTTTTTAGTAACTCGACAATGTAGGTAACAACAATATTTTCTTTGCTTATAAATAAATACCTTAGCCCATTCCTTCCCTTTTCTGGCAGGTCCCACTCCATTGAGCGTCTCGGCGCATTGTCGCCATAAACGAGTCGCAAGTGCAGGAGCCTCCTTAGACCTTACTCGTCCCAGAGCGAGATCTCGGTGGCCTTCGAGAAACTCTACATGAGCTCTAGTTGACGTACGGTGTTGCATTTGCGGCGCTCTTCCATTTCTTAAAGATTTCACAATAATCATAATCCAATGCGTTCTCACAATCACAAGTTCAGAGCAAGAGTGATATATTTTGTGTTTAAATAGGTCAGTATCGGCATAAAAGTACTTCAACACAGCACCAACCAACCACATCAGCCACTTCAATAACTGTTTTTATCACCAAAAAACGCATTAAAATAGAAAAAGCATTTTTGTAAACATATTAATGTTTATTTACTTTAGTTGACGTCTGACAAATATCAAGCTGTCAAAACTGGAGTTTCACACGATATACTTAACTCGATTTAGCATTTTAGCATGCTATTTAGCGTTCTGTAACACAAATTGTTACTGAAATGTGACATCTCTAACAACGATTGATAATGGGTCCAATTGCGTATCAACTTTGGTTGACGTTTCAACTTTATGTCTTCTCTTCACGTTGGCCATCATTGTGGCGAACATTGTGGCGAATATGTTGGCGAACAGATTGTGACGACATCCACACGATGGAAGGTGGTTCAGTCTGCTTCGGTACAGGCCAATGTACGGACGTAAAAATGGATATTGAGGCGATAACGGCTGCTGCGGTTTATTTATTCACAGCATACCGCAACTACGTAAATGTGTATGAGAGAAGGGTGATCAAAAAGAAATGGAAAAAAATAAGGTGGTGGATGCTGTCAATACATCGAAACAGAACAAGGTAAAATAATTTTGTATTGTTTGTTTTTTATATCTTAAGCTCGAGTGGTTGTGCGACTCGCCCGAATTTAATTTATACCTACTTATGGACTTATCAACGATATTTTTCAATATCGTTGATAAGTCCATATTCTCTAAGTAGTCATTAATTAGCACAGAGTAATTTTATGTATATTTATGTATGTCATAACTTCAAAAGTTATATTTTAAGTTTTACCTAACTTAAGTAATTTATTTATAAGTTTTTTTAAATATCCTATATATATATATATACACAAATTTATATTTATCAGATGATTTAATTATATGTACCTATACAATATTTAAACTACCTATATTTTGTTTTATTTAATCAAACTATAAGTTGTTGGTATAAAATAAATTCGGGCGAAACGCACAACGAAAATATGTTTTTTTTTGCAATTGGGCGATTCGCCCGATTCGGGCGAGAAGCTCGCGGGCGAATCTATTCAACTACTCTTAAGCTCGTACTGTGAAAGGCCGACAGTTTGAAACAGCTTGGTACCTAATTTATCGCAAAAGATCGCGAAATATAGAAAGGGAATAGAGGCCATTGCACTGCATTGGGACACTACAGGCTCATAATAATAATACGTTTGTATGTTTCACATCAGCCAGGCGTCCCGCGACGACTAATTTTTTGTTAATTTCAGGAGTAGCATTGATAGACAACTATCAGAACTTTTGGCTGAGCCATCAGGAGAGTTTGATAATTTTGTTCGGATGTCATTTAACGATTTTGGAATACCTATTACAAAAAATATCTCCAATCGTTGCCAAACAACATACTAATTGGAGGGATGCGATTCCTGTGAAAATACGACTGGCGGTAACATTAAGATATTTAGCTACAGGGGACAGTTACAAAAGCTTGCATCATCTTTTTAAAATTTCAAGTCAAATTATATCTAAAATTATCCCAGAAGTATGTTCAGCACTCAATGAAGTTTTAAAGGATTTAGTAAAGGTAAATAAAAATATTTTTATGTTAAGTACTTAATACAAATACTTTTTATTAATCAAATAACAAAGTAGGTAGGTACTATTAATGTTACAAAATTCGTATTTGCAAAACAAAAACCACTTATAGGTAAGTAATTGTAAGTAAATATTTCCTTCAATTTTGTTCCGTTGTCGCTTTTTCAAATGCTTCAAGCAAGATATTTGTTTCTGGTTGAATCGTTTCTTGAGATAATATTTGAACATTGTTAGATATAAATGGACTCTCATGCGATATTTCTTGTTCGAAGTTTTGTGGAGGTGTCGGTGTCATGTACGAGCTGCGTGATGATGAAGGACGATGAAGGGGAGAAGTATAACAGTATAGAGTAGGCTGTTGATTAATAACAGGTAATTTCTGATGTGATATTTGTTTATTGAAGTTTTGTGGTGGCGTTGTTATATTGTAGGAGCTGCGTGATGATGAAGGGCGATTTATTACTATTTGCGAAGGAGGAGTATCAACATACAAAGAAGGCTGTTGAACAATAAATTGGTCCGGAGGAATAATGTTTCTTGGCGATTCATTCGAATATGTGAAACTGTGTGCTGATGAACTGCGATCGTAAATATAAGGCGAAATACTGGGCTGCAACACTCGGTCGCGGCAGCGACGACGTTTGTCGAATATCAGTCCATGTATTTCGTACATTATCTCTTCTCTTTCGTCTTTAGGGAAATCTTTGAGCTGTTTTGCCAGAAGTTTACAAAACAAATCAACGTCATCATTTTCTTTATCTTCTTTATTTTTCTTATTTCGCAACATACTATTTAGTGTAGTGAATGCAGTGCTCATCTGCTTGCTGGCTTCCTGTAATTCTGGTGGGTTATTTGCTCGACGTTTCAGTGGCATTTTAGAATTAGTTATAGGGTTACTGTTTTCTAATTGCACTTCGGTAGTAATGCTACTACTTATACTCCCATCAAGTTTATCAATGCCTATATCTTTCTCCATGCCTTGGGTCTGGAACAAAATAATAATAGGTCGGGGAAAAAGTCTTTTCGTATTTTGTATGTATAAAGTTGTAGTAAAATCTAATCGGTTGTACTGTATGTATCTGGCTGGTTTTGATATCATTAAAAATATGACGTTTTAAAAAAGAAATACAAAAAGTAAAAAGCAATTTCCCGCCATTTTTCAATTGTTTTTTTGTTCGATAAAATGAGTGAATCTGACGAAGAAATTCGATATATTTTGAAATTTTATTACAAAAAAGGGAAAAATGCGACACAAGCCGCGAATAAAATATGTGACGTTTATGGACCTAATGCAGTGTCATCAAGAGTAGCACAATGTTGGTTCAAGCGTTTTCAGTCCGGGAATTTTGATGTCAAAGATGCAGCTCGCTCTGGTCGCCCTGTTACGGATAAAGTAGATGCCATTTCTGAAAAAGTGGACCAAGATCGGCATATTAATAGTTACGACGTAGCTGAAGAACTGGGGATTGACCACAAAACAGTTTTGACCCATTTGAAAAAAACTGGGTATACAAAAAAACTCGATATTTGGGTGCCACACAAGCTCACTGAAAGAAACCAAATGAATCGTGTACTCATTTGCGACTCTCTATTGAAACGTAACGAAACCGAACCGTTTTTGAAAAGATTGATCACTGGTGATGAAAAATGGATCACCTACGACAAGAATGTGCGCAAACGATCATGGTCAAAGGGCAGTGAAGCACCACAGACTGTAGCGAAACCCGGATTAACACGTAATAAGGTGATGCTGTGTGTATGGTGGGATTGGCAAGGCATCGTTCATTATGAGCTTTTACCGCCGGGCAAAACCATCGATTCGGATCTCTACTGCCAACAGCAGATGAGACTCAAACAAGAAATTGAGAAAAAACGGCCGGAATTGATCAACAGAAAGAGTGTGGTCTTTCATCATGATAACGCCAGACCGCACACATCTTTGGCCACTCAGCAAAAATTTAGAGAGCTTGGTTGGGAAGTGTTAATGCATCCACCATATAGCCCTGACCTTGCACCCTCAGATTTCCACCTGTTTCGATCTCTTCAGAATTCTTTGGGTAGTGTTAGATTAACATCAAGAGAGGACTGTCAAAACTACTTGTTGCATTTTTTTGATCAGAAGTCCCAAAAATTCTACAGCAACGGGATCATGTCACTACCTACAAGATGGCAACAAGTTATCGAACAAAATGGCACATATATATTATAATTAAATGTAATTAAACTTGAAAAAAATATGTCTTGAATTTGTTTAAAAAATACGAAGAAACTTTTTCCCCGACCTTATATTTAGGTACATTTTATTCATCATTTAAGTATTTATATGATATTTGCAATATGACCAGTTTTTTTATACATCTGCAGGTCGTATACAATCCCACCAATCCTAATAAAAATGTGAAAGTTTGTGTGTGTTAGTATGTTTGTTACTCCTTCACGCGTAAACTACAGAACTGATTGCGATGAAACTCGGTATTCTATGTAGATAACTGGAGACCTGAATAAACATAATTATAGGCTATTTTTTTATCACAATATTCCCACGGGATTGGAACTTACGTGGGTGAAACCGCGGGAGCAGGCAGTTTTAATATAAAAAGAACTGTGAAAACTTGACTAACTACAATTTTGTATTTTTTCAGATTCCAACAACCGAGGACGAGTAGTTGTCTAAAGCAGAAGGTTTTAGTTTCCCTAATTGTATCGGCACTTTGGACGGTAAACATATTATGATTCTACCGCCATCGCACACTGCCTCCGAATACTTCAATTATAAAGGGCATTTCAGTATTGTGCTTTTAGCGCTAGTTGATAGTGACTATTTTTTTATGTTTGTGGATATAGGTTGCCCTGGCCGAATTAGTGACGGATTATAATCAAAGTGTTTTACGACAGAAAATTGAAACATATCAATAATAGATACAATAGCATCAATTTACCACCTCCTAATAGTACCACTAACTTGCCCTATGTATTTTTGGCTGATTCGGCATTTGCACTGAATACACGTATAATGAAGCCATTTCCTGGACATCATGCACTAGGTACTCCAGAAAGAATATTTAAACAAGAATTGTCTCGCTCTCGTGTATTCGTAGAAAATACTTTTGGGATACTGTCCAGCAAGTTTAGAATTTTTAAAAGCTGTATACCTCTTGACGAAGTTAAAGCTTCTAAATTTACAATGACATGCGTTTTATTACACAATTTTTTAAGAAAAAGCATTTCGTCTCGTAATTCTTACACCCCTCCAGGCACAGTAGACAGTTATGTTAATGGCGAGTTAGTTCAAAGAGGATCGTGGAGATGTAACAATAGAGAAACATGTATTACTCCATTGGACGCTGTACCTCGTAGAAGTACAATGACTGCGCTTGAAACGAGGGTAAATTTTATAAATTATATTTACGAAAGACGAAATAACGGTCAAGCATAAACCCATTTTTAAGTTTAAAATGTAATGTTTTATGATTTTATAATATTAAATACCTAATAAGAAATGATATTTTGTTTTAGTTACTTACATTTTCTTCACTATTCCAGATGCTTTTGCATTCATATACATCCCTTAAAAACACTTCCATCGCATCATAGAATTGCCAAATAGGCTTAAATGCATCTTCTTCTCCAGATCCTGACCTCAGCGATGATAATTTCTTTTTTAAATTACTCCGAAAGTATGTCATTAAGCTCTCTTTTTTTTTATTCATGAGGTGGTACACCCATCCTATCTGCAATACGTTTCCATGAATCGTGTATCTGAAATAAGTTTATTGCTAGGTTATTATTTTAATAATTACAAAATAAACAATTTTGTAAGTAAACAAACAATTTAATAAAAAGGTAAAAGATGAACAAAAAAACACGAAGAAGGAAAAAACAATCCAAAACTAAAATAAATTCTAATGCAGTACTAAAGAATGACTCACAGTCGGGATCCATTGATTTGATTAATCATATCTTCCCAATGGGTCCCGAGTGTGAGTGATTCTTTAGTACCTACACTTATGACAAATCGATTGACGTAAGAATCATCGAAATCGGTTCACGCGTTTGGCCTCTAGAGTGCCACATAGAAACAAACATGCATACATACATAAGAGTAGGTGGTCGTTTCGCACGCGAATCGTTTGCACGAATGTGCGAAACGTAAAAGCCGTTGCTAACTGTACTTAAATCACCGATAAGTAGGTATAAAATTAATTTGTGCGAAACGACCATCGATTATTTAACTTTTAATAAAAGGGGGCGTTTGTACGAAACGACCACCTACTTCCATAGACCGATGAACACATTACCCTCCTTTGCGTCGCGCAGCCGGATAAAAATACAGTAAAATAACACAGTGGGAGGCACGCACTTATTCATTATTATTACCGGTGGCACGTAAGTACCTCCGGTAGGAGTAATATCCCAAGTAACATTTAAGCGGAAAAATATTGTATTTACCAGCGCATTACCAGCTATAAGCTTAATAAATGATGTACAAGAGTGTAAAAATATGTTTAGGACTGTACTAAATTATAACTGTACAACTGTATACAGTATAGCTGATTAACGGCTGTATAGAGCCTAAATTTTCTGTACAAGAGCATTAAATATTGTTATAGCCTGAATATTGGTGTAAAATTACTCTATTGTTCAGCCTTCAAGTTAAGCTTGATAATAGCTGTACAACGGAAATCTAGGATACTCTTAGCAAGCAATTCCCTTTATAATAGTGTAATACAATTCTATATCATGTAGAAGAGTTTAGATTTACTCCTTTTTAAAGCCTTATGCGATTGGCTTACATTTTTCCCTTTTTACAGTTTTTCGTGTTTTAGAAGATTAAAGTTATTATTATAGTGTTGGCATACACAATTATCCAGCTTATCGATTATTTTGAAACTAATATAGCTTAAAATCAGTCTATTTATTGGATACAACTAATAACAAAACGGAGTCATAATTTTGATCATTTGCCAATTTGTTAAGTGAACAAGAGTTGAGATGGATATAAAACCATGGAAAAAACAAAAAAGAACAGGCGGAATAAAAAGAAAATTAAAAAAAGCTTATTCCCAACGTGAAATAACGGAACAAAATATAATTTCACAAGGGCATGGACAGCCAAATTCCAAGTTGGTATCACCACCATGCAATGAGTGTTCCGTAGAATCAAAATTGTTGGATCATGATGAAATAGCAAATATCTGTGCTGAGGATACGTATGTTGGGTTAGTAACATGCGGTGAGGGTTCTGTACCGGCAGAATCGGGTATAATGGAGCAAAGTATGGACAATTATAGCGAAATTGTTGAGTCTGAAAGTTCATCAGATGATGACGAAGCAAATCTAAATTTATTGTTTCGCAATAATATAAAAAAATGGGCCATTGACAAGAATATTTCTCAGAGTGCATTAAAAAAATTAATCCAAATAATAAACGGAAGATTTCCAGACTTATTACCTCAGGATCCAAGAACAATACTCCGTACAACGACTGAGGTAAACATAAAATCAATTGAAATAGACTGTGAATATTGGCACAATGGACTCCTTCATCAGCTCATTACTCTTTTCGATAATATGTTGGACATTCCGGATATATTGAGCTTAATTATAAATTTTGACGGCCTTCCTATATACAAGAGTTCCAAAAACGAGTTTTGGCCAATTTTATGTGCCATTTATGAATATCCAGACTTACATCCATTTGTCATTGGTATATATTACGGAAGTGGAAAACCTAAAAATCTTGATAAATATTTGGAAGATTTCGTTATAGAAATGCGAACGCTATTGGAAGATGGTATTCAACATGGTCTTAAGAAAATACGTATCAAAATTAGATGTTTTGTCTGTGACTCTCCAGCAAGGGCATTTATTAAAGGTAAATATTATTACTTATTATGTCATAACAGATTTCAGTAGTTGCTTTTTTTTCAGTAGTACCTATAAATAGTAGTGCTAATAAATAATGTATTTTTAGGTGTATGCAATTTCAATGGCAAACATGGGTGCCTTAAATGCACTACTGTAGGGGATTACTCACATGCATCACATACAGTAGTGTTTCCAGAAACAAGATGTCCTTTGCGCACAGACGATGGTTTCCGTAAAAAACTCTATGGAAATCACCACAAGGCTGATTCACCATTGCTCCAGCTACCAAATATTGATATGGTTAATGATTTTCCAGTAGCAGATTCGTTACATTTAATAGACCTGGGAATCATGAAGAGGTTACTTATCGGTTGGCGAGACGGTAATTTCGGCAAATACGTTACCAAATGGTGTTCAAAACATATAGATATAGTACAGATGTTTTTGAAAAAATGTAAGCTGCCTTTTGAGATACATAGGTCAGTTAGAGGAATTGACTCTCTAGCGCATTGGAAAGCATCAGAGTATAGAACTTTTTTCTTTTACTTGAGTATTGTAATTCTACCAGACGTTCTACCAAAAGAAGCCTTTGTACATTTTTTATTTTTGTATTGCGCTGTAACAATATGTTCGAGCTCTAACTACATTAATATGTTACCTCTGTCAGAAAATCTTCTCCAATACTTTGTACAGCATTACAAAGATTTTTACGGGCCAGATTATGTTACAAGTAACGTCCATAATTTAATTCATTTAACTGGTGAAGTTCAAAGATTTGGACCACTTCACACGTTCAGTGCTTATCCCTTTGAAAATAAATTGTTTTTAATTAAACGAATGTTGCGGACTGGACATAAACCTCTTTCGCAAGTGGCAAAAAGACTTAGTGAAGCTGCTCAAGACGACACTATTCACTTTGCTTCTAAAAAATCTAATAATGATTTGCCACGTATATACAAAAACAGTAAAAAACGTATAAAGATACACTTTAAAGACTTTTTGCTTTCTACACAACATGAAAACAAATTTTTCATGACCAAAGACGATAAAATAGTCAAAATAAAGTCTATCAGTGAAGATGGTGACATAACTTGTAATATTATCACAAGACTATCTGTTGTTTTTGAATTACCTGTGAAGTCATCGTTTTTTAATATATTCAAAACGAAATTAAATAACAGTCAGTGCAATGATATAGTTTTACGTGCTTGTGATGTTAAATTTAAATTTGTTTGTATTGAACATGGTGAGGAATCATATTTCATACCACTTTTGCACACTTTGTGAGAAATAAAATTTCGTTGATTTAATTGATAATTTGTTTTTATTTTGTCTCTTAATTGAAGTTGGTATAATAAGATTCTAAAGTTCTTTTCATAGCATATTTAGCCACAAGGTTTTGTTTGTTCTTAAAACTGCAATATCACAATCAAACACAAGATTTTGTTTGTTCTTAAAACTACAATATCACAATCAAACACATGATTTTGTTTGTTCTTAAAACTAAATGACACTATCAGTGACAAGAATTGGTTTGTTATTAAAACTGCAATATCACAATCAAACACAAGATTTTGTTTGTTCTGAAAACTACAATATCACAATCAAACACAACATTTAAGGCGAGTAGTGCCGCCAACGACCTCGACGCTAGCGCCACTTCATGAAAAAAATGTTATCTCGTCACGCAAGCAATAGATCAGAATTTCAAAAACCCACATTTTTGGTATTATATTAAAGTTAAATTAGAACCTGCAAACTCGATTAAATATTCGCTGTAGTTAAAGTTATGGGTAAAAGTGCTAAAAATTGCCACTTTTGGTATTAAGTAATTGCCATAACTTTAGTAACAGCGAATATGTCATCGAGCTTGCAGGTTCTAATTTAGAATTATGATAATACCAAAAATGTGGGTTTTTAAATTCTGATCTATTATTTGCATGAAGATATAACATTTTTTTCATGAAGTGGCGCTAGCGTCGAGGTCGTTGGCGGCACTACTCGCCTTAAAAACGTCCAGCTCGCTATGAGGAGCTTTCATTATAAAATTTTTTACTTGTAAAATCAATAAAATCCGCTTAGTTAAGAATCACACATATACCTATTACTTATTTACACACACACAGATACTATCAATTTTGTAAACTCTTAGTACGGTGTAGTTTTGAGCTTCTAAATTGAGATTTTTGTTTTACTTTTGTCCATTATGCTGCCCATAAATATCTAACTATATTTTTTGAAAAATATAGTGATAGTGTTTGTGTGTTTGTTAGTATTGTGTCTTAGATTAGAGTCTATGCAGACGGCGCGTTGCGTCAACGTTGCGTTGACGGAGCGTTCTTGGAAGTTTGAACACTACGACATGACAAAATGAGTTCAATTTTGAAAAACGTCGCTAAATGACTGGTGTTGACTTGTCATTCGGTGACGTTTTTGCATTAGAATCTTATATCTCATGCCGTAGCGTTCAAATGTTTAAGAATGATTCGTAGACGTAATGCTGCTGACTCAACGCGCCACTGTGTCAATAGGATCTTACTTATTTGAGTAATCATCTTTTTTCGTGTTATTTGTACTTTCAGTTTCTTTGCCGGTTACTACGGGATTTATTGCTATGTCTTTTTTGAGTAAATCATGACTTTCACCTTTTTCTACTTCGACGCATCCTTCATCATTAATTATCTGCAAATCTTCATGTGAATTCTTAGCCGTATTTTGATTATTTTCGTTTGGTTCTTTAGGGTCATCTACAGCTTTATTTGCGTTATCATTTCCGAAAGTATTTTGATTATTTTCTTCGTTTGGTTTTTTAGGGTTCTCTACAGCTTTATTTGCGTTATCATTTCCGATAGTTTCTGTTGCTGTCTTCGATTTTTTATTGTGAACTATCCCTTGTTTTTCACGTTTGCGTTTTGTTGCAGCTCTGAGATTTTTATTTTCCAGGCGTTTTACCGAGTTTTTCAGAACGGTTTTGAAAAAATCTTCCACTGCGTCTTCGGTGAAAAGATGATCCCAATGGTTTATCATTTCGGAAAAAAATAATAAAATTCTTTTGTATCCCTTTAGAGCAATTTTGACAACATCGGTTTTTCTGCTGCCCCCTGACCACGAGAACTGGCATAGAAACTTTTTGTCAAAGATAATATCAAGTAACTTGTATGCACATTTAGTACCACTTCCTTCATGTTTAGAGCAAAGAAGTGAGAATTGCTGTTTCAATTCTTTATATTGAGCTTTGTCGGACAACTTTTCATCAAACTCTTGAAGTTCACGGACATTAGAGATAGGTTTTAAAATAAAACGGGTGTTTTCAGCTGGGTTGACTTCAATGAGTGGAGTAACATTTGAGCTTTGAGATTTGAAGCGAGTAAAATAATAATCTAATTGAACAGATAGATTTTGAAGTTGCTGAAAGTTTATCTTTTCTTGGTTTGCTATTTCTTTCTGCGATTCATGTAGTAACGATTGATTTTGCATGATAGTAACCTGATTATCCAAGATTTGTTTTTGGTTTGAAAACAACTTGTCAATATCTATTAGCTGTTCCGTATTTACAGGCAACTTGTCAATTGTATTTACAGATGTTGCTAGTATTTTTCCTTCTTCATTAATTATCTGTATTACAGGATCATTAGAAGACTTCCCAGAAACAGATTCTGCTCCGAATGAACTCGAGCCTGGTGTTTCATTATTTTGATACATCTGCAATAAAACAAAAAAATAATGAAACGCTATCTGAAATAGGTTTCGACTTGCTGCTTTGACTTTGAAAACGACATGTGCAATATCGAAAATAAGATCATTTACTGCATTCAACGATACTAGAGTTCACAACGCCTTGAATAATGTTGCTGCATGCGTTGTGGCTCTGGAGCAACAACTGCATCAGTGACTATCCAACGCCCGTCGCGACACGTCAATAGGAAAGTCACAAAAATGCTTAGTTTTTTTTAATTTTCTTAACATTCATGAATCATAGATTAGTAAAAATATAGAAGACACAAACACGAACTAACATGTTTACCTACACTTACAAACTTAGTTTATTGTTAGTTTCTAAATTTCATTGGAAAATGTAATACAGAGTTTTCTGGAAAAAGGTTATAAAACCGAAACGAATTTTTTTATATGATTTCGATGTTGATCCCAAAGTAAAAGTTGTTTGAGTTAATGGTCTTAACACAACCCGTTCGTCTTTTATAACCTAATCCAGAACATGTTGTAAAACAATTTAGAATAAATGAAAATAAAATAATAGTGGTGATAGTAATCAGCACTATTATTTTATTTTCATCTATTTTTACCTATGGTAATAGGTATGTAATAACTTGTTTATAAAGACCTACTTTAGTTACTTCTTTGTCATCTGTTTTTTACTTAATATGTGAGTGCAATGATGCTTTGCACTTCAGACCAATCACGTTGCTGCAAAATAGTACCTTTAAGCTTACGTAGCGCTGCAGCGCTGCGAGTTTTGTTTTAACGTTTAGACGATAATTACAACACGCGGATTTTTTGCTTATTAGGTAAGTATTACTTTTTGAGCAAACTTATTGTTTGAGTAAGCGCCTCTTGTTTACTTATTAACTCAATGTGTCCAGTAGGGTTTTTTACTTACCAAATTTGCAGCCATATTGTTGTAATTAGTGATGTTATTTGTATTTATCATTCCATCATCATCAACGTCAGTCGTGTCACTGTATTGCGCCATCATATCAATTCCTTCTTCTGCTCTACTGTATGACAATATTGAAGTCCGTTTAAGATCACATTTTATGGTAAGCCAATCAGCCTGCGGTATCGAATTTTCGTTTGTTACAAGTTTATTTATGGGACATTTTTTAGGAGGCCATCTTAATAATCCCTTCTTTTCCCAGCAACTTGGTACGATGGATAGCTGAGGTTTCCCTCTTTCGATTGTCTTTACAATCTTGAATGGCATGTTGATCCTGAAAAAAGCAATGTAGTAAAAACCTAGAATGCAGTTTTCTTTCCTTTTAAAAATAAACTAAAGTTGCCCCTTGCCTTAGACTACAATTTTCTATAAATTACCTTGATAGGTACTTTGCATCCAAGCAGGAATAAAATAATCACAAGTCCTTACGTAATCCTATCTAACCCCTTTATTATTGTTCATATAAGTACTTAGGTATCTAAATTAAAACGATTAACGATAACCCACTTGTTATAATATATTATAGAAGCAACACAGAACACAGATTTCACTGTCACTGTTTGTATTCATACTTTTTATTGAATAAAATTAACTTTTAAACTGGTGGGTAAATTGTTCAAACTCTTCAGCAATTATTAAAATATCACACAACAAAATCTTTGTATGTCATGTCACATCACAATAACATCAAAGAATAAACATCAAAGAATAATCTATGTACTTGTTGTAAGTTATTATTATGTTGCCGTCTTGGACGGTGAGCTGTGTTTGTAAGAGCGAGAGCGAAAGAGTCCTCTTTCCCTTGAAGGAGCGAGCGCGGCGATGATAGCGCAAGTGTACTAAAGAGTAAACTGTGTTTGTGTGCCCATATATCTACTCACACGTTCCGACTTAACATAAACATACCTAGTTAGTAAATCAACAATGTGTTTATAAGGCTTAATACATTTTGCATTTAGATTCAAGCAAAAAAATATAGGTACTTAGAGTATTTAGAGCGTCGTCGCTTGCTTAGATAAATTATTATCAAAGCAAGCGACGACGCTCTAAAGAGTTAAGACTTTGATTATATAGACATATAAATAATCAAGGAGTTAAGAGTTAAATTATCTATTTGTTTTACCCATATTACAGTGGGTACTTTTCATATAAAACAATCTTGTCGAACATACTCTATTATACCCCTTATACGCTTTGTTTTAAAAATATACTTTTATTTTTAGTATTTCTACTTTTTTAAAGCCTAATAGTTATATTATATATTCAAAAAATTCAAAAAACTAGAAAAAAGATAAAAATACCATGAACAAGGCATCGGATTGTTTTATCAAAAATATTTGGAACACTTTCGATAAAACAATCCGATTCCTTGCTCACCGCCTTACGGGCCTTGGTTTGGGTCATAATGAGGTTTTCTATATTTTCAACTGAACCCTAATTAACTGTATTAATGAATATGAATAAGACTTTAAGACAGCTTCTACAGTACTTAAATACTAATGTACAGACAATGTTACTCTTTAGGCTGAGATACGTTCTTAAATAACGACTCTGTTAAGCATAAAGCTGCATTAAGGGGTACTAGAAGAGCAAGAGCTGTATAAACTAAGAACGCCATTTTATCATAACCTATAAATTGCATTCCAATTTTACGAGATTTTTTTTTGTTTGTTTTTGAAATTTCAGTACAAATTTACAAAGGATTTTAACTGTATAGTACACACAATTGGGTTTACTATCAATAGAACAGTCCGGGTTACTCTTAAAACTGTTTTCAGATTTGATCACATATTTGTTGTTACAGAAAAAATGTATGTATATTCCTTATTTCGAAGGGGCGTGAGTTTTGAGCTTAAAACTAGTATACATTTTCACATAAAAATATGAGTCGCAAGCTTAACAACAACGATAAACAGGAAAGAGTACTTACCACTTAGTTATTAAATATTTTTCACTTTTCCTTCACATATGGTCTCTGCCTTGGTACATAGTAAATTAAGAAATAAAATGGAGAATGAATTCAACCACAAACACAATTATAATATATTTATTCTTCTATTAAGATTTTCACAAGCCTGAGTCTGTATAAAAGAATAAAAAGGAAAATTAGAGAATGGAAGCTGTATAAAAGTATCAAAATAGTATCTTAGACAGCCAAATAGTACAGCTATTATGCAGCTGTTATACAGCTAAATCTACACTTAAAGCTGTATAATTTTGGGGCCCATTTCAGAGTTACAAGGGCTGTATAGCTAGCTATACTGTCTTTATACAGCAACGTTTAACAGCCTGTAGTAAACAAATAGTCCATAATACAGCTTTTATACAGTTTAAAATGTTACTTGGGATTATTCTATGGTAAGTACTCACACAAACTCTCATTAAACCTCATCAAGTACTAACACAAACCTCATTAGTTTGGTTTACTGGTACTTTTTTTAGTTATATCCTTATTATGTAAATGTTTTATACTCAATAAAAAAAAATAAAAAAAAAGGTTAGCTCTGAGTGAAATGAGAAGGGGATAGTTGCGCATGGGTACAGTCACGAGAGAGAGAGAGTCAGAGCTAAACTTACGTGCCGCCGGTAATTACTAGACTAGGTTAGGTACTCACATCCTGTGTTTTCAGATGGCAGGCTTTCGTTCAGTGTGGAAGTTAAAGGGGGAGGCCTATGTTCAGCAGTGGACGTCTTCTGGCTGATGATGAGGTGATGAGGGTGATGATTTGTAAATTCCTATTTTTTTATAAGACTGTCTTGGAGGTTAATAAGTGCACATGAAATTGTTACACAGTCGTCCATTACACGAATTATATTGTTGTTAACTACTGAATGCGGCTTCAATAATGAAAATTCTCGTAATCTTCGGATAACTCTTTCAATGTGTATCCTCAGACTTGCAATTTCTTTTGTTCTCCGTGCTTCGTGTTTAGTTAGTTTTGATCCAGAAGTCACACTTGGTGGTCTTAATAATTTACTCCCATGCTGTGATAATAATTGTTCAATATTTTTAAAACCACGGTCGGCTAAGATAAAACTTCCAGGGCTAAGTTGCTGTAAAAAATTGCTTTTCTCAACAAGAAGGGTGTCACTTATTCTACCACCATACCCCTCTGACACATAACTAACAGCACCATCTGGAGTACTTGAAATTAAATATTTTATAGTGTTTGCCTTTTTGTATTCCGACCAAGACAATGCTTGATGAACAGACTTTGATGGTTTCTGTATTTCGATTTCAAAGCAATCTATTATACATGTAACTTTATTATACCGATGCCTAAATGCAATTGGCAAGTTTGTTTTTATCGTAGTTTTTTCTAATTTTACGATAAATGATTTTAGAAAATTTGCTAGTATAGGAATATATTTCAGAAAAATCTTACTAGCATATGAGGTGGATATTCCAAACTCATCGGCAAGTTCAGTGAACTTAGTATCAAGTCTTATTTTTTTTAAACATAAAAGAACATGATCTGAGGGTATTTTGGTATGCTTTGTTAATAATTCTATAAAAAAATAACATTCTTTAGGCAAGCCTATATAAAAACGTGGATTTTCTGCAATTTTAAGAAGTGTACAATTAAGAGCTAATTTCATATTATTTTCTTTTTGAATTTTCGCTACTTCTTCATTTAGACTACTGCTGTCTGATGTTGTTTTAAGCAGAACTGAAGGAATCGATGGCGATGATTCTTGGTCCAATGGTAGTGCAAGTATTGAAACATCGCTATCAGACTTATCTTCTTCAACAAATAATCGTTTAGCTATATTAGTAATTCCTGATGTTGAGGGCTTTCTTCTGGACACTTTATTAATTATAAATGGGGACAGCGTTACAGAAACAGAAGATGTTTTAGTTGGCGATGTTCCTGCGTTTCGTAACTTGACAATAGTTTGAGTACTTTTGCTTCTAAAATATTTACATTGTATGTATGCTTGGACACCTTTGTTTTCTGTTTCACTGAGACATGTCTGAACTGCTTTTTCTTCTGATCTACAATGATCTGTAATATTTTCTTTGACATATTGTTCATCTGAAATAAATGTATTAATCATTATTAACAATTAGGTGTAGGTGTATACTTGATTGGAGATTAGTGCACACACACATCATCACAGTAATTATTTAGAATGCAAACGGGTAAACTGCTAAACCGATCTTGATAAAATATGGCAAGGAAGTAGTGTGCTTCATGAGAAGGGTTACCTTTGGATTCAGTTTATACTGAAAAAACCATTAATATTAAGTATGCTAGAATCGGAAAGGTGATAAGTTTATAAAAACTAAGTGGCCAGCTCTAATATCAGCCTTAGGCCCCCTGGAAGCCTTCGACAGGGCTAATGTTAGTATATTACATTTTAGGGAAATCAAAGTAATTTATTTTGTAGTCTTAGTGGCTAAAATATTTGCTTGCTAAAGTCCGTTACAGATGATGTACAGAACTTGCGCAAGTATTACTCATGCCAGTTTATTGAGCATTGTCTGCAATGGACTTAAGAATTGGTAGTCATTGGTACTAATTTGGCCTGCTGATACAATTTTAGAGTCGATTTACTAATACAGCTAGAATCATTCCATTTTGAGACAATCATTGTTTGGTAACTGTTTAGTTTTTTGTGTTTACTATTATTATTTGGTAGCCGTGTATGGGGTCATAAAGTTAATTTTGGTGTTCATTATATATTTTTATCCCTTAATAAAATAAGGTTAAAATAACATTATTTTAAACATAGTTACCTGACTTGCTGGATGAACTATATTGTGTAGTAATGGCTGATTCAAAAGTATCAGTCAGAGTCTGCATTACTTGTGCGGAATCATCATTTCCTTGAATTGAATCAATTTTTCGACTCTTAACACATATAATGCCTCGTCAGCCACATATGGCTGACATTTTCCAAACCAATTGGGCCGTGTCAGCCATATGTGGCTGACGGAATATGCTTGTTTTGAAAGCGCGATTTTTCGTCGTCAGCCACGTTTTTGATGTTAAACTGTATGTAGTATGGTTGACAAGGCCTGGTAAATTATAACTATAATGATGGCATTGATACTTTTACTTACATTTTGAGAAATATCAAGTTTGTTAGTGGAAGTTTCGAAAACAAAAGAGTGATTACAAAAATAGTTGGTTTTTGCAAATAAAATTTATAGGTAAATGTTTTAATTGCTTTTATTCATATTTAAGTTGGCATTGGCAAAATAATAAATCAAATCTACATCAATCATCATGTTCAAACACGTTTAAACTCAAACATATCTATGGTCTAAATTGAAACAGCTGATACAATAGTGTGGCTCATTCGGGCAATCTTCGCAGTATGTTACCACTCTTTTAGTTTTATTTCGAGCATGAACTCTTCCAAATTGGGCACAGTGTTCTTTATAACACCTCACACAATATTTACGACAGCAGAGGCCAATCCTTGTGTTTTCTTCAATTCATGCTTTACTCGCCTAGGTCTAGAGGAGGCACTAGTTTCCGAGACTCCTGTATGCACGAGGTAGTCAACCAACGCAGTTCTAAACTGGACGACAGAGAGCTTCTTCTTGGTTGTTAATTTATATAAAATATATGAATTTACAATCGCTGTATTCAATAATAACTCCATCGCCAATCTTTTGGGCCATTTCGTTGTCTTCCGAAGAGGGGTCGTGTAAGAGGACATTTGGTCTGACAGATCAACCGCTGATTTTGCATGATTATAATCTACCACAATCAACGGTTTAATTTTTTCTTTTCCTTTTTTAGTTATTCTTCTGAAACTTACGGAGTGCTTAGTAGACAGCAGCAGTACATCCCGCTTGTCTTTCCATTTCATAATTGTTATTCCATCGTCATTTTCTTGAGCTGAGAATTCTCCTGTCTTCAGTTTGGTTTGGACAACTGTTTGAGGTAAACCTCGTCTATTTTTTCTAAGTGTGCCTATGAGATGAGTTTGTCCTGCTAGTAGTTTTCGTGCCAGATCCAAACTGGTATACCAATTATCTGTGCAAACCGTATGTCCTTTATTTAGATAATCGTCACACAAGGCAAGGACAACATTAGTCGGTGTAGTATTGACATTGTCATAATTTTTGCCAGCATAAACTTGCACTTTTACAGTGTATCCTGGGTTTGAGCACAGCTTAAAAAGTTTTATCCCGTATTTGTGTCGCTTATTTTTATTGTATTGCCTAAAAATAACGCGGCCACGAAATGGGATTAGACTTTCGTCAACACACATTTCTTGATTAGGTGTATAATGACATTTAAAATTAGCATTTAGCATATCTAATAAGTGTCTAACTTTAAACAATCGGTCGTCCTTATTGTGATTTATTTCATTATTGGCAAAGTGCAACATCCTCAAAATGAGTTCAAATCGATTTCGGCTCATAATGGACTTGACAAATTGCTGTTCAAAACATTTGTTAGTGCTCCAGTACAAAGATAGTTGAGGTAGTTTCACTATCCCCATCCAAATTAAAATGCCAAAGAACCGTTTAATTTCATGGCAATTTGTTGGCATCCATTTCTGCATTCGGTATGATTTTGTTGCACTTTTGTTCAAGGTTTGTAAAGCAAAGCGATTTGTTTCTTCGGCTATGTACTCGAATATACTATCAGGTACTAGCAATGAATAAAATTCTGCTGGTTTAGCTGAACTCATGCTGGATCGCAATGAAAATGGCTTAAGCCCAGGACATTCAGTATATGGAATAATACTTGGTTGCTTACCCAACGGATTGAACCATACTTCAGTATTTCGTGAGGTTGGTAACACGGGAATCTGATCATCTTCACTGTCGGATAAAATCTGCCATCGATGATGATTTTTGGTCCGTGCGATTGATACTGTATCATCGAGATCAACGTCAAATACTTGTGTAGCATCACTATTTGATAATGTGTTACATTCTTGATTATACTCTGTTAAATCTAATTGCGATAGTTCGTAGTCCAAATCATCATCAAAATCTTCCATTTTTTGTTGAAAATCACAAATCAGTAACAAATAACTTGCTAAATCACTAACGGAACAACTATTTACTGCAGTCTTCTTCGATGCACAGCGACAAATGACGCGCGGGGGGCAAACACACGCTGCTAAACAATCAAAATGGCGCCGGCGGCGGCGAGCGACGCGTTCGTTTCGCGCGCTTTTGAAATCATATGGCTGACAAAATGACTGACGGCCCCATTGAGAATTTTATTACAGTGGCGCCGCGTCAGCCATATATGGCAGCCACCATTATTTATTTATTTATTTCACTATTACATTATGTAAAATGTAACGAAAATAGTGAATTAAGACATTCCTCACATTCCATGGCCGTATTTTACAAAAAAAAAAAAATACAGTTAGTTCATTTGTTAGTACGGCATTATATGTGTTAACTGCAGCTGATTGTGGAGCACTTGTTGATGGTTGTAAGGTTCTTTTTCGGGCAGGTGGACAGTTTAATTTTGAAGGGATGCAGCCAGCTTTCATTCTGATTTTTTTTACTGAACCCATAATTTTATATTGTGTGTAATTTTCCATGTCATTAGGCAGCTGTAACATTATAATCAAGTTTAAGTAACAAACTATTTGCTTTGCAATCCATCTTTTACAGAGTCATCATTATCATCATTTCAGCCATAGGACGTCCACTGCTGGACATAGGCCTCCCCCATCGATCTCCAAAAGGGCCAGTTGGAAGCGGCCTGCATCCGGCGTTTCCTGTTTTAGGTCGTCTGTCCATCTTGTGGGTGGAAGTCCTACGCTGCGCTTACCGGTCCTTGGTCTTCATTTCAGAACCTTTCGGCCCCATCGGCCATCTGTTCTGCGTGATATGTGCCCTGCCCACTGCCACTTCAACTTGCCAATCCGGTGGGCTATGTCGATGACTTCTGTTTGTCTACAGATCTCCTCATTTTTTATTCGATCTCGTAGAGAAACCCCGAGCATAGCCCTCTCCATAGCTCATTGTGCGACTTTGAGCTTGCTTATGAGGCCCATAGAGAGCTTTAGCTTGCTTTAGATTGAGCTGAGGCTTTTAGAGAGTAAAATTACTAAACTCCACATGTAGGCAATGACTTGTATGCTTGTATGTTTACTATGCTGTAGTAAAAGTGTACAGAGTGTACTAAATGCATTAATATAAAACGAGGGTATTAGGGTGATACTTACATCAAAATGATCTTCACAAAAATATATCGACGTATTTGTTGATATTTGAGTTGCATCGTATCTTCTTGCAAGCCGCAACCAATTTCGTCGTATTTCAGCTTTAGGCGGTACAATTATAAACAATTTCTCAGGTGTAGTTTTCGAAGTATTGGTACACTGAGGTACTACACACCAACGATAACTTTTACGGTCCATTTCAAGTATTTCAACGAAATAATTACAAACAAATATTTAACAACAAGGCATTTCCGGATGATGCGCCGACTGGGCTGGCTGACGGTGACAGATGTATACAGGAAAGTTACGTTCAGAAGTTACGTCCGAGCGCAACCAGATTGCATCTTAATAACAAGTGTTAAAATTAAGACAGAAACACGACAGTGTTTTTAACCATCGATTTCGACGGTTTAGATAAAACCGAGGTGTAGGTGTAGGTACACTCAAATGTTGGGAACAGCCAAGTTGTGTTACGGTTGTTCTTCACACGGATGATGACGTTATGAATGGCCAAGTCGCACTCTAGGCGCACCCAGATGTATCTCTTGAACGTAATCCAGTACTTGACTTCTGTTCTGTCATAGTACTGATTATTGACGTCACAAAATGGCGATCGGCGTTTTGGCGCATCATTTAAAATTTGAAATTAAAACAGCTTATAATTATTTACTACGTACACTAATGAAGATAAAAAAATATTTTCTAGTAAATATGGACCATATTCTTTAATTTTAAGGCCTTTGTAAAATTTCGTCAATATCCCTATTGTCAATTAGTATTACCGCGACTCGACTTATGGCGTTGTTTGTACCTAATGCTATTATATGTTGCAACTGTTGATTGAAATAAAGAATCGAATTGAAATAATGAAGTACTATATGGAATTCATATAATTTCTTTCAAAAATATTTCTTTAAAATTACAGAATTTGACCTACTAGTATTGCCATATCATTTTTTGCTCAGAATATCACCAGCAATTCATAGTTAAAATTGTCGTCGGGTTGCTCGGGCCCATGGTGGACATGTGTACATAGGAGTATAATATGTGTATAAATATATTTATATGTAGTTATTTCATTTATATGTTTTTTTTTTCAGACGAACACCAACTCCATACCCAGAAACATAACAAATATGTCCACCAATAATACGCCTAATACTGGAGAAGTAATTTTACAAGTTTGTGAAGACCAGAATATGGTTTCGGACAAAATTGATACGATGGTTAATATGATTCATAATCGAAATAAAATTATAGAAAATATGGTGAACAAAATCTGCATAATGTCTGTTCAATTAGAAGACATATCAGAAAAATTGGACCAGCGAAGAAACGAACAACCTGTACAAGTGACTTTATTGAAAGATGCCCGTCAAGATGAAGCCGAGAGCTTTTGCTTTAATATAATTGAAGACCAACGTCAGTTGGATGCGTTAGAAGTCAAACTAGCAGATAAAGCCGAATACAAGAAACTTAAGAAACATTTGTCATTTTTATGCTCGCCTTCCACTGGAGATGGTAAAACATTTGCTTATCGATTACTTGACACATTGTTTTCTCGGGCATTTATCTGTTTGTGTTCGTGGTCTGGTGGAAGCCGAGGAGAAAAATCGAAAATTGCTTTGAAAAACTACAAATTATTAAGAAAGTTTTTTTTTTGACATGGTTCATTCGTGGGACGCAGCATTCACAGTAGAAGCTTCGGATATATTTTTCAAAACAGCTTTAAAAAATTCAGGAAAGAGAAAATTGATGAGAGACCTAAGAGCGTCAGTAACGAAACGTCGGAAAAATAAAAATCCTGTAAAAATAAATAATGACTCTACTACAAAACAAGGCGAAAATAATATACAACGAGAACAAAACTCGTTAGAGACGGAGGACAAACAAGAATTTAGAGATGGAGTCATAGAGAATATTTTAAGTAATAACAGTTCACCAGAAAACGATCAGATCGATGTGAGCTCATTGTGCTAATTTTGGTAATTTTGTAGACGAATAAATCAAGAAGACTGGCAATCTCTTGCAGCCTTCGTTTCATCATATTATGTTATTGCGGGTGACAATTACTATGAATAAAGGCTAATATGATTTTAGCTAGCCTATGTTATGATCAAGTAGGCTTCAGTCTTTGTTGTTTTGTTATATCTACTCCACGTAGTAGGTTTTATTAGTTGCCTGAAAGTGTAGGTGTAAAATATGATACAAGAGAATTTCATTTTTTTTGTAATTTTTTCTTGTTACCTATTATGATTATGTAAGCTCAAATTATGTTAAGCGAGTCACTATATTATGATTAAAGGCTACTGTGATTCTAGACTCTTATAATTATGTAGATTTCAGTTTTCGTTGTTTTGGTATATCTTTATTAACAGTACTTTTGTTTTATGTTCAGGTTTCAAATACTTTAAGTGATTTACTGTGATGCAGGTTTTATTAGTTGTATGAAAGTATAGGTAAAAGATATGATACAATAGGGAATGTTTTTGTTAAGTTTATTGTTGTTACCTTTTACTTTTTAGTGACAGATGATACCTATATTGACAGAGTACCAATTGATGTGAGATAAATGAATAAATAAATATGTATAAGTTCAATCTTTTATTTTATTTACAAAGTATGTAATAATGGAATAAAATAATGGCATTCTTTATGTTTAATACATACTAATTTGCATTTTATTTCCTGAAGCTCTAAAATGACGGCTGCGTTAGCACATTCTTCCGAACTTGTAGCTTTGTATATGCCAAAGCGTGATGACTTCACCGGGTACGTGAAGATGTCATTTTTATTTTGTATTTTAGTACCATGTACCAAAACATCCGATTCCTCGATTATAAACTTAATTTCAATAATATCATTATTAGTGGTTAAAATATACCTGTCACATGTTTTTGAAGATAGCTTATATTCTTTCATATGTAGAATTTTCCGACCGTTTGTACTTGTCTTTACAAACGGATACTTAAGAGTTGTTTTGTGCAATATTCTTATTCATATCAATAAAATTCAGTTCGGCTAATCTTTTGGCCACTTGCGATAGTGGATTTCGGCCAACTCTTAACATTTTTTTGATCATGTACAACTGGTTTTCGAAGGGATACGCATTGAAACTTTGCAGTGGCCCATACATCGTTACTTCAGCAGTCACATGAATTAAATTATGCACATTGCTTGTGACGTAATCGGCTCCATAAAAGTCCCTATAATGTCTTACAAAATGTTTCAAAAGCTTATCAGCAAGTGGCAACATATTCTGGTAAGCTTCGCTTGAACAAATTACAATACCACAATAGAGTGTTAAGAAATGTGAATATGCAGTTGATTTTAGCACTTCAGGCAAAATAATGACACTCAAATAATAAAAGAATGATCAGAATTCGGATGCCTTCCAGTAAGCCAGAGTATCCAGGGCTCGTACCGCTCTATGAATTTCTGATGGTAACTTACATCTCCTTAAAAAACTGATACCGTTTCAATGTCACTGGCACGCCATTTTGTGATATATTTGCCAAAATTCCCGTCACGCCAACCGACTAATAAACGTTTCATTATACCCAAGTCCAGTAGGTGTAGTGAATCGCCAACAGGGATTTTTTTTACCATGTCTATAGGTAGGCCAAGCAATGGGGAATCAGTCTTGTGATGGGGTCCATAAAGCTTGTTCCGAAATCCTTCATTTGTTCTCTCTGCACAGTCAATATCAGAGAAAGTAACTGTGTGGGAATTGTGTGAGTACTCTCCAATGGTAACACACTTCAAACAACCGTGTTTACCATTAAAGTTGCAAACACCTGAAAGGTAAAAAATAAATAAATAAGTCAACATCAACATCTTCCTTCTTTCAGGTATTAAAATTGGCATTGCAATAATTTAAACAGGTAAAATAAAAAATGATTACCTTTTATGTAAGCTCTAGCTGGCGAGTCACATATAAAGCATCGAATCTTTACAGCAATAGTCTTTTCGAAAATATGAATACCTTCATCCAAAATTTTTTTCATGTCGTTTATAAAATCTTCTAAGTAACTGTCCAAGTTTTTTGGTTTTCCAACTCCAAAGTAAATACCAATAATAAAAGGCTTTATGCCAGTATTCTCGTGGATGTTGCATAAAATTGGCCAAAATTCATGTTTAGAACTTTTAAATATTGGCAATCCATCAAAATTAATATTTAATGAAATTTCGTCTGGAGCTTCATCCCAACTATTCAATATTTTAATCACAGAATTGGCTATTCCGTTGTGCCAGTATTCGCCACCTTCGATTTCTTTTATGTTCACATTTCGTGGAGTTGCTAAAATTGTCCTTGGATCAGTTGGTAATATTTGCGGAATCAAGTCGTTGATAATTGATGCCAGATCTTTTAAAGCAACATGGTTAATACTCTTTTCTACAGCCCACGTTCTAATTTTTTCCCTAAACAGTGAGTGCCTTACATCATCGCTATAGTTGCCATCGTCATCATCTTCAGAACTCGATATTTTTTCTGAGTTATAATTGCCGGTGGAACAATTAATATTATCACCGAGGTTACTGGAAGAAGAACTTGGACACACATAATTTGTTGAATGTACAACATCTTCTGAGCTATTGCGACTAATATTTTCTACGGAACCATCCTGTTTCAAACTATTTGTCACGCTTTGCGTTACTTCCCGACTTGAAGGTTTTATTTCTTCTGTCTTCATAATTCTTTGGTACTCTTTCGATAATTTTCTTCTAATTCCCCCTGTTCTAGCTTTCATTTTCCAAGAATTAGTCTAATTCATATTTATAAAGCAATAAAATATATACGTCAGTGATAATCGCCGTCTGCTTCAACTAGTTACACTGACTGGTTACAGTATCACATGTTACTTTTATTCAGGTAAAGTCTGAGTAAAGGTACTTATGCGAACCACTATAGAAAAGAAGCCGTTAATTCGATACACTAGTGAGTATTTAAGCAGCAGCGAGGCATCTAGTGAATAGTTAAACATCCGCTAGGTATACAGACACTATCAATGGCAGTATAAAGGCTGATAAGCGGTAGACATATTCAGCAATAAGCTGTAATGTGGGCCACAAATCATCCATTATACAGCTATTAACGTCATAATAGTTCACACGTGGCCCTTTAATAAGTCAGTGTAATAGGAGTTCACAAATACCTTTTTATACAGCATTTGGCGTAATTTCATCCACTAAATAGCCCTTACTACGCTTAAGGCATTAGAAAAGGTTAAAAGCTGAATAGAGTCGTTGAAAATATACCTTTATAGCACTCTTAGCGTATTAATGGTAGTTTTGTCGGTCTTAAAAAGCCTTAATGCAGCTCTTAATCAGCCTAAGCTGTTTAAATATCACTGACAGCTATTATGCAGCTGTAGGACCACCAGTGTACTCTTAAAAGAGTCTTAATACGCATAGAGTTTCAAATAGGTCTAAAAGTGAGTAGCTAAACAGCTATCTGTGCTACTTGGGATATTTGTTAAAGGAAATAAAAAAAAATGGGTTAAGGATCTATGCGAATATTGTGAATTGGTTTGTCTTGATTTTATGACACTTTATTAATTTTATTGTAAAATAGTAATAACGTAAATTGTCTATTTCATTAGAATAAGTGTGCCCTCAAAAATATTATGTGCTTAAAAAATGGTGTTACGATAAGAACCTAATTAATTTGTAAGTCGTATTGATTTTTGAATCAACAAATAAGTTATTATACTATTCAAGTTTAATTACCTACCGATCTAATAATCTAAGGATTATAAAAATAACACATTTTAATTATGTTTTATTACAAATAAGACATATCTACATTAAAAACAACATTGATACTAGATATAGATAGGTATAATTCGTATCAATAGAAAAAACGTTGGGGTTCACATAATTTTTTAGAAATGTTATGAATAATACCTACTGTCTCTGCCAAAATAGGATCATTAAGGTCTTTTGCCATATATTGCGCTTGCAGCATCACATTCGAGTCACTGTCACTTTCCACGTCACTATTTCTGTTCGAGTCTCTGCTTATATCCACCAACATGATTTTGATCAACCTATTCGCTTTTTCAGCTTGTTTTGTTATGACGTACGATTTCTCATGAAGTTTTTTCGAGGTTTCCCTTTTCTGCTTACATTTCCCTTTGCCATTGCCACATGATCCTGGCGCGCGTTTTGAAGCTGAAGACTTATTCTTTTCAGTTGATATCTTAGGGTCAGGGAACGGGTCGTCATACGTTTGCGCGTATTGTGAAAAGCAAATAGTATCAAAACAAAAAATATTTCTCACTCATAACTGCTCCAGAGATATTTTCACTGAAAATAAAAAAGTGCCGGTTTGTCTTGTTATTATCAAAAATCCATGTAATCTATAGAATTGGCTTTAGGGTCATAAATAGATACATCAAATTAACATAAAAATATTTCTCACTCATAACTGCTCCAGAGTTATTTTCACTGAAAATAAAAAAGTGCCGATTTGTCTTGTTATTAGCAAAAATCAATGTAATCTATAGAATTGGCTTTAGGGACATAAATAGATACATCAAATTAACAAAAAAATATTTCTCACTCATAACTGCTCCAGAGTTATTTTCACTGAAAATAAAAAAGAGCCGGTTTGTCTTGTTATTAGCAAAAATAAATGTAATCTATAGAGTTGGCTTTAAGGACATACATAGATACATCAAATTAACATTAAAATATTTCTCACTCATAACTGCTCCAGATTTATTATCACTAAAAATAAAAAAGTGCCGGTTTGTCTTGTTATTAGCAAAAATCAATGTAATCTATAGAGTTGGCTTAAGGGACATAAATAGATACATCAAATTAACAAAAAAATATTTCTCACTCATAATACTCCAGAGTTAATTTCACTAAAAATAAAAAAGTGCCGGTTTGTCTTGTTATTAGCAAAAATCAATGTAATCTATAGAATTGGCTTAAGGGGCATAAATAGATATAAAAAAATATTTCTCAGTCACAACTGCTCCAGAGTTATTTTCACTGAAAATAAAAAAGTGCCGGTTTGTCTTGTTATTAGCAAAAATCAATGTCATCTATAGAGTTGGCTTAAGGGGCATAAATATATACATCAAATTAACAAAAAAAAATCTCAGTCACAACTGCTCCAGAGTTATTTTCACTGAAATAAAAAAGTGCCGGTTTGTCTTGTTATTAGCTAAAATCAATGTAATCTATAGAGTTGGCTTTAAGGACATACATAGATACATCAAATTAACAGAAAAAGATTTCTCACTCATAACTGCTCCAGAGTTATTTTCACTGAAAATAAAAAAGTGCCGGTTTGTCTTGTTACTATTAAAAATCAATGTTATCTATAGAATTTGCTTTAGGGACATAAATAGATACATCAAATTAACAAAAAATATTTCTCACTCATAACTGCTCCAGAGTTATTTTCGCTGAAAATAAAAAAGTGCCGGTTTGTCTTGTTATTAGCAAAAATCAATGTCATCTATAGAGTTGGCTTTAGGGACATAAATAGATACATCAAATTAACAAAAAAATATTTCTCACTCATAACTGCTCCAGAGTTATTTTCACTGAAAATAAAAAAGTGCCGGTTTGTCCTGTTATTAGCAAAAATCAATGTAACTCATAGAATTGGCTTTAGGGACATCAATAGATACATCAAATTAACAAAAAAAATATTTCTCACTCATAACTGCTCCAGAGTTATTTTCACTGAAAATAAAAAAGTGCCGGTTGGTCTTGTTATTAGCAAAAATCAATGTAATCTATAGAATTGGCTTTAGGGACATAAATAGATACATCAAATTAACAAAAAAAATATTTCTCACTCATAACTGCTCCAGAGTTATTTTCACTGAAAATAAAAAAGTGCCGGTTTGTCTTGTTATTAGCAAAAATCAATGTCATCTATAGAGTTGGCTTTAGGGGCATAAATAGATACATCGAATATCACAACAAAAAAAACTTACTCATAACTGCTCCAGCCAGAGTTATTTTCACTGAAAATAAAAAAGTGCCGGTTTGTCTTGTTATTAGCAAAAATCAATGTAATCTATAGAGTTGGCTTTAGGGGCATAAATAGATACATCGAATATCACAACAAAAAAAACTCACTCATAACTGCTCCAGCCAGAGTTATTTTCACTGAAAATAAAAAAGTGCCGGTTTGTCTTGTTATTAGCAAAAATCAATGTTATCTATAGAGTTGGCTTTAGGGGCATAAATAGATACATCAAATTAACATTAAAATATTTCTCACTCATAACTGCTACAGAGTTATTTTCACTGAAATAAAAAAGTGCCGGTTTGTCTTGTTATTAGCAAAAATCAATGTAATCTATAGACAACCCTGCAATTTTTCAAGATCAAGATCAAGTGAGGGTAGGAGAACAAAATATCCGCTCTTCTCGCCGGACTCACCCGCAGTTTTCAGTCAGCTCGTGACCACGGCCATTGTAACATGGTCGAAACGTCGAGCGAAAGGTATCTATTTTTACCTATATTTAATAGTGCGCGATAAGTCCCGATAAATATGAAAACATGTAATCTATAGAGTTGGCTTTAGGGGCATAAATAGATACATCAAATTAACAAAAAAATATTTCTCACTCATAACTGCTCCAGAGTTATTTTCACTGAAAATAAAAAAGTGCCGGTTTGTCTTGTTATTAGCAAAAATCAATGTTATCTATAGAGTTGGCTTTAGGGGCATAAATAGATACATCAAATTAACATTAAAATATTTCTCACTCATAACTGCTACAGAGTTATTTTCACTGAAAATAAAAAAGTGCCGGTTTGTGTTGTTATTAGCAAAAATCAATGTAATCTATAGAGTTGGCTTTAGGGGCATTAATAGATACATCAAATTAACATTAAAATATTTCTCACTCATAACTGCTACAGAGTTATTTTCACTGAAAATAAAAAAGTGCCGGTTTGTCTTGTTATTAGCAAAAATCAATGTAATCTATAGAATTGGCTTTAGGGACATAAATAGATACATCAAATTAACAAAAAAATATTTCTCACTCATAACTGCTCCAGAGTTATTTTCACTGAAAATAAAAAAGTGCCGGTTTGTCTTGTTATTAGCAAAAATCAATGTTATCTATAGAGTTGGCTTTAGGGGCATAAATAGATACATCAAATTAACATTAAAATATTTCTCACTCATAACTGCTACAGAGTTATTTTCACTGAAAATAAAAAAGTGCCGGTTTGTGTTGTTATTAGCAAAAATCAATGTAATCTATAGAGTTGGCTTTAGGGGCATTAATAGATACATCAAATTAACATTAAAATATTTCTCACTCATAACTGCTACAGAGTTATTTTCACTGAAAATAAAAAAGTGCCGGTTTGTCTTGTTATTAGCAAAAATCAATGTAATCTATAGAGTTGGCTTTAGGGTCATAAATAGATACATCAAATTAACATAAAAATATTTCTCACTCATAACTGCTCCAGAGTTATTTTCACTGAAAATAAAAAAGTGCCGATTTGTCTTGTTATTAGCAAAAATCAATGTAATCTATAGAATTGGCTTTAGGGACATAAATAGATACATCAAATTAACAAAAAATATTTCTCACTCATAACTGCTCCAGAGTTATTTTCACTGAAAATAAAAAAGAGCCGGTTTGTCTTGTTATTAGCAAAAATAAATGTAATCTATAGAGTTGGCTTTAAGGACATACATAGATACATCAAATTAACATTAAAATATTTCTCACTCATAACTGCTCCAGAGTTATTTTCACTGAAAATAAATAAGTGCCGGTTTGTCTTGTTATTATCAAAAATCCATGTAATCTATAGAATCGGCTTTAGGGACATAAATAGATACATCAAATTAACAAAAAAATATTTCTCACTCTTAATACTCCAGATTTATTTTCACTGAAAATAAATAAGTGCCGGTTTGTCTTGTTATTATCAAAAATCCATGTAATCTATAGAATTGGCTTTAGGGTCATAAATAGATACATCAAATTAACATAAAAATATTTCTCACTCATAACTGCTCCAGAGTTATTTTCACTGAAAATAAAAAAGTGCCGATTTGTCTTGTTATTATCAAAAATCCATGTAATCTATAGAATTGGCTTTAGGGACATAAATAGATACATCAAATTAACAAAAAAATATTTCTCACTCATAACTGCTCCAGAGTTATTTTCACTGAAAATAAATAAGTGCCGGTTTGTCTTGTTATTATCAAAAATCCATGTAATCTATAGAATTGGCTTTAGGGTCATAAATAGATACATCAAATTAACATAAAAATATTTCTCACTCATAACTGCTCCAGAGTTATTTTCACTGAAAATAAAAAAGTGCCGATTTGTCTTGTTATTAGCAAAAATCAATGTAATCTATAGAATTGGCTTTAGGGACATAAATAGATACATCAAATTAACAAAAAAATATTTCTCACTCATAACTGCTCCAGAGTTATTTTCACTGAAAATAAAAAAGAGCCGGTTTGTCTTGTTATTAGCAAAAATAAATGTAATCTATAGAGTTGGCTTTAAGGACATACATAGATACATCAAATTAACATTAAAATATTTCTCACTCATAACTGCTCCAGATTTATTTTCACTAAAAATAAAAAAGTGCCGGTTTGTCTTGTTATTAGCAAAAATCAATGTAATCTATAGAGTTGGCTTAAGGGGCATAAATAGATACATCAAATCAACAAAAAAATATTTCTCAGTCACAACTGCTCCAGAGTTATTTTCACTGAAATAAAAAAGTGCCGGTTTGTCTTGTTATTAGCAAAAATCAATGTAATCTATAGAGTTGGCTTTAGGGGCATAAATAGATACATCAAATTAACATTAAAATATTTCTCACTCATAACTGCTCCAGAGTTATTTTCACTGAAAATAAAAAAGTGCCGGTTTGTCTTGTTATTAGCAAAAATCAATGTAATCTATAGAATTGGCTTTAGGAACATAAATAGATACATCAAATTAACAAAAAAATATTTCTCAGTCACAACTGCTCCAGAGTTTTATTTTCACTGAAAATAAAAAAGTGCCGGTTTGTCTTGTTATTATTAAAAATCAATGTCATCTATAGAGTTGGCTTAAGGGGTATAAATAGATACAACAAATTAACAAAAAAAAAACTCAGTCACAACTGCTCCAGAGTTATGTTCACTGAAATAAAAAAGTGCCGGTTTGTCTTGTTATTAGCAAAAATCAATGTCATCTATAGAGTTGGCTTTAGGGACATAAATAGATACATCAAATTAACAAAAAAAAAATGTCACTCATAACTGCTCCAGAGTTATTTTCACTGAAAATAAAAAAGTGCCGGTTTGTCTTGTTATTAGCAAAAATCAATGTTATCTATAGAATTGGCTTTAGGTAGGGTCAAGGAGGCAACAGTGACTCGGATTTTTTCAAATAGGTGATTTTTTAGAAAATTATCATTGGATTTATCTGAAACTAGTACACATTGATGTTTAGGTATTATAGTTTGAAACTGCATTATTAAAATAATACTAAATGTTACTCAAATAAAATGACAAGCCAAAAACTAAACATCGGGAATTGAGCCACTGTGTACACCTGGGTGTACACAGTGGCTCAACACCGTAGTACACAGTGGCTCTAATAGTACACAGTGACTCAACCATAAAATAAAATGAAAGATCAATACTTCAAATTATTTTTATATTGAAAATCAAAAGACAGTAGTGTTTCTTTTACAAAAATAAAAAACTAAGGATATATTCTACCCTCTAATCAGTTCACTTTCGGTTCTTACAAAACTATTTATCTTTATAGAGATCAACAGTAACTACACATTTATTCAACCATGTTAAACTAATAATAATTATGTTTCTTTTACAAAAATAAAAACCTTGGGATGTATTCCAGCCTCTAATCAGTCACTTTTGGTTCTTACAAAACTATTTATCATTATAGAGATCAAAATCTTACACATTTAATCAACCATGTTAAACTAATAATAATTTGAACTGGAGATGCAAAAGAAATGTAACAAAAACTACTATTCTAATAACGAAGCAATCATCCAGTCTTGTCAACTAAAGTTAGACAAAATATTAACATATTTTAAGAAAAGCTAAATCAATTGGAAAATTATATAATGGTCTGGTAGCAGTGCCAACCACTGAAGGTTTTGGCAGAATATATTTTAGATCATCCTCCCTAATAAGAGAAAGATCTGGCTTATTAGGCATTTGGAACTTTTCAGTGCCTGGCTTTCGTTTTAAAAATGATACGTAGTATTCCAGGTCTCTATTTCTTTCTTCTAATACCTTCCCTATGTACAAAAATCGTTGTTTCTTCGTGGTCAACTGCACTATAACATATTCTCCTTCCTTAGGTTTACGTGGTAAAGGATTCTTTAAGTCTTCCTCTGTTAAAACCATCTCATCATCAACATCTATATCTTCTTCTGGTGATTCAAGCCAACAAGAATCTTCATCAGAATCTGCTAATACAACTTCATCGTGCTTCTCCATTTCATCGTCGCTATCTAGTATTGGGCGTGAAGTTTTTCTTTTCTTGGTTTCTTTTCTTCTTTTAATCATATTCCTTTCTTGCTCTATGATAGCTTTTTCAGGTGTATCGGTAGGTATTAGGCTACGTCCAGGTTTTCTACGTTTTCTATTTGTTTTTCTTGGTCCAGCTTTTATAGGGTCTCTAAATTCAAAAGGCGATTTGAAAATAGGTTTTACGGCCGAGGTAGATGGTGATTCAGTATTGATCAGTATGTTTTCCACAGTAGATTCTGGTTCGTTCACTACATAGGTCACACTTTCCGAAATATGTTGCTTTTTAGGCGTAAAAGGGCTAGAGTCATTAGGCTGGTTTTCATAAATTTCATATAATTGATTTGATGGATCAGATGTTTTTTGTCCAGGATTTTCAGTCGAAGCTCGTGTATCAGATGGTCCAGCAGAACTTATTTCAGGTGTTATTGCTGCAGCAAACTCCTCAAGCAAACTTATAGAGTCAGGTGTCGAAGCATCTACATCTCGAAGATCTTCTGGATTAGGACGATCTGTTACTGAACTGGGTAAAAAGTCTTCATCACTGAAAATGTGACGATCGAATGGGTAGATACCACACTTTGAAAAAGAGTTCGTTATATTTCTTGGTGTCATAGCTTTTTGAAAAGCAGATCCAATTATTTCGCCCAAGTCGTATATTGTCACTGGTTTTCCAGGGTTTCTTAACATCCAGGAGTCGATTGCAGCATTGTAGAATGTTTTGAAAGGTCCATAGATGCCTACGTCAAGCGGCTGCAATTTGGCCGATGTGTGAGGAGGAAGTGTTAGAATGTGCACTCCTGCAGCTTTTGCCAAGTCTAGGGCTTCTAAACTCATATGCGATTCATGGTTATCCATTATTAAAATGCATGGATTTTCTTTAGTAGCATTCGTATGTTTAATGAAGTGTTTTATTACCTCTGGAAAGAGCGCTGTATTCATCCATCCGGTAGGTGTGGCCAATCCAAGAGTTCCGGGTGGCGTGTTCTTGATCATGTGATCTTTGAAATTTTTCCTAGGAAAGACCATGACTGGAGGCAAGAAATTTCCACTGGCGCTCACTATACAGCACGTTGTAACCAACGTCCCTCTCTCGCCGCTTGTCACTTTTCCTATGGTTTTCCGACCAATAGGTGCAAGAACTCTCTGAGGTTTTTGCACCGTGGTCGTAGATGTCTCATCCAGATTGAATATTCTGGTTCCATCTGCAAAGTTAGGACTTCGAGAAATCAGGTTCTCATAATTATCAAAAAATTTAGAGACATTGCTTTTATTAAAGGCTGTGGCTCTGGCAAGACTGCACGCTTCTGGTTTTTTCAACGTGATGTTGTGTCTGCGCCTGAATGAGATTAACCAGTCTTTACCAGCCATTTCTTTCTCCTCCCATGAGGCAGGCATTTTCAAATTATTTATTTTGGCACTCTGATATGCCACCCTCCGGCTTTCTTTCGCGGTTAACCCATAAAATAAAAGAGCACAATGCGTAAAATAGTTTTCAAGGACAGTCTCTTGTTCTGCAGTAAAGACTCTGTTGACTGAATAGTTAGGTTGCAGCTGTGAGGGTAACAACTCTTCAAGTGAAGCACTGTCTTTGGTTTTCCAATAATATCTCTTGAGTGTGGCAAAAGGAACATTAGCTCTCTTTGACGCCTTACGAATAGATTCCCCATTTCTGATTAATTTCAAGCCCTCTTTAATATTTTCGTGGGGTGTATTTCCAATTTTTCGCGCAGTTTGTGGTCGCGGCATACTACAAGTAAAATTAAAAAGATTTAATCAACTCAATTAAGTCAAATTATTTAATATAAAAGTGTTGTCTTTATTCGGTCATTAAAAATTAAAAATCAATAACATGTAGTACACAGTGACTCACGAGTCACTGTGTACTTCTTAGAATTGAGTCACTGTCGACGACTCCGCCATTTTGAATATATATGATCACAAAATTCGAATCAAATAATAATTAAGATAAATAACTACATGAATGATAACACTATAGTATTAACTAATTGGTGAATATAAAAGGCAATACAAATTATCACAATCTGATGTATGAAAACAAAAGAAACTCACCTAAAAGAGTAATTTTGTGGGCACGAAAGCAAAAAAACTCCATCACACCACCGTACGGCGCTTGACCTGCCGACCGACTAGTTCAACCTTGTTTGGGGTTCACACGCTAGTACTGTGTGACAAGGAAGGAAACATTTCGCGCGTTTTTCGGGCTTTAACATGAGTGAGCCACTGTATCCGACTGAGCCACTGTTGCCTACCTGACCCTACATAAATAGATACATCAAATTAACATAAGGCGAGAAATGAAGAAACCACTTTTTTGTGTGTGGAACTGAAGTATCTGATTTCTACACCCAACAATTTTGACACACTGAGGTCAGTGGATTCATCCAACAGTAAACTATACTTTTGTAAGTGAATATCATCCAATAACTTCTGTTTAAAATGTGGAGCCAACACATTTTTTATTACTGCACTACACTTTGACCTGTGCATTTTTATATCCATAACACTCTTTGAATCGGAAATACATTTTTTTAAAGCCTCAGTTAAGTGGTCAATTTGCTGTATAGACGTATGTTCAGCAATAAATAAAGCCAAAGTTCCTTCTATTTTCAGTGAGTTTGTATTATCTTTGGAAGCGGGGAGAAATTTAAGTTGTTTGTTATTAGTCACCAAGTCTGATTTTTCCTTATGTTTCTTCGTTTCTTTGTGTTTCTTAATGTCACCAATTCTAGCATAAACTTCAGCATGACAAAACTTACAAAAAGCTTTAGTAGGATCATTTGACACAGGCCGTAACCACATTTTAAATTCTTCTTGGGTTTCCCATTCTTTTCGATATTTTTGAGGATAAACAGTCTTTTTTTTTCACCGGCACATCCATAGTAATTATTTCACAAATTAGAACTTCAATATAACTTTATAATAAAATAATAATTCTGATACATTCGTTACCGAAGAGAACAACTGACTACACTTTTACACAATCAAAACAATGCATACGTGTCTTGGTATGGAATGGGAATTCCCCGAGCATCACCAATATTTTGGAAAAAAAAGGATAGCACTATTTATTTCATTACGAGTAGGTGGGTGGTCTACACTCTGGCGTGGGGATTCCCGTCTTCAAGGGCGGGCAAATAGGGTTGCCATTTTGTTTTCTCTAATTACCCCAGATTTTAAAAATATCATTAAAAATCACCAGATATTTTTCTAGTGATATCTTTTCCAAAATTTCACCATGTAGCCCCTAAAAATCACTAAATCTAGCGACAAAATCACCAAACTGGAAACACTGACTGAGGCCCCTTTGTGGGTGACCAAAAAACCGACAACAAATGGATCGCACGCGGCGAGGAGCGCGCGCTCTCCGCCGCGCACATGGATCGCGCGCGGCACGTCTACACTTCACGCTCCGTGGAGCGCGCTCCATGCCGCGCGCGATCGGAGCGCTTTGGATCGTCCGGTGTGGATCCGGCTAACCACAGCGCGCGCGTCGCTTTCAACTGTCATCGCGCATGCGCTAAGGGCATGCTTCACGGTCGCTGTTGACTGCGCTATGACGCAGGCCCTTAATGAACAAAAAAGATACAGTGTGGACATAGCTTATTGGAGCTAAAGGCACGGGAGGTTTAATTTACAGAAAGGCAAATGAAGAGTCTGTAGCTAGGTGCTCAGGGACGCCCAACAACACTGAGTAGCCGGATAAATCCCTGCTCAGTATAACAGACTCACCAGAAAGCCCAATCTCGTTCCTGAGGCAGCTACCTGGAGTGGTGGGATGAAAGGCGCATGCAGGCACAGCGCAAGTCCGGGTGGATGCGAGGCGCAGCTTAGACTTGATGTTGTGGGGCGCGTGCAAAGGCACAGCGCGCTGTTGAAGAGCTGAGGGCGCGTGCAAAGCACAACGCAATAGAGGTCCTGGTTTTCACTTTAATTTCACTTTTTATCACCTATTTGCCCATGAGTTTTTCACTTTTTGAACACTTTTCCCCGAACGTTCCGAGAATGCCACGAAAACCGCGGAGGCAAGTTGCCGGCCAGGCGAGACCCCTGCAGGGCAAGTTGCAGGCAAGGCAGGTTGCCGGCAAGGCAGGTTGCCAGCCAGGCAAGTTGCCAGCAAAGCAAGGCAAGCCTCAAATCATATTTTTCTTCAGGCATCAATTATATTTTTATTATTAACAAAAGTATGAAAAGAACATTTTCCAAGCAAGTGAAGAAACAGAATGTAAATTACCTCAGTAATATGTGTATTTTCAACAGTCATTTCTTCAGAAAATAATGTTTCTTGTACTTCATCCTGCAAAAAAACAAGTTTTTTTTATTATTTAGAATGTATATTATATGATACAACCATTCATCTCGAAATGTTTAAAGATAGATTAGAAGAGAGCAAGTAATGATGGTAAATAGTTTACACATATAAAATGAAGTTAAAATTGCATTGGGCAGGTGGGCAGCGGGGGGCCGCTGTTTTGATATAAAAATGTTTAGGATAGTTGTATGCCCTTCCGTCCACAGTGTAGTTTCGGTGGATGTTTTTGATGTGTTGCAAGATGATGGGGCCCCATATCATGATTCCGCACAGTACGCACTGGTGCCCAACCTTCTTCCTCTCATCTACTCCACCCTTGTTGGTGGTGTGATGGAGTGAGTCACCAGTCTCTTGCCCGGTGCTAGCGGTTGGGTTGTTGGGGGTATGATGGTTCGGATTGAGGCGGCAAGCTCTTTTTGGTTTGCTGGGGTCGGGGCCGGGGACTGTGGATTGTCTTTGTTGGCACAGAAGCTGTCCTAAGCGTTGGCATCCCGTTGTATTTCCTTAACCAATCCAATGATGTCCCCCTTGTTCTTCTCGGTGAGGCTCTTTGCTTCCGTGATTTTTTCCAGTATGATGCTGGTTTTGGCAATGATGTTGTTCCTGAATTCCTCTTCCTGGCTGAGAGGTACCAACCTGAGTGGGCTCATGCTCATGCTAATGCTGGCCTGTCGGTCCCGGTAAGGGCAAGGTCAGGGAAGCCAGTCAGGGATTGAGTGTCTGGCATGTCAATGCTGGGCATGGGGGTGACAATAAATGTCCCGTCCGCCTCTGAGTCTCCAGTTCTATCCTTAGTTGGTGTTCGAAACATGTTTTTATTCGCTTTATGGACTTATTGGGTGTAATTGGATTGGCAGTAGGGCATGCAAAACTCGGGTAATTGAAAAAACCCGGTTTATTCGAGTTTTCAATTTCAAAAACCGGTTTTTTCGAGTTTTTCGGGTTTTTCGAGTTTTCTTTATTTAAACCTTAAAAATATTGTATTAGTGTGTGCAAGTAAAGAAAATGCTGAAATTTAGTTATATATGTATTTGCACTTGCGTATTTTTATTGTTTAGCTTTAACAAGAGATTAATCAAGTAACATTTGGTATAATGTTGAGACTTCCAGCGTCCTGAACAAGCCAGTTTCCTTAAAGGCTGGAGCACCATAAACCACATACACACGCTCCGCCACATTATACAGATGACTGAGGAGTGTAATCGGCCATTATGCCTAGCGTTCGTGGACTATGAAAAAGCCTTTGATTCAATCGACACCTGGGTAGTATTGCAGTCCCTCCAGCGTTGTCGTATCGACTATAGATATATCGAAGTGCTGAAGTGTTTGTATAGAAACGCCACCATGTCGATCAGATAAAAGGAGAGCACGGAACCAATCCAATTGCAGAAAGGCGTGAGACAGGGAGATGTTATCTCTCCAAAACTGTTCACGAACGCGTTGGAGGAAGTTTTCAAGCTTAGACTGGAACAGATTCAGCATCAACATCAATGGCGAATACATCACTCACCTTCGTTTTGCCGATGATATAGTTATCATGACAGAGTCACTGGAGAACCTCAATACAATGCTCAGCGAACTCAATAGCCTTTCCCAACAGGTGGGTCTTAAAATGAAAATGGACAAGACAAAAATCATGTTCAATGTCAATGTTGTACCCGTGCCGGTAATTATAGGGAGCGATACTCTCGAAGTTGTTGACTATTACATTACATGTATCTTGGTCAGATTGTTCAGTTAGGTAAGTCCAACTTAGGCAAAGAGGTCACCCAAAAAATCCAACTCGGATGGGCAGCGTTCGAGAAATTGCGTGAAATCTTCTCGTCAAAGATACCACAGTGCATAAAAACAAGGGTCTTTGATCAATGTGTGTTGCCGGTGATGACATATGGTACTGAGACGTGGTCCTTAATTGTTGGCCTTTTGTAGAAACTCTGAGTCACACAACAGGCAATGGAGAGAGCTGTGCTCGGAGTTTCTTTTGGCGATAGAATCCTGAACGTGGATATTCGCCAAAGAACCAGAGCCACCGACATAGGTATTAAAATTTGCAAGTTGAAGACGCAGCCTAGGTAGGCCCCTACTAGATGGAACGACGACATCGTGAAAGTCGTGGGCATCCAGTGGATGCAGATGGCAGGGTGTCGTACAGGGTGGAGGTTAAAGGGGGAGGCCTATTTTAAGCAGTGGACATCTTCCGGCTAATGATGATGACGATAGACAACGGGAGTCACTAATTAGTCTATGTTGGGGCATGTTAAACTCCTTAGTGTGAAAAGCCGCGACGGAATCTTCAATAGAACTGCCTGACATATTCAGCATTTTATTACATTCTTTACCCTTGGAGCCGTTTCCATCCGTGGCATGCAATGATTAAAACCATGCTGATAATTTATCGCAAGCAGATTTTTTATATTCTATATATTTTAATGTTGCTGAATCGGCACTGGCAGTCCTCCTATTTTTTTTCTCTCTGTTGATATGAAGAACTAGTATAGCGTACGTTTATCAAAATATTGAAAATAATAATATGGGATGATGATGGTTATTGATTTAGCTATGTTAACACAAAAACATGAAAATTGAGAAACAAAAAGACTATACATTAAAATACGTAGTAGTAGAAATATTGTCAAAAAATCATAGAGATATCATACCTAAACGTGCCAAAAAATATATATGTCTGAACCAAAACTTGGCGCACGCTACACATTGCGCCAACTTTATGGTTAGTTGTAAGGCAATCGCGTTCCGACTACAATGCCCCGCGATGCCAGTGCTGTAATTCCATAGCTGACAAGCGACGTTGAACACTATGCAAGCGACATAACGTCTAAATTAGAAAGTGTCATTGTGATGTCTAGGTATTTACATCGACGCTCGGACGTTTTTTACTACTTTTATTTGGTGATTGTGACTCTATAGGTATTGTATCTCGATAGAAAGAGTAAGTTTTTATGAAGTTTCATTGTTTATTAATGTTCTGGTGGTAGTATTTTACATAAACCATCGTGAATAAAAAAAACTCGAAAAACCCGAAAAACCCGGTTTTTCAATCCTAAAAACCCGGTTTTCAAATCAGTCGGTTAATCGGGTTTTTCGGGTACTCGGGTACCCGGTTTGCATGCCCTAATTGGCAGGCTTGTTGGGCAAGTACGGCAAGCCGCCGGGCTAGTTATGCAAGTCGCCAAGCAAGCTCGGCAAGTTGTGCAGGTTGCCGGAAAGTTGCCGTCAGAATGTTATTGATGAAGATTATTGAACCCGATAAAGGCACGAACAAGTAGGCAATCAGACAAGGAGTGACACAAACAAGCAAAGTAACACAATACATTCAGGGGAAATTGCGGCAGACAAGGGCAATATGTACACAATCCACAAATCAGAAAAGGAGTGACACAACAAGACAAGACATCACAATACACTCAGAGTAAAAGTGTTAAAGACGTGGGTGAAATGCACACAAAACACAGGTGGAACAGGCAGTTGCCGGGCAAGCCGCGCAGGGTCAGCAGGTTCAGCGATTTGGGCAGGCTGCCGGCGTATTGGTGCAAAGGCACAGCGCGCTGTTGAAGAGCTGAGGGCGCGTGCAAAGCACAACGCAATAGAGGTCCTGGTTTTCACTTTAATTTCACTTTTTATCAACTATTGCCCATGAGTTTTTCATTTTTTGAACACTTTTCCCGAACGTTCCGGGAATACCACGAAAACCGCGGAGGCAAGTTGTGGCAAGGCAAGTTGCCGGCAAGGCGAGACCCCTGCAGGACAAGTTGCCGGCAAGGCAAGTTGCCAGCAAGGCAAGCCACCAGCCGAGCAAGTCGCCGGCAGAAGCCAGGCAAGTTGCCGGTATCACTGTTCTGTTTAAATAAACAGAACAATGATACCAATACGAAACATGAAAATAATAAATTGAAAAACCAAAATAAACAAAAACAAAAAAATTGAATATACAATACAAAACTAACTACGAGCAACTAAACTAACTACAGTTTATGCAGTACTGGCAACTCGGCCTCAAAAATTCACTCCCAGCTCCAAGTGGAGCTGGGACTGGCTGGGCTGGTGGACTTGTTCACTCTATTATTAATCTATGCAAAATTGAAAATGTCAGTGTCAGCAGGCGTATTATGAAACTTTGATCGGGATCAGTCAGTGTCAGAATTGACAGAATTTTGACACTTGAACGGGGTTATGACGCAAAAAAAAAGCGTTGTCTATTTCCAATTTCGTATTACGTCACCGCTATTTATGAGGATAGGGATTGTGATCGCAAATGAATGAACAATTCTAGTACTTTCACAGATATACACAACCAGATCGGCAATATATTTCAGTGAAAGAGACAAATTGATATGGCTCAGCACAAGTACAAAAAGGACATAACTAGACTTTTTTGTCCTTATCGGCGTGGCCTGTTTTTTGGACCAGAAATGTCAAAATCTGACGGTTCTGTGCCAAACAAAACGGGTCTGAATATTGTTTATTGCATTTTTTTGGTGATTTTATGTGACAAATGCGTGTTTCGTCTGAGAAATAATTATAAAACAAACATTTACAATGGTTGGTTGTATCATTTTGGGCTGCAAGTACCGCAGTGAGAGAAAAAACGATGAAATATCATTTCACACGTAAGTAAACATATAGAGCTTGTAATGATCACCTAAATAAATTCAGGATATCAATGCGTAAATACTTTATTCATAATTAGTCCGTTTTTTGGTCGATTTGTGGTATTTCCTATGAGTTTTATCAAAATATTAACTGAGAAGAATAACAATCAATGTTGCCAGTTTATAAATGAAATTACCCACCACAATTAACATAAATTATTCGTTCTGCAGGTTTCCAACTGATCCTGGCTTACGAATAAAATGGATCAGTGCTACTGGTTGTGAAAATTGGGTGCCAGGAAAACATAGTAGAATTTGTTCCAGTCATTTCAATGCCGAATCCAATATCAGAAAGGGAAAAATTATTTTTTTGAGCAACTGCAGCTGCTCAGGGTCTAATAAACACACTTAAATGTACTTAAATCAAAGAAAATATATCATCATAAATCATCATCAGCGTGATTTTGTTCAAATAAAACAAAAGAATCTTTTTTTGAAGTCTGATTTATCGTGTGTGATATGTGTACTGTAAATAATAAAGAGTTTTATCTAAGTATCTCATTAATTGGGATGTTATCCATAATTCCATCCATGAAAATAAATAAACTGGCCAAGTGCGAGTCGGGCTCGTGCACTGAGGGTTCTGTACCGTCACAAAATACAAAAAGTAGTGCAAATACACAACATCCCACCCAGGCTGTCATCCATCCAAGTATCAACCGCGCCCGACGTTGCTTAACTTGTGGGAAACAGAAATGTGTGACCGACTCGCAAGCGGCCAGTATTTATTATTTGTTGTTTTACTTTAGGGTGTGCACTATAATCCGCCAAGTTTGACGCTTGTACCGATTACCGTTACGTACCGTTTGGTTTTTACACCAGAGCAAATACAAAAATACCTTAACAAAAACGTTTGTTGTATGTGTGGATGTGTACCCTCTTTAGTTTTGACTTAATTATATTTCTTAGTTAATCCGTCGTAACATTACATATTCTGTGTAAGTTTCAACTGACGATATTACGGCGCGAAAGATACAGCCGTTTAAATCTGTCTTACCTTTAAACGGATGGATTTGGATCTTAATATTAATTTCTTTTGTTCATCAGTATTTTTCAGATATCCTTCCATCTCACAAGATTTTCCAAAGTTTCCAAAATTACTCATTGAAGAGATTCACTACCCGTCTAGTAGGTAAATTACCCTAACTTAAAGCAAATAATTTTAATGTGGCAACACACCTTGTTGAAGCGAGAGGCACTGAGCTAGCCACGCTCATTGAAAATCTATAGGTAGTAGGTCTGTGAGTACTTTGGCTCAAATTTGGTATTATGTATCTCCGATGACAACTGAAAGCGAGTCGTGAAATGTCAAATGAAAGAAGAAAAAAATAATCGTTGGCCGCAATTAGCTATTTGGAGGTTATTCTTCTAAATTACTCCATTGTGGTGCCTATTATTTTTATTTAAAACCCCGGACCCCCCATTAAACTACGCATCATGGCCGGAGCGATGCTGTTGGCAGCTGCTGAAGAAGGACGCCTGAGAAGACGTGCTAAAATCAATCGGCGAGCCAACCTCTGATGACGCCGGAAAACGAGTTTGTTGGGCACTACCGTCTTCGGAAAGTTGAGTATGAACTTCTCTGCGAAGATTTAATACCACTTTTGCCCGTAAAACAGCGCACAAACGCTGTGCGGCCGGAGATAAGGGTAGGTTGTGGAGGTTTCACTCAGTACCTATATTGTGCGTATTTGTTTTCAGTAGTTATAATACGTGGTAATGTTTTTGACAGATATTGGCAGCTCTGGCATTTTATCCAAATGGATGCTACCAAAAAAATGTTGGAGCGTATTACCATCTTGGTCTGGCACAACCTACAGTGTCAGCATGTCTGAGGGATGTGACAGACGCCCTTAACCACCCAAGCATGCAGTCCAAGTACATAAAGTTTCCCAGAAGTAGGGAAGAGCGTGAGAATATTCAACGGAGGTAAGAATTTAAATTATATTGTCTTTTTTTTTACCTTATTTTGTGGCAATCGCCTTTAAAACATAGTATTGTTGAAGCCGGTTTCCGTAAAAGCTGGAGCACCATAGACCACATACACACGCTCCGCTAGATTATACAGAAGACCGAGGAGTATAATCGGCCATTATGTCTAGCGTTTGTGGACTATGAAAAAGCCTTCGATTCAATCGAGACCTAGGCAGTATTGCAGTCCCTCCAGCGTTGTCATATTGACTATAGGTATATCGAAGTGCTGAAGTGTTTGTATAGAAACGCCACCATGTCGATCCGATTACAGGACACGACCACGGAACCAATCCAATTGCAGAAAGGCGTGAGACTGGGAGATGTTATTTCTCCGAAACTTTTCACTAACGCATTGGAGGACGTTTTCAAGCTCTTGGACTGGAACGGATTCGGCATCAACATCAATGGCGAATACATCACACCTTCGTTTTGCCGACGATATAGTTATCATGGCAGAGTCGCTGGAGGACCTTAATACAATGCTCAGCGACCTCACTAGCCTTTCCCAACAGGTGGTCATGTCCAATGTCCATGTTGTACCCGTACCGGTAAATGTTGGGAATGATACTCTCGAAGTTGTTGACCATTACACCTATCTTGGACAGATTGTTCAGTTAGGTAAGTCCAACTTGGGCAAAGAGGTCGCCCGAAGAATCCAACTCGGATGGGCAGCGTTTGGGAAATTGCGTGAAATCTTCTCGTCCAAAATACCACAGTGCCTAAAGAAAATGTGTGTTGCCAGTGATGACATATGGTACTGAGACGTGGTCTTTAACTGTTGGCGTTTTGGAGAAACTCAGAGTCACACAACGGGCAATGGAGAGAGCTATGCTCGGAGTTTCTTTGCGCAATAGAATCCGAAACGTGGATATACGACAAAGAACCAGAGTCATCGACATATATACTAAAATTTGCAAGTTGAAGTGGCAATGGGCAGGCCACATCGCTCGAAGAACCAATAACGGATGGGGAAGAAAGGTTCTTGAGTGGAGACCACGAACTGGAAGACGCATCGTAGGTAGGCCTCCCACTAGCTAGATGGACCGACGACATCGTGAGAGTCGCGGGCGTCCAGTGGATGCAGATGGATGGATGTCGTTCAGTGTGGAGGTTAAAGGAGGAGGCCTATGTTCAGCAGTGGACGTCTTATGGCTGATGATGATGATGATTGTTGCAGATTCATGGATGTATATGGATTCCACGGAATTGTGGGTTGTATTGATGGCACTCACGTTGCAATAATCCGCCCATCAAATCATGAGGAGGCATATTTCAATAGGAAGCAATATCATTCCTTAAATGTGCTACTGGTAAGTTTTTGTACAATCTTCTTTTATAATAAAAGGCGATGTATGTTCCCTTTGGACTACAAAAGGCTTTTGCGTGACATTCTCTGGCATATAGCTAATGATATGAGGAGTAATCCACACGGATTAAACCGCTAGACGCAGCTAGTTTACTATATTTATGGTTGACGAAGTCAATAACTTTATTATATAATGAAAGAATTAAATCATAGATTTATTTTATTATTTTAGGTTTGTGATGCTGATTTGCGCATCCTGCATGTTGATGCATCTTTTGGAGGGCAGAGCCATGATTCCCATGTTTGGAACTGTTCTCCAGTGAAGGCCCTCATGCAGGACCTTCATGAACAAGGAGAAGTATGTTGGTTTTTAGGTATGTTTATTTTTAACTATATCTAACAATACTGACAATTAATACTGTTACTTTTTCCACTGAAATTTAAAATTACTCTGTATATCAATGAAATTCTATGTCCTATGAAAAAAAGCACAGTATATTCAGTATACTTCAAAATATAGATGATATCAAAAATAAAATAAATCTGCTGATTAACTTTTCCATTATGTTAGTTTTATGGTACATATATGTACTTTGTTACGCTGCAGGTGATTCAGGGTATGCACAGCGGCCATGGATGATGACTCCAATTTTAAATGTTGTACCGAACTCCCCCGAAGCACACTACACTACGAAACAAACTAGGACTCGCAATGTGGTGAAGCGTTGCATTGGAGTACGAAAAACTCGTTGGCGATGTCTCTTGGCACACAAGTGTGTTAATTAATTAGTCGTTATTTCTGCCATCGATATTAACAAATCTTAACTGTAGATTGAGAAACTAAAATGTACTCGTATTTTTATTTACAGGGTGATGCATTATGATCCCATAAAAGCTGGCAAAATGGTGAACGCTTGTGTGGTGCTGCATAATTTGATTTATACCAGACGCGACACCATTAATGAAGAGGAATTTATGCAGGATACTTTGTTACAACCACCACAAGAGCCCCCTTCACGTGAGCAACCGCAGCTGCACTATATTGATGGTGGGAGGCAAGCTGTTGTAGACAGGCTATGGAGGAATCGTTACCTTAGATAGGTAAAATCATACTAATATAAGACTTCATTATTAATTCTTAGTTAATCTTTCGTAACATTACATATACTGTGAAAATATCAACTAGTTATCTGTTATGGTTCGAAAGATACAGCCGTTTCAAGGTAGGACGGACGAACAGACACCCGTTTCTACTCTTTGGGTATGAAGGGGCCCTAAAAATGATGAATGCGCTAGCAAAAAAGGGTGTAAATGTGTCGAACTCAGTTCGACTTCAGTAATTATCAGTAAAATATTTTTGTCATTTCAGGTGATTTAATGAGTTCACCTGTCTGAATTACAAACGGAGATGGGAACGCGGAAGCGATGGAGGTCCTGGGTCGGGAGGAGGCGATTGAAATGTAAATAACTGGCCAAGTGCGAGTCTGACTCGCACACGAAGGGTTCCCATTAAGGTCAACTCGGCGAAGACAGTCTGTCGGGAAAGATCGTACAACAAGAATTACCACGAATTCAGCAGAACTACGCAGATGGCAATACCATCACCGGAACAATAAAACCATTTAATTTCTTATCAATTGATATACATGGCGGTATTTATAGTATGAACGGAAAAAAATGCGGTTGTTAATTTAGTACGGTGAGCACCTTGCATTGGAGTGTGCCACGTGCTTACAAAAAAAGGATTTAAAAAGAAAACTCAATTATTCAATAGATCTATGCAAGTAAGTTTATTCGTCATTAATTTATCTATTTGATTAGTAAATTACATTAGTATTATAGACGTTTTTTAGTAATTTATGGTTGATGAAAATAAAAACTAACCTCAAAATATGTTGCGGGGAAGTCCGTCTAGATCTTGGAGGGTAATAAATGTCATATGCCGGTCTTCGCCTCTTACAGAAATCGTCAACCTTTGGTGTTTTGTTAAGCCTTTCTAGAATACCTATATAAATTATTAAAGTGTCCTAAATATAGAGTTCTACAAAGTAGCACATACTATAAAATCAAGAATATATGTCCGGTTTAAAAAAAAAAAAATGTTATGTATCTTGTATAATCAAAGTATATGTGTAACATATGTGTAGGTTTTCAGTTCCGTACTCAAAGGATACCAAATTCTGCTGTCTGTCCATTCGTCTGTCACAGGGGCAGCACCGTGAGCACACTCTCGTGAGTGACGGTGAGTGATTATTTCAACCAATCAGATTTGCTGTTATGATCACGTGACCGATTTTCTATTGATCTGATTGGGAGAGATAATTAATTACTTATAGTCACTCACGATAGGGTACTACACGTGCAGGGTCTGTCTTCTTTTATTTCAACCGTAATAAGAAATTATTATTAAGATTTTTTTAAGTTTTAATTTATTTCAGCCATGGGAAAATATACGCGAAAAACGGAAAAAGGGTCGTATTCGAAACAGAAATTAAAAGAAGCTATACTAGAAGTTCAAAGTTTTGCACCCCTGGAACTGCAACGTATGCCGGTCTTACCCGACAATTGCAGCATATTGCGAAATAAGCGATATAAAACCTTATTCCTGAGAGTTAGGGTACAAATATTAAGTTGTTACAGGAACTGGCATTCGTACACTCATTCATTCACACAGGTCTTCGTATTTATAACTACGTCAACTACCGCTAACCATGGAAATTTGCCACTTAACCGACATGGGAGCCAAATCCGTCTATTTCTGTGTTTTCAAAAATCGTTTTTATTTTCTGAACTGATAGTTTCTTTGTCATTTTGACATATTTATTGTTAGATCATCTAAATATATTATTATCTAGTTTAACCAAATTTTGATTTAAGATTATAGAATAGCCAAAATAAGACCATTTGTATTTTTTTAAATTTAGTATGCCGGGTCTTCGCCGAGTTGACCTTATCTAAAAAAACGGCAAAATAATCACGTTTGTTGTATGGGAGCCCCCCTTAAATATTTGTTTTATTTTAATTTAATTAATTATTTTTAAAGTGAATATACACCTTAACTGATGGCCTTTTGGAGAAACTCTAGAGTCACACAACGGGCAATGGAGAGCTATGCTCGGAGTTTCTTTGCGCGATAGAATCCGAAACGTGGATATTCGACAAAGAACCGGAGTCATCTATGAGAACTATATTACTGATTATTTGAATAAAACAGCCTTCTATACTAACTTTATGTATTTTATATTGAGAGACCTTATTGTCGCTTATTTTAGTTACACCGGAAGAGAAAGTGACATCTTAATGGTGTTGCCAACTGCACCATAGACAATATATTCCAACACTCCCTCTCAATTTAAGTTTCTGAATTTTATAAAACATTTTTAAACTTATAATTGAATTTAGTACAAATTTTAATTTTATACATGGCAACACTTTTATTTTTTATATCCGAGTTTAGTACAAATTTTTATTCTTTAAATGGCAACACTATGACAGTAAATTACATTTTGACAACCTTATGTTTGACTTTGACAGCTAACATCAAAACAAAATTATAACCTCTAAATTACTTATTCTAACAAAGTTTTATCAATTAACTATAAAAAAATACTGAAAAAACTTAAATAAACTAGACAAAAACTTACGAAATTGGTAAATTGTCTCTGTGATAACTGAATTTAACACAGCACAACGCTTTCGTCATAATGTCTGCGGTGTTTTCATTAGAACTTATGTATTTCACATTCACAATGTTTTTGTTCACAATGTCTTTCACAAAATGATATTTTATGTCTATGTGTTTTGAATAACGCGTATTTTCACTGTTGTTTAGCATTTTTATAGCACTTTGATTGTCCACATAGAGCACGCACTGTTCAGATTGATCTCCAAAGTCTAAAGTAAGTCCACGCACAAATAATAATTCTGAGATGCAATTTGCTGCTGAAATATACTCAGATTCAGCGGTTGATAGACTTATTGACTGCTGCTTCTTTGATGACCATGATATTAGATTGCCACCATTATATATCAACATTCCGCTGACACTTTTTCTGTCAGATTTGTCGCTTGCCCAATCGGCATCTGAAAAAGCTGAAATAAGAGGAGTATTAGAGTCTTCTCTTTTCTTGAATGTGAGTTCTCTGTCCATTGTGCCCTTCAGATAGTGTAAAATCCTTTTCGCTGCTGACCATGTGCTTTTAGTAGGTTTATCGAGGTATCGGCTTAAGAATGAAGTTGCAAATGTAATGTCAGGTCGACTCATTGTAGACAAATAGTTTAGACTTCCAATAAGCTCTCGATAAGGCACATTATTAACACTTTCTTCATTTTCAGGTACTTGGAAACTATGTTCCATCGGTGTCTTCAATTCCTTGCATTCGCTCATGTTATATTTCTTCAGAATATTTATAATAAATTGCTTTTGTGATATTTTTATTGTGTTTTCAGTTCTTTTTATTTCAAGTCCCAAATATTTACTTATTTTTCCTAAATTCTTTGCTTCAAATTCATTTTCCAGTAATTTTGTTATTTCCTTGACATTTTCCATATTTCCCATTAATAGTATATCGTCTACAAATAGTATAAGCCACACTCCATTTCCTTTAAATAAACATATGTCCTTTTCTGATCTTTTCAAGTTGATTTTGATACAAAACTCATTAAATCTTTTATTCCAATATTTAGGTGACTCCTTTAATCCATAGAGCGCCTTTTTAAGTTTCAGAAAAGTTCCTTGTTTTTGATTAATTACTTTTACTCCCTCTGGAACTTTTATGTAAACTTCGCTCTCAATTTTTCCATTCAAAAATGCTGATGGTATGTCCATTTGTACGATTTCCCAATTATTATGCAACGCTTCTGATAATCCTAGTCGTATAGTAGTCACTTTTGCTACTGGTGAATATACAAATTCATTTGTTTGTTGCTGGAATCCTCTAGCTACTAATCTGGCTTTATTGGTTCCGTCTGTTTTGGTTCGGAAAACCCATTTTGTGTCTATTGTTTTCTTTCCTTCAGGTAAATCTGTTGTTGTCCAAGTTTCCTTTTCCGTTAATGATTTTATTTCTTTTTCAATAGCTATTTTCCATTCCGGACTTTGTTTTATTGCTTCTTCATATGTTGCCGGGTCGTTTTCGCTCGACATTAAACAAAATGCTTCATAAACTGTCTGTACATCTTGATACCTTATAGGTTTTTTAACTTCTCTTCCGCTACTGGTCTTTTTAGGTTCTTCGGTTGTGTCGTGAAATTCTTCCTCGTCTTCTTGATTTTCATAATCTTTATATGATTCTTCTTGTTCTATTATTCCATACTTTATTCCCACTGGCTTTTGAGTTTCATTTTTGCTCTGTTCATATGTAATATTATTTTCAAAGAAACGTACATCCCTCGAGACTATGATTTGGTCTGTCTTTGGATTCCATAATGTGTATCCGTTCATAGAATATCCTACCATTCTGCACTCATTTGCACGACTTGATAATTTGTTTCCTTTTGGCATAATATGCATCCAAGCTTTACATCCAAATATTTTAATTTTATTTAAGTTAAAATCTTTGTTTCTTATTTTTGCAGGTATTTTATTTGATATAGATGAGCACGGTGAACGATTTATTAAAAACGTTGCTGTCAGTACTGCCTGTCCCCATAAATATTTTGGTAGATTAGATTCGTCTAGTATTGTTCGTGCTTTGTCATATATTGTTCTGTTCATTCGTTCTGCTTTTCCATTTTGTTGTGGACTATAGCTTTGCGTGTACTGTATTTGTATTCCTTTTTCTTGATAGTATTTCCTTAATTTTGTTGCTGTAAATTCTCCACCGTTATCGCATCTAATTTTTTTTATTTTGATATCTTCTTGTTTCCATTTCTTTGATGAAGTATATTAATTTTTCTGTAGCTTCATGTTTATTTTTCAATAAGTATGTTTGTGTAAAGTGTGAGAAATCATCTATTATAGTTTGATAATATTTGTAACCTTCAATTGTCGGCTGTCTTGCCGGCCCTGAGATATCGGTATGAATTAAATCTCCTATTTTACTCGACCTTGATCCTTGTATTCTTTTAAATGGTAATCTCGTTGATTTGTTTTCAAACAAGCCTCGCATGGTAGTTTACTGTATGGTAATCCCATAATTGCTAAGTTTTTCCTACACATATGTCCCATTCGCTTATGCCATACCATATCATCGTTTTGCATTATATTGTTTGATTCTCCCATTTGGAGTTGGAAATTAAGTGTGTAAAGTAAGCCGCTCTTTTTTCCATAGTAAATTTTTCTGTTTGGGGATTTAATGGTTAATTTATTATTTTTAAATAGTACTTCTTTTCCGTTTTCTACTAGATTGTTTACAGACATTAAGTTATTGCTCAATCCAGGTACTATTATTACTTCGATTGTCAGTCCTTCGTCATTGTAATATATTTCTTGATTTCCTTGCTGTGTAGCTTGCAATATTTGTCCATTAGCTATTTTAATTTCCATTTTACTGTTTAGAGCTCTTTTATTTATTAAATATTTCTCGTATTTCTCTTGAATGAAATGCTGAGTTGCTCCGGAGTCGACAACAAAGGTGATATTTCCATCTTGCTCATTACTGAGTAGCGCCTGATCCGATGCTAAAAACATTGGGTTCTTACGCTCGGTTTGGTATATGGCTCCTCTTGTTCTCGGACCTCGGTTTCCTCGGCCTCTGCCTTGACCTCTGCTGTAGCACTGGTAAGACTTATGTCCTCTTTTATGACATTTAAAACAAATTGTACTTACAAATGACGACTGAGGGTCTGCTTGGTCTGGTATTGACAAGTTACTATCCTTTTTAACTTCGTGATCTAGTAGTTTTGCTTTCACAAAGTCTAGTTTTACTTCACTATTTATGGTCTCTATTGCTGTTATTATGTTGTTGTACTCCTCTCCTAGTCCTGTCATCAAATAGCATATTTTATCAGTTTCTTCAATTTTCTCACCTGTTACCTCCAATTCCCGAATTATATTATCAAATTTTTCGAAATGGTGTTCGAGATTTCCACTTGTGTGTTTGAGCTGTATAAGTTTTCTCCTCAGAGATATTTTGGATATAATGCTTTTTCTTTGGAACATGTTGCTTAAAACCTGTATCATTTCCTGTGCGCTTTTGCATTCTTTTATTAGGTTTAGATGTCTGTCTGTGAGACACTGAACAATAATGCTCCTCGCCTTGGCGTCCAACGTTTTTCCTTTTTCGTCGCTGCATATTTGGGTCAATGTATTGCCTAACCCTCTTTCTTCTAATAAACACTGCACTCTAAAACGCCAGTTGTCGAATGAATCGGCATTTAGTTGTGGATACAATCGATAATGCTCGTCCTTGTGCGTAGCCATATTTTTCACTATGGCGTGCACCGATGAAACCTGAATTTATCTTTTTAATCCTATCACTTTCCCTAAATATAACTATCGGGCGTTGGTAGCCCATAACCTATGAGAACTATATTACTGATTATTTGAATAAAACAGCCTTCTATACTAATTTTATGTATTTTATATTGAGAGACCTTATTGTCGCTTATTTTAGTTACACCGGAAGAGAAAGTGACATCTTAACGGTAATGCCAACTGCACCATAGACAATATATTCCAACATCATCGACATAGCTATTAAAATTTGCAAGTTGAAGTGGCAATGGACAGGCCACATCGCTCGAAGAACCGATAACCAGTGGGGAAGAAAGGTTCTTGAGTGGAGACCACGAACCGGAAGACGCAGCTTAGGTAGGCCTCCCACTAGATGGACCGACGACATTGTGAAAGTCGCGGGCATCCAGTGGATGCAGATGGCAGGATGTCGTTCAGTATGGAGGATAAAGGGGGAGGCCTATGTTCAGCAGTGGACGTCTTCTGGCTGATGATGATGATGTAAGCGATTGTGACTAAGCAAGTTATGGTGGCCGAGCAGTAGCATATGCACTATACAATCTGATGGCACAGGTTCGATCTTCGGTCCTGCACCAATCACGTATTGGAGTATCCAGGCAATCTCGAGTTTTAGCAAGACAAACAACATCAATTTAATTTTATTTATAAATAGATGTGCAGTTTCATTGCCATTGCTCAAAAACTGTGAATGTGAGCATCGTGAAGAAACCAGTATCTTCAAGAACCTCAAAAGTTCAAAGACGTTTGACATTCACCAACATACACTCTGCCAGCATGGTGGATTAGCCCATCCTCTCACAGGCCTCTCCTCTGACAGGCCTGTGTCCCAGCAGTGGGAACATGATAGGCTAATTATCTGGCACACTAAATTAGATTAATGTAATAAAAAACACAATATTAATATCAAATAAACTTTATTAATAAAAAAAAATACCTTTATATTATCATGATTTTTCGTATTCTTTCCTATTTTTGGTGGCAATTTAATCTATAAAAATATATGCAAAGATATCAAAGTTAAATAAAAAAATCATTATGGCAAAAGTACTTTAAAAAGCTACTTTTACCTAGTCTGTATGTCCTCTCCGTACTAAAGTTGCCTGGAAGAGATCGCTTATAGCGATAAGGCCGGCAATTGTTTCACTAGTTTTTATCTTATTATCCTATCCTACTATCCTACTAATATTATAAAAGCGAAAGAGTGTGTGTGTATGTATGTTTGTTGCTCCTTCACGCTGAAACGGCTGAACGAATTTGAATGAAATTTGGTATGGAGGTAGCTTATATCTTGGAATAACACATACGCTACTTTTTATCCCGAAAAAATATTTCGTTCCTGTAGGATAACTTCAATAAATCAACTTCATAAGTTTTAGACGGATTTCGATGAAATTTGATATGAAGGTAGCTTATCCTAGCATTATCACATAGCATACTTTATATCCCGAAAAAATAAAAGATTCCTGTAGGATAATTTCAATCAAAACTCCGTTACTGTTTAACGGATTTCGATGAAATTTTGTACGGAGGCTTTTTATGTTCTGGATTAACACATAGGCTATTTAATACTACTAACTACTTTTTATTGAGATTGTTCAAGGACTATAGTAGACTTTTCCACGGGAACTACTAAATGATCTGAATGATGATGAATGATAAATGAAATGATGATCTAAAGATAAGCAATGGGCCATATTAAAATACACAATACTTTTGACCCCGTAACAAATTATGGTTCCCGGTTCCCGTGGAAAAACATAGAAGAAAAGTTAAAAAAAAAAACTTTCGATGTAGTTAGTAGTAGTTTTCTGGACGGCAAGCGGCCTGCGAGTTCGAGTGTAAAGAAAGCGTGACTTACAAATAAGTAAAAAAAAACTTTCGATACCGCACGGTTCGAGTATCAAGAAAAGGTGACATACAAACAAGTAAAAAAAAAACGATGCCGCGCGGTTCGCTGGGCTGCAAGCGGCCCGCGAATTCAAGTGTCAAGAAAAGGTGACGTACAAACAAGTAAAAAAAAAAACTTTACATATCGCGCAGTTCGCTGGGCCTGAAGCGGCCCACGAGTTCGAGTGTCAAGAAAAGGTGACATATGAACAAGTAAAAAAAAGTAGGAATTTTAATAGAAAATTAGGTATTTATTATATTAGATAGATAACTCTTTATTGTTCACACCAAAAATTACATAGGTACACTAGCTTCCGCCCGCGGCTTCGCCCGCGTTGTTTGAGAGAAATATAATCGAGTTCTCTACAAAGTAGGTACTTATATTTTAGGACGATATAAATATTTCAGCCTGGCTATTGACGACCGGTATGGCTAAGTACTAACCCATGTGCCTTATGAGCAGGAGGTTTCTGGTTAGATCCCGGCCTGGCAGATGTTTAAATGGTGAATTTTATTAAATATTTATATGCTTTGGGTCTCAGTGCTAGTTATCTCTGTTTTTTTTTTTTTTTGTTGTTTTTACGTCACCTTTCCTTGACACTCGAACTCGCGAGCTGCTTGCGGCCCAGCGAACCGCGCGACATCGTTTTTTTTTTTACTTATTTGTACGTCACCTATTTTTGACACCTGAACTCACGGGCCGCTTGCGGCCCAGCGAACCGCGCGACATCGAAAGTTTTTTTTTTACTTGTTCATATGTCACCTTTTCTTGACACTCGAACTCGTGGGCCGCTTCAGGCCCAGCGAACCGCGCGATATGTAAAGTTTTTTTTTTTACTTGTTTGTACGTCACCTTTTCTTGACACTTGAATTCGCGGGCCGCTTGCAGCCCAGCGAACCGCGCGGCATCGTTTTTTTTTTACTTGTTTGTATGTCACCTTTTCTTGATACTCGAACTCGCGGGTCGCTTTCGGCCCAGCGAACCGCGCGATATCGAAAGTTTTCTTTTTTACTTGTTTGTACGTCACCTTTTCTTGACACTCGAATTTGAACGCGGGCCGCTTGCGGCCCAGCGAACCGTGCGATATCGAAAGTTTTTGTTTCTTGTTTGTACGTCACCTTTTCTTGATACTCGAACCGTGCGGTATCGAAAGTTTTTTTTTACTTATTTGTAAGTCACGCTTTCTTTACACTCGAACTCGCAGGCCGCTTGCCGTCCAGAAAACTACTACTAACTACATCGAAAGTTTTTTTTTTAAACTTTTCTTCTATGTTTTTCCACGGGAACCGGGAACCATAATTTGTTACGGGGTCAAAAGTATTGTGTATTTTAATATGGCCCATTGCTTATCTTTAGATCATCATTTCATTTATCATTCATCATCATTCAGATCATTTAGTAGTTCCCGTGGAAAAGTCTACTATAGTCCTTGAACAATCTCAATAAAAAGTAGTTAGTAGTATTAAATAGCCTATGTGTTAATCCAGAACATAAAAAGCCTCCGTACAAAATTTCATCGAAATCCGTTAAACAGTAACGGAGTTTTGATTGAAATTATCCTACAGGAATCTTTTATTTTTTCGGGATATAAAGTATGCTATGTGATAATGCTAGGATAAGCTACCTTCATATCAAATTTCATCGAAATCCGTCTAAAACTTATGAAGTTGATTTATTGAAGTTATCCTACAGGAACGAAATATTTTTTCGGGATAAAAAGTAGCCTATGTGTTATTCCAAGATATAAGCTACCTCCATACCAAATTTCATTCAAATCCGTTCAGCCGTTTCAGCGTGAAGGAGCAACAAACATACATACACACACACTCACACACAAACTTTCGCTTTTATAATATTAGTAGGATAAATGACATCTTATAATTTTAAGAGCTTAGTCGTAAAATAAGGTTTCAAAACATAATATCTCGAAATGGTTTTTGAATCGGCATAGGTAATTTTTTTTTGCAAACCGAAATTCGGTGCGCTAAAAAAAAATCTCATTGGTCTTTGATAAGTGTGCAAATTTTCAATTTAATTCTACGTTTTGAAGTAGTTGACAATCGAGTTCAAAGATTCCGTACATACATACCAAGCTAATAAAAGCGTGTTATAAATGACCGCATTATGTAATTACTAGTTTACTTTCAAGTGCCAATGTGGCTTTTCAATCGTGAAGGTGTCTACCTGTATGTGGCAGGAAGACGGGCGGGAAGTTATCATCATCTTCGTCAGAGGGCAGTGGCTCTTGGGACAAGTGCGGCGCCAGTGTGCGCGCTACTGCGCGGGACACTTGCAGCGTGGCTGTAAAATTAAATGGCATTTTGCTACTATTATACAAAGCTAATAAAAGCGTGTTAAAATGACCGCATTATGAGTACTGAGTTTACTTTCAAGTGCCAATGTGGCTTTTCAATCGTGACGATGTTTACCTGGACGCGGCACGACGATGACGGGCGAGCAGTTACGCGCTACTGCGCGCGACACGTGCGGCGTTGCTGTAAAATTAAATGGCATTTTGAGTAACTGAAATTTCAGGTGTCAAGTGTAATGCAATGCCATGTAGGGAGGGTTATGAACCAGACATAATGCTTACCATCAGGTAAAGGACTTGCTCAACAAAAAATTACTGCTATAAATTTCAAATTGCGGCTACGAATAATTCTCGCAATTTAAATTATTGCATTATTATCGGTCCTTGATAAGTGTGCAAAATTTAAGTTTTATTCGACGTTTTGAAGTACTAGAAAATCAAGTTTAAATATTCCGTTACATACATACGTACAAAGCTAATAATCAATTTTCAATCGTGACGATTTTTACCTGTACGCGGCACGACGATGGCGGGCGGGCAGGTTTCATCGTTACGCGCTACTGCTCTCGACACGTGCGGCTTTGCTGTAAAATTAAATGGCATTTTGAGTAACTGAAATTTCAGGTGTCAAGTGTAATGCAATGCCATGTAGGGAGGGTTATGAACCAGACATAATGCTTACCATCAGGTAAACAGCTTGCTTCCAAAATTAATTATTAGCTACAAATTCTAGAATTTGGGCTACAATTACTACAAATGACCTTATTACGAGTACTAGTTTTCTTTCAAAAGCCTTTCATTCCTGACACTGTCTACCTGTTTGTGGAAAGAAGACGGGCGGGAAGTAGTCATCCTCGTCTGAGGGCAGTGGTTGCGTTTCCAGCGACGGTGTGACCAGCAGTGGCTGTTGGACTGGCTCCAGCGCTGGTGTGGCCGGCAGTGGCTGTAAAAAAGATTTATACATAGTATACATTTCAAACTTGTAAATAAGATAACTCTTTATTAAAAAACTACACAAACAAAGAAAACATACATTACAATGAAAATATTATCTAGGTTTTTAGGGTTCCGTAGCCCGACAAGGAACCCTTATAAATTTGTTCTGTCCGTCCGTCTGTCTATCTGTCCGTCCGAATTTTTTAGAACCTTCTCAATTCTATAATTATTAAGGTAAATGCATAAAACTTTGCATAATGACAGTTGTTAATGTTGTGAATCACAATAGTAAAAAAGAGGCCTTAACTTAAATAATTCAGAAGTAAATACCAACCTAAGCAAATAACAAACAATCAGTAGGCTACAAATAAATGAAATACATAGACTACTTAAATATTTCAAACTAGCCTGTATGATCATGGCTTCACCCGCTGTTTTTTTTAGGATATAAAATTGCCAACGCTTAAATTCAGGGTAAAAGCTACCTCCATATTAAAATTCATCCAAATCTTTGCAGCCGTTAAGAAATGCGGACAAAGATACTTACAAAAAATGATCACATTTAAAATGTTATTATTATTGTGATGTGATAAAATTAACATAACAAAAAAAGGATATAAAATGAAAAACAAAATACTAACATTGAATGCAATGCGCACGGACTCATTTCCGTGTACCGACACCTTCCCTATGACAGAGAGCACGCGTTCGTCCAGAAGCGTTAGCCCTTCCTTTTTTGGGGGCCCACCACCTGTACGCATTGCATGCCCTCTGCATTCAGCAGACTTGTGACGCACGCTGTACTTCAAGTTATTCCAATACTAGTAGAAAAAACAAGCATCATGCTAAAGCTTTTAAATCTGACATAAGTGTTATGAATACGAACATAAAACCCAGACACTTATCAACCATCACAAATTGTTAATATTACATCAGCTTCACTGGTGTGTAGGTGTGCATTTACTATGTAGTAGCGTTAGATAGTAAGGCTTTGTTTCAGAATGTCCGGTCAAGATAATAAGAACTTATCTATTAAATAAATACTGTGCTTGCGTCTTGCGTTTCACATTCATTAAAAAGGACTAACCATAAGATAAAATCTTTTATTAATTTATGTCAGATCAAGTTTCAAATAAAAGTTATTAGTTGGTTAGGGAGTTCAACAGAAAAAAATATGGTGTTACCATTTCCGCTGCCCGAGTAATAAAGAACTATGTGTCTGGATGATAATAAAGGATTGTGTAACGTGATGTGAGATAACCAAAAGTTTCATCATCCACATAATGATTAGCAACTAGGTACTTTTATAGCACATTCTGAAACAAACCCTTAGTATTGTTAGTTTGTAATATATGTGTTTCCCATAAAAAAAATGTAAGACCACATAAATTTTTGTTTAGGTAACCATCAGCAAAGGCGGCTGGTGGCAAGTGCATGCGACAAGTCATGGCGTGGCTTGCAAATGAACATCAATCAAACAGGCTGCCCAACAGTAATTTTCTTTTAAATTAAAAGTGGTTAATTCGATGCATTAAAAATAAATAAATAAACGAATTTACTTACACTTCGCCATTTCGCGCCAGTTTTCGTGACGCCTTCGCCAAGGGAGTTCAGCGAAGACGCCAAGGCCTCCCACCTATCGGAGGTTTCATGTTTGGCCAATGGGCCGCTGTTTACCAGCTGACCCAAAGCAAGTGCCCTATTGTCTTCTATATACTGGAGCAGAAGCTCCATCTGCCTAGGGCTTACTTGTTTGGGTGCTGGCATCATGAAATTTCTGAAACGAACATTTATACGATAGGTCACACTGTTGTTCATATTATAATAAAACATGCTTCCTTACTTATTGTCGCGAAGGGTGTCAAGAGTAAGGTAAGGTAAGATAAATATGCTTCGCTACTAAATATAATACCCCCCACGAATGTTTCTGGAAAGACTTATGATTCTCATGTGGGTTTCCCTAACAATAAATAGTCAACTTTCTTACCTATGTCCTGTCCCAGATATACCTACTGATATCTGTTATGTATATACCTCTCTGTTAGCACCTGCAAGTATAAAACACTATTAGTGACACCTAAGTATCTCCGCGTCAGTAATTAGAATTATTGATTTAGATTACATTCAACTCAAATATATTCTCTGGTGATATTCACGACCTTAGCGATAGTCTGCTGTAACAATCACCTTATCATTTATATAACAGGATCTTTCATTGCTGAGGAGCCACCTTCTGACAACCCCTATCTTGGGAGAGTGACTCTATGCCAAGCAGAAGCTCTTGCTTTCTCTGCTATAAGGGAAGGACTTTGATCTTAATCGTCATTGTTCCTATATGTATTACATATTAAATATATAGAAAGTTGAAGTACTCGACATTTCGATACTTAGCTGTCTGTTATCTTACTTGCCCGTGTGGAAGTAGTCAACTTCAACTCTTATTGAATGGCCTCTTTTGTGGAGTGGTGCCACCACAATTTCGCCAATGCAACGTATTGAGATAAACTAGCAAACGAAGGAGATTGACCGGTGAAAACAAATTTATTTAATTATAATTCCACTTCGCAGCATTCACAAAAAACAAACTATCTGAGAAAATCCCGAGACATAGAGATAACATCATAGACAATAATATTCTAAAGTAAAGTTTGTTGCGAATTGCGTTTTGATATTGCTTTTTGAGAAAACAGTACATTCCGTAAAATAACAAATTCTACTAGTGATGGTTATTTGTGCTATGTACAAAATGTTTAATCAGCATAACGGAAATATTTTATAAAGTTAATGCACTTATTTGCGAACGCCTGCCACAAAGTGCCAGCCCATCATAATTATGTTCCAGTACATAGGTTTTCAGAATCGAAACGCCGAAAAAGTACCGACTTGCTTCACTTGTAGTCATTCGTTCATTAGCGATCGCGAGCCAAGACACTACGTAATACCAAAAATCGATAGATTTCGCACACCAATCGATCGATTCACGGCCCCAGTCGCGATCCCGATCAAAGTTTCATAATAGCCCCGCAGGTCAGCAGATTCGCGTTTTGTTAATTAATTACCATTGAATTTCCAATTCTGTACCTACCAACCTGTATTCTGCAAATAATACAAAAACTAGGATACCTAGTGTAAATCTGTGATCTAAAACACTAAACTAAGTAGACATGCGAGCGCATTGTGAGTCCGAACTTGCCCGAAGTTGCATAAAATTGTACTGCAGCCAAGCCAAATATTATTTGTGTAAGCTGCTGTTGAGAAACTGCTGTTGGATTATATGTAAGTTACTATTAATAAATAAATAAATATTTGATATTATTTTATTTGTACTGTAGTCTATCTAAATTGCACTTGTGTCATTTCTCTGACATTCCTCACGTTTTTGATGTCCATAAATAAATATCTTAAGTTTCTTTCTAAAACCATAAATACTTTGCAGGTTCCTTATAGGCGGCGGAATGTTATTCCAACACTTTGTCGCAGCGTATCGGAAACTGCCTCTGAAGGCAGCTGAGCTATGTCGCTCCGTCCTGAGCTGCGACAACTTAGAACAAGCGCGGGACAAGTGAGGGTTATTACTCGACTTCCAAGATAGCTTGTCGTACAGGTACCTCGTACCTCGGAGTTTTGTAATTGACGACACCAAACAGAAGACACGCCAAGTGGATCTTGCGGCGGTGCCTCATCTTTAAGAGAAAGTGCTTGTTCAAATATGGCGTCACATGTGACCTGAACGGAATTTCAAAGCAGAACCGGGCACAAGCGTTCTGAACTCTTTGTATCAGCTTTTTTGTTTTTGTAAGTAGCCGTGGACCATAGACCGTATCCATGTAGTTTAATTTTGACAAAATAAGTGATTCCGCCAGTTGGATTCGTAGCTCTTCCTTCAAATACGGTCTCATTTTATATAATACCTTCAGTTTATAGAAGCAGTTTCTCACACAGTTCACAATATGTTTGTCGTATCGCAGTTCACAGTCCATCTGCAGGCCAAGGTTTCGCGCTTCGTAAGCGCGCTCGATGGGCTCCCCCATAATTGACACACTTGCAGATTGACTGAGACTAGATAGCTGATGCTTACTACCAAATATAATATATTTCGTTTTGATAGGGTTAAGCAACAGACAGTTATCAGTGTCCCAAGTGGCTATTTTTGCGAAATCTTCGTTTAGTTTCGTAACAGTTGTATCAATATCAGACGGCTTATATGGTATGTAAACTTGTATATCATCGGCGTATATATGAAAATTGCAGTGTTTTATATGTGATGAAATGTCAGCAGAATACAACGCAAAAAGGATAGGTCCCGTAATGGACCCCTGAGGCACCCCTCTATTAACTGGTTGCTTGTCTGTTAACAGTGAAGAACCATCTGTGCGACAAATTTTAACAGACTGGAAGCGATTACTAAGATAACTTTTGAACCATTTTATAGCTTTGCAATCAAAACCGTAATAGCTTAATTTAGATAGAAGGATATTTATATTTAAAGAATCGAATGCTTTAGAAAAATCTAATAACACCAAAAGCGTACACATGCCCTTGTCTTGTGCACTGAGTATGTTGTCAGTGACATCAAGCAAAGCAGTTGTAGCACTGCGACCTTTCCTGAACCCTGATTGTACATCAGGCAAAATACCATTTATTTCAATAAAATCTGTTAATTGCATACATACTGCCTTCTCTAAAATCTTAGACATACAAGGCAAAATACTAATAGGTCTAAGATCCTTTAACTCAACTGGGTTATCATGTTTTGGCAACGGTCGAACGATTGCATGTTTCCAAATGTCGATGATGATGAGATGATCGTTATTACATATTTGGTCTATGAAAAATAATTTTAGAGCAGAAAATTGTTCCAATATTCTTCTCACCGCTGCATGTACTGATAACCACCGTGTCTGAGAGGGGTGAAGTATTTTATTAACTTTTAAGTCACAAAATATTTGAAAGTTTTTAAGTTTGCCATTCTTTTTGGACTAGAAGAAAAGTAGTTGTAAATGTCCCCTACAAGATCCTCTATAAAGCGTGACAGTTTGGAACAAGCATATGACGCGCAGAGATGAAACAAATGGCAGGTGCATTTAAGAATAAAAATGTTGGGAATTTCTTTTTGCAGCAATGTTACAACAGAATCATTACGTTTGCCCCATCAGATGCAAAACCTATTAGATTATTTTTATATGGAATATCATTGTTTTTGGAATGGAGAGCAGCGTGATTGGTATTAAAAGAATAGACAGAGTTCGCAATAGCACACTGCGCTCCATAACTGGTGTGTTTGACGTGGGCCAAAAGGCTGCCAGATTGAAATGGGATTGGGCGGGACATGTGGCGCGTATGAACCCCGACCGATGGGCCGGAATCGTCACACAGTGGGTGCCTGATGGACGACGCAGTCAAGGAAGGCCTAGGAAACGCTGGCGTGACGATCTTGACTCATTCCGGAGCGGTTGGCAAGAGGCGGCGGAGGACCGAGATTTATGGAAGGAAATGGGGGAGACCTTTTCCCAGCAGTGGGACAGTATAGGTTAAGAAAAAAAAAACTTCTAAAAAAGTTTACAATGTGTTCAAATAAAGATACTGCATTAGCATCTTCTAACGGAATAAGAGCTAAAAAACAATCTTTGATGCGATGCTTTTTCGCATATCTCACGACTAAACACAAGTGTTTAGTTGTGCTAAGATCAGTGGACTCGTCAATAATAAGCGAAAACTTAGTTTGCCGTAGATCTTGACATAAATTATCAAAACTTTCTTTAGCTATAATATGATGAATTATGGCGTGATTTTTCGTCGAAGAACATTTTATCTCTTCTGCTATTTTTGAATCAGGACAAACGGATCGTATCAGTTTCGGTAGGTGCTTCATAATAGTGAATGGCAAATTGTGTTCAGCAACAAACGAGGCTAATCTTATTTCACCTGAAAATAAAATAAAGAATTAAAAAGACGTCGGTATAATCTAGTGGCAATTAGGGCACTAACTAATACTAGTAACTATACCAGAATGTGATAGGCTGATGATGATGATGTTTAGTATTCACTGATTATGTAGAAAACAAAATAATATAACAATGTAAGTAGTGACAAAAAAAAATAGTAAGTAAAAACTAATAGTAAAAAATAATTTTTACCTTGTTCAACTAGTGTATCAGATTTTCGAGTTTTGGTCACAGTAAATGATGATATCTTCGGTTGTGAATTTATATTTTTTGATGATACCGAATGTGCTTGTGCAGAACTATGTTTCTTTAGAGCGTCTTTGCCTGATGTAATGTTGATATCCTTATTACAACTCTTACAATATGCACGCCTTACAGGTATAGCTATACAGCTTACGCCTTTACGACTATCTTGCAGGCAGCCTGAAAATTTTTCTTCCCATTCTTTTTTATAATATTGTAGATATTTTTTTCTTTTTGCACTCGCGCTTGTACTCGGTTCTTCGTCAGACGACATTTTAATATTATTGTAGGCACTTCACATCTAAAAACTTTCTCTTCGAATTAAGAAAATTAATGAAAAAATAAAACCCGAATTACTGTTTATATAGACAAGTGTATTTCTGAACGAATAACGGGAAACCCCTTATAACTTCAAGTTGAAGGACTCAACTCAAGGGTATTCCCTAAAATGTATGGAACATTCCGCAATCTGCAATAACTAACTATTCATCCATTCTTACTATTGAGGGATTCCCCGTATCCGAAAACATAAATTAAAAGGGTTGCCAACTTAGAAATGTAAAATCGGTAGAAAAATCGGGCTAATTTCCTTGTATTCTCTGAAATCGTTGCTTTTCGGTAGGACAGACCCTATATCGGTAGAAATACCGAAAAATCGGTAGGTTCGAGACCACTGCCGGCAAGGCAGGTTGCCAGCCAGGCAAGTTGCCAGCAAGGCAAGGCAAGCCGTGCGCCAGGCAAGTTGCCAGCAAGGCAAGCCACCAACCGAGCAAGTCGCCGGCAGAAGCCAGGCAAGTTGCCGGTGAGGCAAGTTTGCCAGCAAGGCAAGCCGCCAGCAAGCAAGTAGCCGGCAGGGTAAGCCTGCGGCGGGGCAAGTTGCCCCTATAGGGCTCGGGCCCCCAGAACGACCGTGCGTTCGTATACGCCGGTAGAGGGGGGCTGGCAGCCGCTCTGTGCGGACGTGGCCACCCTCTCACGGGCAAGTTGGGCAAGCAAGCAAGCTTGGCAAGCCTGGCAAGCAAGTTGCTCCCCCAAGTTGCCCGCTCCAGGTGGACACGTCCGCTCTCGACCACGTCCCGGGAGCAACTGGTTAGGTAATAATATAAGAGTCTACTAGAATCAAAAACAGCAATGTTCATTTTAGAGTTTTGTCACAATTCATAATATTAAGATTATAAATTATTAGCTTGTTATTGGTAACTGTAATTTTTGTGAATGGCTGCAGATTATCTTCTAGATATTACATAATATTAAAAGTAAGGGACTCTTAAATGTAACTACAATAAAATAAAATAAATAGTTTGGACATTGCGGGTTCTGAATAATACGTGTGGACTTTGCTGTTTCTGTTGCAAACGTCGTTGGACATTGCTTATTTTGAAACATACCTATTTTAGCTCTGTGCCTTCGGCTTGACCTTTCGGAGATTAGCTATCATACCTATCGTGTGCAACAGTTAGATACCTACAGGTTATGTCTGCGAGAAGGGCTCTGCGCAGGGGGGAGCGGTGAGGGGCGCTCCCCGCGCGCGCGCTACCGGCAAGTCTGTGCGATGCAAAGGCACGCACGTTTCGTTAGTACGCTGTTTATTACCGAAGTATGCAGTGGTTTATACCCTGTTAAACGTTGTTGTAACGTTCGATTCAATTGAAGTGAAATTGCTAGTGCCGTGCGTGCATGTGATCTTTGCAGATTATACTGCGCTGCGGACGGTAAATAATTTTACGAATATTTTATGGTTATGTCTGTGAGTAATGGCACGACTTTCAATGTCGGAGAAAACATAATGAATTTGATTTTAATTGAAAAGCTAGTAAACAAGTCATAAAATAAAAATGTGAAATACCTATAAAAGATTTGGTACGACTATTTGATTTGGTATTAGTAACATTAATGTCATGATGCAATAGTCTGAATTTTACAGAGTGAAATACTTTTCTTATTTTAATATTTAATTTATGCATTTCCGAGTGTTTAATTTTGTAGCAGGTTTCCTTTTGGCGGTAACAAGTTGGTTCTGAAATATTTTAACCTATGAACCATGGCCAATTATCTCGAGGGCTAGCCCATCGGCTACCCATCGGCCTGTGAGCCACAGCTGGTCGGCCCGTGAGCCACAGCCCGCAGGCCCGGGAGCCGCAGCCGGACGGCCCGTGAGCCGCAGCCGGTCGGCCCGTGAGCCGCAGCCGGTCGGCCCGTGAGCCGCAGCCGGTCGGCCCGTGAGCCGCAGCCGGTCGGCCCGTGAGCCGCAGCCGGACGGCCCGTGAGCCGCAGCCGGTCGGCCCGTGAGCCGCAGCCGGTCGGCCCGTGAGCCGCAGCCGGTCGGCCCGTGAGCCGCAGCCGGTCGGCCCGTGAGCCGCAGCCGGTCGGCCCGTTACTTGCAACCTCCACTGACTGAAGGACTGCTGTCGGCTGCTTAGTAGTAGTTTATCCATGTGTGGCCGCATTATTATTGCACCCCATGTTATGCCTTACGTGTATAAGTTTGTCAAGCGCATCAGACGGGCAGGGATTAACGTATATCCCCTTCTTTTGCTAAAGATGAAGCAAGTGAACAATTTCGTAACGTTGGGCGAGCTCCTTGATGAAAACGCCGAATCATCTGAAAATAACGAAATTTTGGAACGGCTGAAAATACTAGCACAGGAACACATGCCAGAAGGCTGGACAGAATGGAGGGTTGTAAACTTTTCAAAGAGGAAATTTTTGGAAACACTATCGACCCCCAAATATTAAATAAGGTTAGATTCTGCTTGCCTACTGTAGATATCGTAAAAGCCTTCTACCCAAATGCCACCCAAGTATCAGAAAAAACCCATAAAGACATAAAATTAAAAATGATCAACTGGAATTTCACCAGAGCCCTAATAATCAGAACATCGCCAAACAATTCCCGGAGACAAAAGAATCTATAAAAACAATTTAAATGATTCAAATTTTCAGAGAACTTCTGACAACTTGCTACAATATGTTCGTGGGCACCGCGCTGAAACTTAGGAAATAAGACTAAACCGCTTCAGCGTCAGAAATAACATTCTCGCAGCTAGACTTACTCAAATACCTCCATCGGAGACACATTTGTTTGATGAACAAAAATTGTTGACCCTAATTAAAGACGCAGGCGGTACTTCGTGTATATTTTTCTCAAATTATAGCACGGAAAGACCAAAGCATCCGAAGTCAAAGACGCCATTTCAGAGACCCACGTGTCGCACGTCACCATCCCGCCCAGCCCCAACACAACCAGCAAAGGGCAATAACAAATCCTCGTGGAGCACTCGACCAGTTCAAGGAGGAAAGCGAAATCAGAGTCAGGCAAAAAGAAAGCCACAAAAGCCGACATAGATCCAAATCGCAAAGATATTGACAATTTTCAAGGGGGGCAGCTGTTTTATTTCAAGGAGCAATAGAGAAAATTAGAGGCTCCCAAGTTAATACTAAAGATCATCACCGGTTGTTCAATACCCTTCGCAAAAAAAAAAAAAAAAAAGCCCTCCTCAATTCTCCTAAGCAGCTCTATTTTAAAAAGATACGAGACAAAATCCTCTCCTACAATGGCAAAAGAGATACAAAGTCTTCTTAGATTCAACATTATAGAACGGGTTCGAAAGACCCAGACGGGATTTCTTTCCCGAATGTTTTTAATTCCCAAATCGGACGGAAAAATAAGCCAAATATTCGATTTGCGAGGACTGAATCTTTACCTGGGGCCCTACCATAGCGTGCACAAGTAATGTTATTTTGATATTACTTTCTAATTTCGTACCATAGACTTTAAAATACATTATCATTATGTTATCACAATGGCTAGGACGTTTTGATGACGTCATTCTATTTTGTTCACTTATATTAGATGTTTTTTTTTATCTGTGGTCATTACTTGGTTAATGACCGCAGTGATGCCAATTTAGGGTATTTTACCCTAGATTTAGAGTAAAAATTATGTCGCCTAGATTTAGAGTAAAAATTATGTCGCAGGGTAATTTTTAGGGTCTAGAATTGTTTAGGGAGTTTAGAGGTAATCTTGAGGGATTTTTTTGGCTACAAACAACAACTCTTGTAACGTTGAAAGCTGATTAATTATGGCTACAGATATATTAGTATTGTACTAAGTATAATAATAATGGCGTGTGTAAATCAGAACGCACGTTAGATAAAAAAATCAACCATTGAATATGAAAAAACTTTTTTTATTAATTATCTAATACTAAAACTTTAGCCTTATGGTATTTTTATATAAATAGTTATGATTTAAGGGTAAAATTAATCAGGCGTTGGGGTAAAATGAAATCTAGCTTGGCATCGCTGCATTGCCGTCAGATTGCTGGAGTTATGGCGCCAACGTGGAAAAAAACATGTCGGCTCGTTGGAGTATTTTCCTAAACTTGTGTATTTTCGAGTGTTAATGTGTAGTAAATGATAAATTGTTATTTATTAAGTGCTCGAGTGTGGATATGTGATATAACGAGGTGAAACATGTCTTTTCATGTTGTTTCCAAAACTCCATAGGAGCCTCTTGTAAAGTCTCCACCACTTTACCAAGGGCATGAGTTTGACTTGACCGTGACTTACTTTGCTTGACTCTGACTGTGACTTGTTTGACGCTATTAATACCATCTAAACATGGTTAATATTACGACTAAAGGACATTGAATTCACGGTCATGAATATTTTAACAAAAATAAAAGTCACATTGCTTGCTTTGCGTGGAATGCGTGGTCCATGATACCTTACCTACTACCCAAAGCGTGGTCTTTCTATGTCTAAAATCTTGCTAAAATCGATTTTCCTGTTTGAGTAAATAGTGTTTTTTCTGTGCTTTTTTTTCGTTGTTATTTTAGGGATTAAATACTTAATTCACACGGGAACAAAACAAAAACATAACAACTCGGTTTGATTGAAAAAGTGAGTGCAATGGAAACTTTTTTTATTTTTTTACTTTGTGGTTATATGTAACTAACTATAGACCAATTTCTGTGCTAACTTCACTCTCAAAAATTTTCTATTATCGATGTTATTGCTGACGGCTGCTGGTCTAAACGTTCCTACAAGAGTAATTATGCTGCGCTTTCTGGCGCAGCAGCTATAGTTGGTAAGAGATTTAAAGAAGTTCTTTACTTAGGGGTGAAAAATAAATTCTGTTGCATATGTACTCGTGCGCAAAATAAAGAAGAACCACCAAAAGAACATAAATGCTATAAAAATTATACAGGTCCTTCTTCTGGAATGGAAGCAGAAATCATTGCAGAGGGATTTAAAAATTCCGTAGACATGTATGGCATTATATATGGACGTATTATTGCGGATGGTGACTCAAGCACTTACGCAAAAATTTTGCAAGAAAGACCGTATAAAGATATTACAGTGGAGAAAATTGAATGCAGAAATCACATATTACGTAATATGTGCAACAAATTAGTTGCCACTAGTAAAGACACAAAATATCCTCTGAGTATGAGAAAAATGCTAACCACACAAAGAATTCTTGCCATCAGGAAAGTTATTTGTTCAGCTATAAAAAAGCATTAAAATAATACTGTTGAATTAGGAATAGGAATCAATAACCTTTATGTTGACATTTCTAATTCATACAATCATGCATTTGGTCATCACGACGACTGTTTGGATCACTATTGCTGCAGTGAAAAGAAAAATGAAGACCTTGTGCCGAAATTAAAAAGTTCTGCATTTTGGTCTAAAGTTCAATACATTGTGGGCCTAGTTGCCACACACTCACGAAGTTTGATCAATGATTGTGACAGTAATGCTGTTGAACAGTTTAACAGCATAATTGCAAAATTCGTAGGTGGTAAAAGAACGAACTTAATACAACGACAAACTTATCAATCTAGATGTGCGGCAACAGTTGTAGCATACAATACGAAAAGGCCATTATACAATTTACAAAAATCTATTTTGGGAAAGAGCCCTAAATCAAAAACGAAAGCATTTGAAGAGAAAATAAAACAAAAAAACAAATTGAGAAGAAATACCAAAGTTGTTAAAAAACTTAATTTAAGCAAAACACTGACATCGGCTGCAGCCACGGACAAAAACTATGGAACAGACAGTTGTGAAAAGCCTGATATGAAAGAAGAGGTTAATGAGCTGGCAAAACGAAGTTTCTTGAAAAATTTACAAAAAACTGAGGTCGAAAGGTCGCAAATTGAACGAGCTACTATCTTACAACGGGATAGTAGCGAGTGGTTAGAGCTTCGTAGGAATTTACTAACAGCATCAAACTTCGGGAAGATTATCAATAGACGCCCGACCACCAGCGCAAGTATAGTAAAAACTTTACTGTATAAAAGCGACATTTCAAACGTAGCCTCAATAAAACACGGCATAGATAACGAAACTATTGCTCTCAACCAGCTCGCAAAACAGGAAGGAGTTCAAATAAGCCCATGTGGATTATTTATAGACAGTGAAATACCGTTTTTAGCAGCCACCCCAGATGGCATAGTCGGTAATGATACAATAGTGGAGATAAAATGTCCAATTTCTGCCTTCAAAATGCCAATCAAAGATGCCGTTGAGAAAAAAAAATCTAGTTTTGGACTATAAAAGATAATCAAATGGTTATTAACAAGAACCATACTTGGTTTTATCAAGTCCAGGGACAGCTTCATATAAGCAAAAGAAATGTGTGTCTTTTTGCGGTGTGGTCTGGTGAAGATCAAAAAGTGACTGTGGAAAAAATAATTCGCGAAGATGACTTTTGGGAAAATAAAATGGTTGGCAAACTTTCCGAATTTTATATCGAGCACATATTGCCTGAACTAGTTGACCCACGTCAAACAAGAAGCATGCCATTAAAGCAACCAACAATTCCCAAAAAACGCCACCTCCAAGAAAAAACTGATGCTAAACCCTCAAAACTAGTAAACACACAATTCTGTCCAGACACAGTCCATGCTATAGATTTAGCTACTCCTGGAACCTCATACAAAGGGCAAGTTTTATCATTTGCTGAATATTGATTACCACTATTTAATATGATAAGAATAATTTAATAAATGTTATCATTAACGTCGAGTCTGTCATACCACTCACTAAACTAAACCAATCTGACAAGACTAAAAATATCAGTATCTCTTTTCATTTTAATATGTGAGAGAAGGATGGCAACAATTTAAGAGCTGTAAAATTTAGTTTAGCTTAGTTTAGAGTGCATCAGAATCGATACCATTACCTACCTCTTATTTTTTAGTTGTAGTCCTTACAAATGTGAACTACATATTTTGAACTTCTCCTGTAAAAATGAGAATACGAATAATGTAAATTGACTAGATACATAACACTAAAAAACTATCTTATAAATAAAGTCTATTCCATATTATTTATTGCTATTATATCTATATAAATAAAACCCAAAGACCTGACAAGCCACTACTGGCTGGACATAAATATTAGCAGCCTAAGCATCCTAGATACGTTATTTTTTTGTAAAATATAACCTGGATTAAATAATAGGCTCCTTTTTTATCCCGAAAAAGGGTAAATTATTATATAGTTCGAAACTATATCATATAACTCCATATTTTTTTCCGTGTGTGCAAAAATGTCCCTTTTTTTTAAGGAATAAAAAACTCAAGGTTGTAAGTCAACAACGCAATCAAAAGATACGGTCAGTTGTTTACATAATATTTTGATTGATAACTCACAAATGCAATCCTATAGGATACTTTCCGTTGACATAGAATAATGAGGCAAGAAACGGTCTTACAGTATAAAGTAAAGAACTAAAACATCTTAATTTTGAAGTAACATATTTTTTTTGTTATTATACCTTTTTTGTTAGTATTTATGGAAGAACCTGTTTGGCAAATAAAAGAAAAACTAAAAGTTGCGTTTATCCTTCAATATTTCAACCTATTAAACCTTATTATCTACATACATATTTATTAAAATTGTACGGAACCCTCGGGGTGCGAGTCCCACTTGTCTACTCTTATATAAATAAAATCTTAGAAATCTTCTGCTTCTTATTATATAAAAGACGTTGTGTGTATGTATGTTTTTTACGGCTCCAAAATCTGAATATTGTATAAATCTAGAGATAAATATAAACTGTTTTTTATGTATTTTTTTTTGGGTTAAAGGTCTGGTTTAGGAGATATGACCCGGGATCGGGTACCCCGTGCCACGAGGTTTTTGGGTTTTTTGGTCTTATCCCGGCAAGTTCAACCTAGCAAAGCATAGCATAGCATAGTTCAGTTTAGTTTAGTTTAATGTTTAGCTTTCTGACACTGTCTCCAGCGTAATATTTTAATTAGAGAATTTATTTAGGTTATTTCAATTTAATTTATATACTTTATTATTTTTATATTGTAGAAAACCTAACAATAAATAACAAATACAATTTTGAAAAGTGAAATAAACAATTTACGGTTTTGCGCGCCGCGACCGAACTCAGCTAATCGCCAAAACACCAAGTGCACCAACACTATGCTTATCCTGTGTGTTATTGCTCCTTGCCGCTTTACAAGGTCGAGTGCGCGAGTTGTGTACACTTTAGCTGCGCGCGACTGCCGCGCTGCCGTGGTTGTGTTTCACACTAATGCGGGTGATGCGAGACGCGCGGGTGAAATCAGAAATTTTTCTTGCCTTATACCCAGCCTTAAAAACATTTGAAGTGCTCCCAAAACTTAACTGGCGCAGCCGGTAGGATTCGCTCGTAATAGCGCTGCGCTAGTTTTCGTGATTATCCGGGTATCCAAATTTACCTGATCGCGGGAATGCGGCGTGAGTGAATCTTCAAACCAAATAAATTTGTTATGAACGGGACACGCAGGATGGAAGCGGTCGGTTGGTGAGTAAAACTTTTCGCCATCCTTTCCAAATCCTAACCTTCCACGAATATTGTTATTATTGAGATAAGACTTCGCTCATTATAACGTGTCTGGTGACTCAATATAAAACTTTGTTTAGTTCACCGTTAGTGATAAGCATTCTAAGAAAAATTTATAGAGTAGACTAAATGTAGAGACAACTTAGCCAATAAGTATTTTAAAATTAAATTTTTGCATTCTGTAACTTGATCATTACTCTGTACTTTTAAGAATTCTGAGTAAACTTTATATAGTAAAGTAAATGTAGAGACCTGTTAGAAAAAAAATATATTTTAAAATTAAATTTTTGCATGCTGTAACTTGCTCATTACTCTATACTTATAATAATTCTGAGAAAACCTTATAGAGTGAAGTAAACGTAGCCACATCTTACTCAATTAATATTTTAGAATTTAATTTTTGTATTCTCTAACCTGCTCATTACTCTACGAAAAAAATGGCCCAAGTAGAAGAGGTCGTACCGATTCCACGCGAAATTTTGAACCTTGTTCCTATTTATGGAGGAGACAAGGGCACATTAAATTTGTACATTAGAAAATGTGAATATGTAATTAGCAGGTATAGAGGCAGTGTTGCGCAGGATTTATTTGTGTATCAATCTGTAACAAGTCGACTTAATGATAAAGCGGCTGCTTTATTATCTGAACGCGAAGATGTTACGACCTGGACTCAGTTAAAAGAATTACTGAAACAACATTTTGGAGATCCGCGTAGTGAACAGTGCATAAATATTGAACTTGAATCAATGAAAATTAAATCAGGCGAAAGTTATTTGGAATTTTGTAATTGTATTCAAAGTGTTCGATCATTATTAATTTCCAAAGTGAATATGTTAGATGACGTCATTTTAAAACGCGCAAAAACAACTATTAATAATAACACGTCATTAAATGTATTTCTTTACAACTTGCCCGAGGATATGGTGCGAATAGTAAGACTATAGGCCCCGGCGACCTTGGAAGATGCTCTGAGTGTAGTGCTTGGAGAAGTGAACTTCCACGACCAGTATAATATGCGAAAACGTATGCACGGTATTAATAGTAACAGTTCAGTGCCAAGGCCGACCTTACCGCAAAATCCTGGCTTAGGTTTTAAATTTGGCGGGAACCCACAACCCAGTGGATTTAGATTCCCTGCTCCATCACCAAATAATAATACAACGCCTAAATTTAATTTCGGCATTCAACCCACACCTTTTAGGATGTCTCAAGGTCATCCGCAAAATTTCGGCTATCGCCCACAGCTTGGGTTACGTCCACCTCAGTTCAGATATACTCCACCACATCGCATCGGTTATAGACCACAGTTAGGCTACCGCCCACAATTTAGTAACAATCAGCCGCAACCTTTAGGCTTTAGGCCAAACCCTAATGTAGGGATGACACCCCAACAATTCGGATATAGACCACCCCAAGTCCAGCCGCCACGCTTGCAAACTTCAGACGTAACTATGAGGACAGCCCTTCCATTGCCACGCGAAGGTTTTAAGCTCAACGAGATGACTGAATATGACGACGAACAGTATCATGAATATTACGATGATAACGAGTTTGACTACGGTCAATACGAATGCACGGACGACGTTGAACACGAAGTATACAACAGCGAAACAGAATTGCCTCAGGAACAATTAACTGAAAATTTTCCTATACCGGCCTCGACAATAGACAAGAAATCGTAGAACTAAATTGTGACCCCACGCTTAAATTACCTCACATTTATATCCCGGAAATAGATGCAAAAATGATGATTGACACTGGTAGTACAAGGTCATTCTTGAGCCCTCAAAAAGCATACCAATTCTTTTACTATGATATCAGGTATGAACCTTTCCAAATTGTCAGTACTCATGCATCCAGTAGACACAGTGAGGTTATCGAAATTCCACTGTTACCGACATTCAACAGTAATGATTTTCACAAATTTTATTTGTACGATGTCGACTCGCGCTACGATGGTTTAATCGGAAATGACTTGCTGAGACAATTGGATGCAGTAATCGATCTCAAACACTCAGTTTTAAAAAGGAAAACCACATGCATTCCAATAATTAACACAAATCTGGACTATGTAATTGAACTTCAACCGCGGTCTGAACAACGCGTCAAACTGCCTACAGACCAACATTCAGGCGATGCTATAATTAACTATAGGGAATTTGGCCCTGGCGTACGAATGCCAAGTGCATTAGTAAATTGTGTCAACGGATACGCTACTACAGTAATCCAAAATGCCTCTGACGAACGAGTAATTCTCACAGTTAAACAACCCTTGCAAGTTTTGAATCATTTAAATACAGATTCTGACCTTTCCTTCTCTACAAACGTGACAAGCGTACAAACGGACAAAATACTTGAAGAAAATTTAAATAAACTCAGATTGGACCATACTAACAGCGAGAAACGTAAGAAAATTTCTAAGCTCTGTAGAGAATACAAAGATATTTTTCACTGTGACCAGTTGCCTTTAACTTTTACCAACCAAGCAAAGCATAAAATTCGTACCAAAAATGAAGACCCGATTTTTGTGAAATCATATAGACAGGCTCCGACACAAGCAAACGAAATAAATCGACAAGTGCAGAAAATGTTACAAGACAATGTTATCCAAGAATCACATTCTCCGTGGAATGCTCCGGTGCACCTAGTGCCGAAGAAAATTGATGCGTCTGGAGAGTAAAAATTTCGTATGGTTATAGACTATAGACGCCTCAATGAAATTACCATCGACGATAAATACCCTTTACCAAATATTAACGACTTGCTTGACAAATTAGGTAAAACTGTTTACTTCAGTACAATCGCTTTAGCAAGCGGTTACCATCAGATTGAAGTTGAGGAACAGGACAGACAGAAGACTGCTTTCAGCAGTCTTTTTGTATGGTATACCTTGATGACGTCATAATTTTTTCATCTAGCCTCGAAGAGCATATCCAAAAACTGCGGCTAGTTTTTGATAGGCTCAGACAAACCAACCTCAAGGTACAACTTGACAAATCAGAATTTTTGCGAAAAGAAGTATTGTATCTTGGACATACTATTACAAAAAACGGGCTGAAACCTAATGACGACAAAATCAAAGCTGTATGTATGTGTGTGTTTATGAACTAGAACTTAATAGTAATAAATAAAAAATAACATTATGTGTAATATGTGTAAATGTAGAATGCGTGCATGCCCGGAGCACTCACGCTCTCTCTAATGCTTCTTCTTGCGGCGGCGTCATGTGGCGGGTCGCCCTCTTCCCTGCAATATGGCGAGGAGAGCGATGGCTGGCGCGTGCGTCACACTCGTGAACGGGGGCTGCTTGCGGGAGCTGGACTGCTCGTGGCATGCACGCAACTTGGACAAATTATAGTTTTAAATTGATAAAATGTCATAGTTATATTACTAACATTAATTTTAAGTATAGCTTTAAGGAAAATTCCTTCTGTATTGTAAGAAATATTTCAATGTAATAAATAAATAGAAGTTAATAAAAGACACGGACCCTGGAGTCTGTGGAGAGCTGTAATTAATTAAAAAAAAAAAAAAAAAGCTGTAATTAACTTCCCAATACCAAAAACCACGACCGAAATTAAAAGTTTCCTTGGACTGGTTGGCTATTATAGACGTTTTATTCCCAAGTTTGCAAAATTAACCCAACCATTGACTGCCTGTTTGAAAAAACGCAATAAAATCATCATTGATCAAAATTATATCGACGCATTTAATAAATGCAAGGAACTCCTGACAAACGCACCGCTTTTGCAATACCCCGACTACGAAAGACCGTTCATTTTAACAACAGATGCTTCATACGTAGCTTTAGGGGCGGTTCTCTCACAAGGACAAGTTGGCAGTGACAAACCAATAGCTTACGCAAGCCGAACTTTGAGCGATACAGAGACTCGTTATAGCACTATAGAGCGAGAGCTACTCGCTATTATCTGGGCGACCAAACATTTTTGGCCATATTTGTATGGAAGAAAATTCTACATATACACCGATCATCGACCGTTAGCATGGCTGAATTCCCTAAAAGATCCAAATAGTAAACTCACACGATGGAGATTACGCCTTCAAGAGTTTGACTTTGAAATAATATATAAAAATGATAAACAAAACACGAATGCAAACGCCCTAAGTAGGATTAAGGTTAATGCCTTAGATTCGGATGATGAAGGAAACTCAATGGCAGTAAACTTGGACAGAAAAGAGCGTAAATTACAGAAAGAAATGGACGAGGTAGTTCAAAACATCATACAATTGTTAGGTGGTAAAAGGGAACGACACGATTCATCAACTATTACGATATCAGATGTGAGTGAAACAATTTCTGCTAGTCGTAGCAATATTTCAGACTCTTCAGATACCGCTGTACTGTTTTCTGAGCTCCAGATAGAACGCCCGGTTATCCAATCAGCATCTGAAAGTAGTAAGTCACAAACTGTTCATTCAGCCGCCGATTTATAATCAACAGGAATACCCATTTTACACGAGGCTATTGACAACAAGCCTAACCAAATTTTAGTATTTTCATGGCTTAAAAATGAATTGCATGTAAAGGAACTTTCTCGCGAATAACACAAAATTTTAGAGGTTTTCATGCCTAAAAATAACCCAGAATTAGTTAAAACATTCCTCAAAGAGTACATCAGGCCAAAAATTTAATATTTTATCTTTTTCGAAGAAAATGAACATCGCCGACAGTTTAGTAACATAGTTGTTAGAATATTTAAAAAGGACATGATTAACCTATATCAGTGCACAGAACGAGTTGTATATGTTGAGGAAGAAAGTGAACAGAAAGCGATAGTTCTGAAATATCATGAGGGAAAGACATGCCATCGTGGTATTAAGGAAACATTAGTCAGGATTCGTAGAAATTATTATTGGAGTAAAATGGAAGAGACAGTAGCAGCAATTATAAATGCCTGTGAAGCATGCAGGAAAATGAAGTACGACAGGAAGCCCCTAAAACCCGTCTTACAATTAACACAAACACAAGATGCGCCGTTCCAGGAGTTATTCATCGATCTGTTTTCCATAGAAGGCAAATACTACTTAACTCTAATCGATGCATTCAGTAAATTAGGGCAAGCCATTGAAATACCAAACAAATCAACACCGGAAGTTGTGAGAGCCCTAATGAAGTACTTTTCTTTTTATGGAATTCCCAAAAGGATAAGTTCTGATCCCGGCATGGAATTCAATAACGAGTTAATGAAAGAATTCCTCAGTCTCCACAAAATAGAACGTCACATAAGGAGAATCAATAATCCGAACTCAATGGGACTAATCGAACGGTTCCATTCAACAATTATTGAAATATACAGATTAGGCAAGTATGAACAGAAATGCACCGACGCTGCGTCGATCATGACGTACTCAGTTATGGCATATAATCATACAATACACACGACGACAGGCCTAACTCCATTTGAAATCAGATACAGACAATCCATTTAACGTAGAATTTGAAAAAGCATATACTCAGCAACTAGTAAAAGATCATGAGAAGCGCACGAAATTCTTGTACAAGCAATTGGCGAAAAATATAGTGGCTAATAAGCAACTTATTAGGAAAAAACGAGGTGGTGAGACTAATATTAAACTTCTACAAAAAGAGACTGTTTTCGTAAAAGACATCAATAAAAGGAAAAGTAAAGATAAGGCTAGATAGTATAAAAAGGCGAAAGTCATAGGTGTGACTGAAAGGAACGTTGCCCCTATTAAAGTAGAAACAGCAAGGGGAGACACAAAGGCTCCGATTAAAAACATAAAACGCCCTCCGCAGGTGGTGTATCCTGATGCTAGCGACATCGGCTACTTCTCTTCATCTGCAATCACTGGAAGGTAATCCAGGAGTCCTGCCAGTAAAAGAAGGCCAAGCATATGTGGAAATAGATAATTGGACAATTTTAAAAACCCTGAAATTAGATAACGTTTATACTGATTTGAATATCGTCATAGCAAAATTTACCGATATAAGTGAGGGTGGCACAGGTCAGGTGTAGTCTTCGAAGTGGATTGAAAGACGTAGTTGAATCTACACTAATATTATAAAGAGGAAAGATTTGTACCTATTTTTGTATGTTTGTAATGAATAGGCTCCGAAACTACTGAACCGATTTGAAAAATTCTTTCACTGTTGGGAAGCTACACTATCCCCGGGTGACATAGGCTATATTATATTTTGTAGCGAGGCCGAAGGCCGAGCTTACACTCGTGCGAAGCCGGGGCGGACGGCTAGTTGTTTTATATTTATTAGTAAGAAGTAAGTGTTCATGACAGCCGCTGGTAAGATGGAAGAGGGTGTTGCCAGGCCTCGATGATAGAATAGACTTATATGATAATGTGGCCAGTTACTGGACATTAGTAATGTACAACATCTCCCTTATTTTAAAATAAGCTATTATTAAATACATTAATTATATAAGTGAGGCAGAATGACTTTATGTGAGTAAGTATAACACAATGATGTACGACTAATAACTAAGACTAAGATATATAACTGAATACAAAACTTCTTAGGATAAATTATGATTAGATTAAAAATAAGACTATTTTATTACATACTAAATTTAAGACATAATGAGTATGTAACATGACATTAGAAACTAAGATCCTATTTGTTTGTATATCTTTGAACAGGTTTAACATTTCTCCCGCTCCTTGTCACATGTTGAGACTTACCAGTACCTGGAACTGGAGGTGCGATAGGTACTGTACTCTGCTGCTGTTCATGGTCTGAAGCTGACGGAGACAACTGTTGAGTTACAGGAACGGTTTGGTTATCAGTACTTACAGGTTCGTTGAGTTGTACCTGGCTCGGCTTTGTAGGACTAGGAACTTTCAAAAGATGTTGTCTGTTTCTTCTGCATTCTGAACCATCTGGTGATTCTACGATGTATGATCTAGGCTCTATACATTTCTTTTTAATTTTAGCCGGTGACCATACACTTTTTTTTTAATACCCCACTCAAACATGTAGTTTTTTAGTTCGGCTGAATTGAACGATGGTCCATTATCACTTTGGAGGTATACTGGGATACCATGTCGACTGAAGACCGATTTCAGGACCATTATTAAAGCTTTAGCACTTGTGCTAGGTACTACAGATATTTCTATGAAGTTTGAATAATAATCTTCAATAATTACATACTTTTTGCCTTTGCAGTCAAAGAAATCGACACCTACTTTTTCCCATGGCAAGTTAGATTGTTCATGTGGCTGCATTGGTTCAGCTGGATTTGCATTTCTATGCTTTAAGCATGTATGACATGACTCGACTAAATTTTTAATCTCTGTTGATATAAATGGCCAGAAAACAATACCTCTAGCAAAGCTTTTCGATCTGTCAACTCGGAGGTGGCCACTGTGTATTATTTTCAAAATTTCTGGTCTAATTTTCTTGGGCATTATGATGCTGTTACCTCGAAATAGCAGTTCAGCTTCGGTATGTATCTCGCTCCGGAAATTCCAATATTCTTGTACTAACTTGTGTACTTGTTTTTTACATGCAGGCCAGCCTTTTTGACAGTAGGTCTTTAGTATCTGCATGCTGTCGTCGGCGCTCGTAGCTCCTTTCAGCCACTGAAGTCTTTCTGGTGAAACAGGTAAATTTTTGATTAACATATTGACATGGACTATGACATCGTCATCGAGTTCATCGGAACTAGATTCAGGTAAGGCTGCTCGGGACAGTGTATCAGCAATGTACATTTCTGTTCCTCGTTTATAGCAGACCTCGAGATGATATGCCTGTATTTTCATCATCATGCGCTGTAGACGGGTTGGAACTTCAACAAGAGGCTTCTTGAATAAAGTTATTAGTGGACGGTGATCAGTTTCGACTGTGACTACTTGACCATAAATGAATTGATGAAATCTGACACATCCAAAGACAATTGCATATAGTTCTTTCTCTATTTGTGCCATTCGTTGTTGTGTGGGTGTCAATGTTTTAGACGCATAGTATATTGGATGACCATTTTGCAATAATACCGCACCGGCTGCTGTACTACTGGAATCGACAGACAGAGTTATTTGTTTATTGACATCAAAGTGTGCTAGGACTGGTGCACTGCATATTATACTTTTCAGTTGATTGAAAACTTGTTCGTAGTTAGCATTCCACACAAATATGGCATCTTTCTTTAATAAATCTCTTAATTGACTGACTTCTGAAGCAAGATTTGGTATAAAAGGACTTAGATAATTTAAAAGGCCTAGAAATCTTTGTAGATCTTTACTACAAGTTGGTGACGGCATGTCTTTAATGGCTCTGACTTTGTCTGGATCTGGTGTGATACCATCACCTGAAAATATGTGACCTAGGTATTTAACCTGCTGAGTAGCAAAGGTACACTTTGACTTATTGAACTTGACATTAGCTTCTGTAGCTCGTTCTATGACTAATCTTAGACGTTCATTATGCTGAGCCAGCGATTCCCCTGAGACCATCAGATCATCGCTGTAGACTGTGACTCCAGGTATGTCTCCAAATATTTCTGTCATTACCCGATGAAAGTATTCTGGTGCGCAGTTGATACCGTATGGAAGCCGTTTGAAACGGTACCTACCAAAAGGTGTATTGAATGTAGTGAGGTATGAGCTTTCCTTATCAAGACAGCACATCCAAAAACCACTACTGGCATCAAGATTTGAAAACCACTTTGACCCTGCGACCTTGGAACGAATCATATCTACCGTTGGAATCGGATAATGTGACCTACATATTGCTTCATTGAGATTTCTTGGATCTAGACATACGCGTAATTTACCATTTTTCTTTTCAACTAATAAAAGTGAACTCACCCATTCTGTTGGCTCGGTGACTTTCACGATGACATTCATTTCTTCCATATTCTGAAGCTCTTTCCTCAGGCTCTTGTTCAACGCAAAAGGTACTTTGCGCGGCGCGTCGACTATTGGCTTGACTTCTTCACGGACTGAAATGTGACAGAGACCTGGGAGACATCCTAACCCCTCAAAGACTGACTTATTGCTATTTAGCAGATGTTTTAACTCGTGTTTAGACTCATTATGACTTTTACTTATTGACTGTTCACTTTTTATTTTAAAAACACGGTTGACAAGGCCTAATGCACTACAGGTTTGATGTCCAATGACCGTTGGTGAGTTTACATTGGCTATTATGAATGTAACTTGACTTGACACACTTTTATTATTCAAATTGTATTGAACTATTAGTTGGCACTCACCAAATACAGGGATACGGTCTCCACTATACGTAGACGGAGGAACCAATGGACACAAGTACGCTGTAACCGGATAAGAGATAGCGATATTTTCTAAGAGTGTTGCCACTTTATTATGGCTCCATAGAAGATAGGGAAGTTAGGGTGGGTTTTATTACTATTGTAATAAAATAAAAAACAGTAAAACTTCAGGTTATATTTTATTTTATTTTACAAGGAAAACAAACAGCTGCTAACAAACACGGTAGATATACAATGAATAGTTACACAAAAGCCAGAAAAAAGTTTTCACTAATATAAACTAAAATTGTGTAAATGCCTTGTTGCAACACCAACATAGGCCTGCATAGATAGGTAGAATTTAGACAGTAGGTAAGATAGTTGATAATTAGTATTTACATGAAGATATATTAAGTTAAATTAACAGAAATAAGAACAAAATCAATACATAATAGCCAAGTTACGATTATAAAGCCTCTTATAAAGTTACTGATTAATGTATTTATAGGTTTATTTTGCTATTTTATGATTACGTTAAATATGATTGAATCGAAAAAGATGACAAAGCCAAACGAATAAGCAGTTACTTGCCCTTTATATTAAGAGCCTGTTGAGAATAATTGTTTATTAATCAAAATTTTGAAAATATTGTACCTCGTTGAAAATAAGTCAACATGCTGAGAAAAGTTAGAGTTAAAATTAGTAAACGTACGCAAAAAGAAAGAGTTTCCACGATAATTTGTACTATGGCGGGGGATACATAGACGAAGGTGGCTTTTGCGAGATGAGATTGATGGCGAGACAAGCTTGACTTCAGCCAGCAGGGATGAGCAATCAAATCTATTAGACACAATATTGTGAAGAAAGGAGAGGTCTGCAGCCTCCCTTATTCTATGAAGAGGCAACTCGAATTGAGTCTTCAAATTTTAATGTTTTATTGATTTTTAAATAAAATCAGTTTACTATATATATTTCTTATTTTTTCATTAGGTTCTGATACTCGCTTAGCTACATAATGTAGTCTCACTTTTAAGTACTCCCATATGATCGCTTTTGTGAGCAGAAGCTCGTGATTATCTAAAGGTGAACAATCAAATATATCACCATGACCTTTAAAGAAGTGTTTACAGCTACATATTTTAAAACTTTCGTGAAGTAAATATTGTCTCGCATTCTTACGTGTGATTAAATTAGTCATATTTCTCTTAAGAACCTTTTCAGTTAACAAGCATATATCGACAACATCTTTACTAGGAAAGCAAAGACCCCCCTTATTTTTTTTACTGATTAATCGCCCTATTGATTTAGAGGCGTCAATCGCGCTCTGCAGGCAATTGCCACATTTTATAATTTTCGAAATTTTTGTGACTACAAACCCTGCTATGTAAGCAATTACGTCTTCAGAGTATTCTGTGAGATTGCCAGGATCTGGAAGGTAATCATGATCATAAGATACATTATTTAATTCATGGCTCTCACATTCTTCCATTGCAAAAGGATCTCTTAGCACGGAAAGACTCGAGTTGATTTTTTTTTCATATCTTGAGTGTGTGTATGTTAAAATATCTATATTTTCTAATATAGTGCAGTTTCCAGTAGCAACATGCTTAAGCTCACCATGAACTACCAGTCTTTTATATGCTGCTTTAAACTGCACGGGAGAAGGGTTGTTATTGAACCCTCCTTTTGCTCGAATGGCGCTAAAGAAAGATTCAAGATGATCTTGACACAATTTGTATGAAGGCAAAAATATTAAATTACCTGTTTCAACTAATCGTTCATATAGACATAAAATACTGCGAATATTGCAGCTGAAACCTATTATCGAAGTCTTTCTATTTGATTTGTTGATTTTTTGACCGCCGATGAATTTCAAATTATTTAAATAATTTAGCATATAATTTAAAACCGAACTTATTTCATCAAAATTTTTCTTGTTTAATGGCTTTTTCAAGCCATATGCATTAATATTTCTGCTGTTCAAAATGTCGAACAAGTTATTAATTTTTCGAACAAAATCTGTTGTACAAGCAGAATTCTCAAATTCCGGTAATTTAAGCTCACATCTACAAAAATCAATTGCATCAGCTACAGAGCTACTGAAGGTTTGCGCCGCAAGCTTGACCTTCATTATTTGTTTCGAAAAATCAATGTGTGCTTTACGCAGTTTATTACCTAAGTGCAAATCCTTCTGTATCTTGTAGATTATGCAAATTTTTTATATATTCCCATTTAATTTCTCCCTCGTCATTCAAAATCACACCTTTGTCCCCCAAAATATTGCGAATAAGTTTTAGCATATGCGGAGGATCAGGATAGAAAACAATAGATTTTTGATTTCCATCTACATCGACTTTGAAATCAGTTTTTATATCTTCTAGATTATTAGAGTCAATTTCACACCCTAAAATTCTAGCCATTGCAAAGTTAGACGGGCATCCATCGCAAGTGACTGATACAACCTCAACGCCAGACTGCGTCAGTAATTGAACACAGCTTTTTATTAATTCTGCTTTTTGTTCACCAGACAGATTGTCAATTAAAAAATATCCGACAGGAATTTTCCACGAATCGTTAATGGCAGTGGCCATGAACACTAAAGATTGTTTGGCCAATCGAACATCGTCACTACCTGAACTTGATCCAAAGTTAACTGTACCAAAAAAATCACCTTCTGAAAACGTCACACTTTTTCTAATTGCCATTTCATCGAAACTGACGGAAACATAGATTTTCTTATCTGTTCCTTTAGATTTTAATTTGATCGCCGCCAAAGATTCTTTTGTGAATCCTGGACTTCCGTCAACTGAACGGTACCAATTAGTTAAGGTTTGTGGATGAGGCAAACAAGTGTTAAATTGTTCGCGTACGTAGGAATAAGCCCGTGGACTTAAAAAATGTAAGCATAAAGCAAATTTTCGTAGTGACGGCGAATAACGAGTGTTTTTATGTTCAACACCAAGGAACCGTCTCAGAAAGTCGCGACTGTGTCGATTGAATTCAAAAACTCTGCGTCTTCGTAAGACAACAGAGATTTCGTTCTCAGTTCCGATATAATATTAGTTAATTCAGCATTCCTTTTTAAAAGCCGTCGTTTGGCTTGTCGTACCGCTCGTAACTTTTTTAGTCTGGTCGCAGCAATTTTACGAAGTTTTTTCTTTCGTGGTGATTCTACTTCTTCAACTTTGCGTTTTCTTGACCTTCCTTTTAAAGACAGCGCATTCGTTTTTTCATATATATCCGATTGAGTTTCACTTGACTCCGAGCCCCCAGATATTGAAGAAAGATCGGAAGCCTGCAAATAGAAATAAATAATTATAGGTCATTGCAAACGAGTTTTGTTGTACAAATGAGTGTGTGGGTTTGTGACTCTTGTGACGGTAAAATGTGCTTTTGTTGTTTTGTATTGCACCCAGATTGGAGTCTATTGAGAAACGTGCCAAGAGGCTCATCAGCAACGAATCCTTAGTTCAGACTAAGCTGCTTAGTCCTAAACGTCGACGCAAAGTTGCTAGTCTTAAGGTTTTTATCGGATACATTTCGGAGTGTGCATCGGATCTGCCCCTCCTGCCCATTTCCTATCGGGAATCGGAATGCCAGAGTGGGTAAAAAGAATCGTCACAGCTTTATATGTAATATTCCTAAAAACCGTAAGAAACTCTTTGATTCCACTTTTATTGTGCGAACTGCTAGTCTGTGGAATACGCTGCCTGAATGGGTGTTCCCCGATAGTTACAATCTGGGTATCATAAAACCACGAGTGAATCAGTTTCTTCTAGACAAGCGTGCTCCATCGGAGATCGCATCATCGCTTAACATCAGGCGAGTTGGCGGTCAAACAAAAGCCTATTATTGTAATAATAAAAAAAATATTTAAGACGCTTTGATAGACTTAATTTTTCACAACAATTATTTTTAATATAAGGGGTAGATTAGATTAGGAGATACGGTACAAATACAAATGAACGTAATATATTTAAATCTATATATGCATACAAAGATTACCAAACCATTACCCAAAGATGATTGAAATGATTTTGAAAATCATAGGGTTATATAATACTTTTTATAGTCGAGTAAAAAGGTACAAAAATTTAATATACGCACCGCTCGTAACTTTTTTCGTCTTTTCTCGTCCAGTTTTTTCCTTCGTGGTGTCTGAGGGATTTCAATATCATGTTTTCTTGTCATTTCTAAATCTAGCGTTTCAGGTCGTTTTCCTGAAAATTTCGATTGACCAGTTGAATCTGAACCCCCTGGTTTCGAAGTAAGATCAGAAGTCCGTAAAATAAAATTAGCAAATTAGGGCACGGCAAAATGAATGTACCTTATTTTAGTAATATGACACGGGAATTACTCATTACACATATACACCCTCAAATCAGCTATTTTCAATATTACGAAACCATAAAAATTATAACCAAGCTGTTTTTGACAACAAATTTTGAGGGAAAGTACCCTATGTCCGTCTTCATGATGCATACTACCTTCCTGCCAAATTTCGTTAAGATCGGTTTAGTCGTGAAAAGCGAACAAACATCCAGACAGAGAGACAGAGTTACATTCGCTTTTGTAAGGAGTAAGAATTACGGCGGATTCAATAACAAATAATAATAAAATCGGAAAAAAGGTCTACAACAAACGTTTTTTGTTTTAAACTATCACGGTTGTTCACTGAAGTTATATGTTGTTCACTAAAGTTATAATTCTCGTTGGTGGAAAACTTATGAGTTGTTTTTTTTACTGGTCATAGTTAGTGGTTCTGGTTACTCACATAAATATCATTAGTTAGCAGAGCACCTGGTTTCAGATAGTTTTTTTCTCCACGCTTTATAAATAAATCATTCTTAAAATGTTTGGAACAAATTCTGGAATTTCGTGTTGGTCTCCAATCATATCTACCACATGCTTGTATCCAAATCTCTACCGGTCCTGCATTCGATGGAAATCTGTAAATAAATATTAGGAAATTTAAGTATATGGTAAATTCTGTGATTACAGATAACATAGATTCCGACTCTACTATTAGTTTAGTACAAACAAAAAATCATTTTTCGTTAAAAAAAAACGCTGCTATACAAAACCGATAATACAGTAATGGCATCTTATTTGAGCGCATAAAATAAATCTGTCAAATTCAATACATCGTCGGTAAACATTTAGAAAACTAGGGAAAAATTGAAAGCTACATTATGGCAGCCCTAACTCAATATCTTTGAGGTTACGTTCTTCTTTGCTTTTGTATAATTTGTAATTTTGCAGTAAAACTTCACATCTAAATATGTTGCCCCTGCATCAATACATCATATTTATTATTTTTATTGATTTTAGACGATATATTGTAAATAAAAACGGCCATTACAAACCTGTGAAATGTAACATCAGATAAACCTTGTTCTGTTCTGTTCCGACAACCCAAAACACAACACTGCACCATTGTGACGAAATCCAATACTCTTGACCACACGAGGATAATAATTTAAGGATAACGAATTGAATTTAGATGATTTATTTCCGAAAAAACACAAAAATCTCTCAATGTTTGTCACCACACTGTCAATTAGAGCTTGGAGTCAACCGGTTACAACGACAAAGAGGCAAAAAGCATAGATCCTTCTTTTTCACGCATGCTATTTTTTCATATGGCTGTTTCGCTGCGGAGTAAAAGAGTAGGAAATGTGATTGCGTCTATTGTTTTCTCTGTCTACGCCACTATACGACATCACCTTATTTTTGCAGTTTGAAACTTGTACATTGACATTTAATGACTTGAATGTTTTGTAAGACATGACATTTGCATCGCTGCCAGTGTCTAACACGGCATTTATATTGACATTGTTAATCACTAATGGTAAGGACCATTCCGCACTAAACTTACTGTTTGACTTTATGTGTCCGACAAAAAGTTCATCTGATTCTTCGTCGACTTGAATATTTCTGACATTTGCTCTTCTGCGATTTCTACACATTGACTCGAAATGGTTCTTGACACCACAAGAATGACAGACGACTCCTTGAGCTGGACACTTGTACCTATGTACTTGACCGCATCTTCCACAGAATGGTTTGAAACTTGACTTCGCTTGATCTTGAGGCTGACTGTATTCACTATTCTGTGATTTTGTTCTATTGTTGTAGTTTGACTTTTTCTTGAGATATTGGACTGATGATTGTTCTGTTTCCGACGTAGTGAGACTTGATGCACGTTGACTGGTTTGAAATATTGTTTTCGCATATTCTACGGACTCATCTAAGTTGAACTTGTCTTCTAGAAGCAGTTTTTCCTTTATATATTTGTATTTATCGTGCATGTTGCATATGAAAATGTCCTTGACGAGGCGGTCTTGTAAGGTGGAGAACTGGCAAGTTTGACTTTTGTTTTTTAATGTTGCGACAAAATCTTCAATAGACTCATCTTCATTTTGTTTGTAGGTAAAAAACTTGTGAGACTCGAACGTTACGTTGTTTTTTGGAACAAAATGATCTTCAAATAATTTTATTACGTTTTCTTGTTGTACAGAATCGACATCCACGCCAAAAGAGTTGAAAACTTTGACGCCCTTTTCTCCGATGAAGTGTAGAAACAATGCCACCTTCCTAGGGTCTTCTTCGTCGTTTAGAGATGCAGCTCTGAGGTATATTTTGAATGCCGGTTTAATTTTTTTCCAATTATGGGACAAATTGCCTGTGAATTGCATCGAAATGCAACCCTCCATGTTGACGCGTAATGGCGTCGGTGCCCCGGCGCCCGGCATCGTGCTTGTTTGTGATAAATTGTTTTTATTATCACTTTTATCACTTTCCGACATGTTTTATCTTCTTTGTTTTTCTTCTGACACCATATTATAGTCTTCGAAGTGGATTGAAAGACGTAGTTGAATTGTTTTATATTTATTAGTAAGAAGTACGTGTTCATGACAGCCGCTGGTAAGATGGAAGAGGGTGTTGCCAGGCCTCGATGATAGAATAGACTTGTATGATCCAACCAGGAGCATAGGTAGTCCACGTAAAGCATTCTCATTGCTGATGTTAGTGCAGTCTCGAAATATCTCGATGGCGTCGATGAATGCCTCGAGCTGGTCTGCATCTCTTGATGATCCATCAAAGCGCGCCGTGCACTTTGAGAAGTTGCCCTGTCGCAGTGAATGAGCCTGCGCGTCGAGAATCGGTGACGAATTGCACGGCGTAGGGGTTCTGTTGATGGCCCCTCCATCCCGCGTTAGGCTTTCAATAAGTACTCGGTTCGCTTCCACTTGACTCTTCGTGATGCTGGAGACAAGGGTCTGAAGCATGTCGTCTGACATGGTGATGGTCCTTGATGTTACCATTGTTGCATTCGACTCGTCGTCATCAGATTCCGATCCTTCATCTCTTGCGGCACTTCGTGTTCGCGGCATGGTAACACGTGGTCGTGGCGCCTCCACTGTTTCTCGCTCGACTAATGCGGGTGATGAAAATATGGACGGTTGCTATCTGTCCGTCGAACATTAAACTCCTCGGCCGGTAGTGTAGGCTTCTCTGTGAATAAGTACGCGTTTTACGTCGCGTGCACAGGTAAATAGCTGTCACGGTCGGGTTATTACATTGCTCCGGCGGCCGACACGGCGGCGGCAGGAAATCTCTAAATCGACTCGCCCGTCCGCGCGGAATAAGTACAAGCTGGTGTACGTGTGACGCGTCGAATACGTCACACGACTCGATCTCGCCGTTCGCGCGCTCGCTACACGCGTTTCTTGGAATTTGGCTTGCGAAAAATAGACTCGCCCATGTGTTTTGCAAATTTGGTTTAACACTGTTTGTTTTAAGTTCTCACTTAAATGCACTATCGGAAAGGGTACACAACGACTGTGTTCACGATAGGAATGTAGCACTTTGAGTCACTTTCGTGTATTTCACGTTTTTTCTTTCGATCGTGCCCGCGAGTTGGGCGTCACTATAAGTGAAGGTGGCACAGGTCCTCTGGGGTTATTGAGTGGGTTCAAAACACGACTCGAAAAGGCAAAGCACTTTATTAAGCGATATATATACAGGTTGGGACCGCCAAACAGTCTTTAAAGCACAATTTCAGCAAATCTATCGCGAGCGCCTTGCGACCGGCGGAACGGCGGTTCTCCCAGTGTTGCCAGGTCATTGGCGGGGCGCCCGTGTGTTGCTAGGCAACGTTCAGGTTGGCGGGTGCGTTCGAGTACGGTTAGGCCTGCGTTATACCGAGTTTAAGAAATTGATTTCTCTAAACATAATGTTTCCCCATGAATTTATCGGGATACTAATGCACGCAGAGCATCTACGCGATATAACCATAGATAAATATAGTCAACTATTTCCAAATCCTTTCAAGAGAGGCATCCTCAATCCACTAGGCTCTATTATAAAAGTTATCACAGGAAATCTAGATCATGATGACGCACTTAAATATGATAAACTAACTTCCGAAATTAACCACGACCAAATTATTGTCTCAAAGAAAATTACTGTCGCCTCCAAAATGTTGGACAGGCTCTTAAATATTACTGAGTTAATCCACCAGGATACATTAACTCTTGATACACGCCTCAAAAGGGTCGAAACCTCTTTGAAAGAAACATTAACTAAAGAAAACAATTTAGCCGTGTCCTCTTATGTTTTAGGATTGTATAGCTTATTTATAAGTAACTTCCGTACTATATTTATTAATGAAATCGAGACCGCATTAGCACTAAGTAAAGGCTCTATCTTACACCAGGCTATTGTAAACTCTACTGAACTTTTGCACCATTTGCAATTAATATCTAATGTTGGAAATTTGGTATATGAACCTACCAAATCAAATTTAGTCAGAATTGAAGAAACTATTACTGTAAAATCATATATTAAGAAAAAGCAGATCACGTTCATTATGGAAATTCCTCTAACTGATAATTGTACCTATAACTATTTTAAAATGTACGCACTCCCAGTTTTCCACGAACCTGAAAACCAATCCTATGCCATATTTCCCAAATACCCTTACCTATTGGCGAACGGGATGAAATACTTACCGATCGTAAAGCCTTGCCACCCCTCTCAGCGCTGGAGACCATTACCTATGCAATGATGACAACAGAGTCTTGTACAGTGGGCCTACCTGTGAAGAGCAACCTTTGAAATATGAGAAAAATCTCACCGGCTGCAAACGATATCCTGTCTACCTAGAAGACGTAAAACTTCAGAAAATTACCGAGGACAATTGGATACTTTTAACGAAATTGGAAACACTGCTCACCAAACGCTGTGGTGATGAAATTTCAAAATACCCTGTACATGGGACATACATCATGTCACTCGACGAGCCATGTGACGTTGAGATTAACGAAATCAATATCCGTTACCATCGTACTTACACCGAGATAGATATGGCGACACCGCTGCCTATCATCAATCTACCGCAACTTCGTACGAACGCGAGTTTGTCAAGTGCACAAGCACTTAACATGAACGAGATCGGCTTGGATGAAGTAAAATATTTGTCGTTTGCGTTAAAGAATAGTGAAGTGTTTGAAAGTGTTACTAAAAGAGAAACGAACTCTACTAGCATCGGTGTTTTAGGTTACGCCACATTAGGCCTCGTAATTTTAAGTTTATGTTGAATCCTTGTGTATGATTTTAATTTTAAGGTTATTCCGTTTTTACGAAATTGTCGGAAAAGTCCTCAAATCGAACATTCCGATAATTTCTCACTTAGACAGGGAGGAGTTATGCATCCTCCACATCCTCAAATCGAACATTCCGATAATTTCTCACTTAGGGAGGGAGGAGTTATGCATCCTCCACACCCGTCTTTAGACTAGTATACATATATGTAGACAGACTACTCAGCAACCAATGTATTTCTCGGTAATGCTGAGTGAGTAAGGCCTCTCGGGCCACCGTGTAGGACTAAGTTAGCGTTAAGAGATTATTTTTGATTCATTAGGATTAAAGCCTCCAAATCGGCAGCACGTATTTTTATTTCTAGTTTTAAAAAACATTTAACCCTTTTTCGGGCATAGGGAATATTTTCACGACCAACTTTTTTGGTAGTTTCTGACAAAGTTTACTTGTTGGGAGTATTTTTCTGAACAATAGCAACACCTAAGATATATGTCAAACCAAATTTAAAAAAAAAAAAATTTCACGTTTGAAGTGTCATGGTAGTTCAAGCTGTTTTTTTTTTTTGCGAACACGAGTTTTTTTCAATTATAAATTTCATCAACGTACATCTTACAATTTTCGTACTGGATGTGGTGAGTAATTTATTTATTTCGATCAATTCGTCAATATACTAGACATTAGTGGCAATATTTATGGAAATTCAACAGAAATATACATAATTTTAGAGGTTAATTTTGGTGGGAACATATCCCCCGTTGCCCGGCTAGGGCAATGTCTTGGTGGGACCCAACCCGACCCAACCCGACCTAACCCAACCCTATAGAACCCGTTGCCCGGCAAGATCACTTTATATTCAGGAGGGATGCATATTCTTTTTTATACTTTTCTTGTATCTTTCAGACTTCTGGTGACAAAATGGCACAAAGACATCTAAGAGATCGAGACATCGAGTTTGCTTTAGAGGAAATTTGTGGAATTCCAGACAACTGTGACTCGGAAGATGATTTAGAGCTTGATGAAAATGAGGAGTATAACTCAGAACATTTACGACATGTATTAGAAGATTCTCCTGATCCAGATGAACCTGTTGGTGAACCAATAGCCAGTGTTCCGTCTCAACGTATATCGGTTCCTGTATCTGATTCAATAATTTTACCAGAGAGGGATCAAGATTCAGAGCCTGAGGAATCGAGTGAATGTGAAGCTGAAGAGTCAAATGAATCTGAATTTGATGAGGATGAACCCTGGAATAAAATAATGTGGGTCAGTCGTCCAGATCCAGAAGTTTTTGAAAAAAAATTGATAGCACCCACTTATCTGCTAAGTAATAGATGCCGTCCAGTTGCACATCTAGATAAAATTTTTGATGATGAAGTTTATCAAATGTTAGTAACACAAACAAATCTGTATGCTGAGCAGAACAGGATTTCTAATTGGACACCGGTTGACAAAAAAGAAATTCGTGCTTATTTAGGCATACTCGTAATAATGGGATATCACATTTTACCACAAATAGAATTATACTGGTCTACAGATCCAGGATTCAGGGTAGAAGAAGTAGCCAGTGTTATGCCTATAAAACGTTTCAAAAACACAATGAGAGCACTGCATTTGAATGATAATACTCAGCAACCACAACCAGGAAATCCAGACTTTGATAAATTGTATAAATTGCGTCCGTTACTAAATCTGCTCGGTAACAATTTTCAAACAAATGCCAAAAACTCATCATCACAAAGTGTTGACGAAAGTATGATCTTGTTCAAGGGAAGATCAACCCTGAAACAATATATGCCTTTGAAGCCTATCAAAAGGGGCTATAAAGTGTGGTGTCGATGTGACAGTCAATCAGGATACTTATACGAGTTTGAAATATATACAGGAAAAACTGGTCAAGGAAATGAGATAGGTTTGGGAGCCAAGGTTGTAAAGAATCTGACAAGAAAACTAATGGAAGAAGAATTTGAAAAACATGTCACATTCGACAATTTCTTCACTGATACTGCCTTGCTGCAGTATTTACATGAGAATGGATTATTTGCTACTGGAACGGTCAGAAGAAATCGATCCAATTTACCAACTATAATAAAAAATACAAAAAACTTGAAGTTGGCCAAAGGGAATTTCAAGTGGAGGACCAAGAAGGATGTAGCATTCACAGTGTGGCAAGACACAAAGGAAGTCCTGATATAGTCCACTGCTTTTCATCCTCAAATAGCAAATACTTATGTAACAAGAACACAGAAAGATGGCTCAAAAAAACTTATCAACTGTCCAAGGGCTGTTCAACAATACACAAAGAGAATGGGGGGGGGGGGGGGGTGGGTTGATCGCTTTGATCAAATAAGAGGAACCTATTCTATTGGACGGAGGAGCAAGCGTTGGTGGGTCAGATTTTTTTATTTTCTCTTTGATGCCTGTATTACCAATGCTTTTATAACATATTCGTGCACTTCAAGAACCCAAAGACTCACCAATCTAGAATTCCGTGTGGCCATTGCCAGAGATCTGATCGATAGGTACAGCTGCAGAAAACGGACGTCTGCTATAGGAAATTACGTTACCAAGAAAGTAAGAGTCTTGGAATCAGATAATTACCAAAAAACTATAAATACTGTCCCAACTGAACTGCGTTACAAAGATGTAGGTGTACATATGTCAGTGGCATTAGGATCTTACAAGCGTTGCAAACTATGCAGCACAAAAACAAATGACAAGAGGAGCAAAGTGAAGTGTGAGACATGTGATGTTGCTCTCTGCATCTTACCATGCTTCCGTCAATTTCACTGTCCCTGAAGGGCAATGGGAATATTTTTACCACCAAATTACTCCTGATGATCCTGAAATACGTGTTTCTTTAATTTAAATAAAAATTAATAAATCACTGCAAAAAGTTATTTTATTGAGCAGGATCCTTATGCCCGTTAAAGGGAGTGCTCCCAAAACTTAACTACCTTGTTTCAATAATATGCATAGATAAATAAATAAATCAGTGAGAATAGATTAAACACCGTTGAGCCTTCCCAGCACTTGAGATTTACCTCGATGTTCAATTTTAATGGTTCATTCTTAATGGACAGACCAGCATTTTGTTTTGAATAGATGGACCAGCGCAGACCAAATCAATGATCACCTCATCTTTTTTTGCATCATGTATGATTTCCTGTAAAAAGATGAGAAGCCCGTGATTATTTCAATAGTTTGCAAGTGCAGCCCACATCCATTGTAGACCGCATCTTTGCTGAACATCAGGGGAGGTAGCGGTAAAACCTATTATACTGGGTTACGCGGAAAGTGTGTACTATGGGAGCAACTCTGATATTATGAAAACAATATTAGGTGTTACATAGAAAACACATTCGACAAAATGTATAAAACAGCAGGTATTATTGGCGATTTTAGGATTGGTCAAATAGTAAAATTTATTCATAATGGTGGGTACTGTGTACCCCTTTCGTTTTAGTAGACCCTTACCATATAACCCTGTATAATAAAGAAAGAAATACATTATATCCTGCTGCTGGAGATAATTAACTTACGTTGTAGAAGATGCCATCACTATTAAATTTATTCTCCTCTGTCATGAAATCACTCAGACACATGTCTATAATTTTTTGTTCCTCTTGTGATGGAGAAGGTGGTCTCTTACCGCCACCAGTAGCAAAAAGAGCTCTTCTATGTTGGAAGACGGTTTTTTTTTGCTAGCATTCTCGTTCGTCTCCAGAAGCCTTTCAGCTGAACCACACCCTTTGTTTTACCAGTTATTTCTTGAAACCTGTGATAGACAACATTGTATAAATTTAAAATAATACCTATCCACGAGCTTTGTACTAGGGTAGAAATATTTAAAACATGTGTTAGGAATCATAGATATTTATACGTTCAATATTTATATTTTTAATTTAAGGAATATATTTACAATTACATGATGATAATAAGGTTAAGTGTAATCTAAAATGCAAATAATCTTCGTAGTTTGATTATTTTCGAATGACAACACTTGGCTTTTTCATGTACTGTCGTCTCGTTCTTCCGATCGTCCCCATCCGAGTTCGCCCGAGTATCGGTGACAGATCGGGCGCGGCGACAGCTTGTTTTTTTTACATAAGTCCTTCTAATCTGATCGCGGCAGCCAAGTCGAGCAGACGAGAATAACCAAGCGTTGAATACGAATAAGGAAGATATTGTCGATAATATAAGGTACGCACCGTGCACTTAAGTAAGTTCTAATTGCCTACCCCCAATATATAATGATATAATATGAAATTATAGATTGATCGTTGTCAAATTATGTTTTATTTATAGATTATTAACCCCTCCTTATACATGTTTGTGTAAGCAGGTAGGTACAATACTTACTTCTTTTGAACTATACACCACTCTGCTTGCTTTCTCTTATTTGTATAGGTATCTGTATTTTTACATTCGATGATAGGTGCCGAGTCTTTCATGATGTCAATGAAAATCTCCTAGAAAGAAATATTTTATAATTAAAAACATTACCTACAACGTAAAGTAGAGGTAAATTTAAATTAATAGCAAAATAATACAGTAGAATAGCGTGGTATTTTTAGCATAGGTACCTTGTCTTCTGCAGTCCAGTTTTCTCCGCGATCTCTGTGCTTCTTGTCCATTTCGAATTTATATAATTATCTTTGATGTCGTTTCAAATGGGTAACATAAACTATAAAATTAATTCAAATTAATATTTTTATAGCGTTAGCTATGTTATGACAACCAAAGCAAGAACTCTCAACTCAACGTCATATTTGTCAAACTTTCTTTTTATTCAATGCTCGGCTGATTGAAATGGAAATTGTCCAAAATAAGCCCCAAATAATGATAATTTGGTGGTCAAACAATGGTCAGGCATGAACCTGTACACGATAAAAATAAATAAGATACCAAAATGAATCGATTGATGAAACAGAACCGATTATGAGAAATCGGTTCTGCTTGAAATGAAACGATTCTAATTGTTGCCATATTAGAAAAAATATGCATCAAGTTACGCTGTGTTTATGCAAACACATGTTAGACATGGTTTTATGGTAAGAGAAATAAAACATCTGTTAAAACGGTATTTAACTTTTAGACACTGTCTAGCTAAACAGGTGTCTACGCGTTATTTTAAATATTTTTGTGGTAAGACGAAGAGTTTTTAAAATAAAACACATTAAATAACTCAGTTTTTTTATTTAATCAAAGAATCTGGCAAATTTATTAAACCGCAGGCAATGATAATAACATCATCGAGTACTTTCACAAGATTGTTATTAACACATGCATGTGGCTTTAACATGTTGAATTCTCTCAACCGCCGAATTACTCGCTCTATGTGGATCCTCGAACTAGCAATTTGTTTGGTTTCCCTTGCTTCAGCTTTAGACAACTTTGTCCCAGTTATAACACTTGGGGTCTTACCAGTTGCACTCCCTGTCTGCGTGCCTGGTGGAGTGAGTAGTTCATGACCTTCATCAGAATTATCCAAAATAGGAAGGTACTCTGGATCAATGACTGGCTCTGGATCATTCTGCAGACGTGCAATGTTATGCAGAACAGAAGTAGCAATGATGATTCCAGGTATCCTGCTTAGGTTCACTTGAATGCCTCTAGATAAAATAGGGAACCTTCTTTTCCAGATTCCAAAAGTGTGTTTCTGGTTCTGATTTGTGACTCATTATATAAAGATGTGAACTCGAACTCGCCAAATCATGGCGAGTTCACAGTTCCCATAGGTGTCATCATATACGTGGTTTGTCCATATCCACTATCACCGAGTAAATAATAATCCCCATATGTTCCCTGCAGAAAATGTCTGCGCTGATTACTATTGTCCCAGATATGAGAGTCGTGAGCTGACCCATGCCATCTTGCAACAACGTCCGTGAACATCAAATCTGCAGAACAGATTGCTTGTGTTTCGGTATATTTCTGCAGTTTCTCCTCCTGAAACAAAATAAATTTAAGTAGGTGCCTATAATACTAATAATATCCATACTATTTTTATTCTAATAGACGAGTACCTATAAGATAAATATTTTCTGTGGGCTAGCAATGTTTTTTTTTTACAAATTTGAATGGAAATATAATTATACATAAGTACCTGGAGACTTCATCCGTACACGAGTGCAGTCTATAGCTCCAATGGCACGTGGAAACCGAGCAATTTCATGAAATTTGATCGCAGCTTGTCTCTGCTCTTCTTCATTAGTAGGCATAAATATAAAGTCTGGATACAACCGGGCTATGGCATCAGTCACCTTGTGTATTGTTCTGCAAGCCGTTGACTCATGCACACCAATAAAGTCTCCACATGTGAGGAGTTGACTTCCAGTTGCATAAAATCGCAATGTGCACAATAACTGGTTCATAGGAGATAGGGCCCCACTGTAAAATAAACAAATAAATAATAACATGTGCACGATAACTTGAGATCTTAGGTAGGTACAGCTTCATATAACAATAGAGTTACCCATCTATTATTAGGGCATTTGACGCCTTTAGAAAATAAAACGAGCATACATCGCTCATTTGCGAAAAGAACGTAACATGTGGTATATGCACCGTTTTGGAATAATACTGTTACAAAATACGCGAAAAAACGCTCTATTTGCTACTAAAACGCAATATTTTTAGCGCCAACCAATGCTAGAATAAGACGGCATAAACCGTTATAGCGCTATCTCTTACCACCTCGATGTTCGTTTCAACCACAGACATTTAATACAGAACAGACTGAACATGTTTTTTACAACTACATTCGCAAAAACAGTTATGTTTGCATCTCTCTCGATTACACAAAAATCATATATTCGTATCTCGTTTTGTCGTAACGTTGCAACATAATAGAAAAAAATGAGCATGTGGTACGGTGTTCCAAGTCACCATTTTGGTAAGCATCTATATACTGACAGAAGGCTGACAGCGAAAACCACGGCTTGCACAAATTACCTAAAATAAAAGTTATTTTTACATATTTGGTTTAAAAGATACGAAAATATTATGGTGAAGTGCAATGTCCTCATGTGTTTTAATTCATCTCATAAGATGCCACCCGGTATACCGTTTCACACGTAAGTTTCGTGTGTTGTAATAGAGATTATTTTGAATTGCTATTTTTTCTTGTTATTTTTCATAAACTTTACAATTTGAAGGCTTGGGAAGGTTGTGTTTCTTTCAATTTCATAAATGTACAAGTTTGGTGGGTGTAATAAAAGTTAATAAGTAGTTTTCTTTAAAAAAATATTGATTCGATCATTGTTTGGCGTTTGAGGTACTTAGACATTGTCCAGGGAACGTATTCAGTAGCCAAGAGAATGTAATACTCCTTTCAGTAGTATAATTAAAATAGTATAAGTTATTTTCTTTAAAAATTCATTGTATCGATCATTGTTTTACGTTTACGGTATTTAGACATTGTCCAGGGAATTTATTTCAGAATCAGAATTCGTATTTCAGAAGTATAATTAAAATAGATGATTCAGCTTGATGTGATTATGATGACATGAACCTTTTTCATTAATTACTAGCTGCTTTTCTTAAGTAATGTAAATAAAGTACCTACCTACCTATTGTGGTTCATGTCATATATATACGTAGTGATCTAGATAGTGTAATTAAAGGGTTATTTAGACATATGTCAAGTAACAAACATTTTTATTAAGTACATTTTAGATTTTCCCAAGGATGAAGAGTTGAGAAACGCATGGTTGAAGAATTTGAATCTAGAAAATTGGCAGCCCAGTGCGACAAGTTTGTTGTGCTCAAAGCATTTAGAGGCACATTTGTTCGACCGGACTGGTTTCCGTACAATCCTTAGAGAGTACGAGGTGTAATGCTTATTGGAACAACAGTTTTCAATGAACAGTCGCTATCACTATCATGAATCTCAAGTTGTACTAACTACATTATGATAACTTGTATGTAATAATTTTCAGAGCGATAACATACCAAGTGAAAAGAAAGCCACAAAAAGAGGTGTTACTGGCAAAAATGTTCTGCGGGAGCTGCAGAATACCTCATTTCCATCAAATTCAGATCCTGCAACCACATGACACATCTGGTAAATTGTTTTATACAAAAATAAATGATTTGACTTGGTCTGGTGTGTTTGAATATTAATACCCAATGGGAACATCCATAAATTCCATCACATAAAGAGGAGGGGAGGAGGGGTCGACGAAGTGTGACTGACAAGGGGTAGGGAGGGGTCGTAAATTTTGTGACGTTACATTTCAGATACAATCTAATAGTATCTGTTAGCACTATTATAAAAGAATGTCCTTGAGTCCGGCCCGCGTTTTGCAAATGTTTGCGTGTAATGTATATGTAGTGTATTTTGCATCAATATTTTTGTGGCTTGTTGGTTCTGCTTGGTATTATATGTCTGTGGTTTCAACAATGTTACACCTCAGTTGGTCTCATGCGCTCGACGTGATAAGTGCTGCTGGATTACGACAAAAACGTGACATCTGTCATATAACACACTTTAGTTGCAAAAGAGGTAAGTGAATATAAGAAATAATTTTACAGTTAAAATGTGACATCTCTATGTAAATCGTTTATCTTGTAAGAATTTATAACTACGTGTAATATTTAGGCCGGTTTATGTCTCGTTTTTCGTGCAATAAATGATTTTTCGTTGGGATTATAACAAAGGTAAACCATTTTTGTTGAAAAATGAAACCTGCGGGAAATTTGTCGTTGGTAAATTATCGCAACATATTCCATTGTATTTGAAATTTTAGTAATTATTTGGTGTTATAAGTCGATTTGTTGCGTTACATTTGGTAAAATTATGCATAATTAAACACCTATTTTATTTCCAGATGAATAATTATTCACGATCCAAAAAGATTTTGGACCTCGCAAGTAAAAACGCGAATGAACCACAAGTTCCATCTGGTAAGATATTGAAAATGTATGATATTCATATTTATAGTTTCATATTATGTGCCACAAAATGTAGGTATTTGTAAAAGAGTTAAATCTACTAATATCATAGAGGCGAAAGTTTGTGAGTGCGTAGTAGCATTACCACATTTTCATAAATAAACTTTTTTAACTATGTTTAACAGAAGGCAACATCAAAACAAATATTATAAATAGGACTCGTCATGATTCTTCGAGTTCAAGTTCTTCAGACAGCAGCAGTAGCAGCAACAGCAGCTCCTCTTCATCTGGGCCTTCAGTTATTGAAGGTTAGAATAGTCTTAGAGAAAATATTATTATTAGCTTACTACACGAATTCCCACTTTTTAACCGACTTCAAAAAAATGAGGAGGTTCTCAGTTCGACTTTTTTTTTATGTTTGTTACCGCATTTCTCCGGACTGGGTGAACCGATATCAAAAATTCTTTTTTTGTTTGAAAGTAGATACTTCCGAAGTGCTCCCATTGTCACCAAGTTAGGATCTGATGATGGAAAACCAGGAAAATTGACAGCAACTCTAAAATTTTGTATGCACGTATAATGTGATTTGTGTATTTTCTAAGTCTATTAAACTATATGCTTTTGGAACTGGTCACCTCATGTTGCTGAGCTGGTGATGAAACCTTCCATATCCAACTCCTTAACTATTGGGAGTTCATCAAAAATTCTTAAAATACGAGACGCTTTGGCTTTAAGGCAGTTTGAACAGGGCGATTGAAGTCAGTTTCACATTTTTTGCGGTAAAGATATTATTTATTATTTTTATTTATTCATACAGAAACACCAACAGTACACATATTAAATAATACAAATAACACTCATTTATAATTGATACAGTTCTGATATGTGCACCTTTAACAGGTGTTTACAACGTTCACAATTAAAAGTGGTAAGACAAAAATATAAAAATATGAGATAAAAATGATATATGGGTGTTTACCCATATATCATTTTTACCAGTTTATTCTTGAATACGTTCAAAGAGTCGTGAAAGATATCGAGACCGCTTATGGAAGCATTAATTTCGTTATATGTTCGACATATTCTTAATAAAGGAGAGTTGTAAGCTAAGTTTGTTTTAGCATAAGCTACATGAAAAAGTTTAGAGATAATGCGACGTGGATAATGGCAAGGAACGTATAGGGAAATATCTTTCAAAATTGAGGAACAATCAGTGAATCCATGAATTAGTTTAAAAAGAAATGAAAGGTCTCTGACTTTTCTCCTGTCACGCAAATTATCCATTTCAAAAAAAGATAAGCGATTTGAATATGGACTTCTGTGTGAGATTCCAGGGCAAGAAAATGCCAAGGATCTTGTGAAGGCTCGTTGAATGCTTTCAATGCGTTGAGAGTGTACTGCGTAGAAAGGGTTCCACGCCACACTAGAGGACTCCAGGCAGCTGCGAACCATAGAATTGTAAAGTAGAATCTTAGTATGATATGATTTAAAACTCCTGGAATTTCGTCTAATGAAGCCTAGTTGTTGGGTCGCCTTTTTAACTATTGAGTCAAAATGAGCTCTGAAAGATAATTGGCTATCAATCAAAACTCCCAAGTCCCGTATTTCTCTTACTTCCTGCAGAGATACATCATTTAGTGTATAGACCGAATTTATAGGGTTTTTCTTGCGCGTGTATTTGATAAAAAAACATTTTTGGACATTAAGATGCATTTGGTTTCTGTCACACCATTCTTTTATATTGTTAATGTCACTCTGTATGAGATTGATATCTGCGTTACTGTTCACTAATTTATAAATTTTAAGGTCATCTGCGAATAATTTATAATTGCAATGTTTTATTTGTGTAGTAATATCATTGATAAATATTGAAAAGAGAATCGGACCTAGGTGAGACCCTTGCGGAACTCCTGACTTAGCAAAATATCTTTCTGATTCGAATCCATTGGCAACAACTATCTGTTCTCTGTTCGTAAGGTAAGACCGAAACCAATTTAGAAAGGATCCGTGAAAACCGATGAGTTCTAGCTTTTTAATTAACAAAAAATGATTTACTTTGTCAAAAGCACTGCTAAAATCTGTATAAACTGCATCGATTTGACGTCCTTTGTCTACTTCTTGAGCCAATTCAGAAACAAATCCAACCAAATTTGTTTCTACAGAGCGACCCTTTTTAAAACCGTGCTGCTGTTCTGATAAGACGTGACAGGAAAGACGAGATACTATCGGACATAAGAGCGCCTCGAACAATTTGGAAAAACAAGATAAAATTGAAATCGGTCTGTAATTTTTTACGTCATTTACGTTTCCTTTTTTATGAAGAGGTATAATTTTGGCTTTTTTCCATTCATCAGGAAATTCCCCAAATGACAAAGAATGGTTAATTATTAAAGATAGAGGCAGTGCCAGTGCAGGGCCACAACGCTTAACTAGGAGAGGTGGGATGCCGTCAGGACCTGGTCCTTTGTGGACGTCTAATTGCTTGATTCCCTTCAATACTTCGCGTTCAGTAAAGTTTACTTTGCCAATGCAATTATGCTGTAAATTATCATGGGGTGTGCTGACAGCGTGTCCGTTTGGCGCATGCAAGGTAAATGCATTTGAGAAATTTTGTGCTAACAAGTTAGCTATGTCCTTCCCTGTTCTGGCAATGTTCTCTTCCATTCGCATTTCTGCTGGAAGCGAAGACCGCGTCTTCCGTTTGTCTTTAACATAGCGCCAGAAATCTTTTGGGTTCTTTGCAATACTCTCTTCAGTTTTCTTAAGATAATTTGTATAAAGCGTGTCAAACAACTTATGGCTGCGTTCTCTCAAAAGATTAAATTCAATTAAATCGCGTGGGTTTTTATACATACGGTATTTACTTCTAAGCTTATCTTTTTCAGCGAGTAATTTTACTAAAGATTTATTAAACCAAGGGGGGAATAGCTTCCTATTGAATGTATGTTTGGGAACAAATTCGTCGATGCATTTTCTTATTATAGTGTAAAAGGACGTAGTCATTTCGTTTATTGAAGCACAATCATTAAAAACCGCATTCCAATCAGTATTTTCCAGACGTAACGAGATGCTATTAAAGTCAGCTTTATAAAAATTTAATTCAATGGATGATTTGGGACGTAGATACTCAAATTCATTGTTAGGTAGTGTAAGTAAAATCGGGGGGTGCTTGACATCGAGTTTACTTAAAAGGTCAAGGGGTTCTATTAAGGAAATGTCTGTTATTGTGCTCATAGCAAGGTCCAATGTTCTGTCATCCTCGTTGCGTATGTTGTTAAATTGGTACATGTTGGAGATAGAGATGAAGTCAACTAAAGCATTGCCCAATGAGTTGCCGTAGTTACTTAGTGTTGTGAAATTGTTACATTTTGTCCATTTTATAAAAGGTAAATTAAAATCACCAAGCATCACAACCTCATCTACCAGGTTAACAACATTATTGGCATTATCCAGAAAAACATTTAATGTATCCACTTTCACAGGAGGAGGGATGTAGACAGTACAAATAGCAACTTTCTTTATGTTTTTTCCAGCACGCATTTCCACCACTACCCAAATATCCTCACAACTAGATTCCCAGGCTTGAACGCGAGTTGACACAAGTTTGCGTGAGACTGCTATCAACACTCCCCCTCCATCCTTCTTTGCATGAGAAGCAGAGCTAGAACATACACGATCACGTCTGTACACTACATATCGAGAATCTATAAATTCACTACTGTGAACACCTGAGTTCAGCCATGTCTCAGAAAAAGCCAGAATATCGTAAGAACTCAATAGTACATTTTTTAAAATATCATTTGTTTTTGTTCTCATGCCACGTACATTTTGATAATAAATAGTAGCCATTTTAAAATATTTTATACAACAAAACCATTGCAGAACTAACTATAAATACGAAGTGGACAACGAATCAACGAATCGCCTTAAAAAAAGGACTGTCCATGGTACGTATTTGGATCGCTGGGTTGACTTCGTCTTTTCGTGCGTAGATTCGACCGTCGCGGACCCAGATGAATTTGTACCCTAACTCTTTCGCCTTCATTCGAGCAGCAGCATGGAGTGATTTATTGGCGGGGCTCAAGTGTTCAGATACAAAAACAGGGACGCGGTTTCCGCCGAGTCCTAGGTGGTCCGAGTTCAGCTTGTCACGATTATTAATCTTGTTGAACCGCTGAACCGCAGCAAGCAGGTTGTCACGCAAAAGTCGGGTCCGTAACTTCAAGATTATCGTGCGTGGTCTATCGCTCTCCTTATTTAATTTGGCTACTCTCGACACATGAACAATGTCAGTCTCAGAAAAAAAGCACTCTGTCTTCTTGGCAAGTTGGTCAATAATTTTGAGAACGTTTTCAGAACGGTTTTCTGGTATCCCATTAATTTCCACGTTGCACTCGCGCTGGTGCTGCTCTATTTGATTTATTCGGCCGGTGAAACCCTTTTCGAGATCTAAGACTTTGGATTTTAGTTCATCATTACTTTTTTGTAATTGATCGATTACTGTCGATTTTTCTTCCAGACATTTCTTTAACTCTTCATAGCCTGTATTAAAAAACATCAGCGACTGTTCAAAAGAAGAAACCTTTTCAGCTACATTTTGCAGCTCTTTTGTAAAGCCTCTCATCGCCAGCGTCATTTCTTCCCTTATAATGGTGCGAATATCTTTGTCACTCATGCTTCTATCACTGCCACCGAGAAGTTCGAGAACTTCACTAGGAGAATCGCCAGACGACACTCGGCGCGGTTTGGACTTAGACACATTACGCATAGTAATATTCTCTGAGCCACTCGGTGCCTGAGTCATAGATCTGACAGGTGTATTAGTGTTATCCGTTTTTGGCTGTTTGCTGGAACATCCAGGACAATTCCAATTTTTCTTTTTTTCCGAAGAAAACGCATTAAAACGCTTTACGGTAATGTTACAGCAGTCTAAATCAAACCTCATGTCACATGTACAGCAAATCATTAATTCTTTAGTTTTAATTGGGTTATGACATCCCGCGGAAATTGAAGACATGTTAGTGCCTGATAAGTAGATACAAATTCTTGTACGTAGTAACAGCTATCTATTCTATGCCCTTGACTGTGAGCTTGCCACAGAATACGCAGCAGTAGTCGCGCAATCGGCGTTTGGCCAGCCGACACAGTTTTGACACAGATCTCGATGTTTTTCCTGCTAGCACAGTGTCAACACAATGCACATTCACGCCACAAAATTTACCCTCAGTTTCATAAACGTTTTGGAAGATATTTAATACACAGACCAAATAACGATTAATTAAATTACACCAATTCGTTAAATGCACTGCACTAATTAGTTTTTAGCACTTCAATCGCAACAACAACAACTTAAAACACTGTTTTGGAATTTATTCGTTACAAGAAAAATAAAAACGTCTGCCACCTTAGCGCGCTCCGAAATGGACTCCGAAATGGATGGATATTATCAGGGTTAAGAGTCCTTAATCCAGCGAAAACTATCGGTTATTGTGTATTTGTCCAAAAGTTGAAAGCTACTAGGACCTGTCATAATTTAGTCATGTTTATGTATTGTATTGTAGAAGTTCTCGCCAAACTGACATTTCGTGACCCTCATATTTTTAAACTCACTCGATCAAATTTATGTCCATAAGGAAATGTAGCATTTCACTCTTGTTACAGATTCCGACGATTCGGTTAAAGACCCTGATTACTGCATAAAAAAACCAAAATGCGTTGACGATAGCTCTGCCAGTAGTGAAGAAGATGAATTAACTAATAAGGAAAATAGAAAAACTGACGATAATATTGATAATAAAATAAGACAAAGCATACTCGTAGAAACGGGAGTGCATTCTCCGTCACTTTTAGAAAAAGACAGTGCAGAAGAATCAGAAGGTGTTCTTAACATTGATGCTAACTACATTAGGACTACCTCTTCTGTACTAAATATTATTGACAACAATGAAAATATACCTGTTCTATCGGCAAACACAACTGAAAACTCGAATAAAGATCCGACTCCTACGAAGAAAGGAAAAAAGAGACCACTTAATGAAGAAAACTGGAAGAAAAATCTAGCAAAGAAGTTGAGGAACTGTGGAAAAGAATATGAGTCCAACACCAAAAAAGTCATACCAGCCCGACAACTAGGAACGCCTTGCGTAGATAATTGTATATTCAAGTGCAAAGAAAAAATTACAGAAGACCAACGATATACGATACTCACTGATTATTGGAATTTAGGACAGATAGAGAAACAGTGGGCCTTCATTGCTTCGTCTGTCGAAGACATAATTCCTAAAAATCGCTATTTAAAAGTAGACCCTCAAGGCAATGCGATTCAGCCGAAGCGAACTGGAAATAACGCTTACTTTTTAGTTTTTCATGGAAAGAAACACAGGGTACGTAAAACTTTTTTTTAAAGTACGTTGTCAATTAACAATCGACCAATAATGACCGCATTAAGTAAGAAAAATAAGGTGACTAATATTTCTGCTATGACAGATAACCGTGGGCGACACGGCAAGCATCCTAAAGTTGATACAGCAACAGTTGATGAAGCAAAAAAATTCATTGATTCTATACCAAAAATAGAATCCCACTACACGCGCGCCAATTCCAAGAGAACTTTCATAGATGGCAGTAAAACCATTTCAGACTTACACAACGACTATGTAGAAATGTGCAACACAAAACATATTCCGCACGTAAACTATACAATGTTTTATAGAATCTTCACACAAGAATTCAATATTTCGTTTTTCACACCAAAAAAAGATTTGTGTGATGTGTGCGAAGCATATAAAAACTCCACAGAAGAAGAAAAAACAAAAAATAAAGACGTATACGAGAAACATCACAGAGAAAAAGAGCTATCGCGCTTGGAAAAAAATGCAGACAAAATGAATAACAATCTTAGAGTATTTGTTTACGACCTTCAGGCCGTATTCCAATGCCCTAAAGGAGACATTTCGGTGTTTTAATATAAATCAAAGTTAAATGTCCTCAATCTCACAATTTATGACATCCAGAAAAATAACGTAGATTGTTATGTATGGGACGAATCGAATGCTAATCGAGGTGTGAATGAAATTGGCACCTGTGTTTTCAAACACTTAGAAAAAATTTCTAAGACAGCCGATGATGTAGATGTTGTGTTTTACTCTGATAATTGCGCTGGACAACAGAAAAACAAATTTATGATCGCAATGTACCTCTTCGCTGTTCAAAAGTTTTCAAATATAAAATCAATAACACACAAATACCTTGTGAGGGGACATACCCAAAACGAGGGCGACTCAGCCCATTCACAGATTGAAAGGCAAGTCAGAAGAGACCTGCGCAGTGGCCCCATGTACTCTCCAGATGCATTCATCAGCGCTATTAAGACTGCGCGTAAAAAAAGCGAACCATTTCGAGTACTTGAAATGTGTTATGAAGACTTTTTTGATTGGAAGAATGCTGCAAGTCAAATGGGATTTGTTTTACAAAAAGATAACGACCACGAAACTGTGAAAATAAGTGACACAAAGATAATAAAAGTCACGAAAAATGAACCCCGGGTGGTTTATTTTAAATACTCTTATGCAGATATAAACTACAAAAAAGCAATAGTCATAAAGAAAAAGAGAGAAATAGACGTGGAGGTAAAAAAAGCATACACAGAAAAACCCAGAATTTCTGAAAAAAAAAAAGATCTTATGGAACTGGTAGAAAAAAATTTAATTCCGAGATATTATAAATCTTTTTACGAATCTCTATAATCCATAATTGATTAAGACTATTGAGACTGATAGATAGAAATCTATATCTACCAGTCTCAATAGTCTCACTTCTGGATTCCTAAAATGATCTATAATATCTATTTATTACAACTAAAACTACGTTAATATTATGTTCTTTTTGTAACTATGCCTCAGATAAATAAAGTGATTTTTGTATAACAATGCGTTTTATTGAAATATTCCAAAGATATTAGAAATAATTATTCAAATAAAACGTAACATATTTGCATATCACAGCCTTTTTTCATTTTAATTCTAGAAAAACGTAACAAGTTATGTAGACTTTTAGTAAAACATTTTTTTTGTGATGAAAATGTTCTACTAAGTCTATGATACCAAGTAATATAATAAGACAGATACAATATTTGCTCAATAAAAATAAAACACTTGGTGCAAATATTATAGTCACTGAAAAAATATAATTTATAACTTTTAAAGTCATTTTCTGAAAACAATGGTTTTCTGACATGTTACGATCTTTCCGCAAATGAGCGACATATAAACTAACTTACCTGTGTGTACAATGTAATCTATGTTTAATTTTATTCAATAAAAACATAACACTTTCTTTTTGAACACTGTTTTAAACTATCACGGTTGTTCACTAAAGTTAAATGATTATTTACGGGTTTTTTTATTTTTATATTTTATTACAGCTCTCCACAGACTCCAGGGTCCGTGCCTTTTATTAACTTTTATTTATTTATTACATTGAAATATTTATTTTTTACAATACAGAAGGAATTTACCTTAAAGCTACACTTAAAATAAATGTTAGTAATATAACTATGACATTTTATCATTTTAAAACTATAATTTGTCCAATAATTTGTCCAATTTGCTTGCATGCCACGAGCAGTCCAGCTCCCGCAAGCGGCACCCGTTCACGAGTGTGACGCACGCACCAGCCATCGCTCTCCTCGCCATATTGCAGGGAAGAGGGCGACCCGCCACATGACGCCGCCGCAAGAAGAAGCTTTAGAGAGAGCGTGAGTGCTCCGGGCATGCACGCATTTTACATTTATACATATTACACATTTTTTTTTATTTATTTATTATTATTAAGTTCTAGTTCATAATTCCTCTTCTTCATCCACCCGGCTCAGAGCCTCCATCACCGCCGCGTTTCGGTCTTTAATTGCCATCTGCAAGTTATAATTTTTGATGGTCTTCGGTGACGCCGCCGTCGCACGCCTCACAAAACGACTGATGGTGTCTTGTTCGTCATCGGCGTAATAGATGAAGGTCCTAGAGTGCCGCGAGACAGCGACTACCGCGTGTGGGACGCTTTCATGCAACTTCATTGAGTCCCTGATCTTGATGACGATAACCGACTCATACTTCAGTCCTTGAGCTTCATGGATGGTAAGCGTACGCGACCCCGTGCCTCCGCCATAACCCTGGTTGATGAGGGTCTCCTTTTCTTCTTGTGTGTAGACTAAGAAAAGGGTGTTGGGGAGGGTGCTGGGTATGTGCGCTCCGGTATACTTTCTCTGCTACAAGGACTTTACATGGCTAACTGATACGCGACATCCATCGGGTTCCTGTGTGTGCACAACCACTTCTGGCTGATGTTGGATACCAGGTTTGGGCGACAGTACCTTAGCTCAAAGAGATTTTCTCTGTCGATATAAGGCAACTGATTGACGTCTCCAATGAGTTCAAGTTCGTTAGCACCAGACAGCCGTGAAGCCATTACAATGGCCCCAAAATGGTTCATGAGAGCCTCATCCACGATTAGGCGGATGAAATTCTCACGTTTGCTAAAACCATTTACGAGAACAGAAGCCATGGTGCGCACTCTGGTTTTCACCAATTCACCTATGCGGTGCGCAAGCTTCTGTCTCAGATCTTTGGCTGCCTCAGATGTTGTGGTGATGATAACGTCCTTGTCCACATTGAAGTTTCTGACCGCCCAGGTCGTTTTTCCACACCCTGGAACTCCATTGACCCATCGTATTTTAGGCATCACCCAGTTTTCCCACAATGCATCGACTTCAGGGCTCCTTTCAATGGTTTTCGCCAATTCGAGGATCCTGTCATCAAGCATGATCTTGGTACACCGGGCGATGACCACAATGGGGTCGTCTGGTGGAGTCGCTTACGTTGGGTTTCCAGTCCGCTCCGTCTCATCCCTACTCAGTGCCACAAAACCACTCTTTGCGCTATAAGCTGCCATATACTGACCTTTCATAGTTCCCTTGATGACTTGGGAAGTGTCATTGTTGTAATAGGTCGGGGAAAAAGTCTTTTCGTATTTTGTATGTATAAAGTTGTAGTAAAAATCTTATCCGTTGTACTGTTTGTATCTGGCTGGTTTTGATACCATTAAAATATGACATTTTAAAAAAGGAATACAAAACGTAAAAAGCAATTTCCCGCCATTTTTCAATAGTTTTTTTGTTCGATAAAATGAGTGAATCTAACGAACAAATTCGATATATTGTGAAATTTTATAACAAAAAAGGGAAAAATGCGACACACGCCGCGAATAAAATTTGTGACGTTTATGGACCTAATGCAGTGTCATCAAGAGTAGCACAATGTTGGTTCAAGCGTTTTCAGTCCGGGGATTTTGATGTCAAAGATGCAGCTCGCTCTGGTCGCCCTGTTACGGATAAAGTCGATGCCATTTCTGAAAAAGTGGACCAAGATCGGCATATTAGTAGTTACGACGTAGCTGAAGAACTGGGGATTGACCACAAAACAGTTTTGACCCATTTGAAAAAAACTGGGTATACAAAAAACTCGATATTTGGGTGCCACACGAGCTCACTGAAAGAAACCAAATGAATCGTGTACTCATTTGCGATTCTCTATTGAAACGTAACGAAACCGAACCGTTTTTGAAAAGATTGATCACTGGTGATGAAAAATGGATCACCTACGACAAGAATGTGCGCAAAAGATCATGGTCAAAGGGCAGTGAAGCACCACAGACTGTAGCGAAACCCGGATTAACACGTAATAAGGTGATGCTGTGTGTATGGTGGGATTGGCAGGGCATCGTTCATTATGAGCTTTTACCGCCGGGCAAAACCATCGATTCGGATCTCTACTGCCAACAGCAGATGAGACTCAAACAAGAAATTGAGAAAAAACGGCCGGAATTGATCAACAGAAAGAGTGTGGTCTTTCATCATGATAACGCCAGACCGCACACATCTTTGGCCACTCAGCAAAAATTTAGAGAGCTTGGTTGGGAAGTGTTAATGCATCCACCATATAGCCCAGACCTTGCACCCTCAGATTTCCACCTGTTTCGATCTCTTCAGAATTCTTTGGGTAGTGTTAGATTAACATCAAGAGAGGACTGTCAAAACTACTTGTTGCATTTTTTTGATCAGAAGTCCCAAAAATTCTACAGCAACGGGATCATGTCACTACCTACAAGATGGCAACAAGTTATCGAACAAAATGGCACATATATATTATAATTAAATGTAATTAAACTTGAAAAAAAAATGTCTTGAATTTGTTTAAAAAATACGAAGAAACTTTTTCCCCGACCTTATATATGGCTGTTTCTGCTTCCTCGAGTCTCACCTTTAAGAGGCTTTCGTCTTCTAGCCTAAAGGACTGCATGATGTTTTCGCAGTTCCTGAGATTGACTGTTCTAGTCGCTCTCGTGATGGCTAGAAACTCGAGAAGGGCGTTTCTGGCGTGGTCTGAAGGACCCGAAGCGGGGACGAAGCGAGGCGGGCTGACTTGTCCCTTGTCGGCTTTCGTTCGGACTGCTATGGGTGGCTTTGTTGCTGCCGTAGAAGTCTCTTCTGATGTTAAATTATTTTCTTTTGGGGTGATCCGGAACAAACTTTGTGCCGCTGAGCTAAATGCCGTCAGGAAAGCAGAGACTTGGCCCCTGCTCCCCTCACGGCTACCACTGGGATGTATTGTGGCTTTCTCAGCAGCTGCCTTTTGCTGAGCCCTTTCGGAACCGCTTAAGATGCTTGAACTCGGAACGGGATGTCCCCAGCTGTCCGTTGCACATGGGCTGTCGTGTTTCGGGGTCTTGAGAAAACTCAAATTTTCTCCCCTATCCTCATACACGACTACCTCGTGGTGTTCAGAGGCCTTTGTGCAACCTAGCCGGTCTACGACTTCCCCTTTCGAGTATTCAATCATCATAGCATCGACGCTTATCACTCTGGGACTGCGGTCTGGGTCGTCTGCCAATTTTGAGAGAAACGAGCTGGCCTGCGCGAAAGGCGTCTGATCTGCCCACTCGAACAGTGCGATCGTTTTATTTTGCGATCGCACTAGTCGGCATCGGTGACCAGCAGCCTCAGACACAGGCAAGGCATCGTAAGTTTTCCGCTTCATTGTTACTTTGGCGGTGCTCCCATTTAACAGACATGCTATTCCAGGCGACAAGCGTACACGCTTTTTTATGTTCCAGGCCAGGCAGAAGCTTATTCCGAATCTTTCCCTTGCATTGTCCATAAAAAGTGCCACTCCGCGAATACGGATTCCTGGTACCCCTCTTTCAGCACAAGCTAAGAGTTGGTTGGTAGCTACGGTTTTGAGAGGGGTCACTCTAATGGGAATCTCGTTCGGGGTGGCATTGACAATTAGATTTGCGGCGTGAACTCTTAAAGCCCTAAGCTCTTTCTTGAAGCCGCGATTCGGAAGGACCTTTCGATGAAAGACAGGAAGTGTGGTCTGCTGACTGGATCTTCAATGATGTCATGTAGATCTTTTGCCACTAGCTTCCTGTCAATCTGGAATTCGAGGTCCTGCCGTGCGGAGAGAAAACGGGGGCAATCAAGGAGCACGTGCCATACCGTCTCAGGGGCATTTGAGTCGCACTCGCAACCGGGGTGTTCTTTAAGCTTAAATCTGTACAAATATTCAGCGATTCCTTCGTGTCCTGTCAAGGCCTGCACTTGGTAGGGAGTCAACTTCGTAGTCCTCGTGAACCGATATGCCTTGGCAATGTCCGGGAGGAACTTTTGTGTGACTGTGCCTTGGTCGGAGGTTTCATACCGGTCCTGCCACTTCCGGACTGATTCCTCGCGGATCTTCTTTTTGACATAGGACAAAGGGATCCTGTCGTAGTCCAGGGAGGCTGCAGTGAGTGCCGCTGATTTTGCGAGCTCATCGGCTCTTTCGTTACTAGCAGTCCCCACGTGCGCTCTCAACCAGAACAAACTAACGGATCTTCCCTCAGCACAGATCGTTCCAATGTTTTCCTTTATGCATTTCACCAAGGGGTGGCTCATTTTGTGATTTCGTAGCAGCTCAAGTGAAGATCTAGAGTCACTCAAAACACTGACCTTAGGGTCTTTGCTCGATCTAATCATTAGAGTCGCTTGGTAAATTGCATAGAGTTCAGATTGGAAGAGTCAATCGGAGTGGAGCTTAAATGTGGAGTATTTAACTTCTCTTCCATCCTCCCACCAGGTAAGGGCAGCACCTACTTGACCCTCAATTTTGCTGCCGTCTGTGAAGATTTGGGGTCCGTCTACCTGGTTCGGAATTTTGTCAAGGAGCTCGAAATCCACAGATGTTTGTGTGGACGGATGTGGCTGATCCAGAAAATTTACAGTTCGTTCGAGCTCCATATCCGGTAGGAGGTAATGTGGGGAGAAGTTTTTCTTTACTCTGTACAGGTTTGCGGCTTCTTGGATTCTCAGGTCTATCGGAAGAAGACCTGAGAGTGCTAACGCTGATGTGAGAGAAACAGTACGGTGTGCTCTGCATATTTTCTGAGCGAAGCCTCTTTGAAGTGATTTTAGATGGGACTTATTCACTTCGAGGTCTGTCGCTTCCGCCCATACATTTGAGGCGTACATCACTATGGGTTCCACCACTGCTACGTATATCGCTCTCGTGATCTCGCTGTTAAGTCCCCAGGTCACCTTCGCTGCACACGCTAACTGTTTGTAAATATCCGCGACCTTTTTACACTGTGCAGATACGTGAGCTTTGAAGGTGAGCCTGCGGTCGATCACTAGACCAAGCAGTTTGACTTCCTCGACGAGGGTTAGCCGGACACCGGACATAATAAGGTTCGGGGCATCGTACTTCAACTGTTTTGTTAGCAGCATCGCGTTGGTTTTATGTGCTGCGAAGTTGAGTTTGTTGCTATTGCCCCATTCCACAATCATGTTCAGAGTTTCATTGGCTTTCTGCTCTAAGGTGTTTGACTGGTCTGTGAATACGAGAACAACGTCGTCCGCGAATGCTTGACAGTATACTCTCTCAGCTTCTAGCTTTTGCAGTAACGAGTCTAGGATAACGTTCCAAAAGGTTGGTTCAGCTATTGATCCTTGGACGCACCCCTTGTTGGTTTCCTTCTCGTGTGCCGCTCTGGCGTAGTTTACCTTGATGGTTCGGTCGCTGAGATACGAGCGGACGGTCTCGTAGAGGTTAGATGGGCACCTCTTTTTCGCTAGCTGTCGTTTTAGGGCGGGCCACCATGCATTGTCGAAGGCGCCTTCTATGTCTAAGGAGATGAGGAGTACTATGTTCTTTTCGTGTATTCCTTCTTTGATGTGCTCTACCAAGTCATAGAGGGCGTCTTCGGTTCCTCGTTGGGGCATGAAACCGTACTGTTTCTTACTGAGTGTGGGGAGAAGATACCATTGAAGTCTACCAACTAAAAGCTTCTCGACTATTTTTCCGAGAACCGACAAAAGACCTATCGGACGATACGACTTTGGATGTGTGTAGTCGATCTTTCCGGGTTTTCGTATGATGACTACGTGTGCTGCTTTCCATTGCTGCGGGAAGTAACGTAGCGACAGGCATTTGTCAGCTATCGCCATGAAAACTTCCCTTTCGGCACGGATGGCTGCGGCACAGATGTCAGCAGTAAGCCCATCTGGTCCTGGGGCTTTTTTCGGATTCAGCGTTCGTAATACTGAATCTAGTTCTGCTGACGCGAATGGTGGGTCATCTTCCGGAAGGTCCGTTGGAATTTCTTTAGTCTGTTCTCGCAATTCTGCGTGGCACGGCTGATCTGTGCTTACAGAGTCATCGGGATAGAAGGTGCTGGCTAAGAGTTCTGCAGATTGCTGTGGGGACAGAGTGATCCCTTCGGTGTCTCTCAGGAGGATGTCCTCCTGCCTGACCGAGGTTTTCTTGATCACTCTGTAGATCTTGTCCCACATGCTCTCTTTCTCCTGATTAGTGCAGAACTCTTTCCAGCCTTCAGTTTGGGCTTTTTCGGCATGCTCTTTGTACTGCTTCCTCGCAGTTTGGTAATCTTCTATAACTGACTGGATTCGATCGGCGGCTGCGTTTCTTATCCTTCTCTTTCTTCTGAGGACCTCTTTTTTAAGATCGTCAAGCGTTTTTGTATACCACGGTGGAACTGGGTTCCCTTTTCGCGGGCCTGGCTTTGGGATGGAATATTCGCAGGCTTCATGTATACTTGTAGAGTAGCTTGTGATCATATTTTCAAGGTCAATAGGGCTTACTAACTCACCAACAGCGGTAGACGTGATGTTCCTCTCCGCGATGGAGGTCTTTAGGTGTGACATGAAGTCTGACCACTTGGCCTTCTTGGTGTTATATCTGCGCGTGGTTATGGGCCTCAAAAGTTCAAGGGCCCTTGTTAAGCGCAGAGTGAAGGTGATAGCGTTGTGGTCTGATGTTGTTAGACTTCTGTCTACCTGCCAACCCTCGATCTTCCCCAGAAGCGGCGTGCTGCATGTTGTTACATCTACTATACTCGTGCAGTGCGTGCCACCTCTGACGACTTCGAAAGTTGGTGTGTCTCCGGTGTTAAGAATCTGTAAGCCCATTTCATTGAAGAAAGAGTGGACGGCTTCTCCTCTCTCGTTTGATGTCGTGCTTCCCCACCAGTGGCTCCAGGCATTCATATCTCCAGCGACTATGAGATCTTTGGTTGCTAGTTTCTCGGTGAATGCCTTGATCCTGTCGAGGTATGGATCGATGTCTTGGTTCCCTTCCAGGTAGACGGATATCACTCCAAGTTTCAGGCCTTCGTTAACCAACAGGACGGCTGCTTCCGTTTCCGTGACAAGCTGGGGGTCATGTATTACCTCCAGCTTGTCACCGAAAACGATAACCGCTGCTTTGACGGGTTTTTGCCTGTTAAGACTGCATTGGATTATACAAGTTCCCGGGTATTGTTTCAGGATGCCCTTGTTCCCTACATAGGGTTCTTGAACAAGAGCGACCGAAACTCCCCCATCCATTGCAGCCTTTAGCAGCTCTGTTGTTGCTTCCTTGGAGCGATTCAGGTTTGCTTGGATGAAGCGCAAACCTGTACCGCCATCCCTTCGGGGAACTGATCGTGGTACCTCTAAGGTGCCCTCAGCAATACGAAATTCTTGACCGCGCTATGCCATCCCATTTTACCTTCTCTGGGCACATGCTGCTAAAAGCATTATGCGAAAATTATGAAAAATTTCACGCGGTACGTTCCAGCGACAGCACGTCGTTTATGTCGCTCGTGAATAAATAATTTAAATAGTAGTTTTAACCTTACGTGGAACAGTGAAAATTATAAAATCGCGTAACTGGAAAATAACGGAAGCAGTGAAGTGAATTGCAAGGAAATCGGTGCTGTGGCCACTGAGATATAAGCAGAAGAAGTTCAAAATATTAGTTAACGGCTAAAATATTTTCGTCTCGACGCTCGCTATTTCACCTGCAATAGCCCGGCGCGTGAGTCATACGCTGCCAGAGGACAATCAACCCGCCGGCCGCGCGGCCCACCGCCCCGCCTCACTGCCCGCAAGCACCTGTGCCACCCCCGACCACCTGTTGTCGCCCGACGCATCCCCGCCACATCACTTACATACTGGCTCATCCGAACTTACTGCTAAGTATTCTGCGCCCATACTGCGATAAACTGTGTCATTGCGCCGACGCTATTACTTCTTACGCCAACCATACAAACTTAGAAATAGCGCGAATTTCTGCGCACGATGGATTGTTCTGCTTGCTGTAATAAAATCTCTGATGCCGATACCGAAGATTGCATGAGCTGCAGCTTAACTCAATGCCGCAAAAAATACCATATACTATGCATCGGTGAAAATAACCTAAATTCTGAATCGCGCGAAAAATGGATTTGCCCCGAATGTCTTTGCACAAAAAAAAAGGGAGGCGACAATAGCTCGACCCCAGTAGGTGTTTCAAAGAAACTCCGGGACCCGTTCGTGACCACCAGACAGAAAATAGGGCCGAATCCTCCCCTGAATACGAACCATGGAAATGAATCGACTAACACCACGATATTCGTTGTCTAAGGTACGCCACGAAATTACATCTATGAGAGAGCAGCTAAACGATGAACTATGTTGTCACGACACTAAACTTAGTCGAGCAATCTTTATGATCGAGGGCTGCGAAAAGAAACTAAGTGAAGCTGTTGCAACTATTGCCAGCCATCAGTCCCAATTGGAAAAATATGCCGACCTAGTCGAGACACTCATGGGTAGTATGGCTAGATACGAAGATTTAAGTAAGTCCACTCTTCAAGCCATCTCAGACCACGCTTCTTGCCGGGCCCTCAACTCCGCGGCTGACACCACAGCACCTCCAGCCAGCCAGTCAGCGATTGAGACCAAAGAACCCGACGCACAGGCAGTGTGCGATAAAATAGTGTCTAAGCGCCAACGCCGCGCGCGCGTAGTTCAAGAGGAAAAATCCAAAACGTCGTCACCCGATCAATCCACCACTACAGTTAAGTCATCCGCTTACACCGTGCCCTCTTTTTCCAGCACCAAACAATGCATCATCCCCCATCAAACTGTACCAACTAAAAAACGCCAGCGCGATCCCCCGCTTGACTTATTAATAGAGGTGTCCTCAGCGGACAACAGTTTCGATGACAAAGGATGGGAGAGGGTCGAGAGTCAGAGGAACAGGAAAATCGAACAGCGTCAACAACGCCGACGAACTGTGATTCTAGGCAGTGGAGCCAAAGACGATGAATTGAAAACAGTAGAGCGAGCGCGTAAAATACACGCGTGTTTCTTTACGCCAGAGACCACTGCAGAAACAATAAAATCGTTCATGAAGAGGAAAAAGCCGTGTGATCATTACCAAGTGGAAAAGCTCAGATTAGCGCATTCTCACTACTCATCTTTCTGCATCGCGGTACCGAACGACTCATTCGAGTTCTTTATGTCCGCCGAGAACTGGCCGCGGAGCACCCAGGTTAGCGAGTGGTTTCGAAGGAGCGGCGGGAGCGCGGGAGACGCGCCCCGCCGTCACTCAGCGCCGCACCGACACCCACGCATCCAGCGCAGCGCTAACACCACCGCCGCCGCCACTGTTGATAATTTCACCGCCGCCATCCCCACCGTCACCCCCGGGTCCGAACCGAAACAGGCGACGTATGCCGGCGCAACCCGCACTGCCCTCCACTGAGCAACGTAAACCGACAGAGTTGACTATATGTCATCAAAACATTCGATGCATCACGAACAAGACGAAGCAATTGGAGGTTCTATTGACAAAGGAACTTACCTGCGACATAATAATTATTACCGAGCACTGGTTGCGTAAGCACGAGTTAACTTCAGTTACACTATGTAACTTCGATTTATTGTCGTTTAGCTGTAGAAAACTAGTAGCACACGGTGGAAGTTGCATCTACGCGCGGTCGGGCTTGCTAGTTGTTAATAGACAGGATTACTGCGATTTGACGCAGGAGCACATTTTTGACGTGTGCGCCGTACACTTGCTCGATGATGACATATTGGTTGTAGGGGTATACCACTCTAATGGGACGAGCCATAGCGATTACCTACATTTGTTCGAAGCGCTTCTTTGTAAAATTACGGACGAAGGCATAGACTGTGTAATCATGGGTGACACAAACATCGATCTCCTAGACAGCTCTAGCGCCCAAAAACAGTTAGTGGACATCCTCGATAGTTTTAATTTTGGGCAATTGGTGAATCAACACACGCGGACAGATGTGGGTGGTCGTAAGTCATTACTAGACCACGTTTACACGAATATGTCAGCAAGACGTGTGACTAGGGTCACAAACGTGGACACGCGCCCTCTCAGCGATCACAAAGCTCAGCGCTTCACGCTCGCGAGGCACGTCGCGCCCGCGCCCGCGCCCGCACATCGCTTGGGTAGGAGCTTCTCCACGGCCAACGAGCTCAATTTCGTAAACGCTCTCGAATCAGTCGATTGGGATAGGATCCTTGAAAAGAGTAAAGATTGTTGTCACTCTTTAGCCTCGGGCATAATCTATACCTTGTCCAACAAATTTAATATATGTTTCCCAATAAAAAATCAACTCGAACGCAAGAAACACTGGGTCGACGCAGAAGTTCACAACTTTAAACATCTACTGCAAGAAACCATACGACTTAAAAAAAGTTTTCCTATGGACGACCGATTGCGTACCAGGTGCGACGAGCTAACCGGTAAATACCATTCATTGTTGAGAGAAAAGCGAGTATGTCATTATTCCAACGTAATTCAAAAGAACCCGAGGTGCATGTGGCGTGTTATTAATTCCGAGTTGGGTCGTGTTACCCGCGAGAGAATCGATTATACTGAGTTAGTACGAGACGCAAGCGGTCAAACGTTCGACACAAAGAAAGATGCTGTGGACGCACTCAATCTCGAATTTGTCACCGCGGCGAGTGGGTGCGGAGCGCCCGCCGCAGACAGCGCCATCGCCCTGGCTGCACTCGGAGTCCGAAAATCCGCGAGCGACGTGTCGATAAGAATGGAGCCGTTCACCCCGTTCGAAGTATATACAATGGCGACAAAACGTATTGCTCCTGAGAAGAGTACCGATATTTATGGTTTGTCCGCGAGCATACTAAAGACCGCGATAGGCCCGGTGGCGCATGTTCTTTGTCACTTGTTTAACTCGTGTATGCGGGAGGGCATTTATCCGACGTCGCTAAAAAAGGTAAAGATATGCCCTATATACAAAGGGAAAGGCAAGAAAGCTGACCCCAAGTCGTACCGTCCCATTTCTCTTGTCCCTGCCGTAAGTAAAGTGTTCGAAGTTGGCCTCAATAGAAGAATACTCAACTTTTTAGTGGACCGCAATAGTCTGTCGGACAGGCAGTATGCATATAGGGCGGGCCGCGCGACCACAGATATGGTGCGCGAGGTGGTGTGGCGAGTGTTGAGTGCGCGCGAGTCTAGGCTACAGGTAGCCCTGCTCTGCTGTGACTTGTCGCGCGCGTTCGACACAGCCGATCACGGCCTCGTCGCAGACAAGCTGCAGGTTCACGGTTTTCGCGGTCCGGCTCTATCCATACTGACTTCTTTCATGTCCCAGCGAACACAGGTTGTAGTAGGTGACAGAGGGCGCGTCGAATCGACCGAGATGGAGAACGTGATGGGCGTCCCGCAGGGCTCCTGCCTATCCAACACCAAGTTCAGCCTTCTCCTGAATGACCTGCCGGATGCCATCGACGATGCTGAGATATACATGTATGCTGACGACGTTGCCGCCGTAATTACGGCGCCAACGCACGCCCAGCTGGAATCAAAGCTGAACTCGGTGGTAAACAAACTCGACGGATGGTTCAGGTCAAACGGACTAGCACTAAACAGGGACAAAACTTGCTACATGGCCTTCAATCTCAACGGCCACATGACAAAAACGTATTCGGTAGCAATAGGTCAAACTGCTCTCCAACAGGTCCCCTGTACCAAACTGCTAGGCTTCCACCTAGATAGCGCATTGACGTGGGAGACACATGTGGAGGAGTTGTGCAAGAAGCTCGCGGGCTCGTGTTTCGCCCTAAGGCGGCTCGCGAGCACTGCCAATCGCAGCGTCGTTCGTACGTGCTACTTCGCAACTGTCCACAGCGTCATTACGTACGGGTTGGAGCTGTGGGGCCGCGCTGCCGATCGTAATAGAGCTTTTGCAATGCAAAAGCGAGCCGTTCGTGCCATATGCGGGGTACAAAGTGACGTCTCCTGCGTTGAGCTGTTCCGAGAGCTTCAGATATTGCCACTGCCCTGTGAACTCATATACCAGGTTGCCCTGTTCACTCACACACACCTCGACACATTTCAGCGCAGGGGCGTGTATAGTACGTTGAATCTGCGGAGCAACGTGAAGAAAGCGCAATTAGTAACGCCGTCGCACCGGCTCGTAAAATCAGAGAGATCAGTGTATATCCTAGGGCCCGCGATCTACAACCGCTTACCCGCTTCCATCCGGAATGCACCATCCACCGCGTGCTTTAAGACCAAGCTTAGAGCTTGGCTCTTAAAATGTTTATTTTATAAAATTGACGATTTTTTTAAGTTAAAAGATTTTTGACATTGTTATTATTATTAATTCATTCTCATTATCATTTCTATTTGTTTTATTGACAAACTATAATTTAATTTAATGTAACATAATAATACATAATAAGATATAAGTAAGATATAATTGTATATACAATTTTGTAGAACAGTGTACTGCAGAAATTTGACTTATAACTATGGAGTTATGAATAAAGATTTGTATTTGTATTTGCTCCAGGTCTGTGCTGGGTCGATTTGGCTGCTCGGTTGAGCAATTCATGCATCGCGGTGGCTTTTCTTCTCTCCTGGCTTTGCATTGTTCCCAGGAGTGGGACCTTCCGCAGTGGCTGCAGAGCTCGTCCCTCTCCCGGCAGACTGCTTTTGTGTGACCGAAACCGAGGCATTTGGTGCACTGCACCAAAGGTGAGTGGTCGTGCACAGGCCTCCTCTGGAGACCTATGTACACCTTTTCCGCCTTGGTCAGTCTCTTGTGCACAAGTGGAGAGACTTCTAGCACCGGATGGCATTCGTGGGGATTGCGGGCTCTTTTCCTGTACCGCACCCTGACAGTACTCTCCTTGAGATCCACCTCCTGCAGCAGATGTTTATTTTGTGCTAGCAGGTTCTCGACTATGTCTGAGTCCGTGTGATAAGACAGAACGTCCCTTATGATGATCAGTGGGTTCCCTGCTTTCGCAGTCTCCACCTTTAGGTACTTGTCTTGCTGGACACGACTTCTGATCAGGCAGAGGTCTTCCTTAGTACCGCAGCTCAGGATAACTTTCCTGTTCCTAGCTTTGCGGACTCGGTCGACCTTCGCTCCAGTCAGCCTCGTGTCCAACGCTACGTTGATTCTGTCTATCAACTTGTCAGCGGTCGTCGTTTCGGCGGGATCTGATGAGGAAACTATCAGAGTGTGGTTGGGTTTGAGAGTGGGGGGTTTTGCTGCTGCCTTTGCATATGTCATTTTTGAGGTGTTACCCTCTTCTGCGTGGGCTAGCTCGGCACTTATACTGAGAGCAGGTGGGGGCAGATTGAGTTTTTCCTGCCGCATCGTCCTAAGCTCTGACGATACGGCTTCGAGGCGTTCTGTGATTGGTAGCACTTGCTCCTCTATATTAATTGAAATGGGGGCGGGGGAGGGGGTTGGATTTGTTCCCTATTGTTGATTACATGCAACATGGTCTGAATATTCTCCAGTTTGTCCGTATTTTGAGGTGCAGGGGGTGTCGATCGGAGGTGTGCCAAGGTCTCTGTGCTCGTGTGGAGGATCTCTGCTGTTCTGTCTTGTTCTCGCTGCAGGTCCCTTCTTAGTTCATCCAGTTGCCTTTGAAGAGAGTCTACTCCAGTTTTTAAGCCAGAGCAGTCCCTCCTCATTGGTTCCAGGTCAATGGTGGTTTGACTGCCTGCAATAGAGTCTTTGGCCAGGGCTTTGATCTGACTACTGAGATCCTTCACCGATGACGAGATTTCTTTTATAATCTGATGTGGCTCTCTCGTCTCGTAGCCCTGCCAGTCGCGTATAGCCTTTGTCTCAGTGAGAGTCGCTGCTATATCGCTCCTGGCAAGTGCCACCTCTTTTGTTAATTTGTCGGTAATTTTGGACACTTCCTTTCTATGGCCTCTCTCAGCCGACAGCAACTCCGTGGCGTGTCGCGTTCGTTCTCGCTCCAGGCTGGCGATGTGTCGTTGACGGGAGTCGGACAGGGAAAGTACTATCTCGTATAGACACTGCAGGCTTTCTATCGCGGTTAGTTTGTACTCGCGTTTCATGTTGCCTGAAGCCTCCAACACTTCCTTTCCCTGCTGTAGCACGTAGTTTGCTACTCTCGTGGCCATGTCCATCTCGACACCCGTCCGCTTTAAGGTGCCTGATACCAGCAAGCTGGTTCGGCCTTTCCACGCGGCAGGGCGAGTCGGGATGGACATGATCGAGACACTGTCCGACGCCTCGTCGACGGCAAACGTCTTAGGAGGGGAGATCCCGCATTGTTCCCAGTCCATTACCCTGTCTACCGCAGCGACATGAGCTGACGCCGTGTCTGGAACCGATGTCGATTCCAGAACAGAGTTGTCGCTGGCTGGTTTTGGTGACGGTAGAACATGTTCTGGAGTCTTGGAACGGCGATTTTTCTCCCTCAAAGTCCTGGGCAGCGCGATAGGTGCTGTTTCGCTCTCGGATTTTTTAATCATGGTCTTTTTGGCGGGTTGAGTTGGCTTCGCCACCTCTGACTTGCTTGTTTTGGCTGACGTGATCTTATTTAAAACTCTCCTGTGTAGAGACTTTGCTACCGACTTAACGGACGCAGGAGCGGCGGTGGTGGAGGCGATTCCAGAAAACTGGGGATTTGACATTTTTAGGGACTTGATTTAATTTTCTTTGAACTTTTTAATTTAAATTGGCTTGATAACTTAATTATTCTTAATATAATTATTATTTTACTTACTATATAACTTCTTATTATTATATCTTTTTATGTCTTATTATTATACTTAATTAACTTTGTTGGTAACTTAGAATTAGCTTAACTTAACTCGCTGATGTTCTGCGATTTCTTCCTTCTGTACTGCCGGGACGCGCCAGAAGCCTGATGGTGGCTCTGCGTGGTATTGTGATTTGAGGTCGTCTGACGGGGACTCCAAAGGGGCCAAGTTGTAGAGCTCGTCCTCCCGATTCCAGGGACACCAAACTTGGTATGTTTATCTCTTCCGGTTCCGAAGTTAGGGCTCGGGGGGGTGAGGTACTACCTTGAGGGGGTGGGGGGAAAGGTAGGGGGTGTGAAACTATAAGGGTGGATCAGTTGCTGGGCTAGTCCCAGGCACTGAGCTGAGGTAGGGGGAGGAAATTTCAATAAAAAACTCTCAAACTGATTTATCCTCGGGGCCAAAATGTAGGGCTCGTCCTTCCGAATCCAGAGATACCAAACTTGGTAGGTCTACCACCTCTGGTTCCAGAGATACGGATCGGGGGGTGAGGTAAAAAAAATTAGGGGGGGGGGGAAAAGATAGAGGATGCGAAACTAGAGGGTTGAAATTTGGGGGGGGGAGGGTTCGCTGGTTTCTATTGTGGTAGACTGGTGGTGGGGATGTCAGTGACTGAGTCACGTCACTAGACAGGTGACGTACTAAAATACGTCACTAGGCGGATGACGCGGCTTTAGACACTGAGCTGTGGTGAGGGGAGATTTTTTTTTTCCGAAAACTCTAAATTGAAATTTTCTTGGAGCCAAAATGTAGGGCTCGTCCTTCCGAATCCAGAGATACCAAACTTGGTAGGTCTACCACCTCTGGTTCCAGAGATAACGATCGGGGGGGTGAGGTAAAAATTTTAGGGGGAGGGGGGGAAAAAGATAGAGGATGAGATACTAGAGGTTTGAAATTTTGGGGGGTGGGGGTGGTGGTTGCTGTGTTGGTGTTGAAGCACAGGGGCGGGGGGTGAGGGAGACAAAGTTACAGCGTCACTGGTCTAATGACGTGGCCTTAGGTGCTGTAATGATATGAGGGGGGGGGGGGGGGATATTTGAGGGGAGGGTAGGAATTTAAAACGGGGGGAGGGGGTGGAGGGAAAGTGGTCTTTCTATCCCGGTCCCGAAAAGACCAAACACGGGTAACCTGGGACAACGGGTTCAGGAGTACCCTCAAGGTACTTTGACGTCTGATGATGGTCTTCAGGATGATCAGCAAACTGCCTTTCTCGCTGGGGCAGTCTTCGGGTCGACTTTGGAGGCACCACGTTTGGATGACGGCGATTACCTCGTGTTTTCAAATGTAAACGCGTGGCTTTTAAGGTTGTTTTTGGTTATAATACCTGTATTTTGGCTCCTTATATCTTGCTCGTACTCTGACGTAGATTTCTGAACGATACGTCTTTTGACAGATATTCTCCGGGCCTTTCTAGGTGTTATACAGGTATGAGATTTTTACTGACCTCTTCAATGTTATTCCTCTCCAAAGTTTTGACCTTCCTGCTCCAGCCCCAGTAGGACTAGAGGGCTGCCAACACGAATCCTTGCGAGTCACACACTGACAAAACTTTTCACATCACGTTTTAGCGCGTAGCTCAAAAAATTCCTATTAATTGGAATTTTTTACTCGGAGCTAATGTTGGTTTGACTGTAACTGGGCGAGTACCGATATTACCGATTTACGGGATATTTACCGTGGTAAGGTTGTGGAAGGAGCTCCCGATATTTCGGCGCAGTTACATGTACCATGTTCACGGGAAAACTGAAGAATGCGGGTGGTTGGTGAAAAAGTTCAAAGTTAGGTACAGACAAAACGATCTACCCTCTTTCTTAGTCTTTTGCTACGGTTATCACTGGAACTCGAACCTAAGTCTCGACAAAACACACTCACTGTATCACTGCGTATAGTATTTTGAACACATTTTGAACGCGGACTTTTATTTTTAAGGCAACCTAATACTGGATTCCACGCACTAGCGAGTTGAAAACCATCACCTCCATTGAAATTCTGGCATTTCGAGATTTCAATAGTTTCCTTTACCAGCCTTGGTATGTAGTGACGCTCGGTGGACAGGATTTCGGGATTATGAAATTCAATCCAGTGGTTAGGACCCGCGTCCAGCAGATGCTCAGCTATGGCAGATTTATGTCTCTCATTATTTTTGACTGCCTTAATATGTTCCTTGATGCGGCATGAGACAGTTCGCTTCGTTTGTCCTATGTACGAACTTCCGCAGCTGCAGTTGATTTTGTACACCCCGGGATGCTGAAATGGAATCTTGTCCTTGGGGGAACGCAGACATTGCGCAATTCTCTTATAAGGAGTAAATATGGTCTTTATAGCATATTTGTCAAGTATACGACCTATTTTATCTGTGACTCCTTTTAAATATGGCAAAAAAGTCGGCTGTCGTTCCACTTTTGGTTTCATCTGTTTCTTTTTCGGTTTGGTCTTACCGATCTTAGCCTTGTAACCGTTCCTGCGTAACACGAGTTGTACGTGGGATAGTTCCTCGTCAAGGTGTTCAGCATCACACAGATCATAGGCCCGATTTGTTAGTGAACTGACCACCGAATTAAGATGCCGGGGATGATGGTGAGAGGTAGCATGCAAGTAAAGGTCTGTGTGCGTCGGTTTTCTATATACTGTGTGGCCTTTTCACCAACCACCCGCATTTTTCAGTCTTCCCGTGAACATGGTACATGTAACTGCGCCGAAATATCGGGAGCTCCTTCCACAACCTTACCACGGTAAATATTCCGTAAATAATCATTTAACTTTCTTTTTGGAGTCGAAATCTTCTGTGAAACGATTTATCCCTTTGTGAGTTGTAATGATCGGTCCGTTCTGCAACTCTTCTATCATAAAAATCTGAACTAATAAATTCGACTACCTCTTCATCGTCATCAGAAAATAATCCATCTATCATTGTTTAGCACAAAATTATTATTGTCTATTTTAACCTCAAAATCAATCCGTAGTGGCATAAACTATTGTCTTCGCTCTAGTAAAATTTTGACACTACCGATGAAGTGTTAGCAACTTAACCCTCCAATTTTGGTGGGTTAAATATTTACAAGATTAACATAAGGTTACCCCTAACTCTTGGTGGCGCAAGACGATTTATCCGTTTAACCTCAAATGAGCAGTTAACTCTGTGTTAAAAAGATAACCCGGACTTCTGCAAGTGGGCCTAAATGGGTTATTTAATCTAATGTTCTATAGATACATGAGTATATTGGTAGCAGGAATATTAGTTTGTTTTTCTATTACATCAATTAAGTAATAATAGCTTTTGGGAACACCAATGTAAAAACGCGGGCTCTTCATAATTTTAAGCAAGGTACATTCAAGAATTTTTGATGCCTCCCGTTTTTCATCATCTTGTATCATCACACTGCAGTCTGATGTGGATTTCATTTGGAGAGATATTGTTGACGGTGATGATTCTCTGTGCATCACAGATGGTGTATGAGAAATATCACTATCAGATCGAACTTCAGGGTGATATATTTGCCTTGAAGCTTTATGTAATGTGGATATCCATGGCGAAGTGACATTGCCTCTTGTAACTTTAAATGGTGATGTAGAAACAGACCAGGGTATGAGGTTTCAAGGGTGATGTCATCTGGTTGATTGATTTATTTTCTGTTTGAACGGCTTTGCTTCTGAACTTGTGCGTAATGAATACTCGAATAGACTTTTATCCGTAGTTCTTGGAGGTAATTTTTCTGTAAAATTTTCTTCTATGTTGCCATCATCATCAGCCAGAAGACGTCCACTGCTGAACATAGGCCTCCCCTTTTAACCTCCACACTGAACGACATCCTGCCATCTGCATCCACTGGATGCCCGCGAATCTCACAATGTCGTCGGTCCACCTAGTGGGAGGCCTACCACTCAAGAAACTTTCTTCCCCATCGGTTAAAAGTTTTTCGAGCGATGTGGCCTGCCCATTGCCACTTCAACTTGCAGATTTTAATAGCTATATCGGTGACTCTGGTTCTTTGGCGAATATCTACGTTTCGGATTTTATCGCGCAAAGAAACTCCGATCATAGCTCTCTCCATTGCCCGTTGTGTGACTCTGAGTTTTTCCAAAAGGCCAACAGTTAAGGACCACGTCTCAGTACCATATGTCATCACTGGCAACACACACTGATCAAATACCTTCGTCTTCAGGCACTGTGGTATCTTGGACGAGAAGATGTCACGCAATTTCCCGAACGCTGCCTCCTCCATCCGAGTTGGATTCTTTGGGCGACCTCTTTGCCTAAGTTGGACTTACCTAACTGAACAATCTGTCCAAGATAGGTGTAATGGTCAACAACTTCGAGAGTATCGTTCCCAACGATTACCGGTACGAGTACAACATGGACATTGGACATGACTTTTATCTTGTCCATGTTCATTTTAAGACCCACCTGTTGGGAAAGGCTACTGAGGTCGCTGAGCATTGTATTAAGGTCCTCCAGCGACTCTGCCATGATGACTATATCGTCGGCAAAACGAAGGTGAGTGATGTATTCGCCATTGATGTTGATGGCGAATCCGTTCCAGTCCAAGAGCTTGAAAACGTCCTCCAATGCGTTAGTGAACAGTTTCGGAGAGATAACATCTCCCTGTCTCACGCCTTTATGCAATTGGATTGGTTCCGTGCTCTCGTCCTGTAATCGGATCGACATGGTGGCGTTTCTATACAAACACTTCAGCACTTCGATATACCTATAGTCGATATGACAACGCTGGAGGGACTGCTAACACTGCCCAGGTCTCGATTGAATCGAAGGCTTTTTCATAGTCCACAAACGCTAGACATAATGGCCGATTATACTCCTCAGTCTTCTGTATAATCTGGCAGAGCGTGTGTATGTGATCTATGGTGCTCCAGCCTTTACTGAAACCGGCTTGTTCGGGAGGCTGGAAGTCATCAAACCTGCTTTCGAGACGGTTCGTAATGATTCTGGAGAACAACTTGTACACATGGCTCAAGGAGTGAGATGGGCCTATAACTCTTCAACGAGGTGTTATCACCTTTTTTGAAGAAGAGCACCACCACACTCCTATTCCATGCTTCAGGCGTAGTACCTTCTAGTATGACGGAATTAAATAACTTCTGGAGGACCAAAAGTACCGGTTTTCCAGCCGCTCTCAGAAGTTCTGTCGTGATTCCGTCATCACCCGGCGCCTTGTTGTTCTTAAGCTGTTTCAGAGCCATTCTAATCTCGTACAAGCTGATGTCTGGGATGTCCTCAGTGTAGTGTCGGGTCAGTTTAGCTCTCTTGTCCTGAGCTGCGCTGACAATAGGCTGTCGTGTTGAGGTGTACAACTGTCCGTAAAACCTCTCGAGCTCTCTCAGAATCTCTCAGGCTTTGATGAAATGATACTGCCATCCTCGATCTTCAGCTTCATCATTTAATCTTCAGCTGATATGTCGGAATATGGCAAACTTAATAGACGAATCTCGAAATCGGTGCGACATGATCTGCGTTCCTATAATACAAGATGTATTAGGGACGCATTGAGCGGAACAAGGGCTCAAAAGTGTTCGCGAAGAATTCGTCTATTGGGAAAAGCCAAATGACGAAGCTGAAGATCGAGGATGGCAGTATGTTGCCATGCAAAACTAAAAATAGCATATTATTATTAGACACAAATAAAAAGCAGAACTTAATTAACATACATAGGTAAATACAATCTGCACTTTTTTACAAACACTGAATCAGTTTACAAAGTGCTTATTACTTAATTTTTAAATTTGGTTTTTCCATAGTAAATGTTTAAGCAGGTTAAAATATTAGGTATTAGCGAACCACCCCGGCTTGACACGGGTTCAATGCTGATACTAAATATACTACAGAATGTATTTATATACAACGTCTTTATATGTCTTTATATTATATTATAATTAGTGTAAAATTATTTTAGTTTCCACAAGTACTTACGTAAAAAATATTGATAGTTAATTTTTTTATAATGGTATATTTAGTTAATATTTATTTCTAATAGTATTATTTTATTTATCTAGTTGTGAAAAAAGGACAAGAAGCTGAAAATAAAATTCATAGCAATAGCCAGCAATTAACACCTAAATAAAGAAAACTATCAAAAAAATCAAAGTCACAACCTGCTATTAACTCCTACAAATAAAAAACTAGTCAGAAAGATTATTAAATATAAACTAAGATTAAAACAAATTAAAATGTTCAACAATATTAATTCAAAAGCACTAAAAACTATGATAATAGTCAGCTTCAAAAAATCAAAACCGTTGTCCTCAAGGCAACACTACGCTTCACAACACAATGTAACGGCGGCGTGGCGTCAGGTGCACAATCATGTTTTACTATTGTTTTCAACTTAGTAGTACCTACACAGTTTTTACGTATCTTTTTTTGAACTGTTTTTATTTTATTTTTACTATTAAGTATTTTGTGCTTTTAGTAATGAGGAGCGTCGGAACAAAAACCGATAAATCACATTTTTTTATTTTTTGATGCCAATTGGTTGTTCTCGTACATATCTTGCTCTATGGTTAATGTAACCCGATCAAAAACAGATAAATCTGCTCTAAATTCGTCCGCAAAATACACGGATCTGAACATAAACCGATAAATACATCATTCGTACTAAACAACGATGGCGATCGGAACAGATACGGATATATCCCTAACATTTTTCATTGTTGACTCTTTTGATTCTGTCAAAAACCGATATATCGAATTTCGAGTTTCTCATGACAAAACCATAGGGTAAAACCAGGAGAGATGGACCAGCGGGTGAGACGGACCATCTCAATTTCTACCAAACTACTAAATTTATTTAAGCTTGCAACACTGACGCGTACTGGTCAACCTGTTTGCTGCTTGATAAAAGCGCGTTTGTTTTGTTTTTGATTGTTCAATTAATAAAATACGGATTTAAAAGTTTTGGGAGCGTGATTTTTTTGTGCATGGGTGTTTAAAGCAAGGGTAAGTATGAGATATTGTGTTTGTAAAATAAGAATCGATGTTTTGTGGTTACTATGTTCATGAAATGATAACCTAACCTCAAAATATTTTGTTTATTTTTTGTGATTATTGTATATCGAAGCGGTCCGTCTCTCCTAACGATTTAGGAGACACGTTATGTAGGGTAAGATGGACCAATAATATAGTACGTTTTGTTTGCTAATTTTAATTATTTAAGGCTTTTATTGTAATTTTTTCTTGTTAAATTTAAATTTAATCAAGTTATTCTCTTTTTCTAGGTAATATGCCGCTTACTTATCAGCGTAAAAGTGGTGTATGTCGAGGGGAATGGTCTGAGAAGGAACTAAAAGATGCGTTTGAGGCTGTTTCCAATGGAATGGGTGTCAACGAAGCCGCCAAAACATTTGGTATACCCAAAACAACTTTTAAACGTAGACTTGCTACAAAAAATTTGACAAAAATTGATGTTCTCGGTCCAAGTGGTATACTGCTGCCGGAAAACGAGAAAAAGATTGTGATGCACATAAAAAAGTTACAGAAAAGTGGATTTACGCCATCGAGGCAAGCAGTGCGTAAAATGGCATATAATTTAGCAGAAAAACTTCAAATTAAACATAACTTTAGTCACGATAAGAAAATGGCTGGAAATGGGTGGTTAAAAAGTTTTCTTCGCCGAAACACGGAACTTTCAATTCGACAGTCAGAAGGTGTTTCTGTGGCCAGGGCTAAGGGGATGAATAAAGAATATGTTGATATGTATTTCAACCTTCTGGAAGAAGTTTTGAAACAGAATGAACTTTTTGACAAACCCGGCTCAATTTTTAATATGGATGAGACAGGTCTGCAGTTAAATAACAAGCCGGGCAAAGTAGTTGCCGTAAAGGGTTCCAAAAGTGTTCCTAACATAACTGCTGGGGAAAAAGGTGAAACTATATCTGTCATCGCTTGCTGCAGCGGAGAAGGGGTTTTTCTTCCACCCTACTGTATATTTAAGGGAAAAAATAAAAAGCTTGAGTTTGAGGACGGTATGCCACCAGGTTCTGTGGTGACTATGTCACAAAAATCAGCTTACGTGAATTCCGAAATATTCTTTGATTGGCTGAAACACCACTTCTTGCCCCGCAAACCTCAAGGTAAGTGCGTGTTGATCCTTGATGGACATTCTTCACATTGCAGCAATGTGGAAATGTTGGAGTATGCTGAAGAAAATGGAATTATTTTGGTATGTTTACCTAGTCATACAACCCATTTTCTCCAACCGCTTGATAGGACGTTTTTTAAGTCTCTGAAATGCTTTTATTACGAGGAATGCAACAGATTCATTGCTACTAACCCAACAAGAAAACTAACACGCTTGCAGTTTGGTAAGATCCTGGCTTTAGCTTGGAATAAATCAGCTTCAGTAAGCAATGCCATATCAGGATTCTCAGCAACTGGAATCATACCTTTTAATAAAAATGCTATACCAGACTATGCTTTTTTAAAGTCAACTGAACCAAATAATGACAATGAGCAACAAACTGCTGTTACAATTCAACAGGATCAACTCTCTGAGGAGTCAGCCCTAGCACAACTAGCTGCAGCAACGGCTCAAGAACCATTAACTATCGAAGCTGCTGTTTCTCCTAAGCCGACGCCGGGAAAGATTTTAGATATAGTCTTTCCAATCCCTATCATAGAACAAACTGCAAATGTCCGTCATAAGTCAAGAAAATTAGCAGAAATTTTAAATTCAACTGGCAATATTCAGAATTTGAAGGTAACCCAATCAAAAAGAATGGATACAAAGAAAAAAGGAACTAAAAAGGATTTTTCTAGTAAAACTAAACCAAAGGAAACGCAAAAAAAGAAGGGAACTAAAAGAAATTTACCTACATCAAAAGAAAATAAAAAAAAGAGACAGAAAATAGGCAAAGAGAGTTCTGATGAAGATAGTGAGGAAGATAATATTATAATTTTGCGTGATAGTCCTGAAATCACAGAATGGGATGACAATGAATGTGCCGGCTGTGGTGAAAATTATGAGGATACTCTGAGTAAAGATGAATGGCTGCAGTGCACTATATGTAAACGCTGGTCCCATGAAAGTTGCACCACATATTCTAATATGTGCATACGATGCGGTGATACGGTGACAAATTAAAATAAATCTTTCAGTTTTTTTTTGTCTATGTTATTTTATTTATTTTAAACGTTTATTTCATTGTTTAAGACATAATTATTTTAATTTTTTGTTAGGTCCATCTCTTCTTGTTTACTGGTCCAACTCACCCATACAGTATGGGGGAGACGGACCGAGGGTAGTTTAAAAAAAAATCAAAAATTGTTTGTCTAAAGAAGCTATTCAATTCAATTCAATTCAATTTATTTGTTTCAGAAAAATTAATTCCATATTTAAATAAAAATGTCAAAATATAAATATTACACAGTTACATTCAAGATCATAAAAAATTCAATAATAATGTCATACAAGTCAATACAATAAAAATCCTGATTAAAATAAAAATAATAGCATGAGAAATTATATCATTATCTTAACCTATATTTCGGCTTGGACCCAGCATGCTCAACATGGACTTTGGTCCAGTGCCGCATTATTGGGCAGTCTAGGTCCATCCGCCAGGCGAACAGCTGTAGGTAGCTGTTGGAGCTGCCCCGCACGCGGCGCATCAGGGACGCCACGTTTGCGCATAATTGCAGCGAAACCGTCTATATGCGCGTCCGCAAACATCATCGATGCGCTACAGTACGGTGGCAGCCTCATCAGCGCCCTGAAGGCGTTATTGTATTGGGTGCGCAGCGCTGTATAGGACTTTTTGGTATGTTTGACCCATAGGCTGCATGTGTAAAAGGACTGGCAAAACGCTCTAAACAGCGTCGCCTTTACTTGTGCAGAACACCTTGCAAACCTACGAGCCAACATGTTGGCTCTGACTGACAACGCCCTGCGCTCCCTCTCCATATCCACATCATCTGCGAGCGTATCGGTGACCCAATGACCCAGATACTTAAATTGAGAGACTCTCTTGAGGACACTGCCGCTCAGTATGACTGGTGGAACATTGTCATATGTTTTAGAGCCCGCTTTGAAAACTAGAAGCTCGCTTTTTATGGCGTTATATCTGAGCCCGTGAGCCCCCGCATACTGCTCGCAGATGCCTATTAGCTTTCTGAGGCCCTTAATCGATGGGCTCAGCAACACCATGTCATCAGCATAACTAATATTGTTGACAAAGACACCGTCAACTGAGCAGCCGACACCGGCGTTGCTGAGCTCATGGATCAGGCGGTCAGTGTAGAGGTTAAAGAGGCTTGGGGACGATAGCCCGCCCTGCCTCACGCCACATTCCAACCTATACACCTCCGATAGTGACCCCGACCACCTCACAACGTTGGTTTGATTACCGTACCAATACTTCAGGAGAGATACAAACTCAGAGGGAAGGTCCGTATCACTCGACAACTTATGCCACAACCTGTCATACACCACCAAATCGAAAGCTTTAGATAAATCTAAGAAGCAAGCGTATACAGGTGTGCTTCTGCTGGTATAATACTGGACAGTATGCTTGAGATTCAGTATAGCGGCCTCAGTCGATAGTCCAGGTCTAAAACCAAACTGGGCGTCATGTAGCTTGAGATGTTGTCGCAACTGAATCTCAATCACACCATCCAGTACTTTAGCGATGACTGTTGCGAGTGATATGGGCCTGTAGTTGCCGAGGCTGGATGCATCCCCCGTGCGGTTCTTTATAATCGGGACAACCACGGTTTTCATCATGGTCTCCGGCAGGTATGAGTGACCCACACAGAAGGTGAAGAACATGGCGAGCACCCTCGGCAGATGAACTCCTGCATGCTGCAGGTGCTCTATACTCAGAGAGTCATGGCCGGGGGATTTTCCTCTCTTCATGTCCCTCACCACTTGCGCTACCTGTTTCGCTGTTATCCGCGTAAATGGTTCTCCGATTCCTGCATCAGTTGCCTCGGCCCCTGTATTTCCCGATTCTAAAGGAGAATGTACTTGAAAGTGTTCCTTAAAGAGGTTGGCAATCTGGTCAGTGTCACAAATACCCTCAACGCTCACGGGAACACTCGGTCTCGGATTCAGTTTGTTGGTCTCTTTCCAAAATTTGCTAAAATTTTTAGTTTTGTGCTGCGTCCCAAGAATGTCCATTTTTATTTGAGTTTCATTGGTTTTACACCACTTCAGTTTACTTTTAAACTCACTTCTCGACTCTCTCATCCGATCGTAAAATTGACCCAATGTGGGCTTACCGTGTAAAACCCACTTATGAAACCGCAGTCGAGCGTTCCCATGCGCCTCCTTACAATGCTTGTTCCAACCTGTCACCTGACTATTTTTCTTAAATCTACCAGTACACTTTTTAGAACATTCCGATGCCGCATTTCTAAGTGTGTCAACTATTGTAGCATACATTTTATCAATAACATGCCTGTGGTCCAAATTATTACATAATACATCTGCACAGTTGTGAAATTCAGCAGGAAATTGTAAGTCGCGCAACCCAGATGAACATATTTGCCAGTACCGTTTAGACTGCATATTGTCTCTCTCACCCCAGATAGCCCTATCCGGCACAGAGCTTCGATGTATAATTTTAGGTACTAATATGTTTAAGTCACACGTTAATTCCACAACAAAATGATCAGACCATGACACTTCGTATTTTATGTCTACACGCAGAACCGATTTTTTCGCAACTTCTGTCGTGTGCATCACTTAGAAAAGTGTACGAGTTCGAATCTACTCCTAAATATTCCATGTCCGCGCATGTCCACTTTTGCTCGGCACAAAAGTTTAGAAGCTCCATACCAAACAAAGCACCGGGATGAGCGTTAAAATCACCAAGCACATATACTGAATCTACATCACTAGTTTCTATAATAGCACTAATCTGACCGAGACAGTCTATAAACGTTTCTAAATTATCAGGTTTATTTGTAGGCATATATACGGACATCACTAAAAACTCGCGATCATCTAGCACCACTTTAACCACCATAATGCGCTCACTCGTACACTCAATAACGGACACAGCACGAAAAACATTCTTTCGCCACATCAGACAAACGCCACCAAAACTTCTCCCCTTTAAAATTCCCGAAGATGTATCCACCGCTGATTTCCCTGCGTATGCGAAGTTTGGATCAATCTCTCCTAAGTAAGGGATTTCATCAGGGAGGAGCCATGTCTCCTGTAACGCCAAAAAGTCCGCAGTCTGACACAATTTTCTAATGTAATCAACGGAGCTCTTAATCGAGTGGCAGTTAAAACTAACGAATTTAGTTCTATTGATTTTCTTGTCTGTTTTGTATCCCATAAGTCCTGTGTTTAAATTCAATAAACTTTCTTACAGTTATCCCCTCAGGCCATAAGCCATCTTCCAAAAACAGAGATAGTTTTGCGCTAGGTACATAGACCTTATAGGCTATGATTGTGCCATATAATAATAATATATGTTCAGTATTAATAGCTAGTTAGTTTAACACCAGAATGTATATTAGTTGTTAAGAAATAAAAAAGTTATCAAACTTAGAAAAAATGTGGTCCATCTCTCCTGGTTTTACCCTAAACAATTGTAGGATATATTAATGTAAAGCGGCCTTATTTTTAAATTTGACAGGTGATAGCTTGACATTGACGTTGTCGCAGTCAGTTGCAGTTACTTGTCAGAAAAATATAACGTATTTTTATTGTGGTTCTTGGCTTTCAAAGCGTAACATGTTTTAATGTTTTTAATGATCGTTGTTCTTTGCAAGTAAAGTTCTGTTATGATGGAAGATTTAGATAATACTGTTGTAGCAGATGTTAATCAAGGAGCTCGAAAAAAAACGAAGGGCAAGCGCAGAACTGCTTTGGAACGGGAGAATAGGTAACCTTTGTATTATTATTTTTAGTATACCCGTCAATAACATAACATGCGGGTGTGACCCCGCAAAGTCGACTGTTTTATTTTCATGGTTTCAACATTTTGTATTTGTTTGTTTAAGGTACCGTGATACTAATCCACTGGCAATAAATTTTGAGAGGCCATGTTCGCACAATTCCAATAAGCTTCAATGCAAAAAGGTGTCTGTCCGTTATATTTTAAAAAATAGGCAACATTTTTTTAATAAAGAAAATAAAGTCAATCAGGATATCTATTTGACACGCCTGATCGCACCGTACGTCCCAGCACGACGTCGGCAGAGCAAAGTGGAACCATCAAAATGCAGGACTCGTCTCATTAGCACGACATACTTTCTCAATGACAAAGGTAATAAAAAAAGACCAGTTTGTAAGGCTATGTTTATGAAAACCTTTTCTTTGAAAAAAGACCGCTTGCATAACATAGCTAAAACGATATTTGACGGAAACATACCCAAAGAAAATCGCGGTGGCGACCGGAAGTCAGCAAAATCTGCTGCTAAAAAGGAAAGTTTACGTGAGTTTATACGAAAATTACCTGCAAGCGAAAGTCACTACAATAGAGCGAAGTCTCGAAGAATTTATTTATCGTGTGGCTTGAATCAACGAAAATTAAGGCAAATGTACAATGATTCGGTTCCTCAAGACATCCGTGTGACAAAGACCATGTTCCAGAAGGTATTTTCTGAAGATTTCAACATCGGATTTAACAGTCCTGCTTCTGACGCCTGTAGCACTTGTATTTATTAAGTAATAAAATAAAAATAGCTACTGACCCTGACGATAAACGCATTCTGATGGTGCAAAAAAGGGTTCATAATAGGGAATATGCATGTGGTTTAAATTTGGTTGAAATATTTTTTTTCCGAATCTTTATACTTCTGACTTTATATCTTAAAAATATTTTTTTATTTAGTTGCATTATAATTGCTTAAAATATTAAATAAAAAGTGCAAAATATGAGAGGGAAATTCAAATTTGCGAAACGCTTCACCATTCGTCGAAACGAAACGTGACGTCAAAAGCCACAACAACACCTTTAGCGGCGTCGATATTCATACTGTGTTAGTAGTTTTTGAGAGAAAAATAGTTTTATATTGAGTTCCTGTAGTTTTTTCCATTAGCTAGTGTAATTTTAGCATTCTCGTGAGACTAGGAATCATTTAGGACAATGACTGAGACTGGTTTTGTCAAAGCACAATCGGACAATCTACCAAAAATAGATGCATTCATGATGACAGCTTATTTTGCATCAAATCCAGATTTTACGTCTGCTGAGATCAAAGGAGTGAAAGCTGCAAGGTAATTTTTATAATCCATGATATATTTTAATCCATTACCTAAGTTTTTACGCCTAAATCTCACCTAAATGCACTCAGCATTACTCACGAAAACATAACCTATAAATAATCTTTGGTCATTAAAATTGCTATGAAGCTGCTGCTCTACTGTCTATATTTTATAAATTTATAAGTAATATATACGTAACGTTACCTATGTTCAGTAATCTTTGGTGAATTTTAGAAAAAAATATGATTTGGTTTGAATACAATCATATTTAGAAAGATGAACTTTAACTTAAGTACTTACTTATTGTTTGTTACAGATCTGAACGAGAATCTTATGGTGATACTGCAGTAGGATATGTACAAGTAAAACGAGATGGGGACATATGTGTGGTTAAAGCTCGAATCACACCAGAGCATAATGTTCGACAGAAATGTTATGCTGTAACAGCTGTTTGCAATGAAACTGAAGAAACTATTCTTTCTGTTCAATGTGAAGATTGTGCGGCACACCTAGGTAGGTTTTCCTTCTTTTCTACTTGAAAACGCTCAGTGGCTAGTGTGATTTGAAGCGCCAAAGGTCTCTGATTTGGCGACGAGTGTTGGTCTAGACTCTAGAATAAGCAAGAATCTGTCACACTGCCTGCTTTCTCCGTCCTGCGGTCCGGTCAAAACTAATGCTGCCCGCATTATGTGCGAACATACTTTGGTGGTCTACAGCGGTCCGAGGCAGGGCAATCGGTCAGTGGTCCAGGCAGGACAACCGGTCAGCAGTGTACAAGCAATGCAGACAGGGCACAAAGACTGAACCTGAACTAACCTGCGTAAGCGACCGCCGCCCACAGCTCTTCTGTGTCTTCTCTTTTCGACCGCTAACTCGGTGCAATCTCTGCACTCTTTCCACGTGACCGCACGGTCAGAATGCATTTAAACAAAATATATGGAAACTGCAAACAATCTTCAAACATGATGCAGGCAGTGTTTGCTTTAACAGAGAATGCAGGTAGTGTGACAGATCCTTCAACCATAGCCATCAACTGAACTTGTAACCTGAACCAAAGTAGTGCTAAGCTGTAAATGTCATCTAAAATAGCCATCTGGGCTGCCCGTTACTTAGCTTGAGTGCAATCAGATTGGAGCAATAGGGCCAACCTAGCTATAACCAGGCTGACATTGACACAAATGATGATGTCATGTTTAGTAGTTAGGCCTCTTTAGATGCTTCTTTACAACTTCTGTGGTTATAGATAATTTTATCTATTTCCATTTGGAAGGCAACAAATTTCTTAAAAATCTGATATTTTTAATAGTAGAAAAATTACTTGTTTTACATTTAAATATTTTATTTATTTCTGTACAAAGGTAGGTTATCAAATAAAGAAAATAAAAAAGCCTTATTTATTACTTATTACTAATTATCACTAATATAATCAAAAATCAAAAACAAGATGTTATCCATGTGATCATTTAAATTTATTTAGCATAGTATGTAACTATTTTTATTTTAGATTATGCTTCAGAATAAGCATATTACTTAATTTAAATTTCTTTTGTTTTAGGAGGATGTAAGCATACTATTGCTTTTTTGGCGTGGCTACACCGGCGTAGTGAAGATCCATCAAGAACTAGCATTGAGTGCTATTGGAAAAAATCTAAATTATCATCGATTGGTACCAGCCTGAAATTCATCAAAGCGAAGGAAATATGCAGTGCACCTAAGCATAAGCTGTTGCCAAAAGCTTTAAATACTGAAAGTTTCCTATCAGTGGTACAAAATCATTGTAAGGTGGCAGGCGATACGAACAATCATTTAATGAAATTTTATAAAAAGCCAAACAATATAGAAAAATAGTCAATTCATTATTTAATGATTTCAAGCCAAGCCGCAAACCCTCATGATTTTATACAGCATTGTAAGTTTGTGATGACTACAGAAGCGTGCGAAGAAGCTGCATTAGCGACTCTGGAACAAAATGATTGTCCATTGTGGCATGAACTAAGATATGGAAGAATCACAGCATCAAAAGCATACGAGGCTGCGCACTGCAATGTTCTTGATGGATCTTTAACTGAGAACATATTGGGAGCCAGTAAATTGAGGGACACTGAAGCTATGAAAAGAGGGAGATTCTTGGAAAGTTATATTTTAAAGGAAGTTAAAAAACTAAGAAAAATTAAAATAAATAAATGTGGTTTAAAATTACACACTATCTATCCTGTCATGGGTGCTTCTCCGGATGGTGAAAGTAGTGAGTACAGCATCGAAATAAAATGTCCGACATCAGAGAAAGCCATTGGCCGATATATCAGCTCGGGGAATACAGTGACTTCAAAATACATGGCACAGGTGCAACTACAGATGCATTTTTCCAATAAAGCTAAGGCCCTGTTTTGTGTTGCTCATAATGATTATGAAACAACTAAAAAAGTAAGTATTATAGAGGTGGATTATGACAGGCAACTCTGTGAAAATTTATTGGAAAAATGTATCTTGTTTTGGAATAAAGCAATTTTTCCTAAGTTAAATAAGTAAATGTACATTTAATTAAAATAAAATTAATGTTAATTTTAATTCATTTTTTTATTAATACATCCTGCATATTTATCAAACCACAAGCTATTATTATTACATCATCTACAATAGGAATTAAATTATGGTCTACACAAGCATGAGGAAGCAACATATGAAACTCTCTTAGCCTATTTATTACTCGTTCAACATGTATTCTTAATGCTGCTATCCGTTTTGACTGCTTTACTTCATCTTTAGTGCTGGGCGAGGACTTTGACACAGAAGGTGGTCGGATGAGGGTACATTTTTTAGCTTGTAACAAACATGACAAGTCTTTGAAGCCTCTGTCAGCCATCACTGCTTTGTTAAGAGGTAAACACTCCAAGTAACCACAGTCTTGAACTATCATAACATCAGTAGCCCTTCCACCATATCCGTCAGAGATAAAATTGATCAACCCATCAGGTGTACATGAAATTAAATACTTCAAGGTGTTACATTTTTTGTACTGCGACCAAGTAAGTGATTGGTGCACTGCATCAGATGGCTTCTCGATCTGAATTTCTAGGCAATCAATGATGGAAACAACGTTTGCATACCTAGCCCTGAATGATATAGGTAAATTTTTGTAAATCTCTGGTGGTGTTGGCCATACAATCAAGTCTTTCATTTTTGCCGCGATTAGCGGTACACTTTTAGAGAATATTCTACTAATAGTGCTCTGCGCATAACCAAAATGTAACGCTAATATGCTGAAGGAATATTTTTTTTTTTTTTTAGTGTTTTTAATATATCTATAGTAGAAAGTGGAATATTTTCACTTAAAAGTTTTACTAAATGATATGATTTTTTAGGCAATCCCAGCATCATTTTAGGTTCTTTTTCTAAAGCAGTTAACATACTACTGCGCATTACATTTTTAAAATGTTTTTCATCCTCTGAATCATCTTGCACAAAGCTTAATTCAGATGAACTACATGGTTCATAATCAGGGGATATCACTGAAGAATGAGAAGAAATAGATATACCATCAACTGGGTTACCTGCAAATAATTTTCTTTTTAAAACTGTAGTCACAGCTGATTTTATTGGTGAAGTTGCAATATTTTTTGATGAAAGAGGAAATGGTGATAGTGCTACATTTTTCTTTTCCTTTGTCAAATTTACATGAACACCTTTACTTCTGTACTTCGCTTTAATATTCACTTGCACAGCTTTGTCACTATGTAGTTTTTCTTCATTATCACCAACTTCAATATGGGAAGTACTGGGCCTCGCTTGATAAACATCACACACATCAATATGGGAAGTACTGGGCCTCGCTTGATAAACATCACACACATCAATATGGGAAGTACTGGGCCTCGCTTGATAAACATCACACACATCAATATGGGAAGTACTGGGTCTCGCTTGATAAACATCACACACATCAATATGGGAAGTACTGGGTCTCGCTTGATAAAAATCACACACATCAATATGGGAAGTACTGGGTCTCGCTTGATAAACATCACACACATCAATATGGGAAGTACTGGGTCTCGCTTGATAAAAATCACACACATCAATATGGGAAGCTCTGGCCCTCGCTTCATAATCCCTTGTTTGTAGAGGTTCAGAAATTTCTAAAACATTACTACCTTTGACAGTACACTCTGAGAGTGCTTTGTTTATCAGTTATAATCTTTGTCTCTTAATAGCACCCACTCTCTCTACTGGTGGTGGCATATTTCTTTTTTGGCACTGGAATATATGAGGCACAACTCCTTTCTTTAACCGTAGTGTACATTTTTCCTCTTGTTGCTTTATTATGTTGTATTGAACATAATTTACTGTATCCTTTTCGACCTGAAATAAATATTTTTTTTGTAAAACCTCGACGGAAAAACAGGTACAGGTAAGATAAGGAATATGTATAGTTCTGTAGACGAAAGTTTTAATGAACTTTTAGGTTTTGTAAACTAGGTTAGGTGTACAGTTACCTACTGCATAATATTCAATACAAACACACACTTCTGACTAATTCACACCATGCTATCAAAATATAACATACTTACATTAAAATGATCTTCACAACAATGCAAACATGATGTTGGAGATACTTCATCTCTTCTCATAACCTTACACCATTGTTTGCGTATTTTCGCATCTCTTGGAATAGGAAAAAACACTTTATTGGGTGTGTTCCTAATAGTGTTTGTACTCTTTGGCACAAGACAATATCTATAAAATGGTTTTTTAGCTTCTTCCATGGTCTGAATAACTATTAAAACTGAATATCTCTATGAAATAACTGTATCGCCTATAGTAAACAAACACAGAGCGTGGCTTTTGACGTCTTCCAAAGCCCGCGAAAAATGGCGGCGTTCAAACAGCTCAAATTTATTCGATGTTTTAAATATTATTTTAAAAATTAATTCGAACATTTCCAACCTTACTCATATTTTTTACTATGATATAACGATGTAAACAATTAATTAAAAATATAAAAAAAACACATGCATATTCCCTATTTACGAGCCAAAGCGTTCTATAAGCTATGCAGAAATAATGATCCTGACTCGGAAAATTTTTGTTTCGACCTACAACAGGTCCAACCATTGCCTCGGACACCAATTCAAGAGTCGTTTTATTCTCGACAGATTAGCTATTACAATCTTTGTTTCGTGGGTATGGACTCGAGAAATCCGCGTTTCTATCAATGGTCTGAAGATCAAGGTGGAAGAGGAGCCACTGAAGTTGGATCGGCACTCTTGCATCACTTAAATTCTTTGAATTTAACGGGCAAAAGAATGTTGCGTATATTTTGTGATGGCTGTGGCGGCCAAAACATAAATTCGCATATAGTTCACTGTCTTATGTTTTGGCTCGTCAATGAATCCCCAGAAAATATTAAAGAGATTTATTTGACATTTCCCGTACGTGGTCATAGTTTTCTTCCCGCCGATCGAGTTTTCGGCAGAGTAGAAAAGGAGGTTAAAACCGTGCCGGTAATTACACAAAAGGAAGAATATCAAACGATTTATAAGAGACATGGGGTTGTTTTATTGCTGGAAAAAGATTGGAACTTGAAGGATGTCAAATCTTTGGAATCATGTTATAAAAAACTCGAAGGAATGAGGGACTTAAAACGTATTCATTTGAAAAAATATAATGTTATTCAGGGACGAGGACCAAGGAGACAAACTAAAACTCTATATGAGGTAAGAACCTTTCGCAATTTGGTTAACGAGTCTGATCAGGAAAGAAAACGGTTCAGCATCTTAAAATCTAGAAAGACACATCCCCAGTCAATGGCACCACTTAACGTAAATAAATGTTTAAGTGCTCTGAAGAAAGCAGACGTAAAGTCTCTCATGGTAAAACAATTTGGTGACGACTGGGAGAAAGATGAAACTTTTTCTTGGTACAAAAAATTACTGAGTGAAAATTCCACTGAACCTGTTGATACAGAAGCAGATGTTCCTGACGACCATGAACGACATGATGATGACTCTAGTTGCGATTGTGTGGAACCAGAAATAGCCATTATAATTTAAAGTTTTTTTTAAACCTAAATAGGCATTAAGCTTTTACTTATTAATATTAAAGTATGTGATTTTAAAAGTTGTTTGATTGTAAACCACCTAATCTGGCTTTATCAAATAGGATATATTCCTAGTGTTTTATCAAAAACCGATATATCCTACTGTATTTTATCAAAAACCGATATATCCAGTTGGTTTGGTCAAAAACCGATATTTCCATTTTCTTTTTTTTTATAACTCAACAGGTACCTCAGTCACGAATGCAGTATTTAGGTTTCCAAACAGTGATGCTAACACCAATAAATTGATAGATTTTGTTTAACTTTATATCCTGAAGATAACGCTGATGATGCATAGAAGATCCAGCCTCATCAACACTGACACTGGCTCACTAAAAAGAAGACCTCCACGTGCCATTGAACCGCGAGTTCGAACCGCTTTCGCACAACGACTGCCAGACTTTAGATTCCCTTTTATTTATAACAAAATTTGCAAAGTATGTGCCATACGTAAGAAAACTGAAAGAGAATGTAAAATCATAGTATCAAATTATCTGCACTCTCTTGCACATGCTGAAACAGAGAAACTTCTACTTATACCTAAATAATACCAACATATCACCTCAACATATTTTACACTCACTGACTTTACTACTACTAAGTGTACTAAGTACACACACACACACACACTGCGAAGACAATCTTTTGTATTTTTACTGCACTAATTAATAATTCCTTTAGTAAAGCTACATATGTAGCCCCTGCGACACAGGCGTATCCTAGTGCAGGGCCTACAAGCATTAGTAAACCTATGCGCTTTATTCTATCTATAGTTTTTTCCAAATCATTAATGTGTTTGCTAAATTGGCCAGGAAGTATAGCACCAAGTTATCATGTTCTTAGTTATACCTAATGTATTGAGTATTTATCTGAGTCTGGGTGCCAACGGGATTCCTGCGACACAAGCCTAGCTTAGTGCAGGGTCCTGTTGTTTCTCAGGACCGGATATTGTTTCAATACCTTGGTTTACTTGACCTTGGTATTGAAATAGTAACCGCAGGGTATAACCTACCATATGGAATATACTGTCCTGTGGCTTCAGCAATCATTGTTCTTAGCGTAAGGTTAAAATGTAATTGTACCGGAAATAAACATATTTGTATTGTATATTTGTAAGTGCATTAAACTCAATAAAATTAACAATAAAAAAAAAAAAAAAAAAAAAAAAAAACTCTAAATTAGAAAACCATGAACCTGGCCATATTTTTACACTTTTCCACAAAAAACAACAATGTGATTTATCGGATTTTGTTCCGACGCTCCTCAGTTTCAATTATAAGTTCACGCAGAATAATCCAGCATTACTACTTTTGCTGAGCAAAATAATAGGAATTTTGGTAATTAGAAGAAAAAAAAAACATTTCCAAAGAAACTAACTAATAAAGTCCCGCGGTAATTTAAAAAATCATCTAGTTTTGACGTCCAAACTTTTGAAATTGTGCGGGACTTCTTTCGTGTAAAACAGGGGTGGGCAAACGGTCGATCGCAAGGGAATCTATGGTCGATAGCACGCATTCCTAAAAATGTACTGACGTGTTGGGCTAATTCCAATAACAGTGGTCTTTTCACCAGTCAAAATACCAGTATTTAAAGTGCGTTCATAAAAAACATTTTATTTTACACGCGCGTAACTTTAAGAAAATACTTGTCAACAAACAACCTTTCACTGCGAAAATGTCGATATGAAATAAGGGCGCTTTTAGTGTCACGCGGATTTGCTCACGCACGCGGGATTGGCCCGCATGCGTAGCATCCGCAAAGAACAATTTCATATAGGTATCTATTGTAAAGCGTGATATACGCACGCGGGACGCGGGACGCTGTGCGGGGCGTCACCCCGGTGCGGGGTATCCGCATGCGTAAGCGCTGCCTACAACTTCAGTGCCCATTTTAGAGTCGAACGGGGCGCACGCGCCGTATTGTACTACCGAAATGAAAATCGATACAGAGCGAGTAATCATTGAAGTTCATCTGCGGCCCGTTTTGTGGGATAAACGCAATGAATTATACAAAAACAGGGACGCGAGAGAGGCTGCATGGAGAGATATTTTGAAGGAATTGGCACCTAACTACGAAAATTTGAGCGAAGAGGAAAGAAAAGAGGCGGGTATGTGTTTGGTTCATTATTTTATTTATACAAGCATCATTACTTTATTAAGCATAATTATTTAATTCACAAATAACATCAAAAACCTTCTAAAACCTTTTGAGTTTAGTTAATTAATTATATATCGGTGTTGCCAGGAGACTTTTCCTTCATTGATAAAGTAATCTGCAAATATATCTCTGATATTACTTGCCGACGTATTACTACTTTCAGTCTGCTGCCTGGGTAGTGGTCCCGTAAAACCATTTGTGACAAATGTATGGCTGACCATGTATCCATCCCGTTTCCTTATGAAATTGTGAAGTACACATGCCGTCTTGACTATTAATTGTGCTAGATCTAACTTGACAGTCATGGATCTGTGAAATATTCTAAATTTATTTGACATAATTCCAAAAGTGCATTCTATGTACCTTCTAGCTCTGGACAGACGGTAATTAAATATTTTCTTTTTGTAAGGTAAATTATCACGAGCATAAGGCCGCATCACATGTGATGATAAACCAAATGCCTCGTCTCCCACTATCACGAACGGCAACTTTGCTCTTACACTAGATGGATAAGCTACTTCGGGGCAAATAATAGGCAACTCTTGCGGGTCAGGGATACCCAACGTGTTACTTTCCAGTTTCGTATACAATTGACTCCTTCTAAAGATGGTTGAATCGGCGTTACTTCCACTGGTACCGACATTAATATATGTAAAATTATAATCAGCATCACACATTGCGAGGAGCACTACAGAATAATATTTCTTATAATTAAAATATAGTGATCCACTGTGCGGCGGTCGAATCACTCTTATATGTTTTCCATCAATAGCACCCAAGCAATTAGGAAAATTTGTATATGTGAGAAATCCCTCTGCGATTTCTTTCCATTTGATCCCATTAAGCTGTGGAATACATTCAGACTTTAGTTCAATCCATATTATGTAACAAACTTGTCTTACTATTTCGCTAATTGTTGCAATTCCAATCACGTAGGAATAGTGTAGATCAGTGAATGTATTACCAGTTGCCAAATATCTGAAAACAAAAACAATATATTAATAATATTATTATGATAATATAATATATTAATAATGCTGACATCAGACATAAGACGGCATGCACCGCTCGAATTTTACTTCAGAAGAAAAATAAATACCCTTAAGGTGAAAGGGCACGGAAGTAGCTAGCGCTAGAAGTTTTTAATTCGTTTTAACTACAGTACTGTAGCTACGTTAGATTTCTATCATTTGCCGAAAATTTTATCATAGGGGGGTATTTATGCAGTTATGATTTCATATGAAATGTTCGAAGTATAGTTATGTATCTCATATCTGCTAAAAGTGGCTACTTTTAGCAGATTTGAGATACATAACTGTGCTGTAAATATTTTATAAGAAATCTCCTCTGTATAAATTAACCCCTATGGTAAAATTTCCGACAAATGAAAGGAATCTAATGAAGCTAATTTTTGTTAAAACAAATTAAAAACTTACAGCGCTAGTGACTTCCGGAAGTTTTCACCTTAATATTGATGATGGCAAATTTTATTGGTACTGGTTTTGGGTAACTTGATCTGAAACTGTGTGTACTTTTGCCAACTACTTATTATATTTTGTCATTTCAGACAAGAAAATACAACAACGCTGGCGAACAGCAAGGGACACTTACCAGAAAGACAAGATATCTGAAAAAAATCAGCCATCCGGCTCTGGGAGTAAGAAGAAGAAGAAATATTCTTACTATGACATTTTGACTTTCTTAGACAGTACAACGGAAACTGCCGGAGAAGAGTCACTCTGTGAAGAAATGTCTGAACAAAGTAATTTAGAAACACCTAATGAGTCCACGCAACTAGGTACTTCACGTCAAGAAAGTTCTCAACTAACATCACAACGTAATTTAGAAACACGTAATGAGTCCACGCAACCAGGTACTTCACGTCAAGAAAGTTCTCACCCAACATTAAAACAAAAACAAGTAAAATCTAAAAAGCAAGCACCATCCGAATTTGAGGCACAGTTATTAGAATGCTTAAAGTCTAATCAACTGGAGCTGGAAAGTGAGGATTTGGCTTTCTTTCAGTCTCTGCAGCCTTCATTAAAAAGATTCACTAGATATCAAAAACTAATGTTCAGAACAAAAGTGTTAAATATAGTTATGGAAATGGAAAGTCAAACACAACCTGCATACTACAGCCCCATACCTACAACAAGTTCTAGTGCTTTTACTGAGCTTGACAGTTTGTCACCGATAAATCAAGATTACCAAACCAATAGTATAATCCAGGATACTTCCAGTCTTAACGACAATGCTATTAGTTCTGCTGCAGTGAATGACAATGAAACTCTTATTTCGACTGAAAGTCGCCTGTTTAATATCACGTCTTATGACATAATTTATAACCCAGCAACAACATCATCTACTGGCGAAAGTAATGTCAACGCTCAGGATACAAATTTACAAAGAAATGAATGATGTAAAATTTGATTTTTAATTTATGAATAAAACTCTTTTTATTAAAATGAGTACGATTAACTTTTTTTCTCCAGTTTCTCTCTAATTGTTTGTTTATTCATATGAGTGCGGTTGTACACACGGCACAGATCAAGTTACTCAAATCCAGTATAAGCGGGACTCCGACGGGTTACCTAAGTATGATAATGCGCAAGGTGCGAGTTCCATTTATACTGGTTTTGGGTAACTTGATCTGTGGCCATGTGTACTTTATCAGATAAAAAAAGGATTGTGTATGTAGTTGAAATCCCAAACCAATTAAGAAATTTTTTTGACTTCAAATTACTGTCATGTGCAAACCTATAACTTTTATATATAATTTTATAAGTCGCGTGTGATGAAAGTTAGGAATGATTCCACTTTAAAGGCGACATTTTATGAGTGAAATAATCTGATTTTATGAAATTTCAACAATTAATAACCAATGACGCATTACTTTACGATATTTCAAACAAACAATCATTATTATACCGTTTATTTAGACTGGATAATTACTAGAACATGTGTTGTATGATGTTGACCACGATGGTCAACTACTGAAAATATCATTGATTTGATTTTTCTGTTTAACATTTTTGCAGTTGACCAGAGTACATGACCATATTTTTTTTGCACATGTAAATTTACACATGACAGTAATTTGAAATCAAAAAAGTCCTTTACTGGTTTGGGATTGGTATGTTTATCCTACCTGTTCAAATCCCTTTCCACTAAATCATAGCAAGAAATTAAATATTTAAAATTTAAAACTTACCTTAATGTAATAGCGAGCCTCTCAATCGGTTGTATTGTAATCCTTCGTAAACTGCTTTTTTGTAGCTTATTCTCAATTTTACACAACAGTTCATCAAAAGAACGAATGGACATTCGAAAGTAATTTTTAAATTTACGTTCACTATTTTGTAGTTTTCCAAAATGTGTAACAAACGCCCCAGCAAGAAGCCTATTTTCAAGAAAGGGATCAACATGTACTCTTGTCTTCTTGTTTCGTCGTTTGTAAAGTATGTAAGCGACACATATTCTTCTGACATTGATCATTTTTGAACACGTCTATACCGTTACGCAGCCCGTAGAAAACTGAAACTCATGCTGCGTATGATCCGCAGCGTGAAATTTTACGCATGCGGGCCAATCCCGCGTGCGTGAGCAAATCCGCGTGACACTAAAAGCGCCCTAAGAAGGCACCAGATTTATTTGCGGCTGTACTGTGCACGTGTGCCGGTGTCGGCTCGTTGAACAGCGCGGCGGCGGCGGCGCGGCGGCGTCCTTTGACCTGTGCGGGCGGCGAATTAGCTTTATGCTTGCCGCCCGATTTACTTTGCTTTGACAATTGCCGACGGCCGGCACGTGTTCGCCAGTCTCGCACAGATTTTGGTTTCGATGAGACGTCGTGTCGTGATTCTGGATTCTGTACTTGTTTATGTTTCCCAATAACTTTCGTGATCGTGTGACTTCGTGCGGCTCATGAATATATTTTGTACTGAGTGTAACTAAAGGAGAGAGTGAAGTTGGTAACTATTATTTAAAATGAGTGCGCCAAAAAAAAGTAAAACTTATCATTTCAACGATGAATGGGAAGAAGAATTCTTATTTACCATGGTGAAAGACAAGTGTATTTGTCTTGTTTGTCGAGCTTCAGTAGCTTTGCCTAAACGCGGCAACTTAGAAAGGCATCATAAATCCATGCATAAAATTTACGAAAGTGATTTTCCTCTCAAAAGTGAAATAAGACGTCGGAAAGTTCAAGATCTGAAAGGTAGCTTGAAGGCCGAGCAAGCTATGTTTACCAGGCCAAGTAAACAATCGGAAGCTGCGACAGTTTGGTAAAAGTTGCGTCCTTCAAAATATCTCATATATTGGCAAAACACAAAAAACCCTTTGAAGATGGCGAGGTATTGAAAGAAGCATTTCTCGAAGGCGCAAATTCGTTATTTGGCGACTTTAAAAATAAAACTGAAATCATGTCTGCCATAAAAGAGCTCCAGTTGTCTCGTCGGACTGTAACTAGACGTGTTGAGCTCATGAACAGTGATATCGAGCAAAAGCTAAAAAGTGATATTATGAGATGTTCATTCTTTTCTTTACAATTTGATGAATCCACTGATATGACTGACACTGCCCAGCTATGTGTGTTTATTCGGATGGCATTTCCAGATACTTCGTCTAAAGAAGAGTTCTTAACAATCATACCTTTGAAAGAAACCACTCGCGGTTCAGACATATACGATGCTTTTTTAAGTTTTGCGAAAAACTACGAGCTGCCTCTGTATAAACTAGTGTGCATAACAACAGATGGAGCACCATCAATGACTGGAAAGACTAATGGATTTGTGGCACTGTGCAGAGCTAATGACGACTTCCCATCTTTTTTTTCTTTTCATTGCATCATTCATCAGCAGGTGTTGTGTTCGAAAGTACTGAACATGGCAGATGTGATGAGCATCACTATGAAGATCGTAAATTCTATACGAGCCAGAAGCTTGCAACGACGCCTCTTCAAAGTGCAATTGGAGGCCAACGAATCTGAGCACACAGATTTACTGCTCCATACAGACGTAAGGTGGCAGAGCCGGGGAAAGTTCTTAGAACGGTTTCAAGAATTACTACCTGAAATCATTTCTTTTCTGGATCAAAGGGGTGATGACACGGAGATTCTTAAAAATTAAAGTTGGCTGTGTGATTTGGCTTTCCTTACTGATGTGACTGGTCATTTGAATTCTATAAATCTGGAGCTACAAGGGAAAAATAAAACTATTATGGACATGATTAGCACAATTAACTCATTTAAAAGTAAATTGCAGCTTCTGATTAACCAACTGAAAAAAAAGGACTTGAAAATTTTTGCGTGTTTGAAAGCAAAAGCAAGCGCCGTAATAAATTATAATAAATACGAAACAGGACTTGGAAATATTCTCAGCGAGTTTGAAAGACGTTTTTCTGACTTACAAAAATTGACGAAAGTTGTTACTTTCATGATTTATCCTTTTTCTTGTGTGGATGTTGAAATTACTGCTTCTGAAATATCGAATACTTTTGACATGGATTTGTCTTCTCTCGAAAACGAGATGATACAGATCATTTCAGATGTTCACCTAAAAGCCAAAGCAACAGATATCAGTTTTTGGTCTCTTTTGACCCAAGAAAAATACCCAAGTCTCCAACAAATCGCACAGCAATTAACTGCTTTGTTTGGGTCGACGTATTTGTGCGAATCTGCGTTTTCTGAAATGAAAATAATTAAATCCAAATACCGCAATCGACTTACCGACGAACATTTGTCTTCCTGTTTACGTTTGGCACTTAGTAAATACGTGCCTTCCTATGAGAAATGAGCAGAAAATACGCAGTGCCATGCATCGACCTCTAAGTAAATCGGTCCAGAGAGGCCTGAAAACTGATAAAAACACTCTTAGTTCATGTGATTGGCTTCATACTTATTTTTAGTAGTTATTAGTTATTAACTTGTATAATAAGAAACTGTACTTCTTTAATTGTAAATAAAAGTATGTTTAAATAGTAATATGTGCGCAATACCTACAATAAACGATTTAACATAAAAAAATATTGTCTTATTGCAAGTCGATCGCTTGTCGTCTTAATTTATTGATATAGATCGCTATTAGTGAAAGTCTGCCCACCCCTGGTGTAAAAGAACACATATTCACGTTACTTTAAAAAAATCATAATAACAATATCTATATCAGGTCGTTTCAGTTATACAATTACCGCCGTGACGACCGGAACTGATTGACCGTGTTATAAATCGATGGTGGCCGAGCGGTAGCATGTGCGCCTCACAACACAATCTATCGGCGTTGCGTCCGGCGTCAGGTGCACAATTTTGTTTTTACTACTGTAACTATACGAAAACGATGAAGATGATTATAAATAATATATAACATTTTAGTCAGTGTTTTTATTGTACTTACACATTGACGTACTGAGCCGTGACGTATTGACAGACGCCATGCCACAGGTGAGCGTTTTGGCGTGAATTTGAAAACTTAAATTTGAATGTAATTTTATTGCTTTAAAACCTTTATTTTCTACATAAATATGATATAGTTTTAATATAATGGATAGTTCTGTGTAACATAGAATACATTTTGAAAATCAGTCACCATGCCTATTGTCCCCAAAATGCTGGCCCCATTACCACGTTGTATGGCAATGCTCACTGTTGTAAAATAACTATTTTATAACGCAATTAAACCTCTTTATGAGTTTTAAGGTTTAAAAAAGAAATGGTGTTTTATAATTTATTTAAACAATGTGATGTTCTTTTAAGTTACTTGAAAATAAAATTTCAACCGACCAACACGTTTTTCTCTACTATTTTATAAAAAACAACACGTTATCAGCACGAATAATAGAGTAAAATCCTAATAGATTTGTTGCAAATTGTTGAAGCTAATAGATATTTTATTTTTGTGTCGGAAAAAAACGTTTTTTCTTAGATTTTTTTGAGATGTTGTGTAGTTGTGACTTTGGTTCACTCAGATGGCCTTCGTCTTCGATACCCTCGTTCCATCTATCGAATAGAGATGGATATTGCTAATGGAAGTTTAAGATGCGAAATTACTTGATTCATGAAGATTTGTGATACACAATAGATGGGTATGGTGAAGGAGATACTACTTCATAAACAAGCTACTGCGAAACTTGAATTGATACATTCCGATTTAGGCGGGCCGATGTCTGTAACATCGTTTCAAGGTAATAAGTAGGTATGTTTTACTTTTTAGTAATGATTATTCAAGAATGATTTATCCTTATTTTGTCGCGTCAAAAGCAGAGGTAAACGAAAAGTTTTGTGCTTTCCAAGCGCAAGTGGAAAGATAAACAGGTGCTCAAATTAAAATTTTAAAAACTGACTACGGCAAAGAATACACCAACAAGGACCTTTCTGAATACTTATCAACAAAAGGTGTGGTGCATGAGACAACTGTAGGTTACAGTCCCCAATCCAACGGGGTTGCAGAACGGACTAACCGCTCTATTGTCGAAAAAGCGCGCTCCATGCTAGCAGAAAGTTCACTGCTGAAAACATACATATGCGTTCAAAGCTGCTGTTTACTTAAAAATAGGTCGCCACATCGTGCGTTAAATAGAATGACACCATTTGAGAAATGGGACGGGCAAAAGGAAGACCTGAGCCATTTGCGTATATCGTATTTGGGTGTCGGGCACTGGTACAAGTATCACCTTGTCATAGGAAGAAACTTGATGTTAAAGCTAAAGAAGTAATTTTTATAGGATACTCGGACGATCCTAATGGATATTAAAGGCATTTAAAGAAGGCGAGAGATGTGACGTTTTTTGAAGAACGTTTTACACAACTTAAAGGTAATGTCGTTGAGACAGGACATATTGAGCCTATTATTATATTGGAAGATGTACACCAGAATCAAGATAAGGTAGTAAATCATAGAGCTACGAAACGACGTGGTGAAGCTACGAGAAAATGTTGAATGTAGTGATTAAGAAAATAGTTATGATTCGGCACAATCAGGTCCAGCAAGTCCAGAACAGGCGGAACCAGCTAAGATCAGCAAGTTGGTAGATATCCATCTAAGAGTCGAAGAAAACCAGATTTCTATATCTCATTGGCTGCAGAAGATACAATCGAACCAAAGAATTACACAGAGGCTATGAATTCTGATGATGCCGATAGATGGCAGACATCAATGACTGATGCACTCTTTAATGAATTTGAATAATAGCAATTCGTCCAGCATGCTACTGTAATCACGGTGTTCTGGGAATGCGCAAATAAGCATTTCCGTCCACTGATTCCATGTATAGTCGTATTCTTCAAGGTATTCGATTGTACCATTTCATCGCTTGTCCTCGCAGTTATGTCTTGTAGGTGGAATGATTTTGTTGTTTCATTCCAAGCGTGAATTTCTCCGATTTGATCAATCATCTTTATCCAAGCTTGTACAGGTATACAGTCTTCACTATCTGGATCGAATTCCGGAATCGAAGAGGCAGCACGATATAACTTCAGCTTGGTGGGAATGGAGGTATCTTCTTGAAATTCCTGTATTGCCTTGGTTACTTCTTTTGCCAACAAACTCTTCAGCATCTTCTTTGCTTGAAAGAGTTGGAGGTTCGTCATTGTGTTCTTCGTTCGAGTCAGGATTTTTTGTAGATTGGTGATCTTGTGGTTCTTGTGCGTGGATATGGCGTCGCTTCATATTTCTTTCGGGTATATCCCGCTTCTGAGTGTAAATAAAACACTCAAATGACGGTAGTAGGTATACTTTATTCCGCAACGACAATATCAGAAAAAGGTCGTTAGGCTGGCTCGCTGGCATTTATAATGTTCACTCAAATTCAAATTCATTACACGTGATTATATTACACACTGCTAGTCGGTGACAAATTTCTGTTCATTAAAAGTTATACCGAGCGTCACTTGCAAAATATTAACTATGTGATGGCGTAGCAATTGCTTGGGTATTTGGTAGGCGTTAAGTCAGACCAAATAGTTTTTTCAAATTGATAATTATTGTATTTTGTGGTGGTACGGAACCCTCAGTGCGCAAGCCTGACTCGCACTTGGGCGATTTATTCATCTCGTGGAGTCTCTGAACGGGGGTTTTGACGATTATATCTAGTATAAGTTTTAGTCTGGATTAATATATTTAGTGGTGAACACTCGGTCGTATATTGCCTTTGTGACGAGTTATCTGAGCCAATTTAATACCAAGTTCAATAAAGAGCATTGACTTGCAGAAAAGAGAGTGCTACAATATTTAAAAAGTACTATCGATTACACTCTGACGACAGAAAGACTGGAAAGTATGTTGAAGGATGCGCAGACGCAGACTGGGCTAACTACGTTGTGGACCGTAAATCATACACAGTTATTACTTCTCGTTGGCAGGAGGGCCAGTTGCCACGCAACTAAAAAACAACACACAACAGCTTTGTCATCGGCGGAATCAGAGCTTATGAGTCTTACAGCCGCAACAAAAGAGCTTGCTACTTCAGGAGGTTAATACAGAGTGGCGCAATAGAACGTGCATATACATCTTTTTTGCGGGGTAGAAAGCGCGCGGGCGGGGGAAGCCTACATCGTTGGGTAGGTGGGCTCATGGAGTTTTAGTCACTATGAGCAATTTCGAAGGGAAGCGTCGCGCATTTTACGAGAACTCTCGTTCATACATTGTTACTAGACTACTATATTGTTCTGAATATGGACTACGGCGAATTAGTGAAGCTCCGAGTGCTAATTTAAAATAAATAATAGTAAATAAATAAATATGTCGGACATTATTGCACACATGGTCATCTGACCCCAAACTAAGCAAAGCTTGTAATATGGCAGCCAGAGACTGATATACATACATATATATTTTTAAATACATACTTAAATAGATATTAACACCCAGATATAGAACAAACACAAATGTTTGTCCTGGATGGGAATCGAACCCACGCCCCCAAGCGCAGAAAGTAGGTTCACTACCAACTGAGCAACCGGCAGTCGAATATGTGTAAAGCGTTTCGAAGACACCGGTTCAACGTTTAAACCACAAGCAAAAGGTCGTCCAAGAACATCAAGGTCCGAAGACAATATTGAGAGAGTTATGCAGTCGGTACGAGGAGATCCACAAATGTCTACTCGCAAGAGATCGTCCGTCTTAAACTTATCGCGACGAAGTTGCCAACGAATTTTGAACTTAGATCGCAACATCGAAGGACTTTGACAAGATAAAATTCTGCATATCAAAGCCGATCCCTGAAGAAAACCTTACCTATGGTGTTTCATCGTTACATGCCTGGATAAGTTTTGCAGAATTCATACTGCATTAGGCTACAAATTAAAAGTTGCAAAATGGCAAGCAAGAGATGCAGACAGTCAAGCTTTGATAGCAACTGAAAAGCGTCGCATACATGCGGAATTTTGGCAAAAACTTGGTTTACATGTTGACAAACCAAGGCTGGGTGGAGGTACATCCACTGATGGCAATACTGCTCGTCTCATCTTTCAGCATGCAGAAGAGGTTGCTGAAATAACAGGAGTAAATTATCGTCGATTGCACACTATTTTGAAAGTGATGTCCAGTGGTCACAAAATCAATGCAACCAAATTCCAGACATTTTGCTCCAAAACAGCAGCTGTTTTTGTCATGAATTACTCATGGTACTATATGCCAACAACACTGCACAAGATACTTATTCATGGCTCGAGAATAATATAAAATTCTGAAATAGCCATAGGGCTAATGAGTGAAGATGCGCAATAAAGTAGAAATAAAGATGTAAGGAAGTACAGAGAGCGATTTTCAAGGTAGGAAACTGTTTTATGAGATATTTTTGTAATGGAAAACCTGCATTCCAACTATAACATCATGTTCAGGAATATCTAAATATTTTCTAGTGCTTTAAATTTTTTTATGGGGTTACCCAACAACAATTAAGAAAGCTAGTAAAACTATGCTGCCGCAAAAAACATAAAACTTCAAGGAAAATGGAATTCACTTACTGTCATTGCCACCCCATACATCCCATAAGATGCAACCCCTTGACGTAACTTTTTATGGGCCTCTAAAAACAACTTATTGCCGTGAATGCGACTTGTTCATGAAGATGCACCCATTTGAAAAAATTACACACGAACTAATAGCTCTTATTTTTAACAAAGCTAACATACGAGTGGCAACAATGAAGAAAGCTACAAAAGGATTTGAAGTGACCCCGTAAACCCTCATATGACATCTTAACATCTGTTCCGATTGTCGAAGAGCCTATAACGTCAACCAATGAACGCCAGGGATTAACACCACTATCGGCAATGCATCATCAGTACAACATTCACTCGTTGATGATGATTTAACGCGTAGTAATCCTGCGTCACCAAACATTTTTGACGAACCATCTGGTTACGACAACCCTATGTCAAATAATACAATGCTAGAAAAAAGCTTGGAATCTGAATCAATTGCAAAAGCAGAAGACAACAGGAGACAAAAGACGAGAAAAGGAAAGAAGAAATTGTAACTGCGCCGTCCACTGGCCAGGGTGGCCAGTGGACGGCGCAGTTACAATTTCTTTTCTTTTGATAGAAATGATCCTCAGCCAAGCACATCAAGAAATATTTTAGAAGAATTGAGCCCTATCCCACAGAAAGTAATAAAAATGAAAAGGCAAACAAAGAAACAGCACTAGATAGTTTTAACTGGTTGCAGTTAATGTAAATTTTGGCATCTTGTTTACTTTTCGTGGATTCCTTATTTTTAATTAACAGAGATATGTCATCTGCACTACTCTCACTGTCACTGAAAACTTTTCTTACAACTGACTTCGCTTTTGTTAGATGTTTCCTTTTTTCTACATATTTTCCTTTACCACCTTTTCCAATTTGTTTCTTTTCGTTTAGTTTTTGCTTTTCTTATTTAAGATGCAACTCTTCCTTCAAAGGTCCTTCAAATTATCGAGTGCTGTTTCCAACAAAGAAACAGCACTCGATAATTTTAACTGGTTGCAGTTAAAACTATCTCTGTTAATTAAAAATAAGGAATCCAAGAAAAGTAAACAAGATGCCAAAATTTACAAGATAAATAAGATAAAAAAAAGAAACATTAAGAAGACACAAGAGGTTTTTATTAGCAGTAGATATAGTGAAGTTCGTCTGGCTGATTTGTGCAATTCCGATGATGATGACGATGTAGAGAACATTGATATTTGTGCCATATGTGGAGAGTTTGGACGTGATGGGAAGATGTGGTACCGTTGCTGCAGTTGCTCCAATTGGGTACACAAAGAATGTAGTGGCAAAGAGTCTGCTAAAATTTTCATTTGTGACTAGTGCCAATGATAATATTAATGGTTTAATTAAAACCTATTTGGGTTTTGAAGTAATTAATTACTGTTTATCCGAATATATAATTCTATTTCTGTTAATAAAGTTTAATGTTAATATAATTATGGATAATAGTTAAGCTAAATATGTAACAAATGCTAAAGAAAAAGTGTGATAATCATACTATAACTAAATATAATAAGTATAGTAATAATATGTTGTTCCTGTAGTAACGTCAAGACTAAGCGCTCTTACGCACTAGCGGCTAACCGCGGGGGCGGCTAACCGCGCGGCTAGCCGCTTTTCCAGTTTAATATGCAACCGCTTATGATTGTACGCACTAAACCGCCACAAAATTTCAACCGCGGCGGTTGAATGGAGTGACGCGGCCCGCTTCGCGGCTAGCCGCCATCTTGTGTATACGCACTGGCGGTTAGTTTGCGGCGAGCCGCCGGTGAAGTATGCACGTGTTTTCAGTTGCGCAGCCATGAACTTCGACACAGAGAAATTCATTGTTGAAATTCAACAACGAGAAGCTATTTGGAATTGTGAAGGAGCAGTTTATAAGAATAGATTTAAAACGGAAACAATGGGAAGAATTAGTAGATATTTTTGGAAAAGAGGAGATGACAACAGAGGCAAAAAAAAATCTTGGTAAGTATTTCTTATTATTATTACATATATTTAAACGAAACTAAACATACTTTAAACATCTTAGAACATAGTAATACGTCTATTTTCAGTTAAATCATATTTCTTTGCCATTCTAATTTCCCATCAGTCATAAAATATTCGGCAAACAATTCTCTGTATCTCAACGCAGTTTTATTGTTCCTTCTTAATCCTTCCTGTGTTACATTTTCTGGCAAAGGGCAACTGAGTGAGTCGTCGAAACAATAGCCATCTCGGTCTCTTACAAAATTATGTAAGACACAAGTAGCTTTTATGATATCTTTTGCTAGAGCGAATTGAACATTTAGAGGTCTATGAAATATACGCCACTTGTTTGCATAAATTCCAAAACTGCATTCTACATATCTTCTTGCTCTAGAAAGCCTGTAATTGAACGTTATTTTGGTTTCATCCAAATCTTTTTTTGCGTATGGGCGCATTAAATTCGTAGATAACGCAAATGCCTCGTCGCCTACAAAAACGTATGGGATACATGTCTCGCTGCTTTGTGAAATCGGTTGTGGCTCTGGAATATCCAATTGTTTTTTTTGCATTTTTTCATAGAAAACCGAATTTTGAAATATTGACGAGTCACTGAATTTACCAAAAGCTCCAATATCAACCATAACAAATTTATAATTACTGTCGCATATTGCTAATAAAACCAAAGAGAAAAAACTTTTATAATTAAAACACATCGAGCCACTGTTATTAGGTGCAATGCATCGTATGTGCTTGCCGTCAACAGCACCTAAGCAGTTAGGAAAATTTGCTCTTTGAAAAAAATCATTGGCAATTTTTTTCCAAGCGTCTTTGTTTGGTTCAGGCAAACAAATATCTTTCAGACAAAACCAAATTGCAAAACAAACTTCTCGTACGATTTCTGCTACAGTGCTTACTCCAATTTTGAATGTATAATGTAGTTCCGTGAATGTACAACCTGTTGCAAAATATCTGAAACAAACATTTTATTATTATTTTATCTTTATTGCACATGTCACACGAATTACAACAAATCTATTATTTTATGACTAAATCATTAACTTGTTTGTTGTATTGTTCTAGGAAAAGAATTACAAAAGAAATGGAAGAACATTAGGGATAATTTCGTGAAAGCTCTAAAGGACAATGTTACCAGGAGTGGGTCAGCGGCTAAGAAAAAGACTCAATACATATTTTACAATAATTTAATGTTTTTGAAGGACACAGTATCTATCAACGAAACTGATTCAAGCATGCAAAGGCAAGAAAATGAAAGAAATGAAACAGAAAACGTAGCTGACCCAGTCGTAGTACCACCGCCAAAACGAAAAAAAAAAGAATAACAAAGAAGATGATATAGGAGTTGAATTGATTAACGTCTTAAATAAGAATGTAGAGTTGAAAAAGGCGGAAGAAGATGAAGATAGACTTTTCTTTTTGTCGTTGGTTAGTGAAATAAAAAAAGTGCCTGAACATATACGCCTACGTTCAAAATCTCAAATAATGCAAGTCATTACTGAAGCCCAAACGTCTGGATACAGCTACTGTAACTCTACTTGGGATTACGTACGACCATTTAACTACAACCAAGGGCCATCCCAAGGATATCAGACACCATCATTTGCTAGAAATAATTACCCACCACCATCGCCCTCAGTTCCACCTACACACCGTGGAACATGTAATCAAGAACAATCTGTAACCTCTCCTGAATCAACACATTCACAGATATCTCAAGAATCTGATTATCTAGATCTTTTTAATGATAATAATAATTCTCAGTAATAGTTATAGTTTACTACTTTTTTTATTCAATTACTCGTATGAACCCACATTGCGATTAAAATTAAAACATATTAACTACTAAAACTTTTTTATTTATCAAACTTACCTTAATGTTATTACTAATTTCTCTTCGGTTTGAATACAGTCACGAAATTTAGTATCTTGTCCTTTGATGCTGTCATATAAAACTGTTAGTAGTTCTTCAAATGACGAAACACTCATTCTAACATAGCCGAAAAAATTATCTTGGTGCTTCTTCAGTTCTTGAAAACAACTTGCGAACTGGCCAAATTCGTTGCGTGTTTCTAGTAAAGGATGAATCCAGTATCTTTTTTTATTTTTCTTTCGTTGTTTTCGGGAGTAAAAATAAATAACACAAGCTATCTCGACGGCGTCTATTTTGTTTATGAGCCACGCGCCTTCGAGCGGTCCAACCGCTTAACGCGGTTTCATCGCGGCTGACCGCTATGGCGGCTAACCGCGAAGAAACCGCGTTAAGCGGTTGGACCGCTCGAGTCTAACCGCCTAGCGGCCAACCGCTAGTGCGTAAGGTCCCTAATTTCAACAAAAACAATAAATAGAATTATAATATATGATTAAGTTTCCAGTTAATTTTGTAATAAATATATATCACAGTATAAAACAAAATATTTTATTCAGTATAAGTAAATTCTGTGAAAAATAGGAGTATTTTTTACTAACACGGTATTATCAGACCGGCGCGGAATTAAAAACTGTAGTCACGATATTATCATACCAGTTTGATAATACCGCGTTTTCAAATTTTGCAGTAGTTAGCTAATATTATTCTAATCTGTTTAATTACAATTATTTTGTAAGGTCCCTATAGTAGCTTAATACATTTCTTTCCTATATATATATTTCTTGTCAGCCAAACCTCAAACTGGGCAGACTTAATTTTTTTCTCTTAGGGGCTCGGTAATATCCAACTCTCCCCTACAAAATTAACTGCAGCTGCGGAAGTTCGTATATAGGACAAACGAAGCCAACTGTTACATGCCGCATCAAGGAACACATTAAGGCAGTCAAAAACAATGAGAGACACAAATAAATTTTAACTTTTTAGGTCATCTGGAAGTGGGTTAGAGTTTTGGTCATTCAGTGATAAAAATGACGATTTTTGGACGTTAATATCTAAATAACTGTTCGAGGTGTGTTTATGAAATTTGGAGCACAAATGTATCTCGCAAGTCTCAATATATATGCCAAATTTGACATGTTTATGTGAAATAGTTTTTGAGTAATGACGGGCACAAATGGTTCGTGTGTGTAATATTACACACGGTACCGCTCGAGACTTGTCTTTAACGCGCTGCCGCGCGTCTAGATTCTCTGACTCTGAGACTGTGGAAAAGACGGAGACTGTGGAACGTAGCTCCGTAGGAGCATAGATCAGAGTATATATCGGCTGTAGAAGGTATTTGTATTAAAAAAATTAGGATAGTGTTTTTTTTTTAACAATATCTTATAATATATTTAATATTATACTGTTTGGAAGGTATGGCGCGAATGTTTATGTTGGCAAGATTGTTAGAAGACGCGAACTCTTTAGATAATTATGAATGTCGTCTTCAAGCTCAAAATATAAGAAAACAGCAGTTACTACTCCGCAACCTGAATTATGTGGCTATGTATAGGCTTTCACAAGATCTAATTGATAGTTTGGAACAAGATCTCAAACCTTTATTAAGAAGATCATGGAGTAAAAGTGGAAAAACAATAAGAACTAAGGTAAGTACATGTTGAGACACATTGAAGGTATACCAAGTATTTGTGTATGAATAAATAAAGATTTATACCTAATCATAACAATTTTTTGCAATTTCAGATTTGGTGCACTCTATCATTTTTAGCAAATGGTAGTTATCAAAAAAACATTGGTAAAAATGTACATGCATTTTTATCACAATCGTCGACTTGGAGTAAACCATCCATCAATCATCAAAAAGTACATTAAATTTCCACAGAATGCAGCTGAGAGACAGGTTTTGAAAGAAAGGTACCTACCTAACCTAACTAAAACATTACAGCGTATATAAAACTAATAGGTACCTAGCTATTATTACTTATCTAGGTAGTGCCTATCCTGAATTTTTGCAAAATTATTATCATTGCTTATTTCAGATTTTATGAAAAGTATAAAATCCCTGGGGTTATTGGTTATATCGACGGAACCTATTTGTATAAAAAAAAATGGATAGTGTTTTTTATACAAATACCTAATGATATATTTAATAATATACTGTTTTCAAGGATAAGACGACGGTATGGCACGAATGTTGATGTAGGCAAGATTGTTAGAAGACGCGAACTCTTTAGATAATTATGAATGTCGTCTTCAAGGTCAAAATATAAGAAAACAGCAGTTACTACTCCGCAACCTGAATTATGTGGCTATGTATAGGCTTTCACAAGATCTAATTGATAGTTTGGAGCAAGATCTCAAACCTTTATTTAGAAGATCATGGAGTAAAAGTGGAAAAACAATAAAAACTAAGGTAATTACATGTTGAGACACATTGAAGGTATACCTAAGGATTTGTGTATGAATAAATAAAGATTTATACCTAATCATAACAATTTTTTGCAATTTCAGATTTTTTGCACTCTATCATTTTTAGCAAATGGTAGTTTATCACAATCGTCGACTTCCCGTAAACCATCCATCAATCGTCAAAAAGTACATATAATTTCCACAGAAAGCAGCTGAGAGACATGTTTTGAAAATTTCAGATTTTATGAAAAGTATAAAATCCCAGGAGTTATTGGTTGTATCGACGGAACCTTTGTGGCCATGGAAGACCGAAAGAACACGAAGAAAGATATTACTGCCGCAAAGGAAATCATGCTAGCAATGTACAGCTGGTGTTTAGGTATTATCAACAAAGGATTCTAACTCTTAAACACTACCATGGGTACAGGCGACCCCACCTACTCTTCAGATGGCGATATTTTCAAAAGTATTACAACCACTGATTTGCCGCTCCAGCTAATCTATATTAGATCATTGCCGCGTAAGTAGGTCAGTCGAGCGCAGGGCTCGTGTGAGTGCATACGTCAGCGCAGGCGTTCCGGGGTACAAGTGTACCCCACGGTAGTAGTAACCCAAGTTTTTTTACGAGTGAGTGTTTTTGGATTTCAGGTATTTACTGGTTAGTTTCAATTGTATTATACATAAAATATTGTGTAACATATTGTACAGTACCTGTATTATATGCATGAAGATACAAAATGAGTTTTTAATACATACATGTTTAAATATTATTTCAAATTTATTTCAGGCAAATTTTCTTGCAAGCCATAATGACTTCTAGTGGGCCTAATCAGCCCTTGAGAGATGATGAAATAGCAGCACAGCTGGAGAATTCAGATGACGAGGAGCTGACCATTGGTGACACTTCGGACGATCAACCTGATGGCATCCTGATGGATTTGAGGACTTTCGCCTTATAGATGGCGCCGCCAGTGTAAGCTTTCAAAACGATGCATCTGCTGGTCCATCTACTTCTGCTACTGTAACTGCTGAAAATGAAGGTCCTAATACTGATGAATATGACTTTGAGTATGAAGTGTTAGAACAAAATTTAATTGGCAGAGATCCCGTAAAGGTAATAGATGGTCCGTTGGTTATGTATGGTAAAGGCAAGAATAACAGATGCAAATGGTCAGGGTTTCCGCCTACACGATCAAGAATTCCTCGTCGCAATATATTGTTTCATGCACCTGGAAGTAATACGACCATATAGTAACTGTCAGTAAAAATTTATACACACCTTCAGACTGCGTGACAATAGACGAGCAACTGATTCGATTTTTCGGTCGATGCGTTTTCAAAATGTATATTCCATCGAAACCGGATAAATATGGATTAAAAAACATCCTACTTTGTGACTCCAAAACAGGATACATGATGAATAGTCTCATGTACCTAGGGAAATAAAGTACACCACCAGGGGTACCGATAGCTGATTATTATGTAATGGAGTTGACAAAGCCTATACATGGCCTAAATCGAAACTTGACGTGTGATAACTGGTTTACTGCAGTGCCAACTGCTAAAGCATTGCTTGAAAAGGGAGTCACAATGGCAGGAACGCAAAAAAAAAAAACGCGAGATACCACTGCACCTGTTGGAAACCAAAGGTCGCGATAGAAACACGTCGATGTTTGCCTTCACTCCACCACTAATGCTTCTGTCATATTGCCCCCAAAGATCGGTGAAAAAGAAAATCGTCATGATGCTGTCCACGATGCATGATGCTCCTGATGAAGACAATAAATCGTTTTTGCAAGAAATAATAGCCTTTTATAACAAGAGAAATACAATACGCCCATAATCAGGCTGTGTGGTGGGAGTGCCTTGGATGAGGCCTATGTCCAGCAGAGGATTAAGGAGGGCTGATTATGATGATTATTAAGAAAAATAATAAGAAATGTAATCTATTTATTGCATAATATTTGGTATTTGCTCAAAAACGTGCCTTATTAGTAAATAAGTATTATTAAAATCATAAACAATATTTTTATGTATAATATGTGCACAATCTTTCGTTTAATGTAGCGTCCCATTTGACAAAATTAATACGCGGTGTCTGTCCAGATTCTAAAGTTGCAGAGGAACTGTCTATGAGTAGAACTAAAGCTAGAGCAATTATCGTTAATGTAACTGGAGAAACTGCGCAAAAAAACCTGATAGAGAATTTAAAAGAAAATAACTTTTATTTGCTTGTGGATGAAAGTACGGACAGATCTACCATTAAACATTTGGCGTTGATTGTAAGAACAGTAGGCGATAATTTTTCAAGTTGAAGACCGATTTCTTACACTGATACCCATTGAAGATGGAACAGCAACAGCGTTGCATGGTAAAATCATAGAGTATTTTACCGAGAAAAACATACCTTACAAAACCAACATGTTAGGCTATGCATCTGATGGTGCTAACGTTATGTTTGGTGTCAATCATTCTCTGGTAACACTTTAAAAAAATGATATACCTCATCTTTTTACGATAAAGTGCATATGCCATTCATTCAGCCTGTGTGCCTCGTATGCATGCGAAAAATTGCCAAGAGGTGTAGAAGACTTCTGTAGAGAAGTATTTAATCATATACAGAATTCTCCAAAACGAATAGGCGACTATAAAACATTTCAAGCTTTCGCAAACATTAAGCCACACAAGCTGCTTCACCCTAGCCAAACAAGATGGTTGTCAGATCAGGTCGTTAACAGGATTCTAGAATAATTGCCGGCCATAAAAATATATTTTCAAGCGGCTGTTCATGTAGATCGCTTACTTTCTGCTCAAGCAATTCTCAACAAGGCCCTCAAACCAACGACAGAGCTTTATCTAGAATTTTTGAAATTTGCGTTGCCCATATTTACAGAACTCAACAAAGAAATGCAATCGGAAACACTGAAAGTATATTTACTTTATGAAAAAGTTTTAACTGCTTACACAATATTGTTGGAGTGCTTCGTTAAACCCGAATATTTGGACCTCATGGTATTAGAACGACGTGAAGCGAGGAATTTATCACATATGAGAGAAGAGAAAATTTTAAGTGTCGATTTCACATACGTAGCAAAACATTTGCCGTTACTCGAAATATACGTTGGAGGGATGGTTCCGAACCTGGTCAGATCAAGACGTGATAAAGGAGAATTGGATGAAGAAAGCCTGAACAATTTCTATATAAAGTGTAAAGAATTTTATATAGAGGCAGCAAAGCAGATGAAAAAAAGATTTCCATTTAACGACACAGATCGCCAAGCGTTGAAATGCTTAAAAATGCTAGACCCCAAAGCAATTATTGACCCTGAAGTAAAAAATAATATTCGGTCGATTGCTGATATGCTTCACTTTTTCCCGAATATTTTGTCCAGATAATGTGACAGAACTGGACAGAGAATGGCGGATGTTAAGACATACAGACCTGCCATTTGAAAATGAAATCCCCGAAGTTTGTCAATACTGGAAACACATTTCTGAATTGAAAAATGGAGACGGTTCACTAAGATTCCCGATGTTGTGCGACATGGTAAAAAAACTCTTATGCTTGCGCTGCTATGTGAGCGCTGCCGTAGAAAGGCTTTTTTCAGCGGTAAACATTTTGAAAAGTAAACTGAGAAACAAAATGTCTTCTACTACGATCGAAGGCATTTTACATACAAAATCCGAAATAAACGAATGTTACGCATTTAATGCTACTGAAAATCATATGATTTTTTTTTATCAAAGTATGTACGAATTTAACAAAAACAATGAAACAGAAAATGTTGAGGATAGAGAAATACACAACAATGAATAATGTTTGTAATTTTGAGTACCTATTTTTAATAAATAATATAACTTTTATAATTGTTTTTTTTTTTTCAATAATGTAAAAACCTTATAATTATTATAACTTTACATAAATTGTGATAATTAAAGAAGTACTACTGGTAGTGCTGCAGTAGTTTCATTAACTATATATCTATATAACTAATTCTATGTCCCAATTGAAAGGATTTTGAGACAGTAGATTTAATGTTTTGAAAATGTAATTTTACTCTTTTCTACTGATTTTTTAAGATTGATCTGCTGCTTTTCTATTCACTGGGGTTGGCAACACTGACTCTGATACTTTGCTAATAGGAGTGCAGCGTTTAACTCTAGCCGCGGTATAGACAATTTATTCGCTTTAGGCGCGATTTTGGACTTTGAGCATAGTAGAGACACGGTGGTTTTTCCTTGGTTGTCAACAACGCGTAAATAAACTGCGCAGCCCATTGCTGGTATTGCATCATCGGAAAATCCGATGATTTGAACTGACTTACTGTTTTCTGGACAGACATTTCTAGGTGCAGTTATTTGTCCCATTTGCTGTAAGCTATTGTAAAATTGTAGCCATTCATTTTGTATTTTTGGTGAAACAACCGTGTCCCAAGACATACTGCTCTGATTATCATCCCACAACTTCTGCATTATTATCTTGCCTTGGACAAAAATGGGACCTGCTATTCCTAGTGGATCATAGAATTGACTGATATAGCTCAGTATTTGTCTTTTTGTTTTAGGAATATCGCAAGCTACAGGGCATGTGATTCTGAAGGAATCTTGTTGTATATTAAATTTCAAACCTAAAGTTTTCATGTCCTTATTGAACTCCAAATCTCCAGAGCTCTGATGCTGCTCTGGTACTTCTGCCAGGATTGCCTTGTGATTTGCTGACCACTTATGCAAATGGAATGGAATGGAATGGTGTCAACTCAAGCGCCTGCAAATCAAACTCGCCTGTGAGATTAGTATGAAGATACAATGCGCCTTGTACAAAGATAAGATAAAGAAACTGTACAACCTGATACTACAACTGCACGCGATGGCGACGGAGAATAACATACAGACTGAAAAACACAAAACACAATACATGAAATTTGCCAATAAGTTAAAAAATAAATTAGAAGAAAAAAATGTGTTAATGCAAGACCCAGACAATCTGACACTAAATGATTATATATTATATAGCGATAAAGCAAGGCTACCAGAACATACAGTCGAATAAAACCGAGATGAAGGAGGAATTGGACTCTTGGATGCAGAACCCACCTTATGGCCGCCCGCCATCCCGGCCCGCCTGATGGACTCGATGGCGTCGAAACTGCGCGAACTGGGTGCCATCAGATTCCTCACAGTTGTAAATTAGTGCGAAAATCTAGAGGCCGGTGTGCAGATTCGAACCTGGGACCCTCGGCACGTAAGTCGGAAGCTCGGACCATTGAGCCACGCAGCTGTATGCGCGGATGCCGAATAGTGAGTAACCTAATCTACAACCTGAGACTTGTGCCTCACTCGTCACTAAGCAATCATGACGTCGCGTACAAAGAAGTTTTGTTGCTGCGCTAGCTGCCTCAAAGAACTATTGCCAGCGGATAAGTACATTGCATGCTCTCGCGCAGCTTGTAAAAAACTTTATGATACAGACATTTGTAGCGGAGGGGCGTTGCCAGTTGGCGACCAAGTTAGCAGCTGGATATGTCCTTCATGTAAATGTGAGGAAAAAAAGGGTGGAGATAATTCGTCTACACCAGTTCGAGGTGCCGCCGTGGTAACTCCTGATGAAAACGTAACCTATCGTCCGAAGAAAAATTTGCTTCCAACAGATTTTAAGGAGCTCACTAGCGAAATTCGTGGTCTACGAGAGGAGATGTCCATTTTTAAGACCAACATGGAAACCATAATGGCTACGACAATAACGCGATTCGATGAGCGCATAGACGAATGGTTTTCAAAACTAGCGGCAAATGACGAAAAAATAAACGTGTTAAATGCATGCTGTGAAGCTGAAAACACGTCGCTTAGACAGCGAGTCGCGTGCTTGGAGGAGCAAGTGAGAAATCAGTCGCAGGCGTCACTACGGAACCAAATCGAGATCGTGGGGTTACCTGAAAGTTCCACTGAAAACTTGTATCACATCGCACTTGTTGCTGCCAAGAAAGTTGGTGTCGACCTAATACAAGACGACATTGACTGGATTGAAAGAGTGGGACCTAGGAAAAAAATTGGCAAACCGACTGCTGACTCAGACTCAGGCAACGCCGCCAGCAACTTTCCTCGCCCTGTAGTTTTAAGGCTTACCAGACGCGTGAGACGAGATGTGTTGTTAAAATCGGCTAAAACCAGAAAACCACTCATAGCTAGCGACCTTGGAGTTGGCGATCAACCTATTAAGGTATATTTCAATGAACGCCTGACCCGCGAAAACCGCCTATTATTTCGCGAAACTAGAAAACAGGCAGCGGAAGCAGACTTTAAATTTTGCTGGACCAGCAATGGTTTTATCAACATCCGCAGAAGAGAAGGTAGCCCCGCTATACAGATCCGGAGCATCGAAGACCTCGCTGCTAAGCTCAGTGGCTCAAGCTCAGCTGAAGGAGTCTGATGAAAAACATCATCGCAACCTTCTTCTTCTTTTTGAATTAGAATCCAACACTATATTTTTTAAAATTACCTTTACCTCAATGCTAAACTTATTGTATGAAGCTAACTTAACATTTAAATTTTATAAAATCTGTCAAGTAATAAACAATATCACACACTCTTACACACATACACTATACACAAAATTTAACTTTACGGGTAGTAAAAGCGTGGCAATTTTTTCCAATCTGAAATTGACCTATTTAACTACAAAATATCTGTATAATATTTGGCCATTATGGCCACTTTAAAGTTAGTTGATGAGCTTGACGAAACGCTCTCAGTCGATTGCCACGCTTACGAAGTCGCAGAATCATGCAAAAGTGTTCTAAATGATCTCTACAATCTAAAAATACTCACTTTCAACATTAGAAGTCTTCAGAAAAACTTTGATTCATTTTTAGTTCTTCTTAAGAGATTACAAATTAAATTTGATGTTATAATTTTGACGGAATGTCACCTGGGAACCTGTTCACTGATTAGAAACATTCCTGGGTATTCAGAGTACTGCACCTCAGTGGTGTGTAACAGATCCGGAGGCGTAGTTGCCTACATTCGTTCGGACTGGACCGTCAATGTGAGTGAACCGAAAGTTTCGGAAGCTGATAGCTTGTTGATAGATTTGCCAAATTGTTTCTCCATTTTGGGTGTATATCGGTCTCCATCTTATGCAAACATTGACGGCTTTCTCACCTCTGTTGATACTGTAGTAAGAAAGCAGGTTCCAGAAAAAAGAAATTTCATAATTACTGGGGACATTAACTTGAATATATTGCAAGATACCAATCAAGTAAATGAATACCTGTGCTTATCCGCAGAGTTAGGTCTTAAACACTTAATAAACTTGCCCACTAGAGGAACCTCGTGCCTTGATCACATTCTAGTTGGTGTCAGAACACAAGCAGTAGGTTTGGTCTGTAATACAGACATTACTGACCATGATCTTGTTATGGCTGGAATAGTAACGTCAACACATAAAACAAGTCAAGTCAGGTTTTCGACTAAAACGGATTATGAGAGAATTTTCAATGACCTAGAAAACATGGATTGGTCTGAAACTACAGTTTCAACAGATGTCAATAAAGCAGCTGAAGGTTTAACAGCGATACTTGAAAATTTAGTGAAAAAGCACACTAAACAGGTACGCATCAGTCGTAGAAAGTGCCTTATAAAGGAGTGGATAACACCTGGATTACTGAAGTGTATGAAGCACAGAGATGCGTTACATATGTTGGCTAGGAAAACCCCTAATAATCCCGAAATTCAAAAAATGTACAAGAGGTATCGTAACGTATTTTCTGACCTTCTGAAATCTATAAAAGTCGAGCATAATAAAAAACTGTTCCAGGAAAGCAAAAACAATCCCAGTAAACTTTGGAAAACTGTAAAAAAGGTATGTGAATTAGACAATAAAAAAGACGGTAATGTTGAACTTTTAAAAATTGATTCTAGTCCATCTAGCTCTTTAAATTTATGCAATGATTATTTCGTTAATGTTGGACAAAACCTTGCTGGCAAAATACTTGATAACCTGGGGAAAACTCAGGAAGAGTTGGCGGCTGGTATTAACACAACATCGAGCTCTTTGAACTCATTCTTTATGACTCCGACTGATCCAGAAGAGATAAGACGCATCATAATCTCACTGAAAAATGATAATGCACCAGGCAGGGATGGCCTTAAAAACTCACTTATCAAGAGAGTGTGCCCCTTAATTCTAAAGCCTCTAACACATATCATCAATCTGAGTTTAAGTTCAGGGCTTTTTCCTGAATGCTGGAAAACTGCTGCCGTAATACCAATACATAAGAGTGGTTCAAAGCTAAGCACCTGCAATTACCGCCCGATCTCACTTCTTCCTGTATTCTCTAAGATTCTGGAAAAAGTCGCAAATAAAAGGTTAGTGAGTTTCTTGGAGAGTCGCAATATTTTAACGCCATTTCAGTTTGGATTCCGTCAGAATAGATCAACTGAGAATGCAGTTTCACTATTACGGGAGAGCCTGGTATCACCTATCGACAACGGCTTAAAGTGCATAGGTGTCTTTCTAGACCTGGCTAAGGCATTCGATACCGTTTCCCCTAAAATTCTCACAAGAAAACTTGAAAAGATAGGGATACGAGGATCTGCCTTGAAATGGTTTAGCAGCTATCTTTCCAACCGAAAACAGTTTGTGTCTCTTGGTGGCTATGTAAGTAGCATTAGAGACGTTTCTTTCGGAGTGCCGCAGGGAAGCATCCTCGGTCCTACACTTTTTACTGTGTATATCAATGATATTGCAGACCTAATGGCACTTCGAGATGATACTCAGGTTGTGTGCTATGCTGATGATACAGCCATTCTGTTCAAGGGAAAGACCTGGGATAGTGTTTTTAAGAAAGCTGAGGCTGGTTTGTCAGTTGTTGCAACATGGCTTGATTCAAACCTTCTGACTCTAAATGCGGACAAAACTAAATATTTGTGCTTTCAGAAAACCATTGTTTCGAAACCTCCGCCGACGCATGAGATTAGAATTCATAAGTCTTTGAACTCAAACCTTTGTCAAACGCATTCATGCTTTTGTCCTAAGATTAATCGGGTCACCGAGATCAAATACCTCGGAGTAACTCTAGACGAAATGCTCTCGTTTAAGCCACATATTTTAGCTCTCTCAGGCCGCGTTAGAAAAATTATCAACATAATGAAACTGCTTAGAGACGGGGCGGATAAAGAACTTCTCATGATGGTCTATGCGGCCCTCTGCCAGTCCATTTTAACTTATTGCATTCTCGCTTGGGGTAGTGCTGCAAAGACCTTCATGATTAAAGTTAAAAGAGCCCAAAGAGCAGTACTTAAGGTCATGTTACGTAAACCTTTTAGATATCCGACTAAAATTCTGTTCGAAGAGACCCAAACACTATCAGTCCGCCAACTTTTTATTCTAAAAGCTATACTCACTTACCATAGAATCTTTAGACAAACTTTACTTGACCATAATTCATCTAATAAAAAACGTAGACCAAATGTAATGGTTCCAGCTGTTAAGTCTTCCTTTGCAAGACGTTTTAGCATTTACACTCTTCCATTTTTGTATAAGCGCATGATGAAGATCTGTAATCTCAGTGATATCTCCACCTACGGCGTCAAGGTGGAAGTGAAAAAATGGCTCCTAACACTAGATTACCATGCTACGGAGGCTTTATTTATCATTCAATTATAAATAAACTATTAATAACTTAAATTAATTACTAAATAAAACATTTATTTAGAACACTACACTTCCACCCTCACACACTCGCTATCATTATCTAAATTTATAACTCTACCCACACACGCACACACACACACACACACATATGCACTCACACACGTACACACATCCACACTCACATACGCACATACAATCACTTGCCCATAAACATTAATAGTAATCATAATAGTACTAAGTTCTCGTTTTATTCATAGTATTTTGTAATCGACCACAGTCTCCCGCGATACAGGCTAGCCCTAGTGCGGGGACTACTGGAAAACTGTACATTTATAATGCATTTTTAGGTAAATAAAGAAAAAGAAAAGAAAGATAAGATATCAGATTGTCAATCGCCCATGCTACCGCTTGACTTCCATCGTTGTATATACCTACTCACTTATAGTTATATACCGTATATTAACAATCAATTTCTAGTTTAAATGTATAAGGTCGGGGAAAAAGTTTCTTCGTATTTTTTAAACAAATTCAAGACATATTTTTTTCAAGTTTAATTACATTTAATTATAATATATATGTGCCATTTTGTTCGATAACTTGTTGCCATCTTGTAGGTAGTGACATGATCCCGTTGCTGTAGAATTTTTGGGACTTCTGATCAAAAAAATGCAACAAGTAGTTTTGAGTCCTCTCTTGATGTTAATCTAACACTACCCAAAGAATTCTGAAGAGATCGAAACAGGTGGAAATCTGAGGGTGCAAGGTCTGGGCTATATGGTGGATGCATTAACACTTCCCAACCAAGCTCTCTAAATTTTTGCTGAGTGGCCAAAGATGTGTGCGGTCTGGCGTTATCATGATGAAAGACCACACTCTTTCTGTTGATCAATTCCGGCCGTTTTTTCTCAATTTCTTGTTTGAGTCTCATCTGCTGTTCAAATTCAAATTCAAATTCAAATTATTTATTGACATAAAAACGAACATGCATTTACATTTATGTCACAAGATTAAGTAAAATTAAAATTAATACAGTGCTATTTATACAATGTCAAATATTCAAGTCACAGTAACATAAATTATTCAAAATATTTATTGAAATAAAATTAGAAAATAAAAACTAACATGCATTTAAATATATGTCACGAGATTAAATACAATTAAAAATAATAATATTACAGCACTATTTATACAATGTCATTAATCAATAGTAATAATAATAATAATGTCACCAATCAAAAGTTGAGCTATCAGGCTCTTTACCCCTATCCCATTGATCGGTCAGATTTTCACAATATGTCAAAAAATATGCTAGAATGATTTTCCAATTATCAAAAAATATGTCAAAATCAGTGTTGGCGGCAAGTAGCGCATTGAAATGACGGCGGGCGCGAACCAAAGGAGACATAGATCGCGCAACCGTACGACCTTGATTTGCATGAAATAGGTTATGCGGCCGACCTCGCCTATTTGCCGGACCCCATGGGTTATCTGGCACGGACAACATGCATAATAAGTTATGCAGGTGAAGAGAGTCGACTGACCCTCTAAGCACCTTGCAGCAAAAAATCAGCTGGTCCAAAAACCTCCTCACTTCCAACGAGTTATATCCGAGCTGCCCTAGCAGAAACTTTGTCGGGTACATATACGGATAATAGCCATATAGTTTCTTATATAGTGACCTTAGGAAGGCTTTTTGGACTTTCTCAAGTATCTGCGCATAAGTGACGTGATGCGGGTTCCACACACACGCGCTCGACTCAAGCTTGCTTCTAACCAGAGCACTGTATAGGGTTCTTAAGACTTGAGGATTTTCAAAATCTTTGGCATTACGTAGTACAAAACCCAGACGACGGTAAGCCTCTTTAGCCAAATCTGACACGTGATCGTGGAACGTCAAGCCGCGATCGAATGTTACCCCCAGATCTTTAACACAATTTACTCTATTTATAGGCAATTTGTTTAAATCATAATTATATAGAATTGGTTTCTTTTTGCGGTCAAATGTCATAACATTACATTTACTTAGATTAAATTGCATTTTATTTGTCACACTCCATTGGAAAATTTTGTTTATGTCATTCTGTAAACTAAGGCAGTCACTAGGAGATCTGATTTCCAGAAAAAGCTTAAGGTCGTCAGCATATAAAAGACACTTGGCGTTATTCAAGACTTTGGGTAGGTCATAAATCATGAAGGAAAAGAGAATAGGGCCTAGAACTGAGCCCTGGCTTACGCCCGATCTAGTGTGATAGGGTTCAGATTCATGACATCCATGTCTTACAAATTGGCGCCGATCTCTCATATAGTCGGAGAAAAAATCAAGGAGAGCCGGAGTGAAACCAATGGCCGACAGCTTGCGCAACAGTATATCGTTATCAACTTTGTCAAATGCTTTTTGGAAATCGAAATATATTACGTCGACCTGAAGGCCGCGATCCATCGCATCAGAGATATAGTCAACTAGGGATAACAGGTTTGTATTTACAGAGCGCCCCGACCTAAAACCATGTTGCTCGTCACCTAGCAGCTGGTTTACCTGTCGATATATGCCCTTATGTAAAACGTACTCGAAGACTTTCGCCGGCGCACATAATATGGCTATAGGACGGTACTCATCAACTAATGTCTTATTGCTACTCTTGGGGATAGGAGTCACTCGGGATGTCTTCCACTGTGCGGGGTATTTGCCATGTAAAAGAGAAAGATTTAAAATGTGGTAAAGTGGCAGAGTTATGTGCTCTTTATACGTCTTAAGAATAAAGCTAGGTACATTGTCAGGTCCAGATGAGCTACCAGATTTTAATTTACTAACACCGCGCTCAATATCCTCAAGTGACAGTGTAGGTATACTAACGTAACCACTTATAACTCCATTGTCACAGTATGAATTACTATCTAGAAGGGGCAAATCGTCCAAGAACACACTAGAAAAATAGTCAGCAAACGCTTGGGCAGCTTCTACACCCGTACGCGACTTCCCTTGGTAAGTGACACAGGGCTCAAAACCACCCTTAGACCTAAGGTTATGTACATGGCCCCAAAAACACTGAGGTCGGAGTTGTAGCTTTTCCTCAACACTAACCATATAAGCTTTGTACGCTTCAGTGATACGCGTCTTTAAACTGGTGCGTAGATCCGAAAACAATTTATAAGATGCGACACATTTAGATTTTAGCCAGGCTCTGTGCAATCGACCCTTCCGCCGGATATCCCCAATAATGTCAGCATTGAACCAAACGGGATATCTATTACATTTTGTTACTCGCCTTTTCTTTTTCGGAACCGACAAGTCAAATAATTGATAAATAATATTGTAGAAAGCGTCACAGGCGGCAGACACATTTTCACATTCGAGGACCTGTGCCCAGGAAGTGTCCTCAAGCAATGAGCGAAATAATGCAAAGTCCATTTTGTTAAAGTTCCAATCGCGTGATGCGTCAATATTACTCGGCTGCAGACGGACGGAGTTGTTATTATGCGATCTAAGACTCACCGTTATCTCAAGCCCCGGGTGATATAACTGGTCAATGGGGACGAACCCATCACCTTCACACACGCATACCCGCGGCGACACACTGCGCTCCCGCGCCAACACTACGTCAAGAATACTTCCATGAGAATTAACAATGTCATTGTGATCAATTAAATTACAGTATGTCAAAAAATAACAGTAATAGTTTTTAATATTATTAGATGTGCTATTCATATTTAGATCGCCAAGAATAAATACATTATCATTCAAATTATCTAAATTGGATTCGATATTACATAGAACATTCATGTAAGCGGCATCTGTTGCTTTTGGCTTAATATAAACTACGCATACCATGAAGGAAGTACCGCAGTATGTGATGGAAGCCCATAGGTCTTCCCCGAGTTCAGATTCGAGGTCCCGTCGTCGATTTATGGTGACCCCCGGCTTCGCAGCGAGCAACACACCTCCGCAACGGGAAGCTCGGTCACGTCGTAGCAGGGTCCAGCCGTTCGGTACCACCTCGGCATCTTCCACCGAGCCGTCAAGGAAAGTTTCCGTCGCGGCGACCAGCAAGTGGTCGGAGACCAACATACTGGCATACCATTGCCGTAGTTTCGTTTTTAGGCCTCTAACGTTTTGATAGAAGACGTTAATTAAGGAAAGCTCAACGGTGCCCGGCTCACTATGCGCCGACTCCTCCCCGAAACGTTTGCCCGTCCACCGTGGGGCCAGTGGGTGTCCGCTGTTTGTGGTTTATCCACTTCTTAACCCGCGCGTTCTCAGGCCAGACGTTTACTGAAAAGCACTTGTCAAAACAGTCTTCTGGGACTCCAATTTTAAAAGAATTATAATTTTTGGAATTCTTCAGTGGTTCCACTGTGATAATCCTCTGCGGGCAAAGTTCGGTTAAATATGTTTTGACCTCTTCTGTTCCAGACAGCATATTCCACAGATGAAGGTGCCTACGTGACTCGGCCGCCTTCAGTGACGTCACAGTCGGCCCAGCTACACATCGCAGCGATAGGGACTGGCGCGGTCTCTTGTATCTGACCTCCGTCCATATTTCGTCAGCGGTAGTAGGTTGAGACTCCGCTAAAGCACCTTCTTCCTGCGATGCCAGCCTGGTGGATGCAACGCGTTGAGGCTTTAACAAAGTACTTGTTTCCACTGATGGCTGTCTGGTAGTTGTAGGACACGGCAAGGCAGCTGTGGTTGCTGATGATGTGAGTCTCGGCGGGGAAATAATCGAGTCCATTGTATGAGTGGGGCGCGATTGTTGAGACGCATGGTCCGGCAGACGATGTTGAGTAGCTTTAACAGGCATTCTGGCTTCCGCGGGCGCCGCCGGTTTCCGGGGCAAGAGTTCAGCCGCATCGAGGTTAACAGAAAGACAACCACACTTATATTTGTCTAGTTTTTTAAATAATCTTTCCATTAGGTCAGCTTGTTTCTTAATCTTCGATTCATAGGCTTCGGTAACCATATAGACTGGCTGAGTTTTTTCTCATATTCCAATATGACAGAGGCATAGTGTTTTAGCTGTGTTTCGTAGGCTGTTGGCAGTAGAGATCCGAATCGATGGTTTTGCCCGGCGGTAAAAGCTCATAATGAACGATGCCCTGCCAATCCCACCATACACACAACATCACCTTATTACGTGTTAATCCGGGTTTCGCTACAGTCTGTGGTGCTTCACTGCCCTTTGACCATGATCTTTTGCGCACATTCTTGTCGTAGGTGATCCATTTTTCATCACCAGTGATCAATCTTTTCAAAAACGGTTCGGTTTCGTTACGTTTCAATAGAGAATCGCAAATGAGTACACGATTCATTTGGTTTCTTTCAGTGAGCTCGTGTGGCACCCAAATATCGAGTTTTTTGTATACCCAGTTTTTTTTCAAATGGGTCAAAACTGTTTTGTGGTCAATCCCCAGTTCTTCAGCTACGTCGTAACTACTAATATGCCGATCTTGGTCCACTTTTTCAGAAATGGCATCGACTTTATCCGTAACAGGGCGACCAGAGCGAGCTGCATCTTTGACATCAAAATTCCCGGACTGAAAACGCTTGAACCAACATTGTGCTACTCTTGATGACACTGCATTAGGTCCATAAACGTCACAAATTTTATTCGCGGCTTGTGTCGCATTTTTCCCTTTTTTGTTATAAAATTTCACAATATATCGAATTAGTTCGTTAGATTCACTCATTTTATCGAACAAAAAAACAATTGAAAAATGGCGGGAAATTGCTTTTTACGTTTTGTATTCCTTTTTTAAAATGTCATCTTTTTAATGGTATCAAAACCAGCCAGATACAAACAGTACAACGGATAAGATTTTTACTACAACTTTATACATACAAAATACGAAAAGACTTTTTCCCCGACCTATTATAATAGAATTGGACCTGCTAAATAAATTATTAAATTGTTACAATTTTATTATGAGTAATAGATATAAGTGACTGACTGACATTATAATGTACCATTAACTGTAAATTCAAAAATAATATTGTTGACATCATTAGTATAATTTTTTATTTATAGTAGTATAGTAGTAGTATTAATTTTTAGTTATCGTGGGCTCCCCTGCCATTATGACATTAATTAATGTAGGTATAATAATTATTATGTAAAACTGGCTATCATTAACTGTAAATTCTTAAATAATATTGTTGACACCATTAGTATAATTTTTATTTATAGAAGTATAGTAGTAGTATTAATTTTTAGTTATCGTGGGCTCCCCTACCATTATGACATTAATTAATGTAGGTATAATAATTATTATATAAAACTGGCTATCATTAACTGTAAATTCTTAAATAATATTGTTGACACTATTAGTATAATTTTTATTTATAGTAGTATAGTAGTAGTCTCGCCGAGTCTTGGGCGGCGGTAAATAACCTGACATCTCCGTGGTCCCTTTCGGAGCGGCAACTAGTGGCCTGGAGGAATTAAATCCCCTCTAAAATTCTGACGTGGAAGGAAACGGGAACCCACCGCGTTTATTCTCCCAAGAAAACCTCATCATGGAATCAAATACAATAAAGATATGTGATATGTCATGCGGTCCGACTGACGCTCGGCGCTTACCGGTATCCGGGCCGGTAGGTGGGAAATTGGTTACCGTCGACGATGCGAATGATGCAATGACAGATAGAGGAAGGCTTTCAAGAAGCGACGCCACGCAACCCTCGAATAAGATCTCTATCCGTATTCAACGCAGAATAGGCACATGGAATGTTAGAGGGTTGCTAGAACCTGGCAAGTTGACAATTGTTGAAAAGGAGATGAAACAACACCAACTGTCACTCATTGGCCTGTGTGAAACTCAAATGCGGGGTCAAGGTCATTTCAATACTGCTTCTGGGAACACAATGTATTTTTCTGGGCCGAATAACGAGAGCAAAAATGGGGTAGCTTTCATTTTGCCACCACATGTTAATAAACATGTTCTCGGATACCACCCTGTAACAGATAGGATCATAACGCTAAAGCTGAACACCAAGCCTTGTATCCTGAATTTAGTACAAATCTATGCACCAACCGAGGGGATAAATGAGGATATAAGCGATGACTTTTACGGTGCTTTGTTAGACACACTTAAAACCATACCCAATAGAGAAATCACCATGATCCTTGGCGACTGGAATGCAAAAGTGGGAAACACATCATCGGACGATCACTTGAGAAATGTTGTAGGCAGGTTTGGTCTTGGTGTGCGAAGTGAGCGAGGAGAAAAACTACTCGATTTATGCATCGATAAGAAGTTAAGCATCATGAACACTTTCTTTCAACATCACCCACGCCGTACTTACACCTGGAAATCTCCTGGTGATCGCTACAGAAACCAAATTGATTATATTTTAATCAATACCCGTTGGCGATCGTCAATATCCAACGTCAAAACTTTCCCTGGTGCTGATTGTAATTCTGATCACAATTTGTTTGTAGCATGGTTTGCTCTTCGTTTTAAAAACACACGGAGGTCTCCACAACTGAAACCGAGACTGATTGATCCACTCATACGTCCGATATTCACAGATGCGGTAGAGTCAAAGCTAAAAGAGATTCCGCAGGCGCATATGGATTCAAATGCACAATGGGAAATTTTTAAAGCCACAGTGCTTGAGTCACTACAAAAGTGTCCTTATTGAACTCCAAATCTCCAGAGCTCTGATGCTGCTCTGGTACTTCTGCCAGGATTGCCTTGTGATTTGCTGACCACTTATGCAAATGGAATGGAATGGTGTCAACTCAAGCGCCTGCAAATCAAACTCGCCTGTGAGATTAGTATGAAGATACAATGCGCCTTGTACAAAGATAAGATAAAGAAACTGTACAACCTGATACTACAACTGCCTTATTTACAGCATTATTTAGTCCCTCGAACTATTAGCGTCGCCGTCCCAAGCCCCGTCTCGGGGCTAAATAAGTTACTTTCACCCCTAGGCTAACAATGTACTATTATATCCTCTTAGGTACCGCCTCTTGTGCCCAAATGAAGAGTTTGACCGAGCCAATATTATTGATACATGCCAGAAGGTACTGGCCAGACATCTCAAGGACGAATACAAGCTTGGTAATACCAAGGTATTCATCAGAGCGGGACAGGTGAGAGCACTACACGTTTTAATTACAGTACAATATCATGGTGACGTGCTACTGTATATTGGCCAGGCTTTTTACGAAAATTTAAGCGATGTACCAAAAGATAATGTCAGATATCTCAAGGCTCCAACTACTACCAGTTTAGAGCCACCGACATATTCTACAGAGCGGTACAGGGGAAAATGACATAACCACTGGACAGCTACCCTCGTGATGAAAAAGAACTGAATTTTCCAATCGCAAGCGCCATACGACTACCTTCCCCCCCACCCCCCAGCCGTCTGACGTGGCTTACATCATGCACAAGCAAATTATTACTCACTAGCCGTCCGCCCCGGCTTCGCACGAGTGTAAGCTCGGCCTTCGGCCTCGCTACAAAATATAATATAGCCTATGTCACCCGGGGATAGTGTAGCTTTCCAACAGTGAAAGAATTTTTCAGATCGGTTCAGTAGTTTCGGAGCCTATTCAATACAAACATACAAACATACAAAAATAGGTACAAATCTTTCCTCTTTATAATATTAGTGTAGATGAGCTATCAAGTGGTTATAATACTATCTTTGGGAGGCTTAATACCTACTGACCAGCTAGGTTGACACCTAGCTGGTCAGCACACAGCAGACACACAGCAGTCTTTACACTGAGGTCTTTTCTCCAAAGCAACGATTGCTGAGCAATGTCGAAGACCTTTGCAAGGTCTGAAAGTGGCCTTTACAGTTTAATTTAATTAAAATGAAATAAAAAATTGTATTAATGAAGTTAATTTAAGTAAGCCTACCCTGAAATAAAAGAGAAAATCAACCTAGCGTGAAAAAAAATACTGTTTTTTTTTGTGTTGACTGAGACATAAATTGTTTATCAACCATGAATCGAAATCTTGCCACTCGATCATTATAATATAACTAGTGACCCGGCTTCGCGTGGGTCGCAGCTCGGCCTTCGGCCTCTACCATGACCAGGAAACAAAAATTCATCTAAATCGGTCTAGCCGTTTTTAAATGTAAGAACCATTTGAGAAGTATTAGAAATCATTAAAAACAATAATGAAATCACTAAAGCCGTTCTCAAGTTATAGCGTGCCCAGGAGAAATAGGGGTTCATTTTTGTATATATAGATTATTAACAGATCGCATATATGGAGAAGATACGCATGAACATCCAGCTTAAATACTGCGTGATGGTGCAGACCTGCGTGCGGCGTTTTGTCGCACGACGCAAGTACCTGCGACTCAAGGCTGCCACCATTGGAATGCAAGCACTAGCTAGAGCATATCTAGCTAGGAGGTACCAAATATTCTTTACTTAACATTAAAACTGAGTCTTGTTAAAACAACACTCCAAACTCGAGGGGTTAACTAGTAGCCATCTGCTATCTAGATCCTGACTCCATCATCAGATTAGTTCGATAGTATCAAATTATTGTATTGTCATACGGGTTTTTTGAAATGGTTAAGTGCTGTTATTAGATAACTAAACTAAACAGGGTGTTCCAGGTGAAATATCTGGGGCATTATCTTACCGACGACCTTAAAGACGATGTTGATATTGAAAGGGAGCGTAGGGCTCTGGCGATCCGCGGTAACATGCTGGTCCGTAGATTCGCTCGCTGTTCAGACCAAGTCAAAATAACGCTATTTAAGGCGTATTGTCAAGGTCTGTACACGGGTAGTCTATGGATCAGCTATACCAAAAAATCGTTCAATACTCTACGCGTCCAATATAATAATATCTTTAGGATGATGTTGGGACTTCCCCGTTTTTGCAGTGCCTCCGAAATGTTCGCACAAACTCGAACAGATGGTTTTCATGCCGTCATTCGAAAGAAAGTGGCATCACTAATGAGTAGGGTGCGGGGAACTCGGAGACTAAATAAACAACATCTTGAAGATAGTGGCTGAGGATGGTCACGCGCCAATACTTAGACATTTTGTGCGGGTGATGACTGAGTAACAAATAATGTAATTCCTACTCGGTCGTAATTAATCATGTGTTAATAATTTTTGTCTCTGTATTTCTTACCTAACAATAGTTTTTAAGGTTTGTTTTTTACTAACCCAATGGATTTTTAAGTTGTCCTAAATAAAAGATTTTGAATTTGAATAAATTAAATACAAGCTAACACTAACACTAAAAAAACTGTTAGACTGTTCATAGAACGTTTTGAAACTATAAAGATAATACAAACGCTCGAGCCCACTAGGTGAATAGATATCTTCTAAGTCTGCGTGCTTCATCTTCGACCACATCGTCGCTTACCAACAGGCGAGCTGGTGGTCAAACGCGGACTTATTCGCGGAAAAAAAACTATCAGTTGGTAGCGTACTCAGCATCCTGACGGCATTACCACGCTGAATGGCAATGGTTATGCGTTGAGCCAGAAACAGGTCAGCATTTGATCACGCGTCCCATTAACCAGGCGCTCTCTACTGGTAGCGTAGAGAGCACCTAACAAAACAAAAACGAAAAGTTTTTAAAAACTATCAAAACTTGTACTAATGGTACTGAAAGTTTTTTGAAATCCCGATTACATAGGTACATAGGGCGCACTATTTATGTTTCTGCGGAACTGGCCACTTACATAAAAAAATATTTTCAAAGTAATTATAACATTTGAAAATGGAACTCTTTGGCTGTAGAATACAGTTGGTTTCATCTGACTGTGACTTATTTTTAGATGCACCTTAAGGTTTGTTTACATAGCTAGTTATATGCAAGAGAAGCAATAAGCATTATATAAAGGTTTTTTTTAAAGGAATGTGCAAGAAATCAGGCGTATACGCAACCAAGCTGCGATAAAGTTGCAGTCCAAAATCCGCGGGAGGCTGGCGAGGGTGAAATGCCACCAACTGAGAATTATTAAGGTATGAAAGTGTTGGCGGTGAGTTCGGAAAACTAAAATAAAGCTTTACACTTGTATGCATGATGTAAGCCACGTCAGACGGTTGGGGGGGGGGGTAGTCGTATGGCGCTTGCGATTGGAAAATTGAGTTCCTTTTCATCACGGGGGAAGCTGGCATGTGGTTATATTATCTTTGAGAGGCTTAATACCTACTCATCAGCCAGGTCTCACCACAGCACAGTCTTTACACTGAGGTCTTTTCTCCAAAGCAATCGAAGACCTTTGCAAGGTCTGCAAGTGGTGGCCTTTACAGTTAAATTTTATTAAAATGATATAAAAAATTATATTAATGAATTTAATTTAACTAAGCCTACCCTGAAAAAAACTGTTTTTTTTTTTTGTGTTGACAGATATATTGTTTATCAACCATGAATAGAATCATCGAAATCTTGCCACCCGATCATTATAATATAACTAGTGACCCGGCTTCGCGTAGGTCTAAGCTCGGCCTTCGGCCTCTACCATGACCAGGAAACAAAAATTCATCCAAATCGGTCCAGCCGTTTTTAAATATAAGAACCTTCTACGAAGTATTAGAAATCATTACAAAAAGATTATTGAAATCGGTAAAGCCGTTCTGAAGTTATAGCGTGCCCAGGAGAAATAGGGGTTCATTTTTGTATATATAGATTATTTAACAGATCGCATTTACGGAGAAGATGTGCATCAATATCCAGCTTAAGTACGTGATGGTGCAGAGCTGCGTGCGACGTTTTGTCGCACGACGCAAGTACCTGCGACTCAAGGCTACCACCATTGGAATGCAAGCACTAGCTAGAGCATATCTAGCTAGGAGGTACCAAATATTCTTTACTTAACATTAAAACTGAGTCTTGTTAAAACAACACTCCAAACTCGAAGGGTTGACTAGTAGCCCTATCTGCTATGTACATCCTGACTCCATCATCAGATTAGTTCGATAGTATCAAATTATTGTATTGTCATACGGGTTTTTTGAAATGGTTAAGTGCTATTATTAGATAACTAAATAAAATACAAGATAACATAAACACTACAGAAACTGTTAGACTGGTCATAGAACGTTGAAACTATATAGACAATACAAACGCTCAAGCCCACTAGGTGAATAGATATCTTCTAAGTCTGCGTGCTTCATCTTCGACCACATCGTCGCTTACCAACAGGCGAGCTGGTGGTCAAACGCGGACTTATTTGCGAAAAAAAACTATCAGTTGGCAGCGTACCAAGCATGCTGGCGGCATTACCACGCTGAATGGCAATGGTTATGCGTTGAGCCAGAAACACGTCAGCATTTTGGTCATGCATCCCATTAACCAGGCGCTCTCTACTGGTAGCGTAGAGGGCACCTTACAAAACGAAAACGAAATAAGTTTTTAATAACTATCAAAACTTGTACTAAGGGTACTAAAATTTCAGTTTAAATTTAAGTTGTGAAAGTTTTTTTAAATCCCGGTTACATAGGTACATAGGGCGCATTATTTATGTTTCCGCGGAACTAGCCACTTATATAAAAAAAATATTTTCAAAGTAATTATAACATTTGAAAATGGAACTCTTTGGCTGTAGAATACAGTTGGTTTCATCTGACTGTGACTTATTTTTAGATGCACCTTAAGGTTTGTTTACATAGCTAGTTATATGCAAGAGAAGCAATAAGCATTATATAAAGGTTTTTTTTTAAAGGAATGTGCAAGAAATCAGGCGTATACGCAACCAAGCTGCGATAAAGTTGCAGTCCAAAATCCGCGGGAGGCTGGCGAGGGTGAAATGCCACCAACTGAGAATTATTAAGGTATGAAAGTGTTGGCGGTGAGTTCGGAAAACTAAAATAAAACTTTTACACATGTAGCTACCCGATAATCTTAGTGACGAAAAAAAAAACAGTAGATGCAAAGATGCTGTTTTTATAAAGGGAACAAAAATGTTATAGTAGCTAATGCGCCATTTTATGTATATGACACAGTAATTACTCATGTATAATTAAGCCGGCTAAGTGCTATGACTATAGTTTCAATCAATAGTGTGGGTGATACGTCACGACAAAAGGTTCTTGCTACGACTGCCGCTGGCTGCCGGCCGTGCGGTCGCTTACGTCAGCTGTTTTATATTATCCTACCGCCAATGGCTCCTTCCTTCCCCCCCCCCCCAAAATAATAATAATAAATCTTTTGTTAAATATAATACTCTCTCTAAAGTTTATATAGATATTACATTTAAGCTGTCAAAATTATTTTGTAATAAGTACTTGTATTTCTCAAAATAGTATCCATTAAGCATTAAGTTTTTTATGCGCTTAATGCTTGCAAAACAAAATCATTAGACGACATTGTACATCTAGGATTAAAACTGTGCAAATGTAATTAAGAATAAGTAATACAGATATTTTGAAATTAAAATTAGTATAGTTTCAATCGCATTCAGCGGTATATAAATAATCCCGTGTCATATATATAAAATGTAACTAATTGTTAATTCGCCGTGCGTGCGGAACCAAAAACTCGGGAAAAACAATACCAACGACGCAAACAGCTAAGCGCCCCGCCACTGCGCTGGTGAGATCCATGACGGTTTTATAAATGTGTTCATAATGTTTAGTTAGCACAGACTAGTTATAGCTACTACGTAGCCCAGACTTTTAGTTACGATTATTTTCAATGGAAACAATTCAGTCAAATACCTGTGGGGCGGGGTGAGGGGTTACTAAATGCTAATTGGTACATTCAACGTCAGTTCAAAATGTAAACAAAGCATAGTGATGGCGTACCTACTAGTATAGGATCCCGCCATAGAACGACCTTCACCGAGTTGGTTAATGGATGAAAAGTATTTTATATTCAATTAAATATGTCAATAAATATATTGCAAATGGGTTGTCTAAAAAAATTCAGTCCAGAATATGAATAATTAAAAATTTAAAAAATATTTTTTAGGGTTCTGTACCCAAAGGGTAAAACGGGACCCTATTACTAAGGCTCCGCTGTCCATCCGTCCGTCTGTCACCAGGCTGTATCTCATGAACCGTAACGGTTAGACAGTTGAAATTTCACAGATGTCTGACATCTGACAACGCCGCTGATGCGATGGATGTGTATGCGGATGCGGTGTCGCCTATAACACAAACACAAAGTATACCTGCCGTTATCTCGATATCATCGGGATCGCCTAGTCCTGACGAAAAGTATGGATACCCGCTAGAGCCAATCGTGGTCGTTGTGCAAGGTTCCATGGCAGAGTCAGAAGAGGCCACATAATCATCTGACAACGCCGCTGATGCGATGGATGTGTATGCGGATGCGGTGTCGCCTATAACACAAACACAAAGTATACCTGCCGTTATCTCGATATCATCGGGATCGCCTAGTCCTGACGAAAAGTATGGATACCCGCTAGAGCCAATTGTGGTCGTTGTGCAAGGTTCCATGGCAGAGTCAGAAGAGGCCACATCATCATCTGACAACGCCGCTGATGCGATGGATGTGTATGCGGATGCGGTGTCGCCTATAACACAAACACAAAGTATACCTGCCGTTATCTCGATATCATCGGGATCGCCTAGTCCTGACGAAAAGTATGGATACCCGCTAGAGCCAATTGTGGTCGTTGTGCAAGGTTCCATGGCAGAGTCAGAAGAGGCCACATCATCATCTGACAACGCCGCTGATGCGATGGATGTGTATGCGGATGCGGTGTCGCCTATAACACAAACACAAAGTATACCTGCCGTTATCTCGATATCATCGGGATCGCCTAGTCCTGACGAAAAGTATGGATACCCGCTAGAGCCAATTGTGGTCGTTGTGCAAGGTTCCATGGCAGAGTCAGAAGAGGCCACATCATCATCTGACAACGCCGCTGATGCGATGGATGTGTATGCGGATGCGGTGTCGCCTATAACACAAACACAAAGTATACCTGCCGTTATCTCGATATCATCGGGATCGCCTAGTCCTGACGAAAAGTATGGATACCCGCTAGAGCCAATTGTGGTCGTTGTGCAAGGTTCCATGGCAGAGTCAGAAGAGGCCACATCATCATCTGACAACGCCGCTGATGCGATGGATGTGTATGCGGATGCGGTGTCGCCTATAACACAAACACAAAGTATACCTGCCGTTATCTCGATATCATCGGGATCGCCTAGTCCTGACGAAAAGTATGGATACCCGCTAGAGCCAATCGTGGTCGTTGTGCAAGGTTCCATGGCAGAGTCAGAAGAGGCCACATCATCATCTGACAACGCCGCTGATGCGATGGATGTGTATGCGGATGCGGTGTCGCCTATAACACAAACACAAAGTATACCTGCCGTTATCTCGATATCATCGGGATCGCCTAGTCCTGACGAAAAGTATGGATACCCGCTAGAGCCAATTGTGGTCGTTGTGCAAGGTTCCATGGCAGAGTCAGAAGAGGCCACATCATCATCTGACAACGCCGCTGATGCGATGGATGTGTATGCGGATGCGGTGTCGCCTATAACACAAACACAAAGTATACCTGCCGTTATCTCGATATCATCGGGATCGCCTAGTCCTGACGAAAAGTATGGATACCCGCTAGAGCCAATTGTGGTCGTTGTGCAAGGTTCCATGGCAGAGTCAGAAGAGGCCACATCATCATCTGACAACGCCGCTGATGCGATGGATGTGTATGCGGATGCGGTGTCGCCTATAACACAAACACAAAGTATACCTGCCGTTATCTCGATATCATCGGGATCGCCTAGTCCTGACGAAAAGTATGGATACCCGCTAGAGCCAATTGTGGTCGTTGTGCAAGGTTCCATGGCAGAGTCAGAAGAGGCCACATCATCATCTGACAACGCCGCTGATGCGATGGATGTGTATGCGGATGCGGTGTCGCCTATAACACAAACACAAAGTATACCTGCCGTTATCTCGATATCATCGGGATCGCCTAGTCCTGACGAAAAGTATGGATACCCGCTAGAGCCAATCGTGGTCGTTGTGCAAGGTCCCATGGACATGTACGGGCGTGTTGCTAGTAAACTAGCAACACTACGTCGGATGGATGAATTTCTCCACCGGCACTGGGCAACACTGCCCACTTCCTTCCTATTATTTCTACTATTCTAACGTGAGTGCATCGTTTTTGTGCATCGTGCCTGTAATTGACTATTATTCAGTGTCCCCGCGGAGACAGATGTTGTATTTCCGTTGCCGCTATAACGACAAATACTTAAAAAATAGAATAAAATAAATATTTAAGGGGGCTACCATACAACAAACGTGATTTTTTTGCTCGTTTTTGCTCGATATTGATAACGGCAACAGGTAGACGCTTGAAATATTCACAGAATATTTAGTATATATTGACTTTAAAAATAATTAATTAAAATAATATGAATATTTAAGGGTGCTTGGCTAGGGTTTGCTCCCATACAACAAACGTGAATTTTTATCAATTTTATAGAAAATGGTACGGAACACTTCGTGCGCGAGTCCGACTCGCACTTGGCCAGTTTTTTTTTTACTTTCATTGGTTTGGTTAATAGATAAATTCCATACCAATCAAAAGTATGAAGCCCATAGAACATGCAAACGTTAGGTTGTCAATTTTTTTCCCGTTACAAGTCTTGGGTAGGCAGGTATAAACAGGTAATCGATATTAGTAACTTGCACTGGTCTGGTTAATGAATTAAAGTTAAATTAAAATAAATATTATTTAATTAGGAACACGGTGGTATAGGGTAGGCTGCGAAAAATCAGTCCTGAATTCCGGTTACCGAGTTTTAAATAGTGAAATATTGGTGCGAGTGATAACGTGCGACAGCGAGGTTCCAGTGAACTATCCCATGCGATAGAAGAGTACACGGCATTGCAGCTATGTGTAGTTCATTCATTGAAAGAAAGAGACTGAGAATGCTATTTGTCCTTGAAAATTAAAAGGATAGCAATAGACTCGTACATGATGTGCATCATTTTGGAGTAGATTGTCGCTATAGTTAGAATTGAAATAAGTGGCCAAGAGCGTGTCGAGAGACGCATATGGTAGGGTTCCGTAACCAAAGCCATATAATTGTAGTCATAGTTCAGAAATTGATTGTTATATATATAAATTAGAACGATTGAAGCTCTGTGGACTTGGCCAAATTGCTATGTATCATCCCGAAATAGTATATACTTTTTATGGTTTAAACATAGAGAAGGCTGATTGAGAAACATTATTTTGTTAAGACCATTATGCAAAAAGATCAATGAACTTTCAGCTAGACGCCTTGAATTTTTTACGGTTCCATCGCTGTTACTCAAAAAGTCATAATCAAATGAATTTCGAAATAATTTTGAATTAAGGTTTTAAATATGACCAGTAATGACCAGTATTGTCTTATAGTTTAGAAATGCATGGGAGGGGACTAACTTTTTGCCACTTTGGCGGGCTATATTTGGCAATGTATAGACTTTATAAAAAAAGTGATGTATGAAACCTTACATTCATTTTAAAAGACCTTATCAATGATACCCTATCCCTATACAAGCAGATGGAAAGAAAAAAATTTTTCATCCCCATTTCACATATACGAGAGCTACCCTTAAAATGCAATATTATATATTTTTATACTCTTAAAGTTGAGATCTATATTACAACTGTTATTATGCAAAGTTTCATGCACTTATCTTGATAATTATAGAAGTTAGAAGGTTCGAAAAAATTCGGGCGGATGCACTGAGAGACGGACAGACAGACAGACAGACGGACGGACAGAACGAATTTATAAGGGTTCCTTGTCAGACTACGGAACCCTAAAAATGAACAAAAAGTGTTTTTTGTGTAATTCGGATGATGTTGCAATTGATTTTAATGATGAAACTTTTAAAAACTGTTCATTAAAGTTAGCTTTTCGTACAATTCATAACTTTTAATACAGTGTTGTTGAGATAACCAGTGCGTCACTCAGTGCGTCAGTGTGTGGTACGAATTTGTAGGTTATCATACCACGTGTTATAAAAAAGTGACCGCTTTGAATAAAAAATATAATAAAGCTTATTTTTTTGGTGAGAATACAGTAAGTACATAATAGTTGAATCTTCAAAATTATCTTAGCTAATACATCTTCTTTATTTTTTACATGATGAAATAATTCTTATTAAAATTCACCTATTATTTTGTTAATTTTAACAAAATAATAGGTGAATTTTACTAAGATTTCACTAATTTTACTAAGCTGCTGTAGTAAATAACGATGGATTATTTTGAATTTTACATACCTAATTATTATTGTAGGTAATGACATTTTTGTTCATGATCATTTTTAGGGTTCCGTAGCTCGACAAGGAACCCTTATAAATTCGTTCTGTCCGTCCGTCTGTCTGTCTGTCTGTATGTATGTATGTATGTCTGTCTGTCCGTCTGAATTTTTCAAAACCTTCGAACTTCTATAATTATTTAGATAAGTGAAAGAAACTTTGCATAATAACAGTTGCAATATAGATCTCAATTTTAAGAGTATAATAAATATATAATATTGCATTTTAGGGGTGGCTCTGGTACATGTGAAATGTGGACGATTTTTTTTTACATTCCTATTCGTGTGGGGTATCGTTGAAAAGGTTTTTTAAAATGAAGGTAAGGTTTCATACATCACTTTTTTATAAAGTCTATACTTTGCGAAATATGGCCCGCCAAAGTGGCATAAAGTTGGTCCCGCCCTGTATTTCTAAACTATAAGACATAGAAACTTGAATCTTACAATACAAATAGGTCATATTTAAAACCTTCATTCAAAATTATTACGAATATTATCTGATGATTAAATTTTGAGTAACAGCTATAAAACTGTAATAAATTCAATGCGTTCTAGCTCATAGGTCATTGACCCATTTGTAAAATGGTCTTAAGAAATAATGTTTATCAATCAGTTTTCTTTATGTTTAAGGGCATTTTCACTTTCGGTTGCAAAGACAAAAATCTAGCTGTCCCATGACTTTGATCAACTGTTGTTGTAAAACTATTAAACCTGTGCACTAATTATCAGATATTTCTGATAATTTGTATAATTTTCTAACTGTTCAGTAACAATTAATCGTTTCTGATCTTAAAATCAATTAATAAATGCAGTTTTTCGTGTTAAAGATTGGCTTTTTTTTAATGTCCCAACCATATTTTTAAAGTTTCAGCGCGAGTTTCAAAATATTTTCGATTTTATAGGCTAAGTTGGTAGCATTTTTTTGGAGGATTATACGCTTAAAAATTCAATTCTGAACCTTAAACATCATAAAATAGGCTATAAAATAGAATAAATTACTTAAATACGTTGTCCCACGAAATAGCATGAAGTGGAATTCCTTAATAACGTCACGGGCTATTTTTGCAACTTCTTCTATGATTTCTACCAAAACATTGTTGTTTTATAATAATGGCAACATTTATATGATCTAGTCAAGCCGCCATTTTGTTCTAGCGCGTTCAGTGTCAAAAATATGTGGTGAAGAGTGCTTGTGTTTCGTCGGGGTCAAAATCTACATTCCACGCATTTACGCAGTTCTTCAAAGTAAGTAGTGCTTAATGCATGTAATACAATATTTTATTACGATGTTGCACTATACAGCATGCAAAACTGTGCAGGCTGACTGTCTATTGCATGATTTATATATTTAAATCATTTTTCAAAATAATGTGGACTAGTTCGTCACATCCACAACGTCACGTCACTTATATGCGGATAACAAAAAGTGACGTATTGGAATTGTAAGGCATAGTTCACATACATGGATTTCGTATGAAATTAATAATTTGATTAATTATATGACACATAAATTATGTTCTGGACAGGGACATAAATATTGAGGGATTTCTTAGTGATCTCAATGTAAACACACAGTATATTTATTCTTCATAATAGTATAGTGAAACATATCACTGGAATGTGTTACTTTTTGACATTGCTGACATGAGACTGTTTTAGAATCGAGTCTTATTGCCCGACTGCCTCAGAAGGAGGGTTATGTTTTTCGAGAGTATACGTATGTATGTGTGTGTGTGTTTGTGTGTGTGTGTGTTTGTGTGTGTGTGTTTGTTTGTGTGTGTATGTGTATATGTGTGTATGTATGTATGTATGTGGACTATAAATTCTTTTTCACGGGCTACAGCCTAAAGGACTTGTTGGATCTTAACATGTGGGGTATCGTTAGATTCGTCTCAGCAGCGCGAGTGACACTGGCTATACCAAAATTTCAAAAATCCAAAATAGCGAATTAAAAACGCAAAAAACACAACTTTGACATAAAAAAGCAGTCGGGTTTTTTTCTTTTTAATGAATTCAGCTTGTTTGATTTTCTTGTTTACGTATACATAATATATATTTTTGTTTTAGGACACTATGGCTCTCACGCCAGCAGAACGGGCGAAACGGTACCGAGAAAAAGTAAAACAAAATAAGGAAAAATATGAAGCGCAGAAAAAGAAGTCATTAGAAAGGCTTAAAAAACATACAAAAAAGATAACAGAAATGACTGAAGAGCAACAAAAGAAAACAAGAGAGCTATGGAGACGACAAAAACGGAGACAAAAACAGAATAAGTTAAATGCTCAGCTAGCTCAGCCATCTACCTCAAATGATGCACCAAAAGTAGACAAAAAATCACGCAACTTAAAAATTAAACACAGAAGAGTTTGTAAGGCATACAATAAGGCTACACATAAAATACAAGAACTTGAAAGGACTATTGCATCTTTACGAAAAAGAATACAAAGACTCGGAAATAGTCACAAAACTGAAGTTAATTTGCTCAAAGATGAGAAGCTTAAATTACTAGCTCGAAATGAAGTTTTAGAAGTTACTGCACGTGATGCATATAGTGCTATTAAACAACAAAAAGTAAAACGTATCATTAAAGAAATCGCCAAAAAACATGGAACAGGTTACAAAACTTTGGGTCTGAAAGCGAGCATTCGGTTCAGTAGTAAGGGCAAGAGATGCGACCAAAAAGCCAAATCAGAAGTAGAGAATTTCTATTTAAGAGATGATGTAAGTCGAATTACCGCAGGGAAAAAAGAATGTAAAACCATGAAGAAACAGAAGAAACAGAGAAGATACCTGGTGGATACTCTTCAGAACCTGTACAAGATTTACAAAAAACAAGGCGGAAATTACGGTTTTACAACTTTTTTCAAATATAAACCTTTTTACGTCCTTTCACCCACAGCTGCGTCGCGAAACACATGTCTATACATTAAACACAGTAATTTTGAATTCATCTTCAATGCACTGAGACGCTATTCGGTCATACAATTCAAAGATATCAAAGAATTGCTTATAGCGACGTCTTGTGACATCAAGTCTTATGAATGCATGTATAACAAATGTAACAAATGCAGGACACCAGCTGTAGCTGTAAATAGAGAAAAATTAAACGACGACATCACGTGGTATAGATGGAGTAGAGTCGACCACACTTACGAAAGGGCACAAAAGCAAGTTACGACAAAAAAAACTGTAAAACAAGTACACCGAGGTAAGGTTGCCGATCTTATTTCAGAACTTCAGAAGGAAATCCCATTATTCAAAACTCATTACTACAATTGGAAAAGACAGCAACAGCAATATCAGTTATGCGTTAATAATTTACAAGACAACGAAGTGCTTATATTGGTCGACTTTTCTGAAAATTTTGAGTGCAAGCTAGGAGAAGAAGTACAATCCATGCACTTCGGAGCCTCAAAGCAAGCTATAACTTTGCACTGCGGAGTTATTTACACCAAAGACAAAAGCCAGTCGTTTGTCACAATATCTGACAACAATTGCCATGAACCTCATGCGGTTTGGGCGCACCTAATTCCCGTTTTAAAATTAGCGAAGCGCATCAACCCAAATGTCAGTGTTGTTCATTTTTATTCGGATGGACCTTGTAGTCAATATCGCCAGAAGAAAAATTTCTATCTACTGAGTCTGTTGACACCGAAACTCAAGTTGTCATATTCTACTTGGTCGTATTCCGAAGCCGGCCATGGAAAGAGTGTGGCCGATGGCATTGGGGGTGCAGTTAAGAGATTGCTTGACCAAAGAGTCCGATATGGCAATGATATAACCAATGCAGCCGACGCTCTTAAAAATTTGGAAGGTCGCATAAAATCTGCATGTTTTTTGATTACTAATGAAGAAATCGAAAATATGTCAACGTTGTTGCCAAATAACATTCTGGCTGTGCCTGGCACCATGCAAATTCACCAGATAATTACTGCCGGATCACACAAAATAAAACACAGACAACTTGGTTGCTTTTGTGGCGAAGAGCGTGGCTTGTGCCATTGCTACAATCCCAAAATACAAAAACTTGTTCCCGACCCTTCACCAAACGTACAAGATTTGCCGGTTGATATCAACTTTGCCCAAAATACAAAAATGGAAATACATGAAAACAGAGAATTTCACGTAATACCTTTCGCTACCTGTGATAATGATGATTCAAGACCTTTAGAAACTGTCACATTTACATCACAACTTGCTTTGCCTAACGAACGAACGAACGTCCAGTTAGAAACACAAAATGATCCCGTTTTGTCTCAAGTTGATGTGTCAATACCTCTATTCTCTGATGACTGTATTCTTTCGAGTGAGATTGATGATTTAATGGAAATCAAATTGGCTCCACCTTTTTGTTCTATTGCGCCAATCGTTAGTATTAGTGATACCATGAATAGTTCTTCTCCAGTAATTCAAGGCTCGGAACAAAAGACAGACTTTCAGCCAAATAAACAGTCAAAACCATCATCACCTATCGCTTCATCTAAAATCTGTCCATCTCCTGCTAAAAAAGTAAAAATTCTAAAATCATCTCTTGCTAGTAATGTCGAAACTTCAATGCCTCTAAAAAACGCTCTTGCTTACCCTAACGATGCCACAATTGCCATCTCTCCACAAACTCAAGACCAAAAGACACAACTACTACCAATCACACAGTTTGAACCACCATCGCCTAAAATTAATGTTGAATACATTCTTTCTCCTAAAAAAGCGGAAAATTTAAAGCCATCTCCTGCCAAAAAAGTCAAAATTCTAAAACCATCTCTTGCCAGCAATGTCGAAACTTCAAAGCCTCTAAAAAACGCTCTTGCTTACCCTAACGATGCCACAATTGCCATCTCTCCACAAACTCAAGACCAAAAGACACAACTACTACCAATCACACAGTTTCAACCACCATCGCCTAAAATTGATGTTGAAGACATTCCTTATCCTAAAAAAGCGGAAAATGTAAAGCCGTCTCCTGCCAAAAAAGTCGAATTTCTAAAACCAGTGAAAGTTGAAAATGTTAAACATTCTGCTGATAAAAAGTTTAAAATTCTAAAACCTGTGTCAGAACCACCAATTAAAATCTTAAGTAACGTTGTTATTCGTAGTAGTTCCACAATAAGCTCTTCCCCATTTACTCAAACCTCGGTTCAAAATACGAAATTACAAGACGAAGTGTTTCAACCAGCATCACCTTCGCCTTCTAAAATCTTAAAACCACCGATTAAGAACGTTAAAAATTTATCAAAACTTACAGCTACTACTCAAAGGTCAACTCAATCATCCAATTCCAACACATTCCTGTGCTATGTTTGCAATATGCACAGTTCACTATACTCGCGAACGAAATGTATGATTTGCAATCTTTGTTTGTAATGTGTGCAGTGGGTCATATGAAACAAATGATTACATTTGCTCTGTTTGTTTAGATGCTTAGTTAAAAAAATCCTAAAGGATGTTATATATATATAACTAACGGATATATGATCATAAAACTTTTAGCTTAAATAATGAATGTCACTGTTACACAACAAATGTTAGCTTTCTAAATTCACAAAACGAATGCTCTCATCTACAATTGCTAGTTAATCTCAATTTATTATTGTTTTTTATTTTTAAATGTTGTAAGATCTCATTGCCTAGATATAATATATATATATATATATATATATTTAACGTTACAGATGATTCAGACTGATTAGATAGCTCAAGCAAACCTAATTTTGTTATTTGGTGTTATAAAGTGATATAAGTGCCTTATGGAAATCTCATTTTGTTATTTTTATACTAGATTTAAGAAATAAGTGTAATTATTAAGCTCATGATAGAAGATTCAGACTGATTAGCTAAGTAGCTTACATCTCTTTGATAATGTGATGTATCCAAAGGAAACCTAATATTGTTACTTTGTGTAGATGTATAACATAATTTTAGGTAAGACTGTTTTAGTATAGAAGACTGTTCAAGCTCGTCACAGACGACATTAGTTTCCCACAAAGAAGCATTAAATTATTGATAATTTATCATGTTAGTCGTCATCTCATTATCATTATATATCATATTTTAAGACTGTTAGTGAGACTCCGATACCTATACATTTTGACCACTATGTAGAACGTGCCTTACCTTTCCACTAACGTAACATAAGATTCCATTAACGTCACTGTCCCAATATTTTAGGGAGTGAAAATTTAACGTGATTGCTTGAGTATTCCAGGTACTTTAAATGTTTCTATTCTATCTGGATTTGCTTTTAATTCTTTATATTTAAAAATTGTAATTGCTTGTGTAAAGTTTGCCGTATAAATAGCGTACAGAAAAACAAGAAGTGGTTTGAATCGAAAAGTGACGTTATGGAACAATTGCACGTAATATTTTCGTACTTAAAATGGTTTTCTTTCATTTGATTATTATTTTAAAATAATGTTTAAGTTTGCATTCTTTTATAATAAATTCTTTGCCTACTTTAAACTCGCCTTATCAATTTACAGCCTAAAACATTTCGTGACGTAACGGAGCAGTGGGTTTCATACTTTCCACAAAAAAAACAGTTTTGTTCAATACTTTAAAATATTTATGCCGACATATATATATATTATGAATCCTACATATATCTTCTACGTTACTATCTATATTTAAGACATAATAAACGATTTTTTATTTCGTCACTTCCATATACGTCACGCTGCAACCGAAAGTGAAAATGCCCTTAAACTATAAAAAGTATATGCTCTGTCGGGATGGTACATATCTGAAATTTCGCAGTCTACAGAGCTTCGTTCGTTCGAATTTTTATGTAACCATAATTTTCTGAACTATGACTTTAATTATATGGCTTTGATTACAGAATCCTACCATATACGTGTCTCGACACGCTGTTGGCCAATTTTTATTATTTGTTTAATTGAATAAATTATTATTTAATTTAATGAACTTAGACCTATACATAATAATATTATTAAGATATAATTTTATATACAATTTTGTAGAAGAGTGTACTGAAGAAGTTTGACTTGTAACTATGGAGTTATTAATAAAATATTGTATTGTATTGTCATCTGACCCCAAACTAAGCAGAGCTTGTAAATATGGCGGCCAGAGACTGATATACATACATATATATTTTAAATATATTTTTTATTTAAATACATACTTAAATAGATACTAACTCCCAGACATAGAACAAACAAAAATGTTCATCACACAAATGTATGTCCTAGGTGGGAATCGAACCTACGCCGCAGAAGGCAGGTTCACTACCAACTAAGCTAACGGGGCTATCGAAATGATTGTTTATAAAATAAACAAGAAAACGATCAGATTTTTTTTTGTAACATATTCATATGAGGATATTTTCATTCAACTATGGAAACCAAAAAGTTTTACTAATGGGCCTTTTGGATGTTTATTTTGTTTCAGGTGATAACCTTGCAGAAGTACTGCCGCGGATACCTGTCAATCTCATGACTTGGCCACCCCTCTAAATAAAAACCTCATTCCGATGACTGAGTACGTCATCGAATGAATAGATATATAAGTTTCACTATTTTAGGAATGCGTGATTCACATGCATCCCTTCAAACCCTTGTGTAAACATTGTTATCAATAATTGCCTAATGCTTTTAGGGATGCATTCCCAGACGCATCCCTCTGCATATCTTAAGTAAACCATTAGTGATACTCGTAATGTCCAGATCCTTTCAGGATGCGCCCTAATGCATTCCAATGCAGCCCTTGTTCTCGCACGGGTATAAAACCCCTGCAAAGCATGTATTAATTGAATTCATTCTGTGGAAGCTCTAGTAGCAACACGTATAACTTGTAACTCTTTCTTTGCTTGAAATAAATATATTTTTTTACAAGAAAGTAGAATCAGTTTAATTGACTGGCGCCTGCAAACGTGGAGCGACTCCTGGACCAGCCCGCAACCAGACGAACTTAGTGAGAAGACCTTGGAACTAGCTGCCCAGATCCAGTTGGAAGACGACGTCGCTGAAACGAACCTACAAATTTGTCAATTATTGAAGTCTAGAAGTGATCGACGTTCCAGCCTGGTGAACGAAGACTCAAGAAAGAATTTCAATGTGGAAATTGCTGCTGCTGCTCCCACTGTAAGTAGATTGTCTCATCCTGGCCTGCACTCCTAATGGTAAAATTCTTATCCAACCTCCCAGGATGGCGAATCCTCATGTATCCCCTCCTCAAGTCGAGAGTAGGATTCAAATCTCAATTAAAGACCCAATAGATCTTGTCCCGACATATGACGGAAACACACGCGACTTACAGACTTTCCTGACCGCGGCTGAAAACTATTTTCAGTTTAGTCAAGCCCCTTCAGATCTGATTAAAGTCCAACAAGTTATATCCCGACTTCGCGACAAGGCACAGAGAGTTATCTGGAGTTCTCAACACCAGTATAACTGGGGTAAAATTAAAGAAAGTTTAAGAACTGCTTGTGGATTCCCTAAGGCCGTGCGCTGCGTTAAGCGGGTACACGGCGCGGGCACCCGCGCGGCGTGATGTTTCATGTAAATTCATAGAGCAGCGCTGCGTAAGGCGGAACGCCCGTCACACGCGGCGCGGGCGACGGGGGTACGCTCGCGTGTCCGTGCGACGGAGCACGCGAGCGGAGATGTTTCTAGAAAATCAGTGAGCGCCGCTGCGTTATCCGTGTCGCACGCGCCGTGCTTGTACAATCAAGTTGATAAACATGAGTGATATTGATACGGAACGTGTTATTTTAGAAGTGCAATGTCGCCCCGCTTTATGGGATTTGTCTAACAACTTGTATAAAGACAGGGATGCGCGTCAAGCTGCATGGCTCGAGATTTGTAAAGAATTATACGAAAATTATGAGGACTTCAGTGACACAGAAAAAAAGTCAACAGGTAAATTCTTACTTTTTATTATGACTTTATAAATTTATTTACTACATACTTATTTACTTCTTTCATTTATTAAGGTGGGTACAGACTATATAACATAACATGTTATACGACATTGCTATATAACAAGTTTCAGATAATGTGGACACTGAATGATATAAAACATGTTAAAATAACATGTAGGTAATATGTTACATAGTCTGTACCCACCTTTAGGCTTAGTAAACATTTTGTATTTACTTATGTTAATTGTTATTTAACTATTGTATTGTGACCTCTTCACGAGCAAATTTTTTTTAACTTAAGTAAATAATCAATAAATACAGCGATCTTGCCACGATACCTTACCGTTTGTGGCAAAGTAATCAGCGAACTGATCTCGTATTGTATACGAGTTTCTTTGAACTAGCCCAAATCCATTTGTGATATCGCGGATATGGCGGGGTGTTATGACAACATCGCTGATATTACCGAGTCCGTCTCTTTTTCGTACAAAATTATGCATTATACAAATTGCTTTTATGAAACAAATGGCATGTTCTCTAGAAACGTTAAGTGGACGATGAAGTATTCGAAACTTATTGGCCATTATTCCAAAGGTTGATTCAATGTAACGTCTAGCTCTTGACAATCTATAATTAAATATTTTCTTTCTATGATCCATTGCAATAGCCCGCGCATATGGTCGCATAAGATGTGTAGACAGTCCAAACGCTTCATCCCCAACTATGACGTATGGCACTGGTGTGGTAGCTGCAGTATTGGTTGGTTTATTATTTTGTAGCACTGGCAATGATTTTGGAGGAGGAATATCTAATAGCTCATCCTGCATCTGTTGAAATAAAGTGCTGTTGGTGAAAACTGAAGAGTCAGATTCTTTACCTTGTATTCCAACATTTATGTAGGTGAATTCATAGTTTGCGTTACACATTGCAAGCAAGACAATGGAATAGTAATGTTTGTAATTGTAGTAAAGTGATCCGCTGTGAGGTGGTCTTATAATCCGTATATGTTTTCCATCTACAGCACCTAAACAGTTAGGAAAATTTGTGTTGCTTAAAAAGCCTTCTGCTATATCTTCCCATCGCATACGTGTAAATACTGGTATACATTCTTCTTTCAGTCTTTGCCATATAATTTGACAGACATCATTAACAATTTTTCGGATGGTAGATTGTCCCGCATGGTACGCCAAGTGCATATCCACGAAAGTATGTCCACTTACTAAGTACCTGTGAAAAATACAAAATTAATTTTTAAGTATGTATTTATTATTTTATTTTATTTTTATTATTTTTCATTTTTCAGAAAAAAAAATACAAGCGCGTTGGAAAACCGCGAGAGATTGCTATACGAAAGTCAAAGCTAGTAACAAGAAACTTAAGTCTGGTTCTGGTGCTAAAAAAGGAAAAGGGTACAGCTATTATAATATTATGACTTTTCTGGACTCTAACAAAAGAGTAGAAGGACAAGAATCTTTGGAAAATTCTCAGGACGACTCTTCGGGTCATACAAGTACACTTGAATTGTCCCAACACCCAATAGTTGACACTAGTGAGGTGTTAATACCTGAGACCAGTACATCTGGAAATGAAAATGACACAGCAAGCAGAGAAACGCAAAAACAATCAAAGCGTAAAAAGGCGTCGTCGCCGACTCCTTTTGAAATACAATTATTACAATCCATACAACACAAAAAGGACGAAGAAAATGATGAAGACTTGTCATTTTTTAAATCTATTATGCCAAACATAAAAAAATTGTCTACATATCAAAAATTATTGTTTCGATCAAAGGTATTAAACTTATTAATTGACATTGAAAGAGAAAATGTTATTACATTGGAGGATTTATCGAACATCGTAGTGACAAATGACACTCAAGCAGAACATTAATCCTATTATCAATTATTTACTGCATTTATACTCTATTTGAAGAAAGACAAAGATTGGAAGTAGCCTTATAATATTGTTAATTATGATAATTACAATGACTGTGATTTTGATTTACTTTACGTATGTACCTACACTACCAAATTGTTATACTTAGTTCTCATTAAAGTAATTGTAGATTAAAATATTGTTAATTATAATAAGTGATAAATCCAATCACTGTGATTTTACTGTTACTTATGATTATGATAAGTCCAATAACTGATTTGGTTGTATACATGCGTGATCTTGACTGACAAAATAAAAATATTTTATATCAAGAAAAACATTTTATTTACTTACCTTGCCGTTATTGCCAACCTCTCTATTGGTAATATAATTGATACACTTTTTACTTTAAGAGTATTAGCACTATGTTTCAAATATGGTTCAAGTTTCGAAAATAATTCATCAAATGTAGACGTTGACATTTTAAAATACTTAAAAAATCTCCTCTCATCTTCTCTTAATAGCGTAAACTTGGTTACAAATTCTCCACACAACAATCTGGACGAGACATATGGGCTGATTGGCTGCCGCTGTTGTCTACGTCGTCTTTTGGCTAGGTAGTATATCAACAAATAATCCATTATGAATCGACTGTACACCCGCACGTCTAAAATTGTACTGGCGGCGCTGCGTTTAGCGGGAGGTCGTTGCGGATACCCGCGACGGGCTATTTGTCCGCGACGGAGCACGACGCGGATGCCCGCGACGGATGCCCGCGTCGGATGCCCGCGCCGTGCACCCGCTTAACGCAGCGCACGGCCTAAGGATCTAAATTACATCCAGAATGAAATCCGTTTGTTGAAACCCGAAACATCGCGCTTCGGAGATTTCATAGAAAGACTAGATCAACTTTTACTACAAGGCCGTGAGATATCAGCGGTAGATGGTGTATCAGAGCTTCTCATAGACACCGCTAAACATATGCTTTTAGGACTCCTCCCTATCGATGTACAACGATCTTCTTTTTTCACAAACTATGCTACATTATGTAGTAACATTCGGCATATGGAACTACACGGATTGATTAACCTTTCGCGAAATAATCAGACGGTAAAATCCAGTATGCCACCCCTACATGCTAAACCGGAGCATCATAATAAACCGGCAGACCTTAGCTTTAATAATAGAAATAATGCGTATTTTAATCAACCTATTTTACCTAGGTTCCCTAATAATAATAACCAACGACACACTTACCCAATCTCTCCTCTCACGATGAGAATGCGGCAACAACCACAGAATAACGCGCAATATCAACCGCGACTACAACATTCGTATCCGCCACGCCCCTTTCACACGCAAAATCCAAACGCCCCTGGCAATAATTCGCAACCGAAATGGTTCTCAAACCGTCCGTTCGGTGAGACCCGCGATGTGACTATGCGCACGGCACGCGACCGGAACGTTCCCCCAAATAAGCGATTTAGAAATGACTTGTATTTTCAAGAGGCTTACAATGAGTTTGAGTCCTTCCCAGAGACCGAAACACATTTCGAAACCGACGACCAGTACTACCCCGAAGAATATAATAACGAGTCATATGACAACGACGAAACGTCGGATTTTACCACAGTGCCTCAAGAGCAAGACCAAACGTAATCCATCTCAATAACTTAAGTACGTCTCCCTTGCCTCACCTCGTTTTAAACTCCAATCGAAAAATGTTGATTGACACCGGAAGTTCAAAATCCTTTGTCTCCACCCGAATAGCAAACGAGTTACGTCAGGACTCTTACGTTTAGTTCATACCGGAAAGCTTTACAGTTAGAACGGCTCATACGACGAGTACGCATACGGGAAAAATCATAACGCCTCCGTGGAATCAGCTATTCCCTGAAGCCCGAAATTCAGTTGAATTATTTGTGTTCGACTATTCACCTAAATACGACTACCTCATTGGCTGGGACAACTTAGCCAGAATGAACCTAACTATAGACCCAACAAATAAATGCCTCCGCAGCCCAACAACCGAGATTGAAATACATAACACTGAAGTACGCGACAACATAAACCAAATTATTAGCGATTATGATTATATTTTTGCAACTGATGCGGCCCAAACCTGCTTTGAATCCGTCCAACACGAGATTAAGCTGTTAAACGAAGATCCTATATACCAAAAACCATACAGACTTCCCGAAACATCGCGCCGTGAAGTCACTAAACAAATTGGAGAAATGTTAAAAAACGGTATTATACAACCATCTGACTCACCCTGGTCAAGCCCTGTACACTTAGTAGATAAGACTCCCTATGAACTGATGAACAATAAAAAATGGCGATTAGTCATTGACTATCGCAAGTTGAACGAGCAAACTCGAAGTGATAAATTTCCCTTGCCCAACATAGACGATATCTTTTCGAAGTTAAATGGAGCTAAATATTTCTCAACCCTCGATCTCACTGCTGGCTATCATCAGATTAAAATGCATCCAAATTCAATACCCATTACGGCATTTACAACACCAGATGGCCACTATGAATATACCCGAATGCCTTTTGGTTTAAAAAATGCACCCGCGACGTTTCAGAGAATAATGAATAACATCTTGCGACCGCTGGTAGATCAGAAGATCTGTCTAGTGTACTTAGATGATGTGATAACATTTGCCTCTACTCCGGAAGAGCATCATCGAAGACTCCGTCTTGTTTTACAAACTCTCGCGGAAAATCAACTTAGAGTTAACAGAGAAAAGTGCAAATTCTTCCAACAGAAAGTAGGTTTTCTTGGACACGTTTTGTCGTCTGAGGGACTCCGTCCAGACCCGCGAAAGATAGAATCCATTCGAAAATTCCCGATCCCGAGAACAGTCAAAGAAATAAAGTCATTCCTTGGACTTGTCTCATATTACCGAAAATTTATCCCTAATTTGAGTAAGATCGTAAAACCCTTGACAAATCAAACAAAAAAGGGAAGTAAAGTCGAGTTCACGCAGGAATTTCAAGAAGCATTTGAAAAATGCAAAACACTAATAACAAACCCTCCAGTTTTATCATACCCTGATTTCGATAAAACCTTTACAATTACAACGGATGCAAGCGATAAAGCTTTAGGTGCTGTAGTCTCCCAAGATTCCCATCCGATAGCATATGCTTCGCGCGTTCTTAACGAAGCTGAACAAAAATATAACACAACCGAGAAAGAACTGCCGGCAATCATCTACGCAGTAACTCAATTCCGCCCATATATTTACGGCCGAAGATTCTTATTAGAAACAGACCACCAACCGTTAGTCTGGTTAACTAAACTCAAAGAACCAAACGCGAAATTAACTCGATGGCGCCTCAAGCTCCAAGAGTATGACTACGAGATAAGGTATAAAAAAGGCGCAACTAGCCATGTAGCCGATGCCCTATCTAGGATTGAGCCAAATAACATCGACTCAGATCAAGCTACGGTACATAGCAACTGTGATGACTCAGACAACGGGTTTAAAATAAAACATTCCCATCCCCCGCGTAGAATGAACCGAATCTTCGTAAAAACAGACGCGCCTAGATACGAAGTAAACCATCAACGAAAAGATAACTCCACTCGAGATTACGACCTCTCTCTCACAAAGGATAATTATGAAAAAGAATTCGTGACGTTCCTAATGGAATACGTAGACGCCAAAAGGTACGCCTTCGTTTGTCATGACCAAGAAATAGGACAGAAACTTAGTGAAATCTTTAGGATAAAATTCAATAAATCAGTCCAAATAATCTGGTTCAAAGACATAAAAATAGAACTCACAACATATGATGAAATAATAGGAATTATAAAAAAATATCATCTATACCTTAATCGTCACATCGGACAACCCGCGTTAAGCTCCGAAATAAAAAAGAAATATTACATAGAAAATATGAACGACAAAATAGGAAAATTCCTAGAAAAATGCGAAATATGTCAACAAATAAAATACGATCGACACCCAAATAAACCACCTTTCGAAAAAACAGTCACTCCCGATGGACCTATGAAAAAATGGCAAATCGATGTATTTCAATTTAAGAAACGAAATTACCCTACCGGAATCGATGTCTTTTCCAAATGGGCGTTTATCTACCCCCTTGCCGATCTAACAGCTCTAGAGACAGTGAATAAATTCACACAACTCTTCGCGTTAATCGGAACACCGGAAGAAATATCCGCAGATGGAGGTTCTAACTTCACCTCTGAAATGACCATCGAATATTTCCGATCCCTAGGAATCAAGTACCATATCGGTACTCCATACCACCACACCTCGCAAGCAGATATAGAAAGATTTCATAACACTCTAATTCATAGAATCAACGCGGAAAAGTCTACTATAGTCCTTGAACAATCTCAATAAAAAGTAGTTAGTAGTATTAAATAGCCTATGTGTTAATCCAAAACATAAAAAGCCTCCGTATAAAATTTCATCGAAATCCGTTAAACAGTAACGGAATTTTGATTGAAATTATCCTACAGGAATCTTTTATTTTTTCGGGATATAAAGTATGCTATGTGATAATGCTAGGATAAGCTACCTTCATATCAAATTTCATCGAAATCCGTCTAAAACTTATGAAGTTGATTTATTGAAGTTATCCTACAGGAACGAAATATTTTTTCGGGATAAAAAGTAGCCTATGTGTTATTCCAAGATATAAGCTACCTCCATACCAAATTTCATTCAAATCCGTTCAGCCGTTTCAGCGTGAAGGAGCAACAAACATACATACATACACACACACTCACGAACAAACTTTCGCTTTTATAATATTATTATAGTAGGATACCAGTTATGGACAGTGTCTATAACTAGTTCATGCAATGATCGAATGCACCGGTAATGGACATGGCGCAAAAAGGTAAAACATACACTTGTATTCAGTATTTTTGTACAAAGTTAACTATAGACGTGTTCTTTAATAACGTGCGTGATGTAGTTCATTGCAATTCTTTCACTGCTTCACCAAAAAATTACTGCAAACTTACAATACAATACAATATTTTATTAATAACTCCATAGTTACAAGTCAAACTTCTCCAGTACCTTCTACAAAATTGTATATAAAATTATATCTTAATTTTATCTTATGTATAGGGTTAGGTACATTAAATTAAATAATAATTTATTCAATTAAACAAATAATAATTGGCCAAGAGCGTGTCGAGACACGCGTATGGTAGGGTTCCGTAACTAAAGCCATATAATTGTAGTCATAGTTCAGAAATTGATAGTTATAGACAAACTAGCTGTACCCGCAACTTCGTTTGCGTGAACCTGAAATTGTTCCAAGAAATGAAGACGCCGGAAATTGCAGTAATATTTTACTAACAATATTTTTTGTTAAATTTCCTGGAGCGTACACAAATAAATTTGTGGCATCGTTCACTCTAGACAGGGCCGTACAGCTGGCCGTGACTGAAGCAACTGGTAGAGAGATCTACGCCCGCAATTTGCAGCGTCTGTCCCTGTGGACTGTTGATTGTCATGGCGAAACTAATAGACCAGGGTAGAAGCCTTCAAAAATGGTAAAAAGTGAAAAAAAATAGTAGTAGGATGAAACCCATTAGAAAAGGAGGGGAATATGATAAAAATGAAAGGAAAAATATATTATGGGCGATCTGAGTTCGGGAAGTGGAGGGGGGGGGGGGGGGGGGGTTAAGGGTAAAAAATGGTTTATCTCGTCTCGATTTCCGGTAAAACTACAAGTCCTATGAAAAAAAGTTAAATGGCAAAGTTGTAGGTAATAAAAAGATCTACAACTTTTATGTTGACAATTTTTTTACATAACCTCAAAATTTATGTGAAAAATTCAAATAACCAAGTTTTTGGTTTTTTATTTATATTTAAAAAAAAAAAAAAAAAACTACGAAATTTGGTGAAAACTTTCCTTTTTATGTCTCAAATACACTGTAATTTATTTGATTTAAAATATTTATTTTTTCACCTTATTTTGACTTAATATCAAAAAAGCACCCTAATTTTCAATCGAAAATTCTCGTGTCAGATTTTTTTTTTTTTTTTTTAAAGTCGGTGTGCTTTTTGTTCGTTGAAATCTCTACTTTCTGATGGTTAAAAAAAAATATACATTACAATAGTAAATGTTCTCAGAAAATGCAAAAAATCGAAATAAACTCTAATTCAATACAGTAATACAGTATAATTTAATACAGTAGGTGAACATACATATATTTATTGTTTTTATAGTTTCGTAATCCGTACCCAAAGGTTGTAAACACTGTAATAGATAGCCAATTGAAATTTTCACAGAATATGTAATGATTCGGCGGATTAATTTTAAAAAAGTACAGGGAGGTCCCCATGCAACAAACGTTTTTTTAAGCGTATTTTGTATTTACTCAAATTTTACAAGCATCAAACTTGGCATGATTATAGTAAAACAAAAAATTATGCATAACAGCAAGTTCGAGTCGGTGACGAATTTCTGTTAACCACCAAGTTAAGCAACATCGGGCGTGGTCAGTAGGTACTCGGATGGGTGACCGGCTGGACGTGATGTTGTCTTTTTGCACAACTTTTTGTATGTTATGGTGGTACAGAACCCTCAATGCGCGAAGCCCGACTTGCACTTGGTCGGTTTTTTTATTTCACCTCCCGGATTTCTGATGGACTGAGTTATCATCAACATCAACCCTAGATAGTCCATAACCTCTAAAGGAAACGCGTCGGTTCTTCAGTGCAGACTGACTTTATTTCTATTCTACAGTACATAAGTAACAGACATTCCTAAGAATGAGATAGATGGCGCTAGTAGGTACATTTGATACAATTATAATAGTTCCTGTCATAAACCGGCCATGTGCGAGTCAGGCTCGGGCACTGAGGGTTCACTCATCATTTCAACCATAGGATGTCCACTGTAGTTAGTTATTTTTATTGTGTTGTTATAATAACTGTAAACTCATCGGGTTCATCTGAAAACCAGCGCTGATAGTCTTTGACTTTCAGCATTAATGCCGAGTAAACCCATTCGATAGTAATTATATTCTTTAGAAATAAGGTGTTTGAAGTAATGTCGAATAAAATTTATTTTCTTTCTTTCACTGCTGGACATAAGCGTCCCCCCATCGATTTCCAAAAGGACCGGTTGGAAACGACTTGCATATAGCGTTTTCCTGCGGTCTCTTTTAGGTCGTCTGTCCATCTTGTGGGTAGACGTCCTCCGCTGCAATTACCGGTCCGTGGTCTCCACTCGAGAACCTTTCGGCTCCATAGGCCATCTGTTCTACGTGCTATGTGCCCTGCCCACTGCCACTTCAACTTGCTAATCTGGTGGGCTATGTCGGTAACTTTCGTTCGTCTACGGGTCTCCTCATTGATGATTCGATCTCGTAGAGAAACCCCGATCATAGCCCTCTCCAGGGTTCCCTATCGCTACAAAATATAGAAGGTTGTGCAAAAAGACAAAATTACGCCCAGGCGGGGTCTTATCCACGTACCTTCCGCACTCTACGTTGCTGAACAGAAATGACAGATGGACGGATATACAAATAGCGTAGGCTTAGTAATAGGGTCCTGTTTTTACTTTTTAGCTACAAAACACTAAAAATAATTTAAAAAATTTCAGGTTCTACATGCTGTGACCAATGAGGACCCTGACTTACTCGTACCTCATTTCGAAATGGAAATTAAGAATGGAAAGTTCTGAAACTTTTGAACTTTAAATATACAAGACGGAAACGCCAAACGCCTTATTGATAGAAAAGATATAATACTGTGACATCAGAAGTATTTGGCTAAAGCAGTATCGCAGAGATGGAAAATTTATTTAATATCAAGATGAAACCTGGCTAATATAACAAATGTGAAGAATTTGTATATTATGAAAAGTTTTAGGAAATAACCGCGCGGGGGCCCTGCCCCCGCGCGGTTCTGTCTTTCACGTCAGTGTTTTGTGTAGTGTTGTAACTGTGCTTGTCCTTCACGTTGACCGACCGCTCGTCTTGCGTCCTCAGTCGCTGATCGGGTTAAGATGTGCCTTCTCTCAGGAGATTTCACCCGGCTGACCCTGCATCGCCGCTGACGCGGGCGAGCAGTCGTTGACAGGTGGCCATACCATCTGGCCACCCCCCGTTGTGCCGCCGCGCGTGTTGGGTGAATAGTGCGCGTGCGTGTTAGTTCATTGTTTAGTTCGCTCCAGCCGTTGCCGTTTTCGTGGATACCAGGTACTCACCTCACGTTATCACTCACTTGTTTTTTCGTGTACTCATCTCACATTGTTGTTACTCACTCACCCGGTACTCATCTCCCTGCCCCGGTAGGGAGACTACATTCACCTTAGCCTGTTGGGGGGACCCTTCCCCCCAACCCAATATTGACTTTGTTTTGACTCTGTTTTTAACTTTGTTTAATTAAGCCTTCCGTTAATATGGCGACCAGGAAGGATCTTGAGACCGCCCTCGAAGCGTTCTCAGGCCCCTTCCTGGCTCAGCTTATTGCCAATCCGGCAGACGCGGAGAACTTTATCCGCTCCCCAGCGACGTTCGTGGCCACCTTTTTTACCGGGAAAGCTTCCAAAGCCTCCCCCTCCCCGTCCTCCTCCCTTACCCGTAAGGCTCCACCCAAGCCCAAGCCTGGGCATGACCGCACCGCGGCGGCCAAGCTGACGCCTTCCTTTAAAGGCCCAGCCTCTGCTCCCAAGTCCCGGGCTCCCTCAACGAGCCGCTCTCGCTCGCGCTCTCCCAGGCGCATCCGCTCTCGCTCTCGCAGAGGTCGCTCACGATCCGTGGCGCCCCAGGCGAAACTCGACCTCAGGAGCACCTCGCGTGCCTCCCTGAAGGTCAATCATGAATATGGCCCGCTAGATAGCCCTCTCTCTCCCGACCCCATCCCCTCGCAGGAGGAGATGGACACCGACGGTTTCACCGTCGTAGGTAAGGGCAAGAAGCGCCCCATCCTTTGGCCTCCCCCCCCCCCTCCCCCGCCCAAGGCCTCGTGCCCCTCCTCTGGAGTCATGCCTTCAGCAGCCATTCCCGACGCTCCTCCAGCGCCTACCCCCAAGTTTTCTAAGCCCCCTCGTCCTTTAGTCATTCGACAAAAGGAAGATTGGGGTAGAGTATCCCAGTTACTGGACGACCACGAACTTACTTTCGTGGCCAAAACAACGAGTGACGGCATCAGCGTCAAACTCAACTCTTCGGACGACTACCGTCTCATCACTAAACTTCTCCGGGCTCAGCAGATCCGGTTTCACCACCACCCGCTTGAGGAGGAGCAAGTTCTCCGCGTTGTGATACGCGGCCTCCCTAAAGAAATCAGTACCACGTCCATCCTTGAGGACCTTAAGTCCCAAGGCTTCCCCGCCCGCGAGACCCACCGCATGCACAGCGGCAGGGCAAAAACCCCCCTTGACCTCGTCTTGGTCATCTTAGACAAGACCCAAGAGGCTAAGGCCATCTTCAACCTGAAGACGGTCCTCAGCCTCTCGGGTCTTAAGGTGGAGCCCCCGCACCGTAAAGGTATCCCAGGCCAGTGCCATCGTTGCCAGCTCTATGGCCACGCCGCCCGCTTCTGCCACGCTGCTCCTCGCTGCGTGAAGTGCGCAGGAGAGCACGCCACTGCCGAGTGCTCGCGTCAGAAAGGGGACCCTACCCCACCCACTTGCGCCCTCTGTGGTCAGGGTCACACCGCGAACTATCGTGGTTGCCCCATGGCCCCAAGGGTCGCAAAGGGCCAGGGTAGGACCCCTCCTCCCCGCCATCCGCCCCGCCCCAAAGGAGCCGGCCCTAAGCCAAAACTCACAGTTGTCCAGGCCCCCCAATATGTGGATGCTCCTCCCCCTAAAGCTAATGCATGGACCAAGCCCCTGCAAGCCCCTCAGGCCAGCCAGCCCCCGACTGCCACTTCGGCCCCTTCCCATGCTCGCGCTCCCGCGAAGCAAACCCGCCCTGCCAACCCGCCCCAGTCAGCTCGTTCTTCTCTAGGCCACTCTGGCTCCCAGTCCAGCCTGAAAGCAGAATTTTCCCTTTTAAAATCTATCACCAACTCCCTCGACCTAGAGGAAGTGCGGTTAGTCGCTCGATTGGTCCGAGAGAAACATGACCTCCAGTCCATCTTGGAGGATCACATGGGTCTCTTTGAAGCAATCGAGCGCCTATCCTCCAACACAAATTTTGGTAACCATCATGGATAGAACACCAAAACGTATTAAACCTCGCTTATTATCGTTGGCATGGTTCAATGCCAACGGCCTCTCCACTGAAGCTAGGGATCAGCGCCCCCTAATTCACCACTTTCTCTCGACCCACCAGGTCGATGTTATGCTCGTGAACGAGACCTTTCTAAAACCTAGCAAGAGGGATCCCAGGATCGCAAACTACTTGCTGGTTCGTAATGATAGGACTACTGCCATGTTAGGCGGTACTCTTATCTATTACAAAAGGTCCCTTCACTGCATTCCTATTCCTACTCCTCCCCTCAAAACTTTGGAAGCATCCTGTTGCCGTCTCTCGATGACCGGTCATCAATCAATCACCCTCGTATCTTGTTACCTCTCCGGTAACAAGACGCTCCACAGGAGTGACATCGAGGCTCTCTTCTCTCTCGGTAGCGCCGTCATTCTGGCTGGCGACTTCAATAGCAAGCACCTTATGTGGGGCTGCAACACGTCCAACGTAAAGGGTAACCTTCTGAACTCCCTCTCCGACGAACTCAATTTTGATATCATCCCTCCCAGTACCCCGACTATTTTTCCCTCCAACCTGCAATGTAGGCCAGACGTGCTTGACATAGCACTTCTGAAAGGCGTAACACTTCAGTTACGCTCCTTGGAAGTGCTACACGAGCTCGAGTCTGATCACCGTCCAGTTTTGATGCGGCTAGGCCCCGACCCGACTGACAGACCTCCTGCAACCAAGACAGTGGTGAATTGGAAGCAATTAGGCGATGCCCTAAAGGCGGTCAATTCACCCGACTTGGACAGAATCCCTGAGGACATTGTGACCCCTCACGACGTCACCACTTCAGTTGACGCTCTCACTAGCCACCTTCACACCGTTATAGGTGAGTCCTCCAAGCAGGTCCCAGCCGAGGATGACCGACGCTGGGCTCTGCCGGAAGACGCGAGGGAGCTCCTGAGAGCGAAACACGCTGCCGCTAGGGCCTACGATTGGTATCGCACCGAAGATAACAGAGCCACTCTGCGGTATTACGAGCGTGCCGTAAAAAACCGCATCAGTGAACTCCGTAATCAGAGGTGGGATAACCTACTTTCAGAGATCCAGCCAACCCACCAGGCATACTGGCGGCTGGTTAGATCTCTGAAATCTGACACCGTGACTGCCATGCCTCCCCTTTCCCGTCCAAATCTCCCCCCCGCTTTCGAAGACGAGGAAAAGGCCGAATGTCTGGCCGACAGCCTCGAGCAACAGTGCAGCCCCTCTTTAGATCAGGTCGAACCTGCCCACCGCGAAGCTGTGGCCAGTGAGGTCGAACATAGAATCTCCACTTCTCCTGTTGACACCCTCGAGCCAGTCACTGCCTCTGAGGTCGAGTCGATCATCAAGGGCCTCCAGATCAGGAAAGCCCCTGGTGCCGATGGCATCTCAAACAAAGTGCTCAAGCACTTTTCCGTCTCCCTTGTTTACCTCCTTGTCAGCATCTTCAATGCAGCCATCAACAACTCTATCTTTCCCGACGCCTGGAAGTCTGCCGAGGTGATCGGCATTCACAAACCAGGCAAACAGCCCTCTGAGCCCTCCAGCTATCGACCCATTAGTCTCCTCAGTACTCTGGGGAAGATCTATGAGCGCATCCTTCTGAAGCGTATCTGGTCCCACGTTAGAGACAACAATCTTCTCCCCGACGAGCAGTTTGGTTTCAGAGCCAAACACTCTTGCGTCCAACAAGTGCACCGCATCACGGAGTACATTCTCGAAGGTTTCAATAGGAAACCATCCCACGGCTACACCCACAAGCCCTTCTGCCAGGGCACCGTTGCGGTCTTCCTCGACGTGGCGAAAGCGTTCGACAAAGTCTGGCATAACGGGTTGATATACAAGTTATTTCATCTCGGGATGCCGGACCGTCTGGTGCTCATCATACATGACTACCTCACGGCTCGTAACTTTCGCTATCGCGTCGAAGGGACTCATTCTTCACCTCACCCTATAGGCGGCGGGGTCCCTCAGGGCTCCGTCGTGGCACCCGTCCTCTTCACGCTTTACACTAGCGACATTCCTAGATCTCCCCACGTGGATATAGCTCTCTTCGCTGACGACACCGCCCTCTACACCAGAGGGTGGAACAAAGGGCCCATCTTCAACGAGCTCTCTCTCATCTAGGTGATTGGTTCAAGAAGTGGGCCATCACGGTCAATCCGGAAAAAAGTGCAGCAATGTACTTTCACCCGTCCAAGAATCCCCCGTCTAGGCCTATCACGCTTCACGGTAAGGCCATCCCTTGGACCAGCTCGACCAAGTATCTCGGCGTGACTCTCGATCGCCGACTCACTTTCTCCAAACACATTCAGATAGTCCGCAATCGAGCGGCATTCTTTCTAGGGCGCCTCAGCCCCCTCCTTGGCGAGCGTAGTAAATTGTCACTTAGAAATAAGTTGACAATCTACAAAACTTGCATCCGCCCCGTCATGACCTACGCCTCTGTGGCGTTCGCCCACGCCTCCGGCATCGATCTGGACAAACTCCAGGTCATTCAAAACCGCTTCATACGCAGAGCGGTCGGCGCTAGCTGGTATATGCGAAACGCCGATCTGCACTGCGATGTTGAACTCCCATCTATGATTCAATACATTAAGTATATCTCCCGCCGCTACTTTGACGCGGCGCCTCATCACCCAAATCCTCTTGTAGTTAAAGCTTCCAATTACTCAACAGACGTGACAGACCCTCCTCCTCTCCGTAGACGCCCTAGAGACATCTTGGGCGACCCGGACGACCCCATCGCCGTCGTCACAGCGGCGGCGCTGGGGTCGCCCGATCCGACTGCTCCTAGCAATAGGAAATATTCAGTTTTTGGTACAGGCGTCGGTTACCAGAGGCACACACACACACAGCGATCCCGCCGGCGGGATCGTAGACCCTCGGGATCTGTTAGAAGATCGGTTAGATTCTCTCCAAATAATCATTCAGTTCAACAAACCGCTAGGGCTCCAGGGCACACCCCTTCTGGGGTGCCTGGGCAAGTCTGATTCCCACCCCCGGCGACGGCCCAAGCCGAGGTTCGTACCTTCGAGGTGCCCTTGTGCTAGTCGCCCAAAAACTTAAACCATCAAGTTATGCCGAACGCACTCTGCGTTCGCTAACTAGTCCGGTCCATCTGTAGAGGCCAAAAGGCCAACATTACAAGTCAATATCAAAAAAATAAAAAAAGTTGATCGACACACTCCACTGCCAACGCTCAAGCGGAACGGACCTCAAACGAACAACAAGAATAGTAAGGCAGCAAGCTTTAGGAGGGAAAACATAGCAACATTAGCCGTACATCAAGTCTTCTTTGCTTCAACTCAACAGTCAAGTCAACTAATTCAGTGTGCAACAAGGACAGAACATCAAGGCGCAGGGCTATATCCCGGATCGGTTCATCGAATCGTGTTTACAGTCCACTTCGCCGTACATAGTCACGGACCGATTCGGGGTGAATTGCCTCAGCTCTGTGCCGTCCCGCACAGACACCATACTGGCCGGTTTTTTTTTTTTTAATGTTCATTAATTGACACAAAAGATAGGGGAGGGTTAGTATACCCATCGAATGGCTTAGTCAAAATAATTTAGATATGTGTAAAGTTTTTAAAAATGTTTAAACTTAAAGGAAACATAAATTACAATAGCCTTATAATGTATATAAGTGACTATACAAAAATAGAAACTATTCTTATATCATCAAATGAAGGTCATGATTGCAATCATGTAAATCTGTTAATACAAGTAATTGTTAAATTGTATGTTAATTTAAGATCCAAACACGATGCAAAACAAAGTAATTTAAGCGAAAGAAATTATTAAAACAAAAAGTATTATTCAAAAATGATTTGACTTGGTCTAGTTTGTTTGAATATTAATACCCAGTGGGACCATCCACAAATTACGTCACATAAAGAGGGGGGGGTCGACGAATTGTGACTGACAAGGGGGAGGGAGGGGTCGTAAGTTTTGTGATGTCACATTTCAGATACAACTAAAAGCCGTAACAGACGCACGAACCACGAACCGCCGTCTGACCAACAGGAGGGAACGAGAAAAATTACTCTTTTCGTCCCGTTTGTTGGACGTCGGTCCGTCAACTAAATCCGTCTTTTAGCACTATTATAAAATATGTCCTTGAGTCCGGCCCGAGTTTTGCAAATGTTTGCGTGTAATGTATATGTAGTGTATTTTGCATCAATATTTCTGTGGCTTGTTGGGTCTACTTCTGTATTATATGTCTGTGGGCTGTGCTTTCCTTGCCGTACATTATAGACACGAGCCGATAATTGACGGCCAGTATTGTACGACATGGATTGTACAGCATATTCGATGTACATGTAAACCAATTATCATGCTGTACATTATTATGCCGTACAATATCATATCGGCAAATATCATGTTGTACATTATAGACACCCGTCAGTGACATTAGTGACATAGAAGAGCAAAACTCAATCAGTATTCCCCGCCGCGTTCAAGACTTGCTTGCTAACGAAGTGTTTTATGTTTCAGTCTTTAAGTTCATTTTAAATACTGTAGAAAAAAATTAGTTCAGTTTAGGTACCTATTTATAAATTCCCTTTTTTTGTTTGAAATTATTTCTAAGTCTATGGCAGTCACTCAGTCAGTTCAGTTTCAGTCAGTCGATAATTTTAATTTTCTCATACTCTTAGGGCAAGGCAACTCGCAAGTAGATTCAGTTATTATACGTACAACAGTTTCGCGATTAAAAAAATACTACTTGAACTTGATTCGTCTTGTGTTTTTAACGTATAAGGAATAAAGATGGAATCGTACCTTCAAATTAATAAAAAAAAAAGCGTTTAGAAATAAGGATTGTGTGTATGCCTCGAGCATTCATGCTCACCATCGAAGGCACCTTCTTGCGGCGGCGTCGTGTGTCGGGTCGCTCTCTTCCCTCAAATATGGTTGAGGAGGGCGATGGCTGGCACATGAGTCATAACATGACTAAATTGTTTTAACCTTAGATTAAGACGTAACTAATTTCCTCTCCCTGTACTGTGTAAAGTAAATTCGTTAGTTAACAAAATAGTAGTAAAGTATAACAAAAGTCACGGACACCGGTGTCCGTGGAGTGATATTTTAATTATATTAAAAAAAATAAAAAAATAAAAAATAAAAAATCACCAAAAAAATGTATTTCTGAAGTAGAAACGACTTCAAAGACATCTTTCTCCCTCAGCGCTTGAGGACGAGGAGCAGTTGCGACTAGCCAACTGTCATTAAGTTCAGTCACTATCACCATCCTCTTTGACTGCCACAGAGTACTATCGGCATTTTAGACGAGCAACCCCGCTAATACCCATGGTTTTTATGAAACCCTTCCGGCCCCAACCGTATTTTACAGACGAGTCGTAGAAAATTTGCTCGCTACGCAACGTCATGATCAGCCATCTGACCATTGGATTGACGTAGCCATCGCTCCACATGCGCCCGTAGCTAACCAGGACGATGAGCAGAACGAAAACGTGGAGGAGAACGACGCGGCACAACGTCGTGCGGTTCGACGAGCCAACGAAGCAGGCGAAGAGCCTGAAGGCGAAGGCGGCGAGGACGCCATTGAAGAAGATGAGACCCCACCACCAAATCGGCGAGGAGTACTACCCACTGTGAATTTACTTGGGCGGAGAAAATCAAAACAACTAGGCGCTAATCAGTACGCTGAACTTAGCGATTTGATTGATCCTGAAGCTGCCGATGACGATATTGTCATCCAACGATATGTCATTAAGCGCAAACTTTACCTATGCATACTACCCGAAGAAAACCTAGATAGTAAAATTCCGACAGATCTAGCCTTACCTGAATGATTGTGTCTCCATGAAACCCCGGCGGAATCATGGTGTGATCCACCTTGGTGATATCATTTTTTAATAAAAAAAATTATATAATTAAAATATCACTCCACGGACACCGGGGTCCGTGACTTTTGTTACACTTTAGTACTATTTTGTTAACTTTAACTAATTTACTTTACACAGTACAGGGAGAGAAAGTTAGTTACGTCTTAATCTAAGGTTAAAACAATTTAGTGATGTTATGACTCATGCGCCAGCCATCGCCCTCCTCAACCATATTTGAGGGAAGAGAGCGACCCGACACACGACGCCGCCGCAAGAAGGTGCCTTCGATGGTGAGCATGAATGCTCGAGGCATACACACAATCCTTATTTCTAAACGCTTTTTTTTATTAATTTGAAGGTACGATTCCATCTTTATTCTTTATACGTTAAAAACACAAGACGAATCAAGTTCAAGTAGTATTTTTTAAATCGCGAAACTGTTGTACGTATAATAACTGAATCTACTTGCGAGTTGCCTTGCCCTAAGAGTATGAGAAAATTAAAATTATCGACTGACTGAAACTGAACTGACTGAGTGACTGCCATAGACTTAGAAATAATTTCAAACAAAAAAAGGGAATTTATAAATAGGTACCTAAACTGAACTATTTTTTTTCTACAGTATTTAAAATGAACTTAAAGACTGAAACATTAAACACTTCGTTAGCAAGCAAGTCTTGAATACGGCGGGGAACACTGATTGAGTTTTGCTTTTCTATGTCACTAATTTCACTGACGGGTGTCTATAATGTACAACATGATATTTGCCGACACGATATTGTACGGCAAAATAATGTACAGCATGATACATCGAATATCATGCTGTACAATCCATGTCGTACAATACTGGCCGTCAATTATCGGCTCGTGTCTATATAGTACGGCAAGGAAAGCACAGCCCACAGACATATAATACAAAAGCAGACCCAACAAGCCACAGAAATATTGATGCAAAATACATGCCAGTCATTCTTAAAGTCCTAATAACAGAAGAAAGAGTGTTTGTAAATTGGTCATCCTGTCCTGTAAGTGACTTCAGTTTGGTCACGAGATGCTTTAAATGTCAGCAGTATGGTCGTGCGGCCATGTCATGTCGGCAGTCGACCATTACTTGCGGCCACTCTGGCGATCAAGGGCACTTAATAAAGGACTGCCTGAAGAAGACAGAAGATCCAACATGCGCTACTTGCCTGCACATCAAAAAGCCAAGCAATCATAACACAGGTGCTACCGACTGCCCGGCAAAAACAATGGCGGAAAAGAGGTATATTAATTCGATTGATTATGAAGGCGCCTAAGAGCGCCGTAATTTGAGTTTTTTTTTTTGTTCTTCATTTGCGTTTAATGATTAATAAGATAATTGATGACTAAGATAACTTCTCTGTTTCCGAGTCTAGGATTTGTGAAGTTGAAAGTTGCAAACAATATATTTCCTCTCACAGTAGTACATTAACCATACACAAAGTATTCGTAGCATTTCGTAGAACTTTTCCAACTTTAGTACTTTCCAACAAAAAATATTATAAACATAAATTGAGACGTTTTTGTACTAATCGAATGTTGGCATGCAAAACAGTTTAATGTACTGCTAAAACCGGGATACAGTATGTGTACAAGAGTAATATTACTCGCAATCGAAACGATCATGAAGAAATCATCTTAATATCTCAGTCGAGAAACCAAACATACACGATTGCAACCGATCGCTTATTAAAATTGGATCAGAATTTGCTATATGGGCTTTATACGATCTCCCTCTTTTAAAAGTACACACAATTTTATCGACTCACTGAATGTGACTTTTAAACGAGACTTTCTCTTGCATTTCAAAAGATGGATCTGGAGAGAATTTTAACGGTGGATGAACAACGTTGTAGCACTGTACAGCCCGGTTACCCGAGGAATTATAAGACCCGTATAAAATATATAAAAGGGTAATCTAGAATAATACAGACATCACAGTTCAAAGAATAATTTTAAAGTGTAACTTTTATTACAGTTTTGCTAGAAATATTAGATCGATGTATTCCAAAAAAAGTAATAAAGTTAAAAACAAATAGAACTTATGGTGGCCATACATGCTACGAGAAATCGTTACGATCAGACTGTGCAGTTCGAACGGTACCGATAAATCACTACGTGTATGTTATAAAACTGTGCAGTTTTGTCCGATTTTTTAGCACTGTGCAGTTGAACGGAACAATACGAAAATTTCAATTGATTTATCGGAACCGTTCGAACTGCACAGTCTGATCGTAACATGTATGTACTTGTTCAGTTTTCTTGTTCAGTTTAGTTGTCAAACGCAGTTCGGGTGGACGTGCGCACGCGTCATGGCGTCTCAAACTAATCGCGAATGGTTACAAGAGTTTAATGAGTTATATCGCAGTGAACCTTGTCTTTGGAACACTAAAGGCAAAGAGTATCACATGCGTGACTTAAAACGTTCCGCGTACTCGAAATTGATTGAAAAATTGAAAATAGTAGATTCTAGTGCAAACAAAGAAGCTGTGGTTAAAAAAAAAATAACATTCGCTCTACGTACAAAAAAGAGCGTAAGAAGATTGCTGATTCAAAGAAATCAGGAGCAGCAACGGAAGAAGTATATAAACCAAAACTATGGTATTACTCTTTGTTGCTGTTTTTGGATGACCAAGAAGAACCGAGAGGTTCACGCTCTAATATGGATGACGAATCAACAGACAACGAGGTATGTTTTTGAAGTACCTACCTACCATTAATACTTAAGGCGGCTTGCATAAAAATGCTTCATTACATTTAGTCCATTTAGTCATTACAGCTTGTATGTCATTTACGATAAACTGTACCGTTCGAACTGCACAGTCTGATCGTAACGATTTCTCGTAGCATGTATGGCCACCATAAGTTCTTACAATGCTGCTTTCCAAATGACATCTTTTGGTGTAAATCAAATTGTAGAAAGATCATTTATGCCTACCTTCAAAGTTCAGGGTCAAGTGTACCACTTGATCGGATCTTTGTTCCAACTCAGAACCAATTTCTTCAAATATATTTTGTATCCGATTATTGTAAGCAAGCGCACATTAGAAACCGAAACTTCCGAAATGTTAACATCACTTTAATAAACGAATTGCAACACATGTTACATGAAACTAACCCTTACCCCTACAATTTCCCTAAACCCTAATTTCAAAGCAGTCCTGGAAAATATTCCTCAGGACCAACAAAACGATTTCAAATTGGTAATTAAAGGCTAAAACACACAGAACGCGGGTGCGGGTCGGGAGTACGGCGTGTCTATTATTACCTGTTTATATGGACGACAACACACAGAACGCGTGCGCGGGTCGGGTCACGCGCGGGAGCCGCTCGCCAGCCGCGCCCGTCGCCCGCCACCACAGACAGCGCGCGGGTCGGGCGGCGTTACATTAGTTGGATTTCGTCGTAATACAAGTATTCACCGATAAGTGCCCACACAGAAAGGGTGCGCGGGTCGTGTTCAGCGCGTGTTGTTAATTTGTCGGGGAGTTTTTTGTAATTTTTTACAAAAATACTACAAAACTAAAATACTTTCGTCATGGATCTGAATGAAAAAATAATAGAATGTGTTCGTAAACATGCTTGTTTGTACGAACCAAGTAATAACAAGTACAAAAATGCTGTTTTGAAAGCAAGGATATGGCAGCAAATTGCAGATCAATTAAATGAAAGTAGTAAGCGTTTTATTTTTGTTTATTATCATTACCATACTCTCTCTCTATTCTTAAAACGTGAAAAAACGGTCTGTTAAAGAAAGATGGCTTCCCAGGAAGATGAACTTGGAGACGACTTAAATCCTAAAATCTATTATTTAGTGCAAAAGTTTCAGTATTGGAGGAGATTAGCAATACAGCGAGAGGATGAAATATTTGAACGTCAGATGGCACTACAAGAATTTCAAAACAAAAGTGTAAGTATTGTACCTAGTTATTTATATCCTACTAGCTGACCCGGCAAACGTTGTTTTGCCTTATAAATTAATAAAAAAAAAATAACAAAAAATTTTGTAAAAAAAAAAAATATAGATAGTAGCCGATTATGCTGTTTAACACCCGAATACTGAAACGCCAATCAAATATATAAGTTCTCGTCAAACATTTGAGACCATGTTATCCTTGAGAATCGTATACTGAAACGCTAGTTAAATTGTCACTTTAAATTTAACATGCCATTATTATAAGTGCCACTTAAATAAAGAAATGGTATTCACAAACGCTAATTAACGTTTGACAGCTATTTAAGTCCCACTTAAATGCTTTGAGTAGCCGTTAAATCTGAGAGTGCTTGTGACCAGTCTCAAGTTGGATTCAACTTGAGATTGACCACAAGCACTCTGGTAGAAGAAAAAATGTCTCTTTCATCTTTATCATCGCTTTCTGATGAATAAGTGGCTATCAGTAGTCGAAGAAATGATCTGATGGCGATGATGCTCTGTCTAGGCAAGATTTTGTGGAAGAGAATGATTTCTTGGAAACCACTGAAATGAATTCAGTGCAGGAATTTGGATCACATGTAGGAAATGAAAATTTTACTGTTAGGAATTCCATAATAAATACATATTTCACAGATTAAAATTTGTTTTTATTTAATTTAGCAAACCTATCTAAATTAAGTTAAAATACTACCTACTATCGAGCTAGACTATGCGCTTTGTAGCACTGATTTTTTTAAATTTTTATTCTTAGTAGTTCCATTTCCAATTTATGTCGTTGAATTATGAATTTTCTTTCTAGTTTCGCAGTATGTAATTTCAATTTAAAATATTGCTCCTTAGTAGTACTTTTAGAATTCCCATTTCTAACTAGTTTTCTTCTTTTACCTGAAATAATATAGAAAAAAACATTTTAGCCAAGTGTAAGTAGCCTAATTATAATGTGACTAATTGGGAAACTGCACTCATCTTGAATATTGAGGGTAAAAAGTGGCAGCGTAAGAAAACATACCTATTGGTTTTGGATTTGAGATAGTTGGCTCAACAGGTATCACTGCATCATCTGAAACTGGAACATCACCATTTCACCATTACAAGTTCACCATTAGTTTCTTTATTTTCAACGATGTTTATATGTCTACAAAATATATTTTTATTTATAAAAAATACTATAATTTACACCGTACACTAATCATACAAACAAATTCTTACCCCTTCACGATATCTATTAAAATTTCCTTCTCCAACGATGTGTAATTGCATCCTCTTTTCTTTTTAACAGTTATCATTTCATTCTCCATCTTATTACTATTTACTTTTGTTTTGTCTCAAAATTTTAATTATAATAGCTATTTTTCTTCAATAATTAGGGCCGCCAATTAGAAAGAATGACATTGACGTGACGTGCTTGACAGCCTCCATTGAATGAAAATTTACGTTCCGTGTTTTATCACGCTGTAAAATAGGCAAACTACAAATTGCCAACACACTATTATGAATTTTCAACTTATAAAAATTCAATACAAACTTAAGACAAAACAATAGAAATTAAATTTTAAAACAATTTATATATCTAAACAATAAATTCTTTTTTTTTTTGTTATAAGTTTCTGCGTAAAACGAAATAGCTATAACAAATAATAAAAATTGTAATTGAAAACGTCCTTTTTAAGTAAATGTTGCCATTTATAGAAAATTTGATGGCTGCTCAGCTGATCATGGTCTTAAAATTCTTGAGTGGCGTTTGAAAATTCCAGTTAAATTTAATGGCCATTCTGTCCTAGCGGACGTGCAACATTTATGTATTTTAAGAGACAATTTTTAAATTTATTTCCATTGATTATATATCAAGTGGTAAATCATTGTAAGTATTTATAGCAGTCATATAAGTGCTTCTGTAAAACATTGCGTTGTTCGCTTGTGGAATTTTATCTGAGACTTATGTTTGCGACGGAAACTATCAGATAGTACAGATTTTTGTACAAAAAAAACTGGTTATTTTACACAAACATACATATTTCATGTATAAATATGCTAGTTGGAGTTAATAGTTTGTTTTCTTTAAAAATATTTCTCACCGAATATGTGCTACGAATCTTATATATGTTTCATAGACAACTTTTCTACAATTGAAATATACTTTTCATTGTGTTACAGATTGCCTGTTAACGAATATTTCAAAATAAAATGGATAGAAGCATTACATCTTATTTCTGGAAGATTGTCCAAGTACTCTGTGGTATGCAGCTTGCATTTCACAGACAATGACTATCGATCAGAAGCTAAAAAGAGGCTTAAAATTTCAATTTTGGTTGTACAATATTTTTACAGTAAATTGGACATGTTAATTGATCCTCCGCACCCGGTCAATTCATTTTTTTGTTAGGATAGGCATGATGTGGCTCTTGTAAAATGTTTATTAAATAAATATTTAACTCTCAGATTGACAACTTATGGAAAGCACAAGACTTTAAAAACTATTGGAGCTCGTGCAACATTACGCCAGAAATTGCACAAGACGATATTATTTAGTAATATATGATCGCTTTAATAAATATGTTTCGTTTTGCAATATATTATTTTTGTACAAAATTGAATTGTTTTAGTTTCCACATTAGAAATAAATTGTACAGCGGCACTGCACATACATTCTTGCAAAAACGTATAATAATTAAGTCAGGTACCTACATTATAATTACAGTGAATTCAGATTCGTATCTTGAACATTTATCTACAATTGATTGATAATATATATTTAAATAACTAGCCAAGAGCGTGTCGAGACACGCATATGGTAGGGTTCCGTAACCAAAGCCATATAATTGTAGTCATAGTTCAGAAAATTATGGTTATAGAAAACTGATAGAGAAACATTATTTGTAAATATAATTTTGAAAAAAGGTCAATGACCTTTGAGCTAGAACGCCTTGAATTTGTTACAGTTTTATCGCTGTTACTAAAAAAGTCATGCAGACAGACAGACGGATGGACAGAACGAATTTATAAGGATTCCTTGTCGGACTACGGAACCCTAAAAACGCAACTCATTTTGATATCGTTTTTGATACTAGGTACTCATTTTGATACTAACAAACTGTTTTTTGATAAAAATAAAATAATGACCTAAAAAGCAATCGAGAGAAAGTTATTTCTGCTCAATAGGATAGTTTAATATTATCTCTGTCTATGATTCAATGGTATATTACTGTTTCTACATAACAGTTTTTTTTTTCTCGGTAGGTAATAGCATCGACAAAGTACTTTAATCCATGGTAATAGGTATCACTTATAAGTATATTGCTGACTGTACTAAATAATTCTAAAGAAAATTGTCCTGTTTAGTTCATAAATTATGGTCGCTCTTTTAGAAAAAGACAAAGCCACTTAGTAGTAGTCTCTTTCAGACCGTGTTTGCTGTACCAGTGATCCTTCCAGTTACGTAGTATATAAATTCCTTGGTCTCTACCTATTGAAGCTAGCTACAGACTGGTGAACTTAAATTGTCGATGGAACGTTTGTTCGCGCTGCAAAAAAATTTACGACTGGGAGCCATTCGCTTACGATCACCATATGAACGTAAGGCGCGTCGGGCCTGTTTTGCTTAAGTTCAGATTAGAACATAAAGTCACTAGATAAGAGAGTTTAATAATCATATATTTTAAATATTGTATACTACAGTATTTCTAGTTGATGACCTACCAAGTGAGCGTACGATTGCAAGTTTACACTTGGAGTCGGTACCTACCTTTGAAAAAGCTCTATTGGCTGGTCGTCACGAAGTAACATAAGTCAATGGTCTAAGCAAACTCTCTGCTTGTGGCCTTACAAATCTGGCCAAAGGCAGCAGCTAAATCAGATAAGTAAAGGATTAGCCACAAAACCCCAGGTGCGGTTTCGACTGCCATTATATCACACTGACCAATGGGTTCATCAGGGGATACACCTGCTACAAAACATGGTTACGTATAGATTAAGGACTCCAGTAAATCTACTTTAGGAAATGTTCACGACAATTTTCTAAAGTACGTACTGTGCCATGGCACCATCCCAGTAGGTTTACTTACCTATAGTGGGAAATAAGTAGTATATATATGGCTAGATCCATGTATTTTTTTTAATTTATTGTTTTTTAAACACTGTTTTAAACTCAAGGTTGTTCACTACAGTTATATGATTATTAACGGGATATTTACCATGATAAGGTTGTGTAACACAGAAAAAATCTAAACGGAAAAAAGTTGTTTTCTGATGTAGATTAGTATGTGTAAAAACCTACAAAGTTGCATTAGACTTACAATGCTAAGGCTAAATCTGCGTGATCCATCCTCAGTCACACCGTCCATCTCGTCGCTCACAATTTAACCTCAACACTGAACGACATCCTACCATCTGCATCCACTGGATGCCCGCGACCCTAACAATGTCGTCGGTCCATTTAGTGGGAGGCCTATCTACGCTGCGTCTTCCGATTCGTGGTCTCCACTCAAGACCCATTCTTTCGCATCGGTCATCAGTTCTTAGAGCGATGTGGCCTGCCCATTGCCGCTTCAACTTGCAAACTTTAATAGCAATATCGGTGACTCTTGTTCTCCGGCGAATATCAACGTTCCGAATTTTATCGCTCATTAAAAATATACATAAAAATAATTGTCAAAGTTATCATGCAAATAAAAAAAAAGTTATGTTTTGTCCGAGAAATAGTTAAATTAATCAAACTAGTTGATTTCGAACCTCAGATCTACTCGTATTTACTATAAAATAATATCTACCGCAAATAAAACCCTGACGCTGGCGTAAGGTCGAGTAAAGTAGTGAAACTTTTGAGTTTACCCAACTTAACTGTAGTTTTCCTACTGTTTATTCTACTATGACCCGACCCTTTACGGTTCAATAACTAACTCCGTCACTAGTTAGCCTTTTGCTGCCGTTTGAACGCGATGTTTAACCAATGAGCGTGCCTTTTACTACATATCCTAGTGACTGGACTTCTGTTAAGGATACACATCAAGGCATTTTATTGAAAGCCAAAAATAAATACCTACTGGGATAGGTAAGTTAAGTTATTCATCAGAACACCATATACCCATATAGGTTAGCGTATTAGCAACCTGAAGTGGTCTATTTACCGCCACAGAACCTTTTGGGTAGACGTGTTCTAGAGTGGAGACCACGTATCAGTAAACGTAGCGTTATATGTATTCTGTGACGTAGCGTAAGATGCCCTGAACTCTATGCAGAACTATATGGATTACGTAAAGCAACTGGCAGCTGGCAGTGGCTGGCGAAAAGCCGAAGGTCGGGCTGAGTGACAGGCCATTAAAGTCCTATGTTCAGCAGAAGAACGGACCGATTATTCGACTATTATACTCATATTTAAACTTAAAAAAATTCATGAAATAAACTGCTAGCCTAATAAATTTCGTACAGATCGAATCAACGGTACGCAAGTTCATCATCATCAGCCAGAAGACGTTCACTGCTGAGCATAGGCCTCCCCCTTTAACCTAGACACTGAACGACATCCTCATCCGTCATCTGCATCCACTGGATGCCCGCGACTCTCACAATGTCGTCGGTCCATCTAGTGGGGGGCCTACCTACGCTGCGTCTTCCGGTTCGTGGTATCCACTCAAAAACCTTTCTTTCCTATCGGTCATCAGTTGTTCGAGCGATGTGGCTTGCCCATTGCCACTTCAACTTGCAAATTTTAATAGCTATGTCGGTGACTCTGGTTCTTTGGCAAATATCCACGGTTCGGATTCTATCGCGCAAAGAAACTCCGACCATAGCTCTCTCCATTGCCCGTTGTGTGACTGAGTTTCTCCAAAAGGCCAATAGTTAAGGACCACGTCTCAGTACCATATGTCGTCACTGGCAATACACACTGGTCAAAGACCATTGTCTTTAGGCACTTGTCTATCTTGGTGGTATCTTGGACGAGAAGATTTCACGCAATATCCCAAACGCTGCTCAGTCGAGTTGGAACCTTTGTGCGACCTCTTTGCCTAAGTTGGACTTACCTAACTGAACAATCTGTCCAAGATAGGTGTAATGGTCAACAGCTTCGAGAGTATCGTTCCCAACAACTACCGGCTCGGATACAACATGGACATTGGACATGATTTTTGTCTTGTTCATGTTCATTTTAAGACCCACCTGTTGGGAAAGGCTACTGATGTCACTTAAATAAACTACTAGCCTACAAAATTTCGTGCAGTTCGAATCAATGACGCAAGTTATCGTCGAACAAACATACAAACATACTTAAAAACGTCGCCTTATTCCATTAGAATCTGAGACTTGTTTTCACTCGGTCAACCAGGCTATTGAAATAGAAGTAGGTATTTAAGAACCTTTTATCACGAAAAACGTTAGTTACTTTATATATGCCAACGTGCATCGTGTAATTCAGTCTATAAATTACCCTGTCGTAACGATATCAATTACTCTTAATAGGTATAGTCCATTGATATTGAGCGTCTAAGTACACAGTTGCCCTTAGAAGGGTGCTATCGAACCCTTTTCAGGGGTAGAATGCCCGGAGAACCCGCTAACAGAAAATGCGCCCTTAAGCAAGATCTTTATTGCCCTCCACCACCTTTATAAATAAAATTATACGCGTTGGCCCGCATATTTATCGGACGATACGTAATGTACTGTAAATAAATATCGGCAGGTAACGGAATAATGTAAAAAAATACAATTTTCGTTGTAAGTGTGCTTTCAAATCCGAACAATGAGTTTGTAGTGCCGGTGACGGAAAATGTCGTGATTAATAAAAAAAACGGATACCAAAGATACTAATTCATTTCGTAACAGATCTTTTTTTTTCGTGGTAAAATAATGACAATCCAAATTTTCGGTAGTTATCTATCATTTTACTTCGTGAACTGGAAAGTTTTTTTTTTTGTTAATATCAATCGTATTTTTTTGTATTTTTATAAAATAGGCTTGCGCTTGGCCGCTAACTCGTCTGATGTTAAGCGATGATGCGGCCTACGAAAGATCGCCCTTGCCTAGAAGAAACCGCTTCATTTGATTTTTTCTTGACTTTAACACCCGAATACTGAAACGCCAATCAAATATATAAGTTCTCGTCAAACATTTGAGACCATGTTATCCTTGAGAATCGTATACTGAAACGCTAGTTAAATTGTCACTTTAAATTTAACATGCCATTATTATAAGTGCCACTTAAATAAAGAAATGGTATTCACAAACGCTAATTAACGTTTGACAGCTATTTAAGTCCCACTTAAATGCTTTGAGTAGCCGTTAAATCTGAGAGTGCTTGTGACCAGTCTCAAGTTGGATTCAACTTGAGATTGACCACAAGCACTCTGGTAGAAGAAAAAATGTCTCTTTCATCTTTATCATCGCTTTCTGATGAATAAGTGGCTATCAGTAGTCGAAGAAATGATCTGATGGCGATGATGCTCTGTCTAGGCAAGATTTTGTGGAAGAGAATGATTTCTTGGAAACCACTGAAATGAATTCAGTGCAGGAATTTGGATCACATGTAGGAAATGAAAATTTTACTGTTAGGAATTCCATAATAAATACATATTTCACAGATTAAAATTTGTTTTTATTTAATTTAGCAAACCTATCTAAATTAAGTTAAAATACTACCTACTATCGAGCTAGACTATGCGCTTTGTAGCACTGATTTTTTTAAATTTTTATTCTTAGTAGTTCCATTTCCAATTTATGTCGTTGAATTATGAATTTTCTTTCTAGTTTCGCAGTATGTAATTTCAATTTAAAATATTGCTCCTTAGTAGTACTTTTAGAATTCCCATTTCTAACTAGTTTTCTTCTTTTACCTGAAATAATATAGAAAAAAACATTTTAGCCAAGTGTAAGTAGCCTAATTATAATGTGACTAATTGGGAAACTGCACTCATCTTGAATATTGAGGGTAAAAAGTGGCAGCGTAAGAAAACATACCTATTGGTTTTGGATTTGAGATAGTTGGCTCAACAGGTATCACTGCATCATCTGAAACTGGAACATCACCATTTCACCATTACAAGTTCACCATTAGTTTCTTTATTTTCAACGATGTTTATATGTCTACAAAATATATTTTTATTTATAAAAAATACTATAATTTACACCGTACACTAATCATACAAACAAATTCTTACCCCTTCACGATATCTATTAAAATTTCCTTCTCCAACGATGTGTAATTGCATCCTCTTTTCTTTTTAACAGTTATCATTTCATTCTCCATCTTATTACTATTTACTTTTGTTTTGTCTCAAAATTTTAATTATAATAGCTATTTTTCTTCAATAATTAGGGCCGCCAATTAGAAAGAATGACATTGACGTGACGTGCTTGACAGCCTCCATTGAATGAAAATTTACGTTCCGTGTTTTATCACGCTGTAAAATAGGCAAACTACAAATTGCCAACACACTATTATGAATTTTCAACTTATAAAAATTCAATACAAACTTAAGACAAAACAATAGAAATTAAATTTTAAAACAATTTATATATCTAAACAATAAATTCTTTTTTTTTTTGTTATAAGTTTCTGCGTAAAACGAAATAGCTATAACAAATAATAAAAATTGTAATTGAAAACGTCCTTTTTAAGTAAATGTTGCCATTTATAGAAAATTTGATGGCTGCTCAGCTGATCATGGTCTTAAAATTCTTGAGTGGCGTTTGAAAATTCCAGTTAAATTTAATGGCCTCTTAAAATTAAGTAGTGCTCAGCTGAGTGAGTTACCTGAGTGACGTTTCAGTATTCGGGTGTTAGAATATTTAAAAAAAAGTGTAGAACCTATAGGTCGACGTAGTTGTATAATTATAATTATTTTGTCACAGATGGCGCAAAACATTACCTTTGTCTGCAGCTGCAGCTTCCTGCACTCCCACTGCCACGCTGTACGACGAAGCAGACATACCCGTCTGGCAGGATGAGAAAGTTGACAACTTTTCTCCAGGGTGAGTAAAATTGCCATTTCCAAATGACCATGACATAATAAACGGACACAAAAGCTAACTACGATTTTCTCTTTTCAGCGTCTAACGTGGCAGATGAGGCGATGCTCTTGGGCGTAGCGTCCAGAACCACCCACCAAGAGCTTGAGTCCTTGCAACCGGGTTAAGTTTTTGCAGTCTATCAAGGCTTTTGTAATTTAATAATGTGTTATGAAAAAAATTACAATGTTTTATTGTTCTTTTTCTCTTTTATTTCAGAAATCCATCTACGAAGATGTGGAAAGTGAGCGTACGATTGGAGAGTGTCCGGAAACTTCCGAAATGCACCCTGGGAGTGATGTCGACGAGGACGATGAGGACGTCGGTATCACTATCGGGCGTTCTGTCGACTTATTCGGACGCTCTCTAATCGACGGTTGGGACCCGGAATTGGTGCTGGAGCAACTGGACCGACAAGAGGACATCGCCATCCGGGACCTTGCAGCGGAGGATATGCTGCGTTTTCAGTGGTCCAATGATCCCAACGTTTTTAAAGGTCAGCGAGAGCAATTTACTGGCCCGGCTGGTCCCACCTTCTCCACCGAGGGATTGTCCCCGTTGGAGATTTTTACGAAAATTTGGGACGACAGCATAATAAATTTGATCGTCTAGGAAACGAACAGGTATGCCTTCCAAAACAATGCAAAAGGTTGGACAGATGTGACAAGCGCCGAAATTTGGGCATTCTTTGCAGTAATGATGCTGCAAAGCATTGCCCCTTTACCTGTAGAGAAGCATTACTGGTACGCATCCCTGTCGCAGTTACAAATGCCCAATTTCAAGGACGTAATGAAGTACCCTCGATTCCTTGCAATTAAAAAAAAATCTTCATTTCGTCGATAACACTGCACTGCCACTGGCACAAATGACAGGCGATAACACGAAATTACAAAAAATACTGCCAATCCTTAACCATTTGAACAGCAAGTTCTGCTCTTTATATTTACCCGAGCAGAACATTGCCATCGACGAGTCGCTTCTTCTCTGGAAGGGTCGACTGTCTTTTGTGCAATTGATTGCGACAAAAGCTGCTCGGGTAGGCATCAAGAGCTACGAACTGTGCGAATCTCGCACTGGGTACTTATGGCAAATGATGGTGTACACAGACAAAAGGGAGGTACACACAAAGTCGCAGGAAAACGAACCGGAGGGGGCCACGTCCAAGATAGTGTATGGCCTAGTTCGTCCTCTTTTAAACAAAGGCCATACACTTGTGATGGACAACTTTTACAATTCCCCATTGTTATCGCGGATGTTAAAACATCAAAAAACGGACACAATGGGGACGTTGAGGCTAAATAGGGAATTTGTACCGGATAGTCTGCGTGGTAAGTCCAAAACCAACACACGCGCAGGTGAGATTTTGGCCACTCAAACGCATGACCTGTCCATAGTTGCGTGGCATGACGCTAACATGGTATCCATGATATCGTCATACCACAAACCAGAAATCGGCGGTATTGAAAAATATGGCAGGTATAAGTACAAACCGCAAGTGGTGTTGGACTACAACCTTTCCATGGGGGGCGTAGACAAAAAAGATCAGATGCTACAGGCATTCCCCGTGGAAAGGATACGCAACCTCATCTGGTACAAAAAACTATTTCGCCGACTCTTCAACATATCCATACATAACTCTTTTGTTATGTATAACGTGGGGAAAAACAAAAGCCAACGGTTTTTCCGAGAAGCGTTGACGGCAGAAATTATAAAAAATATGAAACTGCCTAATCCTCGGATGGAGGTCCACCCAAAGGAAGATCACTACATAACGAAGAACACCAGTGGGAGGGCTCGATGCCAATGGTGCTCCAAGAAAAAAGTTCTCACCCGCACGGCATATAAATGCGGAGTCTGCGGGAAGAACTTATGTGTTGTGGGTTGCTTTAGGGATTACCATAAATCCTTGGAATAATGGTGGTTACCTTTTTTTATAACATCTTTCATCCGCTATCTCACAGGAACCGTGGTACTTTGAATTTTCTCGCATTACCAAATTTCATCCAAATCCGTTCAGCTAATTTGCATTCACATTTGATTTAGTAGGAACAAACAGACTGACATACACAAGCTTCGCATCTACCTATGACATTAGTGTGATTCCTCCTACTTTCCGTCGCAAATTCATCTAAATCGGTTCAGTCGGTGTATATTTTTTGTTTCTCCTATGATTTCTGTCAGTGTGTTAGTGTAGTGTAATACAAATTCATCAAAATCCGTTCAGCCAATACTTTCGCATTTTTTTAAATACACAAACGAACTGACAAACACAAACCTGTACATTTTCCGCTTTCACTTTTGTCAACCTTTTAACCTCCATATTAAATTTCAGCGAAATCAGTTGTCGTTACTTTTGCATTTATAGGGCTACCTTCTTAATTTCATCAAATTCTGTTCAGCCATTACTTTCGCATTGTTAATGTGAGGACAGCCATACCAAATTTCATCTAAATCGATTCAGACGTTACACTCGCAATTAATGTTGGGTTGGACCACTGTATACCAAGTTTCATTAAAATGCGTTCAGCCATTACTTTTGTTTATTATTACAGCTGTTATATATTTAATTAACCATAGGCCATGTTGTTCTTAGATCATTGATTGTTTTTTTTTTTAATTTCATCCGTGACATACTTAGGCATCTCTACGGATTCTGTATCTATGGTCGATCTCTTTTAATACAATGGTGGACTGAAGCACACGTATTTTATTTCTCCACAATTACCTAACAAACGCTTCCACTGCGCAATCATCTAAAAACAAAGGAAATTATAAGAAAAGCAAATCAATATAATAAGTGAAGAAGAAAAAGTTTAAAAGTAAGAAAATTATTTGGTGCAGAGGTGCAGAGTGAAATTGTCGAACAAAATGGCGTCGGTAGCGTCGGAAAAGGAATTATTGCCACGACTTGTTGACGAACAGGGTTTTGCGAACTGGAAATTCAGATTAAGATTGTTGATGGAGGAAAAACAGGTATGGAATGTCATGGAGATAGAAGACACAAACTATTCATCAGAAAATCTCAAGAAAGACGCGAAGGCAAAGAATATCATTGTGCAGTGTATCACAGACAAATATCTGGAAATTGTAAAAAAGTGTAAGACAGCAAAGGAAATGATGAGTCAACTCGAATACACATTTGAAAGGAAAAGCATCTTCAATAAACTACATTTGAAACGAAAGCTGATAGCTCTGAAATGTACTAAAAATGAAAAATTACAAGACTACTTCCTCAAATTTGATAGCTTGCTAAATCAAATTACAGCAGCCGGGTGCACCATAGATGAAATTGACAAAGTATGCTACTTGTTATCTTCCTGCCACCTCAATATGACAATGTTATAACAAGTATAGAGACAAGGACAACTGAAAATTCGAAAGCAATTTTATTGATATCGACTTCGTAAAGGCCAGGTTATTGGACGCTAAGGTGAAAGAGCAAAGTTCTACCGGAGAGCAGCAGCCCCAGACAACGTTCCTGACATGTTTTCGATGTGGTCGTTATGGACATAAAGCACTACACTGTAGAGGACGAGGTCGAGGTCAAGCAACCACTCGAGGACACAGCTTTACGAGAGGAGCGGGTTATACAAGAGGACATGATTATGCGAGAGGACACGGACGAGCAAGAGGGTTTACAAGAGGAACTGGACAAACTCGTGGACACGTTCAAGGAACGAGTGCGATGACCGAAGACAGCATATATGTGTCATTTATAGCAAGTGAGTATGTGTTATCTTCAAGTGATTATAAAAATGACATTAAGTTTATTATTGACTCGGGGGCCAGTCAAAATTTAATCATGGATTCATATGAACAGTATATGACAAATATTCAATATTTAGATAAAGAGATCAAAATTTTTGTAGCGAATGGCCAGTACTTAATTTCTAATAAACGAGGTACCCTAAATGTAATGTACAATAACATACCAATTGATATTGAAGCGCTAATTGTCAAGGGCTTAGCCCACAATTTATTATCTGTTAAAAAAATATTGCAAAAGGGAAATTCTGTCAGTTTTCATGAAAACTCAGTGTCGATTGCTAAGGGTGACATTATTATGTATGGTAAAATGTATAAATAAATAAAATAAAAATAATAAATAAAACATTTAGGAATACTAAATTTACCTAGCTCAAACAAACAATGTGGACCATGTCTAGAAGGAAAATCAACAAGACTTCCATTTGTATCAACACCGAAGCCAAGGTCAAGTTATATCGGAGAATTGTTACACACAGACTTATCGGGGCCAATAAGAACACCTACGTCAAATGATGAAGTTTACTATCACTCGATTATTGATGACTACTCCCATTTTACAGTTGTCTATTTATTAAAAAGGAAAATGAAGCTACAGATCTCCTGATAGGCTATATACAACAGATTGAGACTCAAACCGGAAACAAGGTAAGGAAAATCAGATATGATAATGGCGGCGAATTTAAAAATGATAAAATGTGTAAATACAGCAGAAATAAAGAAATAATATTGCAATTTACGCAGCCTTATTCACCGCAATCCAACGGAACAGCAGAGAGAATGAACCGCACAATATATAATAAAGCGAGAACAATATTGAATGAAACCGGACTACCTAAACACTTGTGGGGAGAAGCTGTAAGGTGCGCAGTATACCAAATAAATAGATGCCCATCTTCAGCCATCAAAAACAGAATTCCAGCAGAGATAATGGTCGGACATAAAGTAGACTTGACAAAACTGAGAGTATTTGGAGCAAAAGCATGGGTGCATACAATACCAAAACAAGGAAAATTTGAAAAGAGAGCAAAAGAAATGAGATTTGTAGGATATGCATTAAATGGATGGAGACTGTGGGATCCAGAAGAGAATCAAATAATAATTTCTAGAGATGTGAGATTTGATGAAAGTGACATAAACATAGAATGTTATAAAGAGAAAGAAAATGAAGAAAGAGAGGTATACAGAGAAAAGGAAGAAGAAGAAATTGAACATGAAGAAGAACAGTCTAGAAAACAAGAAGATGACCAATGTGATGGAGAAGATGACCAAAGGACTTGTAGAAACGAAATGAATACATACAAAACAAGATCAGGAAGAGAAGTACGTAAACCAAAGTTTTTAGAAGAATATGATTTGAACATAGCCTACTGCTTATGTGCTGGTGAACCAGTAAACTATGAAGAAGCGATACAAGACAATGACTGGAAACAAGCTATAAAGAAAGAGCTTGATTCACATAAAAAATTAGGAACTTGGGAAACAGCTGAATTACCAAAAAAGATGCAAAGCGATAGACACAAAGTGGATATTTAGACAGAAACAGGACGGAACAAAGAAGGCAAGATTAGTAGCCAAAGGTTTTCAACAAGAAGGACAAGAAGGATATTATGCACCAGTAGCGAGAATACCAACTATCAGAACCATGCTAAGTCATGCAGTACAAGAAGGACTGACAATAAAACAACTTGATGTACCGAATGCATTTCTAAACGGGGAATTAAAAAATGATGTATTTATAAAGTGTCCAGAAGAAGTCGAACAAGAAGGAAAAGTATTAAAACTAAAAAAGGCACTTTATGGACTAAAAGAAGCGCCAAAGTGTTGGAATGAAATTTTTTGCAAATTTATGACCACAAACGGTTTTACACAATCAAAATATGACTTTTGTCTTTACAAAAATGAGGATACATGGCTATTGATATTTGTGGATGACATTTTGCTAGTTGGAAATGAAAGAATACTAAAGAAGCTGAAAGAAGAATTTAAATTCTGTTAAAACCAATCACTGGAAACTGCAACACCCCGCCGCACTAAGAAAAAAGATGCAGAGCCAGATGTCGACGACATGATAAGAACATATCTAAATAATACAAAAAAAAACCTAGGCAAGATCACGACAGTGTCGAAAACTTGTTTTTGAGTTACGCACAGACATTCAAAAACCTGTCACAGCGGAAGCAAGCCATGCTTAAAGAAGATTTGGCAAAACTGTTTTCCGATGCTGAGCTAAGCGAAATGATACCATCAGAAGTAAATTATTCACCAGCTTATTCTGTTGATTGGAAAATCACGGCCCAGAAAACAAGAATTCTGATACGAATACAACAACAGTAACTGATTATTCATATAATGATACAAATGTAGAACTAGACTAGTAATATGCCACAAGACCTGTCAATTACCGATGTTTTTTTCAGATAGGAACAATCGTTTGTGACGACACGAATATTTACTCCATTCATTTAGATAATGCACAATGTACAAATATTCCCTCAGATAATATTACAGGACAAATTAGTAATATGCCACAGAACTTGTCAAATACGTTGCAGACAGAATTGCCTTCCATATCATTTGATTTTTCTGCAAATAATTGAAAAAGACTACAAATTCAAAAACTTGATAATTAATTATACTACTAACCCTTGAATTGTAACTCTTGCAATGCTGATTTTGTTCATTAAGTATAATAATTTAAAATAAATCAATCATTAAAAACTTACCTTAGACACATTGCGAGTTTTTCTTTAGTAGATATATAGCTGCTCTCCAATTTGTATCGACTTTGTATATTCTTGTACATAGTTTATCATGTAATTCTTCAAAACTTGCCTTTGACATGTGAAAATACATGTAAAAACGATCTTCGTACGTTCCTTTGTTAACACAGTTATGCACAATAAAAGTTCTATTCTATTCTAATTCTTGACACAGGCGGTGATATTCTCCACACTCAAGTCTTTTTTTATTTATTTCATGAACCCATGTCCTTTTCCTTTTTCAGGCTCTACTTTTTAAAATGAGTAAAAACAATAGCTCTTCTTCCGTGTCCGAATTTCCTGACATTTTCAATCACACTGAGTTTTCACAATGCTGTAACGCAACGGCGCGTCTCACGCGAAGAACACGACCCGACCCGCACCCGACCCGCGCCCGTCCTATGTGTGTGTTGGCCTTAAAGCTGATAGACGACCCGCAGCAAAGCACCGTGGTAGTTACAACGCTACCACTGCGATCGAAGTTACTGTTGTTCTGATGGACTAGGATTGCGACAAGCGAGATATTGTGTTGCGAACCTGTGACTATCGCTTGCAACGGATTACCAAAATACACCGGGCATATGATGCTCTTCAGTATCTTTTAATTTACTGTCGTGGCGAGGATGATTACAACTTTGGCCTTTATCATGTTGACCCTGCAACAAGGATGGCCAACTTTGACAAAAAAAAATCGTCATTGCAGTTTTATTCCTACTTGCCACAAATAAGATGCGATCGTATGGCTTATTTACAACGCTTTCGTGGCCTGTTTAGCCAGTTTATAGTTGATATGTACGCAAAAATTTAAACTGAATGTTTAGTGTTTATTCGTACGAATCAAAGGAGACTACGCGCTGAAAATTATGTTGATTTGCAAGATGCTATGCAGCAGGACAACAACGTTGGAGATTTGGGTCGCCTGGTTATTCTACCATCTACTTTTACAGGTGGACCACGCTATATGCATGAGCGCACGCAAGATGCGTTCTGCTACGTAAGGAAGTACGGACGATCAGACCTGTTCATAACGATGACCACCAATCCTAAATGGACAGAAATCACTCAAGAACTGTATGAAGGTCAAGCTTCGTACCATAGACACGACATCGTAGCTAGAGTCTTTCATTTAAAACTGAAACTTATGATGGATCTTCTAACTAAGGAAAATGTATTCGACGTGTCACTACATGTACAATGTGGAATGGCAGAAGAGAGGATTGCCTCACGCACACATTCTTCTATGGCTGCACCCAAAAATACGTCCTATATAATGATGTTGAATTATGTCAATATTTTTCTAATGAGAAGACAATACATGCTACCATTGTTTTATAATTATAGCATTCTTTGGGATAAAATAACTGATAATAAATAGGTATACAAAAGATGAATCATATTATTATTATTCACCTAAGTGGAGCATGATTAACGTCCTACTTATCAAAGCAATTATGAACTAGAAAGATATAGGCAGTAATAATTATTATTAGCATGCATCAAAGTAAATTTAGAAGAAAAACAAATTGTTAAAATGAATAGGTATTAATAAATTAGTTGTCGAGTAATACTTATAAATTACATAAGTTACTTACTGCATTTAAAAAAATGATAATGGATTTTAGCGTGTGTATTTTACATTATTTTAATTCCTAATGTTTCAAACACTGGTCCAAGGCAGAATAGATGGGGATATCTATAGAAATGTTATGAAATATTGATGTTGAACATCATAAGTGCAGAATTTCCTAATCCAAGTGAAGATCCGACTTTGTACGACATCGTAAAAATACATGTTGCACGGTCCTTGCGGGACACCTCTCCCTGTATGCGAGACGGCCGCTGTACTAAAAGATATCCAAAGGCGCAGGTCAATCAGACGATAACAGGCGAAGATGGATATCCATTCTATCGTCGGCGTTCGCCTCAGCATGGGGAATCCCCCATGCTGAGGCGTATGGGGCGCTGATGTAAGAATGCGTGGACAGGAAATCACAGTAGATAATAGATGGGTTGTTTACTCCCCGAGTGCTGTCAAAAGTTTTTCAGGCTCACATAAACGTCGAAATGTGCAACAGCGTCGAATCAATAAAATACATATGTAAATACATTAATAAAGGCAGCGACCAAGCAACTTTTGCGATGAGAAGCAATGGTCGAGACGAAGTTACACAATACCAATCAGGGCGATACATAAGCTCATCAGAAGCCGTGTGGCGTAGTTTAAGTTTTCCGATACATGAAAGACACCCCTGTCATGCAGCTTGATGTCATTTGGAGGGCGGCCAACGTATATATTTTGACTCAATTAATGTGAGGGAGCATTTGGAAAGCCCAAGGCAAACCTCACTGTAGGCCTTTTTCCGGTTATGTGAAACGGATGCCTTCGCTAAGACACTTTTGTAGGAAGAAGTGCCTGATTACTATACGTACAATAAGCAACAAGGTGTTTTTGATCGCCGGAAAAGAAGTGCTGCAGTCGATGGCATCCCCGGTGTTTTCAAAGAGCATGTCTTGGGAAGGGTATATACAGTGCATCCGAACAACACTCAATGTTATTATTTGCGCTTGCTTTTGCATACAGTACGTGGCCCAACTTCGTTCACCGTCCTGCGAAGCAAGCCAAAAAATTAAAAGACCAAAAGTGTCGAGACCAATTGACGATGTAAGGTACGACGGAATGGGGCACCTGCCCATTTTTGAAATTAAAGGTATAAAGGTATGTGCAAAACTGGCCAAGCCAGTGTTTGTTGCATTAAATGTAAAGTCCGTTTGTGTCTGACGTAAAACAGGAACTGTTTCTATGATTTTCATAATAAAATTTGATCTTTTGTTTTATTATTCCTCTCAATACCCTAATTTGACAATGTATTCATGTGGATACAGTTTCAAAAGACAACAGTTCGCTTAAGCCGCGTTGACACGATCAGAGCCAGCTCGGACCGAGTGAACTCGGATACCTACTCGGACGCAACTCGGATTGTAGCAACCTCTAATCCGAGCCCACTCGGACGACGGCGTCCGATCTAAGTAGACTCGGACCGTGTTCTACTCATCCGAGCTAGTTCGTACACGAGTTGGAAAACAAAATGGCGGCTAATAACAACAACCAAGAGTCTCGTGCGAAAAAAAAGTGGTCTGAGCGTGAAACAAGTAGATTTGTTGAACTGTACGAATCAGAAAAGGTTCTCTGAAACGGACGGTAGAAGGACTACAAAAATAAAAATGCCAGGAACGCAGCCGTGCAGCGTCTAATACGAAGTATTGATTTGAATATCACTGTCAACGATGTAAACAAAAAAATCAACAACATTCGGAGCACTTATATCCAAGAGAAAGCAAAAAGGTTAGGTTCAAAAATACATAATGACAGACTTGAAACAGATGACTGGACTTGTTTTTTTTTTTTTTTTAAATATACATATTATTAATTTGTTCTTGTAGGTCCCAGTGGAACATGCGCAAATTACTTGCCATGTTGGGCACAGATGCACAGTGTATCCAATTTGCCGAGAACCAAGGACTCCTCCCAACAGAAAAGCTGTGCATCTATCACAGACGCCCCATGTCGCTGCGTACTACAGTGAACTCAGGAAATTGGGAATATTCAGGTGCACCAAGAGTAGGTACGTGCCGTAATAAGACGCAGAGCAGAGCGATTGGTATTTGGTTCGAAAATGCTCGCCTCACTGTTAGTCTCATATTTCATATTATGTACATGTTCAGTCAAAATTATACATATTTACAAGTCCAAAGAGTGACAGCCAGAGAAGGTGAGACAGTGATATCGACAGGCACCATTGCAGACTGGTACTCGTACTGCAGAGAAACAATAGTTGTATGTGAGGTAGAGCACTCAGAAGCCCAAAGCAAAATTGGTGGCCCGGGAAATACAGTCCAAATTGATGAATCAAAGTTTGGTAAGAGAAAATACAATAGAGGAAGACCACTGGATCTTAGGCATGATCGAAGATGGTAGTGATGATCTGTGATTAGAGATGTGTCGCGACAATGAGAAATCAGAAATATTGGTGCCACTCATACAAAAGCATGTTGCGGAGGGCAGTCAAATGCGCAGACTTTTGGAGAGCGTATGACTGCCTTCCCCAGTATAGATATATTCATAAAAAAGTAAACCATAGCGACCCTGTAAATCGGTTTGTGGCACTAGACGGGACACACATAATGAATTGAGAGCTATTGACGATATTTAAAAATGATGTTCAACAAGGACCAGTATAAAAGTAATTGCACCGACTGGTTGATCGAATATTTGTGGAGAAGAAAAATAAGTTAATTTAAAGGATCCCTTTTTAGAATTAGTCAAAGCTACAAAATATGTTTATAGAATTGAATAAATGTCTGTTTATAATAATAAAAAATTGTTTTATTACAACGCCCCGAAGTCCTTCCGCTAACAGATATTAATCGGATATAGGTAGATAACAGTAAGAATGACATTATGTTGCATTACTATTTACTACATAGAACTCTGTAGTAGAGATTGCAAACCGGGCCCGCCCGGGCCCGGTGCCCTTTTAGGCACCCACGGCGCCTGGCCATTCTTACCGGGCCCGGTCACTGGACCCGGTAAGTATGCCGCGGTTGAATTCTGAAAACGATTCGCTTCAATCACAACCGACATTGACCCTAATATAAGAATTGAAAAACAAATTTAAGAAGAAAAAGAATTTAGTAAAAAGATAAATCCGGGACACAACAATGACTTAGAAAAGACTTTAAAAAATGAGACGAGTCAGTATGAAGCTGAAGGCAAGATAGGTCACTATTTAACTTTTACCCAAGACTACATGATGTCCATAAAACCAACCAGTGTTGAAGCTAAGAGAGTTTTTTCGGCGCCAGGGTATATCTGCAGTCTATGGTAACTCTCTGGGATAAAATAAGGCGGTGTGATGTAATTGTTATAATAGAAAGTATAAAATAAAACTATAAAAAGTGAAGAGAACTCGTTTAATTATCTTAAGAAGATCTACAGAATTCTCAGTACCGACAGTTACTGAAAAGAAAAATCTAAAAAAGGGCAGGGTAGGGAAAAATCAAAAAAAGAATTCCCGCAAATGCAACAAAATACCCAGTCCAGAGATTGAAAATGTACCAGTTCCCCTTAACTCTTTGGTTTGGTCCTCATATATTCTTCCTATCATGAAATAAATACACTAAAGTTGTTGTTTCTCTTCTTCTTTTTTCATTTCACCCCAAAAGTCGACTCACAAAAAGACTAAGTCCTCGTCAAAACACCACATTAAACGAAGCAAGAAGTGAGTTCCCTTTTTTTTGCAACCGGATCTTGGCTGTTATAGAGTACCTAATCATATGGGCTCACACCACCCTGGGCTCATAAAAAGTTCTTTAAACTTGCCATTTCTTTAACATTCTGTTCAGAAAATTGTTCCGATGCAATGTCATTTACGTCCGCTGAACGCACCGATGGCAAATCATATGGGAGGTAGCTGGGAAAGTATGACTCGTGTCCTTAAAGTTCATCTTCGGCGAACTATAAGAGACGCTCTACTCACTTATGAGGAATTAGTCACGGTCGCTACCCAAGTTGAGGCGATGCTCAACTCTAGACCCTTAACCCCACTGAGCTCTGATCCCGCAGAGCCTGAAGCTCTAAAACCGGCACATTTTTTACTCTAGGTCCGCTGGATTAATTTCACTCTGACCCGCTCATAGATTCCGTAGATTTAGTCCGCAACAAACGGTTAATCACGACATCCTTCAGAGATACTGGAATCGTTGGAGGCGTGAATATCTTAACCCTTAAATGCATAAAGTAGTAAAACTGCAACATACCATTCAAACGACCATAAAATTATTAGTATGAGTTCAATGCATGCTGTTGCAGGATTATTACTATCATGGTGATATATTTAATCGAGTGGCAACACACTTTTTTTCTTCACGACTGTCAAATTTAAATTGATTTTGACAAATCAAAGCCGATCGTAATTTTGGAGCGGATGAAAATTGTGTATTTGCTTTGCAGTGTAATTATTTGGTTTTCGAAGGTACGTTCAAACAAAATTAGTTATTTTACGTAATAATTCATCTTCTTTTCAGTACAATTTATAAGTTATAAAAAAAACTTTTGGTGTGTTCGGAAATTTTGTTTATTTTGTTGTTGTAAATCTGCAACAATATGCATTTACTAGAAAATGTCCCTGTTTAGTTACTAACTATCACTTTTATTGGTTTTCAGATGCCATACTTGAATCAAAAGCAAATAGAAGAGTATTTAGCTCTAATAAATGATGGAGAGATTTCGGAAGATGATCTTGAGGACTCGGATACAGAAGGTAATGAGAATTTTTATGAAAATAGAGACGATTTGCTTCACGATCTTGAGAGTCCATTAGAAGAGGAAAATGATGACCCCGATAATGATCCATTCATGGCAGGAGACCCGCCATTGATAAATGAAGCTACAGCAAATGATCAAGTGAAAGTGAGCTAAGAAAGTTTATGGCGATACTGATATACATGTCTGTTATAAAATATCCCAATGTACGGCTATACTGGTCAAATACTGTAGGTTTTCAACCAATCAAGGACATAATGACTGTCAACCGATTTGAGACTATTCGTAGATTTCTACATTTCAACAATAACGAGAAACATTTACCCAAGGAACACCCACAACATGATAGGCTCCATAAGATAAGGCCTATAATTAGCCATCTAAATGAGAAATTTGCTTTAGTTTCTATGGAACAAAAACTCTCAATTGATGAACAGATGTGTGCCACAAAAGTGGCACACTTCATGAAGCAGTATTTACCTAATAAGCCCCATAAGTGGGGGTTTAAATTATATGTGATGTGCAGCGTGAAAGGTTATGCTCATAAATTTGAAATATATACTGGCCAAGAGAATGAACGGCTTCCAGATGAACCAGATTTTGGGCCAGTGGGAAATGTTGTAGTCCGGCTTGCTAGAGGTGTCCCAAGGCATATAAATCATATAATTTATTTTGATAATTTTTACACCTCTGTACCTTTAGTTACCTATCTTGCCAAACAAGGAATCTATAGCCTAGGTACTGTGCAATCTAACAGGCTAGTGAACTGCAAACTGCCGGACAAAAAAACAATGATGAAGAAATCTGTTCCTCGTGGAACTTATGAAGAGCAGATGACTGAATTTGACGGTATTGATTTGACAGCAGTTACTTGGAAGGACAATAAAGTTGTAACTTTTCTATCTTCATATGTTGGAGCTGAACCTGTGGGCCAAGTAGAAAGATTTGACAAGGCAAATAAGACTAGAATTAAAATTTCATGCCCACATATAATAAAGGAATATAATGCCCATATGGGCGGAGTGGACCTAATGGATAGCTTTATTGGGAGGTACCGAATTGCAATGAGAAGCCGAAAGTGGTATCTTCGTATCTTTTACCACTTATTGGACATGACGGTAATAAATTCTTGGCTTGTGTATAAAAATTTAAAAACAACTGAAGCCAATTCATCAGTTCTAAACCTATGTAACTATAGACTGGAACTAGCTGAGGTATTAGCCAAAGTAAATAACTCATTTGAACTCTGCAACAAAAGAGGAAGGCCAAGTACCAGCAACAGTGTTGAAATGGAAATACAAGCAAAAAAAAGGAGAGGACCAGCTCAACATATTCCTCCTAAGGACATAAGGACTGATAATGTTGGTCACTGGCCTGGTAATTGTGTTCGCAGCAGATGCAAAATGCCTGGATGCAAGGGATACACGCAAAACAGGTGTGAGAAGTGTGGAGTAGCTCTTTGTCTTACCACAACCAAAAATTGTTTTAAAAATTTTCATATGTAGTTATTGTCTAGTGAGTGCATAGTGTTGTAGTTCTGCAACAAATGGTTTTTAATAAAAATAGCTATGAAAATAAAAAAAACTATTTTTTTTATTATTTTTCCCTAAATCAGCATATTCATGGCTCCAAAATATTTTTTTTCTCGGTCTAAAAATAAAATCATGCATAAAATCATGCATTTAAGGGTTAACATACTCCAAACTCGTGCCAAGTAGAACACCAAATCTAACCCGGTAACTAAAGGTACTGTATAGTTCTTCTTAACCCCCCCCCAATGAAGGCGACTTGTTTTAAGATTTTTACCGAAGGCTCCCCAATGGGCGGGACCTGACCAGAACCGGGACCTACAGTTTAATATAACTTCCTAACATCGTAGAATTCAGTTGCAGTAGTGTCAGTTATTAGGCCACCCGAAGGCTCCCGGTTGTGTGGGACCGGACCAGAACCGGGACCTACAGTTTAATATCACTTACGAAACATTGTAGCGTTCAGTTGCAGTAGTGAGTTATAAGGCCACCCGAAGGCTCCCGATTGTGCGGGACCGGACCAGAACCGGGACCTACAGTTTAATATAACTTCCGAAACATTGTAGCGTTCAGTTGCAGTAGTGAGTTATAAGGCCACCCGAAGGCTCCCGATTGTGCGGGACCGGACCAGAACCGGGACCTACAGTTTAATATAACTTCCGAAACATCGTAGTTTTTTATTTTTTATTATATAATATTTGTTTATTTATTGATTATAGGCGAGAAGCATAAGCTGATCTGCCTATATCAGTGTCAAAATTTAGTAGGGGGAGAGGGTACACCCCCTCCCCCCCTTCCCAAACCCCCATGAAGGAGACTTGTTTTAAGATTTTTACCGAAGGCTCCCCAATGGGCGGGAGCGGACCAGAATCTGGACCTACAGTTTAATATAACTTCCAAAATATCGTAGCGTTTAGTTGCAGTAGTGTCTGTTATAAGGCCACCCGAAGGCTCCCGACTGTGTGGGACCGGACCAGAACCGGGACCTACAGTTTAATATAACTTCCGAAACATTGTAGCGTTCAGTTGCAGTAGTGAGTTATAAGGCCACCCGAAGGCTCCCGATTGTGCGGGACCGGACCAGAACCGGGACCTACAGTTTAATATAACTTCCGAAACATTGTAGCGTTCAGTTGCAGTAGTGAGTTATAAAGCCACCCGAAGGCTCCCGATTGTGCGGGACCGGACCAGAACCGGGACCTACAGTTTAATATAACTTCCGAAACATTGTAGCGTTCAGTTGCAGTAGTGAGTTATAAGGCCACCCGAAGGCTCCCGGTTGTGTGGGACCGGACCAGAACCGGGACCTACAGTTTAATATAACTTACGAAACATCGCAGAATTCAGTTGCAGTAGTGTCAGTTATTAGGCCACCCGAAGGCTCCCGGTTGTGTGGGACCGGACCAGAACCGGGACCTACAGTTTAATATCACTTACGAAACATTGTAGCGTTCAGTTGCAGTAGTGAGTTATAAGGCCACCCGAAGGCTCCCGGTTGTGTGGGACCGGACCAGAACCGGGACCTACAGTTTAATATCACTTACGAAACATCGTAGTTTTTTATTTTTTATTATATAATATTTGTTTATTTATTGATTATAGGCGAGAAGCATAAGCTGATCTGCCTATATCAGTGTCAAAATTTAGTAGGGGGAGAGGGTACACCCCCTCCCCCCCTTCCCAAACCCCCATGAAGGAGACTTGTTTTAAGATTTTTACCGAAGGCTCCCCAATGGGCGGGAGCGGACCAGAATCTGGACCTACAGTTTAATATAACTTCCAAAATATCGTAGCGTTTAGTTGCAGTAGTGTCTGTTATAAGGCCACCCGAAGGCTCCCGACTGTGTGGGACCGGACCAGAACCGGGACCTACAGTTTAATATAACTTCCGAAACATTGTAGTGTCAGTTGCAGTAGTGAGTTATAAGGCCACCCGAAGGCTCCCGATTGTGCGGGACCGGACCAGAACCGGGACCTACAGTTTAATATAACTTCCGAAACATTGTAGCGTCAGTTGCAGTAGTGAGTTATAAGGCCACCCGAAGGCTCCCGATTGTGCGGGACCGGACCAGAACCGGGACCTACAGTTTAATATAACTTCCGAAACATTGTAGCGTTCAGTTGCAGTAGTGAGTTATAAGGCCACCCGAAGGCTCCCGGTTGTGTGGGACCGGACCAGAACCGGGACCTACAGTTTAATATAACTTACGAAACATCGCAGAATTCAGTTGCAGTAGTGTCAGTTATTAGGCCACCCGAAGGCTCCCGGTTGTGTGGGACCGGACCAGAACCGGGACCTACAGTTTAATATCACTTACGAAACATCGTAGTTTTTAATTTTTTATTATATAATATTTGTTTATTTATTGATTATAGGCGAGAAGCATAAGCTGATCTGCCTATATCAGTGTCAAAATTTAGTAGGGGGAGAGGGTACACCCCCTTCCCCCCTTCCCAAACCCCCATGAAGGAGACTTGTTTTAAGATTTTTACCGAAGGCTCCCCAATGGGCGGGAGCGGACCAGAATCTGGACCTACAGTTTAATATAACTTCCAAAATATCGTAGCGTTTAGTTGCAGTAGTGTCTGTTATAAGGCCACCCGAAGGCTCCCGACTGTGTGGGACCGGACCAGAACCGGGACCTACAGTTTAATATAACTTTCGAAACATTGTAGTGTCAGTTGCAGTAGTGAGTTATAAGGCCACCCGAAGGCTCCCGATTGTGCGGGACCGGACCAGAACCGGGACCTACAGTTTAATATAACTTCCGAAACATTGTAGCGTCAGTTGCAGTAGTGAGTTATAAGGCCACCCGAAGGCTCCTGATTGTGCGGGACCGGACCAGAACCGGGACCTACATTTTAATATAACTTCCGAAACATTGTAGCGTTCAGTTGCAGTAGTGAGTTATAAGGCCACCCGAAGGCTCCCGATTGTGCGGGACCGGACCAGAACCGGGACCTACAGTTTAATATAACTTCCGAAACATTGTAGCGTTCAGTTGCAGTAGTGAGTTATAAGGCCACCCGAAGGCTCCCGATTGTGCGGGACCGGACCAGAACCGGGACCTACAGTTTAATATAACTTCCGAAACATTGTAGCGTTCAGTTGCAGTAGTGAGTTATAAGGCCACCCGAAGGCTCCCGATTGTGCGGGACCGGACCAGAACCGGGACCTACAGTTTAATATAACTTCCGAAACATTGTAGCGTTCAGTTGCAGTAGTGAGTTATAAGGCCACCCGAAGGCTCCCGATTGTGCGGGACCGGACCAGAACCGGGACCTACAGTTTAATATAACTTCCGAAACATCGTAGCGTTCAGTTGCAGTAGTGAGTTATAAGGCCACCCGAAGGCTCCCGATTGTGCGGGACCGGACCAGATTCGGGACCTACAGTTTAATATAACTTCCGAAACATCGTAGCGTTCAGTAGCAGTAGTGTCAGTTATTAGGCCACCCGAAGGCTCCCGATTGTGCGGGACCGAACCAGAACCGGGACCTACAGTTTAATATAACTTCCGAAACATTGCGGCGTTCAGTTGCAGTAGTGAGTTATAAGGCCACCCGAAGGCTCCCGATTGTGCGGGACCGTACCAGAACCGGGACCTACAGTTTAATATAACTTCCGAAACATTGCGGCGTTCAGTTGCAGTAGTGAGTTATAAGGCCACCCGAAGGCTCCCGAATGTGCGGGACCGGACCAGAACCGGGACCTACAGTTTAATATAACTTCCGAAACATTGTAGCGTTCAGTTGCAGTAGTGAGTTATAAGGCCACCCGAAGGCTCCCGATTGTGCGGGACCGGACCAGAACCGGGACCTACAGTTTAATATAAGTTCCGAAACATCGTAGCGCAAGTTTTTTATTATGTAATATTTATTTATTTATTGATTATAGGCGAGCAACATAAGGTGATATGCCTATATCACACTGTCAAAATTTAGTATTTATCTGTTAAGATTATCTTCTTCACTCTTATCTATCAGTCCAGTTTCTTTTTAAACGCATTTATGGATTTCGATGCGACCACATCCTAAGGCAACCTGTTCCAATTAAAAACGACTCTGTTGTTGAGGATGTGGTGTGCAGTGTTGGTCTGTGATGGCGCAGGCCACAGTAGGGTTTTGTGACGTTTGCTTTCTCTTGTGTGTTTCTTTTAGTGAGTAGATACCGTGTATGTCAGGAAGGTTGTAGAACCTATGAGTTTTAATCAAGTCACCGCACAACCGTCGTTCTTCCAGAGTAGTAAGCCGCAGGGCTTTTGATCTTTCTTTATAGGGCTTGCGACGAAGAGCACATGGTATTTTGGTGGCTCTTCTTTGAACACTTTCAAGTAGGTCAATATCCTTTTTGAAATAGGGGCTCCAAACTAGTAGGCTTGCTTTTGAGCGTTACCCCGCCTGTTGTTATGCGAAGACGCAGTCTACGATGGAGCACGCTTGCCTAGAAGAAACTGATTCACTTGCGATTAGAAGACACCCAGGTAGCAGTTTGCTCAATAAAAATCAAATCAAAATGCTCAGTACAGGTCGCTCCTGAATTGATATCCACCATGAAGCAGTGCCTCTTCATGCCCACTCTGGCAGTCCGATAGAAAAATGGGCTGGAGGTAATGGAGGATCATAGAGCCGATGCATATTCTCCGAAATTTATCTGATAAAAAACTGATAGACTAAGAAGCTTAGTCTGAATTAGGTATCCGTTGCTGGCGAGCGTTTTGATACGTTTCTAAATAGACTCCTACGTCCCAAGGTAATACTTGGAGTTGCTCAGTTGTAGTAGCTATCTTGTTCAATTGAAAATGCCAATTTCCCTTCTAGAGGCCAATGTTGCATAACTTTGCCCATTTTTATGGGAAGCCACAAGAATATTATAGCAGGAGCTCAAGTCAGCCCTGAAGTACCCGGCTTCAAATAAATCTCTTCTGTAGACCATTCTGTCAGTAAACTCATTATATCGCGACTGGCACATTTTGCATCCATATCTCTCATACAATTCAATCTCTCCGTTATATGTTTCCCAAAGAACCAATAGCTTTGCTCTGGGTAAGATTTCCGGACCAACGGCTTCATAGCTTTGATTAGATCATCCAGCACTTGAACACATTTACTGGATTTTGCTTTAGGTTTGTGACGAGGCCTGTCGGTGCGTTCAGCTCTTTGCCTAATGTTGACAATGACGTCTTCCATTTCTGAATATGTTTCTTCTTTAACTTTGAATGCAAGATGCTCGTAATTTGGATAGTTCTGGAAAAGAAAAAGGTATTGTAAGTTACAGAAACTGCAAGCTCTATGTGATAAATCTGTTTCCAAAAAATTCTGTTAAATCTGTTTTGTTTTTGGCGAACAATTTGTGACATTCATAGCTGAATGAATTTGTTTTGAAAGAGAGTGCTTAAGGTTGTATGTTTCAGTTAAGGCAGGAAATTCAAATTTCAGTTAATTGTTTTTGTCCTTGTAGCTAGGCCGGGTAATTATTGTTAAATGACAAAAATTAATGATGAATGATGTGTTTGCGCAAATCGTTGGTAGTTCTTTACACTTGCAGATATTTATCAGTAACTCACCATTTTACTTACATTTGTCAATACCATTAGAAACCACAACAACAAGTCCTAGAAACAGCAAAAGTTTGTTTATTGACAAATTTAAGTAATAATTCAAATGTTTTTATTCCGGACAACATGATCCATGCTTATAACTAAAAAACTTTAAAAGCAATAATGTGCATTAGACATATATAGCTTTACATAATATCAATTTGTGCAAAAATCATGATCGTTTACAATAATTACCCGGCCTAGCTACAAGAACATAAAAACAATCTAAAATTTGAATTTCCCGCTATAGGGGAAACATACCACCACTGGTCATGTCTACTTCAAATATATGCAAAAGTATGTTTATTTACCAGTTTTTCCATTTTCCACATAGACAATGATATACTTTTGCAGAGATATGAATAGAGGGTTGGAGATTGACACGGGAGTTTTCTCTGCACCTCTGTTACCCTTTTCATCGCTGGCTGAACCGATCTCGATAAAATTTTGAGTGACAGTAACAAAACCAATATTGCAATTTCTAGAATAATCCACCTAAGTCATAAGTCAAGTTATGTCCTGGTTAAATGGTAGCATGCCTCATGAAAGGAAACTAGTTCACAAATGAGGTTGCAAGACTATTAGATCTTTTTTGTTGTGGCTCTGAAGCATCTATGCTGGCAAAGTAGCAAACCACAACATGGTGCATAGAAATTTTCCTTATAGTCATGTTGGTGCTTTTTAGTGCTGATGGCATGGATGTTCCGAACACACCCTCACATTATTATTTTTTTATAAAAAGATAAGCAAACAAGCATGCGGTCTGTGTGATGGTATGCAGAAACCGCCCCCATGGACACCTGCAACACTAGCGGTGTTGACGGTGCTTTGCTTTGCCCGGAGAGGTAGTTTTAGACACAATTTTTTAATAGCTCCATGTTGAAGCTCAGCGAGACGTCTTCAGGGGGGGTTATATACAGGGTTACGCATATACCCTTTGCTAAGTCAAAAGGAAGTCAATATACTCATCATTATAAAAAGAAATACTATGGGACCTGAAATCAGCTAAAGAATCTACTGTTCCATACATTTGTCGAGTGTCAATGACCGTTTTCTACGGAACAGCAGTTTTTTTTAGGTTTGGGCCATAGTAAGTAAAAGTTGTTCATAATTATGAGTACAATGATCTGCTTTTATACCGACTTTCAAAAAGGAGGAGGTACTATGTTCGTCTGTATGTATTTTTATTATTATTTTTTTGCCTTAGAACAGTCTATATGCGTAACCCTGTATATGAACTCTGAAAACATTTTTTAAGTATAAAAATACAAGATGCACAAACCTCATAGTGAGCATCATCTTTTCTTGGCACTTCTCGAAGGAACTGTAGAGGCTTCCAGAGAGGCCAGCACGGGACATAGATGTCTGTGCTCGAGGCAGCAGTTAGCCGGGACCGGTCTACTTTACGCAGATGCTGGAAATTGAAAGAAAACATCTATCTATATATCTACATAGTATAAAAGAAGTTTCGCATATGTCTGTCTGTACACCCGCTAACTCTTCCTAAACCACGCAACATATTTTGATAGTGTTTTACCATCAGTTAGATGATTTTTCACAGAGTTTTAAATATCTACATAATATAAAACGAAGTCACTTTTTTACGTCTGTCTGTCTGTATATTGGCTAACCCTTCTAAAGCCACAGATCTAATGTATTTTGATACGGTTTTCACCATCCGTTAGATATTTTTTCATGAAAGATTTATATGTATAATGAAACCTAATTACGTTTTTATGTAAGTAGAACACAATATTTTGCAATCAAGTCGCTGAAAGATAAATTTACATGGCTTACGTTCATGGTTCTGTTTCACATAAGGACAGTGCCTAATAGCGACACCAGTAAAAGTCCCACAGAGATGCTAAATGGACGAAGGTACAGAACAGCATCCAGAGAACTTGCCAACATGGGCAGACACTCAATTAGAAACAGGGGCACAAATGCCACCAGCTAGGCATTTTCAGCTCGGGCAACCTGTTTTTTACACTTGTATGGACCCGGCAGGAAATGACAGAGGCACAGTATATAAGGCCCGAGCGCATAAAGGGTCAGGACGGAAGGTGGAGAATTGCATAACCGACACGCGAACCAAATGCTGGTGCGAGCTACACGCCAGGGAACATCTGTACATCGGTACAGATGTTAAAGATCAAGGAGGGTTATCTTGGGATTGTCTAGACAAAGATATGGATCAAGCATCTCCAGAAGAGGTGCCTCCTAAAATACCCTAGCTTGTGGCAAATCATTGGTATATAAAGTGAAAGTATGTGTGAAGATATATTGTATATAAATAGTGTTTACCTTCAGTATTTTTTATGATTTAATATTGTGATGAGGGTACCTACATTATAAGTAATAAAGTTGGTATTCGACTCGACTTAATGGCGTTTACTTTAGTACCCATTAGATATGGCTTGGTACTGCACATGCTATCACAAATGCCAGTTCAATTGTAACTGAAGGCGATTAGGCCCGTGGTCTTTATTTGTACCGTCCATGTAAAGTTCGTCCTGTATCATCCCACTATTTCCTTACATCAATGTTGAACCGAGTTTAATAGCACCAGAAGCTTGTCAAATATATTTAATGTGTTTTTTTTAGTTCCTCCTACAAACAAACAGTCTTCAATAGAGTGATTTAATACCATATGTAGGTACCAGCTATGTAATAGGGAGAATTATGTGCGTAATAAATACCACGCAATTTCTGGAAGCCCCAGTGAGTTTTATTTGGAGGTTACCTATTTTGTTCGTAATTTCTAGAAACTGGGAATAGGGCAAGTTTCTAGAAATTACGCACAAAATGACAAGACATAGTGTTCCGTGGACAAGACAGTGACACTCACCTGTGAATCCTCGGCCCAGCTTGGCGGCAAACTCTGCATAGGCTTTATACTTCTGCTGGATATGGTGATTAGTGTTTCCCACAGGCTTCCAGATAAATTCCCTTTCGCGTATGAAATCGACGAGCTCCATTTCTAGTTTGCGTGTCCAGTAACCTTTTATCGTTTTTGGCATTTTTGACGATGGATTTTTACTTTGACAGAAACATCACAATGTTGAGATGAATTGAACGGCAAGCTAAGGACTTGTAGTAAAATTTGAACTAGGTAACTTCTAGTCTACAAAATAATAATATATTTTACGATTCCTATACTTTTGTGTGTTGTATTGTAAGCAAAAAGAAAGCAAGCACAGCACGCACAGACAAGCCAAGACTTGTTATAAATTTTTTCATGACCATGGATACAAAGTCCTTCGGTCGTAATATTAATAAATAATAATCCACCATTATTATGGCGGCTCCACATTAGTGCCGTGAAGCTCCGAGAACAAGCGTGAACGTGAATGTGGAGGGTTTTCGCGGGGTTCACGCGCGTTCACGCCTGTTCCCCGATCAGATTCGGTATTTTGTCCCGCGACAAAGGGTTCGCGGCCCCTTCGCGCGGCGTTCACGCGTACACATCCACATTCACGGCCCCGCGCCAGTTTACTTCTTGTTTACTCCGGTCTATAAAGGCGTACGGACGTCATCTACCATCTTCTTTTTTTCCAACGCTTTTTAATAACTTTCTTGTTTTGGACGTCTAAATAGTAATATGTTGCCACAGCAAACAAAGTTATTGCAGCAGCAGATTCTACGTCCATTTCGCGGCGGGTTTCACGAACGACTGTGAACATCCCGTGAATGTGGAGGGCACGACATGTGCCGAGAATTCACGCCGTGAATTCGCGCGTGAATTCACGGCACTAATGTGGAGCCGCCATTACACATTAACATTCGAAAACACACAAGTTTAGGAGAATAATACAACGAAACGACATGTTATTTCCACGTTGGCGCCAAAACTCAGAAGCCAAGACGAACAATCAGTGTTTCCACTTTAAATTTTGGTTTGTCCCTGTTTTTATTTATTTTTATTTATTTATATATGTCGCCGCAAGAAGGAATCGGGCGACATCGGCTACCTTCGTGTACCTTCGTCACCGAGTCATTTGCACTACGTTTAGTTTTAAGGCTTAATTTTTGATCATGACCAATTTGTCAGCTAAACCCTAAAGTTAAAATACAATTGCGTTGTGTTCAATTCAAATCTTTAAATCGGCAATAAAGTGTAAATAAGTGCTGTTTGACTAGATCCGAAAGTCGCTTCAAGTAAGTTTACTTTGATTAGTACTTGCGATGTGTTATCACTGATTTATTGATTGTAAATTAGCTTCATAATTCTAGTAGCTAATTATAAAAGCCTTCTGCTATGTGATTGTAATTTGAATAGCTAGTTCTAATAGTTTCAAGCCGCTACTAGCGCCGCCTAGTTATATCCTGTGATTTACTTTAGTACTTGCAATGTGATAACACTGCTTTATTGACTGTAAATAAGCTTCATAATTCTAGTAACTATTTATAAAAGCCTTCTGCTTAGTGACTGTAATTTTAATAGCTAGTTCTAATAGTTTTCAAACCGCCACTAGCGCCGCCTACACACATTTCCTATGAAACTTCACCACCGTTTTAGTAGGCGTGCGAAATGGCGGTGAGGAATGATTAGGACTAGCGACTGGACTTTACTTTGTGCTGGTGCTTCAAGGTGAACACATTGTAAGTAGACCCTGGCTATATTTCAATAAAATTACTTGCTATTCCAGTGTTCTCTTCTGCTTTTATTTCAAATTAATCCCAGCGAGTGTTTTAAATACCTTCATTTAGTTTTGCGAGTTGACTAAATAGGTAGATAGTCCAATCGCTATAGTTTAGCTAGTGATTTCAATTTGGAGTTCTAAACCATGTTTGTTTAGCTTTGCATATCAAATTATCATTAGGTAAGAGTAATTATCAGCACAGCAGAGCCGATGGTCGGTACGACCAGCGGTTTTGCACTTTAAAAAAAGTTCTAGTTAGTCTCCACTCCGACATCAGAAGTGGGATGGAATCCAACGAACCCTCTCTGTCCGTTTATTACGTTTCAGATTATCCTGATCACACACCGACAAGAGCAGCAACGATCTCTGAGATGGATACCCCCGACCTAAACCAATCGGCGCCTGCCGCATCGAGTCCAGACGCGTCTACGTCATGCGCAGCGACGAGCTACGTACCAGCGGACCCGATGCCGACACCACCTCCTCTGTTGCTACAGTCTGGTAATGTACCACCAGAATTTTTCTCACATATGATGACAATGATGCAACATATGAGCGAGCGGCTATTAACGCAACAGAAATCATTCGATAAAGTGAAGATCACAGACGTATTTCTACCTTCATACGACCCGGATGCCAACATTGGAGTTCGCGAGTGTTGTAACCACATATCTACGGCTAAAAGTACGTACAACCTTTCTGATTATGATATCCGGATGAAAGTGACTAGCCTGCTAAAAGGACGAGCCAAAATATGGGCTGGTAATTGGCTAGTTACAACATCAACCTGGGAGGAGCTACGAGAAAACATAGTCACTACATTTGAACCAGAAAATCGTTACTCGCGGGATGTACTCCGGTTTAGAGAACATTCCTACGATTCTTCTAAGGACATTGCAGAATTCCTGTCTCAATCATGGCTGCTGTGGAGGCGCGTGACGAAGGATAAGCTCAACAATAATGATGCTGTGGAGGCGGTGATTGGAACGGTGAGTGACGAACGTCTCCGCATTGAACTAATGAATGCCAGAGCTACCTCGGTGCCTGAACTGATATCTGTTGCCTCTTCCATTCGCGTTAAACGCTTAAATCAATGTAGTACTAGTCAACCGCCCCTAAAACGTCCAAAAGTTGATAGCGGGAACCCCCTTTATTGCACTTTTTGTAAAAGAAACGGCCATACTTTGAATATTTGTCGCAGTAGAAACGATTCAAATGCTCAGCCAATTGATAAAAGTTCCGTGATGCCATCCACAACATTACCAAGGTCAACAAGTGAAAATTTTTGTTCGTTTTGCTCAAAACCAGGTCACACTTTTGACACTTGTTATCGTCGGGAAAAACTGATAGTTTCTAATGTAAATTCAATACATAGAGATAGGTCGTCTACCTAGAATAAAATGCGTATTTACGTCGGTAATGAAGTTGTAGATACCGTCTTCGATAGTGGCGCGGAATGCTCAGTAATAACGTGCTTCAGTTTCTAATAGATTACCCGGGTGTAGAAGTCAGTCGGTTAATTAATTGTGCGGAATAGGTTCTTTCCCAGTGGTTTCCACAAGTACCCTCACAACAGTTTGCGTTATTAACGGCATTAACGTCGAGATCTTGTTTTATGTCCTGCCAGATTACGAAATGACGTCAGACGTTTTTTGATTGGTGCAAACTTGCTTCACGAGACCGGTCTCGGTGTTATAGTGACTAAAAACAGCGCAAATTTTTCTCTATCTCGTGTTATGCACGTACGATCGAATAGTCGTCTATTTGAAAATTATTGTTATTTAACCACGACCTGACGAACAAATCTGACATTGACGAACTGATGATATTCTCATATTACCCGTAACTTTGCTAGTGGATTTGCATACTTGGAACTAATTCTATTTGCGTTATACGAGTCTGGCTTCTCGATAAATATTGAAAAGTGTCACTTTTTCAAGCGGTCCATTGAGTACCTCTGTAACGTAGTTGAAAACGGGCAGGTTCGTCAGTTTCAAAAAAAAAAAAAAGTTGGAAACTTGTAAAAGCTCCCGTACCCACTACTGTTGAACAGTTACGACAATTTCAATGGATGAATGTTCAATGGATTTGCGAGTTACTTTCACCGTTTCATTCCTGACATCGCGCGTACTATGGTTCCTCTGTACAATCTAACTAAACAAGGCGCTAGGTGGCAATGGACTCACGTTCACAAGGAGGTACGTCAAAAGATTACCCATTACCTTAATTCTGCACCCGCACTCACAATATTCCAAGAAGGAGAACCCACGGAGCTATATACCAATGCAAGTAGTATCGGTTTTGATGGAATTCTCGTTCAAATCATTGACGGTCGACAGTACGTGATCGCCTACTTCAGCATGCGTACCACGGAAATGGAAAGTATGTACCATAGTTACGAACTGGAGACACTAGCCGTAGTGAGAGCAATCAAACACTTCCATCACTTTGTCTATGGCCGTAAATTTAAAGTAATCGCGGATTGCAACGCTTTGAAGGCTTTAAACATCAGCAAGACTTACAAAACTTTGATTTCGATATTGAGTACAGGAAGGGCGAGCGAATGCAGCATGCAGATTTTTTCAGCCAGAATCAAAATCCATTGACATTAACACTATGACAAATAACCTCTAATGGATCAACGTAGAGCAACGGCGCGACAACCAGCTGCGCCTGATTGTAGACTACCTACATAATGGAGATGATGTGTTTAGATATGTCCTCAAAGTTCACAGGGTACTGGAAAACTACCGCTACCTCGTCAAGAAGGTGGTTGGTCACCGCGGGCGCCCTGGTAAGGTTGCGCACGATCAACTGCGGCGCGCCCCTCAACCGTGACAAGCTACCCAGGCGGCCGTGTCGCCTCGAGACGATCAGCAAGCTGGTCCGTCTGTCATCGCCCGCGCCACGCCAACACAACACGCGGCGGCGGCAAAGGCGCTACAAGCAGCTGACGTCACTGATGGTGACGTCAACGCCACAGAATAAAACTAACTGCGCATCACTACCATAATATTCTTGGTGAGCAGCTTTCATTTTGTTCTACAACATGAACCATGCATAAAAGCACACACACACACAAACACACTCTCACTCTCTCTCGCACACACAAAGGCACAAACAAACACGCACACAAACACACACGTACGCACGCACGTTTACACAAAATGCATATTGGCGCGTGGAGTAGACCAATATAGCTCTCAAATCGAATTATTAATACGTATTGGTGCGTGGAGTACCAATACAACAAACAAAAGATGCACATTGGCGGTACGTGGGGGACCGTCAATGGCCAATTATTTGCAAAGACTTGACTAAATGACCTATGACTTATGACTGTTTTAATTCAATAAAATAATTCGATAAAAAGATGCACATTGACGGTACGTGGGGGACCGTCAATGGCCAAACAAGTCCTGTCTAATCCCCTGTGTACCACGGTGTAGTATGGCCGCCCAGAGCACAGCATCGGCCTCTCCTAAAATCCCTTAGAGCCTTTGTCTTGTACAGCATCGACCTCTCACCAACCCATCCTTCCCTACATATCTACACACCACACATCTACTTACATAACATTTAACGTACTGTTGTCATGTGGAATGAGCTGTACCTACTTTAAATTATAATTTTCGTAAACTTACTAATCTGTTGTCATGTGGAATGAACAGAGTTACAATTTGTACTGGCAGTACCTACCAATTACTTTTCTTACGGCATGGAAAAGCACTGAATAATAATTAGTGATTCAATTCATCAACTGCCAGAAATTTCAATTCCAAATCATGGGCTGTACTGTGGAAGTGCCTAGCCTCAAAATACTTATCTCTTTATTTCAGTTACAACCAGGAGCATACCAGGAGCGACACAGAGCGCGTGTCGCAGTTCAGGGGCCCTACCATGGCGTGCACAAGTAATGTTATTTTGATATTACTTTCTAATTTCGTACCATAGACTTCAAAATACATTATCATTATGTTATCACAATGGCTAGGACGTTTTGATGACGTCATTCTATTTTGTTCACTCATATTAGATGAATTTTAATTATCTGTGGTCATTACTTGGCTAATAACCGCAGTGATGCCAATTTAGGGTATTTTACCCTAGATTTAGAGTAAAAATTATGTCGCAGGGTAATTTTTAGGGTATAGAATTAATTGTTTAGGGAGTTTAGAGGTAATCTTGAGGGATTTTTTTTGTTACAAACAACAACTCTTGTAACGTTGAAAGCTGATAATTTAGGCAACAGATATATTAGTATTGTACTAAGTATAATAATAATGGCGTGTGTAAATCAGAACGCACGTTAGATAAAAAAATCAACCATTGAATATGAAAGAACTTTTTTTATTAATTATATAATACTAAAACTTTAACCTTATGGTATTTTTACATAAATAGTTATGATTTAAGGGTAAAATTAATCAGGCGTTGGGGTAAAATGAAATCTAGCTTGGCATCGCTGCATTGCCGTCAGATTGCTGGAGTTATGGCGCCAACGTGGAAAAAAACATGTCGGCTCGTTGGAGTATTTTCCTAAACTTGTGTATTTTCGAGTGTTAATGTATAGTAAATGATAAATTGTTATTTATTAAGTGCTCGAGTGTGGGCATGTGATATAACGAGGTGAAACATGTCTTTTCATGTTGTTTCCAAAACTCCATAGGAGCCTCTTGTAAAGTCTCCACCACTTTACCAAGGGCATGAGTTTGACTTGACCGTGACTTACTTTGCTTGACTCTGACTGTGACTTGTTTGACGCTATTAATACCATCTAAACATGGTTAATATTACGACTAAAGGACATTGAATTCACGGTCATGAATATTTTAACAAAAATAAAAGTCAGATTGCTTGCTTTGCGTGGAATGCGTGGTCCATGATACCTACTACTCAAAGCGTGGTCTTTCTATGTCTAAAATCTTGCTAAAATCGATTTTCCTGTTTGAGTAAATAGTGTTTTTTCTGTGCTTTTTTTTCGTTGTTATTTTAGGGATTAAATACTTAATTCACACGGGAACAAAACAAAAACATAACAACTCGGTTTGATTGAAAAAGTGAGTGCAATGGAATCTTTTTTTATTTTTTTACTTTGTGGTAAACTCATGCCCCTGTAAAGTGGTGGAGACTTTACAAGAAGCTCCTATGGAGTTTTGGAAACAACAAGAAAAGACATGTTTCACCTCGTTATATCACTTATCCACACTCGAGCACGTTTACGAGCACTTAATAAATAATAATTCACCATTTACTACAGATTAACACTCGAAAATACACAAGTTTTTTTCCACGTTGGCGCCAAAACTCGTGAATTCTGAATTGCACCATTTGCACCGCGTAAAATGGATTCTTCCTACATCCAAATTTTCGCGTATCGTTTCCCTACATAGGCTATGTATATTGGTACTAGACGCGACTTAAAATAATAATAATTACGAAAGTAAAATAACGTATATGAACAACTTATTGAGAGTGAGCAGCAGGACAAAGGTTTTTTTCCCTCTACGTTTCCCTATTTTTAAATTCTTAAACGAATTGTATATGGCAACTGTGTCAATCACGCGGAGCCAAAATCCCCAATACGGGAGCGAAGAAAACAGTTTTTTTTCCTCCGTGACGATTTTGGCGTCGCACTCTTGTGCATTTGCCAGTGTCAAGTAATTATATTCATATCAAGTTTGCTAAATATTATTTATGTCAAACAAATCAGTCAGAGTCAAACAAAGTAAGTCACGGTCAAGTCAAAGTCATGCCCTAGTAAAGTGGTGGAGACTTTACAAGAGGCTTCTATGGAGCTTTAGAAACAACACGAAAATACACGTTTTAGCGCCTAATAACACTTTCTCAGACTCAAGCACGTCCACGAACACATAATAAATAATAATTCATCAACAATACGCATTAGCACTTGCAAAATACACAAGTTTATGAAAATAATAAAATGAGGTCAATGTAAAAATGCGGGTGAAATCCTTTGTATAATCGATCGACTATGCTTCTATGAAGTCTTGGAAACAACATGAAAACGCGTTGCGCAGCATTATTTAATTAATAAAACAATCACTTTTGATTGTTTTTTTAATTAAAAATACTGTATCTATAAATAATAATTTATAAAATGAAATGTATTTATTTGATTTTTCATAATTACTGCGTGTATCGGAACGCGATTTGACACTTTAGTAAAACAATAACATAACGTCGTCGGTTTTGTATTATCCTACGTACCATGGACAAAAAATGTATTATCATTATATTATTGAGAATGAATGTATGTATAAAGAACGGTAACGGCTTAGTAGAGCAAGACAGCGATATAGATTTGTGTTGCCGTTTCTACTTTCTTGGACTTGTCTGAACGCGTAGAAGTAGATATACTCGTAGCTTTGATTATTTATAGATAGTTTTTTTTTTTTTTTTTTTTTTTTTTTTTTTTTTTTTTTTTTTTTTTTTTTTTTTTGGTCGAACGTCATCGCCGTGTCACCATTGAAAAAAAAATTTTCCGGTTATATTTTTCTATTTAAATCCATTTATCATAGCTAATTGACCAGTTTTCCTAGTAAATAGCTATCATTTAATTTTTAGTTTCATTTCTAGTATAATTAGTATCATTGTAGTTATATATCTTGATTTTTGTCAGTAGCCCCTTTTCTAACACTTTAATATGATTGACGAAGAGCCTCCTGATCCTGGCGGTGGAATAATGGCGTCCGATTACAATATTCCTCCCTCTCCTGGTGCATTTACAGCAATATCCACCTCGGAGGATGTCCAAAAAACCCATAAACGCTCTAAGCGTAGAGCTTTGAAACGGGATGTAAGAGCATGTTCTCCCATTGACTCTTCTGGTGAAGAATTTAAAATTGCTGATGACGTAATTCTTACTTCAGGACAAAACACACCCCCAAATTTTTTTTCGACTGTGAGCAGTGAGCTTCCCCTTGCCACTCTTCCAACCCCCGTATCTGCGTCTCTGCCCTTAGGTCAGAAGACAATTGCTTCAACAAGTTCCTCCTCATTTTTGCCCCCGGGCCAAAAAATCGCTCCAACTCCGGTTGCACGTCAGTGCTATGTTTCATCCGATCGTGGGCCGTATGTTATTCACGTACAAAAAATCGCGGTTGTATCTTCTGATAGCACTTCTTTGCACCCTGTTACTTTCGGGCGATTCCTTTTTGAGCGCTCGAGAGAATTTGTAGGCATTGTTGATGGATCAATTAAAAGCGTGGGCCGAAATAGAATCTCGCTGTGTTTCCACTCATTTAAGGCCGCTAATGCCTTCATAGACTCGAGCTCCCTCGCTAATAAGGGGTATAAAGCGTTTATTCCCTCATATAATGTAACTCGTCTGGGTCTGGTACGGGGCATCCCCGTCGATTTATCCGACGAAGAAATAATAAAGGAAGTACGGGTGCCCCAAGAGTGCGGCCCGATAATCAAAGTTCGTAGATTGAACTTCAAATTGGTGATTGATGGGTCAGTGTCATGGAAACCTTCTCAAACGGTTGTTTTAACTTTTGATGGCCAACTCCTACCCCCAAGAGTTTTTTTGTGCTATAACTCTTTTCAAGTGGAGCAGTACGTTTTACCTACTATCCAGTGTTTTTCTTGTTGTAGGTACGGACATACCAAGATCCAATGCAGGTCGAAGCCAGTATGCTTCAAATGCTCTTTAGCCCACACTGGAGACTCGTGCAATGTAGATGCGGAGGGCGCCAAATGTGTTTGGTGCCGTGGTAGTCACTTCGCAACCAATAAAATCTGCCCCGAAATGTCTCGCCAGATTTCTATTAAAAAAACAATGTCGCAAAATGTTTTATCATACGCAGAGGCATCGAAACTTCACCCCTCATCAAGAATTACTTATGCAGAAGTGACTTCTTCTTCTTTGGCACCTTCTCCTCCTTTTCCCTCTCAGCTTTCGGGTTCAACTAATCACGTTACTGTGGAGCCTACCAGAGTGCACTACAGGGGTAAAAAAAACAGGCCTGTTGGTTCAACTTCTCCCTCTTCTGGCTATGACCATTTGGCTCACTCAAACATTGTTAGGGGTGACTTTGCGGAAGCCGCTCCTAATGGATGTGCCCTTAACCCTAATAAAACCCCCGAGTCTCCATCTGTTCAATCGGTTATCTCTGAACTTCTCAAACTTTTAAATCTTTTGTCCTCTCTTCTCAACCCTCCCCGTGCTCATCACTCCCCTTCCCATCCTTTACCGTCCAACGCTGCATTTAATTTAAATTCACTCATTTCCCTTCTATCTAATGGATCTCAAGTTCCTTCAATGGAATAGTAGATCACTATATAATAAATTATCTGATCTTATATATTTAGTTAATAAATATAATATTACTGCCTTGTCTATTTCTGAGACATGGTTAAAGTCTGGTTCTCATTTTAGAGTTCCTGGCTTTGATGTCATCAGAAGTAACAGACAAGATGGTTTTGGAGGTGTTGCCCTCCTGATAAAAAATAATATTCCTTTCTCTCCTATTATTATTCCTGTTCATAGTGGTTTTCAAGCAATTGCTGTGCGTGCCAAGAATTATTCTGTTGTCTCACTTTATATTCCTGACCCTTCTAAGTTAATTCTTCGTAAATTAGTTTCGGTTTTGAGTTCCCTACCAAAGCCGCTTTTGGTCCTTGGTGATCTGAATTGTCATCATTCTGTTTGGGGTTGTGGTAAGTCCGATGAATGTGGTGAGTTTTTGTTGGACTCTCTTGATACTCTTAATCTCTGCATTCTTAATGATGGCTCCCCTACTAGAAGGACTCGTCCTCATGAATTTCGCAGTGCTGTTGATCTTTCATTATGCTCTCCTGAGCTTGCTTCTCTTCTGTCGTGGCATGTCCTTCCTTCTTCTCATGGCAGTGATCATTTTCCTATTCTTCTTGAATTTCCTCAACGTAATTCTAGTCGTGTTTCTGTTAATCCTCCTCTTCTTAAATATATTTTAAATTATAATGATTGTCCTAACTGGGAAAAATTTCACGACCTCTCTGTTTCTGTTTCTGCTAATTTACCTCCTGTTAATTCTTTTAATATCTCTTCCTCCTCTGATAATCTGGTCCGTATGCTCCATGAGTGTGCTAGCCAATCGTTCCCTGTTAAAAAGCCTTCGTCTGGAAAATTGCCTCCTCCTCCGTGGTGGGATAAGGACTGCAGTAACGCTATTAAAGCCCGTAAGGTGGCTGAAGCTAATTTCCGCCGCTCTATGACTCTAGAGAACTTCTCTGAAGTGAATAGGTCCATTGCTAGTTCTAAGCGCCTTTTCCGCTTGAAGAAGCTGGATAGTTGGAGGGCTTATTGCTCTAGCTTAAGTCCTAGTACTCCTGCTTCAGTTATTTGGTTGAAAATTCGCCGATATAGACGCTCCTGGTGTCCTCCTCTTCGTTGCTGTAGCCCTTCTCAGTCTTGGGCTGAGGCATTTATGGATAAGTTAGCTCCTCAGTATTGTCCACTCCCTTCGGAATTACCCTCCTTAGCTGTTACTTCGTCAAACGATCCCCTAGATCAGCCATTCTCATTAATTGAATTGAAAAATATATTAAAGTCCGTCAAAGATTCTGCTCCTGGTATGGATGGCATACCTTATTCATTTTTCACGAAGGCGAGTGACAGTTTACTTCTCTTTTTCTTATCTTTGGTTAACTCTATTTTTGAGTCTGGTTTTGTTCCCGCTAGTTGGAAATCTCAGTATATTATCCCAATTCTTAAACCCGATAAGGACCCGGAGGATCATAATTCGTATCGTCCTATTGCTCTTTCTTCTGTCCTGGCGAAACTTGCTGAGCGCCTGATCAAGAACCGCCTTGAATGGTTTCTTGAAAGTAAGGGCCTTTTTGCCAAATCTCAGTATGGTTTTAGAAAAGGCAAGAGCACTATGGATAGCCTAAGTGTTTTTACAACTGATATTAGACTTGCCTTTACTCGAAATGAATCAGTTATTGGTGCTTTTCTAGATATTTCTGCCGCTTATGACTCCGTCCAGCTTTCTATTCTCGGAAATAAACTTTCTTTGTTGAAGGTTCCTCCTAAGTTATGTAATTTTGTCATGAATCTTCTAACTGAAAGGTATATTTATCTTCGTTGCAGTGATTCTTCAATTTCTCCTCACAGAATCATTTGGCGTGGTCTTCCTCAGGGGTCTGTTCTTAGTCCTCCTCTATATAATGTGTATACTTTTGATTTAGAGGTATCTATTGGTCTCTGCCGTATTCTTCAATATGCGGATGATATCCTTTTATATACTTCTCACCATAAAATTGACATTGCCAGTCACTGTATTTCTCAATCCCTTCAGTGCTTAAACTCGTGGCTACATTTAAATGGTCTAGATCTTTCACCATCAAAAAGTAACATTGTTCTCTTTTCTCGAAAGCGCAATCCCCCTGAAATAGATATCTTAGTTAAAGGGTCCAGGATTCCAGTTAAGGAGTCAGTGAAATTTCTTGGTCTTATTTTGGACAATAAGCTTAGTGGAAAGTTGCATTGTGATTATATTGCTGATCGGTGTCGGAAAAATATTAACATTCTAAGGTGTTTATCAGGTGTTTGGTGGGGTTCTCATCCTTTTACACTGAAACTTTTGTATAACGCCATTATTCGTAGCATTTTAGATTATGGCTCCTTCTTGCTGGAGCCAGCTAACAAGGGTGGTATCAAGAAACTGGATTTGATTCAATCGAAAGCCCTCCGCATTGTTTCTGGTGCTATGCTATCCTCTCCTATCAATGCACTTCAGGTTGAATGTGTTGATGCTCCCCTTCATCTTCGCCGTCAGTTTCTATCTAATAGGTTTTTTTTTCGCTGTGTGCAGTTTTCTAATCATCCTCTTGTCCCTAAACTTCAGCTTCTCCATAGTTTCTCGTTTTCTTCTCGGTTTTGGCTCCATAAGCAGCTTCCTCTTCTAGTGAAGAGTTTTGTTACCTATAAGTCTTTAAAAGATCCTGTTCTCCGTTCTCATTTGCTTCCTCTTTTCTCGTTTAGTTATGATGTCATTGTCTCTCGTCCAAATGTAATTTTAGACTTTGACATTTGTGCTGGTGACCCCCATGCTGATGAGTATTTCCGTGATCTTCTGCGGAGGGATTGGCATGGGTGGCACTATATCTTTACTGATGCTTCAAAACTCTCCCCTATAGGCTGTGTTGGTTGTGGTATCTTCCATGAACAATTTAACATTGTACAAAAGGTTAAGTTTCCCCCTGAAACCTCAGTTTTTTCGGGTGAGTGTTGGGCGCTCCTTGAATCTATTCGATATATTCTTATTTTCAATCTCCGCCGTTCTCTCGTCTTTACTGACTGTCGGAGTGCCCTTCAGTCTCTTCTTTCAAACCCTTTTTCCCCCAATTCCCACAACTCTATTCTTTTTCTCCTTAAGGAATCCTTATCTATCTGCAATTCCAAAGGTCTAGAAGTTGTTTTTGTTTGGATTCCTGGTCATGCTGGTATCTCTGGAAATGAACGGGCTGACAGAGTGGCAAAGGATGCCGTTGTCTGCGGAGACAAAATTCCCTTCTGTATCTTTCCCCATGATCTTGCATCCCTGCCTAAGTCTCTTTTACTTAAGTCATGGTCATTCTGCTGGCGTGGCTCTGCCAGGTCTAGGGGTTCCGCTTATGCGGCTCTCCAGCCCGTAATCCCTCGGAGGCCGTGGTTTGCCAGAATGCACTTTAGTAAAAAAATTACAAGTTGCATAATTCGAATGAGGTTGGGACACTGTTGTGTTCCCACATATTTTAAAAAGTTACGTATCAGGGACTCTTCTTTGTGTGAGTGTGGCCTTGATGACGGCCACCTCAATCATATTTTCTTCTCCTGTCCGCTGCTTGATCACTCAGCTTTTTTTCTTTCTCTTAGTCTTGTAGTTCCTTTTCCAACTTCTATGTCTGTTCTTCTCTCATCAAATGATATTTCCATTTTCCGTATTATAAGTAATTTTCTTTCTGACAATAATGTTAGTGTATAAAGTGCTTTATAGTGTATTTTTGTGTTTGTAAGCATTTATATGTATTGTATTACTTATTTATTTTGTTTTAGGATTGCTGGTCATATATTGTTTTATTTTAAATCGCGTTCGTTTTTTGTTAACGTGACGTTGGCCAAAGTGCCCTAAATGTGGGCGATAGCCATTAAATTAAAAAAAAAAAAAAAAAAAAAAAAATTTATAGATATAGGTAAGTATACGACCTATTAGGCATGATGACTGATTTTCAAAATCTATTCTATGATATTCAGAAGTATCCAATATGTAAAAAATATATCATATTTCTTTAAAAAATAAAGGTTTATATGTAATAAAATGACAATCAAATTTTAAGTTTCAAATTCACGCCAAAACGCTCAGTACGTCAACGTCGTCAACAGTAAACATTAGGAACCTATAAACTAAATCAAGTTATGCGCAATAAATATGAATTCGAAAATATATAAGTGGTGTGTGGTCCCTCAGTGCAACAAACAATGCGAAATAAGTGGTTGACCCTTGCACGGCGAGACCCAACAGTTTTAAGTCTAAATACTTCAATTTATTTCTGTGAAGATCATTTTGACGTAAGTTTGTACTTATTTCGTAAATTCTAAATGGTGTGTGACCTTAATTTAGGTCTAAATTTAATTAGTTCAATAGTTTCTGTGGTCATATTTTATCTCTTGAATAACCAGTAGTTCAATTCAATTCAATTTCTTCTTTGTGGCTTCGTGCGGTATTGCCACAACTTGCCAATGTCTTGTTTAGAGTTGAGCAAATATATTCTGGAGATTGTCCGTTTTATTGGAGGCAGGATCCCTCTTTAAGAAGATGATCTTCTAATAGTGATTTAATCTAATCAATCTTTATCCTAATGAGTACTTTATTCATTTTCCAGTTGCCAAATGATATGGACAATTATATGGAGTATCATGTAATGGGATCAGTGTCGCAGGTCCGCATGAAACCAAGCTGTATTTCCACAAAATTTGAATGCCAGATAGATAGAAGGAAAACGAACTGCTAATACGACAGAACGACCGTATATTGTCAAGAAACAAAGACAGACACTAATAGAAGAATTTGAAAAAGATTTAGAGGAAAGAAGTATTACTATAAAACATTTAGAGCTCGGAGAAGCTTCATCTAGCAGTTCAGGTACCTGTTTATAAATCATAATATTAAGGATCTGGCACACTGCCCGCGCTCCCCGTCCTGCAGTCCGGTCTATGTATATATGGAAACTGCAAATGATGTTCACACATGATGCGGACAGCATTCATTTTGACCAGACCGCAGGACGAGAATGCAGGCAGTGTGACAGATCCTTTAAAGCAAAGATTAATTTCGTTTACCTTACTTAACCAATTAAACAATTGCTATTAAAAACACTGTCTGTTATCATACCTAGTAAATAACCAGCTTAAACATTTACTATGATTTTTTTTTAATTAAATAGATGTACTTAGTACTTTGTTGAAAGACTGATTTATTGTTTGTAAAAAAGTGCAGATTGTATTTACCTATGTATGTTTATTAAGTCCTACTTTTTATTTGTGTCTAATAGTTTTACTATTTTAAATTTTTAGTTTTGCATGGAAACGTCGAAGAAAATGTTATTCCAAATGAAATCCACATCAGACTGCAGCGAGATGATAAAAAGCAGGAAGCATCTAAAATTCTTGAATGTACCTTGCTTAAAATTATGAAGAGCCCGCGTTTTTACACAGGTGTTCCCAAAAGCTGTTATTACTTGATTGATTTAATAGAAAAACAAATTAATATTCCTGCTACCAATATACTCTTGTGTCGAAAGAAAATTAGATTAAATAACCCATTTAGAGAGCTTGCTGATGACTTTTCAATGAGTCCAAGTCATACTAGCAAAACATTTTTAAAAAATATACCTGTGTTAGCAAGTGTCATGCGTCCTTTCCTTGTTGAATTAAATAAAGATTCCATAAAAGGAAATTTACCTATGGCTTTTAGGCATAAATATCACAATGTCAGTTGTATCATAGACTGCTTAGAAATAGAGGTACAAAAGCCTTCAAAAGCCTTAAATCAATCTCTGACATGGTCAGAATATAAAAAGGCCAATACTGTTAAATATCTTGTATCCTGCACACCCAACGGTTTAGTTAATTACATATCACCTGGTTTCGGAGGCCGAATTACAGACACATGTTTAGTGGAATCTTGTGATTTTATAAATAGCTTGCAATCAGGCATGTGTGTGATGGCAGACAGGGGTTTTAAACATGTGGAGCAATATTTACGCAGACATGGAGTGCAACTAGTAAGACCTCCAAGTGTTACAACTGGGACAAAGCTTTCTAAAGCTGAAGCAAGGGAAACCAAACAGATTGCTAGTTTGAGGATACATATAGAGCAAGTGATTCGGCGGTTGAGAGAATTTAACATGTTAAAGCCACATGCATGTTTAAATCACAATCTTGTCAAAGTACTTGACGATGTTATTACCGTTGCCTGCGGTTTAATTAATTTGCAAGATTCATTGATTAAATAATACTACAGAGTTATATTATGTGTGTTTTATTTAAAAAATCCTATAATTATATTACACTTTTATATACTATAGGGTACACATATTCTTTCCATGAAGAAATTATCACTTTGATAATATCAGATACAAAATGTTGATCAAAATGAACTTCTATTACGTCCACTTTTTTATTTTCAGTGTAGTTGCAATCAGCTACACAGAAGTAGCCATTTTGCTGGCCAGTCAAAAACATTTGTAGCTGCATTTGCGCATAGTATTTCTCCGTAGGTTTCCCATTATTCACATAATTTTTATATGTTTTTGCACTTGTTGGGCACTTAATTTCTATTATGTAGTCACCACAGATCCCATCAGGCGATCCTGCTATAATGGGATAGTTTTTACAGAGCATTAGGCCACATTTTTTTATTCTTTTCCCCAGTATGCTGCTTACTGTTTGTCTCACTTCATCCTCCAACATTCTACCCCGCTTCATGGCCCGAGTATCTGGAATTTTCCCTCCCATTATTAAGGAAATCAGGGTGCCATCACTAGTTTTGCACCTGCTAAATTCAAAAGCTCGTGAGGCTGTCACTCTGCCATACCTCAATTCGTACCAAAGCGAGCTTTTATGTTGTTCTCTAGTTGCCTCCTCAACTTTTAGGATATCTTCATTAGTTAACACAACGTTTACTAAAAAGGTGTCACAGGACTTTTCTTTGTATTTCTGTACCAGTTTGTGCATCGATAATCTTTCTAATGTATCAGGAAAATAGTCTGCCTGATACTTGAGTACCTCACAGTCACTGAGTTTACGTTTCTTCCCTTCTTCTGAAAATTTTTTGAACACACCACTATTTGATGGCAAGCTTGATTTGCCATTGGATAACTGTTTGGCAGTTACATATTTTAATGTAGTACCAACCCTAGACAGCTTCGATTTTATCCAGTAGCACTCCACTGATGTACAGGAAGGCTCTTCACTTCTGCGATGGACCTACATAAGAAATGCTACAGCATGTTTACAGCCTCCTTGTGAAGCAACACAGTCATGACATTGCACAGATTTCACTACTTCACCCTCTTTGTCGACTATTAATGTAACTCTGTACAACTTTGCGTGGACCTTATGCTCAGGGCAAATTTTTGCGGTGATGGTGCACAGACTTCCTTCGCGTTTAAGCTGTACATAGCTTACAGCGTCATCGCCATAAGATGGCCTCGAGGATCTAAAACAAAGAAATTTATGTTTAAGCAATAATCTTATAATATGGTACAGTAGATTAAAACTAAATATTTAACATTATACATCAAAAATGAAAACAATACATTTTATAACATAACCTAAAACCCATACAGAACTTATCTTACATTTGAAACGCTTAAATTGTTGGATATATTATGAAGATTTAATGTACTTACATAGAAGTTTTGACGCTTCTAAATTCTGCTATAAACAGAAGTCTTTGTTTGAAGCCTGGAACACTCCCACCATCAATGAATCAACTCTAGGCAAATTAGCGGAATTTGCCTTGGTAAATCCTTGTTCCATGGCTGATGCACGGAACACTATTACTAAACCAAAATTTTCATGCCTCCTACATATTTTGGTGACTGGAACACAAATTTGTCGGATGCCTTCAGGAGGCCTAATAGTTCTGAACACTAGGATTGATAATTCAGCCTTTACTATCTTGTCTACTACATGTTCTAGCGATTTATCTACATATTCGTCGGAGGCCTTTGAGTGGCCTAATGTCCTAACACTAAGGTTACCAATACAGCCAATTGTTTAATGCCTCCTACATATTTAGGTGACTAAAAACATTATTTTTTTCTGAGGCCTTTGGGAGGCCTAATTTTTCTGACACTAGCGTTGCCAATTCAGCCTGTATTATCTTGCTTACTACATTAATTTTAGTAAATGACACGTATTTGTCGGAGGCCTTCAGGAGGCCTAATAGTTCTGAACACTAGGATTGATAATTCAGCCTTTACTATCTTGTCTACTACATGTTCTAGCGATTTATCTACATATTCGTCGGAGGCCTTTGAGTGGCCTAATATCCTAACACTAAGGTTACCAATACAGCCAATTGTTTAATGCCTCCTACATATTTAGGTGACTAAAAAACATATTTTTTTTCTGAGGCCTTTGGGAGGCCTAATTTTTCTGACACTAGCGTTGCCAATTCAGCCTGTATTATCTTGCTTACTACATTAATTTTAGTAAATGACACGTATTTGTCGGAGGCCTTCAGGAGGCCTAATAGTTCTGAACACTAGGATTGATAATTCAGCCTTTACTATCTTGTCTACTACATGTTCTAGCGATTTATCTACATATTCGTCGGAGGCCTTTGAGTGGCCTAATATCCTAACACTAAGGTTACCAATACAGCCAATTGTTTAATGCCTCCTACATATTTAGGTGACTAAAAAACATATTTTTTTTCTGAGGCCTTTGGGAGGCCTAATTTTTCTGACACTAGCGTTGCCAATTCAGCCTGTATTATCTTGCTTACTACATTAATTTTAGTAAATGACACGTATTTGTCGGAGGCCTTCAGGAGGCCTAATAGTTCTGAACACTAGGATTGATAATTCAGCCTTTACTATCTTGTCTACTACATGTTCTAGCGATTTATCTACATATTCGTCGGAGGCCTTTGAGTGGCCTAATGTCCTAACACTAAGGTTACCAATACAGCCAATTGTTTAATGCCTCCTACATATTTAGGTAAAAAGACTAAAAACATTTTTTTTTTCTGAGGCCTTTGGGAGGCCTAATTTTTCTGACACTAGCGTTGCCAATTCAGCCTGTATTATCTTGCTTACTACATTAATTTTAGTGAATGACACGTATTTGTCGGAGGCCTTCAGGAGGCCTAATAGTTCTGAACACTAGGATTGGCAATTCGGCCTATGCTAATTGGCTTATTTTTCTAGTGATTGGAACACATACTTGTCGGAGGCCTCCCGGAGGCCTAACATGACATTTGGATCGACCGCTTAGTCTTTATAAACTGATTTAAATATTTTTCAGAGGCCTTCGGGAGGCATAAAGCAGTTTTAATTTCAATGCGATAATAAAAAAGTTGGTCCTGACTAACTTTTATATTATCGCTAGAATGGAGCCTCATAGCCCCAAAAATAATGTTATTCACGTTGTTAAAATCGTCTATGGTACGGAGTTTAATTTAAAACTTTTGTATTACGGAATAAAGAACGGAATCTAACGAACTATGACCGGGTGTGTGAGTGAGAACTCTGTATTAACGTATAGCGTCGTCTCGTGCTTTCCTAATAAAGCGGAAACGTTTTCACGTGCATGGTACGGTCGAAAGTAAGAATGTTTTACGCTCGAAACGTTATGTTCTCGCAGCAATGTTATTTTGTGTAACGTGTATGGTAGGCCCCCAGTATGGCCGTGTCGCCGCAAGAAGGAATCGGGCGACATCGGCTACCTTCGTGTACCTTCGTCACCGACTTCACCGAGTCATTTGCACTACGTTTAGTTTTAAGGCTTAATTTTTGATCATGACCAATTTGTCAGCTAAACCCTAAAGTTAAAATACAATTGCGTTGTGTTCAATTCAAATCTTTAAATCGGCAATAAAGTGTAAATAAGTGCTGTTTGACTAGATCCGAAAGTCGCTTCAAGTAAGTTTACTTTGATTAGTACTTGCGATGTGTTATCACTGATTTATTGATTGTAAATTAGCTTCATAATTCTAGTAGCTAATTATAAAAACCTTCTGCTATGTGATTGTAATTTGAATAGCTAGTTCTAATAGTTTCAAGCCGCTACTAGCGCCGCCTAGTTATATCCTGTGATTTACTTTAGTACTTGCAATGTGATAACACTGCTTTATTGACTGTAAATAAGCTTCATAATTCTAGTAACTATTTATAAAAGCCTTCTGCTTAGTGACTGTAATTTTAATAGCTAGTTCTAATAGTTTTCAAACCGCCACTAGCGCCGCCTACACACATTTCCTATGAAACTTCACCACCGTTTTAGTAGGCGTGCGAAATGGCGGTGAGGAATGATTAGGACTAGCGACTGGACTTTACTTTGTGCTGGTGCTTCAAGGTGAACACATTGTAAGTAGACCCTGGCTATATTTCAATAAAATTACTTGCTATTCCAGTGTTCTCTTCTGCTTTTATTTCAAATTAATCCCAGCGAGTGTTTTAAATACCTTCATTTAGTTTTGCGAGTTGACTAAATAGGTAGATAGTCCAATCGCTATAGTTTAGCTAGTGATTTCAATTTGGAGTTCTAAACCATGTTTGTTTAGCTTTGCATATCAAATTATCATTAGGTAAGAGTAATTATCAGCACAGCAGAGCCGATGGTCGGTACGACCAGCGGTTTTGCACTTTAAAAAAAGTTCTAGTTAGTCTCCACTCCGACATATATAAAAACATAAAATCGTTTTGGAGATATGTAAATAATAGGAAAGGTCATGTATCAATGCCACATGTGATGAACTTTGGCAACTCTTCCTCATCCAACGGACAGAGTATATGTGACCTATTCTCAGAATATTTTGGATCAGTTTTTGAAAAAGACTTAGATAGTAACACATCCACTTCTTTTCAGGATCCCAACATTGGAGCCACACAATCACTTTCGCATATTTGTTTAACTGAACAAGACATATTGATTAAAATTAAACAACTTGATATAAATAAAGGTGCTGGACCAGACCAACTGCCTCCATCTTTCATAAAACTCTGTAGTAGCCAACTGAGCGTGCCATTGTGCATCATATTTAATAAATCGCTCACCAGCGGCATTTTCCCCAAGCGATGGAAAATAGCACATATAATTCCTATTTTCAAAAATGGAGATAAGTCCCGCTGTGAAAATTATAGACCAATCAGTATCTTATCCTGTTTCGCGAAATTATTTGAATCTTTAGTTTACAGTCATTTATACAGTCATTTCAAGCCACTTCTCTCTAATAAACAACTTGGCTTCGTCAAGGACAGGTCTACAGTCACCAACCTTTTAGAGTATAAAAATTATCTTTGCAAGAGTTTTGCTACTGGTGGCCAGGTTGACGCTATTTATACGGATTTCTCAAAGGCCTTTGACAAAGTCAATCATAGGTTACTTTGCAGTAAGCTCGCTTCTTACGGCGTTCGTATAATATAGCCTAGGTATGTCACCCGGGGATAGTGTAGCTTCCCAACAGTGAAAGAATTTTTCAAATCGGTTCAGTAGTTTCGGAGCCTATTCATTACAAACATACAAAAATAGGTACAAATCTTTCCTCTTTATAATATTAGTGTAGATCTGTGGTGTAGATAGATTACATATATAGTTTGGATCTGCCTTTAAACTCGATTAGTACCGAAAAAAGTCTGCCAGAGAGACACCCGAAAATTGAAATGTCTAATTTGATTACTGTTTTTTTTTCGTCAATTACTGGGCAGGCTAATGTCATGATCACTTACTCACACTCGTAGCGAATGTAAGCTCATACTGCTGGCATCGCGGATTACGATTGTAGTGTAAAGAAACAAACGGGGCATTATTCCGGGGTAGGATGCTTTTATTATGCGTACAGCATCGTTATAACAGGTAAGATGCTGGTCAATGTCTCTCAAATTAACACTAAAAAAACAGTTAGACTGCCCATAGACCTTTGAAGGTCTAAAGATAATCAAAATGCTCAGTATAGGAACATTTTGTGGAAATTAAGGAAATAATTGTTAATTCTTTACGATAACGGGGAAAATCGCGGGGTCCGCGGGGCACTGTCCGTTTATAATATTGCAAGTTTGCAGTCGGTCTTTTCTTTCCCCGCCCGCCGTACCTCACTACCGATAAACCTTTGTGAGAATGTAGGTACTAGGTATTGTATAATAAGCTTGCGTTTGACCGCCACCTCTGCTGTTGTCCTTCATATCCTGGATGAATAAATAATTCCTATAGAATAGCGAATCTCTAGTGCGAGCGCTAGCAGCGCGCTGCTAGTCTGTTCAAAAAAGAACCGTCGAAGGATTGAGGGCAGCGCGTGTGCAAATTCACTGAAATTTTCGCTTCACTGAAATTCACTTTTTGCGCCGGGGGTTAAAAAGTATAATATTATTTTATAGCTATTTTATAGCGTGATTTGGAACGCGGTCTTAGTCTTAGGTTGATATCAAATATATACGCTTAGGGTCAAAACAGACGTCGGACTTTAATTTGATAGACTCTCTCGCTTTAACTTAACCAGAAACTTTCGCCTGTTCTTATCACTCTCGCAGTATTTATACGCCCGCCGACGAAAAGTCCATCGTTTGTGGCGACCCTTATAGGTAGGTACACAGATATTATTTATTCAATAATTGACAACAATTTTGTGCTTATTGCTAGTCATAAGGTCATTAGTGCACTCGTTCAGTTTCGCTGCGAGATCGCATTCATTGCGATGGTGAGCGCTCATTTCGATGCATTGGTCCAAGTTCTTCTCCAGCTTCTTCATTAGACGCGTGTCCTTGGCGAAGAATTTACTAACTAGATGAATGAGATTGTCTGAAAAATCACACTATCATGAATCTTGTTTTTTCGTTTTGAAAGGATTTTGGCAACGCACATCTTGTGCATAATTATGCCATAGTGATAATTATTTTTAGTTACTTTGTACAGCCCCACAAACTTTACCGCTGACGGCGTCGCTCGCTATTATCGCAGTAAGTGTCGCAAGCATTAAAGTGGATAAAAATGAGCAAGAGCATGTAGAAAGCTATGTTAGTACAATTAAAGGACTAGGAAATAATACTTATAAGTATACCTAGATAAATATATATTCCAACTTCAATGTTGTTCGATTCGCGCCAATTTAAATTCGGGGCATTCAGAAAATATTTATTCCTGTTTGTCTCTAGATTAAATTTCGGGGACAGTCAGGAAATATTTATTCCAGTGGGGTTAGTACGAGAACTTGCGAAAAAGTTATCGTTACGTAAATGATAGCAAATGTATGTAAAATTCAGTTTTCTTTTACGTCCCATAGAGGCGCTGTTCAATTTTTCATACATTTTGCTATCGTTTACGTACTTAACGATAACTTTTTCGCAAGTGCTCGTACTGAGGCCACTGTTTGATCCGGAATTCCAATTCTGAGACAGACAGGAAGTTGATTTAGTTTTAAAAAGTAATCAGTTCCGCTTTTGACCACCAGGCCAGATAAGTTTATGGCGCTGTAGGTAGGTACCTTTATTAACTTTATTGTTTTCAATGACAGCGTTCCGTTTGAGCACGCACGCTATAAGGCACTCGCCGTGGACTGGGGACTCCATCTTTGGCGAAAGACGCTTCACAGTCCTCTTGTCATTTTCTTGAACCTTATGTGAATCATCGTAAAAATTACTTCATCATTAGTCGAAATAAATCTGCGTTCATGGCTGAATAGGCATGGCTGAATCCTCCGACGCTACTTACATAATTTTTTGCAGATAATATAATTATGTTACGGCAAGGACAGTTGGACAACGGCAGTTGGTTATCAACACGGTGTCTTTTCGCATTTCTGAGCCAACACATCACCTCTTGATTCGAAACCAGACATTGTCGTGAACAAATTGAAAGTTACGAAAACAAACCTGTTGCCTTTGTACGAGCACTTGCGAAAAAGTTATCGTTACGTAAACGATAGCAAAAAGTATGAAAAATTCAGTTTCCTTTCACGTCCGATAGAGGCGCTGTTAAATTTTTCATACATTTTGCTATCGTTTACGTCACGATAACTTTTTCGCATGTGCTCGTACTAAGGCCACTGTTTTATCCTAGTGTTAGATGATATTATGTATGATAAAGGTAAGTTTAAAGGCCAATAACCGAACCTAGCTAAGAGTCTGCAATAAATTGTAAAAAGCTTTTTAATTCTGATCACATTTGCTAGTTTTATTTTATATGTCATAGTGATCATTAATACGGCATAGTAACGGGCTTGCCCTGCAGAGATATTAGCTTTTCTTCTCGGCATGTCAGCGAACACAGTTTAATCAAATATGGCCTTACTAGAAGACCACAGAAGAGGCTAATAGCCAGCAGTTGATGGAAAGATTGTTAATAGTACCTCCTTAAGGCATTCCGTCATATTTTTCTTGAACTGCTCGACGTACGGACTGATTTCTTCAGGCACGGTGGAGTACGACCAGTCCGGTTCTGTCTTCTCGGGTTTTGGACTTGCTAATATCATACTAGTATTAATAAATGTGTGTAAAAGGGGGAGGCCTATGTTCTCATCACCTAAACAGAATGGCTTAAAAACAGGCAGCCGTAAGGCCCCTGTGTATAAGGAACTTACAAGTTTTCCCACGCTTCTCCAGTTTCAGATTATGCGTAATAATCGTATCTTTGTCAATCTTCACGGGTTTTGGAGCGGTATCTGTTTCGACAGTGTGTATGGTGTCTAGACCCATCATTTTGCCAGAATCCACTGGAAGCGGCTTTTCGGTCACCTCACATTTTACCAGCGTAAAAATAAGTGCTAAAAATATCTGTCGAAACATATTCGCTTGGATATACGAGTCGCAGTGAGGTGAAACAAGGTTCTAATTGGCTCATTGTGGTAAAATATAACAAGGTGATAAAGTTTGTTAGAGTAATTGCTTGTTACAAAATATGCAACTACACTATTTCCATTCGTTTATTTGCTCTGACAGCGACAATTACATTTAAAAAAAAAAAACTTTTTGCTTTGTTTTACCTAGAGTACGTTTTTAGACCACTAGATTTCCAGCGTCTATTTTCATACAACTTTTTTCACAGCAACTTGAAAGCATGCCGAGTTTTTTTTACCCGATGACGGAGCCAATATAAGAATAGTGTTTAATGGGCACGTATGTTCCTATCAACAGCCTCACTCAACGGTTTGAACAATTTTGACAAATAAGATGTCAATGGATTGCAGGTTCAGATGGGCTACCATAATCTCAAAAACATTCTTATAATCACCTTACATTGCTTTGTCTCGCTCTCTCGGCTAATGAGAGAGCAAGACAAATTCAAAAATAGGTTATTTATAAGAATGTTTTTGAGATTTAAATAACCCACCTGGAATGATCACTGTATAGGTGACATCGCCATAATTACAAATGTCTACCTCCCATTCAGGTAGAGGCGATGTATAATTATCAATATAAAAAACCGACTTCATAAAAATTTCAGAACTAAATGAAATGGGACCACACAGGAAGCACGAGCTTTCAAATAAAACAGAATAATCAAAATCGGTTCACCCAGTCGAAAGTTCTGAGGTAACAAATATAAAAAAATACAGTCGAATTGAGAACCTCATCCTTTTTGGAAGTCGGTTAAAAATCATATGGAATGGTGTAACTGCGCCACTAGGCTCATACGAATGATTGGTTGGCGTCTTTCCCGCTAGATGGTTCTGTCAGTGAGATTCACTTACCGGTTTCCTCATAATGTTTTCCTTCACCGTTTTTTAGGGATGGCATCTAAACTGCACTGCAGCAATGGTGACCAAGCGGTAGCATATGCACTTTACAATCTAACGACATCCAGTTCGATCCTCGGCCCTGCTCCAATGACTTACTTAGAAATATAGACTACCCCCCAATAAAAACGTAATGTTGGATGTACAATTTTAATTTACAATTTCTAAATATGAATTTATACTGTTTTTTTTTTTAATTACCTCCACGCACAGTATCACAGAAAAGAGAAGTAAATAGAATGGAAATGAGAAGGAAACTCTGTCGCCAGGTATTGTGACAGATACTTGATTGAACATTCTTATTTATGTCAACGCGTCGAACTCCGCGTCACAGTTGCTATGGTTGCAACTGGCTACAACAAATTTCTTACAAAAATGCCTTGACAGCCGTTCTTATTTAAACAAAAAAGTTTTCTTTTCTGTGCACAGTACAGTGCGTTAAAGTAAATTTACATAAGATACAGATGGCATGGTAACATTCTAAAGCCAGCCATCTAAATAAAAGGCTGCTACCGATAAAACGCGTGTCAACAGCTCAGCATAGCTTGAACGCAGGTTCAAATGTTACGAAGAACGAGCCACAGAAAATATGGGCGCACCTGCGCAATTTTAAACTTTATATTTCTTTAATTTGAATTTATAATTCAATGTTATTATTAATGATATACCCCTATTTGGTAACAATTAATCGTTTATTTATTTAAGTTAAATTAAATAAGGAGTGTATTGTAGTAAGTCAAAATTAAATGCAAAATTGGTATTTATTTTAAGACAAAATTTAATTAACTAGGTCCTATATGAGCACCATCTGTACCATGTATTTATATTTCCGTACATACTAGACATTTATTTATGGTTTATTTTTTATTTTTAGTGCATTTGAAGATCAAATACTTTCATTTTAGCCGTGTAAATTTGTCTGTCTTAATTTGTCTGTGTTTTTGTAGTGGTAGGACTCTTTTGCAGGGGCCCGCCTGGAGAAGTACCACACCTTTGCCAGTTATTCAACCGCCAAGCAGTAGTGTGCAAACACTACTGTGTTCCGGATTGAAGGGCAATGTTTCCAGCGAAATTACAGGGCACACAGAGATTTGACATCTTATATCTCGGGGTGACGAGCGCAGTGCATTGCCATCCAGGGTTTTTTTTGAACTGTTGAAGTTCAAAATTCTGAGTGGCGTTGAGCTGTTATGGGCAAGCGTGAAGAGCCATCAGGCGAGCGACTTCGCTCGTCTCGTCACTCAGTATCATAAAAAATCTTCTTTAAACCTAATGGTTTGTGGTGCGGGTGCTCTCGGGTCAGATAGCTGCTCTGCGCTTGCGTTGGTGTAATGATTTTGATTTAGTGTCATGCTGTCCACACGCTTTTGATCTGTAGTAGCCTTTTTTGTGTAAATGCTATTACATCCTGCTAAAACAGACTGTACACAATATTTACAATTTTAACTAACTACAACTAATTTTATAATTTTTTATACTTTTTTATATCTTACGTAAGATTAAGATTACATTGGATAATGATTGTAGCAAGAGATATTTATACTTATTAATTAAAACTAAATATACAAATTAAGTTTGAATAAGTTTTGAAAACACCTTTTAGAGATAATACAAAAAAAATACAAACCTATTTACATTATAGTTATAATAATCTACCCTCCTATGTATAAGCAGTCGATAAGCTGTTCTAGATTAGTGTAGTTTAATATCTTTATTTTAATTTAAGAAAGTTTATTATGATTTCAAATATGCAGATTCTTTTTTTATTCAAAAACAAAAAATATAATTTAAGCTAATCTAGGCTATAAAATAATATTATGGTTTAATAAACAGGAACAGGCAGGGGGGAATAGACACTACGCCGCGCTCATGCATCATGGTAGTTGGTGTATTTCCCGCTAGTTGGCTCTGTCAGTCATGTCATGATTCATAGCATACCTCCTGATCTACATTAGATCTGTAAGATGGTACTAAATTTATTGTATTATATCCCACACCGACTAAGTGTTTTTAATTACCTAGAAGGCTTGTTTTTACCTGCCTGAATATGTAAGTACCCCAATAGCTACAACCTGGGTGTCTTCAAATCACGAGTGAATCTGTTTCTTACAGGCAAGCGTGCTCCATCGTAGACCGCATCATCGCTTGACATCAACCGAGGTGGCGGACACGCAAGCCTAGTAATAAAATAATTATCAATATAAAAACCAACTTCATCAGAACTGGACCAAATTGAAATGGCACCAAATGGGAAGCACCAGCTTTCAAATAAAAAAAGAATCATCAAAATCGGTTCACGCAGTCTAAAGTTCTGACGTAACAAACATTAAAAAAACCAGTCGAATTGATAACCTTCCTTCTTTTTGGAAGTCGGTTAATGATAAAATACAACAATGAGCCGCCGTAGAAGTGTTTAATTTGTTAAAAATAACAGAATCAGTGACAAACAGGACAGGACAACGTCAGTCGGGTCAGTTAGTAAGACAAAAAAAAAACAGTAGTCCGGTAGCCTATTAAAAGTAGGTTAAAATCAATTATGTACATTGGTAGTTGATTGGCGAGTTGGTGGTCAAACGTGGACTTATACGCGATTTTTTTTGTTTGTTAAAAGTGAAACAAATAAAAGCGTGTTAAGGTGAAACGTTTCATTCACTTTGGCGGAAAATTCAAATTTCAAACAGTTTTTTTGTTCTTGTAGCTAGGCCGAGTAATTATTGTAAACGATAATGTTGTTCGCGAAAATTGATTATTATTCTTTACAAACTCGAGTGAAGTTATTTATCTCCAATGCACATTATTACATACATTTGTCAATAAACAAATTTATGCTGTTCCAAACGGTTTATTGCCAAATGTAAGTAATATGGTGAGTAACTGATTAATAGCTGTACATGATAATGTGAAGAACGACCAACAATTTTCGCAAACGCTATGTCATTTCACAATAATTACCCGGCCTAGCTACAAGTTAGCACGTTTCACCTTAATTATCTGTTAATCTCGCTGACGAGAAGTGGCACGTGAGAGAGAGAGAAAAAAAATTACAGTACAGATTAGCTTATCGAGCTTTAAAGAGGCATTTTTTATACAGCGTGTTTCCTAAAGGTGTAGTAGATCCGGTTATCTATTTCTCGTAAAAGTTTTGTTCTTTAGTTTATTTTCGTTGGTTGACCAGTTTTTTGTATTTAAATTATAAGTATTTTTGATGCACTCCCACCATATGTTCCAACCTTGTGGATGACTGGTAGAAAATGTCTAACATTAAGTCCTCCATTTGTGCATTAGTACTTAATTTGTAAGTGTGCAATAAATCTCATATACTCATTATTACGAACATTTTTTACATGGGACCAAACATGATATCGCGAGAAAAAAATCAGCTGTTCCATAGAAAACAGTCATTGGCAATTAACAAAATGTATGGAACAACTATGCTCGGAGCTATGCTCGGAGTTTCTATGCGTGATAAAATTCGGAACGTAGATATTCGCCAAAGAACCAGAGTCACCGACATAGCTATTAAAATCTGTAAGTTGAAGTGGCAATGGGCAAGCCACATCGCTCGAAGAACTGATAACCGATGGGGAAGAAAGGTTCTTGAGTGGAGACTGCGAACCGGAAAACGCAGCGTAGGTAGGCTAGATGGACCGACGACATTGCGGGAGTCGCGGGCATCCAGTGGATGCAGATGGCAGGATGTCGTTCAGTGTGGAGGTTAAAGGGGGAGGCCTATGTTCAGCAGTGGACGTCTTCTGGCTGATGATGATGATGGAACAACTGCACTTTTTTTTGTGATTTCAGAGTTGACCCCTTTGTAAAAGTTGTTCATAATGATGAGTACATACATACCTTTCAGTATTACTACACCTTTAGTAAACACGTTGCATAAAATATATATAGATAGCAGCACATTTTTACCTTAGCTTATGACAATGTATGAAATACTGATACTTTTAAATGTAAAAATGCATCCTTATTTACATTTATCGTAGTAATGAAAGACTGCTCAATAATACAAAATATAAATTGAATATTTAAACCTCCATTGAATGGGCTGATAATCTTTAAACGACTGAACAGATTTTCTTGAATCATATCTAAGCACACTTTCAATCAAGCTACCTTTCAAACAAAAAAAAATAAACACTGTTTTAAACTATCACGGTTGTTCACTACAGTTACATGATTACACTACTCAACAAAAAAATAAAACTTTTTATTTTATCTGATTTCTTACTATGTGATTATAATTCCTTGTTATTGACCTTATATAAATATTTATATATGATTTTTATACAGCATCTCATTTTTTTTTTTATTGCAGTATAGGCTTGAGCTTGGCCGCCAACTCGCCTGATGTTAAGCGATGATGCGGCCTACGGCCTACGGCCTATTTATTTTATCTGAGTTCCTACTATATGATTATAATTCCTTGTTATGGCCCTTAATACAAATATATAAATAGAATTTTTATATAACATCATTTTTTTTTTCGATTTTCAAAATACCCGCAATATAAATTCAAACATACATCAAAATTTAAAATTCATATTTATCAGTTTCTAGACAAAAAAAAATGCCTACATATATTTATTATCAGTCAACCTCGATATGAAACAATATGAACCAAATCAGATATTTTTTTAGTGTTGAGTAGTGTTATTTATGGGATATTTACCGTGGTAAGGTTGTGGAAGGAGCTCCCGATATTTCGGCGCAGTTACATGCACCATGTTCAGTCAGTCGTCCATGTCAGTTTCCGTTAAAATCAGGATAAATTTTTCGAGTTTGCGAAATATTAAATCAAGGTAGCCCATTATGGACTGTATCGCACCCTCAGGTATACAAATTATAACAGGTTTTGTACATAATACCTTCATAGATTGTTTGTTCTCCTCGATTTCATTAGTTTGCAGGCAATAGTAATTCTGAAACAAAAGTTACTTTTAAAAAAAACACGGGAGCGATGGTGGCCGAGTGGTAGTGTGTATAAGTTTTGCCGGTACTTGGTTCGATCCTCGGGCCTGCACCAACGACTTATTTAGTACCAGCAACCCGTCCCGGCTTCGTACGGGTGTTAACTCGGCCTTCGGGCTCGCTACTGTAACTCGCTCCAGAAACACAAAGTTAAATCCAGATCCGTTCAGCTGTTCTGGCGTGATTGAGTAACAAACATCCATCCATCCAAACTTTCACATTTATAACTACCTATACCCGCGACTTCGTCCACGATTTCTACAGAAAAACACAAAAACACTGACAACTAACACCCAGGGCCGTTGTTTTGCACGGGCAAACACGCTCGTAACGCGGCGCGCTAACTTAACCTCAAAACATTTGTGTTTGTTCTATGTCTGGGTGTTAATATCTATTTAAGTATGTATTTAAAAATATATATGTACGTATATCAGTCTCTGGCAGCCATATTACAAGCTTTGCTTAGTTTGGGGTAAGATAACTGTGTGTGCAATAATGTCCCAGATATTTATTATTATTATAGATATTTATTAAAGTTGGCCTCTATTCCTTAGGAAATAAAAATATAACTTACGTTAGCGCGCGTTTGCTCGTGCGGAATAAAGGCCCAGACCTCTACCAGGCCAGAAAATTGAACCTGTCCTAGGTAAAAAAAACTGGTTCCTGCCCATGAGACAGACATACTACTACTGACCCATACCGGTCTAAAACAAATTTTTTTCTCATTTCGTGTATTTGTGGTAGACATGTGAGACGTTAACGGGTAATGGAGAGAACTATGCCTGGAGTTTCTTTACGCGATAGAATCTAGAACGTGGATATTCGCCAAAGAACCACACACAGACAGAGTCACAGACATAGCTATTAAAATTTGCAGGTTGAAGTGGCAACGGGCAGGCCACATCGCTCGAAGAACTGACAACCGATGGGGAAGAAAGATTCTTGAGTGCAGACCGCGACCCGGAAGACGCAGCGTAGCACGATATTGTGAGAGTCGCGGGCATCCAGTGGATGCAGATGGCAGGTGTCGTTCAGTGTGGAGGTTAAAGGGGGAGGCCTATGTTCAGCAGTGGACGTCTGCTCGCTGATGATGATGGTGTGAGACGTACCATGTGGGTCGCGGGCGGGGTGCGGACGCTCGCAGGCGGCGCAGAGCGGCGCGGGGCGCGGCGCGGCGAGCGCGGGGAGGGGTGCACGCCGCGACACACAGCGTGTGCACACGCAGCGTCCACAGCCCCAGCACTGATGCTGGAACACAACTCTATGTCAGCGACTCGCCCCCTCATCAATTGGTAAATTTTACAAAAGGAGAAGGTACTCAATTCGACTGTTTATTTAATGTTTGTTACCTCAGCACTTTCGACTGGGTGAACCGATTTTGATAATTTTTTTTTTGTTTGAAAGCTTCCCGTGTGGTCCCCTTTCCATTTGGTCCAGTTCTGACATTTTTACATGGTGTTGGTTTTTTATATTGATAACGTAGCTTCCATACGGCTGAACCAATTTTGATTTAGGTTTTATTTTGTTTGAAAGGTGACTTGACTGCCCCGGTGGCTCAGTGACTGCCCCGGTGGTAGTGAACCTACTTTCTGCGCTTGGGGGCGTGGGTTCGATTCCCATCTAGTACAAACATTTGTGTGATGAACATTTGTGTTTGTTCTATGTCTGGGTGTTAATATCTATTTAAGTATGTATTTAAAAAATATGTATGTATGTATATCAGTCTCTGGCAGCCATATTACAAGCTCTGCTTAGTTTGGGGTCAGATGACCATGTGTGCAATAATGTCCCAGATATTTATTTATTTATTTATCAAGAGTGTCCTTTGCTATGATAAGATAATGATAGATTATCAGCTCTTTTTCAAAGGTTTGAAACATTTTAAATTTATACTTGTTGGTCTAGATTATGACTACTATTAAAACTGGCACGCATTGTCAACACTTAATAATAACACTTAATATAAGTTGCATATACCTTCCTACTGAAATGGTCGAAGGGCGTAGAACAGTCGCATTCGGTGACATTCTTTAGACTCTTCCAGTCGAGCGCCACTGTGTTCACTTCTTGTTCCAGTTGCTGGAACGACTCTGGGACCATGTCTGTCAGCTTCTGGAATATTAATCACACTGATATTATATTCATACAGTAATTATTTTTTGTATTAAAATATACTTACTATTATAATGTGGGACCGGACACTGACTAAAGTCTAATAAGTTTTTGTTTTTCATGATTGGTGTGTATGGTTTAGACGGAGAATGCCAAGTTTCAAAATGCCAAATTGCGTAGTCTATGTATACCGGTTGTAAAGAAAATTTTCCCGAAGCCAAAACGCTACTATTATACTATCTAAACAAAAACTAATACCAACAACCAGTTGCTTTAAGCTAGTTGTTTTATGACCAATTTCACAAACCACGAACAAGACGACGCACTAAGGAACTCCTAATCAAAACAGAGTCGGAAGCGTAATTTTCTGTTTCACCAATCCATTTTAAATAAGTGACTCCTAAGCTAAGTCGCCTAAATTTTTGACAGTTATCTATGGTTTCGGTGTGAGTGAGCGAGCACGGTGATGTGAGTGAGAGAGCGCGGCGCGGACTTTCAGTTTAAGAGTTGCCTATTGTTAGGCACCCCTGAATCGATGTCGTAGCTTTAGGTGACGCCTGACGTCACTAGTTATCACCTAAACTTTGGTAAAAGGTTTTTTTTTTCCTGGCAACTCCTAAATATTTATGCATCTGATTCAGGCGACTCCTAGGGTTAGTGAAAACTGGCATTAGTGGTTTTATTATTTTGCAAACCAGTAGTGAATATCGTACAAAAATCGAGTTCCATGCACCGCGTAGGCACAAAAGCGCGCGAGCATGAACATGATGTTATAAGGAGAGGTTATTTTTTTTATATCTGGGACATTTTTGAACACATGGTCATCTGACCCCAAACTAAGCAAAGCTTGTAATATGGCTGACAGAGACTGACATACGTACATATATATTTTAAATACATACTTAAATAGATATTAAACATCCAGACATAGAACAAACACAAATGTTCATCACATGAATGTTTGTCCTAGGTGGGGAACGAACCCACGCCCCCAAGCACAGAAGGTAGTTTCACTACCAACTGAGCTACTGGAGCAGTGATTACCTCAGTGATGAGCGGTATTATTTCAGGCTTCAGCGGCACTGTGGAGTCTTTCAGCGGGTGGTCGTCGTTCGCGCACTCCAGCTCTGTTAGCGTCGCACCATTGTCGTATAACAACCTACAATGTATAGGAGAATAAATACATGGGCGCCACGAACAAGGCCCCGACCAGTCTGGCCAAGACTTGTAAAGGTAGCGATCGCGACAGGCGAGCGCGGCCGCGTCGTGCGACTCACTGCTCAGTATAACTTTATATGGAGTGATAAACAATGCAAGTGACCGCAGTCGCGCGATGTTGCCGAACCAGGAGCAGTACAGTCGAGCGCAACCCGGTGTCGCAATATGGCGTAATTTTCTGCAGCTGATGAAGAACCGCAAATTAATCACTCCGTTGCTAAATAACTGGCCATTAAAAACAAGCATAATTTTGATGATTCTTGACCATTTAGTCAATACATAATAATTGTCGGGGAAAAGATATGTAGCTATAATATTTTTGCCACAGAAAGGGATGGAAGCGAAAGATCAGCTAAGCCATTATAAAAAACACTGGTGAAATTTTATACCATCGACTCTGCTTCTTTCCCGCAAAGAGTTTTTTTAGTACAGCAATTATATGGCGCGCGTGTGGCTTAACGTCATAACTTGCTATAGTGCGATCTCTGTCTATCATGAAATTAAAATACTTATGAAATTATTTATTTTTGAGCAAATTTTAATTATGTTTTTTTTTATTGGCTGGTAGCGTTTTATTAGGTAATAAAAATAATTAGTCAACCGGAATTTTCATTCCTGTGTGTGGGGGACAAACTGGACTGCCACTTCTGTCCCCGTGAGGGTTTGCGGTGACAGAATGAGGTGGCAGACAGGAAAAACTCATTATGCATCTACCAGTCTCGCGGCCATGTAGGTCGCGTATGTATAAATTACTGACTTGTTATCTATTTGCAAGTCCCTGGCCCGAGTTTCGATCTCGACGGAGTCCGTGGTCCCGTTTTGATAGTTGACTACCGCCGTCTCCTTGTTCCGCTCGCTGCGCTTGCCGGAAAGGAGGTTCTTGAACGTCGCAATACGCTGGAACAACATGCTGGTGTGATGAGTTTTTCGAATACAAGGCTAATTAATGCTTTAACCTTTCTTATACTTAGTTACTGCTGTAAAATGTTTCTTGATTTCCGTCTAGTATAAGGCACCCCCTTTTTTACACAATCAATTATTTATTTATTTATTTAACTAACACGATACAACCAATTACATTAGATAAATTATTAAAATATTACAAAATCATATAACTCGTCATTACACTAATCAAATTTTCAATGCAAATATATTAACAAACAATACAAAATTAACAACAATAATAAAATTAGGGACATGTCATGGATGATAAATTACAGATAAAATCAATTAATGTCACAAAAAGTCAAAATGCATATAAAATTTAATTAAATGTCAAAAATTCAATAATAAAGCGTCAAAGTTACCAGAAGTCAAAATCACACTGACACAAATATTCCCATTCATCATCATCATCCATTTCCTTCTTACCCACTTTCACCTCACAGTATTCCAGACACTTCAACTGCATACTCTTCCATTCATCCGCAAACAAGTCACAATCAGGTGCCCAAGCCAGGAGATTGTTGAACGCAGTCAGAGAGCGTGATATAGGGGAGTACCCGTGCGCCACCGTGCGGGCTGGCGGCACCGCGAACAGCTGATGCCGTCGCCTCCCGCGTCGACTGTTGTCGTCGGGAACACGAAGCCGTCACAATTCCTCGAGTAGATTTGGAGCATCAATCTTTCCATGAAAGATTTTACACATAATTTTCATTTGGTTATGTGCCCGCCTTACTTCTAAAGATTTATAACCTAAGCATCCTAGGAGAAAATTAGTCGGATACATGTACGGGTAGTACCCATACATGCATTTATATAAAAAGCGAAGGAAGGCTTTTTGCACTTTTTCTAAAGGAAGGAATTACATTATTAGTATTTATGTAATTGATATAAAGGAATTATATCAATTACATAAAGGATTACATGGAATGGCGGTACAGACAGAGCCAAAATGATGACCAGGAGCATTGTCAAACCAATCATAAAATTCTGTCGAGGTGACAGGCTTTTTGCACCTGTCCCTGTTGATCTAATAAATTTTTACAATATGTCAAAAAAACTGTCATGATGATTTTCCAATTGTCAAACATGAATCAGGGTTTGCAGCAAGGAGTGCATTGAAGTGACATCATCGCGCTAGCGTTTTTTAACACGCTGTTATTAGCTTGGTATGTATCTATGTAACGGAATATTTGACCGTGATTTTCACCCCTTTCAAAACGTCGGATTGATTTGAAACTTTGCATACTTATCAAGGACCAGAAGATAATGCAATAATTTAATAGTTTGTCCCATTATCCTTACCATGATCTTCAGGATTTGTGATTTCAAAGCGTGTTTTTTAGTTTTTTAAACTGCGAGAATTATTTTCGGCCTTTTTTTAAATGATACTGGGTGACGAGACGAGCGAAGTCGCTCGCCTGATGGCTCTTCACGCTTGCCCATAACAGCTCAACGCCACTCAGAATTTTGAACTTCAACAGTTCAAAATCCTGGATGGCAATGCACTGCGCTCGTCACCCCGAGATATAAGATGTCAAATCTCTGTGTGCCCTGTAATTTCGCTGGAAACATTGCCCTTCAATCCGGAACACAGTAGTGTTTGCACACTACAGCTTGGCAGTTGAATAACTGGCAAAGGTGTGGTACTTTCCCAAGCGGACCGCTACAAAAGAGTCCTACCACTAAAAAAATGTCTTACTACTATCTTGGCTCTTTCGTCTGGACCCGGTAACTGCCACTAATAAAAGAAAAAGGTTATATACTGACCTTGGCGAGGTAATCTCGATGTAGACGCAGAGCGGCGGCGTGTTCAACAGCAGCTGGCAATAAGTCTGCGAGTGACTCACGCGGGTGAACACCTTCGTGCCGGCAGTACATGCCCCTCCAGAACCTACACACGACAATCTTATCGGTATCTATCTATACATATAATTAATCACAGGCAAATCCAGAGGCAAATGTCTCAAATACGCCTGCTTGGGGTCAGCATACGATTTTGCCCCGTTTGCCGTCGAGACGGCGGGGCCGTGGTGTGCTGAAGCACGGAATTTTGTGCTGGACCTGGGGCGCCGCATGAGGGAGAAGGGGCTCGATCCACGATCGGGTTGGTTCCTGGTCCAGCGGATTTCCCTCGCAATTCAGCGGGGGAAAAGGTCTGTGGTATTAACCACAGAAAATATCAGTAAATAGAACGGAAATGAGAAGGAAACCTTGTCGCTAGGTGTTGTGACAGATATGTGATTGAACATTCTTATTTATGTAAACGCGACGTACTCCGCGTCACAGTTGCTATGGGTTTATTTGGGTGCAAGTGGCTACAACGAATTTCATACAAAAATGCCTTGACAGCCGTTCTAATTGAAACAAAAAAAAAACCTGTGATTTTAACGAACAAATCAACCATCGCCTCTCTGAGAGACTAGATTTGTGATCCGCTGCTTCGTACGTTAGATGTATAGCTCTCCAATACTGTGATGTCGTCTGCGTACCCAAAGGTTCCGGGCTTTAAAAGATCATTAATGTGCAGCAGAGAGCACCGACCCCTGGGGGACACCGGCATTAATTGCCATTAGATCGGACGAACAGCCATCAATGACAACTCGAATCGATCTATCCCTCAGGAAGTCCGATATTCACGTAATGAAACCAGCGGACAAGCCAAACGAGGAAAGCTTGTTAATAGGTGATGAAATGGTAGTAATGATGATGAAATCAGGATTGTGTTACCTGATGCTCTGAGCGTTGAGATCTGGCTGCAGCAGGTCAGGGCAGGCTTTAGGGTCGTACAGTGGGTTCTTGTATTCGTTCAGGTGGCTCGCCATGTAGCCCCATAGAGAAAACGTGCGCTCCGATAACCTGTACACAGTTTAATAAATAATTAGCTTTATGGGAGTGGCATGGTCGAATATCGACAAAACTCCTTTATAAAAATAAGAAGAAAAAAACTGTTTAATATGTGTAATAAGGTGTATTTTTCCCTACTCCCAAAAATTTATACATTAACATTTAATTGTGTTATTTCATCAAATCAGAAAAACAATACTTTTGACAAAAATTGATAGAATCAGGCGCTACTTTGAATAATAACTATTCGTTAGTGTTTTCTTTCTGTTTGTATTTATTTTTTCTTCTGGTGTACACAATAAAGAGTTTCTATATATCTATTTCAAATACCTTATTCCTTGTAAATGACACAGTATTGAAGCCTAAATACACTAGATTTATATAAATAATACTTGTATTAATGTTTGGTACCTTAATTTAAAATTAAAATAAAAATCAACTATGAAATATTGTGCCAAAACAAATAAACATAACCTTTTTACCGTGACGTTCTAAACTTCATAAAAGCTAGAGGTAATGACTCCACCACTTTTATTGACCATGACTTAATTTACTTGACTTTGACAGTGACCATGACGATTGTTTATGTTTGACGATATTAAACAAATCTAGAAAATGTTTCAATACTTGACACTAGCGAATGCACAAGACGTGCAACGCCAAAATCTTCTCAAGAGGAAAGAAAATAAAACATGACTTTATTCAAATGATAATAATGAGCAAACGTTTACGTTCTTATTAAGGGGGTGAGTGAGTACAACTGACTGACCTGAGATCCCGACGGTCCTTCTGGCAGTTTCCGATGAAGGTTCCATACTGACACGCGTGTGCATGCTCGTGAAGCGTCAGCAAGAAACGCTCGTTAAACTGGAACGCCTGCGGAAAGTAATAACAATCTTTGAAACTCGGTTGTAAATCCGACTCTAAAACAATATTTTAGTCCTTGTCTCTCCCATGCTTCGAAAAATTATACATAGAAGACACAGCGTGTAGAAAATTATAGTCAACTAGCCGTCCGCCCCAGCTTCGCACGAGTGTAAGCTCGGCCTTCGGCCTCGCTACAAAATATAATGTAGCCTATGTCACCCGGGGATAGTGTAGCTTCCCAACAGTGAAAGAATTTTTCAAATCGGTTCAGTAGTTTCGGAGCCTATTCATTACAAACATACAAAAATAGGTACAAATCTTTCCTCTTTATAATATTAGTGTAGATAAACGTCCGCGGTTTCATATAATTAAAATAGTTGTATACAATTTATATCGAAACAAACCTATTTTACCAAACCAACCGTATATTTATACATTAAGGCTCAGTTCTCTAATGTCTTTTCGAATTGCACAACATCGTCATTACTCGTGAACCGTCGCTAAGCAAGCGAGACTGCGATTATGTCTGAATCGCAAGTAGGAACTTCTCTCCCGAGAGAAATAAATATCACTTGGTAGGCAAAACAATATATTTATTAATATAGAAACCAGTTGTGAACCAAACGCACAGAACATGCATAACGGGACAGAGCAGTCATTTTGTGCATTTGTTCATTTCTACAATTTACCGCGTCGATATATTCCCTAAGGAACTGTACATGCTTTAAGGACAAAAAGCAGATGACCACTGCTGGACATAGGCCTCCCCCATCGATTTCCAAAAGGACCGGTTGGAAGCGACTTGCATCCAGCGTTTTCCTGCGCTGGATGCATCTTTCCTATCTTGTGGTCCTACGCTGCGCTTACCGGTCCGTGGTCTCCACTCGAGAACCTTTCGCCCCCATCGGCCATCTGTTCTGCGTGCTATGTGCCCTGCCCACTGCCACTTCAACTTGCTAATCCGGTGGGCTATGTCGGTAACTTTAGTTCGTCTACGGATCTCCTCATTTCTGATTCGATCTCGTAGAGAAACCCCGAGCATAGCCCTCTCCATAGCTCGTTGTGAGACTTTGAGCTTGCTAATAAGGCCTACACTATACACTGATAACGAAGTAGAGGATGACTGAATACGAAGTTTTTATCATGTAATCCCGACAGCAAAAATTTGCGAGATAATGTGTTCCCAGCATTATAGGAGGCTAGTGGATTGATGATGAGGTACCTCTGGGGCTTGGCGGAGCAGCTGCCATGTAGCATCCAGTAGTTGCGTGAAGACAGGCGCCCGCTCCCTGGAGTCGCACGCCACGTGCCCGCAGCGGTGCGTGAACTTGTGCCCGAATGATAGCCAGTCCTTTTCAATCAGCGCCTGCGCAGCGGAAATATTTTATTACACTCAAAAAACAATAAGAATCACAATCGTTTATTAATTAAGTACATAATATTAGTAAGAACTCTCAATAGTTTCATCTTTATAGAACTTTTTTTTTTTATTATAGGCTTGCGTTTGGTCAGCAGATATTAAGCAATGATGCGGTCTTTTTAAAAAGCTTGCTATTGACAAATCAACAGGCGCCCGAGCTAATTATTCATTATGCAGTGGGAACATGATAAGCTGATATGAATATGATAATGCTAAATAATATATTGTACCTGGTATCCATTAATAGTGCGATAGTGTGGGTCGAGGCACAGCGCGGCCAGTGAGCACACTTGCGCGGTGCGGTCCCACCCGTCGCTGCAGTGCACGCACACACTCACACCGCGGGATATGGCGCTCGCTATCCACCAAGACGTGTCTAGTATCGACCTGGAATATAATACAATTATTATTATTATATTTTAATTATAATTTCAATAATTATGTCCACCAGGTAAATAATATGGTTCGTTTATAAATGGTATTAAAATATTCTGTTCAGCATATTTGGTCGGGAAAATGACGGTCGCGGAGATGCAAAATTTAATTTTTTGACACCTAAATATTTGTGTACAGGTTTTGATTATCTTTAGGTTGTAGTGGTAGGACTCTTTTGCAGGGGTCCGCCTGGGGATGTACCACACCTTTGCTAGTTATTCAACCGCCAAGCAGTAGTGTGCAGACACTACTGTTTTCCGGATTGAAGGGCAATGTTTCCAGCGAAATTACGGGGCCCACAGAGATTTGACATTTTATATCTCGGGGTGACGAGCGCAGTGCATTGCCATCCAGGGTTTTGAACTGTTGAAGTTCAAAATTCTGAGTGGCGTTGAGCTGTTATGGGCAAGCGTGAAGAGCCACCAGGCGAGCGACGTCGCTAGTCTCGTCACCCAATACCGATAAAAAAAAAAAAAGGTGTTTAATATTTAAATGTTAAGTACAGTTTTTAATAAATGTCACAATTCGTAAAAAAATTAATATACAACCATTCGCCTGTGGAAAGATTTTTTTTAAAATAGTAACCAGTTTAAGCGCAGCCCGAAAAATTGATCAAGCTGGATTAAATTTGACACAAGCTATTTAAAAATATGATCATAATACTAACTTGATGTGTTTCAGCCACCCTGAAGACTCTAGACCACTCAGAAAGGATGACATCGTTGGTGTGTTTTGTTCGCAAGCTGGAAAAGGGTAATGTATTTTATTAAATAGCCGGCCAAGTGCGAGCCGGGCTCGCGCACTCAGGGTTCCGTACCACCCAGACTTCTATAACTAGACATTTAGTGTAGGGCGAACATTTTCAGTCACTACATCTGATGAAAACGTCTTATATAAAGACACGCCCACACATTCCACTGAATTTCACGTCAATACCTACCAAGCCAGCGACCCTTCAACGTTTCTGCGCTCGTCTCAATAACGTCTAAATAATGTTTTAAGCCACGCTATGCCTTATTCTTATTCGAGACGGGGGCGATAAGTCCTCCACTGACGTCCCGCTTGGGGTGTATTGTGCATTTCCCCTACCAGTAGTTATCCGAGTCAACCCAACTCCTTGAAATAACGGAGTGAGGCTCTGGGGTGCTGGCACGGTTGCTCCAGTGGCGTAGATGGTGTGCATAATGACGATGAAAAGAGTTTTTTTTTAATATATAGAATAGATCTACGTTTGTCAACCAACTCGCCTGATGGTAAGCGACGGTGTGGCCGAGGATGGAACACGTTGATCTAAAATAAGTCTAGTTGACATGGTGACGTGGATGAAGGTAATGATGCATCATGCAACTCAGTAGCGATTCTGGTTTCTTCTGTGGCTTCACGATACCACAGCATATGCTCTACAGTTTCGGTATGCCATAAAATTGTGCAGCAAAAATAGCCTTACTTCGAATTTCAAAGCTGATGGTGTAACATCAACGGTTATACGGTTCAACCCGGTTTATTCCTGCAGCGCGGCGCGACACGTAGAATTTACTATCACTTTTGCTCGGTGTATGTTTATCTTTTTCTTTTCTAGGCGGTTGTTATGATACAGATGCGAGGCAGAGTTCATGGACATAAAAGTAATTATTGCTTATTTACTTCCTAATCTTATTGCAGTTTTGATTACGAACTCGCGCCGCGCACAAATTAAATTCAGTTTTTATCTCATTGACTGTTTGTAGCAATAAGTACACCAGTACAACTAGTAGGATTTGAACCCACTTATGGGGATGTGAAAATAATACCCGGCTTAACTGCTTCGAAAAATAGCCTTCTGATTATATGCACCCGTCACCCCCATAGACACATCACTGAGACAGGTCGTAAGCATTTTGGGGTTTTGGGGGTTCAAACCCTTCTCCCTCCTGATATATCCGTCTACCGTTTTATGTTTTACGTACTTACTAAAATATTGGAACACAAACACAAAGTGGAGAGGTAGTGTTCTAGTGGTACTAATCCCCTCTCTCCTCCCGCCCCGCTCCAACCCCTAAATATTTCCTGGTCACGATCTTGTCCAGAGCTCGAACCCCCAAAATGAATTCCTTGACTACGCCCTTGGTCATAACCACAAAAAATGTTTATTTTTATTTTTTATTAGGGCATTTTTGTAAGAAATTTGTTGTAGCCACTTGCACCCATATTAACCTATAGCAACTGTGACGCGGAGTTCGATGCGTTGACATAAATAAGAATGTTCAATCATGGTTCTGTCACAATACCTGGCGACAGATTTTCCTTCTCATTTCCGTTCTATTTACTTCTCTTTTCTGTGGTCGGAACCTATCATGCGATCATATCGCGAGTCACACGAGTGGACACGTAATTATTTTGCCGAACATTCGGCGCTTCGGCCATGTATGGCCGAATATTCGATATTTGACCAAATCACTATCAATAGCATCTCTAGTTAATATTAGTATGATTGTGGTAAGTAAAAGAGACGTACTTTCGACGAGTTTCTGCAGGCTTTTCCTCATGACGTGAATGTTTCCGATGCCCATGAACTGGAACTTGATGTTCTCGTAGAAAGCTTCGTTCTCGTAGCCCTTGCCCGCCGCGCGGTTCACCATCGCGTTTATCTACATCAAAAAGATTGCATTAAAAAAAACATGCGTTATCACTCTCACTTGTGGGTTCCATAATTCCACAGTTTTCATGCTCTTGTTTGATGAACATTGTTACTAAAAAATTAAATATTTTTCACGCTCTTGTTTCAACAACAAACATCAACATTGTTACTAAAAATACATTCTTTTTACGCTCTTGTTTGAACATTGTTGCTAAAAATGCAACAAAAAAACATGCTCTCGTTTGAACACTGTTACTAAAAAGTTATAATACTTAGTTGGAAAAAAACACGCTAAAAAGTCGAAAACTATTTAAATTATTGTATTATCATCGGTCCTTGATAAATATGCAAAATTTCAATTTAATTCGACGTTTTGAAGCTGTAGTTGAAAATCTACTTCAGAGATTCCGTTACATTCATACATACCAAGCTAATAAAAGCGTGTTAAAATACTTTTTTTTACGCTCTTGTTTGAACATTAGAATAGAATAGAAAACTCTTTATTGTTCACACCAAAAATTACAAACGTACATAGTAGGTAACATAAAAAAACAACTTAAAAACTACTGAAACAATTGTCAGCCTTATCGCTATAAGCGATCTCTTCCAGGCAACCTTAACATTGTTGCTAAAAATACAAAAAAACACACTCTTGTTGAAACATTGTTACTAAAATACATATATTTATTCACACGGTTATAGAGTCAAGGTTATAGGTCACAAGAGTGAGCTGTGGTCAATGCCTGGGATCTTACGCCCAACTCTAAACGCGGGGCCCGAACAGGTGCAGTTTGCAAAATCACGCGAACGCGAACCTTAACGCGCCGAGATACCGTTGGCGGTCACGTGGTTTTTGCAAACTGCACCTATTCGGGCCCGCGTTTAGAATAGGGCGTATGGCCCCAGGTCTGTCCAAAAAAATCACTTACCCTAGGCCTGGTATCGACGACATACATGTAACCGCAGTTAGGGTTAGCTCGCCTTATTAAGTCGAGCATTTGTTCATCCTCCATACATCTGAAAAGCCACCAGAAAATATTTTTTAATCCCTTCCTAATCTGAACAAACACTTTAAACTTCAGAACTTTATTAGTAAATTTTTTTTTTTTTATAGAATAGCTCGCCTGATGGTAAGCTACGGTGTGACCGAGGACGGAACACGTTGATCTAGAAGAAATCTATGTATGTTTTTTTTCGTAGGTATATATGTATTACATGTCATTATATTTTTCAACATAAATTTAAAAAAAATGTACATATAAACAGTGGAATATAGAGCCTATTCCTTTTTTTGAAGTCGGTTAAAAATGTATCTGTTCAATGACACGTTGCATCCACGTACCTGGCAGAGAAGCCCGCGAGCGGCTGTGCGCAGCGCGTGATGGCTGCCTTGTTGTGGTGCAGGTATGCTAGCGCTGGCAGCCGGCCGCGTGACCGGAAACTGGCGCTGCCCAGAAGCACGGCCGTCGACGCACGCGCCGGAACAAATACTTCACTTGGGTATGTGTCGCACAACTGGAAAACGATCACCAAACACTTCAGCAAGTCTATGGCGTAATAATTATCAATATAAAAAAAATCGACTTCATAAAAATGTCAGAACTGGACCGAATTGAAATGGGACCACACGGGAAGCATCAACTTTTAAATAAAAAAAGAATCATCATAATCGGTTCACCAGTCGAAAGTTCAAGGTAACAAATATTAAAAAAAAAAAAAACAGTCGAATTGATAACCTCCTCGTTTTTGGAAGTTGGTTAAAAAAGCAGAGGGCTCCGTACCACCACATAAATTGTTAGCTACTAAAGTACGAAAAAGTAGTGCAAAAAGACAACATCCCGTCAACGCCCAGACGGTCACCCATCCGAGTATCGACCGCGCCTGACATTGATCGTACGAGAACCGGTGGTGAAAAGAAACTTGTCACCGATTCGCCAAGTGCGAATAGTAATTATAATTTGTTGTTTTACTTTACAATGTGTAGTATAATCATGCCTAGTTTGACGGTTGTACGTATTACCGTTTTTACATTAGAGTAATTACAAAAAAAAATGCGTTTGTTGTATGGGGTTGTTGTGTTGTTGCTCTTTAGTTTTTACTTTTTGTTATTATTATTGTTTCTTAGTTAATCCGCCGAAATACTCTATGAAAATTTCAAGTAGCTATCTATTACGGTTCGTAAGATACAGCCATTAAAAAGTAGGACAAACGGACAGACAGACAACATAGGCTTAGTAATAGGGTCCCGCTTACACCATTTTACCCCTATTAATTAACGTAGAGAAGCCTTGGAATAGTTACTCCGTCTTTTGTCTTTTTCGATCGAGTTTAGAATTAGAGAGAAAAAGACAAAACACGGCGTAACTATTCCAAGACTACTCCGACTTTATTAATAAGGAGTTCGGAACCCTAAAAATGTGGTTAGTGCAAAGTCGCAAAGAATAGTAGAAACGAGAATAGACCATCGACAGCAGTAGTGCAGTTAACCAACTCATTGGTTTCATAGTGACACCTACTTTTAATACTGATGACAATCAACCATTAAACAAATAACAATTTTGCAGTTTCCAAATAATAACAAATTTTAGTTATCCATATTTTCGAAGCACTTTCCAATGACTCCGTGGCGCAACGGTAGCGCGTCTGACTCCAGATCAGAAGGTTGCGTGTTCAAATCACGTCGGGGTCAACCTTTTTGCACAAAAATATTATTAGTATCACTTGTCTAGAAGCTCTATTTATTTATTTAATAATAATAATAACGGCTAATGCCACTTACATTTATTATTTAGTTTACATTATTAAAAAAATAGTTTAGTAGTAGTCACAAATTATAAAATTAGTCCAACATATACAATGTTAGATGTCAATTATGAATATTACAATAAATTTAAAAAAGTATTCTTACCATTCACAGTCATATGCAATTTTGTTCACACAAAGTCAAAATAAATTTTAGCATAGCAGGCAACTTATCACAAAAAATGTCACATTCAGGGTACTCTTTAAGGAATGCGTTGAGACCACGAACGATGCGGCACATCGGCTAAAGTCACGCGACTCTATATATGACATTTAAAGCTAAATAGCACAATAAATTGACTGTTTTTGAAACCACCTCAATTTGTCTTTAATATTACAACAAAGCAATATTGTCATTCAATAAAAAAAAAAACTATTATTCTCTCTAATTCAAAACTATTAGTCGGCATGTATGTGAAGGTAAGTACCTAACCTAACTAGTAGCACCCGAGCACTAGTGAGAACTGAGTAGGTAGGTAGGAAGGAACTGAGTAACTCTGCAACGGCTTAAGTTTTGGCTAAAATTTTGGTGTGGAGACGGATTGTACATTATATTAACACACAGACCATAAAACCTCAAACAAAAGCTTCAATTATAAACGTAAAAAGTATGCCCTAATTCAGTAGTCCCTTTCTTTTTACTGGGTAGTTTGTACTACTATTTCCTCTGTGGAAGTGTGTCCATTTTAGAGCACGAAAAAAACTAGTACACACCTCATAGTCCTTATTAGCAGTGCACAGCACCCACTGGTCATTAGGAACATTCATTCGCTGGTACTCAGTCTGAATGTCGAAAAAGTTCCATCCAGCCGCCTGGGGAAGGTCTTCTGCTGTCGCCTTGTAGTGGAAGCAGTATAGCTCGTCGATCTGGACTGGAATACAACAATAGAATAGAATAGAATAGAATAGAATAGAATAGAATAGAATAGAATAGAATAGAATAGAATAGAATAGAATAGAATAGAATAGAATAGAATAGAATAGAATAGAATAGAATAGAATAGAATAGAATAGAAAACTATTTATTGTTCACACCAAAAATTACATACGTACATAGTAGGTAACGTAAAAAACAACATAAAAATTAGTGAAACAATTGGCGGCCTTATCGCTATAAGCGATCTCTTCCAGGCAACCTTAATATATAACAATTATAAACTAGTTATTACATGTGTATTGTCAGCTAAGCTAAAATAGACAGAAGTTCTTGGCTAAGGAAACAGATCAGATTCAGTTATCACCAGGAAAAATATGAAGTAAAATGTTATGACCACTAAAATAAAGTTTGTGATAATATGAGTGAACATAAATGTTTTTTTAAGTAGTGATTCGTCTGTACTTCAAATTGTTTTTGCAAGCCAAGTGAATTACCACAAAATCTTAGCGAAAAAAGGGTTGTAGCATGATAGCATTTTGAAATGTGGCCCCAAAGCCTGGAGCTGAAATAAAATCTGTAATGGATCTACAAACAATTACATACATTCCTTGTTTTTTTTTCTTAACCTATACTGTCCCACTGTTGGGCAAAGGTCTCCTCCATTTCCTTCCATGAATCGGAACCTCCGTCCTCCGTCACTACTTTACCAACCTCTCCAGAATGAGTCAAGATCATCACGCCAGTTTCCTAGGCCTTCCTTGAATGCGTCATCCATCAGGCACCCACTGTGTGACGATCCTGGCCCATGGTCTCAATTTAATAATAACCACACTAGTAAATTTACCTTGTTTTTTGCCACCAAACAACTTTACAATAAATATGAGTATCTTTCTCGTCATTGTCCACCAAAAAAAACCTCTACCTACTCCTTGGACGTTGGCACTCCATATAATTACATTTATAGATTATTGTAATGGATTTCTGAAGACAAACAATTGTTCTCAAGGAAAATAACATAAATGTTTAATAAACTTGGGAATGCTATAAATTATTTTGCACCAACTCACAAACAAGACGAGTCACTTCCACTTTCGAAAGTACATTAGAGCTAGAAGAATTAATATTTTCCTTGGTAATAACTTTACATATTTCCTTAAATGAGCCGGTATTACCTACTGAAACATGGCCACAGAATACATATAAGTAAAAGTACAGAAGATTCACTCTCCAAAATCATTTAAATAAGTAGCGACTCTTGATACTACACAATAAAGTGCCATTCAGAACGTGCGAGCGCTAACTGCCTACAGCTATATAAACCTAGAAGTTGCCTCTCTGTCTATCGCGTAAATCTTGTCGCGTTATCTCTGTCTATCGCGCGGCAGTGGGCACGGCAACTCCGACAAGACGACTATTTGTAGCTTCATACCTACAGTGCAGAGTGCGCCAGGCCTGACATAACCAACAGATATGTGCGCTGTTACATTTATTTGGACGGCTCAAGATTTATTTGCTGTGACATCTGCAATAACATCACAAAAACCTAAATGACAATATTGTTATCTTAATTTTTTACGCCACAGGTAACAAACAAGCTAACTGGCCAACTGATGGTAAGTAATCACCATCATCTAGGGAAATCTGTAACACAAGGGGCAACACAGATACGGTGCTTACAAAAATAATATAACCACGTTGCTAATCTTAAAAGACGTATGAGTATATCGTCTACCAGCTACAATATTTCGAGCCCGATACAGCCTCGGTCTAGTACTGATCGAGCATAATCCAGGAACTGCCATGGTCTCATACTAATATGGGGCCAGTCCGGCAACTGCCTCGGTCTCAAAAATCGACCGGTCGATCGTCGGTTTCGGTCTCAAACCTAGTGAAAGTAATCAGAATTCATGGTTTTGACGTGGTTGATACGCAAATAAACCTTAAGAAGGTATGAGAAACGGAATTAGAAATATAATACGGAGACGTAAAGATATAAACAGAAAGAAAGTCAGAAAATGGGCACACCTGTTTCCTCCTTGTTTGATAAAGTGTTTTGCGGGATCCTCTACTTTTCCACGGCTGTGGAGATCACGAATAGTGACGACGTTTGTATTTTGCTCGCGGGCGCGATAAATAGAGACCGGTCGATCTGCACGCAACCGTTGCGTTGAGTTGCCGAATGCGTGAGTGAATTGAATTCTTGTATTGCTCCCGTGCGCCCGTTTGGATGATTGGAGGTAAATTGACGGAAGCCGCATGAATCAAACGCATCTGCCTCACAATTAATCCACCCCGCAGACCCCTTAAAAAGATACCAAACTCGTGGTATAATATCATGACTAAACTAACGATCTTTTGTAATAATCAGATTACTCGCTAACGATCCGCCGTCAATCAATCTGCGACTCTACCATCGCCCATCTACCACTGCGTTATGCATTTGCAACCTGGCAGGCAGTGATTTGTGGGTTGAATGAAATTTGACAGCTACGAGTATGTTATTTGAAGCTTTGAAGTCTCAGAGAAAAAATACTGAAACTATTTGATCTTTGTTTGAATGATCTGAGAGTATAAAGAATCCCCCTATTCGGCTTAGTACACCCTTTTCGCGTAACCTTGTACATAGATAGAAGAGAATGTATAGGATGATAGTAAAATTACCTGGTTGGCTAAGCCTGAGCAGAGTCTGGTGCATTTCGTGGCAGTCTCTCTCGCGCGGTATCACGAAGAACACCGACTGGAAGGTCTTGGTGCGTACGAGAAGCGGGGAGCCAGTCGTTGTGATGGGTAACCGCTCCACCGACGATATGTGCATCAGCAGGATCTGGAACGCAACACGGTAGCTTTGCTTAGAGGCATTACCAACAATACACGGAATTCGGATATGTCCTAAAACTGCGACCAGAACCACCAGAGGATGGACAGCAGCGTCCTAATAGTACACGGTGAACTGCGATCCCCAAGTCGCCTGACAAGGTCGGGGATTATGGTATCACTCCTCCAGCAGTGGACGTTTACTGACTGATGGTGTGATGTGATTACAAACAATAGTAAACCAAATTTGTAAATAAGTTTTGTGTAAATACGGATGCCTAGGTTAAATAGTTATAATATGTACCTATTGCCACAAAGGGTTGCAAGTCCGCTAGGACAGACTGTTGAAACTAAGCATTTGTCCCATCATTGTAAACAGTTTAAGCAATAAAATTATACTTTACTAAATAAAAGTTGTTGGTATGGCAGATAAGTGTACAAAAGCTATAAAATAATCAACATACCCATGTCTCTTTTCTCATTTCATGGTCTACGAAAATGAGGTGAGTAGTCGCAAAGTAGAGAGTGCCTTTCGACGGGTTGCGCAGGTTGTATTTGTCCAACATCTGCACATTTTCCAGCTGTAACAAAGAATAAAATATGTGTTAGGTACTAAATAAGTCATTGGTTCAGCCGTAAATCGAACCGGGTGTCGTCAGATTGTTAAGCGCACATGCTACTGCCTGCTCCTCAATATGATTAAAAGTGCTCAATGTTTATAAATATTTTTTGATTATCGGTTTAGTAGTAAAATATCAATCTATCATTACATAGATAAATACATTTTAATTTTTATTAAAAACGTCTACATACAACAAAAACATTCGAACAAAATAATGTCAACAACAGTTTAACCTCCTCAACAGCTGCTGTGAATCTGACAGCAGGCGAAAATTTCGCGATCTTATCACTCACTGTATATTTGTCGATATAACGTTTGCAATTACTCAAATTCGGAATATTGAACCCCAAATTAATTGCATAGTAAACTAGCGACCCGCCCCGGCTTCGCACGGGTGTAAGTTTTATTATACACATACTTTTATAAACCTTCCGTGGAAAATGATCTAACTGATGGTGAAAACCGCATCAAAATCTGTTGCCAATTCCAATAAAGCTGTAATTCTGCCAGTGTTGGCGTTTTTATTTTGTAGTAACAGTGTAAATTCTATATAGCGACACTTAAGGGACTGCGCATTTTATGTCGTTATTGAGAGCTGTCGTTGGCGAGAAGAAAAACCAATATTATTTTACTATTATAATATGTATTCAATAGTAAAGTATAAAATTTACAAACAAAAACATTAATAATGATGTAAATAAGGGACTGACTAAACTAGGCTAGGCCTGTATCTTGGGTTATACAAGGGATGTATAACCCAAGATACAGGCCTAGCCTAGTTTAGGGCCCACTGAAAACATCTTTTGGGGTTTTCATATTGTGTAAGTCTATTATTAATTTCTATGTTTTTTTTTGGAAATAACTTTATTATTAAATTTAAATACCAACGCTAAGGGCCTTACTTAAAAACGTTACTCAAGTTGATCTAGGTTTTAAAATGCTCTCTCAACTTCTAGCTGACGGCAATCGTCACACGCGAAAACAAGACGGAGCATATTTAAGCGCATGTCAACTTGTGTAACGTTTTTAAGTAAGGCCCTTATTGCGTATAGTCTGTTATCTTCGTGTGACGTTTTTTGCTGCAATGTTTTATTTTAGTTTAAATACGACGTGTTAAAAAGTACTGTTTATTGCTTATAATGACGTATTGTTATTTTTTTATCTTTATTCGACGTAATATTGTCGTTATTTATAGTGGGAGTGATGCTACATAGAGTGTATCATTATATGGACAACAATGAAAACCAACCAGTCAAATAATTTCGATGTTTTAGGGAGTTTGTCCATTAAATCCTTATTTGACATCTTATATCTCGGGGTGACGAGCGCAGTGCATTGCCATCCAGGGTTTTGAACTGTTGAAGTTCAAAATTCTGAGTGGCGTTGAGCTGTTATGGGCAAGCGTGAAGAAGAGCCATCAGGCGAGCGACTTCGCTCGTCTCGTCACTCAGTATCATAAAAAAAATAGAGTGTCGCTATATCGGGTTTACACCGTATTTTGTTTTCGTTACCATTGTTTTGTATTGTGTTTTTGTAAATAGATAGGTCAGTTAGTTTTAAAGCTTATATTTATGTAATACTAACTCCGATAAACGGGCGAATTTTAACTGTTGCGAAATTGACTCTACGCTCCAGTTTGGATGAACTTCTGAACTTAATATATCCCACTAATCTCGATTATGCGATGTTTTTTCTAAAGCTTTCATTAGCAAAAATACAAAATTCTTTATTGTTCTCTAAAAGCGAGCTTGTTTCTCTCAGGGTTAAATTACGCGTTTAACGACGCCGCTGTCGTTTCATCTTTCAAGAGGGCTGAATTTCTTAGGGAAATAATTAAAAAAGAAAATAAGGAAAAATGTATTATAAAACCTGTACTTATTCATCGAGATACAATACCTATAGAGTCAAAATCTCTAAGTGAAAACAGTAAAAAAACGTCCGAGCATCGTACATACCTGGACATCAGTTATATAGTTCACAATGCCACATTTACTCCAATTTAATGTCGCTTGCATAGTGTTCAACGGCGCTTGTCCGCTATGGCATCGTAGCACTGGCATCGCACGTCGTTCTAGTCGGATCGCGGTTGCCTAACAACTAACCAAAAAGTCGGCGCAATGCGTAGCGCGCGCCGAGTTGGCTTCTTCGAATCTTGCTCGCGCAATGTAACATTCTTCAAGATATATAATTATTCATAGTATTTTTAGTAAGATAATTTTATAATTTTTTTTTCTTGCATATACATCAATTTTGGGGAAAAAAATTTTTTTCAGTTTATATGAGTGAAAAAAAATTTTTTGAATCAAAATGAAAATTGTAGATAGATATATATATAAACTCTTTATTGTGCACACCAGAAATAAAAGTTACAGATAAAGAAACTTAACAGCTAGTGCCACTAACATGAAAAAAACTGTTGAATTGTTAACCTCCTCCTTTTTGGGAGTCGGTTAAAAATGGTGAAACAACTGTAGCAGAATATCGTCATTCAATCATTTTTTATCTTCAGAAATATTGATATACGGAAGCGAGATAGAAGATGTACAAAGCATCCATGGGCTTCTAAATTAATTTTGGAGTGGAGGCAGTGACTTCATAACCTACATCTTCAAGGCCAGAGTACCCAGTGTCTTCTAGGTCTACGTACTCCATCTTATTTTATTTAACGAACACTAACATGATGTACGTCATTGCATTACATAACGGAGACAAGGCACAAGAATTCCACTAAAAGTCACCACAATTATTATAGGGGCAGACTACATGCTAGAATAAAACCGGCCAAGTGCGAGTCGGACTCGCGCACGAAATGTTTCGTACCATTATCTATAAAAACGGGAAAAAATCACGTTTGTTTTATGGGAGCCCCTCTTAAATATTCATTTTAATTTACTTATTTATTTTTAAAGTAAATACATAACTAAAATATATTCTGTGAATATTTCAAGCGTCTACCTGTTGCCGTTATCAATATCAAGCAAAAATAACACGTTTGTTGTATGGGAGCCTCCTTACGTACCTATTTGTTTTATTCTGTTTTTTAGTATTTGTTGTTATAGCGGCAACAGAAATACATCATTTGTGAAAATTTAAACTGTCTAACTATCACGGTTCATGAGATACATCCTGGTGACAGACGGGCAGACGGACGGAGAGACGGAGGACGGGAGTCTTAGTAATAGGGTCCCGTTTTACCCTTTGGGTACGGAACCCTAAAAATCGAGAGCCACAACGTCGCTTTGCATCAGGTGAGTTGGGTGGCCAAACGTAGACCTATTCGATACAAAAAAGATAAATTCAACCTTCAAATATTTAGAAGTTCTCTCGGGGCAAAGTCCTGTTAATTTATTAGGTACTTATGTGCGCCTTCAATAAATCTGTGGAACGTAGTAACATCGTTATATGGAATTGGAGAATAAAGTACGAGGTACAAATCAATTGAAAGCTTCGAGAAAGCCGTATAATATTCATAGGTAAGATTTTCTACGGAATATTTTACGAATGAACCACGTCTAGACCAGGGTCGAAGCCTTCAAAAATGGTAAAAAGTGAAAAAATATAGTAGTAAGACTTGTAGTTTTACCGGAAATCGAGATAAACCATTTTTTACCCTTAAACACCCCCCCCCCCACTTCCCGAACTCAGATCGCCAGTTTTTTATTTTTTTCATTTTATCATATTCTCGTCCTTTTCTTATGGGTTTCATCCTACTACAAATTTTTTTGGTTTCAAAAATTATCGACCCTTGCGTAATCCAGCGATAACACTACTCAACACTAAAAAAATATCTGATTTGGTTCATATTGTTCATCATATCGAGGTTGACTAATAATAAATATATGTAGGTATTTTATTTTGAATATTACGTCAAAAAACTGAGAAAATGAATTTTAAGTTTCTGACGTAAGTTTGATTTTTGTATTACGGGTATTTTGAAAATCGAAAAAAAATGAGATGTTATTTTAAAATCATATTTAAATATTTGTATTAAGGTCAATAACAAGGAATTATAATCACATAGTAGGATCTCAGATAAAATAAAAAGTTTGTTATTTGTTGAGTAGTGATTAACCAATGTATATCCAAGCAGAGGACTAAAATAGCCTCATTATGAAGAATCAAACTTTAGCAAAGACTGAAAACACGTGTAAATTCAATAAAGCTTGGTTTACACGTTCGCTAAAGTTAGCAAAGTTCCAGGAAGTTTGATACGATCCGACATCGCCTTGCTTGTTCGTCGGTCGTCTAGAAAGTTCCCAACTTTCACGGTAGAAGCAAAGTACCAACGTAGAGTTAACGAACTTACAATATCACAAGAAGTTACTACACATATTTGTGAACGGAAACTGAAATAGGTTTATGTATGTTACGTATACATGGCTACACTGAAGACCACCGCAAAAGTAGCGAAAAAACCCAGCTATTCTATACATTTCGTTCAGTATGACTGACATTTTTCTATGGAACAGTGGCGTGTTTTAGCATCCCCCGTCGATCCTGTTACGTAATTTTTTTCCATTGGTTGCCTGGAAGAGATCACTTTTAGCGATAAGGCCGCCACTTGTAGCGCTAGCTCGTAAGTGTTTTCTATCTGTATGTAATTTTTATTTCTGGTGTACACAATAAAGAGTTTCTATCTATCTTAGTACGTGCACTTGCGAAAAAGTTATCGTTAAGTAAACGATAGCAAAATGTATGAAAAATTGAACAGCGCCTCGTATAAGGCCACAGCTGTCTTTACGCTATTTCAGTGGTAGGCCCGTGGAAAAAGTTGTTCATAATGATGAAAACAGTGACCTCCTTTCGCCTTAGTACAGGGTGTATGCGTAAACATGTATACTCGGTCCCAGATTGTTTACCACTGACATATGCAATAACATTTAACTAAAGTGGAATTTTGATATCATTTAACTTCCTATCGGCTATCAGTTATAATCTTACGATCAAAAACCTAGCAAAATTATAAGTATTTACTGTTTTCATTCGGTTTCCTTCAATCCACTGCAGCTGTCTGTGTTAAAAAAAACTTGAACCGAGTATAGTAATTTAAACAATTTGCACAATACAATGAGTTTGTGTAAATTACATTCGGAGGATAAGCGAGCTATGAATGTAAAGTAAATTAAAAGCGCTATTTATTTATTTTTGCGTCTGGGATTCAAAGCTAATATTTATTTATCTACGGTACTAGACAATAAATAATTTTTCATTACTCATACTTGGAAAGTAGGTCTGAAGTTGCCTGAGGGTTGAAAGTAATACATTTCAGCCCTAGGGAGTATCACTTTCAACTGACAGTGACATTTGACAAATGACAGACACTCAAATTATAAAAAAAAAAACTAGTTCTATTTTCACATAATTTGTATTGAACCATGTTCCAATTAGTTTTTTTTTCCTCAGAGGATTATGGTCCCGCACTTCTCGTGCATTTACCAGTGCCAGTTCATGTTATTATTTTTAGTTTCCTTGTATTCGTAATGAAAAGCACAGTGTTTACCTCAGGGTTAAAGAGTTACTTTCACCCCTAGGATAACAATGTACTATTGTTAATTTGTCTAAGCTCGTTCAGCCTTTTGAAAATAACCATTTTGTTTTCCTCCGGCTTGATTTACCTTTTTACGACGTTTCTGAAAAGGCTTTCTTGGAGCCATTCGCGATGACGGCACTACTGTCGTATCTTATCACCTTCGAGTTAATTAACGCTCCATTTCACGCGACATTCGCCGACGAGGCGTGCCGCATCAATTGAACTAAATTTTCTTCCATTCATAATCTTTAATCATCGACGTGCTACATATCCCTACTAATCTATACTAATATTATAAAGAAGAAACATTTGTATTTTTGGATGTTTGTAACGAAATAGCTCAAAAACTACTCAACTGATTTTAAAAATTCTTTCACTGTTGGGAAGCTACATTATCCCCGGGTGACATAGACTATATTATATTTTGTAGCGAGGCCGAAGGCCAAGCTTACACCCGTGCGAGGCCGGGGCGGGCGGCTAGTATTTTATATACTTGCTACGTTTTAAGCATAATTTTAAAGTTTCCCTCCATTTATTTCAGGATAATAAATATGCTACATCTGCCCGACATAACAAATATGTTACCTAAGTATATCTGTTTTGGGCCAAAAAGTATACTTTGTTTGTGCGGGATAAAAAGAATGATATACAGGGTTACGCATGTACCATGTAATAAGGAACCTGCAAACTATACAATGTTTTAGATTTCATCTTAAAAGATTTATTTATAATCATCAAAAGGGCGAAGAACTTTTAAGAAATGATACGCACGCTGTTTAGACTACTAAACTACAAGTCAATCTATACTAAGTAGGTAAATTACTCACTTTGTTGATGTTGTTTGTTTTTTTCTTTAACTTCATTTGGATGTCTGAGCACATCTTGAGCACAATACTTTCCCAGTTTAACTATTTTTATTTATTATCTTGTTATAGCATTTTATTGTCTTTTGTTCTCTTTTTTTAATAATTTTTGTCATGTATAATTTAATTACTTGCACGCTCACCGTGCAGTGCGTGACGTCACCTTCCGGTCCCATCGGAAGACCAGCGCCGGTTGGTAACGAACGGCATCATGCTGAGCTGGGGCCGGTTTGTGGCAAAAATCCAAAGTTTATTTTTTTAATATGTGTGTAGCTTTAAGTGTGTGTGGATTTTTGCTATAAATAAAATATTGTCTATTGTCTATTGTCTAATAAGCCGAAAGGAGGTCATTGTACTCATCATTATGAACAACTTTTACTATGGGATCAACACCGAAATCGCGAAAAAAAAACAACTTTCAATAGAAAACGGTCATTGACACTCGACAAAACGTATGGAACAGCTTATATTTTTTTCTTATTTTTTTAGAGAATATTTTTTTTTTTTAATTAGGTAGATATTATTTTACCAATATTGATTATTTATGTTTTAATGAAATTATGTTTGTTTAACTAATCAGTTCATCGCACTAGCCGCCACCTGAAAGTTCATCCACATATCATAGATCGGTGGAAATCGCACCCTGCGCATTTTACGCGTTCTTTTTTGCCTCACACCTGCAATTTGTGGAATGAGCATCCTGCGGCATTTCCGAGTAGCTATAATATAGGGTTCTTCAAAAGGGCTCTTAATAAAGTCTTTAAGGGTCGGCAACGTATCTGTGATGCCCCTGATAAGCAGGTATCCATAAACGACGGTGATCGCTTATCATTAGGCGGCCCGTATGCTTGATTGTCACCTATGGCATTAAAAAAACTGTATTTTATTTACTTTCCTCATATTCGAAATGAAAATATGTTTACCTCGGGTGAAAGACCAATTTAGGCACTCGAACTACTTTCATCCCTTGTATAACAATCTATTATTACATCAATGCTCTGTATCTAAGAGTTCCTGCATTGTCCACACACAACACAATAGAAACATAATCCTCTCGTGGGTGTAGAATTTTCCATGAACTCGAGCTTTGGTTTCGATGTGGCCATTCAATACAAAGAATCCGTGAGAGTGGGTTTCCTTATAGCCCCTGCACAATATAGTTGTACAGACAATAAAATAGGTATTTTTACCGTGAGATAAGGGATTAACTGCCCCGGTGGCTCAGTTGGTAGTGAACCTACCTTCGGCGTTTGAAGGCGTCGGTTCGATTCTCAAACATTCATGTGATGAAAATTTGTGTTTGTTCTGTCATAGTGAATTAAACTCTCTTTTAGTCACTGAGTGAATAAAATCATTTTTATAATTTAGAACAAGCACTAACTATTCGAATTACGTATAAAAAAATAAACATAAACGTGCTCATTGCTCAACGTACCTACTGGCTCTTTGATTATACTCGTATATAGCAGGGTTCGACAAATTCGTTTCATTTGGGGTCCGATAAAAAAAATGACCATCGCCAGCGAAGTTGTAGTTATCCAACTTCGCTGAGCATCGCAGACATTTCTGAATGAACCGACTCGAATGGTCTACAATGAAAAACATGAAAATGTGATTAGAAGAAGCAGTATATCATTTTACAATGCCAGAGCAGTAACAGCTCAAAGCATTTCTATATGAATTACGAGAAGACAAAGCGCTCCGCACAAAGCCAGATATTCCGAACTTTGTCCTTTACCACGGTTGCATTGTTCAAAGTTGAAAAGAAAATTAATTTGTGAACAAATCTAAACGATATAATCTGACTTTATTAAATTCATGTCAAAATAAAATAAAAATAGTATCTAAACTGATCAGAAACGCTATTGTGTTGCCGACGGGTGCTGATTTTCCAACCTACTTCAAAAATAAGGACTGTTTTTAGGGTTCTGTAGCCCGACAAGGAACCCTTATAAATTCATTCTGTCCGTCCATCCGTCCGAATTTTTTAGAACCTTCTAACTCCTACATATATTTTTTATTATACTTGGTGACGAGACGAGCGAAGTCGCTCGCCTGATGGCTCTTCACGCTTGCCCATAACAGCTCAACGCCACTCAGAATTTTGAACTTCAACAGTTCAAAACCCTGAATGGCAAAGCACTGCGCTTCGTCACCCCGAGATATAAGATGTGAAATCTCTGTGTGCCCTGTAATTTCGCTGGAAACATTGCCCTTCAATCCGGAACACAGTAGTTTTTGCACACTACTGCTTAGCGGATAAGTGTATGAAACTTTCCACAATAAGAGTTTGAATATAGTAGATCTCAATTTTAAAAGTACAAAAAATACATATAATATGTATTTTTAATAATTTTAGGCCTAAAATAATAATTTCACTGCACCTCCCCGTGTGGGGTATCATTGAAAAGGTCTTTTAAAATGAAGGTAAGGTTTCATACAACACTTTTTTATAAAGTCTATCCTTTGCTTTTGGCCAGCTATATTTTGTGTGTAGATGTATGTTACGCGATATATTTGCTGATTGTAAACCGATTTTAATGATTTTTTATTGAATAAGTTATGTTTCAGAAATGTTTTTCAAGTTGTGCGATGTTGTCCCATTAAAATTCAAAGAAAATATTACATCTCTAAGAGTTGAAAATTAGAGATTGAATCTTTATTAAACTTCCCGGGAAGTCGTTATTTTTAGGTTATAATTGTTATTTCATTTGTAAATATATATAAATTTTAGATAATTTATAACCGAGATCTGTCGATGATTCCGTACGATGATCCGATTTGACGACGATTCTATGTTAGACGATGGATTACGAAGTTCTGTACCGGTCACATAATGCTAGCCTAAAGTGCGGCCGCTGAAAGAATACATCTGACAGTTGCCATAACACTGTAAAAAGCCGAAATAATTCAGTAAATTCTGATCACTTTCACTAGCTTTTTAACGTTAAATTGCTGCTGACAGCCTTCAGTAAAATATTAAGTTTTTTTAATATTCAAATTTTTACTCAGTTTTTTTTACAATGTTTTTGCAGCTGTCGGACGCATTCTCTCAGCATACAGACTGTAGAGGATTAAATAATGCAGACCTTGAACTGGTTGATGCTGTATGCTAAAATAATGAGGTCCAGGGGTCCAGTTATGAATGTATGACGGATGAAACTGAAATGATGATGATTAGACATTTGCGCTGTCTGGATTCTCCCACTATATATAGTCTAGGTTAGGTACATACGATATTGCTCTACCTATCTAAAGTAGGGCTCAAGAAAGATTGTCCATTGAATATAAATACAATCAGAAAGTAATATTTTCGAAAACTTCACCCGGTGTACCTACTCGTATTCTGTTCTGATACCAAGGATTGATCCCACGCGATTTATTTTTTAAAAGAATTTCCTAAATGAACCCATTTTTTTATCGTTTAGGCCTTGATTAAATAACAGTTACTTATTAAGTAAGTTCGCAAAAAAGGTTTTGTTTGAAACATTGAAATCAAAATTATATGTAAAATATTCAACCTACCAGGAAAGCAGAAGTGCATTGGAGGTTCATTTTGCAGATCACATTCTAGGAAAACCACAGACAATATTTTTTTTGTTTAAATTAGAACGGCTGTCAAGGCATTTTTGTAAGAAATTTGTTGTAGCCACTTGCACTCATATACGAGTAAACCCATAGCAACTGTGGTTGCAACTGTGACGCGGAGTTCGACGCTTTGACATAAACAAGGAATGTTCATTCACATATCTGTCACAATAACTGGCGACAGAGTTTCATTCTCATTTCCGTTCTATTTACTTCTCTTTTCTGTGAAGAAAACAGTATTTACAAAATATCAACCTACTTTGACACACAAAAGAAGTAACCGCGCACCGTTTTCCCGAATCGAGAAACGGTCGGTTACTTTGTCGTGCCAATTTCGTCAAAGTTTCGTTTGTTCCGTAAATATTCGCGTCCCAAGGCGGAATCCCCGTGGTTCCCAAAAACATATATTATAGTTTACCCACCGGGAAATCGAAGGCTGAATTAACGACTGTAATTCATGAAAACGGTGGGTGAACCGGAAAGTACGTCCATTCGGATAAAATCGGGGCAAGGGACGTAAATCTTGGATATACTATCGATTTTTTTCCAAGAGTCGGGGGTAATCGTCCTTGCAAGGATTCTCTTTTTGATTCAAGGTTGGTTTAATCTTCGGTATAAAACATTCCAGAGAATAGAAAAAATTCTTCTGTTTTATGTGAGATATTCTGATAAACGGTCACACCGGAAAGAAATTTATTTTTAGAATGCTATAACTGCCTCTTGCGGCTTTTTTATTTATCTTTTCTTTTTTTTTCGTAAAATGAACATTACCGTTAAATAGATAAATATTTTAAACTCCATCATCCCTCGTACAACTTTGAGAATACGAAATAAGCTTAAAAACCAACTGCAACCACGGGACAGTCCCCAAATTATTTATTTCGTAGCTTTATCCACAATAGAAATTTAAACTGGTAATAGCAGGTAAAACTGTTGTCTCATCATGAATTCTCTATGAGCGATTGTATCTAAGAATTAATAGTGTACTTCATTGAACTTGCAATTACAGAATATTAATAATTATCAATATAAAAAAACCGACTTCATAAAAATGTAGGAATTTGGTCCACACGGGAAGCACCAGCTTATAAATAAAAAAAGAACCATCAAAATCGGTTCACCCGTCGAAAGTTCTGAGGTAACAAATAAAAAAAAATTAAAAATATACAGTTTAATTGATAACCTCCTCCTTTTTGGAAGTCGGTTAAAAAGGAGCTACCATGCCACAGATATACAGATACGAGCACACTAAACATACAACACCTCTATAAAACCCTTCTACTTGCCTCGGGGTTTAAAAGTGCAATTTTTCACGCGCACTTATTCTCTAACTTATACTTGAGATTCCTTGCCATAAGCACGCGACGTGTTACCATAAAAATGTAATTGAAAAATGGACTCTGTGCCCTTTGTTTCTATGACCACATAACCTTTTAACGCGGCTGCGTCACGTTACCTGCGTGGAATTTGCGATGTCAACTTTACTAACGCGACGAGGTTTGTAACACGCTCGTTTTGAACAGTTTAATATAACTTGGAGCAAGCTAGCGCGTTTCGCACGCGTTTTTCAACAGAATGTATCTAATCGGAAGACGCGTTTGATTCATTTGACGCGTTTCAATTATGTAACCATGGTTACTGTGTTGTTCTTGACCGTGGTAACTGTGTTATAACACGTTTGCAGCGTGGTATTAGCGTGTTTTGTGTGTTCTATGGAATAAGACCCCAGCCTTGCGATATGCGATCTCTTCCAGGCAACTTTACCCAAAACCAAATCAAATTACCAACCAAATGTATACAAAGTATTCTTGAAATTCCTTGGTGAAAACCGCAAAACAGGAAACCCATTCAAGAAAAATTGTTATAATTCTTGTAATCGCTTATTTTACGGCGCCGTAGGCCTTGCTAACACCTATAAAAGTTCGCAGATTCATCTCTCGGCTCGGCTAGCACATCAAAATAAATTATCTTCGTAACTTCGTCAGCAATTTCATTGTCAAATCATCAAAGTCACTTTTATGATTTTATACAAAGAAAAATATATATATACAAAATAAATTTATTTGACACAATAATAATATCCACAAATTAAATTCGAACCCATTGGCTCCGAGCTAGTTTTCATGGGAGCAACAATGGAATCGCGTAAAAAAATATCAGCTGTTACATAAAAGTTGTTCATAATGATGAGTATAACGGACCCCTTTCGGCTTAGTACACCCTTTCCGCGTAACCCAGTATATTAGATGTATGTTGATTTAAAAATAGTCCTACTGACAACGTGGACGATTATGCTGTCGATTAGAATTTACATCGACATGAAAACATCGGCCTTTGTCACTGCTGACAATTTAAAAGGCTTAAGATTCTAAAGAAAGCAATAGAGTTGAATTATTGAGACAGAGTTACAAAATGTTCAATACAGTCGAATAGAACCGTCTGCCTGAACATTTGTGATCCCTCGTGTGTAGAATATTGGCATTCCTGCGGCTTTCGTTCAGCCCTCATTTATATTCAACCCTTCACATGATAATACGCTTTTCAGATGTTCAATTTAACGATAAATACTATTTTCGAAATCTTTATAGGAAAATATGAAGATTACAATGGATGAAAAAGGCTTAAGATTACAATGGATGAAAAGCGCTTTAAAATAGATTTTGATGTTTTTATTTATTTAGAAAGAACGGCAAAGAAGCATACGGTCCGCCAGATGGTAAGCAGAAACCACCTGCAACACAAGCGGTGGAGTCGGTTCTTGGTCAGCCCGGCGAGGTGGTTATAGACACCTTTTTTGAAACTCTTCAAGTTGAAGCTTGGCGGGCAGACCTTTGGGGAAAGGACATTCCACACCTTGCAGCCAACAGCTAGCACATAACCTCTAGATTTTTTTTTTTTTTTAATTTTAAAATTCTGGCAAACACTGCAACTTTTATGGACAAGCGCGGCAGGATCTGATTGACGAGTGATTTGTTCGTCTCGTTACTCAGTATCAGAGACCTAGAACAAATCGCTAGCGATAAAACTGACCTTTGTGTCTATCTCGAATGTATCTTGTAATTTCAATAAATTGTTTTTGTCTATTTTTAACCGACTTCCAAAAAGGAGGAAGTTCTCAATTCGACTGTATCTTTTTTTTAATGTTTGTTACCTCAGAAGTTTGGACTGGGTGAACCAATTTAAATGATTCTTTTTTGAAAGCTGGTGCTTCCCGTGTGGTCCCATTTCAATTTGTTCCAGTTCTGACATTTTATGAAACGGTTTTTTATATTGATAATTATTATGAAAAAATAATACAGCTGCTACATAACAGGGAAGACCAGACGACAATTTCATTTTCGTTCAAAAAAACATTTTGATTCTTTAAAGGCTCTATTGGCTATGCGATTGTGTAATCAAAACCAGCTGTAAGAATGTCGACATTCCTGAAGGGTAAGCCCATTGGTATTCCACCCCCAGCACAATATTACGCGACCGCTCTGTAATGCAGCTGTTACTTTACTACAAGGACGTTGTTGTAGAAACAACATTACCAGGATTTTTGAGAGCATCGCAGCTTTATTGCTTCCGCTACGACGCACTTAAGGGAACCCTGTTAGGTCTGCAATATCTTAAATTGAAGTTTTAGAATACAAACGTTTTTTTTAAATAATCCAGGGAGATATCATTAAAGCTTAACAGCATTCTAAGTTCAACAGCTGAACTAATTTGAACGAAATTTGGTGTGGTAATATTATGATTGTGTCGGTGTTCCCCGATAGTTATAATCTGAATGTCTTCAAATCGCGAGTGAATCGGTTTCTTCTAGGCAAGCGTGCTTCATCGTCGTCATCATCGCTTAACATCAGGCGAAAGTGGCGGTCAAGGGCAAGAATTACTAAATAAATAAAAACATATATAATGGAGTTCAGTAAAGACAGAAACCTTCAGAAGACCTAAGAGCATAAACTGGCCGTTAAACCTATACGAAAACAAGCAAGTTGTGCTCATGAATACCATGGCAGTTCTCAAGCTGCCAAGTTACATACAATTATTTTCCAGGCTGAACTATATCCCGGCAAGTTACTCAATAATCTTATATTCGACTGTGAAGAGCATCACAAGTGCCAACTAGGTCAACCTAGTGATATACAACACTCCCTTGCAACGGATAGGGATGCACTCGATAAGGGATGCAAACAGATTTAATTCATAACATCCGTAACACTACCTTCATGAAGGCCGTATGTTAGAACGATTGATCGAGACTCTTGTTCTATCCATAACTTATCAATTAAATCATATATATTTAATTCTCAAAAGAATTTATTTATTTCTTTGAGTGTGAATCACATTGACGTATATTTATGGTACGTCCTTCGCCCTAATCGCTTAAAAAGCTAGTCTACAAAGTTTGATATTATTTTGTCCTATAGCTACAGACAAATTATTCATCTATGTGGGCCAACGTAATTCGCTGATGTGGTCACACAAACTAAGATAAATTTTCTAATTGGGACCATAACATTGCGCCATACCATTTCAGAAGGGTGGGAAATTCATGGACTAAACTATCTCTAACTATGTAACAAGTCACCGTAGTAAAATGCTATTTAAAAAACCATACAAAATACGACCTCACTGCAGCGAAAAAAATTCAAAGGAAATCTCTGAAGTCCCAATCAAATGGCGCAATAAAACTCAATATGGAGGCGTTAAATCTATCCCAGGGCGCTGCCACAGTCTAAGTGTTTAAACAAAAGGACAACTCATGCAAGAAATATTAGGTACGATTCGACCAATAAAGTTTATTTGTAAAGCATCTACACAGACACCTCTACTGTTAGTGTGTTGTTCGTAGGTAGCGTAGCGATTACCGCTTACTATCAAGCAAAGCGTAAGCCAGTTTGCCACTCTTAAAAAAATGCACATGAGCTGATCGGATATTATAAATAATGCGGAGGGAGGGAGGCGACAATACGGAAGACTTTAATACGTTCTTCTTTACAGGTTAGAACCAGTTATCACCAGACCGGCGTCGATCCCATTGGCGACAAAATTTAAAAAAACATAGCCAAGTGCTTGTCGTGCCATGCTCATTGCTTGTGGTTGGGTAATGGTTTATTATATTTGACCTTGGTAACGGCACAGAACACATAATACACAGTAACGGGTATTACTACGTGTACAAAACACACTACAACAATCAAGGCATAAGCCTTATCCCTTTTTCCAACCCTTATAGTTTAAACGTTGGGTTTGCTACGGCATCATAAAAATACTGTGTTTAGGTTTGGAGGGAAATGATCCCAGTGACATAAGGAGATTTGGCCAGTCATATCTCAAGGTCCCGAGCGCTGTGGATTGCTGTGCAGTTGTAGCCAGTGGCTACCCTGACCTAATCTGGCTTGGCTCATCTGGTGTTGGGCGATGATGCAGTCTACAATGAAGCACGCTTGCCTAGAACAGTCAACACCTGTTATTGATGGACTTGTGGATGTTGGATATCTGTTAGATAGCAGTTACTGTGGCGCCACTCCAAGAGAACGTTTCGTTCCGAAGCGGGATTACGACAAATACTAGATCTGCAAACAGCGCGTGGTTAATACCCAAGTGTTTGATGTGGAGCTTTGCGCACAGATTGAAAACGTGCCTCTGGGAGTTTTATAATGGGATACATTTTTGAATGAGAGCTCTATTGATTTTTTATCGGCAATAAAGACACTCAGCAGGAAATCAAATACCTATGGCTGATTTTTAGGGTTCCGAAGTCTTACAAGAAACCCTTACAAGTTCGTGTCCGTCCGAACTTCTATGGTTTTTAATATAAGTGCATGGAATTTTGCACAATGGGTTTTAGTAAGTATTGATCTCAATTTTAAAACTAGAAAATAGATATTTTTATTTATTTTAGGGATGGCTCTGGTACACGTGAAATGGGGATGAAATATTTTTTTTTTCAGTTCACCCCCCTCGCATGATGTATCTCGCTGAATAGGTAGTAAGATAAAACATGTGTTCGAATCGCGAAAGTTTAAAAATTACTAGGTAGTAAGATTTCATACGTCACTTTTTCTAAACTATTTATTACACATAGAAACGCCAAACTTGCAATACTGATAGGTATAAATAAACCCTTCATTCAAAATTATTTCGAACATTATCCGATTATGACTTATTGGGTTATAGCGATAAAATTGTAATAAATTCAAAACGTTCTAGCTCGAAGGTCACGGACCATTTTGTAAAATAATCTTAAAGAATGTTTCCCTCGTGGATTTTTATTGACTAAACCATAAAAAAAGATATGATAAGTCGGGATGACACATCTTTGAAATTTGGCTGTAATTTTTTTTTTATGGCTGTAATTGCTTTCGTTCGTAATTTTTTTTAACTACCAATTTCTGATCTGTGAATGTGATTAAGTACCTACAATTATTTGGCTTTGGTTATGGAACTCTACTATATGCATGTCTCGACACGCTTTTGACCAGTTATTGTCAATCATATAATGTAACAAAATAAATAAATAAAACTTCTTTGAAGAACATATTTATTTACCCAAAAATAATCATTAAAAAATAGACCACAAATATTATATTAAACGTAATAATAATGATGTATACTAGGTACCTACCTAAAATTAACATAAATTATTAAAATCTAAATATGTAAGTAGTTATATTAATAGAAAATTCGCACCAGACGGATTTTGTAGATATTATTTCGAAAATGTTTTCATATCTGGACAATGACGTTGTTTTCTGAATGATAAAAGAAAAGTTGCTATCGTAACAAACCATACCATACCTAATGATTACGCATAATTGTTCCCCTCATTTTCTTTTTTGTGGCGGCTTCGCTTTCCCTTTTCCTGTCCCCAGGACGTCGTCGCATATTTTTTGTAGTGGTTGCAAAAGCTGGTCAGCTTGTGACAGCAACAGACTTCGGCTGTTACTCAGAGCGTCCATCGCTTTGCTGACGCAGTTCTCCAGCGCATCGACTCCCTTAACCAGAGCACTACACGCTCTCATCGCTTCTTGAGCAGAATATTCACCACCTTCACTGAACAACGTGATATGGCCAATCAATCTAACGCTCGATATGCGAGCGTTCTGAATGCGATTGTCAACTGTCCTCTTATATTCTTCAACAGCAGCGTCAATAGACTCTTCATAAAGTTTCCGGTGTTTCATCAGGCGAGGCGCATAACTACACATTTTCAAACGTTTTGTTTCAGGATTGAGAGGCTCTGTAGTCAGTGTCAGCACATTAATATTTTCCTGTATGCTGTTTATCCAATCATTTAACGGATACAAAGATGTGGTTTCCAAAGACAGATAAATTGATGCATCTTTCAGTAGATTGTCTATTAGTTGGTTCAATGCGTCTAAATGAGAGACGAGGCGAGCCTCATGATGGTTCAGCTCAAGAAGTCGCGTTTCACGAGCAGCCTTAACCCTTTCCGCTCGAATGCATTGTGAAACCATCTTAAGAGAGAACCTCATGTGTAATGCGTTTGCTCTTTCTTCTACCCAAAAACGGGCCTGCCGTCGTAATTCCTCAGGCACCATCGAAACGTTACATTCGAAAGATTCCAGAAAACCGTTTCTCCAATTACATAGAGCAAGTTCTTGGAGCTCTGTTTGTAAAATAGCTCGTGGTAATGGGGATAGCAATATCTCAGACGGTGCTTTTTGCGTAGCATGTGGATCTTGGGTGAATGAAGCACTGCTTAAACGCTGAGTAGATCGTGGGTGTTTATCCAGAAAACACTGGAACTCTGAGAGCAAAGTATTTGCAAATGAAGTTGGTAATTTCATAAATTCTTCAAGACGCCCGAGTTCTGTCTCACTGTGGAGGCGATACATTTCGGCAGTCCGTTCGAGCATACCCATTACAATTGCATATTCGACCTGTAGCTTATCAAGGTCAGAAGATCCTCGTAACTGCTCTAATGCTATGCTGATGGCCACCTCATTAGCCAATTCTACAGTATCGTTGCTAGTAAGTAAGTCTTCCACTGCCGCAATTGTTAACTTTTGCGCCAAAGCCTGGCGTAGAATATGATTATCCCAAAGATGGCCAGCATCGTGTAACACATTATACGTATCCTGGAGACATTCTCCTAGCGACCATAAGCTCTTTTGCATAGCCACCATATCGGCTCCAGTGTTTTCGAGCAATTCTCGACTAGCTATGTTTTTGCTATGAATACTGCTTGACAGACGGCATATGGTTTTCTCAATCATCTGGTGAAATTCTATCGCTTGACATGAGTGACTATCGTGGTTGGTAAAATAATTATTACTTCCGAGATCTTTCTCCAAATCTACGAGCCTAGCTGAAAAGCCATTGCAAACTCGCATTACAGCTGCCTTATACGCTTGCACCAAACGAATAATGCACGCTTCGATTGTTTCAACTTCACTCGATGTCGAGCAACAAGATAACACCAAGGTTTCACTTTTCTTGTCGCCGACAGCACTCGCGGATCGCTGGGTATTCGGTCGCTCTTCGGAATTACGCGGTAAAGCACTTAGCGCGCGATCCCTCGTGCTTGACCCTAAACAGAGCTGATTGATCGCTGACCGCGCCCGGTTGACACCCTCGTCAGCTTGAACGCGAAGCTGTGCTTCCAAATCAACATAAGCTCTGCTGTTACTTAATATCTGTTGATTAATTTCATACAAGCGCTCATCGAAGTCATGCAGCAAATCTCGCGGGGTAAGATGTCCTACATTAATTAGTCTCTGAAACTGATCACGGAGCACGATTCTCAGGCCTTCATCACGCTCTCTCTCTAGTCCTGATGCCTCGCGTTTGAAATGAGCCATTTCATCGATACGTTGAGAATACAACTGGTAAATTTCTTTAAGCGCAATGTCACGTAGTTCTATCTCCAAAACAGTTCCACCCATGTTATAATTTTGCACTACGCAACCAATTTGTTCGTTGTTGTATTGTATATGGGCGAGTAGAGATTCAGCTAATGCGCGTATTTTAGAATCTATCTGATCATTAACAATTTTTGCTGAATCAGCAATATCTTGGAGTATTTTATCGTGATCCTGCTCCCTCTTAATGAGATAGTTGGCGAGGATGGGGCCGCTGTGCCTCGGCACCCACTTGTCTGGCAGCGCCGCGACCGCGGCATCATCGTCGGCACATCCTGGAGGTGCCACATGATAAGTTATTGATATCTTTTCACAGTTACATTTGTGATTCTTTTTTAAGCTTTTCTCATTTATTTTATTGTTGCTTTTTGACATAACGGAATTGATAAAAAAAATTGAGCATTTGGTCGTGTTTGGCTGTTTTGGTCTTAACCATAGATTTAGGATGTCAATTTTTTTTTAGGTCTATGGTCTAAACGTGTCAAAATATAAAACGTCACTAAATTATTATTCTCTTTGGTCCAAATAAACGTCGAACTAAACTTCAAAGTACAGAAAACAAAGTGGTAAAAAAAAACTAAAAAGTTTTTGTCACGGTTTTAAAAACTTCCAATTAAAAGCTGATAATGTGCATACGGCTGAATAGATTTTCTTGAATCATATCTAAAAACACTCTCAATGAAATCATCTTTCAAACAAAAAAAAAACGAAATCAACATCGGTTCAGCCGTTTGTGAGCTACGATGCCACAGACAGACACACAAATACATATACACACGTTAAACTTATAACACCTCTCTTTTAGGGTCGGGGGTTAAAATTATTTGCATAAACGACTAGCTTACATTTTAACATCAAATAGGTATGCAAGTTATTGTCTGCCTTCCTGTCATGACTGCCCCGGTGGCTCATTTGGTAGTGAACCTACCTTCTGCGCTTGGGGGTGTGGATTCCCACTTAGGGCAAAAATTTATGTGATGAGCATTTGTGTTTGTTCTATGTCTGGGTGTTAAAATATATTTCTTTGCTTAGTATGGGGTCAGATGACCGTGTGTGCAAATTGTCCCAGATATTCATTATTTTATTGTCTTGCATCAATGAGAAATTCGTCAAGAGAGAGAGAATTAAATTCGTCATTGTCTTGCATGTATATGGACGCCACTTCACTTCTTTTTGTTCAGTTAATTTGCTCTGATTATGGTTTCAATCTAATATTTCTCGCTTCGCTCAGTCACTTAAGCACGTGTAAATACGGTTTATGCCAAGAAATTCACAAAAGAGTCGTATATACTTAAATAATAAATAAATATCTGGGATATTATTGCACACACGGTCATCTGACCCCAAACTAAGCAAAGCTTGTAATATGGCTGCCAGAGACTGATATACATACATATATATTTTTAAATACATACTTAAAATAGATATTAACACCCAGACATAGAACAAACACAAATGTTCATCACACAAATGTTTGTCCTAGATGGGAATCGAACCCACGCCCCCAGGCACAGAAAGTAGGTTCACTACCAACTGAGCCACTGGGGCACTTACCTTATAAATGTTTAATTTAAAAGTAGGTATAATCTCATCACATCTGCTAGGTCTAGTATACCTTTTGGTCTAGCCAGACCGTTAACGTCCACTTATCAATAAAGACACTTGGTGTATACGAGGCTTCCTCGATTATCTACCTACTACTGTGTATGTAAATAAAACCGCGAGCAGTGGTGGAGAAAGTCTGATTTATTTCGTTCGTACTGCATTGGCATACTATGGTTCGATAATATCTCGTTTGCGCGTTTTAACAATGAACAGCGCCATCTATTGACATTCACTTTCGTACTGCGTTAAACATTCCGCCCACCAAGGACATTTATTGAGAAAATGTCCTTTTTTATGAATTTTGAACTAATATGAACTTATTATACTAACGTGAACTTACTTAAATGAACTGAATTATGTTTAAATTGAAATGACTATTTTTGAACTATGCACTTAAATATTATCAAATGAACCAATTTTTACACGATATATAAATGAACTAATGCAATTTTACATGTATTTCTAGTTTAAACATTGAGTATATACGATGTAATCATTACCTGGTAAGATACAGTTTTTATACAGGTCTTTGCATGGTTGTGTTTTTGACTTGGCTAGTGACAACACGGGTAACATTATCTGTACCTAGATGCTTTGCAAATATACGCTCCACTAATCAACGACTTGGAAGTAGGTCGTCTTCTTTTAAATTTATTTTCAAATTCGTTAGCCGTTTATATGGTATAACGTGTTCTCTAAGAAACTGTGGATCGGTGATCTAAAGTTCATTTGTGGATCTATGCCACGTGATGCGCAGTCAGCTGGATTTAGTTATAAAGTCACCTAACTTGCTTTATTGGAGCAACTCGTGTCCTCGCCATAACCAATGAAACTCACTCCCTGCCTATCAACAACTCGTAGGTATACTACTACCTCATATGCTAACTTGCACGTCTCTGAAACCATGAGGTCCTTGTGCACGTCATAACTCGTCGTTCCTGGCCATCGTGAAACTCGAACTGCAGTAAGGTTTGACAGCTGACTATGGTAAGTAAGTATACTATTCCTTTCTTAATATTGACGATCTGGTTTTCCAGTTCGTGCCTGATAACCAAAGCTTTTGAATAAACATTTTAACTAATTGGTGCGATCCATCGCAAAGGATCGTACGATTTCGCAATAACTGATATTATTATGATTGATCTTCTGTTTCAGGTCCAGTCGTCGCCGATGGCAACTTCACCGAGTACTGAAATTGATCTTCGCTCCGATAACAGGTAAGTCTTAGAATATTTGTTGTATTTCAATCCTTTATTTCTATTTCCCGTTTGTCCTGTAAATTTTCCCTTTCCCTTTGTACTTCTTTGACCTCCTTGTTATGTAAATTGACCTTATTTGTCCTCTGTTTGTTCTGTCCCATCTCTTTGGGATGTCTTCTTTACCCTGAAGATTGTACTTAAGTAGTTTTTTCTTAATTGATGCTTGAGTGTTCCCATTGTTTTCTTATTTGCTCTGTTTATCCCAGTTGTTCTTTTTATTTTGTTATTATTTTATTATATCCTGGTTGTTATTTTTTATATTGTTGCCCTGTTTTCCTATGTCCTTATTTATTTATTTGCGATAATAGTTCTTGATTGTAGATTGAATTTCCCTTTGTCCTCTAAGTTGATCTCTTTATCCCGATTGTTCCTTTCTTGGTTAGTTATTTTATTATTGTCCTGTTTTCCCATGTCCTTATTTATTTCCGATAGTAGTTCTTGATTGTTGTACACTTTTGTAAGATAAATCCTTCCTTCTCTAATAGCTCAGACATTTGTCCTCAGATATTCTTACTTCTTCCTGCACATCCAAGCATCCGGTTATTAAGTCATCCATGTATAATGATTGTACTACTCTTTCTATGGCCAGCGGAATTTCCCTACCTTCATCTATGCTGACCTGACATAATGCTCGAATGGCCAAGAAAGGTGCAGATGCAGTGCCACAAGTAACCGTCATTAACTCATAATAATGTTGAATTTCTTTTTCAGGTTGGTCTCTCCACACGATAATTTGATATACAGCATCTTCTTTGGCAGTACGGACCATCCGGTATATTATAACAAAGTCCGCTACCAAAGCGATTGAAACTATAAGCCACCGTAAGACCAGATGCATTATATTGGCCTGAAGTATAATCCCAATCATCGGTGTGTCATTCAGTGAAAATCGAAAATCGTTAGTTGATGCATTAAATACAACTCGAACTTTTGATGTTGTTTTATTCTTTCGCATAACGACATGATGTAGGTCCACAGCATTGTTTTGTTTATTGTCAATATTTTTTACCAATCTCATGTGACTTAATCCCAAATACTCATCGATAACTTTTGTGTAATTGTTCTTTAGGTCTGTATCTTTCGATAGCTTCTTTACTGATGATTTAAATTTAGATACAGCAATTTCCCGACAATCGTTCTCAGTGTATCGCAGTTGACTGTCATGAGATGGTAGTTTTACGATGTCCCTTTCTTCATCTTTCGTCCCTTTTGTTGTCCTAAAAAATGTGTCCTCATACTTTTGTTCTTTTTCTGTCCATAACTTCTTTGTATCTTTAGTTTTTTCTTCAATTTCACCAAACTTTTTTAAAGTGTCACCTTCGTTGATCTGTGTGTGCATAGCTGTTATATGAAAAGATGCCTTTTTGATTTTGTCTTCAACTGTACCCGATACGATCCATCCTAACGATGTGTTTTGTGCTATAAGGCCTCCTGTTGGACTCCTTTTTATCCCATCTAACAGAATTCTACTGTACACATTGGCTCCTAACAGCAAGTCAACTTTGTTCGATAGATTGAACTGGGGATCTGCGAGTATCAAGTCTTGTCCTATCCAATCGATAGCTTCAGTCGATATGTTCTGTCCCGGTAAGTACGACGTGATATTCTTCAACACATAGGCTTCGATCTCTAATTGAAAATCAGGATCCCTTTGCGATTTCAATTTTATGGTTACTGCACATTTTGAAGTCACGGGTTGATTCCCCCCAATGCCAGTAATTGTGTTTCCTGTTGGACGTTTTCTCAGACGCAATAGTTGTACCACGGCTTCTGTTATGAAACAAGTTTGTGACCCTTGGTCTACTAGTGCTCTCACTACCTGAGTGTTGCCTACCGCTGACTCGACTTTTACTATAGCAGTTGCTAGCAAAACCGAACCTGATTGAGTGACTCTATTAGTCGACAGACAAGATACTACTGGAGATGCGCTAGTTGATAAACTGACCTCTTCCACAGTTTCTTTCTCTGTGGAACCGGTAGCTGCTCTAACATTTATGTTCTCGTGAAGTAAAGAATGATGCCGCCTATTGCAAATTTTGCAACTAGCTGGGTTTTTGCAAGTATTGACGTTGTGGTTGCTGCCCAGACAATTGTAGCATATAGAGTTCTTGGCTACAAAGTCGCGTCTTTCGGAGCAGGATTGCTGTGCAAACATTTTACAAAAGCATAATTTGTGATGTTCCGAGCAAAACTCACAACGCAGATACGCAGCATTAGTAACTAAAAAGGCTCTTGTTTTAGTATGTGGCCCGCTACTTGCTGGCCCTGATGGTGTTTTAGTATATACAAATTCTAAAGCCCGAAATCTACTTTCGATGAAATCCTTAAGTTGTTTTAAAGTTGGCAACTCATTCACGTTGTTATTAGTGTGTAATTCCCATTGTTTTCGCGTCTCAGGGTCTAGTTTGAACGTTACAATATGAATCAGTATAATGTCCCATGTGGTCACTTCCACGCCAATATTTTTTAATGCACTTATACAATCCATGGTTGTATCTATTAATTCTTTTAAGCCCGAAGCTGACTCAGTTGTTAAGCGCCTTTGTCCAAACAACCGCTTTAAGATGCAATCAGCTAAGTATTTTTTATTGTTGTAACGTTGTTCCAACAATAACCAACACTCAGTATAATTGGCATCTGTGATAGGCGTATGCTTGATCAGCTGAGCCGCTTCTCCTGTTAATTGTGTCTTTAAATAATGAAGCTTTTGTACATTATCCAAAGTACGATTGTTATGAACTAGTGAAATGAATAAGTCCCGAAAAGTAGTCTATTCCGAATAACTTCCTGAGAATGTAGGGATAGTTATTTTAGGAAGGCGTACTACAGAGTTTCCATTGTTAATATCCTTGGACGTAGACTGCCTTTCTTGACTTGAACTATACAATTTTAAAGCCGCTTTTAATGTTGATTTATACAACAAATAACAGTCCTCTGTGCCGTCATAAATGCCCGTGCTTACATAATCGTTCTTTGATAATTCTGACGGCGAAAATGTTTCATTTAATTTTGCATGATTTGTTCTAAATGATGCCCAATCTGTTTCTAAATTTTCTAACCTTGCTTCTATATATTCTAAATTGATTCTATCCCTTGGACTTTTCTTATAATTTAGCAATCCCCTTTTAATTGAATTATGTAAGTCCATCTGTACATTTAACATTCCTTCCATCTTAATATAACTTAATTTTTACAACTGTTTTATCCAAATATATTCGAAGTTCTGAACTATTTAACAATATTTTAACTAAATTAATATAAATCCAAACGTTAGTTACTGTTTTATACTATGATGAGAACTTACCCGAAAAATTACAAGTCCAAGAATTATTTTCACAAAATTTTCTAAGTGTTTGAGAATTAAATAACAAATTAAAAAATTGGGCATAGGTTCCCCGGTCCCGGTCGTTTTATAAGAAATTATTCTAAGTCCTAAAGTTAAGGTTAAACTAATTGAACACAAATGTAATGTTAATTTTTTTCACTTTTAGATTTTAAATGTTCTTCACTGTTAATTCACTAAACTGAATAAATAATAAAGTTACTCACGGTAAATGTTCACTTTTTCCAACCTGGTTTGTCCTGGGTGTTCTTCTGTTCCTTCCTGTACTCCGCTCCGGTAGCTCTTGCCGAGCCCACAGCTTCGCCAACCAATGCCACAGCTTGCCAACCGCAGCTCACAGCTAAGCACCGCTCGTACGGCCTCGCGCGATGGAGTGCCGACGTCAGCGCCTGCTGTTGTCCTCTGTACTATCGTTTGGCGCAGCGATCCACTGCGAGTACAGGATCGTGTGATCACGCACCTTCGCGCGCTACACACGTGTCCAAAATATCCGGCTCGAAGGACCAAAATGTATACGAGGCTTCCTCGATTATCTACCTACTACTGTGTATGTAAATAAAACCGCGAGCAGTGGTGGAGAAAGTCTGATTTATTTCGTTCGTACTGCATTGGCATACTATGGTTCGATAATATCTCGTTTGCGCGTTTTAACAATGAACAGCGCCATCTATTGACATTCACTTTCGTACTGCGTTAAACATTTGGCCATTTAAAAAAAAACCCAACTTTCCTGTTGGTCTACAACTCCCTTCGTCTATTTCCTCTTAAGTCTAATGTATAAATGGTTAACGAGATATAGCTGACCAAGTTGGAATACTTGGAATCAAACAAATAATTATTTACTGGGTGAGATTTACTATTAAAAGTATAAGTACATATGACGTGATATAAAGTACATATACATATAAGTCTCTCCAGTTAGATTTACATACTACATATCTTTCATTATATAGTAGGTTATACTTAGAATAAATAAAGCTCAATAATTTAAAATCGCGTATCTCGTCTTCAGTGCCTCATCGATACCAGAATCAATGAAACGGCCGCTCGAATTGAGGAGAATAACCGAAAGTGAGAGTACCGTAAAGAAAATTCGCCGTGCTGGGCCCGTCGATGATACACACAGTTTCAACAATTACGTCGATTCACTCGACGTAATGACTGTTAATAACTGTCCAAGAGCGTGTCGAGACACGCATATGGTAGGGTTCCGTAACCAAATCTAGTAACATATAATTGTCTTCATAGTTTAGAAATTTATAGTAATAGAAAAAGTCGAACGAATGAACAGAGATGTATCATCCCGTCATAGAGAAAAAACTGATTGAGAAACATTTATTGCTAAGATTATATTACAAAAATCTTGAGCTAGAACGCCTTGAATTTATTAGTTATATCGCTGTTACTCAGTCTTATAGTTTAGAAACTCAGGGGGGGGGGGGGCGACCAACTTTTTGCTACATTGGCGTGCCATATTTCGCAAAGGATAGACTTGATAAAAAAGTGACGTATGAAATCTTACCTTCATTTTATAAGACCTTTTCAACGATATCCCACATGAGGAGGTGCAGTGAAAAAATACATCCCCATTTCATATGTACCCCTAAAGTGCAATATTATAATTTTTTTATACTTTTAAAATTGAGATCTATATTACAACTGTCATTTTGCAAAGTCTCATGCACTTAATAATTATAGAATTTGGAAGGTTCTATAAAATTCGGAAAGATAGACAGGCAGATAGAACGAATTTATAAGGGTTCCTTATCGGGCTACGGAACCCTAAAACTAGACGCGTGGCATCAAATATCATAATTCGGTTCACGCACGAGGGACGCGAGCTTCATGCGTGGTAGTTTGCGAGCTCATGCAGAGCATGTTCCGTCCGGAAAAATGAGGACTCACGAATCATGAATGCCTCAGACAAAGGCATTCGTGACGAACAATTCGGAACGCATGCCTAGCAATGTCTGGACACTGGATGCATCTTAAAATAAGTAATAATATTACATTGACATATAAATATTAAGGCAACTCAATAACTTCGACCCGCCAAAACTTTTTGTATTATTTTGTTATTAATTATTATTCTAGTTTCACACAATCAAGATCATAAAAGTGCAAAAAATCTATTTTATTTTCAGTTAACGACAAGTCCTTAATTATATAAATTTTAGATATGTTATTTTACAAGTAAAACCAAAAAAGATATACTTTTCCAAGAATTAGCGGGTCAAAGTTGTGAGAAAATTAGGCGCTGAGTTAAGCCTTTGTAACCTAAACTATTTCTTTTTTGCAAGTGACGACTTCTTTGAAACTTTGCTTGTTACCGGGCGCAACGTCTCTTGACATTTCAGCAGCAAAGGCTGTATCATCTGATTGGCTTTTGATAACAACATTTGCATACGTCGATTTAATGTGTCCATCACAAGCTTGATACAGGTCTCCAATTTAGTGTCTTCATTTACCAGAGAATTGTACGCTCGCTTCGCTTCTTCAGTAGTGTAACCACCACCTTCATAGAACAACTTGATGTGAGACATAAATCGAGTGTTAGAGATACGAGCGTTTTGAAAACTATATTTCAATGTCATTTTATGTTTCTCTACGGCAGCGGTAAGAGAATCTTCGAAAAGTCTTTGGTGTTTTGACAGGCGTGAAATATAACTACTTATTTTTAAACGCTTCACTTCAGAATTCAGCGATTCTTGCCCCTGATTTAACGTCTCCATATTTGCTTTTATGCTTTGGATCCACTGAGTTAATGGATACAATTTTGGGTCATCTAACGACGAAAAATCAGATTCATCCAGAAGACTGTCTTGAACTTCTTTTAGTGCATCTATATGTGATTCGAGACGAGCCTCATGATAACGCAGCTCTGAAAGACGCGTTTCAAACGCAGTTTCAATACGTTCAGCGCGAACGCTGTGTGACACCATCTTGAGAGAATACCTGACGTGCAAAGCTTTTGCTCTTTCATCTATCCAAAGACGGGCCTGTTGTTGTAACTGTTCCGAAAACATTGAAACTTTATTTTCCATAGATTCCAGAAACCCATTTCTCCAAATGCGTAAAGCACGTTCTTGGAGTTTTGTTTGTGAGATAGCATGTGGCAATGGTGAGTTGTCAGATGCAGTTCCTCGAGAAGAAAATTCAAATTTGATATCAGTACCTGAGGACGACGGATTCAACTTGGGATGTTCTACCAGGAAACATTCAAACTCTGACAGCAAAACACTCGCCAATAATGTTGGTAGCTTCATGAATTCTTCAAGGCAACCGATCTCTGCCACACTGTGGAGACGATACGTTTCGGCGATATGTTTTAGCTTTTCCATTATATTTTCATAGCTTTGTCGTAGCATAAGGACGTTAGAGGACCCTTGCAAATACTCCAATGCAACGTTGAATGTAACTTCGTCAGTCAATTCTATAGCATCGTTGCGAGTGAGTAAATCTTCTACAGCAGCAATTGTTAATTTTTGTGCCATAGCCTGACGTAAAATGTGGTTATCCCAAAGATGACTAGCATCATGCAATATATGAAACGTATTTTTAAGACATTTGTTTAGAGAAGAGAAACTTTTTTGTAAAACGAACACATCGGTGTTAGTTACGTCGAGTAATTCTGTACTGACTAAGTTTTGTTCATATACATTATTGAATAAATAGCGAACAGTGTTATCTATCATTTGTTGAAATTCCAATGTTTTATTAGATCGACGATTGAGAACATCAAAATAGTTATGAGTTAAGACATCATTTTCCAATTCTTTGAGGTGATTTGAAAAGCCAGTAAAGACTTGAACTACAGCCGCCTGGTACGACTTGAGCAAAAGCGTAAAAATTGCGTCAATTCCTTTGCCGCCACTTAGCGTAAAGTATGACATTGTTGATTTACGTTTATTTTCAATAACAGCACTCGCAGACCGCTGAATATCAGTTCGTTCTTCGGAAGACCATGGCAGAGCGCTTTGCTCACGGTTTCTCATACTGCCCCCTAAACAGAGTTGATTGACTACAGACCGCGCACGTCCAACTCGCTCATCCAGTTGAACTCGCAGCTGTGCTTCCAAATCAGTGTGTGCTCTGATGTTACTCAATAGTTGCTGATTAAATTGATATACACGTTCATCAAAATCGTGCAACAGCTCTTTCGGAGAACGGTGTCCGACACTAATGAGCCTTTGATATTGATCATGGAGCAGGATTCTGATAGCATCAGCACGTTCTTTCTCCAGTGCCGATGCTTCGCGTTTAAAATGTGCCATTTTGTCTACACGTTGAGAATGCAACTGGTAAATTTCTTTAAGAGCTTGATCACGAAGTTCTTTGTTCAGCGCAACATCGCCCCTATTATATTTCGTTATGATATAATCTATTTGATTATTATTATGCTGAATGTAGGCAAGTAGAGCTTCAGCTAATGCGCGTATTTTGGAGTTAACGCTGTCATTGGTTGTTTTGGCTCTGTCAGCAATATCTCGAAAAATATTGTTGTGTGCCAATTCATTTTCCTTAAGAAACTTGGCGAGGATGGGCCCGCTTTGGCGGCTCGGCTCCCAGAGCTCCGGCAGCGCTGCCACTGCAGCATCATCGTCAGCACACCCTGGGGCCGCTACATGGTACTTCGCCGTAACTTTACAACACTTTTTACCATTAGTTGAGCTGTCCTTATCAGAATTGAGAATGGAGGTGTCTGTTGTTCTTATCATCGTAATAGTTTCGTATGTAATAGAACAACAATTAATTGTAATAATTAATCTCAATTATCCTTGTCACTTTTTTTGCAATTCGCAAATGTCAAGCAAATGTCAAAAATCTTTACGACAAAGGTGACGTACGATAAAAATACTTTAGACCTTAGATCAATAGAGTTTTACTAAACACTTTGAAAGAGGTTTGAATCAAAAAAGCCGACCATGTCAACTTGGCTGACCAACAATGAAAGAGAAAATTTTCTCTTTCATTGACATTAACTGAGGGTTCCGTACCACCACAAAATACAATAATTATTAATATATCAAATCAAAATTTAATTTCGATTCGGTGAAAGAAATGATAAGGTCTCCCTAAGTAACCGAATACGTTGCGTAACTTGGTAATGAACAGAATTTTGTCACCGAATCGCACTTGCCATTATTTATTATTTGTTGTTATACTTTAGAGTGTAATATAATCATACCAAGTTTGACGCTTGTATTACCGGCACTACACTAGAGCAAATACGTTTACGTAAAAAAATACGTTTGGAAGAAATTGTTGGATGGAGACATCCACCCTTCATTTTTTAATATTTCTTAGTTAATCCACACACCAAACACCATAACCCATAATTTTGCATCGGGGGTGAATTAGTGCGGTAGTGATGTGAACTTGATATCACAACAGAAACAGGGCTTTGTGTAAAGGAATGTTGAAGAACGAAGAAGTTTGAACTGCTTATTAACTGTGACCTCAATTTTCAAGGGTCAGAGGGATTAGCAAAGGAGCCGAGCAGTCGGAAAACGTCCAGTGACTCGACTGACAAGTTTATAAGTCCGGCACAAAACAAAACAAGTGAAGCGCAAATCAGTTTTACTTTCGTATTTTTTTTTCTATCGAGCTAAATGTCCTTATTAGTTTTCTGTTTAATATGACACCATTTTTATAATTTTACGCTTACCATGGAAGTAGACAATCTAAAACTGGAATGACCATAATTGCTCAAGGTGGGAAAAGAGGGCCTTAAGAGCATCTCTTTAATTAACTACCTCAGAACTTTCGACTGGGTGAACCGATTTTGATAAATCTTTTTTTATCTAAAAAAGGGATCATTTCAAGAAGTGTTCATTTAACGAGTGGTCGTTTGTAGAAGTGGTAATTTGAAGAAGTGGTCTTTTTAAATTGTGGTAATTTTTAATTGTGGTCCTAAACCGCCGAAACGCTTCCCGTGTGTTCCCATTTCAATTTGGTCCAGTTCCATCATTTTTATGAATTTTATTTACGCTGTACCCTTGAACATAGCCTTGATTCGCTTCTCAAAATCCGATTTTCATTTCGGCGAATGAATGAGAGACAGTTCCTGTTCCTTAAATTGAATTTATAAATTGCGTACTTACAACGTGTTTTGGCTGTAAGGGCGTGTTCTCGAGTTTGGTGCGCCTCGAGTGTTTGTTTGTCCCATCCATCAAGAGTAAACTCAAGATGTTATTATAAGAGGAGATATCTACTTTAAAAAAATCCATATCAATTCAGTGTTTTTGGCATAATTGAGTACTTACATCATAAAGATCGTCTCTTTCAACAGATTTCGTATTTAAATAAAACCAGCCAAGTGTGAGTCGGAATCGCGCACGAAGGGTTCCGTACCATTATCTATATAAACGGCAAAAAATCACGTTTTTTTGTATGGGAGCCCCCCTTAAATATAAATTTTATTTTAATTTAATTTTTTTTTTTTTAAGTGAATATATAACTAAATATTCTGTGAATATTTCAAGCGTCTGCCTGTTGTCGTTATCAATATCTAGCAAAAAAAAGGGGGAAAATCACGTTTGTTGTATGGGAGCTCCCCTTAAATATTAATTTTATTTCAATTATTAATTTTTAAAGTGAATAATATAACTCAATATTCTGTGAATATATTTGATTTGATTTGAAAAAAATCACGTTTGTTGTATGGGAGGAGCCCCCTTAAATATTTATTTTATTCTGTTTTTTAGTATTTGTTGTTATGTAAGACCCGTTTTTGCCTGTATGGACTCCGAAGCCTTTACCTTTTCATTGAACAAATGCGACAAAAAATTTAAACAAGTCACGTCAGCGCCATCCATCGATGGTTGCAGAACTATGTTCCTCCAGCTGTGAGAATACCTCCCATTCTTTGGTCGCGCAGAGTGAATTTCTAGGCACTTTTTCAACCTCCCTCTTCAGTGAAGTAGGCCTATAATGGCGTAAGTGCAAAAACAAAAGCCTTTCATCAATACTCTGGCTGGCGGAACCTTAGTATGAAAGCCTTAATAAAAACATACATTTGTATGTATTTGTGTGTTTGTACACACCTTAGGACATACATTTAACAGTTAGGTCTAAACGACCAAAATATTAAATAAAAGCACTGTCAGTCCTAAGGGATCTATAGTTACCGAGCAGTGGTTTCATAAATAATTCATAAGGACATAAATCGACCGCGATACCCACGCGTTCACCAACGTTTCTATAAGCTTTTGTCCTACGTTCGGAACAAATGTGGCTCCGCGACGCGATGCGACAGTTAGTCGCGGGGAGGGTCGGCCCTACTTGAGTTTATTGCGGTGTGCCTTACTCTCATGAAGTTATTAATCACACATTCGTTTTTGCTCTTCTTTATCTTCTTTTCTTTTCTTTTCTTCATCTTTATTTCCTGAGAGATATAATCTGGGCCTTTTCAAGGCTAGAGTGAACAGGTATCTTCTAAGGCTACGTGCTTCATCTTCGACCACATTGTGGCTTGCCAACAGGCGAGTTGGTGGTCAAAAGCGGACTTATTCGCGATAAAAAAAAACACATGCCAATTCTTTAGTCCAAATCCTGCCCATCAAAATAAACAATTGCATTAGGCGATAAGGCCGTTAAGGCGCGGTACAATCGCAAAATCTACCAAAAGAGGTGTCGTATGTTTTGATAGATTTTAGATTAAGTTTAGTTTGTATTATCCTTGTGTAGTTAAGAAATATTGTGTTGCATCCAAACAAATTTCGTATCAATAGGCTATCGGACCGATATTTTTTAATTGTCTTATAAAAAAGCTGATTATTAATAGAGTCGACCACCAAAAACAAAATTGAAATGTGTTCAAAATTAAGAAGAATATAAGCATTTTCATGTCTTGCTAGACAAAGAGCTCACTATACTTACAAATGATGATACTCAGGAGGAAAGGGACAGAGTATCCCTTCCTAATCCAACCAAAAAATGTTAAAAAGGCTTAGAATTTTACTATCCGATTTAAATAATTTCTTCCAACAAAAAATGAAAACATATTTAAGTACTTAGTATCAATATTCAACACATTTTAACTAGACATTTTCTGCCACAAATTTTAAGTTATGCAGTGAAAATCAAACTTCTCAAATCGGATATCAAACTATATTTTTCACTAAGACTGTAATTTGTATCAAATCTAACACCTTCTCCGATAGCATATTGAAAAGCCCGCTAATTATACAAATTAGCAGAAATACACGTTTTTTTTTTTAATAAAAATAGGCTTGCATTTCACCACCAGCTCGCTTGATGTTAAGCGATGATGCGGTCTACGATGGAGCACGCTTGCCTAGAAAAAACCGATTCACTCGTGATTTGAAGACACCCAGATTGTAACTACAGGGGAACACCCATTCAGTTAGCGCATAGTTAGTGTATAGTCAACGTTAGTGGATATTCCTGTACCCTTAGTACAAGATTTGACAGTTTTCGAAAACTTTTTTCGTTTCCGTATTGTCCCATACATTTTAGTAAAGCGCCTCCAGCGGAAACGCGGATGAACTAAAATCGGTAGTAATCGGCAGTATAGGTTGCTTCACTCAAATACGAAAAATAGTTTCGAATAGCTTTCAGCCCAGCAATGTATGCATCAAAACGAAAACGAAAAAAGTTTTCGAAAACTATCAAATCTTGTACTAAGGGTACTGGTACCTGCACGTGGCTTAGCTTGCATTCAGTTTGCGGCATACCGTACGTCGCGCCGCTTTCTATCGATCTACTAGGACAATGGGTCAGCCTTACCTGTAACAAAACAAGGTGCTGTGAGTAAAACCGATACTGTAATGTTCTTGATATCTAATCCCAGAGAAGGAGAAATGAGAGACGCTTCAGACAGCAATTACTGAAGTAATTGAGCTTTGTTTCTATTTTCAGAGTAACTTTGTCCGTACAGTACTTTGTGAGCAATTTGTAAGTAAATCATTTCATTTTAGATACGTTATTTCAGTTACAAAACAATTGAAGCGAATTAATAACCGTAATAGGTAGTAGCTACTGGAAATGGATGGTTGAAATTAGTAAGAGAATGAGGTTCAGTAACATTTTGATTCAACTTTTCGAACATAAAAACTGAACCGAAAAATAATTGCACTATAAATCATCAAAATCGGACTGCCCAGTTAAAAGTAAAAACTTTAAAAAAAAAACAAAAAACTCGTCGACTAGAGAACCTCCCCTCTATTTTTTCTGTCGGTTAAATATTAAATGTACACTAAAGTTCTTTCCATTTTGCGTTTATTAACCATAATCATCTTATACAGCCTTAAGCCTATTAACCCCATTTTTATATCCCCCCCCCTGATGGGGGGGGGGGCATTATTATATTTCTGCTGCTGGACATGGAACGCTCTCGTAATAAATTATTATTATTAAAAGCATAATTGCTCCCTCCTGTCCCAACTCTCGACCTAATCTCGGGGCAGACATAATGATCTAACTTGGAAACTGCGCCATATATCAACTTTAACGTAATATTAAAGTAAGTAAAAAAATATATAGTAATAGGTAAAAACTTCACAAACCTTATTGACCTGACCTGACCTAACAAACAGCGTGTGGCCTCGTAGGTATCTAGAGCTACTAGCTACAAGGCGCGATTCACATTGCGCGCGAGAGCTAAATCCGTTCAATATTTAAATAGGCTCTTTCCGTCCGAAACGCTTAAATTATCTATGTGGGCACACAATAGTACATTGTTATCCTAGGGGTGAAAGTGACTTATTTAGACCCGGGACGTGGTTTGGCTAATAGTTCGAGGGACCAAATACGTCTTTAACCCCGAGGTAGGTATATGTGCTTTTCGTTACGAATACAAGGAAATTAAATCATGTACTGACACTGGCAAATGCACGAGAAGTGCGGGACCATAATCCTCTGAGGAAATAAAAAAAGTTGGAACATGGTTCAATACAAATGTGAAAATAGAACTATTTTTTTTTGTTTTATAAGTTAAGTATCTGTCAGTTGTCAACTGTCACTGTCAATTGAAAGTGTTTCTCCCTAGGGCTGAAATGTATTACTTTCAACCCGCTCCTCAGGCAACTTCAGAACTACTTTCCGAGTATGTGTAATGAAAAAGATATTTAAAAGAGATAATATTAATTGAGAGAAATAGTAACATATAACTACTTTTTTGTTTTCCAGTCAGAATACAGCACAAAAAAGAGAAGTAAATACTCGTAGAACGGAAATGAGAAGGAAAATCTGTCGCCAGATATTGTGAAAGAACCTTGATTGAACATTCTTATTTATGTCAACGCGTCACAGTTGCTAACACAGTTACTGTGGGTCTATATGGGTGCAAATGGCTACAACAAATTTCTTACAAAAATACATTGATAGCCAAACAAATGATCAAGTGAGGGTAGGAAAACAAAATACCCTCTCCTCTCGCCGGACTCACCCGCAATTTTCAGTCAGCTCGTGACCACGGCCATTGTAACATGGTCGAAACGTCGAGCGAAAGGTATCTATTTTTACCTATATTTAATATTGCGCGATAAGTCCCGATTAATATTAAAACATACCTTGACAGCCGTTCTAATTAGACCAAAAAAAATTATTTTCTGTGGAATACAGACGCATTTCTCAGAATTATTATGTTCATGAAATAATTCCACGAGTATTCCTCCGCAGCAAAGGTAATATCATTAAGCCGCAATTTCCGAGACAATGTCTTGTAGCCCTCGGGGAGACGGCTCATTGCTCGGTGTCTCAACCAAGCAGGGGAATATCTAGGACAATGTTTTTGGGGGGGACAGGGCACACATTTTTATGGACTTCTCGGAGGTTAATATAATAAACCATTGCCATATTTTTTTTTCAGCCGTGGTCATCACATTGCTGGGCAGGCCTTCCTTCCTTTCTTCCACTCCTCTCTGTTCTGTGCTATGGTGTACCAGTCTGTTGCGTGGGAGTCAAGCTCGTCCCGCCATCTTTTCTGGGCCTTCCAAGGGGTCGTATGGCATGCGGCAGCCATTCTGTAGTGGTTCTAGCCGACAGCTCATCCGATATAAATTCATTATTGCCATTATAAATAGGTAAATAGCACACGGTATGGTAAATCCATAAGGTGTGCTATTTACCTGTTGTGTGCTATTTACATATAGGCCTTGCTTATGTGAGCTTTAACATTTTCAGGTATTAAGTAAAATAGTAGCGTTTTACTCGTTTTAAAGTATCTACGTAAAATCAGCAAATTCTGCCAATTGATGCAAAATTTGTTTTACGCCAATAAGACTGTTCAAAATCTGTGCCTTCAAAGCAACCGCCCTTCATACGGCCCTGTCGTACATGCCTATAACAATAACTTGCAACGTGTATGTAATGGCAGGCTTAAAAATTAAGCGTATAGACAGGGATGATGAAAGGACGAAAATGCATAAAAAAATAATACGACGGTGAAAAGTTATACATTAAGGGCCTTACTTAAAAACGTTACTCAAGTTGACATACGCTTAAATATGCTCCGTCTCGTTTTCGCGTGTGACGATTGCCGTCAGCGAGAAGTTGAGAGAGCATGTTAAAGTTCAGATAAACTTGAGTAACGTTTTTAAGTAAGGCCCTATAATATCAATTATTATTAAAATGAGTTTGCTGCTGCAAACTTTTGTGGGGAGTAACGTCAAATTGTATCTTAGATTAAATGTTTTAGACAATTCGACCCTGTTCCATCCTGGGTTAAGCCCTGCCGAGCGCGCTAATCGCTTCTCGTACCTGGAGGAAAGGTAATGCGTAATGTAAATCGAAAACTACAAAAAGTCGCAATCTATATCTTCTATACATATAATAAAAACGTCGAGATAACAAAATCTGTAATTGCGTGATATCAAAAAAAATTACACAGGGCGTCTTAAAATAAGCAGCTGAACACGTTAAGGGCCAACTTGGAACAAACTTATTCTCCTGTTTTCTCCCTGGATAATACCGCTAGAGATATATATATCTTTTTATAAAATTTGTCTCCTTTATGGTCAGGCTTGTATCATTTAATTTTTTTTCGTAAGTTAAGTATTATAAGAAATATGAGCCTTTAAAAATCCCAAAAAAAAAAAAAAACATCGTGTTCAGACGTCTCTCAAACAAAATTGATGAGTTTCTAAAACAAAAATAAAAGACAGAAGCCGAGATCAATTCTTTTCAAACAATAAATTGAAAAAAATAATGAAATCGGCCTATTTTTGAATGAGGAAACAGAAGAATCCGAGACGATGATTTTGTCTACTTTTCGTAGGTATAAATCGATCCGAGCTGCAGTTGTCCTTATTGCGCTCTACGGGCAGAGGCTTGAGGTCAGGGGAGGGTCGGTCTAATACGTATACAGTTAGAGAAGAGACATGTAGTCGATAATTGTATCGACACATTAGTGTTGTCCATCGATATCGATACGTAACGGTTCTCATCTTTAGTTAGTGTTTTGTGCGTGAAGTGAATTTAGCACATTACTGCAACGGCCGGCAAGTTAGGATTTGGATAAAAATGTTGACGCACAATATGATTTATTTATACTGTGGAAACTGACGTGGTTTTCACACATTTAACATATTTAAGTACGAAAAGAAAGAAATTTAAAAAATTATGAAACTTGTGTATCAGGATCGTAGCAAGTGGAAAAATTAATTCTCTTAATATTAATTACAGTGTAAACTCTTTATAACGTTATCCTTTATAACAATAAACTCCCTGTAACATTGAAGTGAGCCCAACTTGGTTGGTTTGCGTTAAAACCCACATATTGAAACACTCTTTATAGCGATACGCCATTCTCTATTACGAAGAAATGTGTTCATATTAAACGCCGATATCAACTAGCGGAGTAGACAGCGAGGCGAAATGAATTTGTAGGCAACTAGGCATTCAGTGCGGGAGCACGGGCGGGCATGCACACACGCACACATCAATAGCTCGCTCGTCAGGGCGCAGCGCGACAGCAATAGAGTTGCTAAATACCTATTCATCAAATTTCTTGGCCGTGGTATATCGGCTTAAGACAGTTTTTAGAATTTTTGTCTGTTTGTTTGTTTGTACACGTACATCTAAACCACTGGACGGATTTAAATGCGGTTTTCACGAATATGCTTAGCTATGACCAGATTGAAGCATACGCTATGATATTTTGCGCAAGGGTCGGATTAAGGGAGGAAAAAAGGGTTGAAAGTTTATATGAAAATTTATGCGCATGAAGTCGCGGGCAACAGCACTAGTACGATAAGTATGCATGAGGTATTTTCTTTTGGTAAGAGGAATTTAATCTTTTTGTTTGACGTCACCTTTTGGATGATTTGGTTCACTTAGGTCAGATTTCGTCAGAATAAATATTAAGCTGTTATTTTTCTGACGAAAACGGAATTCCTTCTACGTCAGATTCCTTTTTTATTAGGCTGTTATTTTTCTACCAGCCTGTATATTATACTTGTCTACTCTCGACCCTCAAGAAACTCGTCTCTGGGATTATTCCTCGAGTGGGCCGTCAGTAATGAGACGTGCCGACGACGTGAAATTGACACCGCTATCCGAAGACTTGATACCCTATAGACATTATTACTCCGGACTTATTCGGAATACAAAAAGTTTAATGAAGAACTGGGGTAGATACTGAACGCTGATTGGTCCGCTCAAGGTCACGACATCAAAACTGTCGTGCAATTTTTTTTTTTTTTTAATTCAGTAATAGGCTTTCTTTTGACCGCCAACTCGCTTGACGTTAAGCGCGATGTGGTCTACGATGGAGCACGTTTGCCTAGAAGAAACCGATTCACTCGAGATTTGAAGACACCCAGATTGTAACCATCGGGGAACACCCATTCCGACAGCGCATTCCACAGACTAGCAGTTCGCACAATAAAAGTGGAATCAAAGCGCTTCGTACGGACTTTCGGAATATCAACCATGAAGCGGTGTCGATTTTTCGTGCCCGCTCTGGCAGTACGGACCGGAGTGGAGCATTTTTACGTGCGCGTTTGTGCCAATATATTGACTGAAAACGCTTGCCCTATACCAGTTGCCTATATCTTATCTCTACGATAGAGTATATAGGAAGTTATCGGGTACGCCGTACTTATTACGAAGTAATCTGATTACCGAGTTCGTGAATATTTCTCGAGAAAACTTTCCTTTCTTGATTGGCTGGATTATTGATTGACCTATTTGACCTTATAGATCATAATTTAACTGATAGGTCATCATTTAACCGATAAGTTAATAGTAACGCAGTAAGCGGCAGGTTTTCGGTGGTAAGATTGAGTGTTAATCTGGACTTCGAACCCTGACCTAATTGTTTTAGATGGCTTGGAAGATTTGCGATGAATTTTATTCTTGGCTTCATGTCTGAAATGTAAATTAGGGAATCGAAATTAGGGACCTTTGTATGTTTACTCTAGATGTTGTCCGTAGCTTTCACTTCTTTACATACGGGATGTTTATTAATAAGTGGATAATCTAGCAGGTTGTTGTAAGGGTGGTTGTAGTAATGTAAGTCTGCCCAGAAGCCGAAATAAAAATTTCGAATTTTCGGCTGGAATTTGCTACTACCTGCTGGATTATCCACTCATTAATAGACACCAAGTTCAAAAGTGTTTTTCTAATGAATTTCTAATGTAATTCCGCTTCTACGTTGCTTCAAGTAAAATATAGAATTTGGGATAAATTTTACTCGGTAGATATTTGTTAATTAAGTTAATTTATTTAACTTCATTAACGGGGTAAAATTTATCTTAAATTCCATATTGTACTTGAAGCGACGTAGAAGCGGAATACCACTAGAAATTCATCAGAAAAACAGTTTTGAAGATGGACTTCCGCAAAGTAGCGCCTGATTCAAACAACTAGACACCAAGTTTATATCACTATAACGTTTTTGACAATTTAAAATGCTTCACTATACCGTAATAAGGGATAAGGACTAGTAGCATTATAGTAGTGCTAATTTAGCATAAACTAATTAAACATGTTACATTCTTTACTCATGTGCCAAAATTGTTGTTACCTGAACGAAACAGATATATTTTAGACACGACGGCGAATTGCAGGATTGTACACTTTTTTAATATACTAGGGATTGGGACATGACCTCTAGAAGGCTCCAAAGGCTACATATTATTTGACAGAAAGCCTTGTACGCTGTGTTCATCACGTGACGGATTCTATGCTATTAGTCCTTATTCTGTGGAAAAGGCTCTTAGTTTGAAAGTAATCATGTGAGGTATAAAAAGTTTTAATTTGTAACCTTGTTAGGTTAGGTTAGTCTAATTAAACGGTTACAAAGTAAAACTCTCTTTAATTCAGTCCTTTAAAGTATCACGTACATCATACGTGATGAAATTATTCATACAAAATATATTCGTGACAATTCATGAGTTTATTCATGACATCCTACATAATTTGTGCCTGTTTGTGGCGCACATTTCCACTCGGGGTGTTATCATGGACATAATAACGATCTACCGTGTACCACATTATGTTAAACATGTTTCCAGTCTGCTAGCTCGATGAACACGTCAGTTAATCATGGCCCATTCATTCCGTATGAGAAAACACATACATATAGATATATCACCATGTCAACCTATCATGTTTCCCACTGCTGAGGTGCAGGCCTTCTCTTAGAGAGACGATGGGCCCATCTACCATGCTGACCCGATGCATATTAGCGAATGTGATAATATTTTCTTTGACCAGTGTGTGTTGCCAGTGATGACATATGATACTGAGTCGTGGTCCTTAACTGTTGGCCTTTTGGAAAAACTCAAGAGTCACACAGCGGGCAATGGAGAGAGCTATGCTCGGAGTTTCTTTGCGCGATAAAATTCGGAACGTAGATATTCGCCAAAGAACCAGAGTCACCGACATACGATAGCTATTAAAATCTGTAAGTTGAAGTGGCAATGGGCAGGCCACATCGCTCGAAGAAAGTAGGTAGGTAGGCCTCCCACTAGATGCACCGACGACATTGTGAGAGTCGCGGGCATCCAGTGGATGCAGATGGCAGGATGTCGTTCAGTATGGAGGTTAAATGGGGAGGCCTATGTTCAGCAGTGGACGTCTTGTGGCTGATGATGATGATGATGATGATATGTTCTTTATAATATTTGGTCGTTGTTGTTTGGTAGTTTTTTATATTTGGTATTCTCACTTCAGTGGCCGTAACAGACGGTTCAGCATGGCTGACGTCAACCACCTCAACCAACGAGAGAAAAAGAACGATGAAAATAATGTTCTCACTCTTTATCTCCTGTTGGTCGGACTGCGGTTCGTCAGCCATGTTCGATACGTCTGTTACGGCTATTAGTTGGCTTGGCCACCATCGCTCTGCCACTGCTCGGTTACTATCGCTCTCATACGAATAAGAGCGATGGTGGTGATAGACATATAAGAAAACTCACTATGAGATAACGTATCGTTTGCATATATTCATTTAAGACTCGATTCTTACCATTTGGAAGACCAACCGCTTGTTAGTAGCTAAATGGTATATGAAGACTGGTTACATAAATGTTGTCATTCTTTTTGTGGAGTGATTCGTTTTCAACCCACAGCAAAAAAACTAATAATTCTGATTCCTCCCATCTGTTTTTCGTGTTTGATTGCTGATTTGTATTATCGTTGTAATATGTAATGCTTACATAATAAATGGTATCTTTATTTTCCTTCTTTTATGTAACATTTCGATACTATCAGAGGCCTTAAATTTTGCTGGTAATTTTCCAGTTTTCCTAAATTTATTTAAGACTAGAAACTCTGGTCCTTATTACTCACACTAACGTTTGGTCACTTTTGGCGTTTCTACATTTGCATTTATATTAGTGTGAAGGTGTGATAAGGGTACATTTTGAGGGTTCAATTGAATTATGTTGAAGCACAACTACCTAACTAGACCAAAGTCTTATAAGAAATAAGAGTCAATATAAAAATACAAATTGCTCTGGCCTGGAGTTATGGAGCGACATGAATGGGCAGTAAAGTGTCTCTTTCAGATTATCAGTTCAGTAGACCGAAATGAAATCGACTAACACACTAACAAAACTATAAGTTAACGTCAAGGGAAAATAAACCTATTTATTATAGAGGACAATAAGGTTCATGATCCTGGACAAACTAAAAAGCTATTTAGTCTGTTGATACACAATAGAAAAGAAAGTATTTTGTAAAAACAAGTATAGCTAAAAAACACTTGATAAAAAAATCACACATCTAATCCAACCCAATTATAGAAACGCCTTACCGCCTCACGTTGTTAACAAGCCAACCATAGTCTGTATCTCAGACTATGGTTCTTCATCAGTGAAAGAATTTTCAGAATCGTTTCAATAGCTCCAGAGATTACCGCCTACTAACAAAGTCACAAACTAATAGAATAAGATAGTTATAAGTATTTCAAGGCCCGGATATGTCCTAAAACTGCTACCAGAACCAACGGAGGATGGGCAGCAGCGTCCTATTAATACACGGTGAACGTATTGCGATCCCCAAGCCGCATGCCAAGCGTGGGGATTATGACACCACCCCTCTCGAAGAGGGAGGCCTTTGTTCAGCAGTGGACGGTTACAGGCTAATGATGTGAAGTATTTCTTGTATACCTAGAGCAGCTAGCCTTGCGGCGGCGTCGTGTGCCACAAACGCGGGTCTCCCTTTTCCCTCAAAAATTTTAAGGAGAGCGATGGCTGACGCATGTGTCAACTCGTGAGCAGGTGCTACTTGTGAGAGCTGGACTGCTCGATGTACACATACACGTAACATGGTACACACACGCTGTATAATCCTTTTGTAAACTCATTAGTTTGATGTTACTAGCTGACCGGACCAATGTTGCCATGAACAAATTTTAACTAAAAAATTGTTATCGTCTTGAGTTCATACAAAAATCCCATAGAAAGAAAGCACTTTAATTCTTTCCCGAATTTCCTCATTTTCCGGACAACTATTAAAATACAAGTTTTGCTTAGGTTGGGGCCAGATGACGGTGTGTGCAAAAATGTCCCGAATATATTTTTACCTTATTCAGACTACCACAAATATTGTTTTTTAAATGACAAATCGGTACAGCCGTTTCAAGCGATGCGATTACCAACGAACAGCATTTAATTTTTATTTAAATAGAAGATAGATAAAAAAAAAATGTTGACAAAGGGCACAGATCCCAAAGTCCTTGGAGCTAATCTACAAATAGACATATATAAAAACAAACCAACCACTTTATAATAATGTACCTATGCCGTATAAGAAGCGTAGAGTGAATATAGAAGAAAAGTTACCAAAGGAATCCTTTGGAACTGCTAATGGGCATTCAAACTTTGACACGAGAAATTTAACCACAAAATGGAAGCGCATGCAAAAGTTTAACGTGATTTCAACCTGAGCTTATATGTGTGACCTAAAAGTAGGTATGCTCATTTATTCTGACGCGGGTCGGAAGGTTGAAAGACATACGGGATGTGGAAAACCATAAAATGAATTATTTTGTAAGTTTACTCAGGTGTAATGGAAAAAGGTGCTCTCCTGTCTTTAAAGTAAAAGGTTTGAAATTGGTTTGAAGCCTCGGGGTTAGAGGGCACCATAAAGTTTTGTGGAAAGGTTTCGTAAATTGCTTTAACATTAAAGTTTTTGTTTGAACCACTATTAATCTGTGGATGTATTTCCATAATTTCCAAGTCTTGAGGGCGAAAAACAATCTTATTTTTTAATTTATTCTTTGCTTTCGGTTATAAAATAAACAGCAAAAAGAACTACGGTAAAAATAATTCCTTAGAGCATCAGAGAGATTTGAATGAAAAGGCTATACCTTTTCATTCAAATCTCTCTCGTTCAAGACAAATACCTATTAAAGTGTAGGTGTGGTTTTGGACAAAGGAGCGGGCACGGACATCAAGCAAACGCATAAGACAGATGGGTCTATCTGTAACGTACAAAGAAAATAAGCGTCGTTTGGTTTTATATTATAAAAAGCCAAAGGGTCGTTTGTATAGTGAAATTGGGGCTCTTTTATGTGGAATGATCCTTTGAGACAATAAATACAATGTAGGTTGAAGCTTCTTAACGTTTCTTTTGGGTTTCTTCTCAAAATAGATTTAATAAAACATTAAAATGTTGATAAAAGAGCCACGAAAAAACTGAAATAAAATAGGCCTGGGCAATAATGGATAAAACTATTCAAATCAATGGCTGGATGTGAATTATATCATACTGTTGCCATCAATTTGGTGTTTCACTTTCAAATAAATGTTCAACATCCATTTGCATTTTTTCCTTCATTCGGTCTTTTTCCAAAATCCTTTCTTCGCAGACTTCTACAACCCACAAAAAATATATCTGCCAAAGTCAGTTTAGTAGGTCAAGTATTTTCGAGACTTTGTGATGAGTCAGTCAGTCAGTGAATGAGTATTAGCATGGTATTAGCTTATAGGATATATCTGGTTTGGTATCTTAGAGGTCTCAGGTTAAATGTCAATCTATAAATAACTAGAAGTGATAGGTCCTTGAATATAACTACGGATTTATAATACAAGAGCCAATGACTGTTTCAAAAAGGGGGAAGACGCGTGACATCCAAACATTGTACTTGTACCCCCAGTCAGTCAGTCAGTCTTCCCGTGAACATGGCGCATGTAACTGCGCCGAAATATCGGGAGCTCCTTCCACAACCTTACCACGGTAAATATCCCGTAAATAATCATATCAATTTATTGTACTTGTACCCATTAAATATGGCCTGGTTCGGATCAAACAAAACGAACAACATTTTGACAAGTACTTCATGTGCTATCACAAACGCCAGTTCGATTGTGTGTTGTGACTGAAGTCGATTAGGCCCGTGAACCTAATTGTGCGGTCCGCATCAAGGAGTTTATCCCGTATCTTCCCACTATTTCCTTACATCAATGAAAAGCGCAATACAGGATGATAATTACTCCAGAACAGATAACAACCGAAAATTGTACGAGTCCTATTCTTATATAATTTGAGGGAAGTAAGGATGTCGATTGCATGTCAAATCTTATCAACTGCAGTTTCAACAAATTCAGTTAGGTATGTATTATGCATTGCCTACCCAAGCCATCCCCGCTTCCGACGTCGGAGCATGGCCCTGGGCTGTTACTATCAATATCATAAACGGAGCTTCTTTCGTTACTGTATCATCTTCACTTACACATCTTCCAGCGTTTTCCTGCGGTCTCTTTTAGGTCGTCTGACATTCTTGTGGGTAGACGTCCTACGCTGCGTTTACCAGTCCGTAGTCTCTGTTCGAGAACTTTTCCGCCCCATCGGCTACAATGGACTTAAGTTTATACCACTGGAATAATAATACACTTACTCGAGTATAGACTTAAAAGAAGATGATCACAAGGAAGCCCTGAATGAAGTTGATGCTGTGATATCGATATTGATACTATGCACTTGATTAGGCGTTTGAGACCACAGAACACCGGAATGTGTAGTGCCATCTAGATGACGCTGCTCTTATTTTCATACAAATCATAGTAAACGGGATCTAATAGTCAAAGTTTCTTAAACTGTAGCTCTACCCTATTTAATTTCCCAGACTACTGCGAACCCCTTCAAAAACTAAATTGGTCGACTTTTCTAGCCAATGATGAACAAAGAACGGAACGGTTCCTGCTTTTCAGTTAAATAATAGTGACAAGTGAATAATAGTGCTTGTCTCTTTACTCAATCGAAAACACTGCGATGCGATCAGACAAATAGGTCGCAAATATTCCTCGAAAGAAAAAGCTAGCAGAATTACAATAAAGAATAGGTATTGTGACTCCGTCTACTGTGGCGTAGCGCAGCTTGAAATTCTCGAGACGCTGTTGCAAACATTGCAAAACAAATAGAAATCGTTGCAGCTAGATTAGTTACCACGGACTTTTAAGATAGGCACCACAAGCATGTCAAGTTGTATAAAAATCCAGCATGGTTTTTGCACCTACTTACTATTATACTTTTTATACCTATTTGTTTGGTTTTGACCACGAATCAGAAGACGTAGAGTAGCATGCCCTGAGACTCTTTGGCAGTGGCTGAAAGAGAAAAGCCGAAGATCGGGCTGAGTGGCGTGCCTTGGGAGAGGCCTATGTCCAGCAGTGGACTAGTAAAGGCTGATTATGATGATGATGGTGGTTGATTAACTCTTCAGATCAGACAAACAAGGGAGATATAATAAGGCGGCGTGGCGGGTGTGAATGCATCTGGTCTTAATCAGGCTTGATGCCTTTAGTCGAACTCATCCAGAAACCGACCTTGCCGTAATTTTTTTCGCATGTGGACTGCTTAATAGTTGGTTCATAGGTGTCGCTACAAATTTCTTAGTGTGCGTGAAAAACGAGTAAAGCCGTTCTTGCCGTTTTTGCGTTAAGCCGTTTAGCGGTATCATCATCAGCCTATCATATTCCCACTGCTGGGACACAGGCCTTCTCTCAGAGAGAGAGAGAGAGAGGAGAGAGAGAGAGAGAGAGAAAATGGGCCCTAATCCACCATGCTGGCCCAGTGCATGTTGGTGAATGTCATATGATGTTGAACTTTTGAGGTTCTTGGACATACCGGTTTCCTCACGATGTTTTCCTTCACCGTTATTGAGAGATGGCATTGAGACTGCACATAATTTATTTAATTACTAAATAAGTCATTAGTGCAGGGCCGAGGATCGATCCGGGTGCGCACAAGCTATCGCTAGGCCATTATATCTCTCATTTTAGAGTGTACTACGATGCAATGAATTTTATTGTATTGACGTCAACTGACTTGCTAGCGCCAAGACGACAGAGAACGAGCATTGATCCAACTAAAGACATGCCATAGACATGAAGTTAGGTAAGTCGCGGTGTCTATCGTGTTTAAGATCTGTGTTCGATACCTACTCTTGAAATATATACGCGGAGCGACTTCTAGTTCATTTGAAAATCGATTTTAATAAAAGTTCGTAGCTTATTGAAATGGATGGAACTTATGTAATGTACTATAGTCATAAATTTTGTAATAGTGGGGATATAGTAGTTTTATACTCCATATTGGAAAGCGCAAGGTCATTGGATGTTTTACGTTTGTAAGATGAAAATAAAATTCTATCCAGTTTTCCGTATTGACTATCAAATGACTTTTGTAATAATCGTCGTTACCTACTTAATAACAGCTTCGTCGTTTACCAACAGGCGAAGTGGTGGTCAAACGCGGACTTATTCGCGATAAAAAAAAAACATAAAGACATGTTGTATTGTAGGTAGAGTTACCATCCGTTCGGATTTTCCCGGACATGTCCGGACTTTTAGACCTTTGTCCGGTTTTGTAATTTGTCTGTTTTTTTTAGCTCGGACGATGTAATACGAGTAAATCTTGATTATAGTCTCCCTAAACACAAAATTTCTTTAAAAATTAACCAACATACTATTATGTCTGAACGTTTATTGAAATATCCGGCTTTAGGTCAGGACTTTTCAAATTTTGATAATATGGTAACCCGGTCATTTCTTACGCATATTTTAAAAGATAAAGATTCGCGAAGTGGGAATTAAATAATTATCAATATAAAAAAACCGACTTCATAAAAATGTCAGAACAGGACCAAATTGAAATGGGACCACACGGGAAGCACCAGATTTTAAATAAAGAACCTCCTCCTTTTGGGATGTCGGTTAAAAACCGATTAGGCATTCTTTTTAGAACAACATTGCAAACGTTTTAAATAAATTTTTGGGTTGATATATTTTAAAGGCACTTACTACATTCTTTCATATATTTTTGAAGTCTTTTTTTTATGTGATCCATTTGTTTCATATATATAATAGGTCGGGGAAAAAGTCTTTTCGTATTTTGTATGTATAAAGTTGTAGTAAAAATCTTATCCGTTGTACTGTTTGTATCTGGCTGGTTTTGATACCATTAAAAAGATGACATTTTAAAAAAGGAATACAAAACGTAAAAAGCAATTTCCCGCCATTTTTCAATTGTTTTTTTGTTCGATAAAATGAGTGAATCTAACGAAGAAATTCGATATATTGTGAAATTTTATAACAAAAAAGGGAAAAATGCGACACAAGCCGCGAATAAAATTTGTGACGTTTATGGACCTAATGCAGTGTCATCAAGAGTAGCACAATGTTGGTTCAAGCGTTTTCAGTCCGGGAATTTTGATGTCAAAGATGCAGCTCGCTCTGGTCGCCCTGTTACGGATAAAGTCGATGCCATTTCTGAAAAAGTGGACCAAGATCGGCATATTAGTAGTTACGACGTAGCTGAAGAACTGGGGATTGACCACAAAACAGTTTTGACCCATTTGAAAATAACTGGGTATACAAAAAACTCGATATTTGGGTGCCACACCAGCTCACTGAAAGAAACCAAATGAATCGTGTACTCATTTGCGATTCTCTATTGAAACGTAACGAAACCGAACCGTTTTTGAAAAGATTGATCACTGGTGATGAAAAATGGATCACCTACGACAAGAATGTGCGCAAAAGATCATGGTCAAAGGGCAGTGAAGCACCACAGACTGTAGCGAAACCCGGATTAACACGTAATAAGGTGATGTTGTGTGTATGGTGGGATTGGCAGGGCATCGTTCATTATGAGCTTTTACCGCCGGGCAAAACCATCGATTCGGATCTCTACTGCCAACAGCAGATGAGACTCAAACAAGAAATTGAGAAAAAACGGCCGGAATTGATCAACAGAAAGAGTGTGGTCTTTCATCATGATAACGCCAGACCGCACACATCTTTGGCCACTCAGCAAAAATTTAGAGAGCTTGGTTGGGAAGTGTTAATGCATCCACCATATAGCCCAGATCTTGCACCCTCAGATTTCCACCTGTTTCGATCTCTTCAGAATTCTTTGGGTAGTGTTAGATTAACATCAAGAGAGGACTGTCAAAACTACTTGTTGCATTTTTTTGATCAGAAGTCCCAAAAATTCTACAGCAACGGGATCATGTCACTACCTACAAGATGGCAACAAGTTATCGAACAAAATGGCACATATATATTATAATTAAATGTAATTAAACTTGAAAAAAATATGTCTTGAATTTGTTTAAAAAATACGAAGAAACTTTTTCCCCGACCTTATATATATACATATATATACCCTACAACAACTTGTAAAACGGTACAAGTGAGGCTTTGATTAAAATATTTGTATAATGTAATAACATTTAACATTTTCAAATTTGTCTGAAAAACTGTACGATAAAAAACATTTTGCACCATACTCACTCGACTGTAGGTTCATTTTTATCTTCGAAAAGTGAGAACATGGCTATTAATTATCCAACACGTTAATTGGAGAAAGGAAAAATTGAGCTTGGATTTCAAAAATAAACCACCTATGTATACATACTTATGTAATAGATGGAAAGCACAGATTACGTCAAAGTTACCGCTATTTTTTTATTTACTTAGTAAATTTATGTTTTCGTCTTTTATTTAATGTTCCCATCAAATTCTAAGTTGCCACATCAAAATTAAAGAGTTTGATCTAAGGTTCTTAAAGTAAAAAAAAACATGATATTTATATATAGTTATTAACACGCTTTCATTAGCTTGGTATGTATCTATGTAACGGAATCTTTGAACGTGATATTCATCCCTTTCAAAATGTCGGATTGATTTGAAACTTTGCACACTTATCAAGGACCGATGTCAATGCAATTATGTGTATAGTTTGTCCCATTATCCTTAACAGGATCTTCAGGATTACCGATTTTAAAGCGTATTTTTTAGTTTTTTACACTGCGAGAATTCATGGGGTTCTTCAATAGGCGAGTTAATAGAGTCTTAAAGGGTCGGCAACGTATTTGTGATGCCTCTGGTGTTACAAGTATCCATAGTCGACGGTAACTGCTTACCATCAGGCGGCCCGTCTGCTTGTTTGCCACCTATGGCATTAACAAAAAACCTTTTTTGATTTGTCATATTTAGTAGTTCGCTATGTTAAACGATTATTGTTAGATTATTGTTACAATTTTTTGTCACGACAAATTTGCGAACCGTGTAGAGTTGAAAATTAGATTTTTTGACCACTACGCCAACCTTTTTAAAAAATTACATCTAAGGAGGTTAAAAAATAATTATAACTCAATCGTTACTATACACGTATATATCGATGAACTCAATAAATATAGTGAATTCATTAGAAATTCTGCAATTCCTCTTTCTCCTCTTGGCATTCCTCGTGTATACATGTATGGTAAAAAGTACTATACTTCATCATCATCATCAGCCAGAAGACGTCCACTGCTGAACATAGGCCTTCCTCTTTAACCTCCACACTGAACGACAACCTGCCATCTGCATCCACTGAATGCCCGCGACTCTCACAATGTCGTCAGTCCATCTAGTGGGAGGCCTACCTACGCTGCGTCTTCCGGTTCGTGGTCTCCACTCAAGAACCTTTCTTCCCCATCGGTAATCAATTCTTCGAGCGATGTGGCCCGCCCATTGCCACTTCAACTTACAGATGTCGGTGACTCTGGTTCTTTGGCGAATATCTACGTTCCGGATTTTAGGGCGCAAAGAAACTCCGAGCATAGCTATCTCCATCTTCACTTGGGGGAAACTACAGATTTTTAAACTCGGGTGGATTACGGCCCTCGCTATGCTCGTACCGCAAAAGCCTTCCTCGTAAAGACCTTTTCGTTTACCCCCGCATAAAGTAATGTACTATATGTGTCCTCTTTATTTACCCCAGTCATTTTAATCACCCGTTTTATTTTACGGAACTAACGGGCGATTGTGGCATATAAACTTCGGTTATGTTGTGGTGAACAATAAAAACTGTTTGACCAGCGGTTAAACTGATAAACGGGCGTTTTAAAATCTGGTGAACTACACCCTAATAGACCTGTAACAAAGCGTACCTCAGACATCAGGATAGTAGCCCGCCAGGATTACGATTTATAGATCTACCAATTATGATAAAGACTCTCCCTGGCGTCTAAAAATACACTTGTCGATTCTTCGATATAGCAACAACAAAACTCAATTAGATAGTGAAGTCAAATACAAACAAAACGTTGGATTGATCTGGCACGCCCCGGTCCGACAATGTTCATATTTGTATGTTTTCTTTCCCTGTACTGGGCGATATCAAAAATAAACAAGACATAGTCCAGCGGAATAATCTAAATATTCATGTATCTAAATTATGCGAGACAAAACCTTTAAGGGGAGGCTAGATTATTATTTGATTAAAAAAATCGTCAGTTATCTTACTTAATTATAAGATTCATAATAAACAAGACATACAAGGTCGCCCGTTAAGTGTCCGGCCGGAATAATCTAAATATTCATGTATCTATATTGTTTGAGACTAAACCTTTAGGGGGTGACTAGATCTTTAATTATTATTTTTTTAACTTGTCAGTTATCTTAATTATAAGATCCATAACATAATAAACAAGACATACAATGTCGCCCGTTAAGTGTCCGGCCGGAATAATCTAAATATTCATGTATCTATATTATTTGAGGCAAAACCTTTAGGGGGTGACTAGATTTATAATTGAATTTAAACAAAAAAAGTCAGCTATCTTAATTATAAGATCCATAATAAACAAGACATACAAGGTCGCCCGTTAAGTGTCCGACCGGGATAATCTAAATATTCATGTATCTATATTATTTGAGACAAAACCTTTAGGGGGTGACTAGATTTTTAATTGATTTTAAAAAATCTATCTCGACGTCAGTTATCTTAATTATAAGATCCATAATAAACAAGACATACAAGGTCGCCCGTCGGTAAGAGTCCGGCCGGAATAATCTAAATATTCATGTCTGTAAATGAATGGAGAATTTTATATGGCATACATTATTTTAGATAGCGCGCCGGCCCCTAATTGCCGAGCCACCTTGTATGAGTAGGTAAAACAGCGAAATTAGTTATTTCGACGAGGTAAAATGTATATTAATTATTATCGATCACGTATCAGATTTAACCGACTTCAAGAAAGGAGGACATTCTATGTTGTCTTTTTTTTTTTCTAAACGTTGCACAAATTATCTTGTAAGAAAAATTAAACGAACAAAGACAATAAAGCCTGAATTGACGCTAAGATCAGATTTAAATTAAAACCGGCCATATCTGCCTGATGAATCCAGAGTCATTCCATTAGCAGTAAGGCCCAAATATGAACTTATTGGAAGCATGTCTCTGTAAAAAGGAAGAGAATTAATTTGCAAAAAAATAGACTTGTAAAAGAGAAGTTAGATCTCACCTTCTCCGTAACAGCCAACCCGGCGTACTCTTCAGAAGAAATGCAGTCGCCCTTCAGCCAACTTGCTAGCCGACCTAGCTCGCCTAGCATGTTCGCAGGTGACAGCGAGCTCAAAGCCATTTCAAACTTTACTTATTTTTTGACATAAATTTGGTGAAAACCAATCTAGGAAGCAAAATGAAATTTTTGTAAGAAGTTTTTGACGATTACGAGAAATAATTTGAAACGAAGAAGTTACCGTCAAACTTCCTCTATATATTACAAATTCCAAGTAAGTCTAATGCACTCGGGTTCGGTGAGATTCAATCCACAGATATTGTAGAAAAGTGTAACTTTTCCAATTAAACTTTTCAGTCCTTTGTTATAGAGGTGTAAATCCCGCGCACAGGGAAAACCGACTTCATCCCTCGGCGGCTACAAACCGACTGATAACAATCGGGAATCACGGCTTCATCCTAAGAAATTTCCATATTATTGAAACGCAGTATAATATGCCTTTTATTCCGTTAAGTTAAAGTTCATTTTCAAGCATCGCAGCCCTATAGCCTGTAGCATAGAGCATGCGCGTGGAAAACAGGACGACAACACAGGGTGTTGAGGGTGGTTGTAAATATGAGCGAGATGACGTCATTTCCTCAATTCGCTTTCCATTACCGAATTGAAACACGTGGAGATGGCATAAATGCTGTTTTGATGACGTAAAAGACGGAGGGTGAATGTAGTAGGGGGGTGGAAGGTTTAAATCATCATCATCATCATTTCAGCCGATCTCCAAAAGGACCAGTTGGAAACGGCCTGCATCTAGCGTTTCCCTGCGGTCTTTTTTAGGTCGTCTGTCCAACTTGTGGGTGGACATCCTACGCTGCACTTGCCGGTCTGCGGTCTCCATTCGAGAACCTTTCGGCTCCATCGGTCATCTGTTCAGCGTGCTATGTGCCCTGCCCACTGCCTCTTCAACTTGCTAATCCGGCGGGCTGTCGGTAACTTTCGTTCGTCTATGGATCTCCTCCTTTTTTGATTCGATCTCGTAGAGAAACTCCGAGCAGAGCCCTCACCATAGCTCTTTGTGTGACTTTGAGCTTGCTTTTAACGGCACGTTTCAGTGCCGTATGTCATCACTGGCAACTATTTTGGACGAGAAGACGTTGCGAAGTTTACCATACGCTGCCCAGCCGAGTTGGATTCGCCGATTGACCTCTTTCTTGAAGTTGGACCTACCTAGTTGGACTGTTTGTCCTAGGAAAACGTACGCGTCATCAACTTCTAGAACTGACTAAGGTTTGAATACAACAAGTATTTTTTTTGCATTCAAAGTAATAAATACTGTGTGAATATTGTTTGACCCAAAGATCGTAGACCGCACCATCACTTACATCTGGCGACTTGGCGGTCAAACGCAAGCCTATTCCTAAATAAAATAAAACAGATTTTTATCAGGTGAGATACCGCGAGTTCACCTACTTTGCGTGTCTGTGTTCTGTCTTAAGTTGGATCGATGCTCCAACTTAATTCAGTTCGATGTCGTCGTCTTGGCAGTAGCACGTCAGACGTCAATATAAAAATCCTTCGAAAGCAGATGGCCGTGCGATAGTAGTTGAGCTTCTACTTAATTACTCTCGCGACATACAAAAAATGTGACAGGCTGGGTTTCAATACAATTTGACATGCTTGCGACATCTAACATGATAAAGATCTGTGGCTTGTCATAATTATAAAAACAACAACTAAGCCATGTATGATGACTTAAGGCAACCACCCATTGAAGACTGATTGAATCGTCTGTTTCAAAAATAAATAATTAAATAAATAGCAACAAATAAGCAGGTGGACCGCTTGCTGGTGTGTATGCTTCTCTTTAGGATGAGGATTCAGTTTACTTATTTTAGAGCGCCCCATGTTATATCTCTGCGGAAAGCTTCAAGTGGGAGAACATTCCACATACCGTACTTAACATCAGTGATCGGTCAGGAACACCTATTCAAGCTCTGCCAGAGTGCTACACTATGAAGTCATAAAAAATATGTAGGTTACATTAAAAAAGCATAACTAATAAATAGATACATTACACTAACCAGTGATTCTCATGATACAAACTACTTTAAGGCAAAATTTCATCAAGTTTGGTTAAGCAGTTGCAGTTTGGATAGGTTACCAAAATAGTTTTGTTTTTTTAAATACTTATAAGCTTTATTAATTTAAAAAAAATACTTTAAATTAAAGCCTTTTCGTATTCTTCTTAGGAAACTCTTTCATTTATTGCCCATTTCATGATGGTAGATAAGATCATCTTGGGGCATCCGCTATATTGAATTTATCATCTACAACCAAAGAGATTGGGAAGACAAATCCATCATTTAGGAGTTCCTTGGTCGCCTTCTGTCTCCATCATAAGACCAGCTCGATGGTAACATAACTCTGCATCGTTATCGAACTTATATAAGAATGCCAAATTTTTGCTTAATCGATTGAGGATAACTGGTCTAAAATCGCCCCAACTCGCATGATGTTATAAGTGATGATGTGATCTACGATAGAGCACACTTTATTTGAACTGTATTTACATCAAGAAACTATAACTATATAATCACAATCTCTAAGTGAAAACAGTCAATAATTGTCAGTGTCATTGTACATAACTAGACAACAGTTATATAGTTCACAAATTCATATTTACTCCAATTTAGACGATGTGTTGCTTGTATAGTGTTCAATGTCGGTTGCCCGCTATGTCATCGTAGCACTGGCTACACGCGGCGTTGTAGTCGGAAAGCGGTTGCCTAACAATTATCCGAAATGTAGGTGAAAGTAGGTGCAATGCGTAGCGTGCGCTAAGTTTTGATTTAGACAAAAAGAAATGGCAGGTTTGTGACTTTATAGGTACTTATTATATCTTGATGCTTTCTAGATCACAAAGGTTAAATAAAAGTGAGATCACATTTTTATCTCAAGTGAAGCTGCCGGAACACATGGCAAGACTAGTGTTGCCAACTTTTCGAAAGAAAAAAAAAATGGTATAACAGGTCGGTCATCGATTAGCCGACGTGTCAATGTACTGTGAGTCTGAACTAATTGAGCGATTGTCGCATGTTCTTAAAAATCTAAATTGTAGGTTATTGGGACACGAGACAATATCATCAAAACCGGGACTGTTCTGGAAACCCTGGGCGATACGCTTGGTGTTTTTTAACATACATATGCTGTACAGGCCAGTTAGACATTAACGTCAAACCGAATAAATGCTTAATGGGTCTTGTAGAGCATTTTATACTTTTAAAGCTACAACCAATTTTAAAAAAAATGTGAATAATGATCTTCTTTGTTGGTACTTTGGATTCTAGTTTTAAACTTTGGTATTTAGTATGTTTTTCTCCTAATGGTAGGTCTCAAATCCCTGCAATTTAAACCAATACTTATAACATTAGTACCAAGAAACCTAAATTCATTGAGCAATCATAGGGACAAAACAATAATTAATACTAGGAGATATGAGATATTCAATTATTTTTAGGTAAGTAACATTGGGTAAAAACTAAATTAAATAATGAGACTCATTTTATCTATATTCCTTGTTTACTTTGCTATGTGCCAGCTATGCATTAAAAATGACATTGATTTGTTTATGAAACAAGCTGTTATCAGTGACTCATTGAAATTGAAGTAAATATTACTCATTAAAATATGAATTATACGTTGTAGATTAACAATTAGCTAAAAGATAAGCATGCTCATAAAGTGGTGGGTCTCTTACCTTTATATCCATTGCAATAATCGATAAAAATCGATAATATAACCAAATCACTTCAAGTCAACAAAAGTTTAGGAACACATGTATTTTAGCTTTTTAGAAGTAAAGTATGGCTTAGAAAGCTAGACACTATAACTCAACACATAAAACACGGAAACATAAATAACATTACTAATTCAATTATAATTCAACAAGTAAAATTACTGATAAAATGAAACTTAGAAATTCAGTGAAAATGAAATGAAGAAATTGAATTGAATTAAAACGAAAACTTGCAGTGACAGTTGACAGTAATTGACATTTAAAAAATTTCTTCACAGTCATATCTTTTTTTATTCATTTAGAAATAAGCTTGCGCTCCGTTAATATGAACAGGATATAGCCAATAAAGCCATACCGTCTCGTTTTCCATATTTACTGTTATGTACATTAATGACCCTCAGAAAAAAAAACATGGAAGCGTTATACCAACAGTTTTCCCTTTAGCACTTACACCCCGTCGGTCTTCCATTCGTACACATTTTAATCACATCGTTTGCAGTTGTGTATGCTCGACACGCACGACAGTGTGTGCAGTACGTATTTTTACCTCACCCCTCTCAGTTTTAGCAGGTATTTTTCAGTACTAGGTCTATTTCAAAGGCAGATCCAAACTATATATTATTTGGCCCAGTAAAGTAATGGAGACTTTACGGGAGGGGTCTTTTACGCAGTTTTGGATACAACATGGAAACACACGTTTCATCCCATTATATCACTTGCCCACATTCGAGCTTATTCACGAACATTTAATAAATAATATTCTACTATTATTACAGACTGACACTCGTTAATATACAAGTTTATTAAAATTAATACAATGAACTGATATGTCAGTATCACGTTGGTTGGCGCCAAAACTCTGTCTTTTGACTATTGTTACTTGCATAGTCCGGAAGCTGAGTTGTTGGAGCCTACATGAAAAAAACATGGCGTCTCATAGAATTATTTTCCTCTAGTTATAACATGGTGAACTTCGATCAAAAAATATATGTATAATTATTCGTATGTATAATTTTTTGAAGACGGTCTCATATTACTTCATTTAAACATTGCCAAATGCGCTAGACGTGCAGTGCCACAATCTGCTCACAAAGAAATTTAAAAAAAACTTTTGAGAAACGTCATACCACATATTGTCAAATACGTCAAACGCAGTATCTCAGAAAATTGAAAATTGTTTTCATTTTCGGTTTCGTGTTCAAGGTGTTGCGGTTAGTGCTCGCAAAATAAAAGATTTTTCTTCCTTTTACATCCTGATTAAATTATATTTACTACTAGCAGTTGCATTCCAATATTCGAAACGCATAAAATACTAGGGCCATGGCGTCTACAATCCCTGAACAAGACAGAAACGATGAGAGACGGCGTAGGGTTTGTACCTGTTATTATTTTCTTATTTCGCACTCAGATATGATTCATAATGTTTTTGCGTCTAAAAAACGTGCTTCGTATGCTAATGGCCTAGTTTTTGAATAAACACGTCGTTTAGCCGGTTTATGTTTGGCTAAACTGAACACCTATATTGAAATTATTGCTCTGTTTTGCTATTGATTAGTAACAAACAAGATAAGGAAATTTTCAGAGATTTCTCTGGAAATTTCCCTATTGATCTAGTAAACAAAAGAGTGTAAACTCTTAAACTTGATTGCATGTCAATTACACCTGATTTGTGAATTATAAATCGTTGTAGCATATTTTTTGGAACTCATGAACTTCATACATACTTTCAAAATATTAAAAATAATAATCACTAAATCTTGAAAACTATTTCACTTAATTAAAGAGTGTTAATAAACCTGAAATGTAACAGGTATCCATAAGTAGTAGTGTATGTCCACATATTTTTTTTATTTATTTAAAAGTAGGAATGATAACATTGATCAAAATATGTTGAAGGTTTATAATTTTTAGTAGTAATGAACGGCAACAATACTCTAGGAGAAATATGATCTGAACAGAAATAAAACTGGAAGAGTAATAAACAGAATTCATCCCTTATCTTTTCCACCCTTGGAGGATTTTCTGTATATCCCAATAATTCGGCACCTCCTAATTTTTAATAGCATTAGGAAGACTACTGTACATTCATATTAATTTAGAAATACGAAAGGTGCAGTCTGAAATACACCAACAACGCGAATACAGTGACACTGTGAAAAATAAATCAGCTGTTCCTGCTGTAGAATTTCTGAGCATGCAATTTTTTTGCATTTTTTGAATGCCGAGCATTCAAAAAACATGAAGTTCTTCAAAAGGGCTATTAATAGGGTCTTTAAACAAACAAGATCAAGAGTTACTGCTGAGTGCCATACAGCCTTACAAACACTCGCGAGCAAATACAGAACAATAGTGAGATGGACGAAAAGCCACGGATCCTGCGTGGGTAATATAACGGCGGACACCCTTGCCAAAGAAGGTGCTAGGAAACAGGTAAGTGATGACGCAGTGGGCCTCTGCAAACCATCGGCGATGGGAGTGCGAGAGCTACTGCGTCGTCACACCGAAAAAGAACAACAGAACCTATGGGACAAGAAAGATGACTGCAAGCATGCAAAAGCTGCTTTCCCAATTCTTGAAAGGAAGATCACGAATAATCTATTGAAGTTGCAACGACAGGACCTTCGCCTGATTGTAGGCCTAATAACCGGTCATTGCAACTTGAATAGCCACTTGTATAAACTGGGAGCCACGGACAGTCCACTGTGTCGTGGCTGCATGAAGGAGAAAGAAACTGTAGAGCATGTGCTGTGGCATTGTGAAGCCACAGAGGAAACTAGAATCGCTACCGGGTTGCATGAGGCTTCGCTACCTTCATCATCCACGTTACCATATCAGCTTGACTGCTTTTCATCGTCATTACGCACAATTCCATCTACGCCACTGGAGCAACTGTGCCAGCGCCCCAGAGTCTCGCTCCGATATTTCAAGGAGTTGGGTTGGCTCGGGTAGGTTGTGGTAGGGGGAAATGCACAATACACCCCAAGCGGGACGTCACTGCAGGACTTATCACCCCCATCTCGAATAAGAATAAGAAGGGTCTTTAAAGGTCGGCAACTTATCTGTGATGCCCCTGGTGTTACAGGTATTTATAAGGGATGGTAATCGCTTACCATCAGGCGGCCTGTTAGCTTGTTTGCTACTTTTGGCATTAAAATAAAGAAGAATAATCACCAGCACTATCACCAGTCATAGTTTTCGGAAGCGTTTTCTTTACACCCGGTGTAGACCTTTGTTTGTTATTCCTAGGTCCTGCTAGGGCCCTTACCAGCTGGCTTCCTCCGAACGGATGGTGCGTCGGACACACTTGATGCTGACTATCAAGCAGCTCTGGCACTGCAGCAGCAATTATGCGGCGCTCAGGTAAGGAACAAACACACACACACACACACACAGTTCTGAGGTAACAAACAAAAAAAACAGTTGAATTGAGAATCTCCTCCTTTTTGGAAGTCGGTTAAAAATAGCTGAACCGATTTGAATGATATTTGTGTTCCTGGAGTGGGTTATAGTAGCAAGGCCGAAGCCAGATTTTACACCCATGCGAAGTCGGGGCGGGTCGCAAGTATAAGATAAAACTCAGCATAGAGCATAGAAATGAAATCCAGTACAACAAAAAGAATACAATACCTACTACATTAGAATAGACGGGACTCCAGAGTAAAAAAGTTTATTAAATGTCAAAACAGGACTAGCTTAAAAAGCCAATCTAAAAAAGTGACAATTTAAAACATAAGGAAAAGAACAGAGATGTGTTTCCTTTCACCTCATGTAAAAAAAATCTATTGATTTCAGTAATCAGAAAAGTTTATTTTGTGACAATGAAATAAAGACAATAAAACAAGAAATATTAAAATATATATTATAAGAATTTATGTTTTTTACGAGTGTAGTCCATTTTATTTCCACCGCCCCATGTACCTTTCAAAAATAATTTTTGAGCTTTCTCTAAAATCTGCCGCCCCTAGGACGCTGCCGCCCCTAGGACGCGACCTTTAAGGCCTATTGATAAATTCAGGACTGCCTACAACAGTATGAACTCAATATTGTTATTTATTAAACCTAGCGCCACTTGTTTTGTTTTAGTGGTGCTAAAATTCAGTTTATTGGGATTTGTGTACGATGTGTCTGCGTACTTCATCTTCGACCACATCGTCGCTTACCAACAGGCGAGTTGGTGGTCAAACGCTTATTCGCGATAAAAATATATAAAATAATGGATTTCATTTCAATTTTTTTTTATCATTTTCTTCTTATTATTGAAACTGACGTGGTTTTCACACATTTTCTTCTTGTTGCTGAAAACTTGATGGATAAACCGCAACCTCAAAATTAAAAAAAATTAGATACTAGTTGCGGCCCGCGGTTTCCCTGTGATATCCCATTATACCAACTGAGCCATTGAAGTAGTCAGGGAGTAATAGTTTAATAGTTACTATGCCTATACTCTAACTTAACAAGTAGGTGTAAGTTACATAAATAGAATGTCACGCTTGTGATAACATTATAGATAGGAAAGTGAATGATTCCTGTCTATATTTCACTAAACTATTACTGACCAGTGCCCTTTTATGCGCCCGGTGCGAACTTCTATAACTGCGCCCTTGAAAACAAAACTTGGTCCTAGTGTAATCATTTCTGCGCCCCTGCAGAGTCTGCGCCCTGTGCCTGGGCACCGCTGGCACAGCCCTATTTACGGCACTGTTACTGACTGACCGAAGTGGAAATACATCAACGTTTATTTGTATGTCTATGAGTTTGTATGTATATTTATTCGTTGACGAAGATCATATTAACGGTATGCAATACGATCTCTATGAAATTATGTAAGCAAGTTTTTTTTTTTAATTATTTTTATTTATATTATTTTTATTTATTTATTATTATTATATTTATTTTTTATTATTATTATTAAATAGGCTTGCGCTTAGCCGCCAACTCGCCTGATGTTAAGCGATGATGCGGCCTAAGATGAATCACGCTTGCCTAGAAGAAACCGATTAATTAATTCCAATACAAATTTCATGTCTGAAAATAAGCTTAAATCAGTCTAGGGGTTGAGACGATATAGTGGTCCCGAGGTCACAGTTCGGGGCGAACAACTTGCTATGGTTAAACTGAATTATGTATATGATAAGAAAGTTACAATGACTCACACATTGAAGTGGTAAACATTGTTATTATGCTAAATAATTTAGTCTTTATCTTGAATTCCAGACAGTAAGTTGTGTTGTATTCCACCAATCATGATACAAATACGCCTGTTACGCATTTTTACGGTAAGGGAAAAAGCTAATAAATATTATGCAGTATAAATATGATCATAAACATTCCAAATTTATCCAGGTGCCAGCAGTTGGACCTCCACTCACAGCTCGACTGAGCATCACAATAGCGCAGGCGAAACTTGTCAAAAATTATGGTAAGATCTTTCTTCCTTTTCTGAAATTCTAACCTCATCAGCAGGCCTGTTGTTTTTACACCCTTTTATCCGCGCGTAGACGCGACAAAATAATATAAAACGTTTGTCTTTTTTCTTGGGATGAAAATGGTAGAAAGACAGTTTGTCCACAGCCCGTGCTGGGCCTGCAGGGCTCTTATTCATATTTGAGATGGGGGCAATACGTTCTGTACTGGCGTTTCGCTTGAGGTGTATTGAGTATTTCCCCCTACCAGCTATCCGAGCCAACCCAGCTCTTTGAAATATTGGAGCGAGGCTCTTGGGTGCTGACACTGTTGCTGCATCAGTTGCATAGATGGAAATGTAAATAATCATGATGAAAAGCAATCTAGCTGTGATGACGTGCTGATTTTGATGCCTCATGGTGATTGATAGTGATTCTAGTTTCTTCTGTAGCTTCACAATGCCACAACACATGCCCTACATACCTATTCGTTCTCCTTATGCTGCTGCGACACAGCGGACTTTCCAGTGTCCAAAGCTCCCAGTTTATACTAGTGATGACTAATCAAGCCATCTGGACTAGTGTTCTGATGATAAAATTGAAGCTTTATTCTTTGTTGAATACAGCACAATGTCCAATATCAATTATCAACAATGAAATTAGATTTCTGGAGTATGATTATGCCTGTCTTCAATGGTGGAATTTTAAAATCTTGTTGACCACCCTTTTGCGCCTTATGTTTGCTAAGATCACGAAATGATAATTACATTGGTTTCCAACAGGTCTTACCCGCATGGATCCGTACGTGCGACTACGAGTTGGTCATTGCATATATGAAACCCACACAGACCCCAGTGGGGGCAAAACTCCTCGGTGGAACAAAGTTATCCATTGGTAAGTTTCTAAAAATTGTCATCACCATTGTCATCGACCCACTGCTGGTATAGGCCTCCTATGTCTTGTCATCTCAGGCACAGAATACCTAAAGTACAAGTACAGAAGGCATTCACTCCGCAAAAGCATTTAAATAAGTAGCGACTCTTACTACCACACAATAAAGTTCAATTCAGGACGTACGAGCGCTAACTACCTACTGCTATATTAACCTACAAGTTGCCTCTCTGTCTATCACGTAACTCATGTCGCGTTATCTCTGTCTATCGCGCCGCAGCGGGCACGGCAAGTCCGACAAGACGACTACTTGTAGCTTCATACCTAAAGTGCGGAGTGCGCCAAGCCTGTCTCGGCTAATCTAATTTACTCCACGCATTATCTGCTATAGGTCTGATGTCGACCCATCGGCCTGGTTGACAGACAAAGGAATGCTAGTAAAGCAAATCAAATGCTAGTAATGCTGCTAAAGCAAATCACTCAAATTGAAAAAGAAAAATCTAATGCTAGACAGAGAGCGCACTATAGCAAGTTACGACATCAATTCACACTAACACACGCTTTGCGGGCAAGGGACAGAGCATCAATCCCTTCAATCCCCACCAAAAACGCTTATATCTCAGAAAATTATCAGCTAATATACATTATTTATTCATTATGTGTAATGTATTTAATTATATCCTTTACTAAGCGTGTTATATGTGATAAATGAAACAAAAGTCAACTAGCCTATTGGCACAGTGGAGCCATTTTTCTACTACTAAGAAATGGTTGCATTTTTCGGTAAAGTACTTATAATAAAAGTTATAAATTACTCAGCTAGCAATAGCGATAAAAATAAGTTGGTGCTTTGGCGCATTTCTAATGAGTAGAGGTACAGTCTACGACATCACTCCAAAAAACTCCTTGGAAGAACCTCTAATTTACTTAATATTCATTAATAACCTTTTGCACGGTGACTTGTGCTAAAAATATCTACAGATAGTACTCCAAAACTAAAAAATACTTTCGTTCTAGAACATTTTCACACTGGCAAGATATTATGCTCTTTCAGTTTATTTTTGTCGCTGACTGTACATACCAGTTTTCCGCTGTGTAATAAAATGTCAAGGTTCCAAATGTTATGTGCTAATGCTGTACTAATTTAAAGTGCATTATGGTGATTAAAACTTATGAGCCAAAGTTTTGTTTTGACATTTTGTTGTTGAAAAAACTAAAGTCCTTGTCCCTAATAATTCAAGAGTAACTTTGTCTGCTTGTTTGTTGCTTTTATCACAATAACATGACTGAGCCGATCTTGATGAAATTTGAGTAAGAAATAGGATCAACGAAGAAGAAAATTATAGAATATGTTTCTAATCGCGGAAAATGAAGCCGTGCGGCGTAGATAGTAATCTTAAAAGTCATACTTTCCGTATGATTGGTATTTGTAGTGGGAAGATGACAAATAATTAGAGACAGCATAATTTTATGGTATACAAATTGGACAATGCAAAAATGTGTCAGCTGCCAGGATTTGAACCTGCAACAATTCGGGTATTTCCTCTGCTTTACCAGTTAAGCTACGACCGCCTACAATCGAATCTCGAAATTCTTGAACCAAACTAGTGTGATGTTTGGTTTTTTATCAGATCAGAGATCAGAATAACAAAGAAGATATGCCTTATAATATACAATTATTCGTGTTCAAATGTACATGTCTATTGTTTTCATAAGATATTAATCACCAAGCTGCTTAACGCAAAAACTAAGTAGGTACGGTCACTTACTCATTTTTACGCACACTAGGAAACTTATAGCGACACCAATGAACTAACTAATTGTCTACATGCAAAACAAAAGGGGCGAAGATCGTCTGCAGGATGAGTTCTTCTAAAGGCATCAAGCCTCATTTAGGGCAGATGCGTTTGCACTCGCCACGCCCCCTTACCATGTCTCCCTAGTTTTTCTGATCTGATGATTTATTTTACCGATAACAGATGGGGAAGAAAGGTTCTTGAGTGGAGACAACGAACCGGAAGACGCAGCGTAGGTAGGCCTTCTACTAGATGGACCGACGACATCTACGACTGAAATTATGAATGATCTTAGAACTCAGGAAAAATAAATAAATGGAAGCGTTATATCTGTTTCCATTTATACCCCCCCCCCCCCCCCTCGGTCGCCCATTTGATCACATCATTTGCAGTTGTGTGCGCTCAATGATGAAGTGTGCGTTTGTAGAACTAGTATATTTCAGTGTGTGCAATACGTTTTACCTCGCCCCGTTCAGTTTTTGACAGACTTTTTTCGGTACTATCTCGAGTTTAAAGGCAGATCCAAACTATATATTATCAAAGTCTTAGGATAATACCTGGTGTTGTTCCAGTCTGCTCCCGCCTGGCGTGAACTCGGTCTACCTGGAGATATTCGACGAGTGCTCGTTCACGATGGACGAGCTTATCGCCTGGACGCACATTCCTGTTCCACCAGCCGTGCTTAATGTAAGCTTTTCAAATTAAAATTGACTTGGTTTAGAATTGAAGTAGGTATAATGCTCGAGCACACCTTCGACATTCCATGCAATTGAACTGAATTAAATACCTGGTGGCAGAGCGGTAGTTTGTGTGCTTTACAATCATGTTTAAATTGCTTATTGTTTATGACGCTTTAACGAGTAAATAGATTTAGACGAAGTTTCGAGTAACCATATCAAAACTAATGCGTCAAACTGGAGATATAAAATAGTTTAATATTTTTTCATCACTAGCGCTCGGTAAGTGGGTCATTAATGACTCAAATGTGGGTGGTATAGATCATTTTGCCTAGGGAGGTAAATTAATTCACACCCTCAAACTATTAGCGCCCACCTTGCTTCGCTCGTCGGGCGCCAAAATATCTAGTGTGTAAAAGATCACCTTACATCCCTTGTATAACAATCTACTTTTAATAAATAATTTTATAATTTTAACGAAACTTCAGTATTTTGTATTTCTACTTTGTAATGGTAACTTTTTTTAGGGTGAAACACACGAAGACTGGTATCCCCTGAACGGTAAACAAGGCGACGGTATGGAGGGGATGATTAACCTGGTCCTCAGCTACTCTGTAAGTATTTACCTTTTAGAGGGTTCCGAGTGTTAAATCTGGGTTTACATAACCAAACTCACTTCACAAAATAAATAGGCACAGAAGGCCGGCTGCATGCAAGGAGCGTTTACAAGCGCGTACAACGATCTCGAATCAAATCGGTCGAAAGCCAGTCTCGACGCGTCGGCAATACATGTAATTATAATTTCGTGTGACAATTGTCATAGTTTACAATGAGTAAATCCTACCAGAGTTGTTTTGTGTTCAGTTTCCTATTTAAAAAGTCGGTTTTTGAATTACCTAACCTACGAAAGTACTTTTCGGTAACCCATTCATGGAATTTTATTTCGTTACGCTTTTCAATCAGAAATACATGTGTTTTAATGTAAATTATACCTTTTTTTTTTTTTTTATTTGATGCTCCTAAATAAAAATAAAACAGAACATTGTAGTTAATTTGCCAGCCCTAGCGGTACGGCCGCGCGTATGTTATAAAAGGTCATCGGAAGCCGGCCTTCTCTACCTATTTATTTTGTGCGCACTACTTTACTACTACGGCTATTTGCAGGGAGTAGGTATTAGTAACGGTATCATACGTCTCAATTGGATTAACGTTTTACCTTGATGTGTTAATCCTGTTTTGGTTAACAGTTGACTGGTTCATTAAGTCAGTAGTTTTTCTTTACCTACAAGCATATTAGTTAAAATTCCAGTGTGTGTTGCTAGTGATGACATATGGTACTGAGACGTGGTCCTTAACTGCTGGCTTTTTGGAAAAGCTCAAGGTCACACAACGGGCAATGGAGAGAGCTATGCTCGGAGTTTCTTTACGCGATAGAATCCGGAACGTGGATATTCGACAAAGAACCGAAGTCACCGACATAGAATTGCATTAAAATTTGCAAGTTGAAGTGCGGGTATCCAGTGGATGCAGATGGCAGGATGTCGTTCATTGTGGAGGTTAAAGGGGGAGGCCTATGTTCAGCAGTGGACGTCTTCTGATGATATTGACATTATTTAAAATTCAACATGTAATTCATGAACTATTTTAGTAGTAGATTATTCACCGAGGGGATATAGCCACAGAAAAAAAAAGTTTAAATTAGAACGTCTGTCAAGGCATTTTTGTAAGAAATTTGTTGTAGCCACTTGCACACATATAATCGGAACGACAGTTAGCAACTGTGACACGGAGTTCGATGCGTTGATCTAAATAAGAATCAAGGTTTCAATCAAGGTTCTGTCTAAAGCCTGGCGACAGATTTTCCGTTCTATTTACTTTTCTTTTCTATGGAATAAAGCAGTGTCTGAAGTCACGGGCGTCATATTGAATCCCGAGCGAAGCGAAGGATTCGAGGATTTAGTTTAGAGTTAAGGATATAACCCGTCATTACGTTTGGGATTCAAGCACGCCCAAGACGAAGACACCTTTATCCCCGAGGAAGAGAACTAAAATAGAAAATTAATGTTTGCTACATGAGACCAGAGGCCTTACGCCCTACCGCGGGCCCGAATACGCACAGTTTGCAAAATCACGCGATCGCGAATCTTAACGCGCCGAGATACGTTTTGCGGTCGCGTGATTTTGTAAATATTTATAACACTAATGGTTGTTATTGTCAGGTGGGTCCCGCGGCGATGGCGACGTTCCCCCCCATGCTGGTGGTCCCGAGCACGGGCATGGGATACGCGGCAATGCCGGTGTACCCCGCGCCCCAGCACCCGCCTGCGCACGCGCACCCGCCGCCGCCTCCTCCCGTCACGGCGGAGCAGCTGCAACAGGTAACAACACACACACAGAAACTGACTTATAATATACTGAAGGTTTCACTCACGAAGTTTTCTACAAAACTAATTCCTTTCTACCCACATCCCAGATCGAAGAAATGTTCCCGAGCATCGACAAGGAGGTGATAAAGTCTGTGCTGGAAGCGAACCGTGGCAACAAAGACGCGACCATCAACTCGCTGCTGCAGATGTCGGAATAGAGGCCTTCACATCCCCCGTTTACTGATAAGTGTAATATAATCATACTTGTACTGGTAACATTCTATGTAGGCGACCGATTCCTTAACACATGTAAACCTCCTTAACAAATATGAAATAGCCGTAGAATAGGCCTTGTAAAAGCAGATTTGATTGGCGCTACATCCCTCAGACCACCAAGGGAGATATGCCTTGGTACAATTATTGTTTGTGTTGAAATGTTTCCATTTTTAACCGCCTTCAAAAAAGGAGGACGGTTCTGTTCCATTTTTTTTTATGTATGTTCACCGATATCTCCGCCAACTGTTGACCGATAAAAAAAAAAACTTTTCTTCCAATTTGGTCCCTTTCTCACCAAGTCAGGATCTGATGATACAGGGAAATCGAGGGCAACCCTCAAATTTTATAGACACTTATTACGTTTTTCATAAATTTTTGAAGTCGGTTTTTAATGTGATCCATTGTCACACATTTATTAAACTAAACCGCTTAGGGCTAAATTTGTAAATAAGGTTCACTTACTAATATTTTATGCAAATTAAGAAAATTGTAGCGGCACCAATGAACTAATAGTCCACATGCAAAAAGGGCGACCAGCAGGCCTAGCATGCGCACCGTGACAAAATTTTGTCGTCTTTTTTATCGTGCCCAAGCGAGACAGGCGTATATGAAACCGTAGGCATCTTATTGCATTCTCGCTAGACACAGTGACGACAATATTATGTCGCGGTGCGCATGCTAGCCCTGAAGGGCGTATGCAGGGTGAGTTTGACTAAAGCCATCAAGCCTGGGTTAGGCTAGATGCGTTCGCGCCCGCCACGTCACCTTTCCATATCTCCTTTGATTGTCTGAGCTGAGCTACATCTGGATAATTCAAATGTATTGCCATATACGGCGTTTACGTCAAAGCGTTTCGCCCGCATTCGTTCTTTTTGAATGCCCCGCTTCTTCATATATATGACTTCGTTGTCTTTTTTGAGCGAGCGAGTATAATAAGAGAGAAATACAATGTAACACCTACTACGTGTTTATTAATAAGGATATAATCACTCAACATAATAGCTGAAATGTGGTGAGATTTAACCTCTCCCAGATAGGTTAAGTTGAAATCCCGCTGAAATTTAAAAATACAAATTTGACGCGATACTTTCTATGACTATGTTTACAGCGAACATGTAAATGTGCGTTCCAAATCAACACCAACAGTTGTAATGGGTACCAACACGGCACGAAGAAAACATCTTCGGTCTGCTTTCTGACTCTTAAGCGCTGTTGCCGTGATTCGGAACGCTATAAGTTTATCGTCGATTCTACATACAGTTCAGAAAAATACATTTTATTATAATTTATTTGGCTCCCTTTTCAGTCAGCTCCTAAAAACGATCTATACGGGAGGATTACCTTTATATTTATTGCTAAAGCAAAATTCCATATTAGCCTTTATATGAAAATAATTTAAGGTTAATCAATGTATAGATGCCATTTCTGTTTTAGTTCCCCAATGTTAGCAGTATGATGAAATCAATATTCCATTACTAATGTTTCTTTTGTGTCAAATTTTAATCTTGTAAATGTTGGAAATCGCATCGGCATAAAATTTTAATGATTATTATACTGCTCTCATAAGCCCAAGAGCAGTATCTCAGCCTAGGCGTGTTTCGATATAATCGAGTTTTTGTGAAAGTAGATTTTTCGTTACCTTAATCTACACTAATATTATAAAGAGGAAAGATTTGTACCTATTTTTGTATGTTTGTAATGAATAGGCTCCGAAACTACTGAACCGATTTGAAAAATTCTTTCACTGTTGGGAAGCTACACTATCCCCGAGTGACATAGGCCATATTATATTTTGTAGCGAGGCCGAAGGCCGAGCTTACACTCGTGCGAAGCCGGGGCGGACGGCTAGTGACATATAATTTAATTTATTTTTACTTATGTGCCTATGTTAGGATCAATATATTTCTGAAATATATGTTTAAAAACCCAATATTATTGTTTTTATGTTTTTTATGAGATACTGTCATTTCGTTTAGAAGTAATAGTTTTTAAACATGAGTTTTAAAACATTTTTTTTTTTTGTGTTTTATTTCAATGTTCCAATGTAGATACGGTTATTTTGGTTACTCCATCTGGTGCGAAATTTTGTAAACTATCAGATGCGTGAAAAAACAGAAATCTATTTTTTTTTGTAGTTACCGCTCTTGGGCTTATGAGGCCAGTATATTAAGAGGGTAGTTTTTGCTACATTCATGTATCATGTAACCTGTCCTTATGTTGGCAGAGGTAAGGCATAGTCTTAAATTTGCCTATCTGAGGACTGGATATTAATGGCCTTACTTAAAAATGACACTCAAGTTAATCTATGCTTAAAATTTTCTGTCTCTTTTTCGCGTGAGGCCATTGCAAGAAGTTGAGAGCAGCAATTTTAAGCATAGATCAACTTGAGTAACGTTTTTAAGCAAGGCTCTTTAAATGTATATAAAAAAGCTAGGTTTGGGCGCGAAATTGTAGGTACGCGTAATTTTATATAAATTTTCACTCCCCTTAATTCGACCTGTTTGCAATTTCCTTTACTAGCTGACCTCTAGACCCCATACGAAATTTTCCTGCCAAATTTTACCTTCATAGATAGAATAGTTTTCGACATTTCGTGATGAGTCAGTGAGTAGTATTTCGCTTTTATGTGTACAGGGTTACGCGGAAATAGTGTACTGAGCCGAAAGGAGTTTATGCTACCCATCATTATGAGCAATTTTTACACGGGACCAACACTCAAATCGCAAAAAAAATCCAGCTGTTTAATAGAAAACTGTCATTCAAACTCGAAATAATGTATGTAAAAGCAGTTTTTTTTTTCGCGTTTTCTGATGTGGTCCCATAGTAAATATTGATAATGATGAGTATAAACGACCCCTTAAGGCTTAGTACAACCTTTCTGCGCAACCCTGTATAGAAGATATTAGTAGAAAATCAAAAATATTTTAATCACAATTTCAAATTTATTATTGTAAACTAAGTACTAAGTTAATCTTTTTACAAATAGGTGCTTAAATTATTTTAACTATTGACATTATTCGACTTTATTTTATTTTGCTCAAAATGTTTACTTTTACTGGCAAGCATTTGCTCTTGGTGTTGCCATTTTAGCCGCCCGAAATGAAAGCTCAGCAATGTGTATCTAGCGGAATACTGCTGCAATATTGTAAATGCTCTGTAAATTTTAAATTGCCAACTTATTAGATAGACATTTTTGTATGATCATGATGAATTCTTTGAGCAAGTTTATTGTTGCACCAATTTTGTGTTACTTTTGAACTGATAGATTTAGTCCTATTTACACGCAGGTTTTTTTTAAATATGTAAGTTATCTCTTCACGTTATCTTGGAGAGATTAGGTCTAACTCAATTATTATGAGTATTTAAAATCTCACTACAGGGACATGAGCATGTAAAATGTCAACAGTGACTTATTAAGCCAGGTACCCATTCAAGTTGTAACTGTAACCATTCAATTTCATTTATAACACCCATAGCATAAATATACTTACATAATATGCCAAAAATTCAAACAAATAACAAAATATTAATGAAACATCAAAGTTGTTGCATTGGTTGCCTGGAAGAGATCGCTTTTAACGATAAGGCCGCCATTTGTGGCACTAGCTCGTAAGTGTTTTCTATCTGTATGTAATTGTTATTTCTGGTGTACACAATAAAGAGTTTCTATCTATTTATCAAAGTTAATTTTTAGAAGGAAAAAAATAACGAACACCGTCTTCGAGACTATACCTACCTTCGATTAAAAAAATACATTTTTCGAAGACTGAAACACTTGAAAGGCTTTCACATGCTTGTGAACTTCACTGGACAGTAACTACAGTAGTTACTGCTCAGTAAAGACTTGCTAGTGAGTATCCATCTTAATAATAATTGAGTTATACCTAATATCGTATTTTTGTTGAAATATTGTTTTATAAAAGATACTAGTATCAGTATTCCCACGGCTTTGTCGGTTACACGGCGTGCCAAATGATTTGCCATCGATGCGGGGTTGCTTTTAACAAATTATAATATTGTTATATTTATTTGTAATTTTACAATGTATAAATAAATTATAATCAAACTATTATCATTTTTGTTTCTTTAGTCCCTTTTGCTCGGGGTTTTTCTCTACAAGACCGAATCAGAAATGAGGAGATCCGTAAACGAACGAAAGTTACCGACATAGCCCACCGGATTAGCAAGTTGAAGTGGCAGTGGACAGTGCACACAGCATGTAGAAAGGTTCTCGAATGGAGACGACGGACCGATAAGCGCAGCGTAGGACGTCCACCCACAAGGCAGACGACCTAAAAGAGATCGCAGGGAAACGCTGGATACAGGCCGCTTCCAACCGGCTCCTGGAAATCGATAGGGGAGGCCTATGTCCAGCAGTGGACATCCTATGGCTGAAATGATGATGATTGCCTTTTCACACTAATATCATATATGTGAAAGTTTGGATGGATGTTTGTTACTCAAAAACGCAGAAACGGCTGGATGGATTTGGATGAAATTTGGAATATACATTGCTTATGTCCTGGATTAACACATAGGCTACTTTTCATCATCTTCATCACCACGCGTGTGAAACCGCGGGGCAGCTAGTTTTTTATAAACATTTCCTTTGTAGGAATGCACTATATTGACCATGCACGAGCAAGTTCACACGCTGACTCGCACTTACCCGATTTTCGGGTGGCTGTGACCACAAACTTTTTTGAGGGCTGGATCCGCGCCTGATCTGGCGACAGATTTTCCTTCTCATTACCCTTCTATTTATTTCTTTTCTGTGGTGCGAACGCATCCTGCAGAAGACCTTGCCGTCCTTTTTTGTATGTGGACTATTGTTCATTCTTGGCAAGTTTTTTAGTGTGTGTGCAAAATGAGTAAGAGAGCTGTACTTGCAGTTTTTTCGTTAACCGGTTGAGCGGTACACAGATTTTTTAAATGAAAAATTGAGACATTTGAACACGATAATTGTACTAAGGCATATCTCCCATAATTGTCCGATCTGAGGTTCTGAAGAGTCAAATTTTTCACAAGCCGCTAACAACTACGAATAGTTATTTTGCACGATAAATAGTCAACAAAAAGTTGACCTGCCATATGCTGGCTGGAAACTATTATGAATTATGATATCTCAGGCGATAAAAGTAAAATAAATAAATAAATATCTGGGTCATTTGACCCGAAACTAAGCAAAGCTTGTAATATGGCTGCCAGAGACTGATATACGTACATATATATTTTTAAATACATACTTAAATAGATATTAACACCCAGACATAGAACAAACACAAAAGGCAGTGAGTACTTATTCCTATACTACATTTTATTCCTATACTAAAATATCATTTGACCGTTTTCATTTTCTTATTCGGCTTTTCACTCTGAGCCTTTGCGTTGAAGTTTTCAGCTTTCCTCTTGATCTTGGTGATCTTACCGATGACATTCTTGAATCTTTCGTCTTTCTTCATGAGAGTTCTGTTTACTTTCTTCAAGCCTTGCTTGATAGTAGCGTCCACATCTCGATCGGTATCCAGTAGGCGATTGTCGTTTTGGTCGGCAGCTTGGCTTTGTATCTGAGATTGAATCTGTTGTAATTTCGCCAGTTTAGCCTTTTTGGCGGCTTTGATCCGTTTACGGCGCATTTCTTCAAATCTGCGAATAGAATTGGTTTTTGTCTTTATTTCATGTTTTCTTCAGCAAGGAATTAAAGTCGGTCCAATTATTTATTTGCTATGACAATAAAATTAAAAAAAAACTGTATAATTAGCCTTCTCTCAAAGAGAGAAGATGGGCCCTAATCAATCCTCAAAGGACTGCACGTCAGAAGTCAAAACTTAAGTAGTAATTCACCTATTCTACAAGAGATGGCGCTATTTTAAAATACACGGTACAGCGTGACGATTATGCGAGTTCCATGATTTTTGTTCACCCATAAAGTGCTCAACGCGCCTAAAGAAGTTATCATCATCATCATCCATAAGACGTCCACTGCTGAACATAGGTCTCCCCCTTTAACCTCCACACTGAACGACATCCTGTCATATGCATCCACTGGATGCCCGCGACTCTCACAATGTCGTCGGAAGAAGTTTCCACTTCAATAAATTTCCCCTCACCCCTCCTGCATCATATCCGGGTCGACCCCGGCCTGCAGCCAGCGCTTGATCCTGTAGTTTTTCGTCCGCTGCTCGAATTCTTCATTGTCCAGCTGGGCTTCCTGCTCGCGCCGTGTCACACTCACCGTCGTGAACACCTTCACTGCTTCGTCATCTAACAACAAAAGAAAGAAACAATGATATAAAAAATAAAACAACTTACAACTAAGTACTTTTTTTATTTATTATTTATTCATTCTTTGTAAAAAAAAAATGCACTGATAATAGCTGTATAGTTACTGATTAATAGCTGTTCACGATCATATAAAGAACAACCAACAATTTTCGCAAACATTGTTATTTTACAATAATTACCTGGTCTAGCTACAAGGACAAATAAACTGTTTGAAATTTGAATTTCCAAAAACGCCAAACATGAAACGTATCACCTTAATATAAAACCTTAGATAATCATTAACATATAAAAAGTGCCTAGATGGTGCTGCACTGAATGTGCGCGATTAGTGAGCGACGGTGCAGATGGCGCTAAAATATAAATGAGGCGCATACAGACGCCACACTAGTAAAAGGTCAGAAGTGGGATCTTACCATCGATTTTATACTCTGTAAGTTTAGTGTTGATCTTGTCCTCAATTTCTCCGAGTCGCAGTATGTCATACGGCGTAATCAGGGAGATAGCCATGCCCGTGCGGCCCGCACGTGCCGTGCGACCCACCCTGAAAGAGATATAACAATCACTGTAGAACTAGTGAAACTTTTGGCTAACATGCGTGGATCTCTATTATACGGTAGGATTCGAACCTACGTAACTGCTTTTAGTCACTGAGCGACGGGCGCTTTCTTATCGGCCTCCAAATTGTCGAATTTTCTTTTTGCAACCAACCTTTAAGTGTTTATAACATCCGCCTATACCAATACGTAAATCCTATCCGTCTAATGGTTGTCTGGAAGAGATCGCATTAAGTGATGAAGTCGGTAAAGCGATCTCTTCCAGACAACCATTACGTAACTCTTAAGCTTCTCTATCAATATGTAATTTTTATTTTTGGTGTTCACATTATTTTTTATTAATCTTGGGTTTACCGCTGCAACGATTGCCTAATATTGACCTATTATGATTATAGACAAGTGTGTACCTCAGGGTACTTTTTAATTATTATTTTTTAATTCATCTGATCTCTAACTAAGCAAATATTGTATTATGGCTGCCAGAGACTGATATTAATACATATATATTTTATACCAACGGGGCTATCAATTGGTTCGTTTAGTTAGAGAGATTAGATTATTCACCTGTGTATGTATTCCTTAGGCTCGAGCGGTAGTTTATGGTTGATCACTAAATGGACGGTGGGTATATCAAGCCCCCTCGCGGCCACGTCGGTCGCGACCAGCGTGCACTTGAGGTTGCTCCTGAACTGCGCCAGCGCAGCCGCGCGCTCGCGGGCACGCATGAACCCGTGCAGGCACACATTGTCCATCGATATCGCGTTCAGCATCATCGACAGCACTTGGCATTCTCTGTGGGACAATAAACATTTTCATTTATATTTATTTTTCCGAACGCCCGTACGAAGCGCTTTGATTCCACTTTTATTGTGCGAACTGCTAGTTTGTGGAATGCGCTGCCAGAACGGGTGTTCCCTGATAGTTGCAATCTGGGTGTCTTCAAATCACGAGTGAATCGGTTTCTTCTAGGCAAGTGTGCTTCATCGTAAATCACATCATCGCTTAACATCGGGCGAGTTGGCGGTCAAACACAAACCAATAGGCTTGCGTTATTAATAAATACCTTTAAAAAAGTAAGCCGTGTACGCCAGTACAAACAAAAATATGTTGCGTTACATGGTACGCAACCACTTTGTTTGCACGTGCAGTACGCACTAACGAACATCTAACTCTTATTCGAGATGGGGGCGATAAGTCCTGCACTGACGGACTTATCGCCCCCATCTCGAATACAACACTTGTATTCGTCAAACATGTTCGTGGCGATTCCTTTTTAACAGGGTTCAAAAACGAAGAGGTGCTCAATTCTGTTTTTAAATTATTATTTTATGTTTGTTAAGGACCTCAAAACCTAGGGGGGGGGGGGGGTTAGAACATTTACTATTGTAATGTATAATTTTTTTTACCATCAGAAAGTATAGAGATTTCAACGAACAAAAAGCACACCAACTTTTTAAAAAAAGCTAATATTTTGACACGAGAATTTTCGATTGAGAACTAGGGTGCTTTTTTGATATTAAGTCAATCAAATAAATTACAGTGTATTTGGGAAATAAAAAGGTAAGTTTTCACCAAATTTCGTAGTTTTTTTTTTTTTTTGAAAAAAATCAAAATCAAAAACTTGGTTATTTGAATTTTTCACATAAATTTTGAGGTTATGTAAAAAAATTGTGAATATAAAAGTTGTAGATCTTTTTATTACCTACAACTTTGCCATTTAACTTTTTTTCATACGACTTGTAGTTTTACCGGAAATCGAGATAAACCATTTTTTACCCTTAAACCCAACTTCCCGAACTCAGATCGCCCGTAATTTATTTTTCCTTTCATTTTTATCATATTCCCCTCCTTTTCTAATGTGTTTCATCCTACTAAAAATTTTTTTGGTTTCAAAAATTATCGACCCTGGTCTATCAGTACATACACTCGAAAAATATACTATTTGGGCAGTCGACTAAAAATAGGCATAAAAGATTTTAAGTACTCACTTAAAAACGTAACTGCCTGCCAAGGTGGAGATTACGGTAACACTCCTCTCTAAGATAATAGAAGAGGCCTCTCTAAGAGGCCTATGTTCAGCAGTGGATGTTTACTGGCTGATGATGTGATGTGTGATGACACAGAATACATATAAGTACAAGTACAGAAGGTTCACTCCGCAAAATCATTTAAATAAGTAGCGACTCTTGCTACTACACAATAAAGTGCAATTCAGGACGTGCGAGCGCTAACTACCTACAGCTATATTAATCTAGAAGTTTCCTCTCTGTCTATCGCGTTACTCTTGTCACGTTATCTCTGTCTATCACGTGGCAGCGGGCACGGCAAGTCCGACAGGACGACTACTTGTAGCTTCATATCTGAAGTGCGGAGTGCGACCGGTCTAATGATGATGAAGTACTCACTTCTTAGTATCGGTGAAGACGATGATATGGGAGCTGGGCTTGGCCTCGCGGTACTTGCGCAGCGTCTGCACCAGGTATACGTCTCTTGCATAGGCGGGGCACACCACGTAGCGCTGATCCAGCGTCGACACAGTCAATGTAGAGTCTGTCTCCGTCCATATATGCAGCATCTGTTGGATCAAGAACAATCACTTTTTAACCAACTTTTTCAGGCTTGACCGAGCTTTATGGAGTGTATGTAAGGCAGATGGTTTGACAGACACTGGCAGCAAAAAGACTGGTGGACTAATGAGGGCTGATGATAATAATACTTATGCCAAGAGTATTAAACTTACGTCTTTGTTCAACGGAATGAGTTTGGATTCCCTGACATCCTCCGTGATAGTGGCGGAGAACAGCAAGTTCTGGCGCTTAGCGGGAAGAGCGTTGAATATCGTCTCAAGTTCCTCTTGGAATGACTCGCTGAACAATCTGAAACATTGGCGATATGTATAAGAGTGGGGCATTTAGTAATTATTATGACAATGAGAAGAGATTGGTAAGACTCTGACTGAATGGTAACACTGTCTGACTGATTGTCTCAGACTGGGATGACAGATATATTAGAAGAGAGATCCATGTTTTAGCTCTTCATCATTGCAGCCTATCATGTTTCTACTGCTGGGACAAAAACAACCGAAAGACTAGTTAATTGTAAAAAAAAACACAGTCATTCGACCAATACTTATTATGGCTGTGAAGCCTGGACCCAAAAACAAGCTGCAAGTGGCAAAGTGCAAGGTTCTTAGAAAAATTGAAAAAATTAAAATAAAATTTACCGACCTCTGGTCCAAACTAAACAAACTATTTTTTGTTTGCTTACTTTGTTTTTAATACAAATAATGCAATACTGATTGCGATAAGAAGTAAATAATTTTGGTGTGATACCTGTCAGCTTCGTCTAACACAAGGTATTTAATTTTCTTCAATGTGAAAGTATCGCAGCCTGTGATATGGTCGGCCAGGCGTCCCGGCATGGCGACCACAATGTGTGGTCTCTTGGCCAGTTTCAGGGACTCCTCGAGCTGGTCTGAGCCCCCGGTCACGATGCATACTCTTAGCTTGAGCGGCTGACCCAATATTGTGAATTGGTCTGCTATCTGAAATTACCACAATTTATATTTATTTTACATCATGAATATTATACAGATAAGTTAATGGCTTTTAAATAATTTGGTCTGGAGCAGCTGTGCCTGTCCTGAGCCGAGTTTCACTCACTCTTATATCTAAACAGATTAGATTTTATATCTAAACATATCAAATTTTTGCATTCACTTTGTTTTGCTCAACACATTTTTTTAGCTGTTGGTTTTTATTAGTTGTTTTAAGGTTGGTTGTTGTCCGATCTCGAATTTTTCAATATCGGCCTATGCATTAATCTTTCGTCTACAAGTATTTTAATCTACTTCTATTCCATCTTTGGTTTTGTGATTGTTTAAAATGAGTTTAGCTTGCATATGTTATTCATATACTCAAATTTTCGCACTTGCTTCACTCATGCTTTTATAGCTTAGACATTCTTGAGAAAAATCGTCAATAGCCTCCCAGCTAAATCATTTTGCCTTTAACATTCCTTGTTCTATCAGATTGAAAGGATTTTATAAACCTATTGTGTCCAAACAGATCAAAATGTATTCTCATTGTACTTGTATTATTTTGTGCTTGTGCATATATTGTATGGTTTGTAGATAATAGTATGGTACACAATAAACTGTTCTCGAAAGTTGCAAAAATTTTAATGTAGACTCTTAAGATTGTTATAAACCATTTCATCTACTGTCCATGAAATGGGTACATGATAAAATACTTGATAAAAACTTTGATGTTTTACATCCACCTTTATAAAAATTAAGTTATTATGTAGAGTGTAGACAATTACCTGATAGGCCAACTCATGTGTAGGAGTCAGCACCAAAGCAAATATGCCGTAGGGATCCTCTGCTAAATGTTGTATAATGGGCAATGCAAATGAAAAAGTTTTTCCAGATCCAGTCTTCGCTGCTCCAATGCAATCATGGCCAGATAATATCTGTGGCACACAGCCTTTTTGTATTGGGGTTGGTGTTTTTATACCTGAAACAATAATGATTGCAGCATTGTAGTTAGTTTTTTGAATTGAACTTGAATGAACTTGTAGGGGTTCCTTGTGGTACTACAGAACCCTAAAAAAGACAAAGGATGTTATCAATTCAACTGGGTTTTTTTAATGCATATTATGAGATACCTAGTTATGCATCCTCCACACCCGTCTGTGTTAGACTAGTATATATATATGTAGACAGACTACTCAGCATACCAATGTATTTCTCGGTAATGCTGAGTAAGGCCTCTCGGGCCACCGTGTAGGACTAAGTTAGCGTTAAGACATTATTTTTGATTCATTAGGATTAAAGCCTCCAAATCGGCAACACGTATTTTTATTTCTAGTTTTAAAAAAAACATTTAAAGTGCTCCCAAAACTTAACTGGCGCAGCCGGTAGGATTCGCTCGTAATAGCGCTGCGCTAGTTTTCGTGATTATCCGGGTATCCAAATTTACCTAATCGCGGGAATGCGGCGTGAGTGAATCTTCAAACCAAATAAATTTGTTATGAACGGGACACGCAGGATGGAAGCGGTCGGTTGGTGAGTAAAACTTTTCGCCATCCTTTCCAAATCCTAACCTTCCACGAATATTGTTATTATTGAGATAAGACTTCGCTCATTATAACGTGTCTGGTGACCCAATATAAAACTTTGTTTAGTTCACCGTTAGTGATAAGCATTCTAAGAAAAATTTATAGAGTAGACTAAATGTAGAGACAACTTAGCCAATAAGTATTTTAAAATTAATTTTTGCATTCTGTAACTTGATCATTACTCTGTTCTTTTAAGAATTCTTAGTAAACTTTATAGAGTAAAGTAAATGTAGAGACATGTTAGAAAAAAAATATATTTTAAAATTATATTTTTGCATGCTGTAACTTGCTCATTACTCTATACTTATAAGAATTCTGAGAAAACCTTTTAGAGTGAAGTAAACGCAGCCACATCTTACTCAATTAATAATTTAGAATTTTATTTTTGTATTCTCTAACCTGCTCATTACTCTACGAAAAAAATGGCCCAAGTAGAAGAGGTCGTACCGATCCCACGCGAAATTTTGAACCTTGTTCCTATTTATGGAGGAGACAAGGGCACATTAAATTTATACATTAGAAAATGTGAATATGTAATTAGCAGGTATAGAGGCAGTGTTGCGCAGGATCTATTTGTGTATCAATCTGTAACAAGTCGACTTAATGATAAAGCGGCTGCTTTATTATCTGAACGCGAAGATGTTACGACCTGGACTCAGTTAAAAGAATTACTGAAACAACATTTTGGAGATCCGCGTAGTGAACAGTGCATAAATATTGAACTTGAATCAATGAAAATTAAATCAGGCGAAAGTTATTTGGAATTTTGTAATCGTATTCAAAGTGTTCGATCATTATTAATTTCCAAAGTGAATATGTTAGATGACGTCATTTTAAAACGCGCAAAAACAACTATTTATAATAACACGTCATTAAATGTATTTCTTTACAACTTGCCCGAGGATATGGTGCGCATAGTAAGACTAAAGGCCCCGGCGACCTTGGAAGATGCTCTGAGTGTAGTGCTTGAAGAAGTGAACTTCCACGACCAGTATAATATGCGAAAACGTATGCACGGTATTAATAGTAACAGTTCAGTGCCGAGGCCGACCTTACCGCAAAATCCTGGCTTAGGTTTTAAATTTGGCGGGAACCCACAACCCAGTGGATTTAGATTCCCTACTCCATTACCTAATAATAATGCAACGCCTAAATTTAATTTCGGCATTCAACCCACACCTTTTAGGATGCCTCAAGGTCAACCGCAAAATTTCGGCTATCGCCCACAGCTTGGGTTACGTCCACCTCAGTTCAGATATACTCCACCACAGTTAGGTTATAGACCACAGTTATGCTACCGCCCACAGTTTGGTAACAATCAGCCGCAACCATTAGGCTTTAGGCCAAACCCTAATGTAGGGATGACACCCCAACAATTCGGATACAGACCACCCCAAGTCCAGCCGCCACGCTTGCAAACCTCAGACGTAACTATGAGGACAGCCCTTCCATTGCCACGCGAAGGTTTTAAGCTCAACGAGATGACTGAATATGACGACGAACAGTATCATGAATATTACGATGATAACGAGTTTGACTACGGTCAATACGAATGCACGGACGACGTTGAACACGAAGTATACAACAGCGAAACAGAATTGCCTCAGGAACAATTAACTGAAAATTTTCCTATACCGGCCTCGACAATAGACAAGAAATCGTAGAACTAAATTGTGACCCCACGCTTAAATTACCTCACATTTATATCCCGGAAATAAATGCAAAAATGATGATTGACACTGGTAGTACAAGGTCATTCTTGAGCCCTCAAAAAGCATACCAATTCTTTTTCTATGATATCAGGTATGAACCTTTCCAAATTGTCAGTACTCATGCATCCAGTAGACACAGTGAGGTTATCGAAATTCCACTGTTACCGACATTCAACAGTAATGATTTTCACAAATTTTATTTGTACGATGTCGACTCGCGCTACGATGGTTTAATCGGAAATGACTTGCTAAGACAATTGGATGCAGTAATCGATCTCAAACACTCAGTTTTAAAAACGAAAACTACATGCATTCCAATAATTAACACAAATCTGGACTATGTAATTGAACTGCAACCGCGGTCTGAACAACGCGTCAAACTGCCTACAGACCAACATTCAGGCGATGCTATAATTAACTATAGGGAATTTGGCCCTGGCGTACGAATGCCAAGTGCATTAGTAAATTGTATCAACGGATACGCTACTACAGTTATCCAAAATGCCTCTGACGAACGAGTAATTCTCACAGTTAAACAACCCTTGCAAGTTTTGAATCATTTAAATACAGATTCTGACCTTTCCTTCTCTACAAACGTAACAAGCGTACAAACGGACAAAATACTTGAAGAAAATTTAAATAAACTCAGATTAGACCATACTAACAGCGAGGAACGTAAGAAAATTTTTAAGCTCTGTAGAGAATACAAAGATATTTTTCACTGTGACCTGTTGCCTTTAACTTTTACCAACCAAGTAAAGCATAAAATTCGTACCAAAAATGAAGACCCGATTTTTGTGAAACCATATAGACAGGCTCCGACACAAGCAAACGAAATAAATCGACAAGTGCAGAAAATGTTACAAGACAATGTTATCCAAGAATCACATTCTCCGTGGAATGCTCCGGTGCACCTAGTGCCGAAGAAAATTGATGCGTCTGGAGAGCAAAAATTTCGTATGGTTATAGACTATAGACGCCTCAATGAAATTACCATCGACGATAAATACCCTTTACCAAATATTAACGACTTGCTTGATAAATTAGGTAAAAGTGTTTACTTCAGTACAATCGATTTAGCAAGCGGTTACCATCAGATTGAAGTTGAGGAACAGGACAGACAGAAGACTGCTTTCAGCTCGCAGAACGGCCATTTCGAATTTTTGAGAATGCCGTTTGGTTTAAAGACAGCTCCCGCAACTTTTCAGCGTACTATGGACCATGTCCTTCGAGGACTACAAGGCTTACACTGTATGGTATACCTTGATGACGTCATCATTTTTTCATCTAGCCTCGAAGAGCATATCCAAAAACTGCGGCTAGTTTTTGATAGGCTCAGACAAACCAACCTCAAGGTACAACTTGACAAATCAGAATTTTTGCGAAAAGAAGTATTGTATCTTGGGCATACTATTACAAAAAACGGGCTGAAACCTAATGACGACAAAATCAAAGCTGTAATGAACTTCCCAATACCAAAAACCACAACCGAAATTAAAAGTTTCCTTGGACTGGTTGGCTATTATAGACGTTTTATTCCCAATTTTGCAAAAATAACCCAACCATTGACTGCCTGTTTGAAAAAACGCAATAAAATCATCATTGATCAAAATTATATCGACGCATTTAATAAATGCAAGGAACTCCTGACAAACGCACCGCTTTTGCAATACCCCGACTACGAAAGACCGTTCATTTTAACAACAGATGCTTCAAACGTAGCTTTAGGGGCGGTTCTCTCACAAGGACAAGTTGGCAGTGACAAACCAATAGCTTACGCAAGCCGAACTTTGAGCGATACAGAGACTCGTTATAGCACTATAGAGCGAGAGCTACTCGCTATTATCTGGGCGACCAAACATTTTCGGCCATATTTGTATGGAAGAAAATTCTACATATACACCGATCATCGACCGTTAGCATGGCTGAATTCCCTAAAAGATCCAAATAGTAAACTCACACGATGGAGATTACGCCTTCAAGACTTTGACTTTGAAATAATATATAAAAATGGCAAACAAAACACGAATGCAGACGCCCTAAGTAGGATTAAGGTTAATGCCTTAGATTCGGATGATGACGGAAACTCAATGGCAGTAAACTTGGACAGAAAAGAGCGTAAATTACAGAAAGAAATGGACGAGGTAGTTCAAAACATCATACAATTGTCAGGTGGTAAAAGGGAACGACACGATTCATCAACTATTACGATATCAGACGTGAGTGAAACAATTTCTGCTAGTCGAAGCAATATTTCAGACTCTTCAGATACCGCTGTACTGTTTTCTGAGCTCCAGATAGAACGCCCGGTTATCCAATCAGCATCTGAAAGTAGTAAGTCACAAACTGTTCATTCAGCTGCCGATTTAGAATCAACAGGAATACCCATTTTACACGAGGCTATTGACAACAAGCCTAACCAAATTTTAGTATTTTCATGGCTTAAAAATGAATTGCATGTAAAGGACCTTTCTCGCGAAAAACACAAAATTTTAGAGGTTTTCATGCCTAAAAATAACCCAGAATTAGTTAAAACATTTCTCAAAGAGTACATCAGGCCAAAAATTAAATATTTTATCTATTTCGAAGAAAATGAACATCGCCGACAGTTTAGTAACATAGTTGTTAGACTATTTAAAAAGGACATGATTAACCTATATCAGTGCACAGAACGAGTTGTATATGTTGAGGAAGAAAGTGAACAGAAAGCGATAGTTCTGAAATATCATGAGGGAAAGACATGCCATCGTGGTATTAAGGAAACATTAGTCAGGATTCGTAGAAATTATTATTGGAGTAAAATGGAAGAGATAGTAGCAGCAATTATAAATGCCTGTGAAGCATGCAGGAAAATGAAGTACGACAGGAAGCCCCTAAAACCCGTCTTGCAATTAACACAAACACAAGATGCGCCATTCCAGGAGTTATTCATCGATCTGTTTTCCATAGAAGGCAAATACTACTTAACTCTAATCGATGCATTCAGTAAATTAGGGCAAGCCATTGAAATACCAAACAAATCAACACCGGAAGTTGTGAGAGCCCTAATGAAGTACTTTTCTTTTTATGGAATTCCCAAAAGGATAAGTTCTGATCCCGGCATGGAATTCAATAACGAGTTAATGAAAGAATTCCTCAGTCTCCACAAAATAGAACGTCACATAGGGACAATCAATAATCCGAACTCAATGGGACTAATCGAACGGTTCCATTCAACACTTATTGAAATATACAGATTAGGCAAGTATGAACAGAAATGCACCGACGCTGCGTCGATCATGACGTACTCAGTTATGGCATATAATCATACAATACACACGACGACAGGCCTAACTCCATTCGAAGTCGTTTTCGGTCATACAGATACAGACAATCCATTTAACGTAGAATTTGAAAAAGCATATACTCAGCAACTAGTAAAAGATCATGAGAAGCGCACGAAATTCTTGTACAAGCAATTGGCGAAAAATATAGTGGCTAATAAGGAACTTATTAGGAAAAAACGAGGTGGTGAGACTAATATTAAACTTCTACAAGAAGAGACTGTTTTCGTGAAAGACATCAATAAAAGGAAAAGTAAAGATAAGGCTAGATATAAAAAGGCGAAAGTCGTAGGTGTGACTGAAAGGAACGTTGCCCCTATTAAAGTAGAAACAGCAAGGGGAGACACAAAGGCTCCGATTAAAAACATAAAACGCCCTCCGCAGGTGGTGTATCCTGGTGCTAGCGACATCGGCTGCTGCCCTTCATCTGCAATCACTGGAAGGTAATCCAGGAGTCCTGCCAGTAAAAGAAGGCCAAGCATATGTGGAAATAGATAATTGGACAATTTTAAAAACCCTGAAATTAGATAACGTTTATACTGATTTGAATATCGTCATAGCAAAATTCACCGAGTTTAAGAAATTGATTTCTCTAAACAAAACGTTTCCCCATGAATTTATCGGGATACTAATGCACGCAGAGCATCTACGCGATATAACCATAGATAAATATCGTCAACTATTTCCAAATCGTTTCAAGAGAGGCATCCTCAATCCACTAGGCTCTATTATAAAAGTTATCACAGGAAATCTAGATCATGATGACGCACTTAAATATGATAAATTAACTTCCGAAATTAACCACGACCAAATTATTGTCTCAAAGAAAATTACTGTCGCCTCCAAAATGTTGGACAGCCTATTAAATATTACCGAGTTAATCCATCAGGATACGTTAACTCTTGATACACGCCTCAAAAGGGTCGAAACCTCTTTGAAAGAAACATTAACTAAAGAAAACAATTTAGCCGTGTCCTCTTATGTTTTAGGATTGTATAGCTTATTTATAAGTAACTTCCGTACTATATTTATTAAATTAAGTGAAATCGAGACCGCATTAGCACTAAGTAAAGGCTCTATCTTACACCAGTCTATTGTAAACTCTACTGAACTTTTGCACCATTTGCAATTAATATCTAATGTTGGAAATTTGGTATATGAGCCTACCGAATCAAATTTAGTCAGAATGGAAGAAACTATTACGGTAAAATCATATATTAAGAAAAACCAGATCACGTTCATTATGGAAATTCCTCTAACTGATAATTGTACCTATAACTATTTTAAAATGTACGCACTCCCAATTTTCCACGAACCTGAAAACCAAACCTATGCCATATTTCCCAAATACCCTTACCTATTGGCGAACGGGATGAAATACTTACCGATTGTAAAGCCTTGCTACCCTCTTGGCGCTGGAGACCATTACCTATGCAATGATGACAACAGAGCCTTGTACAGTGGGCCTACCTGTGAAGAGCAACTTTTGAAATATGAGAAAAATCTCACCAGCTGCAAACGATATCCTGTCTACCTAGAAGATGTAAAACTTCAGAAAATTACCGAGGACAATTGGATACTTTTTACAAGATTGGAAACACTGCTTACCAAACGATGTGGTGATGAAATTTCCAAATACCCAGTACACGGGACATACATCATGACACTCGACGAGCCATGTGACGTTGAGATTAACGAAATCAAGATCCGTTACCATCGTACTTACACCGAGATAGATATGGCGACACCGCTGCCTATCATCAATATACCGCAACTTCGTACGAACGCGAGTTTGTCAAGTGCACAAGCACTTAACATGCACGAGATCGGCTTGGATGAAGTAAAATATTTGTCGTTTGCGTTAAAGAATAGTGAAGTGTTTGAAAGTGTTACTAAAAGAGAAACGGACTCTACTAGCATCAGTGTTTTAGGTTACGCCACATTAGGCCTCGTAATTTTAAGTTTATGTTTAATTTTCGTGTATGCTTTTAATTTTAATGTTATTCCGTTTTTACGAAATTGTCGGAAAAGTCCTCAAATCGAACATTCCGATAATTTCTCACTTAGGGAGGGAGGAGTTATGCATCCTCCACACCCGTCTGTGTTAGACTAGTATATATATATGTAGACAGACTACTCAGCATACCAATGTATTTCTCGGTAATGCTGAGTAAGGCCTCTCGGGCCACCGTGTAGGACTAAGTTAGCGTTAAGACATTATTTTTGATTCATTAGGATTAAAGCCTCCAAATCGGCAACACGTATTTTTATTTCTAGTTTTAAAAAAAACATTTAAAGTGCTCCCAAAACTTAACTACCTCCTCTTGTGAAAAAAAGGAAATAAACAAAAATGAATAAATGTTTAGAATCCATTTTTTTGTTTCTTAAAAATAGGCTTGCATTTGACCACCAGCTCACCTGATGTTAAGCAATGATGCGGTCTACGATGGAGCTCGCTTGCCTAGACCAATTAACTCGTGATTTGAAGACACCCAGATAGTAACTACAGGGGAATACCCATTCAGGTAGCACAATCTACAGACTAGACACACACAGACTTTTTTAATAATTAGGCTATAGGCATATATCAAGGGTACAATTTATTTTTTAATTTTAAAACTCTTTTTGATTATCCTTTGTAAAGCAACCTGTCTTTTGATGAAAATAAGCTAATAAAAAAAAAAAACTTTTTTTTGTTTAGAAAGTTTCTTTTTTTAATAGGGCAAATGTCATTATTAACTACAAGATACGTAACCAGTTAGGCAGCCCATAGACCGTTGAAAGTGTAAAGATAATCCAAATGCTCAAGTCCAATATCAGTTGGCAGCGTACCCAGCTTGCTGGTGGTATTACCACGCTGAATGGCAATGCTTATGCGTTGAACCTGACACACGCCAGCATTATGGCCACGCGTCGCATTAACCAGATGCTTTTAAAGATACTTTAAAATAAAATGAGCTCTCGGTCCTCTAGGGCCCAATATCTCGACCCCAAACACCTCAAATATGTAACCACTGCCGAGGTTAGCATGTTTGTGCTTACAAAATTTCTTGCTCTGCTCTATTTTAGTATGAACATGAGTTTTAAGATTTTCTAAATACAAACCAAGACTGAATAGCTGCTTGACTAGCCATGTTTTCACTCCTAGCTCTGTGAACTCTTTGCCATCGTTTGCGTCCATACTTAAAACATATTATCCTGTTAGCCAAAAAGTTAAAATACAAAATTAAAGATAGCTTCAAATAAATAACATTCACAATTAATTAAAAACAACATAACCTCAACATTTACAACATGTCATGTTTACAAAATGTAAATAGACAGGACAGGAGTTGACAGCACCGAAATTGACATTGACATGACAGCGTACATCGGTTATCGACATGACATAATGTTTTTATCCCCTTTCCTCCAACAGGATTTTGGCGTCACACCACTTATATACTTTTACCACAATCTATTGTTTTTATCCATCGAGTTTACAGACTTGTTTTTATAACAGAAAATTAAAAAAAATTGATTAAGTTATTTTCTGTGTTTTTAATCATAAAAATTACCCAAGAGAATGTAATACTCCTACGGAGAAGAGACGGGACTCCTCAAGAAAAAAACAAAAAAATATATATAGTAAGGTATGAAACAAGCAGGATTATCTAATGCCAACATAACGTAACTGATGTCAGCTTCATCATGACAACCCAACGACAATTCTACCAACATTACAAATCAAATAGGGATGTCTTGAGCTGTACTGCTTGTATATCGATAGTTGGCTCATAAATTTTTCTGATACACTAATATTTAGAAATTAAACAACAATTTTTAAATCAAATATAATAAATAAAAAATAATATTAATAATATTTGTTAATAAGAATATTTTGATTTTATATAGATATTGTAAAAAAACTTTAATTTAAGAAAAGAAATATATAAGTAAATAATAATAAACATATATTGCGAAAACCATTTACTAAAAATTTAATTGACGGTATTTTTGTAGTAATACATAAATACTTAGAAATAGACTTGACAGTAATATATTATTAACATAGACATCACGCTTGAGCAAAATAATAAAAAACCATATATTACATCAACAAATATCCAGTAACTGTTTTAAACTTTCACGGTTTTTTATCAACATTATTATTCACATCATTTATTTACATTCTTAAATTTAAGCCGCCGGCAGCGGGGCGTGGCCCAAGCTACCGGCGTGGCGTTACAAGAGCAACACCAAAATCCAAAGTAGTGATACGGGTTTCTACACTTTTCGGATTTAGTCGGATAATAATTGGACAAGTCGCCATCTTGGTCGCCATTAATTAGCATGCACGATTCATACATTATTTTTTTCTATTGAAGTTTTGTCAGCCTGAAAATTACGATGTGATAGAAGTTATTCGTAAGGCTCGTTGTGGAGCTTGCGCAAGTACTTGCGCGAATACCTACTAGACAATAGACACAGTCTGTGACAATAGACAATATTTTATTTATAACAAAAATCCACACACTCTTAAAGCTTCACACATATAAAAAAAAAAAAAAAAATGGATTTTGCCACAAACCGGCCCCAGCTCAGCATGATGCCGTTCGTTACCAACCGGCGCTGGTCTTCCGATGGGACCGGAAGGTGACGTCACGCACTGCACGGTGAGCGTGCAAGTAATTAAATTATACATGACAAAAATTATTAAAAAAAGAGACTACGCTACGCATCGTCTGCAAAGAGCTACAACACAGTGCAAGTGGCGTTGGAAGTGCTTAGTAGCACTCGCACTGGTCAGAAATCTTAGTCATCACAGTCATGTATAATTTTTAACTGTGACCATGATTTGTTTGACAAAGTCTTAGTAAAATCCATTGATTTTGCATAGCAAAATTTTTTTTAGGTCTATAGTAAAATCCAAGTATCAAGTGGTGGAGAATAATAAAAGCTATAAACATATTTTTATAGCAGTTTTTTTTTGTTCACTGTTGTTTGCCCACACTCAAACACAAATACATAATAAATTATAATCCATCTTTATTACATAATAACACTCCGAAACTGTGTTCCTAAATTCACATTAAATTATAAAAATTAGACAGAGGATTTATGTTTCAGTATATATAATAAAGTACTTTTTGATTTATGTATTTCTAAGTTGGCGCTAAAACAGACGTAACGTGACGTAAGAGCTGACTGCAGTTGACAGTGACACCTTCCACTGTTTGACGTTATTGGTAATAACAGTGAAGTGCGAAATCGAAATTGTTTAGCAATCGAGTTGGCACCGAAAAATTACTGACAATTCGTGACCCTCTATTACAAAATTCCATCCAAACAGTTAGAGCCGTTAACGAAATACGCGAAAAAAAGAAAAATACAACTTAGATTTTATATATCCCTCTAAGATATACAAGAATTGTTTGTTATCAGATACCGACGCTTAGTTAATATCGATGTGAAACTATCGATACAATATAGTAATCGATACTTTCATATACTGTTGTATTTTTTAGTTCGGCATCACCATAGTGTTCCGTGGGCATCACTCACCAATCACGCAACAAACGCGTGTTTGGATTTTATTTTATTTAGTAAAATCCCCTTTCTTGTTCTATTTCTCGTTTTCAGCTTTAGTTTCATTTCAAACAGTGCAAAGTTCGACTGATCGCTTCTTAGTTACATCGGTGAGTACTTTAAGGAAATTTCTTTGTTAAGGTAAAACGTAACTCGAGGGAAATAAAAAATGTCTTACATACCGATTTACTAAGTTTATTTGTAATTAATTTATTGTTGTGATACATTTTATATAAACTATTGCCGGCTAGTTTTACACTTATTATGTACTATGGGAGACATTAATAAATTAGGTCCATACACAATGCCAAAGTAATAGTGATATTTACCGCAAGATACTTTATGTGGGTCAATTTATATAATAAATAAATCCTAGCTTAAGGACAATTTATTTAATACATAGAACTTATAACATTTAAATATTAAAACCCTAATGATAATCAAAACCTAAACACATTAATGTTTAGGTGTCAAACATTAAAATTAAAAATCTCCGTGAAAAGTACTTTCCAGTCCAAACGTGCCGGGCATTGCATTCCCGTGCTGACCCTAACTTGCATTAGAATTTCTAATGAAAAATTTATAGAATATTCACATAGCAATTTTATCAGTTATTATTTTATCGATCACTAAAATTTACAAGCAAACAACTTAAAAAATTAGTCGAACTTGTAATATTTTTGTTATTAATCACAAAATTCATTACAATTAGGTATGAACGACATCTAATAGTTTTTTTTTTTATTAATACCACATTATTTTTATTTGAATTTCCCTATTACAGAAATCCAAATATTCCAATTATCCACCTCCTAGTATTTAATAATGCTGGATTATTAAGACTAATGTACCCGGTTATTATTAAGAAGGTTGTTATTAAGACTAATGTAATGTTGACCCGGGTATGTCCTAAAACTGCGACCAGAACCACCGGAGGATGGGCAGCAGCGTCCTAATAGTACACGGTGAACATACTGCGATCCCCAAGCCGCCTGCCAAGCGTAGGGATTATGGCAACACCCCTCTATGAGCGAGGCCTTGTCCAACATTGGACGTTAATTGGATGATGATGTATTAAGACTAATGTATTTGTTTAAAAAAATGCAGCAGGTATTCATAAGAGGCTCTTTGGTTGTCACATTGAGGGATATTGAGTTGACAATGTAATAAAATAAATATCTGGGACATTATTGCACACACGTACGGTCATCTGACCCCAAACTAAACAGAGCTTGTAATATGCCTGCCAGAGACTGATATACATACATAAATATTAAAATAAGTTTAGTTGTTGTAAATGTGTTTTTTTATGTTAACAAAAATCAGAAAAATTATGAAACTTTGGTACTAAGTCCAAATACGGTCATCAGCTGATAAAATTTAAATGAAACCACATTTTTGTCAATACTGTGTTACAATCACATCACATCAAATCATCAGCCAATTAACGTCCACTGTTGGACAAGGCTTCCCTCATAGTGAGGGGTGTTGCCATAATCCCCACGCTTGGCAGGCGGTTCACCATGTACTATTAGGATGCTGCTGCCCATCCTCAGGTGGTTCTGGTCGCAGTTTTAGGACATACCCGGGTCCACAATGTGGGTGGGGGTTTTACTTACAATAAGTAAACATATTTCAGTTGAAACAAAAAGATCCTATTTTTATTTTAATCGAATTATACCAATTTTTTTAATAACAAGAGAGTATTTTATTGAAGACCATAGGTTTTCTAGACATTTTCTGGGTGTGGGTTCGATTCCCACCCAGGACAAACATTTGTGTTTGTTCTATGTCTGGGTGTTAATATCTATTAAGTATATATTTAAAATATATATGTATGTATATCAGTGTCTGGCAGCCATATTACAAGCTCTGCTTAGTTTGGGGTCAGATGACCATGTGTGCAATAATGTCCCAGGTATTTATTATTTATTACATGGGCCTATTAAATACCTAATTTATAAAACAACACAAATTAATGACATGTAGGTATCTAATTCGTTGCTTACAAAATACCAGACAGTATGAGTACATGTAAATGGTGCATCATTAATATATTGTAAATTAAAACAGTAGGTATATACTCATAGTTACACTGTATATCGAAACTTCTGACATAGTGATCTTTGATAGCAAAGGTATTTACATACAGGGTTAAGTATAAAGACTGTGCTAAGCCGAAAGGAAGTCGTTATACTCATCATTTCCCTTCCCACATACCTATTACCTACTACTGCAGGACAAGGAGAAAAACGGCCCATTACCACCTACATTGTGGACTTTCCTTGGATACGTACCAAACGTTTCGATTCTACGTTTCTAATCCGTACGGCCAAGGATTGGAACAACCTGCCGGCTTCCTTGTTTCCTGAGAGATATAATCTGGGCCTTTTCAAGGAGAGAGTGAATAGGTATCTTCTTAGTTTGAGTGCTTCATCTTCGACCACATCGTCGCTTACCAACAGGCATTGGTGGTCTAACGCGGACTTATTCGCAATAAAAAAAAACATTGTGAACAACTTTTCCTATGAAAACAACCATGAAACAGCAAAACATATATCTGTTCCATACATTTTGTCGAGTATCAATGACCGTTTTCTATATATAAAATATTATTGTCTAAAACTCTAAAAACTAGAGATGAAACATATGGATAGCAGTTAAGCCGGATACCGGATATTCGGCCGCTGAAATATATAAATATAATTTGGCCGGATATTATCTAGGCCACCGGATAGTTAGACCAGGGTAGAAGCCTTCAAAAATGGTAAAAAGTGAAAAAAAATAGTAGTAGGATGAAACCCATCAGAAAAGGAGGGGAATATGATAAAAATGAAAGGAAAAATAAATTACGGGTGATCTGAGTTCGGGAAGTGGAAAGGGGGGGGGGGGGTTTAAGGGTAAAAAATGGTTTATCTCGATTTCCGGTAAAACTACAAGTCCTATGAAAAAAAAGTTGAATGGCAAAGTTGTAGGTAATAAAAAGATCTACAACTTTTATATTTACACCCCACCATCCACTTCCCGAACTCAGATCGCCTGTAATTTATTTTTCCTTTCATTTTTATCATATTCCCCTCCTTTTCTAATGGGTTTCATCTTACTACTATTTTTTTTGGTTTCAAAAATTATCGACCCTGGTCTAAGTTACCGGATATCCGTTTCGTCTCTACTAAAAACTATAAAATATAATGCCAACATGCCAACTAATGACTCTAAAAACCTATCTGAATTTACTGATTGTCTTAGTGAAATTAGCGCTATTACTGAGAGTACAGAAGTTTCGGCAGTTTTTACTTTGGGGGACTTTAATGCTGACCCTACAGAGTTATTTGGAAATGAGCTTGTGAATTTCTGTCAAGATCAAAATTGGAAGTGTGCAGATATAGACATATTAGGCAGTTCATCAAACACCTTTACCTTTATCAGTGACGCCCATGGTACTACAAGCTGGCTTGATCATTGCGTAGTCACAGAATCAGCCTGGCAGTCGGTGATAGATGTTAGAGTGCATAACCAGAACGTGTTTTGTTCTGACCATTTCCCTCTAGAGATAATGTGCGACATGACTGTATTAAAGCCAGAAAAACCTATACAAAACAAGATTCGTAACAGAGTACTGTGGGGGGAAAGGGACAGCCAGCAAATTTTGCAATATCAGGAGCTATGTAATGAAAAATTGAAACATGTTCATTTTCCATCTGAACTCTCAGAGTGCTGTGACAATATATGTAATAGTTTAATGCATAGGTTAGTTATAGATAAATTATATAAATCAATTGTTGACATTTTATGTGACGCGGCTGAAAACAGCTCAAGATTGAAAACAAATGTAATTAAAAAGAAACAACGTGTTGTGGGCTGGAATAAACATGTGCAAGATGCTCATAGATCAGCACGACTTAAGTATCAAGTTTGGCTGTTACACGGCAAACCTACGCGCGGACAAATTTATGAAGGTATGACCGAGACACGGCGTGTTTTTAAAGCTAAGCTAAAATGGTGCCGGATCAATGCCGAGCAAATTAAAATGGATATTCTCGCATCACATCACGCTAAGAAGGACTTCAAAAACTTTTGGAAAAGCACTAAAAGTCTAAATCCCTCGTTACAGGCCCCTCTCAATGTTGATGGTATAACCGACTCTCGTGAGATAGCTAATAGATTCAAAAGTCTTTTCCAAGTAGAGCCTGTACCCTTAGTCGGCTCGCAGCCGGTGCTCGATACTAAAACTCGACATGGCCTGTCATCTGGGTGTCAATTCTGCTATTTGTCAAACGTTTCAAATGAGTGTCGGTAGTGTCTCGTCGGAATTATTTTCGACATTTGGTATTCTGCTAATTATTTAAGACCAGTTGCTTTCCAATGGCTTGCCATCGAACTGTCTGACAGTTCTTATTGACATAATTGGTATTCTGTACGGTAATGGCGTGCCAGTGTCATCACAATTGTTGTTAATTTGGTATTCTACTAATTATTTGACATTTGCATCAATGGATATTTTGACATCAAACTACAACTGAAAGGCCATTGGACAAACACACAATTTTTCGTAGTGGAGTGAAGTTTATTTTGATAATTAGTGCAGTGGAGGCCCTAGAAAGTAATATATAATATAATAATATAGTGTAAAAAAATGAGGCCTGCAGTGCCAACATTACGTTGGCGTATTTTAGCATTGGCCAACGCTAGTGACCGCCGACGCCGACTGCTGCTCCAGCGCCGTAAATCCCGGGTATTGATAAGGCGAACTATCGATCCTTTTCATGATTTACCTGAGACGGAGTTCGTGAAAACGTTTCGTCTTGGGAAGGCGCTGGTAAGGCAGCTAATAGAGGACCTGACTCCCTTTCTGGAGACTCAGCGACGAAGTGATGCAATATCACCTACCTTAAAGGTAAGTAGGTATAGGTATATTATACAATCTGACTAGTCTTGCAAAGTGACCTTGTAATAATATTATACTTACTTAATTGTCAATTTCAGATATTGATAGCACTTGGGTTTTACGCGACTGGATCATACCAGACACTGGTTGGCCAAAGCGTATTCCACAATGTCTCACAGACCACAGTTTCGAGGGCTATGAGACAAGTGACAGAGGCTTTGAACCACCCCTCTGTCTATAAAAAATATGTGGTATGGCCAATGCAGCGTCAAGCAAGAAACCAAATCAAGGCAAAGTGAGTACTTACCTACACAGGATTACTTATTGCTATGGTAACTATACTACATTTGTATGTATGTACTAGAGGTATGGTTTTAATTTGAATTTGTTTTTGCTTGGTAAATACATACATAGTCAAATAATGAATCTATGTTACAGATTCTATCGATTTGGAATTCCTGGTATACTAGGCTGCATCGACGGCACACATGTGGCAATTATAAGACCATCTATACATGAAGAGCGTTATTATAACAGGAAAGGATTCCATTCCCTGAATGTTATGATTGTAAGCATATAATTTTATTCTTTATTATGTTAATAAACAACATTCTTACTAAGCCTACTATATAACTTTATTTCAGATTTGCGATTCGGATCTAAATATATTGTGTGTGGACGCAAGCAGCCCCGGTTCAGCCCATGACTCCATGGTATGGCAGAGTCATCCACTGCATAGCCATTTCACTGAGTTGTCAAATGCTGGAGAGCAAGTGTTTTTGTTAGGTAATTCATCAAAATTATATATACACGGAGTTTTTTTTTAATGGATACTAATTGTGACTATGTACGTTTTGTAGGTGATAGTGGTTATCCTTTGCGAACAACCATAATGACACCAATATTAAACACAACAGAGGGAACTCCAGAGCATCACTATTATAAATTACATGTAACTGCACGTAATTTAGTGGAGCGCTGCATTGGAGTGTTGAAGGCTCGTTTCAGGTAATGTATATAAATTTTTTTTTTTTTTTTCAAATTCAAATTATTTTATTGAGAATAATATATATAAATAAATAATATATATAAATAATATATATAAATGTATATAAATAATCTACTGAATGGTAACAAATAAAACTAGGGAGGTTCATTCATGTTTTTCCAGGTGAATTAAGTAAAAAGAAATTTACTTTTTACAGATGTTTGCTAGCAGCGCGAGCTTTGCACTATGATCCTATCACTGCAGGGAAAATAGTGAATGCCTGCAGCGTGTTGCATAATATCGCCAACAGCAATAGAGTACCCCTGACGCCACTCACGCCTGAAGAAGAGGATACGGAGAGGCAGCTACAGTACCAGGTAACTTTTATCACCGTTTGTTAGTTTGTCATAATGTGCTGCATCAAAATTAAACTAAAATATTATAATGTGTGATGTATTTTATTAAATGTATTTACAGCTCATAATCAATATACTTAATACATACAAACATGTGAAGTTAAATGAATGATTTTTTCTTTCTCATTCCTATAGGTTGAACATCAATTAAGATCTGAAGCGGAGAGCTTAATGGACTCGCAGAATCCGCGTAACCGACGTGTCAACCCAGAACTTCAACGTGGCCGGGCATTGCAACAGGCTCTCGTCGATAGGCTGTGGAGAGAAAGAAGACTTTAAAAATATGTAAGTATAACTGTACAACAATGGCCATGGGTTAAAACATGTATACATTTAAATTTACTTTATAGGTCTTTCCATGACAGTGTAGGAGATATTTAATAGTTAGTATCTAAAGCATCATAATTAAAAAACAAAAACTTTGTTACAGATTACATTGGAGATGCGACCATTATGCAGTTATCAAAAATAAGATTTTATTTAAAATAGTTAATTTTTTAATTTCATTATAGCTTCGAGTCCATAGTCACTTTATTTAATCTTCCCACTAGCCATGACTTCATGTTAATGTTTTTCAACTTAACCAGACCAAAGACCTAAGATAATAAATAAATTTCATAGCCTGAGGTTAATAAAAGCAGCATCAGCAGAAAACAACAGAAACTCTAATGGTATAATAAGGTTAACAATTATGAGCTTTACTTACTATTTTGGCCCAATCAAAAAACTTGGGAGGTTCTTAGTCGCTTTCTGAAGAATACAATATTCTGTTGTATCTTCTCTGAAAAAAAAAAGTTTATATGTAGATTGATACGATGTACACCTTGGAAACAACCCTGCAAACCAAATGTTAACGTTTATCATCAGGCGAGCAATCTCTCTAACCGGAAGACGCAGCGTAGGTAGGCCTCTCACTAGATGGCCCGACGACATCGTGAGTGTAGCGGGCATGCAGTAGATGCAGATGGCAGGTTGTCGTTCAGTGTGGAGGTTAAAGGGGAGGCCTATGTTCAGCGGTGGACGTCTTCTGGCTGATGATGATGACGATTTTAAAAGGTTCGGAATTGCTAACATAATATGATAATAATAACACGGATGGACAGAACGAATATATAAGGGTTCCTTGTCATTGAAAATTAGAAATTAAAATTATATCAAAAACAAGATTAAAAAAATCAATTTACTCTAGTTCGTGGCGGGCTTTGCATTGCAAATTTAATGGCCTCCCGCAGTCGTTCCCCAGCCAATTCGAAACTCTAATGGTATAATAAGGTTAACAATTATGAGCATTAGGTACTTACTATTTTGGCCACCTTCTGTCATCATCATCAGACCTTGATTATCACCCCTCCTAGGGGTATGTTACTCATCAAGACCATTCCAAATAGCCCAAACACAAAGGGGTTATCTTCTTGTATTCATTAGTTTCTATGACCACTTTCCGACTGCATCTTCAGAAAAGCTCCATGGTACCATATTAATGCATAGTCTCACTCTCAGGCACTTTTTAATTAATCCAAAGGCTGATCTCCATCTCACTGTCCCAATTCTCGAGGTATTTAGGTACATTTATTTACATGTTCCAGTTTACTACTTCCAGTTTACAGTACTAGGTAAATAACAATGATGAAATCTATGGTAAATAACGATTTTGACTACATATCAATTTACTTTGCTCTTTTTATGCAATAAAATAATACCAATTATTGTTTTGTTTTACTTTTTCACATCTAAGTCACAGACAGAATACTTTTTTTGCTCATCGGGCAGGCTAAAGCCTTTAGGCCATACCGCCTCATCATCCGTATTTTTACTGTTTTTTCCTTAAATTACATTTTAAAATTATGTTTGGTGTATTATATTGACGAGGAAGATATGTACAATCAATACAATCTATAATATAATCATTTAAGTGACAAAAAAAAACAATGATAGTTTGGTATAAAATAATACAACTCGTGGTAGATTTTTACAGGCAACATCGAACGCAATTCCCACACGATTCCCTTGACACACAACTGAAACGAAATTGTAGATTTAGCAGAATACCCTTTTTGCCACAATCGTAATTGAGAGTCGTGGGAGTGGCAAAACAATGTGATTTTACGTTAATTAGCAGAATTGACACCCTGGTCTATCACCACAATTCACAGCAAAAGAAGTGGCATCTGTGATCAAAAACATGACCAGAGGCAAGTCACCGGGACACGACGGGATTAGTATTGAGCACCTGCAGCACGCCGGTGTACATTTACCGCGAGTGCTGGCCATGCTTTACACCTTCTGTGTAAGACATTCATACATGCCAGAGGATTGTTTAAGGACAGTTGTTGTACCAATAATTAAAAATAAGACAGGTGACTCATCGGATAAGAGTAATTATAGGCCCATATCGTTGGCTACGACCTTGGCGAAAGTGCTGGACAGCCTGCTTGATAGCATATTGAGCAAACACATTAATCTGAACGATGCCCAGTTTGGTTTTCGACCTGGGTTATCTACAGAGACAGCGATACTCTGCCTCAAGCACACTGTCCGGTATTACACCGACCGAAAAACACCGGTCTACGCCTGTTTTCTCGATCTCTCGAAGGCCTTCGACTTGGTGTCCTATGATGTGCTCTGGAAGAAGATGAGAGCGGAGACCAGTCTGCCAGATGACTTGATCAACATTTTTCATTATTGGTATAACCACCAAACAAATGTAGTGAGGTGGGCGGGAGAAGTTTCCGACGCATATGGGTTGAGATGCGGTGTGAGGCAGGGGGGGTTGACATCTCCACGCCTTTTCAACCTCTATGTAAACGGACTTGTCCAGGAACTGAGCGGCGCTGGCGTGGGATGTTCCATAGATGGAACTTTTGTTAATAACATCAGTTACGCCGACGACATGGTGCTGCTGGGTCCCTCGATAAGTGCCGTCAGGAAACTTCTCAAGATCTGTGAGGAATACGCTGGGGCCCATGGGCTCAGGTACAATGGAAAGAAGAGCGAGTGTTTGGTATTTCAATCAAAGGGTTTCAAGACCAGCACTGTGCCTCCCCTCATACTGAACGGTGTCCCTTTGGCTAGAGTCCCACGTTTCAAGTACCTGGGTCACTGGGTCTCGGAGGACCTCACTGATGCTGAGGACATTGAGAGGGAACGCAGGGCATTGGCTGTCAGAAGCAATATGTTGGCACGCAGATTTGCTCGTTGTACTGCAGCAGTAAAGATTTCGCTTTTTAAGGCATACTGCCAGTCTTTTTATACGTGCAGTCTGTGGATCAACTATTCGCAGAAGACAATCAACGCCCTGCGTGTGCAATACAATAACGCATTTAGAATGTTGCTGGGGCTGCCCTGGCGCTGCAGTGCATCAGGCATGTTTGCTGACGCTCGAGTGGACGGCTTTCATGCCATAATGCGCAAGCGAGCCGCCTCGATGCTAAGCCGCGTCCGGAGCGGCACCAGCAGCATTCTGAGTGTTGTTGCAGGTCGGATCGACTGTCCGGTCATTAACCATGCAGTGCGGTTACATGTCCATATTAATAATAATAGATAAACTGCTGACATTTGATTTCGATTTTATTCTGTTTTATTTTATTTTGTGACATTTAATTTCAATTTTTTACTCATTTATAGTTCATTTAATTTAAACTTAATTATTGTTACTATTGACATGCACCTAATTCTAATTTTATTTTATTAGCTGATTTTAATGTAATTTGTGTTTTTAATGTAATGTATATGGACTTGGTCTGAAATAAATGATTAATAATAAAGCGCCTGGTTCCGATAATATACACAACTTTTGGTACAAAAAGTTCACCCATTTACACCCCATACTACTTCATCACATTAATACATTCATCAAATCACCCGAAACTATGCCCCACTATATAACTCTTGGAACAACTTACATGCTCCCCAAAGACAAGTCAGACTTAAGAAACCCAGCTAAGTACAGACCTATAACATGCCTTCAAAATATTTATAAAATAATCACCTCTTGCATCGGCGAACTCATATATAAACACACCAACTCCAACAATATTTTGGCTGAACAGCAGAAAGGGTGCAGACGAAACAGTCAAGGTTGTAAAGAGCAGCTCACAATTGATGCGGTGGTGTCTAAACAGGCTCTAGTCAAAAAAAGAAATATCTATACGATGTATATCGACTACAAAAAAGCCTTTGACTCAGTCCCGCATAGCTGGCTTTTACACATCCTCAATCACTACAATATTCATCCTACAATAGTAAACTTCCTCGAAAATACCATGAGACACTGGAAAACAGTTTTAAAATTAAAGTTAGGTGACACCACTTTGGAAACAGATCCAATTCGAATCAGGAAAGGTATTTTCCAAGGCGACTCTTTTAGTCCGCTTTGGTTTTGCCTAGCATTAAACCCACTCTCAAATTTACTTAACAGGAGTGGCTGCGGATATAAGATTAATAATGGTGACTCACATTACACTCTATCGCACCTGATGTATATGGACGATATTAAGCTTTACGGTACAAACCTTGATGAAATAAACCAACTCGCAGACATCACGCAATCATTTTCTTCTGATATTCACATGGAGTTCGGTATAGATAAGTGCAAAATACTATCAGTAAACAGAGGAAAAATCGAACAAAACTCATTCCTACTAAGCACTGGTGAGCAGATTGACCCTGTAGACTTGCAATCTGGATACAAATACTTAGGATACCAACAAACACGACAAATTCATCAAACACAGACCAAAACAACACTTCAACAAAAGTTTAAATCCCGACTGCATCAAATCCTAAATACACACCTGAACGCAAAAAATACAATCAAAGCTATTAATACATACGCAATACCAATTCTTACATACTCTTTTGGAATAATACACTGGTCACAAACAAACTTAAAACTACTTCAACGCACGATCAACACTACAATGACCAAATATAGGAAACACCACCCAAGAGCCTGCTCCGAAAGACAGACATTACCAAAATCAGAAGGAGGGAGAGGTCTCATAGATATCATTAATTTACACAATTCACAGATTACGACACTTCGCAACTTCTTTCATGAACAAACACAACGGTCGGCACTCCATGAAGCAATAGTCAAATCAGACAGTAAATTTACCCCTCTTAACTTGAAAACTTACAACACTCAGAAAAACGAGAACATTACCACCCAAACACATAAAACAAGCACCTGGCTACAGAAATCGTTGCATGGTAGACACCGCCGAGATTTGTTAGACCCATATGTCGATAAAGTTTCATCGAACGCGTGGCTCAAATTTGGCGAGTTGTTTCCCGAAACAGAAGGATTTATGTTGGCCATCCAAGACCAAATCATAGATACTCGCAACTACCGAAAGTATATAATCAAAGACCATAGTATGCAGTCAGATCTGTGCCGACATTGTCATAGTAGTTCAGAGACTATACAACACATTACAGGAGCATGTAGATCCATCACCCAAACTGACTATAAACACCGCCATGATCAAGTAGCAGCAATAGTTCACCAAAACCTGGCATTTAAATATAAATTGATTAAAGAAAAAACAGCATACTACAAATACACCCCCGACACCGTATTAGACTCAAACACCCACAAACTTTACTGGGATAGGACAATAATAACGGACAAAACTATTCATTATAATAGACCAGATATTACATTACATGACAAAATAAATAAAACTGTTTACCTGATTGACATAGCTATTCCAAATACGCATAACCTCACGACAACACACACAGAGAAAATTGCTAAATATACTGATCTTGCAATAGAATTAAAAACTCAGTGGAAAGTAGATACTGTAAGAACCATACCAATCATACTTTCATCTACAGGCGTCATTCCTTACACACTTCATACGTCTCTCAAAACACTCGATATGCACAACTACACATTCGTTCAACTCCAGAAAGCTGTAGTTCTGAACACTTGTCGAATCGTACGCAAATTTTTATCACTAAACCAATAATTATAATTTAAAAAAAAAAAAAAAAAAAAAAAAAAAAAAAAAAAAAAAAAAAACTCGCTTGGCTACACGCCCGCGAAAAACAAAATCCTCGTCTCACGAGTGAACAATTTTAAAACAGAAAATAATAATAATTATACTAGCTGTACCCGCGACTTCGTCTGCGATTTCTTTAGAAAAAATAGCCTATGTCCGTCCTCATGATACATTCTATGACCTCGCAAAACTTTATGAAGATCGGTTAAGCCGTTTAGCCGTGATTATGTAGCAAACAGACAGACAGACGAGAGTTACTTTTCGCATTTATAATATTAGTGTGGGTATAAGTTGTAAAATATACAGTAATCTACTAGAAAAGCCATTAAAATGAGGACGCGGCGCGATATAAAATTAGTGAGTTATTATATATTACAACAGATCTGTTTTTTTTAAATATTTTTTTATGTATGTATTTTGTTTGTTGCAGGCGAGGACTCTAGATAATGGGCGTGTTCAGAACCGCGTTGTCACTGGCGACCCACGGGAAGGTCGGCTTGAAGAGCAATGCAAAATATGTGAGTACATACCATATTAGTACATAGAAGAACCTATAACCGATGGGGAAGAAAGGTTCTTGAGTGGAGAACTGGAAAAAGCAACGTAGGTAGGTAGGACCGACGACATCGTGAGAGTCGCAGGCATCCAGTGGATGCAGATGGCAGGTTGTCGTTCAGTGTGGAGGTTAAAGGGGGAGGCCTATGTTCAGCACTGGATGTCTTATGGCTGATGATGATGATGAATGTTTTAAAATTCAATTGCAAGATTTGAACCAAACTATAACAAGCTTCGATCAAAAAAATACAAACATGCCACAATGACGCGCTAATCGCGGCAATACTCAATCTGGCTGGACTCAATATGCAGCCAGATTGGATCCACAGTCACGCGATAGTTGCACAAGTCGTAACACGCCATAAGAGCTGTAACAGACACGTCAACATAACTGACAAACCACCGTCTGACCAACGGGAGAGAAAGAGAAGTTCCCACTTGCGATAGACATAATCGCCGTCTCGCTTGCTTAACGACGGTTCACGAGTTTTGAAGATGTTGTGCAAATCAAACAGACATTAGAGAACTGAACCATAAATGTATAAATATACGGTTGGTTTTGGTAAAATAGTTTTGTTTCGAAATAAATTGTATACAGCTAACAGCTATGTTTATATATGAAAGTGCGGACGTTTGTCTATAATTTTGTAGGAGTTGTGACTTCTATGTATAATTTTTCGAAGATAACAAGACAATTAAAAAAAAGCTTGTTTAAATGTAGTTTCCTGCCTTATCCTGTCTCATCTCATAATTATTATAATATTTTTACGTAGTTTGTAATCATGATAGTTGAGCCGTTAAGTCGTGAATAGGTACCAAACAGACGGAAAGACGAAGACATGCTCTTATGAGATTATTAGTTGAAGTGTGATTTCGTACATTATCTGCGCTGGCCCCAGTGCGTGCCACAAATCATGCAATCTTCCCGTCACGCTACTATTCTCGAGCTTGTCTTGCTACTGGAAAATAAGCTTTTAATCTATAAAATAGACATCTCTTTACATTGATAGAAGAATTTTTAGACCTCGGGGATCAATGAGGAATGTATGAACAGTAAACCGAGAAGGGACGAACATGGTAACTCAGACAAAACACATAGTAAAAAAACAGTTAGCTATCATAGATTGTAAGGTTTTATGTTTTAATTATTTGTTTACTCAGTACAACTTTGGGCAACCAATATATGGATCCCAATAGAGCCTGTATTGGCCTCTAAAAAGAGGCTTTCTGGATACGCCCATTTTAGCCTGTCAGAAACGAAATATCGAGTATAATATCTTATTCATATAAAGTGATGTGTATGCTTATATAATAGGTCGGGGAAAAAGTCTTTTCGTATTTTGTATGTATAAAGTTGTAGTAAAAATCTCATGGGTTGTACTGTTTGTATCTGGCTGGTTTTGATACCATTAAAAATATGACATTTTAAAAAAGGAATATAAAAAGTAAAAAGCAATTTCCCGCCATTTTTCAATTGTTTTTTTGTTCGATAAAATGAGTGAATCTAACGAAGAAATTCGATATATTGTGAAATTTTATTACAAAAAACTGAAAAATGCGACACAAGCCGCGAATAAAATTTGTGACGTTTATGGACCTAATGCAGTGTCATCAAGAGTAGCACAATGTTGGTTCAAGCGTTTTCAGTCCGGGAATTTTGATGTCAAAGATGCAGCTCGCTCTGGTCGCCCTGTTACGGATAAAGTCGATGCCATTTCTGAAAAAGTGGACCAAGATCGGCATATTAGTAGTTACGACGTAGCTGAAGACCTGGGGATTGACCACAAAACAGTTTTGACCCATTTGAAAATAACTGGGTATACAAAAAAACTCGATATTTGGGTGCCACACCAGCTCACTGAAAGAAACCAAATGAATAGTGTACTCATTTGCGATTCTCTATTGAAACGTAAAGAAACCGAACCGTTTTTGAAAAGATTGATCACTGGTGATGCAAAATGGATCACCTACGACAAGAATGTGCGCAAACGATCATGGTCAAAGGGCAGTGAAGCACCACAGACTGTAGCGAAACCCAGATTAACACGTAATAAGGTGATGCTGTGTGTATGATGGGATTGGAAGGGCATCGTTCATTATGAGCATTTACCGCCGGGCAAAACCATCGATTCGGATCTCTACTGCCAACAGCAGATGAGACTCAAACAAGAAATTGAGAAAAAACGGCCGGAATTGATCAACATAAAGAGTGTGGTCTTTCATCATGATAACGCCAGACCGCACACATCTTTGGCCACTCAGCAAAAATTTAGAGAGCTTGGTTAGGAAGTGTTAATGCATCCACCACATAGCCCTGACCTTGCACCCTCAGATTTCCACCTGTTTCGATCTCTTCAGAATTCTTTGGGTAGTGTTAGATTAACATCAAGAGAGGACTGTCAAAACTACTTGTTGCATTTTATTGATCAGAATTCCCAAAATTTCTACAGCAACGGGGTCATGTCACTACCTAAAAGATGGCAACAAGTTATCGAACAAAATGGTACATATATATTATAATTAAATGTAATTAAACTTGAAAAAAATATGTCTTGAATTTGTTTATAAAATACGAAGAAACTTTTTCCCCGACCTTATATGTTCCCTGCGGTGCGGACTCCAAAACGGCTGGACTGATTTATTTATTAAGCTTGTAATATGGCTGCCAGAGACTGATATACGTACATATATATATATATTTAAATACATACTTAAATAGATATTAACACCCAGGAATAGAACAAACACTAATGTTCATCACATAAATGTTTGCCCTAGATAGGAATCGAACCCACAACCCCAAGCGCAGAAGGTAGGTTCACTACCAACTGACCCACCGGGGCAGTCAACATAACCGTGTGAGCAAAAGTTGCGAATATTTATTTCTTATTTATTTACAATATATGTTTTCAAGTCGCGATGAATCGGGTTTTTTCTAGGCAAGCGTACTCCATCGTGGACCGCATCGTTTCAATGAACAAAAACATACATACACCCGTAAAACATAACCCTCCTTAAGCAGTCGCGTTTGACAACAGTTCGTATGTGTCCCACACAGAATGGCCTTGACTTAAAATATCAATATAATACCTTATCTAAAGCTTACCTACTTATCACGAATTAACTGCACTTGGCAACCATACGCGACGTCAGCAGACTCGGCAATTAGCTACTTCCTCACAAGACACGTGGTCTGTAAATGTGTGAAAGCGGGTCCATTCGACAAAAGAAAAATATATACATCTATATCTATCTATACATATATAATAACGTAGGGATAAAAAAATCTGTAAACAAGTTAAGACAGTTTTTAGAATTTTTGTCTGTTTGTTTGTTTGTCCACGCACATCTCCTAAACGACTGGACGGATTTAAATGCGGTTATCACGAATATAGTTATGACCAGATTGAAGTATAGGGTATGTTATTTCGCACCGGGCCGGATTAAGGGAGGAAAAAATGGTTGACTGTTTATATGAAAATCTACACGTACGAAGTCGCGGGCAACAGCACTAGTAATATAATAAAATTAATGAATTTGTCAACTCATCCCGCGGAATGAGTATGGGTAGGGTCCAGTTAACTTAAGAGCCCGATTTGGCGCCATATCTAGACAGCTGCCATCTAACTAAAGTAGCTTAGAACCTGTTATAACTAAACAAGGTCTTGCAGGCAGGTAAAATTCTACACTAGGCTATAATGTTCAAGGCTAATTTAGGTAACATAAAAGGAGTGATGTATTTAAAGATAAAAATAATTATCAATCCAAAAAACCGACTTCATAATAATGTCAGAACTGGACCAAATTGAAATGGGATCACACGAGAAGCACCAGCTTTCGAATAAAAAAATAATCATCAAAATCGGTTCACCCAGTCGAATTGAGAACCTCCGTCTTTTTGAAAGTCGGTTAAAAACACGTCCTATCTATGGCGAATGCTAAAGATACCTCCAAGCCTATTTACTGTGTTGTAATGTTCTAAATCATCAAAACTCTAGGCTCAGATAAGGTAACGGAGATATGGTACGTGGCGGGTGAGGTAAATCAGCCTTGATGCCTTTAGCTTTTGTTTTGCGATCATGCACGAGCAAGGTTCATACGCTGACTCGCACTTGCCTGATTTTCGGGTGGCTGTGTCCACAACCTTTTTTGAGGGCTGGATCCGCGCCTGCGAACAGCCGAGTCTAAGTAATAGGGTCCCGTTTTACCCTTTGGGTACGGAACCCTAAAAAGTAGGTGAAACACGAATACATTTGAACACAAACGATAATAGTATTACAGCATATCTTTCTTGTTTGGCTTATCTGAGACTAGGTCACAAGAAGAATGCGTCCACAGTCTGGCATTTCTAGAGTCCAGAACGTACTTATAATATTTTCGTCTGGTCAATTTTTACTCTACAATAAATACCTACTCAAATAAATTAATTTTATTGAACATTTACCTACAGACGGTACGGACATTATCTTAAAAACACATTATCAATCATACAACTAAATGTCCTTAATTGACAATCCATAGCCTGTACCGTTACTACTTTTTTTAAGAATACCTTGTGCACGCGCATTTGACGTTTTTTAAGATATAAAATGAGTCTGCTTTTGATAAATGTGCTTCGGTAATTGTCTATACTAATATTATAAAGAGGAAAGATTTGTTTGTTTGCATTGAAAGGCTCCGAAACTACTGAACCGATTTGAAAGATTCTTTCACTGTTGGGAAGCTACACTATCTCCGGGTGACATAGGCTATAGTATATTTGGTAGCGAGGCCGAAGGCCGAGGTGTACGGCGTAGGTGGCACGGGTGAAAACCCGTGCGAAGCTGAGGCGGGCGGCTAGTGTGAAATAAAATATTTCAAAATAGTTAGTTTTTTTAAATAATGACCATGAAAATAGGATACAATTTTCCCATTTATTCTGGTCAACATAAAACTAAAGAATATTTTTTTCTAGATATTTTGAAATATTAACTTTGCAAAATAGCCGAACTCTACATTTTAAGAATTTTACTAAAGAAAGTTAGCGTGTTAAATCGGAACTATCAGCGTCCTAGCACATGCATATGAATCTGGCTTAATAATAGATATATGCCCATGAACCCCACCATGCTAACAAAACAATAAGTGTGCGTAGATGTAAAGGGAAACCACGAACGCAGTATTTCCTACCTACATAGTATCTATTGCGTTGTTGACTTCCTTGAGGAAAACTCAGGTTTGTTCTTCTTGCTTTATTTGTTATTCTTTATTACAAATTAAGGATATAATTAACACAAAATCCAAACCATTAAGTACATGTTGCATCTCAAATAGGCAAGGACAACAGAACTGAATTCTAAGCATCTTCATCCCGATTAGAAATGACCAACATTGACCAAAATGCTGGCCTATATTTGGGTCAAAAAGTTAGCCTCGCCATCCAGCGAGGCAACGCGGCCAGCATTTTGGGCACTCTACCTGAAATTAATTATTATTTAGGACTACTTAATTAACTCTATTCTAATTATTATTTTAATTGTACAGAAATAAACAATAAAAAAAAAAGATTAGAAAAGCAGGATTAATTTTAACAAAGTTTTTTCAGTCAAATGGAGAGCACATGCCGTTTCAATATACAGGTATTCGGAAAAGCATTGGACATTATTCGAGGATATTGTTGCATCCCAACAACTTTTACTATGGGACCAACACTGAAACAGCGAAAAAATATCAACTGTTCCATTTAATTGAGTGAATTAAATTTATTGAATAGCTGTTTTTACAGGGTTAGCCCCATATAATAGTTGCTTCATTATAATAAGTTTAATGAAATTCTCGAATACGTCTGTTTTCCAATCCAACACTTGGTAGGTATGAGTAGGTTTGAATAATGAGGTGAGATGTGGTCCGCATGGAGGCGTAGACCATATCTGTCAAAAGCTACTGTTTAGGGTTCCGTACCCAAAGGGTAAAACGGGACCCTATTACTAAGACTCCGCTGTCCGTTCGTCTGTCTGTCTGTCCGTCTGTCACCAGGCTGTATCTCATGAACCGTGATAGTTAGACAGTTGAAATTTTCACAGATGATGTATTTCTGTTGCCGCTCAACAAATACTAAAAAACAGAATAAAATAAATATTTACAACAAACGTAATTTTTTGCCGTTTTTATACCTTTTACCCTTCGTGCGCGAGTCTGACTCGCACTTGGCTGGTTTTTATTTGTATAGAATAGGTGTACGTTTGGCCACCAACTCATCTGATGGAAAGCGATGTTGTGGCCGAAAATGGAGCATGTAGATCTAGAATGTACTTGTTCACTCTGGCCTTGAAGACACCCAGTGGCCTTACGCCTACCTGTTATAAACGATTCAGTTTAGGTGATTGCGAAAAGTTGCGAGACCCTAAACCGTATCTCGGCGCGTAATTTTGCACACTCCGCGTATTCGAGTCCACGGTTAGAGTAAGCCGTAAGGCCACTGGTTACAGTGCCATAAATAAGGCTGTGCCAGCGGTGCCCAGGCACAGGGCGCAGACTCTAGAGGGGCGCAGAAATGACCACACCAGGACCAAGTTTTGTTTTCAAAGGCGCAGTTATAGAAGCTCGCAGCGGGCGCATAAAAGGCTAGTTACGGCACTGACTGGTTATAGTTTTCAGGTAACAAATACGATGGCAAAGTATCCTTGATCGCAACATATGACTATAGCTATTAGACCAGTATTTTTCCATCTCATATACTGGACAATTGGTTCACTATCTGTCTATCTACAATTTATTTTCTGTCCTATCACAATACAGATATATATCAGGTCGTTATGTTCTTTGTGTAGATGTGTTCTTGATGATGTGTGCAACCAAGCATGATAAATAGCCAAAACTACAACAATATTCGTAAAAGATCTTTCTGATAACAATTTTAATGTGCAAGGTCGTGAAGTCATTACTTTCCAATGACCAACATTATTGGTAAAATTAATTTAATTCGTTATTAAACGAACTTGCCATAATATTCTCAACCTCATCTCATCAATTTCACATTATCATACCTCAGAACTTTCGACTGGGTGAACCGATTTTGATGTTTTTTTTTATTTGAGATGTGGTGCTTCCCTTGTGGTCCCATTTCAATTTGCTCCAGTACTGACATTTTTATGAAGTCGGTTTTTACATTGATAATTATTTATTTCAAGTAATAATCATAATCATTCCACACAAAATTATGGTCATTATAAAAAATATTAAAACAAAATTTTGTTATAAATATTTTGAAATATTAACCCGAAGTATTAACCGCGCAAAATGACCGTACCGATCGGACATGCATCGCTGATTAGACGAGTACCAACACTGGTTAAATCATACAACCAATGATTACATTTTAGGGCAAACGGTCTGGGCTCCCAAGCCGCCTGCCAAGCGTGGGGATTATGGCAACACCCCTCTCTATGAGGGAGGCCTTGTCCAACAGTGGACGTTAATTGGCTGATGATGTGTGATGTGGTCTGGGCTCTGCGTTGATAAAATATAATGTCGGACACTAATGCAACAGCGTCGCATATTTAGATAACCAGCTACTGGCTATTACTTATTCCTTAGTTTATTAAACAACTTCAAAAAGGAGGAGGTTGTCAATTGGACTGTTTTTAACCCCCGGTGTAAACAGAGGGTTAACTTTAACGTATGTATCCGTCTTTGTCTGTGGCATCGTAGCTACCAAACGGCTAAACCGATTTTAGAATAGAATAGAAAACTCTTTATTGTTCACACCAAAAATTACAAACGTACATAGTAGGTAACATAAAAAACAACTGAAAAACTAGTGAAACAATTGGCGGCCTTATCGCTATAAGCGATTTGGATTTTGTTGTTTTTGTTTTAAAGGTGACTTTATCGAGATTGTTTTTAGTTATGATTCAAATAAATCTGTTCAGTCTTTTGAATGTTATCAGGTCTTTTATGAAGGATATCTTTTTTTTATCGATCGTAGACCGCATTATCGGTGAACATCAGGCGAGTTGGCGGTCAAACGCAAGTCTTTTTTATGTGTTTACGCTTTGTCTATGTCGATTGTGAAACTGTTTTACAATTATTATTTTTTAGAATAGAATATAAATCTTTATTCGCCTTATAACATTGTTAGTTACACCGGGCAAGTCAAATTTACAAAAATATATTATATCACAGTTAAAAAAAACTAGAGAATGAGTATTTAGTTTAAAAAGCTAAACAATTAAAATGTAAAAAACAACTGGCCAAGTGCGAGTCGGACTCGCGCACAAAGGGTTCCGTACCATTTTCTATAAAATCGGCAAAAAAATCACGTTTTTTGTATGGGAGCCCCCTTAAATATTTATTTTATTATATTTTTTAGTATTTGTTATTTTAGCGGCAACGGAAATACATCATCTGTGAAAATTTCAACTGTCTAACTGTCACGGTTCATGAGATACACAGCCTGGTGACAGACGGACGGACGGACGGACAGACAGACGGACGGACAGCGGAGCCTTAGTAATAGGGTCCCGTTTTACCCTTTGGGTACGGAACCCTAAAAAGCTTCAAAAATACTAACAAGCTTAAACTAAACAGGCAAACACTCTGAATCCCGTTGAACCCGAAACATGAATCCCGTTTCCCATTGTCGGAAACCGATTTTGATAAGACTTCTCACAATGGTGTAGTTTCAATGAAAATTATATGTTTTGGTGATCTAGAGCTGCTCTAATTATTACATAAACTCTTTATTGTTCACACCACAAATTACATACACACGATAAAACAGCTTTAAAACCAGTGCAACAATCGGCGGCCTTATCGCTAAGAATAGACATAGACATAATTTATTTGTGGCAAAAAAAAACAATGTACAATAGAAAATTAAAACGATAAAAATTTAAAATTAAACTTATATATTTTTTTGTCACAATCCGGTTCCAACTCAGCATGATGCCGGTCGTAAACAACCGACGCTGGTCTTCCGTTGACACGGAATGAAACGTTGAATGACACGGTGATGACTGCGATGGTGATGGAAATGGCAGACAGTTGAGGATAACTCCTCAAAGGTGTACAGAAGCAACTCGTGTTTGGGCTCATATGATTAGTTTTGACGCGGTCTACCATCTGGGTTTTGACTGCCATCGAGAGGCACGTTTAAGTTTAAAATATTATTTATATATTTAAAGTGTCTTACGAATCAGATAGGTGTCATGGTAATTACACCTATCTTGGACAGATTGTTAAGTTAGGTAAGTCCAATTTAGGCAAAAAGTTCGCCCGAAGAATCCTACTCGGATGGGCTTGTACTTTGATAAATTCAGATAAGGTAATTACCTTCATGGCCACGCGCCTGTCTCGTGCGTTGACTCCTCTGACATTGAACTTGATTTTTTGCCCACGATCTATTATAGTCGCGTGATTGTACAAGGATATTTTAAGAGCTCTGCAATCAAACTTAGGTATCTGCTGTCTTATTTTCTCTTTAGTGATAAAGAGAGATATAATCAAACAGTATCACCCATTGCTGGCTTATGTTTTTAGAATAAATTGAGCTAGCAACGATGTAGTCTAAAAGCCGTAACAGACGTACGTACCACGAACCACGGACCGCCGTCTGACCAACAGAAGGGAAAGAGAAAATTTTCTCTTTCTCCTTTTAAGATGGAGCACGTTTGCCCATGAGGTGCCTATTCACACTTGTCTTAAAGACACCCAGGTTGTTCTTTAGAGGAAACACCGAGGCAGGAAATGTATTCCAGTCCTCGGTAGTTCGTAGTAAAAAGGAATATTCGGAAACGTTGCGTGAATATACTCCAAAATGAAAGCGCTAAAAATAGGCTTGCATTTGACCACCATATGAGATGATGCGGTATATGATGGAGCACGCTTGCCTAAACACCCAGGTTGTACCTATCGGGGAACATCCAATCAGGACCCAGTCCAGCCTGTTCACACAATAAAATGTACTTGGGTGATCCGTCCCAATAGTGGGAGCATAAGCGATCACCGCGATTATGCTTGGTAAAATATTTTTTTAACCAGCAGCGCCTCATGGTATGAAAGAAAACTACGAGATACAATTTTACGTTCAAAGCAGATCTTCCTGTGACCGTGCTCCCAATTGATATTAATGCACGTTTGCTCTGACAATAGTGCAGAATATTTCAATCGGGATGGGACAGTCACGAGATAATTATATAAAAAGCAAAACCAAATAAAAATCTTATTGTCACATTTTAAAATGGCAAAATGAGTGTTTGCTTTTCACTTAAACAATTGTAGGTCAGCGTATTTGCAGACAAAATATTTGACCACTAGTCATTGACCATGTTTATCGTGTGTATTGCCAATAACTGGCAAAGAGCGTTTCGAGTCGTGCATATGGTAGGGTTCCGTAGCCAAAGCCTTGTCACATTCATAGTTCAGAAATTGGTGGTTATACAAAAATACGAAGCAAAATTTCAGAAATATACCTATTACCCTGACATAACATAATATATAATATAACTGACATAACATTTACTTTTACAGTTTAGTCAAAAAGAAAACTACTAGGGAAACACTCTTATTCTTATTCGAGATGGGGGCGATAAGTCCTGCACTGACGTCCCGCTTGGGGTGTATTGTGCAAACACTCTTTATTTAGATAATTTTACAAAAAGGGCAATGACCTTTGAGCTACGGAACCAAAATAAACATAAAAGTTAAAAAAAAACGCTACATTATGCTATTGTCATCGGTCCTCGATAAGTGTGCAGTTTCAAATCAATACGACCTTTCGAAAGGGGTCAAAATCACGTTCATAGATTCCGTTACACACATAGATACATACCAAGCTAATAAAAGCGTGTTAGCAATGGAATTCTATCTGCAGCCCCTTTTTGCAGCGTTTCCTGAGAACTACTATCTAGGCATTATCATCTAGCCAAGAGTATAGACTTTTCTAGATTGACGTGCCTAATCTTGGTAACACAGGTCATACCGTCGGCGTCGACCATCAGAGAAATAGGCAGCCAACTCATCGATTGAATATTTTACTCAATATTCAATTTGTTTTGTTGCGACATATGTATGCATGCAGACCTTAACTAACATCTTTTTATCTCAAATAACACATCTTAAAATACATGTTGTACATATGACCCTGTACAAGACCCTGGTTGTTTTAGTCAACCGTTCTGTGCTGGGATTCAAACCTTATTATATTTGTTGACGACAAATGACTTTACGTGTCGGGAACTCTTATGGTCCGGGCAGGTTCGGGTGCTGAACTTTGTTTTTAAACTGTGTGGGCCCGTCTTCAATAGATACATTGGGGTGTAGACGGTTTATGTAAAATTGCACCCACTTAAATCCATGCCATTGCCATTCGAAGCCTCTGTGCCATTCGAAGGGCCATAGGAACGCACCGGTACTTGCGCGCTGATTCTATTATCTGACCTATAGTCCCTATAAGTTGGATGTCGGCATAAAGTGACCATTGTTGATTACTTGTGCTAAAAATACCCTATTCGATATGTGTATTTTAAGCAATAAAATGAATTGAGAAATGATGAAACCATCTACATCCAACCGTGCATCATACATAATTCATGTCATGTCTGTATTTATAATGTATATATTAGCATACATGGGCCTAGACAGTCATAGACGTAGAATCTATCCGAGCGACGTTGATAAGCAAAGTCCCTGAATTTCCATCAATCTACAATGAAACAAGTTTCTAAGCTAAACTTGTACCTAAAACCTTTATAATTATATATTCTCAATTCAGCTCAACGAGCCAATCAGTCCTAAATACTCGTATTAAGTATATAGGAGACAGTGGGCCTTTAATACCAATGCAACAGCTCATCTCAGCCATATTATTGGTTGGCATGTTTAACACTAGATCTTAACCATCGAATGGCCTAAAAATTCTGTCGCTCCAAATGTAGCGTATCATGTCTCTGACATCAACAAGTTTCGGCCAGGATTTAATTTTTCAATTATGTTCTAAGTTTGAGTGTAGTGTGTTTTGTCATGTGAGTCGAAGAGGTTAACTCTAGTGTGTTCTCTTCCAGTCGTTCCGTCCGCTGCTGTCGTGCGCGCCAGTCGCCATGGTGGGCTTCGACCGCGGTGCGCATTCTCAGGACATCACCAAGAATATGCAGTACATCAGCAACGACAAGATTAAGCTGAAGGCTGATCCGCAGACCATGAAGTGAGTTTCCGGCGTTACCGCGGTGCATTCACGATGCAGTGTCGAATTTACCTTCAAGTTAGACTGAGCTTAGGCTTTCTTCTTCCACCACCATTCAGATTTGGGCTTACCACTTCTCTCCGCCTCGATATGCGTGTTTGGCCGTATATTTAATTTTCAGCCTTTGCAAAGTGATGCGTGGTTAGTCGACGCAGAGAAAAAGCCATGATAGCCTATTTGGGAGACCGCTAGACTTGAAAGCGTGAGGTCTAGCCCGTACCAATGAGCTGTTTGGAATTTATGCACGGATTTTCATACCACTGGCATTTCGGTGAAGATAAACATTTTTGAGGTACGGAGGAGAAGTTCAATGTCGTATGTGAATCCACCAACCCAACTGGGCCATCGTGGCGCATATGACCCAATCACCCTTTCGGTGGTAGGCCTAAATCCAGCAGTGGACTATTATGCTTATTCGTGGCTAGTCACGCTGACAAGCCTGCCCGCGCGAGTAGGTAGGAGTTAACTGAATGACAAATCTTCATGTATTATGCACGAGTTGTATCAAAACAGTAGTGTACGACGATTCATTGTTCCATGCCCTATCAACCGGTCTCAATTGCTAATCAGGTGGAGAACCTACTTCTTCATTGTACTTACGATTCTAAGGAACTACCTTATAGTCGTATTTACACTGTTTCATTCAATAGTACATTGTTATCCTAGGGGTGAAAGTAACTTATTTAGTTCCGTGACGGAACTAAATAAGTTATATTTTGGTTTCTATTCTCCCCAGGGCTGAAATGTATTACTTTCAACCCGCTCCTCAGGCAACTTCACTTCTACTTTCACCTGAATTTATCTTCTTGACAACATTTGTCTTTAATACAAGTACACAAGTACATTACCATTATGCTAGAATTACCACTTTCACAGTTAGCTTCCATTCTTCATAAAAAAAAGTTAGCTCAGTCATTGTAGACCATAGCGTGTATGTAGATTTTAACCGACTTCAAAAAAGGATGAGGTTCTATGTTCCACTGTTTTTGTTTTACCTACCTGTTTAAAAATGATCGACTGCTGGTCATTTCTTAACTATTCTATATGTGTCGTCAGGTTGGAGACCCGCGTAGACCGTCCCCTATGCGTGATGATAAACTGGCTGTTGGCGCGGCAGAAGCACGTGATGAAGTATGCTACGCTGTACCTGGAGCAAGGGTTCGATGTACTCAGCGTGTCGTGCACACCCTGGCAGCTCATGTGGCCGCTGAAGGGCACTCAGGTACCTGCCTTCCACAGATTAGAAAAATATGCTTTCCATAGACTGCCATAGACTGGAGTGATACTTTCCACAGACTAGATAGTGATGCCTTCAATAAATAAAAATAAATAAATATCTGGGACATTATTGCACAAATGGTCATCTGACCCCAAACTATGCAAAGCTTGTAAAATGGCTGCCAGAGACTGATATACATACATATATATTTTTATATACATACTTAAATAGATATTAACACCCAGACATAAAACAAACACAAATGTTCATCACACAAATGTATGTCCTAGGTGGGAATCGAGACAGACTAGATATTGATGCCTTCCACCGATTAGACAGTGATACCTCCCACATACTAGTGATTTCTTCCACAGACTAGATAGTGATGCCTTTAATAGAGAAGATAGTGATGACCTCCACAGATTATTTATACGTATAGTGATGCTTTCAATAGAGTAAATAGTGATGTCTTCCACAGACCAGATAGAAAATGCCTTCCATAGACTACATAATGATGCCTTTCACAGACTAGATAGTAATGCCTTCCATAAACTAGATAGTGATGCCATCCGTAGGCTAGACTAATACTCTCGTCAGAAGCGAAAGCATGCAGGTAAACTTCCACAGACTAAGTCCCAAATGATTAAAATCCAAAGCACTATTGTTGTATAAATGAAGTAATTATAATGTTCCTCTACAGTTGGTGACAGCAGACCTCCTCAAATTCATGCATGCAAATGAAAATGAGCATCCTCTGGTCATCCACGGGTTCTCTGTCGCTGGCTACATGTGGGGGGAACTGTGTGTCCACGTCATGAAGAACAAGGAACTGTAAGTCAATATACACCTTATAGCACTACTTTTAAGTCGATAATAAAACCATCTTTATTGTAGTCATGATGACAATGGTAGATAGATTAGAAGAATGAAAATAATTCTACCACATTCAGGCTTGAAAGCTATGACTGACTTAGTCAAATGTCAGTTGACTGCCTTCTTATGCACGGTATGGTTTTGCTGAAACGCGGCAGATGATGAAGCATTTTAAACTTAATTACTTAGTGATCAACGTCCATATCAACCTGTATTAGACCATGTAGATACCCAGATTCGTTTGATGAACTAAGCATTTTTAGCCCCCCATGCAAAAAGAGGGATGTTATAAGTTTATCGTATGTGTCTGTGCGTCTGTCTTTGTAAATATCTGTCTGTTGCAACGTAGTTACCAAACGGCTGAACCGATTTTGATTTATTTTTTGTTTGAATAGTGTTCTGGTCAAGATTGTTCTTTCGTATAAAGAAAATCTATTAAGCAGTTTTAAGGTTATCAGCTTTTACATCAAGTGTTTTAAAAATTTCAATTTAAGTAAACCTGTTAACATAAATGAGCTATGCTCGGAGTTTATTTGTGCGATAGAATCCGGAACGTGGATATCAGCCAAAAAACCAGAATCACCGACATAGCTATTAAAATTTGCAAATTGAAGTGGCAATGGGCAGGCCACACCGCTCGAAGAACCGATGGGGAAGAAAAGTTCTTGAGTGGAGACACGAACCGGAAGACGCAGCGTAGGTAGGCCTCCCACTAGATGGACTGATGACATCGTGAGAGTCGTTGGCATAGAGTGTCTTTCAGTGTGGAGTCCTAAGGGGGAGGCCTTAGCAGTGGACGTATTCTGGCTGATGATGATAATGAACATAATTACCTAGCCTATAACATTTAAACTCTAGGTACCAGCCAGTGATGGACCGCGTGGCAGCCCAGGTGTGGGATTCAGCCGCCGACATCACTGAAATCACCATCGGCGTACCGGCTGCCGTCTTCCCTAAAAACCAGATCATGCAGAAAACACTTCGAGCATATATGGAGTGAGTAAATCAATGACGATACCACAGAATACATAAATTACAAGTACAGAAGGTTCACTCCGCTAAAGCATTTAAATAAATAGCGACTCTTACTACCACACAATAAAGTCCAATTCAGGACGTGCGAGCGCTAAATACCTACTGCTATATTAACCTAGAAGTTGCCTCTCTGTCTTTCGCATCGGCAAGTCCGACAAGACGACTACTTGTAGCTTCATAGACAGTGCGGAGTGCGCCAGGCCTGACGATACACACTTTTTACAGCTAAAGCCGGAAATACACGTTGGAAATGGTTTGCCGAGCCTCCAACGCGAGCGTAGGCAAATGAATACAAAGTGCTACTGTCTATACCAGCGATGGCGAACCAATGGCACTCGAAAAAATAATTCGGGCTCGTCAGTTATGATCGAAGCGAAATTATGTTCTGTACGATACTAGTTAACAAGCAAAGACATATTTATCTGTATATTTATAGAAAATAACACTGTTCTAGTGGTAGTGGACTGACACTTTTATAAATAAAACACGTTCTTCCGCTATGGCTGAATCAAAGTGACGTTTAATAACAAAAAACTAAATACTACCCTACACCATAGATGGCAACACTAGTGATTTGATACCACAGATTAACACCCCCACTTATCAAAATAAAGTTATATTATGTATAATGAAAACATTAATTGCCTTATTCTACTATACCCAACATTCTCATGAATTTATAATGCTTCACAGATGGTAAGCCTTTTGTTAACAAGTCAGCAGGCATTTCTTGTGTTGAAGTATACAATACTTTAATTAAGTTATTTTTAACAGCGTCTCTAACATAATGAAATCGCACATCAATATGTTTTGTTCGGTTATTTGACTGTTGACTTGTTGCCAATTTTAGGGCACTCTGGTTATCACAATGCAATTTAATTACACATAGCTTTCCCGTTAATTCATACAATAAATTTCTTAAATATATAGCCTCTCTGGAAGCCTCTGAAAGACTAACATACTCCGCTTCAGTACTAGACAATGAGACAGTCTGTTGTTTTCTACTCTGCCATGAAATAACAGAACCAGACATAATAAAGCAGTGGCCGCTGAATGATTTCCTATCTAATTCACAGCTAGCCCAGTCTGAGTCAACAAATCCTTCTAACTCTACTTCATTTACAATGCTATACTTTAAACGGTAATGTTTAGTTTTCTGTAAATATTTTAGAATCCTTTTAGCATAATTATAATGCATTTCATTGTAACAATTGTTGAATTGGCTCAAATAACTTATTGGATATGCAATATCGGGTCGAGTCAAGACAGCTAAGTACATCAAACTTCCTATCAGTTGTTGATATGGGATATCAGGTTTACAGTTTTCTGACTTTTCGAGGTTCAATTTACATTCAATAGGAGTATCTACAGGTTTACAATCAGACATGTCAAATTTTGATAACAACTGCTCAACATATTGTTGCTGATCTACAGTTATGATGTTAAGTTCTTTGTCAACAATAATTCTCATACCTAAGTATCTTCTGACACAACCTAAGTCTTTAATTTTGAACTCTGAGCTTAATGCAGCCTTTAACTTTTCTGTTGCGTGTACATTGTTTGAAAAAATCAAAAAATCATCAACATACAATGTCACAATTAATTTTATATCATTATCAATCTTAGTAAATAAGCAGGGCTCATATTTACTATTTTTAAATCCTAGATTACACAATAGATCTTTTACTTTTTCGTACCATACTAAAGAAGATTGCTTTAGTCCATAAATAGCCCGTTTAAGTTTTAATACTTTTCCATTACATTCATTTATGAAACCTTCTGGAATAGACATGTAAATATCTTCTTTTAAGTGTCCATTTAAAAAAGCAGTATTAACATCTAGGTGAGTAATGTCCATACCTTTCTGTACACTTAGCGCAAACAGCATTCGAAGTGTCGAATGTTTCACAACCGGAGAAAAAGTGTCTGTATAATCAATACCACGTTTTTGTGTAAATCCTTTTGCCACAAGCCTAGCACGATATCTCACTTTATCATTCACATCAAGTTTTTTATTCAAAACCCACTTACATTGCACTATGGACGCACCACTAGGAAAATCAACGAGCTCCCATGCATCGTTGCACTCAAACGAATGCAGCTCTTCCTCCATAGCTTGCTTCCACTGGGGTGCTTCTGGACCCTTCAGTGCATCTGAGAAGACAATCTGCTCGACTTCTGGAGTGCTAGAAAAACACATATTCTTAAAACCATACCTCTGAGGTGATTTCCTTCTCCTCTTACTGGTCTCTACTGGTACATCAAGAATTGATACATCAGTAGTGTCATTATTGGATGGTACTAATGTGTCATCGCTATCATCACTTTCTGGATCAACGTATTCAGATGTGCTGGAATCTGAGAGCAGAGATTCATCTGTTGTAGTCTCCCCCACTGAATCTCTGGTATCTTCAGCATGTTCTGGAGTTACCCCCACTGAATCTTCTTTTTCATCCTGTATCCAGATAGCGGTATCTGTATCGTAGCTTCCAGTCTTTTGCTCCATCACAATCACATCCCTGCTGGTAGTAATGGTATTTTTCTTTGGGTTGTATATCCGGTACCCTTTTACATTTTCTGAGAATCCAACAAGTATGTGCTCTTCGGATTTCTTATCCCATTTTAGTCTTTTCTCTTTAGGTATATGTACCATTACGGGGCTGCCAAATACACGAATGTGACATACGTCTGGCTTTCTCCCATACCACGCTTGATAGGGTGTCTTGTTGTTTAATGCTGAAGTTGGCGATCTATTTTTAAGATACACAGCTGTGTTGGCAGCCTCAGCCCAAAACTTTTTCTCTAGTTTAGCATCAAATATCAAGCATCTTGCTTTTTCCACAACTGTCAGGTTTGCTCTTTCACAAACTCCGTTCTGTTCCGGTGTATATGCGTTCGTTTTCTGATGTATTATCCCTTCATTTTTGAGGTAGTTTTCAAATTCATGACTACAGAGATCACCTGCATTATCTGTTCTGAATATCTTAATTTTCTTGTTTTGCTGGTTTTCTACAATCGCTTTAAATTGTTTGAATGTTTGGAACACTTCATGTTTATGTTTCAAAAAATATATGAAAGTCATGCGGCTGTAGTCGTCTATGAATAATATGAAATATTGGGCACCTCCAATCGATTTTGATTCCATTTTGCCACAGACATCGGCATGTATGATTTCTAATATTTCTTTGCTTCTTGTGGCAATATGAGGAAAAGGTAGCCTCATCTGCTTACCTTCACAGCAAGTTACACATTTTGCCTTTGTTGTGTCATAATTTTCTGGAAATGATAATCCATCCACAACACCATTCTTCATTTTATTCATATCACTGCTGTTGATATGTGCTAACCGTCTGTGCCAAAGTTCTCCACTTACTTTTGCTGTACCTGCCAACAAACTATCTCGGATCTGTATATTCAGTTTGTATACTCCGTCTGTCAGTACTGCTGTAGCGACCAACTCATTTATCTGGTTATAGATGTAGCAATGATTCTTTTTGAATATCACATTGTTTCCATTCCCAATAAGTTCACTTACAGACAACAGATTCGTTGTTAGGCTTGGCACACATAGCACATTCTGTACTGTGATATCGTACTTACAATCTGTTTTAATATTTACGCTTCCGACACACAACACCGGTAATTTTGTTTGATTTGCAACTATTATTTCTGGAAGAGTCTGCGAATAATTTGGGTTCACCATCCAGTCTTTGTTAGCCGTCATGTGTGCACTTGCGCCGGAATCTACGTAGAAGTCGTTTTTATTGTATTTTCCATTTAAAAATACAGCACTAAAAGCATTTGTTTGCTTGTTTTTCTGCAATAATGGGCACTGATTGCGATAATGTCCCTCTTGTTTACAACGGTAACAGGTTACATTTTTTCCTTCTGTCATTTTTGACGTTCCCGCACCACTTTTTACATTCCAATTCCCGCTTTTTTTGTGTGTAAACTTTTTCGCAGCGAATGCAGCGCTGGAATCCGTTTTTTCTGTCGGAATTTCCATATCTAGCAGTTTTGACTTGATTACATCTGCCGTTATCTGTATGCCTGAGTGTTCTATAGCCATAATCATAGGCGAAAATTTTTCTGGCAGTCCTGCTAATAACAATGAGCCGACCCACTCATCACTGATTGTAAATCCTGTTCCATTAAGACGATGCGCCGTATCTACTAGTTGCGTCACGTAGGTAGTCATTGAATCACATTTATCTCTTCTGATTGATATCAAATGTCGTAGTAAGGAGATTCTTCTGCTGAAACCGGAATCATCGAACAACGATTTTAACTTGTCCCACAATTCCTGTGTCTTCGTGGCACTTTTAATGTGAACGTACAATCCGGGGTCTATTGTTAAAATTAGCTTTGCCTTCGTCTTCGCATCATCGCTCGGTTTCTGTTCAGTGCCCGAGATTGGTTTGATGTACTGGACCATGCCTTCCAAGACGAGCAAGTTTTCCGCCGCGAAACTCCATTCGTCGTAGTTTTCGCGACCTTTCAATTTCGGAACACTTTGAATATAGTTGGTGGTCATACTAGCGGTTTGGTTTTCACTATTTTTTCACAAAAACTGAAAAAATATGGGATATTTCGCCCATAACCTATAAATAAAACACGTTCTTCCGCTATGGCTGAATCAAAGTGACGTTTAATAACAAAAAACTAAATACTACCCTACACCATAGATGGCAACACTAGTGATTTGATACCACAGATTAACAACTTTAATGATAGCCCCCTTGATCCAGTTGGTAGAGAACCTGCCTTCCGCGCTTGGGAGCGAGGGTTCTATTACCAGATATGGCCAACATTCATGTGATGAACATTAGTGTTTGTTCTATGTCTGGGTGTTAATATCTATTTAAGTATGTATTAAAAAATATACATGTATGTATATCAGTCTCTGGCAGCCATATTACAAGCTATGCTTAGTTTGGGGTCGGATGATCGTGTGTGTGCAAAATGTCCCGAATATTTATTTATTTAATCGTCTCTAAATAAACCGTGCTGTTGACACTGAGTCCATCATTGCCGTCACAACATTGATTCGCGATACCTACGTTAGCGCATATCGGCCACGTGTGGCCTTGAAGTTAATTTTATTTAGATAATAACTACCGATTAAATATTAAAACACCTTCATATTTCGCGCGTTCTATTTATATTTTTAACCGACTTCTAAAAAGAAGGAAGGTTATCAAATAGTTTTTTATTATTTTTTATTATTTATCTTCTCTTTTTTAATGTTTGTTACCTCATAACTTTCGACTGGGTGGACAGATTTTGATGATATTTTTTTCATTTGAAAGTTGGTGCTTCCCGTGTGGTCCTATTTTAATTTAGTCCAGTTCTGTCATTTTTATGATGTTGTTTTTTTATATTGATAACTGTTCATCACACTATCACACTAATATTATAAATGCGAAAGTAACTCTGTCCGTCTGTCTGTTTGCTACATAATCACGGCTAAACGGCTTAACCGATCTTGATAAAATTTTGTCATAATATGTCAATATACATTTTTCATTCTACATTTGATGTAGAGGATAGGGATATCTGGAAAGAAATGAGGAAGGCTACCCAGCCGTAGGACGAAACAGGTTGAAAAGGGAAAACCTTTTTATGTATACAGGGTTTCGCGGAAAGGGTGCACTAAGCTGAAAGGGACCATAATATAGACTAAAACCACCTCTTAAACTATCACGGTTGTTCACTACAGTTATAGATTATTTACGGGATATTTACCATGGTAAGACTAAGAAAGAGGGTTGATTGTTTTGCCTGCACCTAACTTTGAACTGTTCGACCAACCACCCGCATTCTTCAGTCTTCTCGTGATCATGGTGCATGAAACTGAGCCGAAATATCGGGAGCTCCTTCCACAACTTTACCACGTAAATAAAACATATAATTGTAGTAAAACCACCTTTTGCAAAACAAAGGTACTTAGAAGAGCATGCCTCAAATGAAGCATTCCATCTCCCGTATGATTCACAAGCTGATATAAAAATAATGCACTGTACTGTAGTACATCGGTAACCAGCTACAATCCTATTCAAAAACCTAGCAAAAGTGATTAGAATTTACGGTTTTCATTCGCTTTTTCAACTCACGCCTTAGATAACACGTCCACAAGTTCAAAGTCGCTCAGTGAGCTATATAGAGAGCTATGCACGGGGTTTGTATACAGTACAGAATTTGGACACGCACAGCTGCGCTTAGATTTGGACCAAGTAAAGTCCTTGTAGATTGAATAAAGATATTTGTACTTATTTGTTTAAATAGTAGGTAATAATGATATCATGCAATAAATATATAATGCTTCGCTCCCCACTAGGATTCCCTGTGTTGGAATGCTCTGGAACACACTCAAAGAAAGGATACTAACACCCAAACCCAGATCGGATAACCAAATTCATCTTTCAAACAACTGCTCGGCCGAGAATCAAAACCGTGACCTCCTCATAAAGCAGACGCGCTACCACTAAGCCATACCAGTCTTATAAGACAACAGATATCACTGATTATGTAAAACTCAATGCATAGGAAATGAAAAAAAAATAATGACCTACAATTGACTTTGAGGTACAGATAAAACGTTAAAGAATGATTCGATTTGAGAATTTCATAAGTACTTTATCTGTATCAGTAGATACAATGTTTACGGGCAAAGTACAATTATTTGCAAAAATACCAAATCTTAACAGAACAACATTCCAGTTTTTTTTTTAATGATAAACAATCAATTTTAGTCTGCATTTTTTTTAAGCCATAGGTGGCAAACAAGCAGAGGTAGGCAAACAAGCCTATAAGGTAAGTGATCACCGTCGCCTATGGATACCTGCAACACAAGGGGCATCACAGATACGTTGCCAACCCTTAAAGACTCTATTAACAGCCCTTTTCAAGAACCCCATATTAAAGCTACTCGGAAACGCCGTAGGAGGACGCTCATTCCACATATCGCAGCTGTAAGGCAAAAAGGAACGCGTAAAACGCACGTACACAGTACTGCATACCACGACATTTGTTGTCTCATTACTGAAAGTGAAAAGTTTACGAATATCGTTGTACGTCTGTCTCATTTTAGGCTAAAAAAGTCGACAAAATATTGGCGTTACTTGAGTATGGTTGGACCGGCTTAATCAGTAGCGTACTGTAACAAAACACACATTTTGAGGGGGTTTTGACTGCAAGTACCACAACTTCTTAAAAATATCTGCCATAAATACTGTAAGGATAAAATCGTTCAATTTTAGTTAATTATTCCACCTTCAGCATGCGCACCGCGGCAAAATCTTGTTGTCACTTTGTCGAGCGAGAACGCAACAAGGCACGTTTCAAATACGCCTGTCTCGCTTTGGCACGAAAAAAGAGTCGAAAAAACCTTGTCGTGGCGCGCATGCCAGCACGGCAGAACACCTCTGCCTACATTTTAACGTTCATCTTTGGTTTATTCTATAAAATGATTGTTTGGCTATCTCGCCTGTTGATAAACGAAGTAGTGATTTTATAATTTGTAACTCAGACTCAAGCTCAATACATTTAATTTTGATGATGTATGACGGGTCATACTTGCCTAGATCAAAACGATTTACTCGTATGAAGATAAGTGTGCCTTGATCACATGTTACGAGTAGGTGGGCGAGACAGTGCTCTTGGCCAAGTGCTGGGTGTAAACACACCACCGAGTGCTCGCCGAGTTAAAGAGCGTGACAGTCATTCGGACCCTGATGTTCTATTTACTAGACCGAGTGCCCTTCCCCGCACTTCCTCGCACTGTGCACTCGGTGCGTACTCGTCGCATCGCACAGATTATGGCAATCCCTTCAGGGGACGAAGGGATAGGAGGGCTCCTATGACAGATAAGCTTTGCGTGTCGTTCAGTGTGACTTTCTAAGAAGGCCTATGTTCAGTTAGTGGACGTCTGATAGTGATAAAATAATTTTAGAATTGAATATTGAAACTTAGATTTTATCTATCAGCAGGCGTAGCACGGGCCGTGGAAAAATTTTCTTTCCTCCGTTTTTTTTCCACGCGTAGACGCGTCAGAGCTACAATATGGATACGTATGTCTCTTTCAAGCGAGATAAAAACGGTGGAAAGACAATCTGTCCACGGCCCGTGCTAGGCCTGCAGGATGCGTAATCCACAGTTGTATGTGTTTATGTTCCCGTATCTGCGACACAAGAAAATAGAACGTGGAAATGTGAATGTAATACATTAAAACGTTCCTATTCAAGATACCACATGAAAACATTCCACGATGCCGCCACGATCCACTACATCCGCTCCTCCCAGCTGTTCCACACGAACCTGTGCCGAGCTCCGGCGCTCTTCCTTCTCTCCAAGAGCGACCCGGTCGGAGCGGAGCGAAGCAATCGCAGCGTGCACGACAGCTGGTGCGAGATGGACATCAAGGTACATCACTAGTGTATTTATTAACTTCAATATTATTCTATTGCTTTGCCATGGAACTACATTCTGTAAGCCGATTTTAAGGTAAGTGAATCCTATCCCCTTACCAATTTTCGGACATGTCCGGGAATTTAGACTTTTGTTCGGAATGCGGGAGGAATTTCGAAACGTCTGGAATTCTAGAAAAGAAATGAAAATGACCGCCACACAAGTTCATTGTTCAGAATATTAACTTTTAAGGAAATTTCTCGGGTTTTTTCCCTTTTCGACTTAATTTTTAACCGACTTCCAAAAAGGAGCAGGTACTCAATTCGACTGTTCCTTTTGTTATAAATATATTTGTTATCTTAGAACTTTCGCCTTAACCGATTATTATAATACTTATATGGTCCAGTTCTGACGTTTTTATGAAGTCGGTTTTATATTGATAATTATTTCATCTTGTAACCCTAATTGTGTATGCGACGGTTTCCTAACCACCTAAATTTTTATCATTATTAGTAGTACGTTATAATAACCATGTTTTTTTACCACTCCAGTGCTCATGGAAGTGCTGGGAGGCGTCCCCCCACGTTCAGCACTACATCCACCACCCGAAGGAGTACCTGCGCGCATTGTACGCGCACCTCGACGCGCACGGACTCGTCTCGCAGCCCGAGAAGATGCGCATGCGACTCTGAACTGCACATTAGTGACCGGCAACGACGGCTGGCGGGAATCACGCTGGGACTAATATTGTAAACGTCTTACTATTTATGAAATTTTAAAGGTATTTTTACGGATTCAAGTACATATTTCCATGGCCACGGATCATAGCAATTATTTGATTATGTTTTAGAGACTAGATCCACAAATGGTCGAGTTGAATTAAGTCACTATAGTTATATGATTTTTTTACGGGATATTTACCGTGGTAAGGTTGTGGAAGGAGCTCCCGATACTTCGGCGCAGTTACATGCACCATGTTCAAAAATATCGGGAGCTCCTTCCACAAACTTACCACGGTAAATATCCCGTAAATAATCATATAAATATATTGAATAACCGTGATAGTATAAAACAGTTGAATTAAGTCGTTCTGATTCTATTAGAATTATAATGGAAATATTGTTTTTTAACTGATGGTTCTCAGATTTGATTTCCGCCACAATTTGAAAGCCCTTTCGTACGGTCACTAACTATAAAGTTACACGATAGAGTCTTTGAATATTTGAGACACTGATTTAATCCATAGATTTGGCTTGATAAAACTCCAGTGAGACAACTAATATATTTCAAGCGTTCGTCACACTGAGAGCGAGTCAGATTGTAACGGTGTGGTGCAAACATGCAACTTGCACCTACTTAATATAAAGGACATATTTATCAATTAAAAAAACCGACTTCAAATTTAGTAAACACGCAATTTCGTTGTCTTGGAGGACATATTTTTTCGGTTATTTTGATTTAAAAGTCAAACTACTAAACCGATTTTGATGAAATTTTTACGAGACCGCCTCTGAAGTATGGCCTATCAAACAACAAAACATCAAAATTAATTCATAATCGGTGACCATACTTAAAAAAAGTGGAACATAGATGCTCCCCCTTTTTTGAAGTTGGTTAAAAATGAATCAAGACTGCAAATTAAAGCGAGGCGCGTAACCATTGCTTTTGCCTCTGTTTCTACCGCTTTCAGTGTGGTCAAGCCTTTATGATTCATTCTTTGAAAGAGTGAAACTCCGACTTGAAATATATCAAACGTGACGTCGCTTCCTATGTTTCAAGAAATTATTTCTTCTAAATAATTCTCCGATAGATATTTGCCTAATTTTAATATCCATTAAAATGTCATTGGCATCATAAATAAGAAAATCTACGTCAAATTATGAAATGCCTAGAAAATAATTAAATAGAGATTTATATTGTGGCTCTTGAAACCATTGAATTAAAGTTTAATATATTAGTAAAGTTAAGGCTAAATTGTAAAAAAAAACCTATGATTGTGTATGTTGTATTTCACATCACATCATCAGCCAATTAACGTCCACTGTTGGACAGAGGCCTCCCTCATAGAGAGGGGTGTTGCCATAATCCCCACGCTTGGCAGGCGGCTTGGGGATCGCAGTACGTTCACCGTGTACTATTAGGACGCTGCTGCCCATCTTTCGGTGGTTCTGGTCGCAGTTTTAGGACATACCCGGGTCCATTTAACTGTTTAAAATATTGTTGAAAATAGAAATTGATTTGTCGAATTATCACTTTTCGGTTTCTAAAGTGAGAGTAAGGTGAGCTTATTCTCAGACAAAAGATATTATTTCTGTGAACAATATCGATTGCTCTAGAATCAGCCCGTGAGTACCAAAATCGTTTGAATTGATATTTGTATCAGGTATTCAATCTTGCTACTCGATTTTACTAGGATAAGTCTTTTTATATGATTTGTTATAGTCGAAATAGTCGTCGAGATGTAATACCTATAGAGTCACAATCTCTAAACGAAAACAGTCATAAAAACGTCCGACCGTCGTGTACATATCTAAACATCAAGGGCCTTACTTAAAATCGTTACTCAAGTTGACATACGCTTAAATATGCTCCGTCTTGTTTTCGCGTGTGACGATTGCCGTCAGCGAGAAGTTGACAGTGCATTTTAAAACATAGATCAACTTGAGTAATGTTTTTAAGTAAGGCCCATAATTACATAATTCACAATGCCACATTTACTCCAATTAAGACGTTATGACGCTTGCATAGTGTTCAACGTCGCTTGTCCGCTATGTCATCGTAGCCTGGCATCGCGAGGCGTTGTAGTCTGATCGCGGTTGCATTACAACTAACCAAAAAGTCTGCGCAATGCGTAGCGTGCGCCGATTTTGGTTCAGACAGTTTTTTTGGCACGATTGTGACTCTATAGGTATTGTATCTCGATGGTTATAGTCTAGTTTTTGTAAGATAATATGCTATGTAGTAGAATTATACAATAAACTGTTTTAATAATTATTATTGAGTTTTATCTTGTCTTACCAAGGACCCATTTATCTTACCAAGAGAGGGCGCCAACCATAGATCAGAGAAACATGGTAGATATTCTTTAGTACAGTTATAGTTTTTTTTTAATGATACTGACAACGACAAGACGAACGAAGTCGCTCGCCTGATGGCTCTTCACGCTTGCCCATAACAGCTCAACGCCACTCAGAACTTTGAACTTCAACAGTTCAAAACCCTGGATGGCAATGCACTGCGCTCGTCACCCCGAGATATAAGATGTCAAATCTATGTGTGCCCTGTAATTTCGCTGGAAACATTGTCCTTCAATCTGGAAATTTTGAATATATATATGTACATAGCTTATGTCCTGCCGGGCTAGCATGCGCACTGCGACAAAATTTGTCGCCTGTTTTAATCGTGCCAAAGCGAGACAGGCGTATATGAAACCGTAGGCACCTTGTTACGTTCTCGCTCGACACAGTGACGATAAGATTTTGTCACGGTGTACATGCTAGCCATGCTAGATTAATGCATTGACTTTTCATCATCACATCACCACGCGGGTGAAACCGCGGGGCGCCACTAGTATATATATATACAAAACGAACTGCGAAACTTGGTGTGTGTGAGTGTGTATGTTAGTTACTCCTTCACGAAGAAACGGCTGGACGGTTTGGATGAAATTTAATAATTTTTTTATTGTAGAAGAGGCTTGCGCTTGGCCGCCAACTCGCCTGATGTTAAGCGGTGATGCGGCTTACGATGGATCACGCTTGCTTAGAAGAAACCGATTCACCCTTGACTTGAAGACACCCAGATTGTAACTATCGTAATATTAATAATATTCATAGCTTATGTCCTGGATTAACTCATAGGCTAATTTTTATCATAATCATCATCACCACGCGGCTGAAAACGCGGGGCGCAGCTAGTGAAATATAAGGTACGCACTTATTACGCGAACCTCAATGCAATAGGTAGAAACCTAACCTGCAGACGGTATGTAATTTAAGTACACAAAAATAACATGAAAACTGCTAAATCGCCTTTTAATTCACACAGTAATATTGCAATGATTATTTAACGAAAATCAAAACATACCTATACGACCAACTCTAAACGAATAAGTGCAGTTTGCAAAATCACGCAAACGCAAACCTTAACGCGCCGAGATACAGTTTGCGGTCGCGTGATTTTTAGGGTTCCGTAGCCCGACAAGGAACCCTTATAAATTGGGTCAGTCCGTCGTTCCGATTTTTTTTAAACTTTTTAATTTCCATAATTATTAAGATAAGTGCATAAAACTTCGCAAAATGGCAGTAATATAGATCTTAATTTTAAATGTATAAAAAGTTTATAATAAGTATTGCATTTTAGGGGTGACTCTCGTACATGTGAAATGGGGATGAAATATTTTTTTTACTGCACCTAATCGTGTGGGGTATCGTTGAAAAGGTCTTTTCAATTGAAAGTAAGCTTTCATACATCACTTTTATATAAAATCTATACTTTCAACTTTGCGAAATATGGCCCGCCAAGTGGCAAAAAGGTGGTCCCCCCCCCCCTGCATTTCTAAACTATAAGACACAGAAATTTGTAACTTACAGTAAGGACAGGTCATATTTTAAAACTTCATTCAAAATTATTTCGAACATTATCTGATGATGAATTTTTGAGTACCTACCTAACAGCGATAAAACTGTAATAAATTTAAGGCGTTCTAGTTCAAAGGTAGGTTGGTAATTGACCTTTTTTGTAAAATGATCTTAACAAAGAATGTTTATCAATCAGTTTTCTCGATGGTTAAACCATAAAAAGTATATACTATTTCGGGATGGTACATCTCTGAAATTTGGCTAAGTCCACAGACCTTCGTTCGTTCGATTTTTTCTATTACCATCAATTTCTGATCTATGACTACAAATATATGGCTTTGGTTACGGAACCCTACCATATGCGTGTCTCGACACGCTCTTAGCTAGTTATTCAAACTGCACCTAATCGGGCCCGCGTTTAGAGTTCGGCGTAAGGCCCCTGAGATAGGAGCGGTTTAGTCGAGCGAGGCTCGCCAAAGTGATGGCTGCGTTTAGAGTGCATGGATTAGTGGCTTTTGTATTCAACCACGGAAATATTGGATTGCGAAAAGTTGGATACGTAAGTCTACTTCCATAATGACGACAAGACGTATTTGACTATTAATAGCCAAATCCCAAAATTTTGCAAGCTCCCAAAAATATTAAATAAATTCGTTAAAAGAGTTTTAATTTATATGGTAAGAAATTTATGTAATACTTTTTAATTTTTTAATATCTAAAACTTCTTTAAAATAAATATATCAACACTAAGCTACACTGAAATAATTCTCGCAGTTTAAAAAGCTAAAAAAACACGTTTTAAATCGCTAATCCTGATAAACATTTTTTTTTAATTAATTTAAATTAATGCATTGTATCGGTCGGTGATAAGTGTGCAAAATTTCAATTTAATACGACGTTTTGAAGTATTTGATAATCAAGTTCAAAGATTCCGTTACATACATACATAGTAAGCTAATAAAATCGTGTTAAAAACGAATCTAGATATAAAGATAAAGATTCATATAAAGATTTTAGTCCTAAAGTTATCAGTGGCCTTAGTACGAGCACTTTCGAAAAAGTTATCGTTACGTAAACGATAGCAAAATGTATGAAAAAAACAGCGCCTCTATCGGACGTGAAAGGAAACTGATATAGCACCACTTATAGCAAATACTGTTTTATTTGCAGACATGAAATAAATATCCAATGCGCTATACTTAGTTATTAAGTACTAGGTAGGTAATCTAGATACGAATTTTCAAATATAAGTAACAAAACAAGAAAGAAGAAATTTTTTTTACATAAAAAACAAATTAATCTATCAATATAAAAACCGCCTTCATAAAAATATCAGAACTGGACCAAATTGAAATGGGACCACACGGGAAGCACCAGCTTTCCAACAAAAAATCATCAAAATCGGTTCACTCAGTCGAAAGTTCTGAGGTAACAGACAGTAAAAAAAAGCAATCGAATTGAGTACCTCCTCCTTTTTGGAAGTCGGTTAAAAATAATAATAATGAATTAAAACTACACAAAAACATTAATAAAATAACAAAAAATAACAATTCAGATAATATCATCTCCTAGGTAGGTACTGCCGGTCTATTCTGCAAGCTAACTGAACGCGCAAGTGAAGTGATAAGCTAAGTGAATGTGATTTTTTCTTGCCTATTTCTGCAGATAAATGTCAAAACATCGAATTATAAGGGTAAGGGACTACAGTCAAGGGTGATCACTCGACATTTTGACATTTCTCTATAGTAATCGACAAGAAAAATGAACGTTCACTTAGCTTATTAGGTACCTCACTTGCGCGTTCACTTAGCTTGCAGAATAGACCAGCTGATTCGCTCTACAGCAATGCAATGTAAAACTTCCTACCCACACCTTCTAGACAAGATACTTTTCTAAACAATCCAAAGTTTTATGCTAATTTAAATACAATTTGGTAATCTGTGACCTAGACTAGACATTTGTGTATTTACTTACTTATTATATAACAATGAAACAGCTAGAAGCGTCTAATAGTCCTAAGTTTTTGTTACTAAATAGATACCTGCCTAATTATTTTGTCCTTGGTAATACTAACTGCGTTGAACCGAAATAGCACCAAAAGAGGTGCTATTTCGGTTCAACGCAGTTAGTATTACCAGGCCCCTCTTTCCAACTGGGCATTCTTGGCACTTGCCTAGGACCCGACCCCGCGTTCGATAGGGGTTAATAACTTTAAGGTTAACCTTTGAAGACCAATTATCGTCAAAGAGGGTTATTCAAATTATGGACACGTTAAATGTCATATTTGAGAAGAGTTATTTTATTTAGGTGTGTTAAATAAAATGTATTAATTCAGGACCTTTCGGAGGCTTGGCTAGACTGCAGGTAGCACAATGGGGCGCAAACCCAAACTAGCAGATTCAAATTATGACAGTCGCCGAATTAGGTATTGATTGTCAAAATGTTTACATAAAATATTTAAAAGTATTACTTTACAGATTAAAACGAATATACAGATCGCGGCCACCGCGTTAAGGGTGACCGTTCGCTGTGCGCACACGCACCCCATCACCAAGAACATCAACTACATCAGCAATGACAAGCGTCAGTTGAAGGCAGACGTTAAAACTTTGAGGTAAATAAACCGGAAAGTGACAAACCGTATTTTTTATACTAATAAAATACAAGCAAATTAAGACATAGTACTTAAATTATTTAGGCTATTACAAAAAAAAAAACAGTTCATTGCCCATAGACCGATGCAAGGCATTATTCCTGCCTGTCCCCGTGCTCTGTCCCTGCGGGGGGACACCTTTGACCACGCCCATTATCATTATCATCATCAGCCTATACTAGTACCTATCTAGTCCACTGCTGGACATAGATCAACCAAATCCAAGCTGTACTCACCCCGATCTTCGACTTTTCTCTTCCAGACACTGCGAGCAGTATTACATATATTTCCCGTGAAAAGCCAATATTATACCAGTAGGTACGGCACTGTACCTTAAAGTCAGTCCTGTCCAGGTTCGACCCGCAATTTAAATAACTTGGTATCAATATAAAAAACCGAATTCATAAAATTTTCAGAACTGGACCAAATTGAAACCACACGGGAAGCACCAGCTTCCAAATAAAAAAAGAATCATCAAAATCGGTTCACCCAGTCGAAATTCCTGAGGTAACAAACATTAAAAAAAAAACAGTCGAATTGAGAACCACCTTTTTGTAAGTCGGTTAATAATCGGTTCATCCAGTCGAAAGTTCTGAGGTAACTAACAAACATTAAAAAACAGTCATATTGAGAACCTCCTCCTTTTCGGAAGTCTGTAAAAAAACTTCATTCATCATTATTATCAGCCTATCCTTTTCCCACTGCATCACTCACTGAGACACAGACTTTCTCTGATGCCAGGCCAGTGCTAAAAAATACATCCTTACCTACTACTTAAAAATACTTTTAAATTTTCTTCAACTTCAGTTTTGAATTGATTCTTATATCGATAAGCGAAAAGATAGACATCTTTTCGCAAGCATGCATATTACTTATATGAATTTATTCTGAACTTGCCTTGATAAGAGCTAGATTAATTGCAACACGTGTTGCACTCGTCAGCTGGCTGATCGCTTCAATATTCGGTAAGGTATAAACTTGGCTTCATATCACCGTAATATCTACTGTAGATAAGGTGTATCAATGAACAACGTGTATCAATCTATCAGACAGTTTTGAGGCTCATACAGGCACTTTCAAAGATGCAAATTAAAATCCCGGAAATGCAAAAGGTAGAAGATTGCTGGTAGATTTAATCACGGTGCACAAGCAGTACTTATGGCAATTTTTAATTTTATGTTCTATTCACACCAATTCAGCATTTTTTTATTTATTTTTTAAATTTAATAATAGGCTTGTGCTCGGCCGCCAGCTCGCCTGGTGCCTGGTGATGGAGCACGCTTGCCTAGAAAAAACCGATTAACAAATCCGTTTCTTCTAGTATGCATTTGTGGGAGGTGGCAGTCAAACGCAGGCTTGAAATATTAAACAAAAACTTTTTGCATTTTATACCTAATATTAGTCTGATTTCTGGGATTTTTTCTTCTATCTGCAAAAATAATACATGCTTATAAGCAGGTTATATTCTCATTGGCACTACAATGTATAGACTCGCTAGGTCTTGTGTGTGTGTTCCTGTCAGTTAATGCCGGATTTAGAGGTCTGGAGGCCTCGGGGTAACAAAGGAGTGGAGGCCCCTGGTTTACTAGTGTTTACTAGTCTGAATTTGTTTTTTTTTTCCTGAAGTCTCTATTGTGGGGACCCGTCTTTTGTTGAGGCTCCGGGGCTGTAGCCCCGGTTGCTCTCCCCCAAATACGGCCCTGCTGTCAGTTGTAGTTTTAAAATTATAAATTTTTCAAATAGTTTTTTTTCTCATTTTTTTCCTTTTTCCCCTCACCCAGGCTAGAGCAGCAAATGTCGCGGCCACTGTGCGTGATCATGAGCTGGATGGTAGCGAAGTCCCGTCACCTGGTGAAGTACGCGGGCGTGTACCTGGACCAAGGGTATGACGTCCTCACCGTCACCTGCACGCCGCTGCAGCTCATGATACCCCCCAGAGGGTCACAGGTACATACTCCTGTTACGATCATAGAATGCTATACACAACATGGGGAACTACCAAGTTTTTTCCACAATATCCCAAAAGCACGAAGAAATTTACATATTTTTAGTAGAATTGTAACGAGTGTCATCATGGTAAAACGTCATATCATCACAGGTTGGTAATAACGGAATATACCTACCTGTATGCGTGAGGCATTAGTAGGTAACTGAGCCCCGTAAAAATCGATCTTAGAATCGATTTTCTCGAGAAAATCGTATCCTTCAAATGTACGAGAGGATGAGAAATTTGGTTTATGTTTAGTCATTTTATGCAGTTCTAATTCTAGTTTCTAAGTAACGTGATTGTGTACGTGGATGATTTGAATTATTTCCGCTGATTACCACCAAATTAGCAACCACAGGTGGACACCGGAAACTTTATTAATTTTTGTCCCCATGGTCACTAGTGGTGGACAATGAGAATGATTGTTTGATTGACCGTATCTATCTCTTCTTACTTTCGCATAATTATACCTAAGTATGATACATGCTGAAGAATCAGCACAAAAGTGAACTTTAATTAACAGAAATCTTTCGTGAAATTTGCATAAGCCCCGCAAATTTTACCAAGGGCTTCTGTTCTACAATCTCGAAGTATTTTTCAGCTCGTAGCGGCAGACCTCCTAAAGTTTTTAGAGGCGAATGAGGACTACAATCCCCTGGTGGTCCACGGATTCTCCGTCGGAGCTTATGTGTGGGCTGAACTGCTTGTACACGCTTTAAAAGACTTGAAAAGGTAAGCGTTAAAGAAAGCTACCTATATACAAAGTATCTACTTATGTGGCTGTTAGGAAGAAACAGAAATAATTTAATTACGATTAAAAAAATCAGTTCAGTAGTTTGGCTATTAAATAAAAATAACTGGAAAATTTTGTTACTTTGATGACAATAAGTATTAGGTATGTCATCCGAGGAACCATATTTAATAATATTTTACTAATTTTATGAAGTAGGTTTTTTAAATTGGTAATTATTATCAGGCAAGTTTCGCTAAATATAAACATAAGAAATTAATAAATAAGACACATGTGTGTGATGTGAAATGTGAAATTGGCCCTAGAACTCCAACAGGCGCCCAGAGGTAAACTTTCTACACTATATGCGCTTTGTTCTAATACCTACTTAGTTCTTTGACAGTTTTGTGTATTCCCAGATACCAGCCCGTACTGGACCGGGTGGCAGCGCAGGTATGGGACTCCCCAGCCGACGTAGACGAACTGCCGGTCGGGCTCCCGCTCGCTCTGTTCCCTAACAACAAGCCCCTGCAGAAAGCTCTGTCTGCGTATGCAAGGTAATTCATCATCATTAGCCAGAAGAATACCACTGCTGAACATAGACCTCCCCCTTAGAACTCCACACTGAACGACAGCCTGCCATCTGCGTGCAGCATCCACTGGATGCCCGCGACTCTCACGATGTCGTTGGTCTGTACTTATATACTCTGCGTCTTCCGGTTCGTGGTCTCTTCCCCATTGGTATTCGGTTCTTCGAGTGATGTGGCCTGCAAATTGACAACTTTTAATAGATATGTCAGTGACTCTGCGAATATCCACGTTCTGGATTCTACCGCGCAAAGAAACTTCAAGCATAGCTCTCTCCGTTGCCCACTGTGTGACTGAGCTTTTCCAAAAAACCAGTAGTTAAGGACTACGTCTCAGTATCATTATGTTATCACTAGCACACACATACATGGTAAATATTTCCTTAGAATAAGTGTAGGTCAAAAAGGCTGAAAATAATGACACAGGCTATAGTAAAAAAACATAATATTGGCGGTATACTCTATATATCTTAGGCGGATTGGCTTGATGGTGATCTGACTAAAGTAGTAAAGTCGAAAATAAGTCCAACTCAACGTAACGAAAATAAGGTACAGGCCAAATTGAACAAACAAACCTGATAGCTAATTTGTCCTGTGTAGTTTTTTGAATCGTTTCAGTCACTTTCGTCTAGCAGAAAAGCAACCTTCCCTAGCTTATCATGGGCCAAAGCAAAGACAAAACTAAAATAACTTTATACCACGCAGGATACACATGAGAATGCTGCACAGCGTAGCAACTCGACACTACCTAACGGCGACACACGCGTACCACAACACGCCGTGTCACGCGCCGGCCCTCTTCCTCGTGTCCCGCACGGACCCGGTGGGAGCGGAGAAACGGAGCCGAAAGGCGCACGACATCATGACCGCGGCCGGGATGAAGGTAGGTATCTACGTCACTCGACTAGACACTTCTCTTGCTCTTAGGTCGCATTTACGACTCAGCAGGCATCCCGTCGTCAGAACCACCCTCGAGTGGGCAGCAGCATCCTCCTACTTTCATTGTGGAACGCTCTGCTATCCCCAAGCCGTCTGCCATGCGTGGGGACTATGGCAACCCCCCCCCCCCTTCCCCATGACAGACGACATTGTGAGAGTCGCGGAGAGTCGCGGGCATCCAGTGGATGCAGATGGGAGGATGTCGTTCAGTGTGGAGGTTAAAGGGGGAGGCCTATGTTCAGCAGTGGACGTCTTCTGGCTGATGATGATGAGGCAACCCGTACGTTCTTTATCTCTTTCCTAGAGTCAGAAAGATGAACGAGCATCCAAACTAGAGGAGGACACAACTTCCATCCGTTGACATTACCGCTGTCTCTTGCAGTGCAACTGGAAATGCTGGGACGAGTCTCCCCACGTCCAGCACTACAACCGACACCCGGAGGAATATCTCGCTGCGCTGTACTTTCATCTGGAGGACTGTGGTCTCCTGCAGCCCGCCAAAATGAAGGGCGAGTCATGATAGAAAGAAGACAGGAATATAGAGACATCGGCGTCAGACTTTAGTTTATTGCTGGATTGCCACTCAACTCCTTTCAGGGTTACGCATATAGACTGTACCTACAAAGCCGAAAGGAGGTCATTGTACTCTCATTATGAACAACTTTTACTATGTGACAAACCACAGAAAAGAGAAGTAAATAGAACGGAAATGTAAAGGAAACTCTGTCGCCAGGTATTGTGACAGATATGTGATTGAAAATTCGTATTTACGTTAACGCGTCGAACATCGCGTCACAGTTGCTAAGGGTTTATATGGGTGCAAGTTGTAGCCAAGTGGCTACAAGTTACAAAAATGCTTTGACAGCAGAATTAGTACAACAAAAAAATGTCTTTTCTGTGTGACAAACCATAAAATCGCGGGAGGGGGGGGGGGGATCAGCTGTTCCATACATTTTGACGAGTGTCAATGACCGTTTTCTATGGAACAACAGATTTTTTTTCTCGCGATTTCAGGGTTGGCCTAAGTTGTTCATAATGATGAGTAAAATGACTTCATTTCGACTTAGTACAGTCTTGGATGTAACGTACTGGTACAGTCTATATGCATAGATAGCCCTGTTTACCCTTATAGTGAGATAAACGAGCATAATTTTCAGCAGTTCTAATATTATTAACATATACTTATAAGTTGAAATCTGAAGGTTAGAGCATATATTTTGCCGAACAGAGAATAGGTACTTTTTTTAGGTAGGTATAGCACAGACCTCATTCAGGATAGACACCGCAAGTTCACCTACTTTGCGTGTCTGTTGCCCGTCTTAAATTTGGTCAATGCTCCAACTGGCACATCGCCGCCTAACTCAGTTTAATCCTCCTTGGAGTAATAGTGTTCCGTGGTTTAATCTCCGTCGTCTTGGCAGTAGCACGTCAGACAAAAACCCGGCCACCACAAAATACAAAAAGATAACATCACAGAAATTAAAAATAGGACAGCTTAAGCGTAAGCTAAGTAATGGGGTTCCATTCCATTGGGTACAAAACTCTAAAATTATAGATTGAGCCATGGAATGGAATTGAACTACCACTAATAATTGCTCTCGTGACTTCGTAGTAGCTACAAAAAACCGGCACACTGGGTTTTCATGTACAACTTGACGTGCAGTGTCTATTTCGATAAAAATCTGTGACGTCTGGAATTCAATTTTGCTGTTCACATGAAATCTTCACCTTCTGATTATTCACTTGCGTCATACCAAAGGGTAAAACAAGGGTAGGAACATAATTAAAATGAATAAGAAAAAATCTAAATAATTTCCCACAATGACGGTAGGTAGTACTTACGCTCTCTCATTACGTTTTATGACATCAGAGATACGATATAAATCAGCATTAGGTAATGCCTAGTTAATACAAGCTATTTCAACAAAAATAATTATCAAAAAACCGACTTCATACAATGTCAGAACTGGACCAAATTGAAATGGGTCCAGGGGCCTTACCCCTAGCTCGAAAAGTTGACCCGCATAGGTTTTATTTGTCTACTTGTTTGATAGCCTATAACAGCTGCGGCTATCAAACAACTACCGCTTATCATAGTTGATGGTACCGTTTAGACAAATAACACCTATGCGGGTCAACTTTTCGAGCTAGGGGTAAGGTCCCTGTTCTGACTGAAATCAAATAAAAAAAAGAATCGTCAAAATCGGTTCACCGAGTCGAAAGTTATGAGGTAACAAAAAAAAACAGTCGAATTTATAACTTCCTCCTTTTTGGAAATCGGTAATAAAAAAAATACGAAACTCTAAAATTTAAGTTCTACGATAACTCTACGAGGAAATTAGGAAGGGAATTCCAAACACAAATCAAACGCTATAAGCGTATTTCAGAACTATATTGGCTGATTGAAACAATTGCTTCGGTATACATAATAACATTTAATTATATTTTTCACTAAGCCTAATAATTTAAGCCACTCAAAACAATAGGCTTGTGTCCTAATTTTTATTTAAAGTCTCATAAAAAAGCTTTCATAAATACGAGGTCATTAATAAAAACAAAATAAATTATAAGTATTTTAATTTCATGCTATATAAAGAGCGCACTATAGCACGTGATGACGTCAAGCCGTGCGCGCGCCATACAAAAAATGCTATGCTAGTTACAATCTGGGTATCTTCAAATCACGAGTGAATCACTTAACATCAGGCGAGTTGGCGGTCAAACTCAAGCCTATAACAGAATTAAAAAAAGGGCCTTCGCGCTTTGCGAGAAAGGGACAGATCATACGCTCTCTATCCCCACCAAAAACTTTACACGGTTTTATCTCAGAGATTTATCAGCCAATTTAATTTATTTTTTCAGTATGTGTAATGTATTTAATTATATCCTTCGCTAAGCTTATTATTTGTAATGAATGAACATTAGGACACAGGCCTATTGTCCTGTAGCCTATTTAAAATAATTAAGCATTTGTTTTATGAAACTTCTTATTCCTTCTCGATTTCTCTGCTTTATCCTTATTAACCTTCTGTTTTGGCTGCTTTACTCTCTCTTTAGCTGCTCTCTTGAGTCTCAAAGCTCGTTTACTATTCTTCTTATCTCGCTTGACAGTTTCCTTATGAAGCTGCGCTTGCGCCCTTAGTTTGTGGTTATTCCTCATTTTATGCAAGGCCCCTTCTTTAGCTGTCAACCCTGTATATTCCCTTTCTTCGTCATTCTGCCTTTTAACAAACTTTCCTACTTCGTTTGACCGATCATTCTTGTTGAATCTCCCTGTATTCTTGTTGGCGTCTCTGTTAAATCGCCCGGTATTCTTGTTGGCGTCCTTGTTGAACCTTCCGTTATTCTCGTTGGCGCCTCTGTTGAATCGCCCGGTATTCTTGTTGACGTCTTTGTTGAAACGTCCTCTCTTGACGTAGCTTTCGTCTGGAGGCTGCTGGGACTTTCGCTTTCGGTTTTGGTAGCTCGCATTTCCTGAATTTTCTGCGTTGTATTCTGGATTTTGTTGGTTTGCGGGGGAGTTGTTGGCGAGGGGGTTGTTTGCGATGGATTTTTCTAAACGTTTCTTGCGGGCGTTCAGAGCAGTCCTGTCTTCTATCGAGAAGGAGACGATTGGCCTCTGAAACATATTAGATGCCATTTAATCACAAACTAAAAACCCTGAATTAATACTAATGCCTTCAGATCAAATAAAAAATACAGATGGATTACGGTGTACTGCCAAAGTGAAGTCAAAATCGCTTCCAAAGCTACTTGAATTCCCAGTATAAATACACGACTCACGCACACATATGCATTCAAAACTACGTGAATTTCATACTGAAAACATCAAACTACTACGCACACATGTTTCAAAACGTGGCTTCACTTTTCGTGTTCGCCGTTAACCATCTGGCTATTTTTATTTGATCTGAGACTAATACCATGATATTTCAACAATTTACATTGTATCGGCTACTGAATTTAATTCAGTTTTTTTAATCTAAATAATATTTACGGTATTTTTAACACGCTTTTATTAACTGAGTATGTATCTATGTAATGGAATGTTTGAACGTGATTTTCACCCCTTTCAAAATGTCGGATTGATTTGAAACTTTGCACACTTATCAAGTACCGATGACAATGCAATAATTTAAATAGTTTGTCCCATTATCTTTACCAGGATTTTCAGGGTTTTAGCGATTTTAAAGCGTTTTTTTTGTTTGTTTTTAAACTACGAGAATTATTATGCCATTTCTCTAGTTTTGTACACCTACTAACTATAGCTATAACATGACACAAAGTGACCTAAATTATTAAAACACCTATTTTGCATATGTTTTTAAATTTGTGTATGATTTACTCGTGTTTTGTGCAAAAAAAAAAACTTAATCCATAGTGTTACGCATATACCTTGTACTAAGCCGAAAGGAGGTCATTGTACTCATAATTCTGAACAACTTCTACTATGGGACCAACCATGAAATCGCGAAAAAAAACAGGCGTACCATTGAAAACGGTCATTGTCACTCGGCAAAATGTATGGAACAGCTGATTTTTTTCGCGATGTCAGGGTTGGTCCCATAGTAAAAATAGTTCATAATTATACCTTCACATACACACAAAAACACTACACACTCACCACACACAGCCACACAAACAAACAAACATAAAGATCACACTTATTCATATATACATGAACTGCACAGAATATTGCAGGCAATTTTCATTTATTAGTGCAAATATTATTTTATAATTTTCTTTCCTTTGGCTACTTATTGGCATGGTAATAAAAATTCTAAATTGTTGTTATTACTAATTTTAAAATGCTTTATTTCTGTTTTGTAATAATTAGTTGATAAATTAATGGGAGAAGCCATTGGCTCCCGTCACACAGTCTCTGACTAGTTCGGGAGCCTCTGGGATCATTACTATAACCTACCATAAATTATACCCGAATAAATGATTTGAATTTTTGAATATATACTATGGACCCCTTCGGCTTAGTACTCCCATTCCGCATGACCCGCATACCTTGGTATTTTTTTTTTTTTTTACCAGAATATCTTGTTCTTAGACTTGTTTAAATCTAAGTTTTTTTTATGATACTGAGTGACGAAACGAGCGAAGTCGTTCGCCTGATGGCTCTTCACGCTTGCCCATAACAGCTCAACGCCACTCAGAATTTTGAACTTCAACAGTTCAAAACCCTGGATGGCAATGCACTGCGCTCGTCACCCCGAGATATAAGATGTCAAATCTCTGTGTGCCCTGTAATTTCGCTGGAAACATTGCCCTACATGCCAGTTGCCAGTTGGTGTTTACTTACATTGTTTTTGTCAAAGATGTCCGGATTATTATTGAGTTTCCGTAGACACGCCAGCGCATCTTCGTGTCTCGTGAAAGTGACGAACCCGTAGCCTTTCGACCTATTCGTAAACAATATTATAAAAAAATGCGAACACAGACCTACGACTTTGGGCAGTCTCTCTCTCGCTTTAACGCGTACAATTTTTTTCGAATTTTCTATTGATTTAGTAATCTGTAATACGCTTGCATTTAACCACCAATTCGCCTGATGTTAAGCCATGATGCGGTCTACGATGGAATACGCTTGCCTAGAAGAAACCGATTCAATAACTTTTAAACTGAAAACTTCTTTAAGCACTTTTGGGGTGAACAAAAATCATGAAACTCGCGTCATCGTCACGCTGTATAGTGTATTTTAAAACAGCGCCACCTCTTGTAGAATATGTGAATTACTACTTAAGTTTTAACTTCTGACGTGCAGTGCTATAACTGATGTTTTTTTTAAATGCCATAGGTGGCAAACAAGCAGACGGGCCGCCTGATAGTAAACGATCACCGTCGCCTATGGATACCTGCTTACCAGGGGCATCACAAATACATTGCCGACCCTTAAAGACTCTATTAACAGCCCTTTTGAAGAACCCCATATTATAGCTACTCGGAAATGCCGCAGGGTGGGAGCTCGTGATTTGAAGACACCCAGATTGTATTAGCAATTATGCTTTTAATAGCAATTTATGTCTGTTAATAGCAATAAATACTCACGTGTGTTTCCCATTAGCCCCCGTAGGCGCCCTCAAGTCTCTCATGACCCTGGCTTCAGTAACCACTGCGTTCCGTCCACTGGCGTCCATAGATATCTTTCTTAGCTTTCCATCGTCACACCAGTGCGGTAAGTTGGAGACGACCAGACGGTACCAGGACACGAAGCGGTTTAGATTCTTGAGCATTTGCGTCTTGCTTCGTTCTAGGGCTAGGCGCTTCGACATGTCGGAAGCTGAGACTCCCTCGGCAGCTTTGGTGCCGGCCACGATCACTGGAAATAATTTTAATACTATTTTATCTGCTGTATTAAAACAACAAAAAAGCCTTTTTTCGCTCTTTTTAAACCGACTTCCAAAAAGGAGGAGGTTATCAATTAGACTGGTTTTTTTAAAATGTTTGTTACCTGAGAACTTTTGATTGGGTGAACCGATTTTGATGATTCTTTATGTATTTGAAAGCTGGTGATTCCCCGTTTGGTCCAGTTCTGATGAAGTCGGTTTTTCTATGTTGATAATTAAAGCAATTTTGGTCATTCTACTTTAGTTTGTTTACTTCCATGGTTAGGTTAATACTATAATAAAACCGGCCATGTGCGAGTCAGACTCGCGCACGAAGGGTTCCGTACCATTATTTATAAAAAAACAGCAAAAAAGCACGTTTATTGTATGGAAGCCCCCTTAAATATTTATTTTATTCTATTTTTTAGTATTTTTTGTTAAAAATAAATATTAAAATAAAATTAATAAATAAATAAATATTAATTTTATTTTAAATGAATAATTTATTTTTAAATTGGATATATAACTAAATATTCTGTGAATATTTCAAGCGTCTACCTCTTGCCGTTATCAATATCGAGCGAAAACGAGCAAAAAAGATCACGTTTGTTGTATGGAAGCCCCCTTAAATATTTATTTTATTAGATTTTTTAGTATTTTTTGTTATAGCGGCAACGGAAATACATCATCTGTGAAAATTTCAACTGTCTGTCACGGTTCATGAAATACAGCCTGGTGACAGACGGACGGACAGCGGGGCTTTAGTAATAGGGTCCCGTTTTACCCTTTGGGTACGGAACCCTAAAAATAGTGTCATAATAAAATAGTATGTTTTATCTAGGAAACCATTTCGCTCGATAGAAAAATATATATGAAAATAACACTGATTTGCGTTTTTCTCCCAGTTTTTTTGGATTCATTAAAATACCTATTTACTAAATCGATACGATATCTTAATAAACAGATTTCATAATCATGGAGGGGTCCGTAGAGGTACACTTTACATTTCAGCTATTCGTTTCGAAAAATTAGAAATACCTCGAAAATAGAAGCAGCGCCATGGTTTTGCGCCACTAAATGGAACTTCAATAAATAAATATCTGGGACATTATTGCACACATGGTCATCTGACCCCAAACTAAGCAAAGCTTGTGATATGGCTGCCAGAGACTGATATACATACATATATATTTTTAAATACATACATAAATAGATATTAACACCCAGACATAGAACAAACACTAATGTTCATCACACAAATGTTTGTCCTAGGTGGGAATCGAACCCACGCCCCCAATCGCAGAAGGCAGGTCCACTACCAACTGAGCTAACGGGGCTGTCAAAACAATAAAACACTGTTTTAAACTATCACGGTTATATCGGGAGCTCCTTTCACAACCTTACCACGGTAAATATTTCGTAAATAATCATTCAATACAATATATTAACCTTAACCTTTCCTTAGTTTCCATAATTATCATTTAAACAAATTAAACTGTTGAGTGCCACAAGGGCCAACATAGTCTTCATTAAGGCTAGTTTAGCCAGTTTTATCATCTCACCTCCCTCTTTAACCAAGTATAGGTTTCTTTTGTCCTTGGCTTCCTTCTTTTTATCCTTCTGAAGGTTTTCCCTCTTTAGTGCCGGTTTGACCAACATCGCTTGTCCTTCCAGCTTGAGCTGGTCTGCAGGCAGAGATAGGAACTTGTCGGCGTCTTCTTTGTTCTGTGGACGAGTTGGTTAACAATAATTTTATAGAAAAATCATAGTCTTTTTCAGATTTTTTATTGTTAAGTACTTTGTTTGGCTTTCACGCATGTTTGCGCATTTAAAACTTGTTTTAGAATTGAGTTGTAAATGTAATCCCTGCATCAAGCGCTTGCAATCCAAGTAGCCAAGTAGGCAAACAATCAACAATTTAGGAAACCAACTTCACATAATTTTTCGATATTTAAATAACCGACTTCATAAAAATTTCAGAACTGGACCAAATTGAAATGGGACCAAATGGGAAGCACTACCTTTCAAATAAAAAAAGAATCATCAAAATCGGTTCACCCAGTCTAAAGTTCTGAAGTAACAAAGATTTTAAAAAAAAACTGACAAATTAAGAACCTCCTCTTTTTTTTGGAAGTCGGTTAAAAATTAGTAAAATATGCAATTTCGGTTCCTCAGATGACATAATATTGTCATAAAAGTAACAAAAGTTTCCAGTTATTTTGATTTAAAAGCCAAACTACTGAACCTTATTTGATGAAATTTGTATGGGACCAATCTGAAATTATATACTTTCAATTAAAAAAAATACAACCCGTTTGAGAACCCCCTGCTTTTTTGAAGGCGAGTAATAGGTTTATTATCATCTGCCCCGATTTTCATGCCGCCTAAAAATGACGGGGAAATGTGTTTTTTTATAAAGTATAGTAGTTAGTCGTTAAAATAGTTTTTTTTATAGGACTACGGTAACGTTTGACTGCGATCTCACCTGATGGAAAGCAATGATGCAGTGGAAGAGGAAGCGTAATATGTTTGCCTAGTACTGACCTATTAACCCTAAATTTGACCACTCCTAGATTGTAATTCTGCAGAAACACACGAAAGCAAAGAGTACCATTGTTTGCCGTAGTAATTAAGATAGAAGCAAAATGCTTGGTGCAAATGAAACCATGACACCTGTCGATATCAAATGAGCTATCATAATGTGTCTCAAACATAATAGCTATCAGCGAAACTACAGGGCACACAGATATTTGACATCTTATATCTCGGGGTGACGAGCGCAGTGCATTTCCATCTAGGGTTTTGAACTGTTGAAGTTCAAAATTCTGAGTGGCGTTGAGCTGTTATGGGCAAGCGTGAAGAGCCATCAGGCGAGCGACTACGCTCGTCTCGTCACTAAGTATCATAAAAAAAAAAAACTTGTTTAATATCCTTACCTCAAACTTCACAAATCCGGACCCCTTAGAATGCTCCGTCATCCTATCCATGCAAATAAGCGCATATTTCACTGGGCCGGTGCTCTCTGCAAACTCCCTCAGCTGGTCGTTGTCCACACTGAACGGTATGTTTGTCACGAACACTGTGCAGCCGTCTTCTGCGTCATTCAGTTGTATTCTGTAGAGATGACATTACAATGATAATACAGTGCCCATTGTCGGAAAATGATTTTTAAATCCGATTCCACTAAAAAACGTTTTAAAGTGGAACTAAAGCCTCTACAAAGTATCATCAACATTTCAGCCATAGGACGTCCACTGCAGGACAGAGGCCTCCCCATCGTTCTCCAACAGGCCAGTTAGCCATCTTTTGGTTGGACAGCCTACGCTGCATCTACCGGTCCATGGTCTTCGAAAACCTTTCGGTCTGTTCTGCATGTTTCATTTGCCCTGCCCACTGCCAATACAAAGTATAGCCTGATTGAATTAATTATCTCATCACCTTTTTCTCTCTTGAGGGTCAGCATGACTCTCTTGCTCCTCCATATCCTCATCTTCATCATCAGATTCCTCCTCGCTGCCCCCATCATCCTTTTCATCGTCACTATCTTTTTCCTCTTCGTCACTTTCATCATCACTTTCTGACTTTTCATCACCACTTTCAGAGTCACTGCCTTCTTTCTCAGATCCATCTTCTGATTCACCTGAAAAAAATACATCAATTTTTATGTTTAATGCCATCCAGTTTTGTATTGGTGGAATTTGATGAAGAGCTAATTACTTTCGTTTGTGGTGCATTGCTATCCAACGCGAGTGTTTTGGGCACCTTTGCACCGGAAACAGGGTTGGGTTATTTGATTAGGTAGGTGATTTATAATTTGATCAATAATTTGACATGTACAATTTAATGTAATAAACTATTAGTCCCTTGTTGTTCGCTCGAATTGTATTTGAATCAATTACTTGCCTACAAAATTTCATAAAGATCAGATCAAAGATTGATCAAAAGATGAAAGTTATTGGGTGAGTTCACATTTTTGTCTTTACTCTAGTGTAAAATCAGTAATACGTACAAGCATAAAACTTGGTATAATTATTTTACACACTTTAAAGTAAAACAACAAATAATAAAAACCGGCTATGCGCGATTTGTTTTTATCGTTGCGCTCCCCCCGCTATTTGTTCACAATGGGATGAATAGCAAAATACATCGTCGCTCTATCTTGGCGGGGGCTGAGGAAGCGTTTTGTTACCTACGCGACTTGGATAAGCCCTCGTTAATTGCTTGCTAGACAGAGAGCGCACTATGACACGTTATGACGACATACGTGCGCGCGCCATACAAATGCTATACTAACACAGGCTTTGTGGGAGAGATAGAGCATCCGCTCTCTATTCCCACCAAAACCTGTAATGTTTATATCTCAGAAAATTTTCAGTAAATTTAAATTACTTTCTCAGTATGTGTATTGTATTTAATTATATACTTTGCCGACTGACCGAATGACTTCTGACATACTTCTGCCAAGGATTTAATTATGCTGCGTGCTAGTTAGAGCATTAATCCAACTTAAGACGGGCCAATGACACGCAAACTAGTAGGTGAACCCGCGCTCCCTGCTATCCTGCAAGGCTAGCATGCGCGCCGCGACAAAATATATCGTGAAAATATTTCTTTATCATGGCAAAGCAAGACAGGCGTAAACAAAAACGTAGCCTTGTCACGTTCTCGCTCGACAATAAGTGACGACAAGATTTTGTCGCGACGCACATGCTAGGCTGGCTGATAAAGGTCTGTAGCACTCACAGCTAGTATTTTTTGTAAGACTTCTATAAAATAAATAAATATTCGGGACATTTTTGTATGCAAGGTTTCTGATCCCAAACTAAACAAAACTTGTACTATGGCTGCCAGAGACTGATAAATAAGTTTTTTTTTTATACAACCGAAATGTAGAACAAACACAAATGTTCATCACATGAATGTTTGTCCTAGGTAGGAATCGATCCTACGCCTCCAAGCACAGAAGACAGGTTCACTACCGACTGGACCACCGGGGCAATCAAAGCAAGCTTACGTACTTTTAATTTCATCTTTGAGCGCATCATTGGTGATGTTCATTGGTGTATCATCATCGTCGCTGTCAGAGTCCTCCTTCTTTATAATGTCCTGCATTTCTGTCTGTTGGTTTACTATGTGCTGCATGTACTTGTTCTTTGCTACTGCCCAGTCCACAGATATCGGACGTCCTGGAAGAACAAAAACTTATTTTTTTACAACATTTTTATTCAGCCACCCCATTTACGAAATATTATCCGCCAAGATACTTTTATCATGCTTAAAAGAAACTTGCCTTACAGAAGTTTCCTAGAGAGGTAACAATTATAATTGTTACCTCACAAACATGTTATAATTTGTTGTGTTAAATTATAACATGTTATAATTTGTTGTGTTAAATTATAACATGTTATAATTGGTTGTGTTAAATTATAACATGTTTGCGTTTTGCCACCTCGCCTGACATTTTATGATGATGCAGTGTACGATGTGCTTGCCTAGAAGAAACTAGCCATTTGAAAACACCTATATTGTATCTATCAGGAACATCCACTCAGGCAGCGCATTCCGCAGTCTAGAAGTTCACAACATAAAAGTGGGATCATAGAGCTTGGTTCAGGTTCTCAGAATGTCAACCATGAAGGTTGCCTTTTCGTGCCCGCTCTGGCTGTCTGATATGAAAATGGACACCGAGGGATCTGATCTGTATGACCTACATAGACATTCGATAATTTTATTTGAATGCAAATTATGTAGACTGTAACTGAAATAGGAAATGACTATGTTACCTAAAATAGGACCGTGGCTGACCGATAGCATGAGCGCTTTACAATCTGACCGGTATGTCCACGAACCTCAAAAAGTTTAAAGACCTATATGACATTCATTAAAATGCACTGGACCAGCATTGTGGATTAGAGCCCATTCTCTCTCTGAGACAAGGTCTGAGTCCAGTAGGAAAGCAAAGGAAAGCAGTAGGAAAATAATAGGCTGTTATGACGATGATGATGTTACCTAAGAAAGGTTTCATGTTTGTGTTCAACAAGGCTTTCTTCGCCATCGGCACATTCTTGAAATGCACAAATGCACACCCCACCAATTTCCCGTCCGGTTTCTTGAGCAGCTTCACTTCTAATATGTCTCCGTAAGATTTAAAGTGCTCCTGTAGAGATTCCTCAGTGGCTTTGAAAGAGACATTACGGATTATGAGACGGCCGTTGCGGTTAATGCGAGCCTTCTTCTCTTGTTTCGTCTCATTTTCACCTGAAATAAAATAGAATTTGAGTTAACGATTGTGCAATAACATTCATATTTTTCTTATTCTAAAATTAGTGATAATGTAATTTTTTTTTCTTACATTAGGTCACCAGATGTTAGGTCATTTTCTCACTTTTAGGGTGCTTTTCCACCAGAGATGTGCGAGGTAGCTAAGCGGTGTGTGAGGAAAAATTCAACCAATAGAAGGAGAGGCGAAACGGAATCTTCATCAATGTATTTGCAAAAGTTGAAATTTTGATATTTTTTTACAGGAAAAGATAAAGTTTTTCATAAAATAATCAACCAAAAATTTTTTTGATTTTATTTTTTCACAGGCTGTAAACTAAAAGAGTATAATAACCTAACAGGATGGTATTCTAAGTATAATCTAGGATAAAAATAATTTAAAAAATTAAAATAATCCTAAGCATTCTTACTTTTGACAGAAGGCTGATTATCTTCTGAAGATGCACTTTCTGTCGTCTTCTTGACATTATCACCTTGTATCTGTTCCGCATACTTGTTCTTTGGGATAGCCCATGTCACATTTATGGGTCTGTCTGTAATTCAAAGATTATTAGTTATTAAAGGGAACGTTTGTGTCTCAAAATTCATTTAGACAGAGGTAAAAAAATATATAATTTCTATGAACAAGACATTTGTTTTTTGTCTTCTCTATCTGTATTTTTTTTTGTGATTTTAAGAATGCCTTAGTAAAAGTTTTCATGATAAGAGACCGGATTATATGCATTTGCATGTTGCATATATATGCATTTACATAGTTTGCCCCTTTTCACCGGTTATCGCATATTTAAACTAAACACTAGTGATGGGCATATCATCATCGGGCATCCAGTGGATGCAAATGGCAGGCTGTCATTTAGTATGAAGTTCTAAGAGGGAGGCCTGTGTTCAGCTGTGGACGTCTTCTGTGGCTGATGATGATGATGAACCTTCTTGTAACCTGCAAGCTTTACTAACTAGTCACAGTTTAACAGAACATACTTTTTTTATGCCATAAATGGCAAACAAGCAGACGGGCTGCCTGATGGTAAGCAATCACCGTCACCTATGGATACCTGCAACACCACGGGCATCACAGATACGTTGCCGACCCTTAAAGACTCTGTTAACAGCCCTTTTGAAGAACCCCATATTATAGCTACTTGGAAATGCCGCAGGAAGTCAGGAGCCTCCTAGGCTCATTCCACAAATTGCAGGTGTGAGGCAAAAGGAACCCATGAAATGTACAGTGTGCGATTTCCACCGATCTATGATATGTGGATGAACTTTCAGGCGGTAGCGGCTGGTGCGATGAAAAAACCTTGATGCCGGCATCAGATCGAACAGTTCCTCAGAACATTCCCCGTTTTAAACTTACCATTAGTTTATTATAACCAAGTACAAAAAGCAGGCTTTACAATACAATTAGCTTGTATTGTTACAATTTTCAATTAAATTACTTAACTTCAGGACAGTTATTACGCTAATCTAATTACAGAGAAGACACTGCCCTCCGTATGGATGTGTTGGTCCAGCGCAGACAGATACTATCTGGTGTGGCCTACTCAGTTGTCCCATAGCCACACTCGAGTTTCTGCACCTGTAGTACTTGTAATTATCACACTAATATTGTAAATGAGTGTGCTGTGTATGTTTGTCTGCACTCAACTTTATAACAGCTGTATGAATTTGAATGAAACTTAGTATGGAAGTAGCTTATCCCGGAAATATTCATGGGTCCTGAGATAGCGGGTAAAACCACGGAGCGCTGCTAGTCTGTTTAGTGTTTATGAAATTGGTTAATTACTTACTAAGAAAAGGTTTTTTGTTTGTAGCCGCCAGAGCTTTGTTAGCCATAGGAACCTGAGTGAAATGAACAAATCCGCACCCAACCAGCTTCCCATCTGGTTTCTTCAGCAATTTTACCTCTTCAACTGTACCGTACTTGGAGAAATGCTCTCTCAAGGCATCTTCGGTGGCTTTGAACGATATGTTTCTAACCATCAACCTGGCATTTTTATTTACACCATCTTTGAACTTTGTGTTTTCCTCTAGGGTATTCTTAGAGCTTTCTAATTGAGTCATATTGCTAGTTGCAGAGAGTTTTGGTCAAGAAATAAGAAAAAGAAATTCAATATACACATTCACGTGGGTTCACCGAAAAGTAACCTCAATCATCAGCAGCAAGATAGTATTGGTTAGTACTCAGCTGAAGTAGTATTTAATTATAACGGTTTTCTAAGATTAAAACTACAATAAAATCGCAATTTTCACAATATTTTCAGCAAATATTCTTTGCAAATTTACATGTTTTTGAGAAAAAATATAAATAATATTTTCATTTTTTGTCTTGACATTGACAATCTTGACATGACATGATAAATACGCCGTCAGCGTCACTGTCACACTAGTTTTAGTTGATTGTGTCACAAAAAAACTAGCAGATTATTAGCGCCAAAGTGAACGGTATGGTGCTGGTGACTTCATGGTTTATGTGTATTTATGCCTTAGGATTCATCATATGACCCCGCAACTTTCATTTTTGACTTATTTATATATTTATTTTACGATAAATACAAAAACTACTTAAATACTTGAAAATGCATAAGACTTGCAACGCCAAATATTCAGGAGAAAATAAACAGATATAAAATTGAATGAACAAGAGAAAATCTATAAATGTGCTATTTCAGATTAAAAATAAAGTTTTCATTCAAACATAGAAAACCGGAGCTTACCGATATTTTTCGAATTTACTTGTTGTGGTCTTTCAGAGACAAAAATTGCATAATGTCAATGTCAAAATCAGCTGTTGGCTGTTTTTTTTTTCGATAGAAAAATAACTATGACTTGTCGAAGAGGTTAAGATATTGTTTTGTAGTGAAATTTATTTTAAAATATACCTCAATATGCATTCGCGATCTCTATTTAGAATGTGTAATAAAGTGATTTTGAACCAAACTTTCACCAGAGCATATGGATATAAAGTTATTAAGCGACCCGACCCAAAATCTCTGAAAATGCCTACACCTGGTTCCGCGCCCAGTCTGATGGAAATTATGAAGGAGAAAATACGACTTAACGGACCTATAACAGTCGCCGAATATATGCACATTGTTATTACGAACCCAACAGAAGGATATTACATGAAAAAAGATGTTATAGGCGAAGCCGGAGACTTTGTAACTTCACCTGAAATCAGTCAGCTATTCGGTGAAATTCTGGGGATTTGGTTTTACGTTGAGAGCCAGAAAATGGGAGCTGGAAAGCCTTTGCAGATCGTGGAGCTCGGACCAGGGAAAGGCACATTATTAATGGATATTCTAAGGGTAAATCCAACACTATATTATTTCACTAGTCAATTCGCTATCGGATGATTATTAACGGCTACTTAGAACAGCTAAAACCTGAATCGGAACATATTTTTTTTTTTAGTATACCGGGTTACGCAGAAATAATGTATTAAGTTGAAAGTTATACTTATCATTATGAACAACTTTAAAAAGGGACCAATAGATAGATGGATAGAAAATCTTTATTGTGTAGACCAGAAATAAAGGCTACAAACAGATTAAACGCTTATGAGCTAGTGCCACAAGTGGCGACCTTGTCGCTAAAAGGGATCTCTTCCAGGCAACCATTGGATGGAAAGAATTTATGTACTTAATTAGGTAGGCAGAGAGAAAAATGAAGTAATTTTTTTTACAATGGACTAAGGCATGCTTTTCCTACCACAATCTCATCTGATGGGAAGCAATGGTGTGGTCAAAGATGTAGCATGCATGCCTTGTTTTTCGCTTTAGCTTATTATTGCTTGTTTGTTTGCTTGCTTGTTAAGTAAAATCAAAATAATTTATTGTCTGTCTGTGTGTAAAATAGATAATGTTAAAAGTCCATTAATTAAAGTATCAAAACTTTTGGTTACTGAAGTTACAATTACATTTGTTTACACTTCTATAAAAATACAAGGCCAAGGGCGTGTCGAGACACGTATATGGTAGGGTTCCGTAACCAAAGCCATATAATTGTAGTCATAGTTCAGAAACTGATAATACAAATACAAATATTTTATTAATCTATATATATATAAAAGAAAGTCGTGTTAGTTACACTATTTATAACTCGAGAAAGGCTGAACCGATTTGGCTGAAAATTGGTGGGGAGGTTAGGTTAGGTAGCTTAGAACCAGGAGACGGACATAGGATACTCTAAAAACGGCTGGACGATTTTGATGAAATTTTGTGTTCCTGGAGCGGGTCATAGTAGCGAGGCCGAAGGCCGAGCTTACACCCGTGCGAAGCCGGGGCGGTCGACTAGTAACTCCATAGTTACAAGTCAAACTACTCCAGTACACTCTTCTACAAAATTGTATATAAAATTATATCTTAATAATATTATTATGTATAGGTCTAGGTACTTTAAATTAAATAATAATCTATTCAATTAAACAAATAAAAATGATCATGAACAAATAAATGTCATTACAATAATCGATCGTATCGATAGTTATGAAAAAATTCGTACTAACGAAGCTCTTTGGACTTGGCCAAATTTCAGAGATGTACCATCCCGACATAGCATATATACTTTTTAGAGAAACATTATTTGTTAAGACCATTTTACAAAAAGGTCAATGACCTTTGAGCTAGAACGCCTTGTATTTATTACAGTTTTATCACTGTTACTCAAAAAGTCATGATTAGATAATATTCGAAATAATTTTGAATGAAGGTTTTAAATATGACCTATCTGTATTAAAAGATTCAAGTTTCTATGTCTTATAGTTTAGAAATGCAGGGGGGGGACCAACTTTTTGCCACTTTGGTGGGCCATATTTCGCAAAATATAGACTTTATAAAAAAGTGATGTATCAAACCTTACCTTCATTTTAAAAGACCTTTTCAACGATACCCCACACGAGCAGGTGGAGTGAAAAAAATATTTTCATCACCATTTCACATGTACCAGAGCCACCCCTAAAATCCAATATTATATTTTTTTTATACTTTTATAATTAAGATCTATATTACAACTGTCATTATGCAAAGTTTCATGCACTTATCTTAATAATTATAGAAGTTCGAAGGTTCTAAAAAATTCGGACGGACGGACAGAACGAATTTATAAGGGTTTCTTGTCGGGGTACAGAACCCTAAAAAGTAGGCTTGCTTTATTTATATTACACGGGAATTACTCACGTAAGATTAGGCCGGTTACTCCGACTATAGTTTCAATCGCATTCGGCGATCTTTATCAAGGTGAATGCACGCGCGCGATATAAATAAAATGTGTGAAAACCACGTCAGTTTCTATAATAAGGCTTGCTTTACCTTGTTTTATAGTTAACTTGTTGAAAAATTGCCTCATCATCATCATATTCTTGCAGGTTCTCCACCGTCTCGGCCTGAAGAGCAGCGAAATTAGTCTGCACTTGGTGGAAATATCAGAGACGATGCAGAGTGTTCAGGCCAACCGGCTGTGCATCTCACACCATGCGGTAGACCTGGCCAAGGCACATAATTTAGAAGTGAGATCTTATTTTAAATTTAATTGTGTAGTTCTACACAGAATGGTTGATAATCTGGTTGTCAGCCAGTGTTCGGCTGCCAAAAGTTAATTGCTTGGTTGACATTAGAAACAAGTTCACCATGTGTTCATGTTCAACAGTAAAATCGCCAAAAAAATGCTGTGATGAATTTGTGTTTTTTTTTTGTCACGAATTTCTATTTTAGTAGTGATGCATACGCTTCGAAAAATTATACATAGAAGTCACAACGCGTCGAAAATTATACTCAATAAACGTCCGCAGTTTCATATATAAACATAGCTGTATACAATTTATATCGATACAAAACTATTTTACCAAAACCATCCATATATACATTTACGGCTCAGTTCTCTAATGTATGTTCGATTTGCACAACATCGTCAAAACTCGTGAACCCTCGTTGAGCAAGCGAGACGGCGATTATGCCTGAATAGCAAGTGGGAAGTACTCTCCCGAGACAAAGAGACATTTTTCTCTTTGTCTCCCGTTGGTCAGACGGTGGTTGGTCAACCAAGTTGACATATCTGTTACGGCAGCAAAAAAAATGTTAGGTCTATGGTTACGGCTCTTACGGTGTGTTACGGCTTGTGCAGCTATCGCGTGACTGTGGATTCATTCTGGCTGCGCGAGTCCAGCCAGATTGAGTATTGCCGCGATTAGCGCGTCATTGTAAACATCTTTTTTATTGTTGATCGAAGTCCATACCTACGGATAAATTTAAAAACATGATTTGGCTACCTCAATAAAATGAGTTATTTTTTCCTTGATCGATACATTTATCTTAATTGTTTCACCTGAAACTATATAGGACAAAAACTACTCAAATCACAACTTATGGTTGTGTTGTAAAAACTGGCGACCTTATCTATAACAACAATCTCTTTCAGGCAGCCTTCAAAACTTGTGTGTGTAAATAGTTCTGTTGTTGTAGCTTTGGTTTTTTTTTGTATTTCCAAAGAATCTAGAATCATGTTTATTTTGCGTGAGGTCATTTCGCGAAAATCGCGAAAGCGTGAGATCGCAGGTTTAAATTCCAGGATCTTACCAAAGCGTACAAAGTATTGACTGCCTCGGTGGCTCAGTTGGTAGTGAACCTGCCTTCTGTGCTTGGGAGTGTGGGTTCGATTCCCACCTAGGACAAACATTTGTGTGATGAACATTTGTGTTTGTTCAATGTCTGGGTGTTAATATCTATTTAAGTATGTATTTAAAAATATATATGTACGTATATCAGTGTCTGGCCATATTATAAGCTTTGCTTATAGCCATATTACAAGCTTTGCTTAGTTTGGGGTCAGATGACCATGTGTGCAATAATGTCCCAGATATTTATTTATTAATGCTTTGTATGCTTTGGTGCGGTCCTAGTATTTAAACCCGTGATCTCACGCTTTCGCGCTTTCGAGTCTAGCGGTCTCCCAAATAGGCTACCACGGCTATAATAAAGTAAAGTAAATGTTTATATCTGAGAACCTCAATAAAAAAATAAATTAAATTGTATTAACTTTGTTTTCAGGGAGAAACGGGAAGTGGAATCAAAGTTTACTGGTATAATGATCTGAAAAAAGTACCAAACGCATTCTCCTGGTATATTGCCCATGAGTTCTTTGATGTGCTGCCTATTCACAAATTTGAAGTGGGTATTAGCTTTGTAGATAAACCTTGGGGGTACGCCCCCAAGGTTACTGTTCATCTAAGAAATTGCATAATCTGCAAAAATTAAACTTCCAGCAAACGGAGAGTGGCTGGCGGGAGCTGCTCATTGACATTGACAGCAATGACAAGCTCTACTACAGAATAGCTGGCAACCAAACAAGTGCTGTCAAGGTATGTGTTGACATGAATTTAAAAACATTTTAATAATCAAAAGGGTATATTCTGGACCTCAGATCAGACAAGAGAGGAATAGCACAGAATACATATAAGTACAGGTACAGAAGATTCACTCCGCAAAATCATTCAAATAAGTAACGACTCTTGCTACTACACAATAAAGTGCAATTCAGGGCGTGCGAGCGCTAACTACCTACAGCTATATTAACCTAGAAGTTGCCTCTGTCTATCGCGTAACTCTTGTCACGTTATCTCTGTATATCGCACGGCAAGTCCGACAAGACGACTACTTGTAGCTTCATACCTAAAGTAAGGAGTGCGCCAGGCCTGGGAATAGTAAGGTGGCATGGGTGGTGCGAACACATCAGGCCTAAATCAGGCTTGATGCGTTTAGTCGAACACTGTCTTAGATAGATAGATAGAAAACTCTTTATTGTTCACACCAAAACTTATAAACGTACATAAAAACAACTTAAAAAACTAGTGAAACAATTGGCGGCCTTATCGCTATAAGCGATCTCTTCCAGGCAACCTTAAACCTTAGGCCTTGTCTTATCTAAGTTCTAGACTGCAAGCTTATGTTTTATGCACAAACTAGCTAAGTGCTCGCGAGTTTCTAGGGGTAGGGCTCGGCCTACATCCTCAACTATAGATATAATTTTCCAAAAATAAAACCTGATCACCTAGATCATGTAAGAAACACTTTCATCCCCTATTTAAATAAATATCTGGGACATTATTGCACACATGGTCATCTGACTCCAAACTAAGCAAAGCTTGTAATATGGCTGCCAGAGACTGATATACATACATATATAAATTTAAATACTTACTTAAATAGATATTAACACCCAGACATAGAACAAACACAAATGTTTGTCCTAGATGGGAATCGAACCCACGCCCCCAAGCGCAGAAATTAGGATCACTACCAACTGAGCCACCGGGGCAGTCAAAAATAGGGAATAGGGAATGAGTAAAAAAAAACAACACCTCAGTCATAGCATAGGACTGAACGTCAGAAGTGAAAACTTAGTAGTAATTCAACAATTCTACAAGAGATGGCGCTGTTTTAAAATACACGGACGATGACGCGAGTTCCATGATTTTTGTTCACCTAAAATGCGCTCAACGCGCCTAAAGAAGTTTTCACATCAAAAAAAGATGATCCACTTTTACCTATACATTGAAGTGTACCAACACCTACATTTCTAAGTTACAAAATGGTGAACTTCCATACAAACTTTCATCCCTCATTAAACTCTTAGGGGATGCATTTTAAATTCTTATTTTCGTTATGTTAGAAACACTTGTGTGAAATTTTATGCTTCTGGGGTTTAGGTTGTGCGTTGTATGTCACTGAATGAAAAATGAATTTAAGATTTTTATTTACTGAATAAAAATCTTAAATTCATTTTCACACAAAGAAATTTTCACTTCAAAATATATGGTGCAAGATTGAGAATCGAACCGGGTGCCGTCAGATTGTAAATTGCACGTCATGCTACCACTCGCCGAACATCGTTCACTATAGCCGTTTACCAATCTTATTTGTGTTTCAAGACGCTCATCAGACCTCCGCTGGACACCGCAGACAGAACAGAGCTGGAGATCAGCGCAAGAGGGCTGGGACTAGCTCGACAACTGGCAGAGAGAGTGGACGAGTACGGAGGTATAGCACTGATCGCCGACTACGGACATGAGGGAGAGAAAGGTGATACGTTCAGGGTTGGTATTTAATTTGTGTCTTGTACGTTTTCACCAGGCGTTTTTTAGGGGACAACCACAGAGAAGGAGTATGACCTACCAAAAGGGTGGCGCAGAATAACCAGAGATAGGGAGAAATGGCGACTTCTAGAGGAGGCCCATGTCCAGGGAGGACAACCTGATTCTGAAACACTCTCTTTGAGTCAACTCTAATAATGCGAATAATTCTGTTTGACCAACTGTTGATTTGGCAATATCTAATCACTTTTACGAGCGCTTACTAATGTTGATGTCAGTTTTTTAATGTTTTTTTTATTTGTTCTATTTATTTCAGCCTTGGTCGTCCCATTGCAGGGCAGAGGTTTCCCTTCCTTTCTTCCACTCCTCTCTGTTCTATGCTATGGTGTACCAGTCTTTTGCGAGTCAAGCTCGTCCCGCCATCTTTTTCTGAGCCTTCCAAGGGGTCGTATGGCATGCGGCAGGCTTTCTGTGTGGTTCTAGCCCACAGCTCATCCGACATTCTACTTACATGGCCGGCCCTGTCCCACTTTAGATTGCCGACTTTTTATGTTGATAATTATTATGTACTTTTTGGCCCGTGTTATATTGCAACAAATAGTCTTGTGTTGTGTGTGTTGCCCATTAAAAACAGTGGTAATTAATGTGTTCATAACTTTATTGCAGGCTTTCCACAAACATGAAGTAGTGAACCCTCTCGAGAACCCTGGAAAGGCAGATCTGACAGCTGATGTAGACTTCTCCCAGTTGAGGATAGCAGCGTCAAAGACACCCAGCAATGAGAACTATGCGCTAGTGCTAGGTCCTGTTAAACAGAAGGACTTTTTGGAGCGCTCGCAAGCTGAACTTAGGTTACAGGTATATAGAAATAAATTGCGCTTCATTTTATGATCTACTTTCGATAGACTGACGACGTGAGAGTCGCGGGCTTCCAGTGGATGCAGATGGCGCTGTCGTTCAGTGTGGAGGTCTAAGGGGGAGGCTTATGTTCAGTAGTGGACCTCTTCTGGCTGATGATGATAATCTACTTTAAAGTTTGGCTATTTATCACATCAATACGTATTACATACTAAAGTCACCGACACGCATTTGCTGAGGTATATACAGGGCTGTGTCGGTGGATTTGGTGACAATTAAGCCTCAACCGATGTGTTTTATTTTATTTTACTCTATTCGGACAACAAACAGCTCAGAAGTACAAATTATGGTAGGTGGATGGTAGAATCGAGCCATAATTAGTTTTCACTTATAAAAACAAGATGTTTACATTACATATCCTAGACCAGAAATATAATAACTAAGTAATAACTAGAAGTAGTATCTATCTAAAAAATTAATATCTAATTAAAAATAAATATATGAAGAGAAGCCTTAAATATATGAACATATGAAGAGAATAGAACCCTTATTAGCCCAACAAGCTTTATAACAGTTAGTAAGATGTTCTTTAACAATACAAATGTTTTAAGAACTGGTTGAGAAGAACGTGGTACATGCATACTGTTTGAAGTAATTTCTTTTAGCAGTGAACAAATCCACCTGTTTGGTACACTTTATATTGAAGGTATTGCAAATTCGGATAACATAAGAGTTAAATCTGTAGTTAGTCGAACATGAATCAGCATGAAGCTTAAGACGTTTGCGCGTAGTATTGGTTCGACTGGGAATTTGAATTTTTATCTTAGATATAAGAGTGCAACTATCAACTTTATTTAGAACCAGGTCATGAAGAAAAGTTAGATCAGCCACCGCTCTTCTCTGGGCTAGAGGAAGTAGATGGTGGTGCTTGCAACTAACGGCAACTAAACTGTTGGCGGCTTTACTGTAAAAAGCGTCGTAAATAAGTCTCATCATGGTTGCTGTGTAAATTACTATTTAGTATTTAAGACCCAGAAAACGGTGCCCCGCTATTTTACTCGCGCATTTGTTTGCAAAATCTGTCATTTTGTGAAGTTGCTATTTCAAATATATAGGACAAATTTTCATGTTAATATTTTTTATAATGACCAGCGTGATCTATCGTAGGCCGCATCATCGCTTAACATCAGGCGAGTTGGCGGCCAAGTGCAAGCCTATTTTACAATAAAAAAGTGGGATAAACAGTTTTTTTTAAATATGTATGTCATAAAATGACTGAAGCACATTTTTCGAAGTAGAAAGTTATTTTACTTATTAAAAAAAACATCAAATGCGCGAGTGATTGTTGCAACCGGTATTTTGACCCTTAAAAAAACGGCAAAAAAACGCAGGAAAAAAAAATCCGCTGTTCCATAGAAAAAGGTCATTGACACTCGACAAAATGTATGGAACAGGGAACAGCAGATTTTTTTTTCACTATTTCTATCGTTGTTCCATAGTAAAAGTTGTTCATATTGACGAGTACAATAACCTCTTTTCTCTAAAAAGAGGTTATTAGAGGTTACTCTTAAGCAGAAACTTTCATTTCTTCTTCCAGGTTCTAATGGAAAATGCCAAGTCAGATGAAGACAGGGAAAAGATCAAAAGTGCATATGAAATGCTTGTGGACCCGAAGAAAATGGGAGATAGATTCAAATTCATGGCATTTTACCCATCGTCAGTGGGTTCTATCTTGGAGAAATACCCGCCACTGGGATTTTCAACACCACCAAAACCATAGTTTTTATTAGAATGTGTATTATGTATTTATTACGCTAGCAAGTAGTAGATAGTTTTAAAATAAAATATTTGAATTGTTATTTGCTACCTTTTATCCTTAAGCTCCTTAAAAATTGAGTAATTAAAAAAAAAAACTTTATTTACAACATTATCATGGCACCTTGTTGGAATGCAGAACGTCCACTGCTGAACAAAGGCCCCTCCTCCCTCTCCCTCTCGGAGAGGGGTGCTATAATCCCCACGCTTGGCAGGCGGTTTGAGGATCACAGTACGTTCACCGTGTACTAGTAGGATGCTGCTGCCCATCCTTCGGCGGTTCTGGTCGCAGTTTTAGGACATACCCAGGTCCAAGGGGGGTCCGGGTCTTAGTTAAATACGCTAGCATTTTGGTTACGCTTAGCATTAACCTGGACCCCTGGACCTAGTTGAATTGGCGAGTTAGCGGCACAAGAACCGGAAGTACTGCCATCGAATAGTAATAAGTATCAGGTGAAATGGCGATTAAAAGCAAACCTATTTATTAGTATTATAAAACAACCGCTTCTTTACACTACAAATAGATGGCGCCATTAAATAATTAAGGTGGAACTCGTACCTACAGATCAAGATTCACCGGTAAAATAGACAATCGATCGATTTCAAGGCAAAATATATTTATCTGTGGTCGGTTATCGTTCTTTCTTCTTTCGTATTTATTTTCCAAAAAATCTTATAAATTTTGTTTTTAGTCGCGTTACTACTGAACTGAATTATAATTAATTTTATTTTGTTTTACTCCGATTAAAATATTTATCTCGTTTATCACAGATCCGTGATTCCGTGAACTCATGGTGTAGTTTTGCTGAGTTTTGATTACGCTGTAATGATATTCATGAAATGTCAAAATTTTCTTGGGATTGCTGCCAATGATCGTAGAATTTTTCTTGAGTGAAAATCTGTAATGAAAGTTGAAAGTGAATTCTTTAAATCAACCCAGGAAAATTTGAGCAGCTTCTGTGTTGCAAAAATTGAAGAAAAGTGTCGTGACGCTGCATGAGTTGACGCTTTTCGCGAAAGTGAAGGTAAGCCAAACCGATTTCTTTTGTTGTGACTACTCGACCATTCGTCGCGCGTGCAATAGATTTCCATCATCAGCATTACGATTTCACTTTTCATGTTTCGTCACTGCTATCCGATCCTTACAGAACTATTACACTGAAGGACTTTATTTCCCTACTCTCAAATTCCAACCTTAGATTTTCGACCAACAATGTTATGTTTTAGTCTTCAAATTAGTTCCTGTTAGGTACCTTCCCGCGTGGTTTGCTTGCACAGCACATTTTTATTTGCTACTAGCTGATACCAGCTAATTCGTACGCATAGAGCTCGGCCTTCGGCCTCGCTACTATGACCCGCTCCAGGAACACATTTCATTCAAATCGGTCCAGCCATTTACTCACTGTTTAAATCTTTCCTGAACTTACACAAATATTTTAAGATCAAAATTAGCCAAATTGGTCCAGCCTTTCTTGAGTTTTAGCATGACAAACAAAATCAATTGATTTTTATATATATAGATTTATCAAATAAATCAAATCAAATCAAATATCTTTATTTACCTAAAAATGCATTATAAATGTACAGTTTTCCAGTAGTCCCCGCACTAGGGCTAGCCTGTGTCGCGGGAGACTGTGGTCGATTACAAAATACTATGAATAAAACGAGAACTTAGTACTATTATGATAACTATTAATGTTTATGGGCAAGTGATTGTATGTGTGTATGTGAGTGTGGATGTGTGTGAGTGCATATGTGTGTGTGGGTGTGTGTGTGCGTGCGTGTGTGGGTAGAGTTATAAATTTAGATAATAATAGCGAGTGTGTGAGGGTGGAAGTGTAGTGTTCTAAATAAATGTTTTATTTAGTAATTAATTTAAGTTATTAATAGTTTATTTATAATTGAATGATAAATAAAGCCTCCGTAGCATGGTAATCTAGTGTTAGGAGCCATTTTTTCACTTCCACCTTGACGCCGTAGGTGGAGATATCACTGAGATTACAGATCTTCATCATGCGCTTATACAAAAATGGAAGAGTGTAAAGGCTAAAACGTCTTGCAAAGGAAGACTTAACAGCTGGAACCATTACATTTGGTCTACGTTTTTTATTAGATGAATTATGGTCAAGTAAAGTTTGTCTAAAGATTCTATGGTAAGTGAGTATAGCTTTTAGAATAAAAAGTTGGCGGACTGATAGTGTTTGGGTCTCTTCGAACAGAATTTTAGTCGGATATCTAAAAGGTTTACGTAACATGACCTTAAGTACTGCTCTTTGGGCTCTTTCAACTTTAATCATGAAGGTCTTTGCAGCACTACCCCAAGCGAGAATGCAATAAGTTAAAATGGACTGGCAGAGGGCCGCATAGACCATCATGAGAAGTTCTTTATCCGCCCCGTCTCTAAGCAGTTTCATTATGTTGATAATTTTTCTAACGCGGCCTGAGAGAGCTAAAATATGTGGCTTAAACGAGAGCATTTCGTCAAGAGTTACTCCGAGGTATTTGATCTCGGTGACCCGATTAATCTTAGGACAAAAGCATGAATGCGTTTGACAAAGGTTTGAGTTCAAAGACTTATGAATTCTAATCTCATGCGTCGACGGAGGTTTCGAAACAATGGTTTTCTGAAAGCACAAATATTTAGTTTTGTCCGCATTTAGAGTCAGAAGGTTTGAATCAAGCCATGTTGCAACAACTGACAAACCAGCCTCAGCTTTCTTAAAAACACTATCCCAGGTCTTTCCCTTGAACAGAATGGCTGTATCATCAGCATAGCACACAACCTGAGTATCATCTCGAAGTGCCATTAGGTCTGCAATATCATTGATATACACAGTAAAAAGTGTAGGACCGAGGATGCTTCCCTGCGGCACTCCGAAAGAAACGTCTCTAATGCTACTTACATAGCCACCAAGAGACACAAACTGTTTTCGGTTGGAAAGATAGCTGCTAAACCATTTCAAGGCAGTTCCTCGTATCCCTATCTTTTCAAGTTTTCTTGTGAGAATTTTAGGGGAAACGGTATCGAATGCCTTAGCCAGGTCTAGAAAGACACCTATGCACTTTAAGCCGTTGTCGATAGGTGATACCAGGCTCTCCAGTAATAGTGAAACTGCATTCTCAGTTGATCTATTTTGACGGAATCCAAACTGAAATGGCGTTAAAATATTGCGACTCTCCAAGAAACTCACTAACCTTTTATTTGCGACTTTTTCCAGAATCTTAGAGAATACAGGAAGAAGTGAGATCGGGCGGTAATTGCAGGTGCTTAGCTTTGAACCACTTTTATGTATTGGTATTACGGCAGCAGTTTTCCAGCATTCAGGAAAAAGCCCTGAACTTAAACTCAGATTGATGATGTGTGTTAGAGGCTTTAGAATTAAGGGGCACACTCTCTTGATAAGTGAGTTTTTAAGGCCATCCCTGCCTGGTGCCTTATCATTTTTTAGTGAGATTATGATGCGTCTTATCTCTTCTGGATCAGTCGGAGTCATAAAGAATGAGTTCAAAGAGCTCGACGTTGTGTTAATACCAGCCGCCAACTCTTCCTGAGTTTTCCCCAGGTTATCAAGTATTTTGCCAGCAAGGTTTTGTCCAACATTAACGAAATAATCATTGCATAAATTTAAAGAACTAGACGGACTAGAATCAATTTTTAAAAGTTCAACATTACCGTCTTTTTTATTGTCTAATTCACATACCTTTTTTACAGTTTTCCAAAGTTTACTGGGATTGTTTTTGCTTTCCTGGAACAGTTTTTTATTATGCTCGACTTTTATAGATTTCAGAAGGTCAGAAAATACGTTACGATACCTCTTGTACATTTTTTGAATTTCGGGATTATTAGGGGTTTTCCTAGCCAACATATGTAACGCATCTCTGTGCTTCATACACTTCAGTAATCCAGGTGTTATCCACTCCTTTATAAGGCACTTTCTACAACTGATGCGTACCTGTTTAGTGTGCTTCTTCACTAAATTTTCAAGTATCGCTGTTAAACCTTCAGCTGCTTTATTGACATCTGTTGAAACTGTAGTTTCAGACCAATCCATGTTTTCTAGGTCATTTAAAATTCTCTCATAATCCGTTTTAGTCGAAAACCTGACTTGACTTGTTTTATGTGTTGACGTTACTATTCCAGCCATAACAAGATCATGGTCAGTAATGTCTGTATTACAGACCAAACCTACTGCTTGTGTTCTGACACCAACTAGAATGTGATCAAGGCACGAGGTTCCTCTAGTGGGCAAGTTTATTAAGTGTTTAAGACCTAACTCTGCGGATAAGCACAGGTATTCATTTACTTGATTGGTATCTTGCAATATATTCAAGTTAATGTCCCCAGTAATTATGAAATTTCTTTTTTCTGGAACCTGCTTTCTTACTACAGTATCAACAGAGGTGAGAAAGCCGTCAATGTTTGCATAAGATGGAGACCGATATACACCCAAAATGGAGAAACAATTTGGCAAATCTATCAACAAGCTATCAGCTTCCGAAACTTTCGGTTCACTCACATTGACGGTCCAGTCCGAACGAATGTAGGCAACTACGCCTCCGGATCTGTTACACACCACTGAGGTGCAGTACTCTGAATACCCAGGAATAGTTCTAATCAGTGAACAGGTTCCCAGATGACATTCCGTCAAAATTATAACATCAAATTTAATTTGTAATCTCTTAAGAAGAACTAAAAATGAATCAAAGTTTTTCTGAAGACTTCTAATGTTGAAAGTGAGTATTTTTAGATTGTAGAGATCATTTAGAACACTTTTGCATGATTCTGCGACTTCGTAAGCGTGGCAATCGACTGAGAGCGTTTCGTCAAGCTCATCAACTAACTTTAAAGTGGCCATAATGGCCAAATATTATACAGATATTTTGTAGTTAAATAGGTTAATTTCAGATTGGAAAAAATTGCCACGCTTTTACTACTCGTAAAGTTAAATTTTGTGTATAGTGTATGTGTGTAAGAGTGTGTGATATTGTTTATTACTTGACAGATTTTATAAAATTTAAATGTTAAGTTAGCTTCATACAATAAGTTTAGCATTGAGGTAAAGGTAATTTTAAAAAATATAGTGTTGGATTCTAATTCAAGAAGAAGAAGAAGGTTGCGATGATGTTTTTCATCAGACTCCTTCAGCTGAGCCTGAGCCACTGAGCTTAGCAGCGAGGTCTTCGATGCTCCGGATCTGTATAGCGGGGCTACCTTCTCTTCTGCGGATGTTGATAAAACCATTGCTGGTCCAGCAAAATTTAAAGCCTGCTTCCGCTGCCTGTTTTCTAGTTTCGCGAAATAATAGGCGGTTTTCGCGGGTCAGGCGTTCATTGAAATATACCTTAATAGGTTGATCGCCAACTCCAAGGTCGCTAGCTATGAGTGGTTTTCTGGTTTTAGCCGATTTTAACAACACATCTCGTCTCACGCGTCTGGTAAGCCTTAAAACTACAGGGCGAGGAAAGTTGCTGGCGGCGTTGCCTGAGTCTGAGTCAGCAGTCGGTTTGCCAATTTTTTTCCTAGGTCCCACTCTTTCAATCCAGTCAATGTCGTCTTGTATTAGGTCGACACCAACTTTCTTGGCAGCAACAAGTGCGATGTGATACAAGTTTTCAGTGGAACTTTCAGGTAACCCCACGATCTCGATTTGGTTCCGTAGTGACGCCTGCGACTGATTTCTCACTTGCTCCTCCAAGCACGCGACTCGCTGTCTAAGCGACGTGTTTTCAGCTTCACAGCATGCATTTAACACGTTTATTTTTTCGTCATTAGCCGCTAGTTTTGAAAACAATTCGTCTATGCGCTCATCGAATCGCGTTATTGTCGTAGCCATTATTGTTTCCATGTTGGTCTTAAAAATGGACATCTCCTCTCGTAGACCACGAATTTCGCTAGTGAGCTCCTTAAAATCTGTTGGAAGCAAATTTTTCTTCGGACGATAGGTTACGTTTTCATCAGGAGTTACCACGGCGGCACCTCGAACTGGTGTAGACGAATTATCTCCACCCTTTTTTTCCTCACATTTACATGAAGGACATATCCAGCTGCTAACTTGGTCGCCAACTGGCAACGCCCCTCCGCTACAAATGTCTGTATGATAAAGTTTTTTACAAGCTGCGCGTGAGCATGCAATGTACTTATCCGCTGGCAATAGTTCTTTGAGGCAGCTAGCGCAGCAACAAAACTTCTTTGTACGCGACGTCATGATTGCTTAGTGACGAGTGAGGCACAAGTCTCAGGTTGTAGATTAGGTTACTCACTATTCGGCATCCGCGTATACAGCTGCGTGGCTCAATGGTCCGAGCTTCCGACTTACGTGCCGAGGGTCCCAGGTTCGAATCTGCACACCGGCCTCTAGATTTTCGCACTAATTTACAACTGTGAGGAATCTTCAATTGTTGTTAAGCCCCTCCGATGCAACCGGTCTCACTCTATCCGCCCACTAGGAGGAGTCTGCCGTCAGACTGTCACAAGGCGAAACGAGAGGAGTCGATATTAAGGTGCTGACCAATCACAGATGCACAAACAAAAACTTGCAAAATTCGATAAAATTAGCGATACACGTCCACTCTGTACAAAGTTCTCGGACGAATAGCTGTGTAATATTATCTGTGTAATTGTTTCTTATGAATTTTTAATATCAGTACACAAATAAACAAATATGCTCATTTGGCATGTAATGCCTTCGACCAAAATAAAATGAATGGACGGGCCCAGTAGAAGAGCATTTTTGAAGATTACAAAATGAGCGCCAGCTCTCATTTCGTTTCAGTCGGTCTCTAGCCGTAGGAAGTGAAACACGAGTCTATTGTACGCGATAACGAAACATCTGACAAAATTATGAATTCGTATGCTTTACCGAAGTGTAAATACACAAATAAAACCGATATCTATTTTTTGTAACATATATACTGTACATTTTTATAATTAGGTGTTGAAGTATATGTCCGACGGTTTTGACTCGTTTTTACTGATCAAGTTCAATGGTTAGGGCCCGTCCATTCTTTTATTTTGGTCGAAGTGTAATGCTTAAAATTTAAACATGCCATGATGATGTGTAGGCACTAAAAAGTAAACAAAGCATATAAAGCAGCTGATAATCTCAAAACATAAGATCTATTAACATCTGCTTACATACTTGCCTCAAAGATATTAATGGCAAGATGAGACCCGTAATATATGTGATTCTTAGTGAAAACATTATTTTATGTATACTAAACAAAATCTTGTGAAACTATAGTCGGAGTATCCGGCCTAATCTTACGTGAGTAATTCCCATGTAATATAAATAAAATTCGTGAAAACAATTCAGTTTCCATAATAAAATCTTGTTGGGTTATTTTCATTCTATATTTTGGGGACTGAGACACCCTTTTCTGTGGGAAGACACGGCACCTGTAAATTCTGAAACCCCACATGTGGTTCCCATTTGATTCCCAGGTGACAACATACTGGTGGTAGGTTTTGGCCAGGGCTAGTGACCACCTACCGGACAAAGCAAGTTACGACTCGATGTCTGGTGACGCCATTAGGGAAAATAGGATGTAACAGGTACTTTACAGCTACAAGACCGTCCTGCCATGCGCTGTTACGCTGCATCGGGTAACTAGTCACGGAGGGTAGCGGGACCCGAGGCACATGCACTGCTGGCCGACCAGAGTTAGTTACAACCTCTTCAAATCACGAGTGAATCGGTTTCTTCTAGCCAAGCAAAAAGTATTAGATGATGGGTATTTTTTTACCTGTGGGCTTGTTATGAATGTCTATTTGTGATTCGGATCGTGATTGCGTGCTATCTTACTTACACTAGAAAACTGTTATTGATTCTCAACAAACATATGGTTTTGTTATTTGATTTTAGAGATGGCCTGTTGGCCAAGTAGTTTCCAAAAAAGTTTGTATGAAAAGTGTAAAAATGACCCAATGTCCAGTGTTTATATTATTTACATCTCTTAACTGTGGTTATGAAATGTAAATAAATGGTTTAAAAATTAGAACCCACATATGGACATACACATAGACTGACAAAATCAAAACCTTACTTTTCACCTTTAGTTTCTTTTTTCTTTTTAGTGGGTTAAAAATAGCATGTTATAGTCATCAAGGTTCTATTCAGATGTAAAATTAGTATGTTCGTTTATTAATTGCATCCCTGTCTACCTGTGACCATGGACACTTCAAAGTGTTCAAAATGACAGGAATTTAAAATAATATAAAATATACTCGATAAAATGTTCAAATTCAATACAAAATTAAGTATTATCAAGGCGATACAAATCCTTAAAAAAATTTAGAGTAACAAAACAATTTTTTTCTGGTTCAATTTGCTCTCATTGTATGATTGTTATTGAAAATTCACTCCATTGTTTCGAGTATGGTGTTGAGAACATAGATTAGTTACTATAAACCTATAATTTCATTTTTTGTTAGCTAAAATTAAAGTAACCTTGAAGGGATTAACCGAAAGGCGATATACACTAAAAGAAGAGAGTTTTTAACAAGGCTGACAAGTCAAAACAGGCTTTGCAGGAGGCTTGCTTTGACCACATTAGCCAAATAGGGAACAAACCGGGTTCTTACCCTGCAAGTGTTTTGGTTCCCGACAAGATTAGTTGAAGGAATATTCTGCTGCCCCTATCTGCTATTGAAACATGTTTTTTTAGTGTTTTAAATGTGAATTTAATTTAGCTGTTCCATAATTATGTTTCATTGAGCAGGAATGTAATTTCTCTATGGATCAGCTGATTTTATATTGCAACTAGCGACCCGCCCGGCTTCGCAAAAGTGTAAGCTAGGCCTTCTGTCTCTCTACTATGACCCGCCCCGGGAACACAAAATTTCATCCAAATCAGAGTCGTTTTTTTAATGTAAGAACCTACTACGAAGTATTAGAAAACATAAAAAAAATGAATGAAATTAGTTAAGCCGTTCTCAAGTTATAGCGTGACCAAGAGAAATAGGGGTTCAAAATTTAGCAGTTCCATAATTATGTTTCATTGATTAAGAATGTATATTCTCTATGGAGCCTTGACAGTACGCACTGCTCAGGACAATCAACCTTTAAGCTACTATGGTCATATTATGTTGATCATATGACAAAACTACCTATAAAGCCTGAAATAAATGTTCTTTTTAAGCCAGGCCACGGGTAAAAAAAAAGTACTGCTTTCTGGTCGGTTTTTTTCCAGACCATTCTCCTTTTATGCTATACAGAAGTAAGAAAATTCCAGCAAAATAAATTATACCTTTATCTTGTTTTCAAAATAATATTTTTAACTTTGTTTCTTTTGTCACAGCATAGGGCATTGTCTGTTTTTGACCTTTATGGCTATATATAGAAGTTTTTGTTAAGATGGGGCAGAGTTTATGTCATTTTTGCACTTTTTAATATTTTTTTATAATATCATATTTGGAAACTACTTTTTCGATATTCGATAACTTTATAATTCTTGTATATATTATACATTTATTTCACGTAACTCAGAAACTGCTCTAACAACTTAGATGAAACTTTGTCTTACAACACACAGGGCGTCTTAAAATAAGCAGCTGAACACGTTATGACAGGTTTTTGTCTGTTTGTTTGTTTGTCCACGCACGTCTCCTAAACCACTGGACGGATTTAAATGCGGTTTTTACGAATATGCTTAGCTATATGACCAGATTGAAGTACAGGCTATGTTATTTTGAGAAAGGGCCGGATTAAGGGAGGAAAAAAGGGTTGAAAGTTTATATGACGATCTACGCGTACGAAGTTAGATGTTTGTAACGAATTAACTCTAGAAACACTGGACCGATCTAAAAAAATATTTCACCATTAGAATGCTACATTATCCCTGAGTAACATAAAAAAACTCCACCCGTGCGAAGCCGGGTCGAGCGGCTAGTAATATATAAATTTTAACGTACGATATTTTAAATTTACATCTCTAATAAAATACGCACGTTTTGTTTGCATTTTTAAGCCACGATGAAAACAGTGGGTGCAAATAAAAATAAGTTTGTATCTGTGTGTCTGGCATCGTAGCCCCCAAACGGCTGAACCTATATTGATTTACTTAAGTTCTTTACATAGTATTTTTTTTGTTTGAAAGGATTTCATCTAGTGTTCTTAGCTATTATTCAAGAAAATCTGAACTCGTTTCATATGTACCAGAGCCTGAAAAGGCCAACTTATATATTCAATTTTTGAAGTGAAACTTCTTTTTGGGTGAAAAAAAATCATGGAACCCGCGTCATCGTCACGCTGTCACATAATATATAATACACAGTACCTACCGTTGTATATTCAAACAGCGCCATCTCTTGTAGAATAGGTGAATTACTACTTAAATTTTCACTTCTGACGTGCAGTCCTATGACTGATGTAGTTTTTTTTTTCAGATCTATATCTTAAGCTGTTATTGCGCAAAGTTTAATTAATTCTGTAGGGCTACTGGTATTCAGTTAGCATCCTCTTAAGGGCGACCTCAGTACATCAAAACAAACAACTTTTGTTCTGTGACGTTGCGAAATTCGCGGTAGAAAAATACCCGTTCCATACAAAAAAATCATTCACTCCCGGCAAAATGTATGAAACAGCTGATTTAACATCCATCTTAAGGGCGACCTCAGTACATCAAAACAAACAACTTTTGGACGTTGCGAAATTCGCGAAAAAAAAACACCCGTTCCATACAAAAATATCATTCACTCCCGACAAAATGTATGAAACAGCTGATTTAGCATCGTCTTAAGGACGGCCTCAGTACATTAAAATAAACAACTTTTGTTCTGTGACGTTGCGAAATTCGCGGGGATAAAAACACCCGTTCCATACAAAAAAACATTCACTCCCGGTAAAATGTATGAAACAGCTGATTTAAACTCCTCTTAAGGATTGCCTCAGTACATCAAAACAAACAACTTTTGTTCTGTGACGTTGCGAAATTCGCAGGGAAAAAACACCCGTTCCATACAAAATATCATTCACTCCCGGTAAAATGTATGAAACAGCTGATTTAGCATCCTCTTAAGGATTGCCTCAGTACATCAAAACAAACAACTTTTGTTCTGTGACGTTGCGAAATTCGCGAAAAAAAAACACCCGTTCCTAAAAAAAAAAAACATTCACTCCCGGTAAAATGTATGAAACAGCTGATTTTTTTCCGCGAATTTCTAAAAGTCTAGTCCATTGAAATGTTACAATTTAAGAACCGAATATTGCATTTTTTAGAGGACACCATTTTATTTTTGGGACATGTTTGGGGGGTCAATAGAAGCTTAACCTGAAGTTTGTGAGGTCACCCTTGTGTTCCTTTTAAGAATATGCTGACTGAACCAATAGCCCTCTAGAAGGCCAATAGCCCTCTAGAAGGTTCTAAAAATTAGTACGGACAGACAGAACGAACTTACAAAGGTACCTTGCTTTGGGTTGTAACAATTAAGGTCAATGTAGATAAGACTTCCGCTTAGTTTCGTTTGTTATTTTCACGGATTCGATAGTTTTGATATCGGGTAATAAACTCAGCGATAAGACTACCTTATAGTCCTCACATGACTCGGACATTACGAGAAGTTATTTATTACACGTTTGTTCTAATCTGATAAGTAGTTTTTTTAAAAGCGAAAACTTCTTTAGGCGCCTTGAGCACTTTTTGGGTAAACAAAAATCATGGAACTCACGCTGTACCGTGTATTTTAAAACAACGACATCTCATGTAGAATATGTGAATTACTAAGTTTTCACTTCTGACGTGCTGTCCTATGACTGTTGTTTGTTTTTAAAATTAGTAAATGTGATCCGCCTGATGGTAAGCGGTAATCGCTGTCTATGGACACCTGCAATCCTAGCGCTAGCGGAAACTCTAAATGTGTAGGATTCAGGAACCGTTGACGTTTCTATCTACAATAACTTTATCAATATAAAAAACCGACTTCATAAAAATGCCAGAACTGGACCAAATTGAAATGGGACCACACGGGAAGCACCAACTTTCAAATAAAAAAAAACATCAAAATCGGTTCACCCAGTCGAAAGTTCTGAGGTAGCAAACATGAAAAAAACAAACAAAAATACAGTGTAATTGAGAACCTCCTCCTTTTTGGAAGTCGGTTAAAAACAATATTAGCCTATCATGTTTCCTCTGCTGGGACTTAGGTTTTCTTGCATGCTTGCATATTAGTGAATGTCGTACGTCTTTGAACTTTTGAGGTTTTTGGACATACCGGTATGCTCACGATGTTTTCCTTCACCGTTTTTGAGAGATGGCATCGAAACTGCACATAATTTTATTTAGGTACTAATTAAGCCATCGGTACAGGGCCGAGGTTCGAACCGGGTGCAGTCAAAACGTAAATTAAAGCGCCCATGCTGTACCGCTCGGCCACCATCGCTCTTTACACTTTTCTATCTAATACTTTTTAAGACATCAAACAATTCTCATTTTTTTAATGTATGTTATCTCAAAACTCTGTCATTTAAGAACCGATTAGAAAAAATATTTTTTTTCATTGAAAGTATATTCTTACTATCAGAAATTTCATTAAAATTGGTCTTAAAAAAAAAAGTAATAGTCTTACGTTTGGCCGCCAACTCGCCTGATGTTAAGCGATGAGGCAGTCTACGATGGAGCACGCTTGACTAGAAGAAACCTCGCTCTTAACTCTTGATTTGAAGACACCCAGATTGTAACTATCGGGGAACATCCATTCAGGCAGCGCACTTCAGATTGTAGTAAAAGTTGTTGACATTACCATAAAAGTTACTAATTAAGGCGCTGCAGTACACTCTTTCCACCGTTTTTATCCGCGATCGCATCTACGAAAGGCTAGTATATGGATATATTTGTCTCTTTCTCGCGAGAGAAAAAGGTTGGAAAGACGATTTGTCCACGGCCCGTGCTAAACCTACAAGTCTGATTGACACCAGCAGCCCGCCAACTATTAAGTGAGATTTGTTAACGCAATGTTTTCGCTTATGCAGGGTGTATGATCGGCGATGAGCTCGCTTCCGTCGGTGCAGTTGGAGGTGGAGGTGGTGGACGAGCCCATGGAGGAGGATGCCACTGAGATGAAGCCGGCTGACAGGTTAGTTCGACTACTTATGAAGATAGCTACGACCCAATTTTCCCAGATATTTCCGTGTTAAAAGTATCCTAATTAGACAGTCCTCTGTGCCGAGGCTGTACAGGAAAACGAGAGCGTGGCGCATGTACTACTGTACTGCAAGGCCACAGAAGAAATACGGTAAGGTCGAGACTCCTTGAAAAAACTCAACAAGTCCTCAATACCACAACATCTGGCGAAATAGAGGTAGAACAGTTAAGCCAGCGACCCAGAGCCGTGCTCAGCATTTTAAGGAGCTCGGCTGGTTTGGGTAGGCTGTCAGTGGCAAATGCGCAATACACACCAAACGGGATGTCAGTGCAGGTCTTATCATCCTCATTTCAAATTAGAGTTAGAAGTACTTATCATATTCGTTCTATGGAGATGAATACAAAATTTGATGACCGATTGAATTTGAACCTGTAACGGCGCCGTTATGATCTCATTTTAGCTTTGGCTTTGGCTGCATTACGATCGAGGACGCAGCTAACCACTACCATGTGCATCTTTTCTCTCTTCTAAAAGACCGATTATAATGAATATATTCTGGAAGGTCACAAAACAACACGTTGTTTACATATTTTTGGGTCAGTGTGAGATTCGCCGTCAGACGCTTTTCCCCGCTCTGAAAATAATCTGACAACTGAACTATTAAAGTAGGCCAAAGCCGTGACACCAAAATTATATCTAATTGACGCGTTAGAATTTTGTAACTAACGGTTGTACAATCACGCTAATATTATAATCAAGCTGTGGCCCTACAGAGACTTTCCAATAAACTTTCAACCTCCATTTGCCCCTCTTAGTCAGGCCGTTTCGTAAAATCTTTAGCGGACCTATACACTCCATAAGGAATCTATTTACCTATCACATTCGTAGGACAGGTAGTTTGCGAGATTTCGTGATGAGTAAGTCTTTTTTTTTTATTATAGAAAGAGCGGCAAACAAGCATGCGGTCCGCCTGATGGTAAGCAGAAACCGCCGTCTGCGGACACCTGTGACGCAAGCGGTGTTGACGGTGCTTTGCCAGCCCGGAGAGCTAGTTGTTACCCTTTTTGTAGCACTTCATTGAAGCTCGGCGGGAAGGCAACGTATTTGTGATGCCTCTGGTTTTACAAGTATCCATCCATATCCATAGGCGACGGTGACTGCTTACCATAAGGTGGCCCGTCTGCTTTGCCACCTATGGCATACAAAAAGACCTTTGCGGGTAGGATATTCCACACCTTGCAGGTCCGCGGAATAAAGGAACGGAAAAATATAATGCTATGGGATTTCCAGCTTTGCAAGATGTGAGGGTGAGAGCTTTTTGTCGTTGTTGGGGTGTGCGGTAGTATTATGTCAGTCTGGGGGTGGTATTTCGCTATTATATATACATGTTTATGTATATATAATAGTTTATTTAAAAGTTATTTAGTCTGTTTCTTACTTTTTCACCATCTCAAGACCAACAACGCTGCGGGTGTTGCAGATGACTATGAGCGGCGAATAGCTTGCCATCAGTTTGTTTGCCGCTCTTTTAAATTAAAAAAAAAAAAGTTTTGCAAATGGGACCCGTATTCGAACGTGTGTTATCGGACTTACTAATTAGCATATGTAGACCACGGACCGGTAAGCGCAGCGTAAGACGTTCACCCACAAGATGGACCACTAAAAGAGACCGCAGGAAAACGATAGATGCAGGCCGCTTCCAACCGGCCCTTTTGGGGATCGATGGGGGAGCTCTATGTCCAGCCGTGGACGGCCTATGGCTGATGATGAATTTGCATATAATTAATTGATATCATTTCGAACCCTACACGGAATTTTGAAAAACATCGGGTTAAACCGCTAATCTTAGTAAGTGTTCAAACTGTGATATTTACACTGGATTTCATATCTGGGTGTATGATAGATTTTAAATTAATTTACTAAAGTTTTGGCCATCATCATGACAATCAGTCTACCGCTGGATGTAGGCTTTTCTGTTTTACTTTTCGTTAGTTTTATTCATCGACATATCAATTTTTAATAGTACTTGATTACGCCAAATCGACTAATCGATGTCACCCGTTGTATTCTGAATTAGGAATTATTTTTGAAATAAAAACTTCTATTTCTATAATAAGTTTTTTTTTAAATAAAGGGGATTTTATTTTGAAAAAAAAAAAACGGGAACATAGAACCTGTCTTTTTTGAAGTCGGTTAAAAATTGTGAAATCTCGTGTAAAAGCAGATGAAGCTATAAATAGATATGGATCTGTCTGTCTGTATGCACATACGTCTGGCAAGCCGTCAAGCCGCACAGTTTATGCCAAAGTTCATCTACCTCGTTTATTAAATAGCACAGATTTTATCTACAGAAGAAACGTTGGAAAATACCGGTTTAAGATATTAATTATTTATATTGATGACACGCACTTACGTTATCGTAATTATAAAGCGGTGTTCATTATGTTTATTAAAATTTCATCATGATAGATCTCGGATTAAAAATAATGTACTAGGTGCGACCCGCAGTTTGAACCGCCATCTAGTGACGTAGCTCGACTAGGTTAGCAAAATCTCGCACGTTTCCAACTTTTTTAAAGATAAAAAAGTCGCCAAAATCTAAATAATGACAGCACAAATAATACAAATTAATGTACGTGTTGATATTTATGGGACGGCAGAGATAGAAAAAAAACCTATTTTTTTCGAGTTTTCGAATATTATTTTGAGTATGTATCCTTATAAATAAATAAATATCTGGGACATTATTGCACACACGGTCATCTGACCCCAAACTAAGCAAAGCTTGTAGTATCGCTGCCATAGACTGATATACGTACATATATATTTTAAAATACATAGTTAAATAGATATTAACACCCAGACATAGAACAAACACAAACGTTCATCACATTAATGTTTGCCCTAGGTGGGAATCGAACCCGCGCCCCAAGCGCAGGTAGGTTCACTACCAACTGAGCCACGGGGGCAGTCATGCGTATGCGTCCTTATGCGTAAATAATTAGGTCATGCGTGAAATTAGATTACACCACCAGCAAACCGGCATTACGTGATACCGCACCGGACACCTGATGATTGGGATTATCAGACAATAACAACTTATAACAAGCCGTAAAATCTATTATCTTGATAAACGTTATCACATTCTAAGGTAAACAAAATACTTTTCAGTTATTGATTTACTACCGGCCATGAAAGTTCACCGCGTGATATAAAACTTACATTATTTTCTCCAGCCACTAATTTAATTAACACAAGTTATATTTGCAAGTAATTTTTTTAAATTAGAATTTAAAGTAAATAATGTTTATAATTGTTTCGAAGTACTAAAACAATCCTCTAAGCCAGAAAAAGACAAGAAATATAATTATAGACAGTGTTATGGTAATTTTATAAAGAGTATTTCGACAATAAAAATTCAATACTAGTAAAATAAAGATATTTTTTTATGATTACGTGAGACTAAGAAATACTAGTAATATTTCATCATAATTATAGTTTGTGTTTAACTATCAAACTATTGTCGTTTTATAATAAACATAATAAGATAATAAATTACAATAAAAATTATATTAAATATCTTAAAACTTTAGTGTAGTGGCGCGTAGTTCATTTTTATAATTTTGATCTAAAAAGAGCTGTAAAATGTTTCTAACTGATATTCTGAAAGTGATGTGCTGCAACCAAGATGAAAAGAAACAATTTTCTAGATATGAAATGGATTTTGCCGTCGTGGAGTACATAAAGTAAGGATTTTTTAATTACAGAATTATGATTTAAAATCCTGAATCCGCAGAAGGGCTCAAAAGGCGCAAATATGGTAGCCTAGACAGTTGGTACATGTGTGAGCCTTTTGGGGTTGAAACTTTAGGTCCCTGGTGGTCCGGGGTGGGTCTAAATATTTGTAAAGAATTATCTAGACGTCTGGTCGAAGCGTGGTCGGTATCTTGCCCAACGCTTATTGCAATCCAACATGACAATGCGGATAGAATTTTGGGAATGATGCCTACGGGCAGCGGTTTAATATATTAGTGTAATTTAATATATTTATTTTATTTTGTAATTTCAAAGTATATTGATAATTGAACACATAAAAAAAGATTAACGGCGGAATATCGTCACTCCGCCATTTTACTTGAGGTTTTTCCGCATTTTTGTTGGATTAAAATAATTTTCGTCCGTCCACAAACATTTTGATTTTTATCAATATCTGTATGAATTCTATGTGATCTAAGACCAGTTTGATTCCACTTTTATTGTGAGAACTGCTAGATGGAATGCGCTGCCTGAACGGGTGTTCCCCGATAGTTACAATCTGGGTGTCTTCAAATCACGAGCGAATCGGTTTCTTCTAGGCAAGCGTGCTCCATCGTAGACTGCATCATCGTTTACCATCAGGCGAGATGGCGGTCAAACGAAAGCCTATAAAAATATAACTACTATTTCGCTGCATTGTATACTCTTCATTATAAAAATCTTTTACTTCGGGATCAACTCTGATATCGCATAAAAGTTTATTGTTCCATAGAAAAATGTAGTTAACAGTCAACAAAGTGTATTTCAGTGAATAGATAATACATAATTGGATAAGAGTATCTATGAAATACCTATGATATATGAAATATTTTATTTTTTTATTGCTGGCTTTATTGTTTGCAAGCGACGATGTGATCTATGAACCTACAAGTATTTAAAACCTATTTGTTATTTTTCATGACACAACCTTGAAGTCCATCGTAGAAGTTTGTGATCAGCTTTTACAGCAAAAGAAAATGTTCGTGTCTGAAGTATTTGGAGATTGGGTTTTGCTGTCACGAATGAAAAGCATAATATTCACGTATTTCACAATTTCCATTGCTATCTTGACCTTCTCGGGTCGCGTTTTACTGGTACATAAACTACGGTTCTTATTGATTATGTTTCTGATAAAATAATCTTCGAGAATCTGAAATTAACAGTACACTATGATGTGCCTAGAAACGCATCAGCAACGAATAGTTCAGACTAAGCTACTTAGTCTATCTGTTTATCTATTCTTTTCTTAGTCTATTGTTATCGGGTAATTTCAGAGAGTGTGCATCGACAGCCCCGTTAGCTTAGTTGGTAGTGAACCTGCTTTCTGCGCTAGGGGGCGTGGGTTCGATTCCCACCTAGGACAAACATTTGTGTGATGAACATTTGTTTTTGTTCTATGTCTGGGTGTTAATATCTATTTAAGTATGTATTTAAAAATATATATGTATGTATATCAGTCTCTGGCAGCCATATTACAAGCTTTGCTTAGTTTGGGGTCAGATGACCATGTGTGCAATAATGTCCCAGATATTTATTTATAATTTTTATTTTAAAATATCTCACTCAACAATACTCATTCACTCAGTCATTCTCGACAAAATACGTTTTGTTTAAAGCAATGAGTACGTCAGTAGCTATACCTAGTCTCTGGATTACATTTTTTCATCTTAGAAAGGCACAACAATTCCAATGAGGGGTGATTCACAATGGGCGTCGGAAGCGGAAATAGCTGAGAATTCTCTTGAGACTCAATGCCAGTTTCGATTACGATTCTATCCCTACTTGGCGGTCAAGGTTGCTTCATAGAGGTATATAACGCGAGTGAAACCGCGTGGCACAGCTAGTAGTGATATGTATAAATAATGACAGACGATTTCTTCCTACAAACTGCTACGCAATTTGGCAGAGTTGTGTAACTCTAAAAAGTAAGTTTCTTTACTGAGACAAATAACAAAAATTACAAGTGGATCCACATTGAAGACCGACTTCTAAAATAAAAAATAAATTAATAAGTGTGTATAAAATTTGAGGATAGCCCTCGATTTCCCTGGGATCCCATCATCAGATCCTGACTTGGTCACAATGAGACCAAATTGAAAGTATAACCTACCGAACATTTTTTTTTAAATCGGTTTATAGTTGGGGGATAAATCGGTGAAAATACACTAAAAAAATATATAAAACACAACCTTCCACAACCTTACCACGGTAAATATCCCGTAAATAATCATATAACTTTAGTGAACAACCGTGATAGTTTAAAACAGTGTTTAAAAATATATATATGCAGTGAAACATAAAACTGTCCTCATTTTTCGTCGGTTAAAAATTCACCGCTGGGATACAATTACAGGATTTTTTAATCCATCCTATAAAAATCGTTATTGATTCATGACTCCTAAAATAATCAACGGAATGAAACCAAACCGCATGATTGTAGAGACGTGACTGATTACGCGTGTCCGTTATCAACACTGGGGAATATCAACTTGACCCTATATATACAACTCTACATCTTGCACTGAAGCAGGGAGAAATTTAAATTAGTAATCAGTTATCGGTAGTTCCATTACCTAGACCCGAGGTACATTTTCTATTTAATTATTTTTAAGTTTAAAGATATACAGTTCGAGATGGTATTATCGTGTGATATGACTCAGTAAGTTTTTTAAAATTTATTTTATGTTTTTGAATTTCGACCAAAATAAAATGAATGGACGGGCCCTAACCATTGAACTTGATCAGTCAAACCGTCGGACATATACTTCAACACCTAATTATAAAAATGTACAGTATATTTGTTACAAAAAACAGATATCGGTTTTATTTGTGTATTTTACACTTTGGTAAAGCATACGAATTCATTATTTTGTCAGATGTTTCGTTATCGCGTAACAATAGATTCGTGTTTCACTTCCTACGGCTAGAGACCGACTGAAACGAAGTCGCGCTGGCGCTCATTTTGTAATCTTCAAAAATGCGCTTCTTCTGGGCCCGTCCATTCATTTTATTTTGGTCGAAGTTTTTGAGACTGACTTTCATGTTTTAAATGTTTATCGGGACTTATCGCGCGTTATTTTATCAGGGAAAAAAAAGGTACCTTACGATTGACGTTTCGACTATGTTAGAATGACCGTGGTCAGTTAAGGTACCCATTTTAACACGCTTTTATTAGCTTGGTATGTATGTATGTAACGGAATCATCAACTTAAAAGAAACCGATGTTAAAATTTCTAAAATACGTGTAATATCATTTCCAGTTATTTGTTTTAAAAGCCAAACTAGTGAACCTTTTGATGAAATTTCTACCCACCCTGAAAGTATTATATCCTTTCAAATAAAATCATTTACAAATCGGTTTATAAATGACGGATGACTGAGGTAAAAAAACATTTAAAAAAAGACTAAAATGAGAACCCCTCCTTTTTAGGGTTCCGTACCCAAAGGGTAAAACGGGACCCTATTACTAAGACTCCGCTGTATCTCAAGAACCGTGATAGTTAGACAGTTGAAATTGACACAGATGTTGTATTTCTGTTGCCGCTATAACAATAAATACTAAAAAACAGAATAAAATAAATATTTAATGGTGCTCCCATACAACAAACGTGTCTTTTTGCCGTTTTTATAGATAATAGCACGGAATCCATCGTGCGCGATCCCGACTCGAACTTGGCCGGTTTTATTTAACCTTACCTCCCCTCCCTTTTTACTGTAGTGCTAACGCAGATTTAATTGTTTTGTTAGTTAATTTATTATTCTCATATCTCTGTAAACTACGCTTAATAGCGCCATAATATTTACATATTATTACTGTATTTTCTCAATAAGTGAATTTGTAAATTATTTTGAGGTAATAAAAATCTTGAACCGCATTTCTCCGCCAACTCTTGAGCGATTTAAACAAAAAAAAAAACTTTTATTGTCAAACAATCAAATAAATATTCATTGGTATTAAATAACTCTTGTGTAACTAGCTCTAACCGGTTTTATGTTATTAATTAAACCATGAACTTGACAGTTTTTAACCAGTTTGACAACATTTTGACTGTATTCATTTAAGTAGTCTAGTCATGTTTGCATGTGTGTGTTCCACACATGTAACTATGATTCATAGCTTATTATTTACTTGAGTTTCGATTAAATTGATATGGCGTGTAATTTACAATCGCAAAACATTTAAGAGTGAAAAGAGCCGTCTGCCCAGCAATTGGTCGATAGAGATATACAGATTTGAGTGCAAAGCGAGACGCAGCCGCGCGCGCGCATTCACCTTGATAAAGACCGCCAAATGCGGTTGAAACTATAATAGGAGTAACCGGTCTAATCTTACGTGAGTAATTCCCGTTTAATATAAATAAAAAGATATACAGATGAGGATGATAAAAAAAAAATGGTGGCAGACCCAAGTTTTTTTTAAAAGTTTTTTACCTAAAACTACCGTGTTCCCCGGTAGTTGCAATCTGGGTGCCTTCAAATCACGAGCGAATCAGTTTCTTCTAGGCAAGCGTGCTCCATCGTAGACCGCATCATCGTTTAACACCAGGCGAGTTTGCGGTCAAACGCAAGCCTATTCATAAAAAAAAAAGATATAAGTACTTTGCAAGTTTTCGTATTCCAAATAAAATTTAAATGAAAATATATTTATTAACATAAACAAAAGTTTAAAATAAGGAATGTATTAAGTCTATACAAACAGTTTATCAAGGATTATGCTTATGAAAGAATTATCTTAAGTATAAAATATAACAGTGATTCCCGCACTAGGCTAGGCCTGTATCGCGGGAATCCAATACGGTTCATTCTTAGGTTTACACCTATAGTTAAAATATTGTAAGTCGATAATATGTGTATATATATATATATATATCAATATTAAAGAAATAAGTATTATGTAATAGGATTATGTATATGGATATATTATTATGTAGGTATGTTAATATTAATTTTATATGTTACTAGCCGTCCGCCCCGGCTTCGCACGAGTGTAAGCTCGGCCTTCGGCCTTGCTACAAAATATAATATAGCCTATGTCACCCGGGGATAGTGTAGCTTCCCAACAGTGAAAGAATTTTTCAAATCGGTTCAGTAGTTTCAGAGCCTATTCATTACAAACATACAAACATACAAAAATAGGTACAAATCTTTCCTCTTTATAATATTAGTGTAGATGTATATTATAATTAGACGCTGCGTTTTTGTTTTTACCCGCCCGTGTCCAAGAAAAAGAGTCCTCGTTCTACCAGCCGCAAATAAGTGTGGCAAAAAGATAAAAACACGATGACACAAAGCTTGTTTATTTTAGTAAAAAAATTGTTATTGGGACGCCTTGAAATGAAGGTAATGGGTTTATTGCGCTCTTTATCGCTTTTAGAATGAATAGCTCGTCTCGCCTGCGGTGTGATTATTATTACAATATCTTGTTATTTCAATTTGCAGACTTATAAACATTCTTACTTACCTTAAAGATGTTTAAAACTATGGACATCGGGTCAACACTTTAAAATGAACTGACAAAAAGTAGAGTAAACCCATACTAACTACTAAGGTAAGGCCCAGAATATGGCGCGCCGCTATTTCATTCGTGCATTAGACTTTTTTTTTATATAATATTAGTCAAAAAAAATTGTGCACATTTTTCAGAAGTAGACAGTCTTTTTACCCGACTTGCAAAAAGGAGGAGGATCTTAAATCGACTGTTTTTTAAAAAATGTTTGTTACCTCAGTACTTTCGACTGTGTGAACCGAATTTGATGATTTTCTTTTTATTTGAAAGTTGGTGCTTCCCGTGTGGTCCCATTTAAATTTGTTCCAGTTCTGTCATTTTTTATGAAGTCAGTTACACCAAGGACGCTAGTGAGATTTTTTATTAACTTGCCTTCGTTTAAAAGTCGATGCCTGCAAAAGCAGCACTTGTGACAACTTTTGTCACAAGTGCTGCTCGAGAAATGATAGTGATTGATACACGATGAAAGTGCCGCGTCTGGTGACTTATTTCTTGAAAAGCACTCTACGGAGAAGTCGCTCACGGTGTCCAGAGGACTTGCAGCTCCTCGCCGATTGGAAACAGATTATAACGATTATTTTTGGTTGATTAAGCTACATCCTCCAAACAGTGGCCAAATTTGACGGGTGATCGCACTATCTGGAAAGAGATGGGGGAGACCTTTGCTCAAGAGTGAGACAGCATAAAAGCTACATCTTAAAATGTGAAGAAAACATTCACCTTTCAGGGTTTATTTATTTTTATTGCAAAATAGGCTTGCGCTTGGCCGCCAACTCGCCTGATGTTAAGCGATGATGCGACCTACGGTGGATCACGCTTGCCTAGAAGAAACCGATTCACTCTTGACTTGAAGACACCCAGATTGTAACTATCGGGGAACACCCATTCAGGCAGTGCATTCCACAAACTAGCAGTTCGCACAATAAAAGTGGAATCAAAGCGCTTCGTACGGGTTTTCGGAATGTCAAAAAAAAAGCGGTGTCGGTTTTTCGTGCCCGCTCTGGCAGTGCGATAGATAAAAGGGCAGGAGGGAATTAAATCATGCAGATCTGATGCACACTCTCCAAAATGTATCCGATAAAAAACCGATAGACTAGCAACTTTGCGCCGATGCTCAAGACTAAGAAGCTTAGTCTGAACTAGGGCTTCGTTGATGATGAGCCTCTTGGCACGCTTCTCAATTGACTCCAACGCCCCGAGCTGGTATTTAGCTGATCCATCCCAAAGGTGAGAGCAGTACTCCATGCAAGACCGAACTTGTGCTTGGTACAGTGTAAGCAACTGTTCCGACGTGAAGTACCGACGCACCTTCGAATATTGATAATCAGGTGGAATATTAAGGAATGAATCCCGTTTATCTAGACACCATGCAAAGTGATTATATTTCAGATATTTCCCGTGATGTCTGTTTTTTTTTAAATAAATTATGTTATTGGCTTTTTACAAACTAAAAGAACAAATCCGCTTGTTCTGTAACATACATTTCTTTGTCTGCTGTGATACATAATGCCGTCACGCAGACATCTTGGCTCAAGGTACAGGTCAAGTTCAGTTTGCGAATGAAACTCATAATGGCAACACCACAAAAATATAGGTCTGCGGGCCACACATTTTATGGAATGCGATGAGATGTTTTGGCTATGACCATGTGAGGGAGAGATCGCTAAATGTTCATATGCTTCCAATATTGTGGCGCAAAATATCAGAATTCCGATTTTTTATGCGCTTGGAATAATCCGCTTTTATATCAGCTTCACTTGTAACTAATGTCCATTATATTAATCTGTTTTTGACAGCTCATAAAAAGTTAACGACATAACTTTGCAAAGCGTCAAGCAAAGTATATCCCATTCAAATAAATACGTTTGATCTAGCCTTTCCCACAACAATGTTACGTCAACTTAAAGGCTTTTGCTTTTGTGATCAGGCAGCGCATACCACAAACTAGCAGTTCGCATAATAAAAGAAAAAATAGGTTTTTAATTGTATTTAAAAGAACTAGTTGCCTACAAAACTTCATGAAGATCCAATGAACGATACACAAGATATATCGTCCAACAAATATACAAACATACATAAAAACGCCAACTAGTCCCATTAGAATCTGAGACCTGGCTTCGCTCGGTCATCGATTCACATAAAGGTGTTTTTTTTAATACTTTTTTTACTAATATATTTGCTCTGAAAAAGGAAAACGTCTAATGTGTTATAAAAATCGAAATATGTAAACGCAATAATCGTTTAAACAGCTTATGACATACTTCTTAGAGCATAAATGATCGTGTATATTAAATGGTGATGTCAATAATTAAAGTTGATGATAGCGGTGACTTAGGAACGTCATCATTTTAAATAAGATTGATTATTTAAACTTTTCTGATTTCTGATTATAAAATGATGAAGTCAACAGGGTTGCACGGAACGGCGGTACTTAGCCGAAAGGAGAACTGATCTTCATTTATTTATAGGATAGGTGCATCAACTTGCTTTTCAATTGCGAAGTAAAATTCATTCTATAAATATAGCAATAATGAACATTAATGGTCAAAGAATAAGGCTGCTACGAAGCTTCTCCAATTTGGTATTTTAGAAAAACTCAGAGTCACACAACGGGCAATGGAGAGAGCTATGCTCGGGGTTTCTTTGCGCGATAAAATTCGGAACGTAGATATTCGCCAAAGAACCAGAGTCACCGACATAGCTATTAAAATCTGCAAGTTGAAGTGGCAATGGGCAGGCCACATCGCTCGTAGAACTGATAAGCGATGGGGAAGAAAGGTTCTTGAGTGGAGACCGCGAACCGGAAGACGCAGCTTAGGTAGACCTCCCACTAGATGGACCGACGACATTGTGAGAGTCGCGGGCATCCAGTGGATGCAGATGGAAGGATGTCGTTCAGTGTGGAGGTTAAAGCGGGAGGCCTATGTTCAGCAGTGGACGTCTTCTGGCTGATGATGATGATGAAGCTTCTGCAAACACGGAGCGATGAAAACTTCGAGTTCAAACCTCTGCAGTGGATGTTTCCGGTTTTCTGAATATCAAAGCGGAAGGTTACCGGAACTGTTCTACTTAGGGTTATCAATACACCAGATTTGGTCCGTAAATCTCGGATTAGGGACAAACAAGTATCCATCCTTATGCTCAATTCGATATATACCGTAAATCTGTTTTGCAACTAATTATTTATAAAAAAAGTTACGCTTGGTCTTTTCTGCAAATGTCAGGCTTTAAGAACGATTGCTTACAAAATGGCGTTTGTTTTCAGGCATATTGCTAGGTACCTAATGTGGACGGGACGCCCGGCATATGTGAAACATGATGGCATAAGAGAGTGGCAAACATGCCTGCGTTCCGCCTGATGGTAAGCAGAAAACGACTCTTGCAGCACTAACGGTGTTGTCCACATACCGGAGAGGTGGTTGTAAACACTATTTTTAACAGACTTCCAAAAAGGAGGAGGTTTTAAATTCGAGTGTTTTTTTAAATGTTTGCTACCTCATAACTTAACCGATTTTGATAATTATTATTTTTATTTGAAAGCTGGTGCTTCTCGTGTGGCCCCATTTCAATTTGGTCCAGTTCTGACATTATTATGAAGTCATTTTTTTTATTTATAATTATTGAAACGCTCCACTCCATATCGATGCTTTGCGGGGGACTCTTTGTCGTGTGTGTGTGTGCGTGTCCACACACACACACACACACACACACACACACACACACGCACACGGTGTCTTTGTTATAATAATTATTTGTCGTCGGGGCTTTTCAAATTTCTAAATGGCAACCCTATCATCCACTAGTCAGATTAAATGACAGTTACTACGCTTCCGGGAAGCTGCGGAACGACACCGTCATAGTTAGGTATTTTGGTTACGTTTGTTTGAAGACAATGGGGTTATCAATAATAATAATAAAATTATCGCAGCATCTTTACGTCCGTGGACGCTTGCCAAAATCTAGCTCAGTGTGATGTTTGCCATCGTTTTGTGAGCTTGTGCGTGTCAATATGTTTTGTTAACGCGGAATTTGCTGAGCGTGAGATGATAGAGGAAGAGTGAGTTGCGGTTTTTGGTGTTTATTTTAGGAATGCATCAGTGTTTTGTGAGTAACACAGTGCAGGGCATGTGTCCGCTGTGTTGAGTTAAGTGTTTCCATTTTCCCGTCATCGTTGGTTGGTTAATATTGTGGTGGAAATGCCTGGAAGATTCGATGTCAATGCTGGACGGTAAACATTCATTGAAAGTTTTTTTTTAACTCCCTACGCAAAAATGGTGTCGTAAGTTTAAAGTGTGCGTCTATGTGTTTGTGCCATCGTAGCTCCAAAACGACTGAATCAATTTTGATTTAGTTTTTTTGTTTGTTTGAAAGGTGTCTTGATCGACAAGACACCAGACATCGGTTGTTCAGTAATTTTAAGATAATCAGCTTTTTTATCGGAAAAAAAACTATTTAGACTTGACAATGGTTGTTATATTACCTATTTTACTCACTCCTTCTTTCTGTAATGGCATTAAAGTGACTAGCCCTGTTATGGATAGTCAGTTTTTAGGTCTTTGACATGGCTATTTATCTGTGAATTAATTTCATATCTCATGTTCTGAAAGTGTGCCATTGTTTATACAATACATGAGCGAAAAGTTGCTTTTACTCTCCTTGGGAGGTAAACATCTTCATTGAATTTCCTTCCTCGGAATACCTTTTATACTAGTAAAATAACAATAGAGTGTACTTTGTATTCCGCATGTAATTTTAAGTGTCATGTATTTTTAACTGTTTTCTGTGGGGCCTTATTTTCAGCATTTGCAATTTGTACTGTTTGCTGCTATAATTGTAGAAAAGTGGACTTTAAGATTGTTTGACACAGATGTCAATATCTCGCTAGGAATATTTCCGGTACCATTTCAATCATGATGGTCTGGTATTTCAGTTTCGTTGCCAATAAATTTGATCGGAAGGTCGGCGTGACAATGAATACTATTACTGCGACATCTGATTGTAATTAATGTTCTTAATTAGATTATATTACAGTTCAAACTGAACTATTACAATTTATATAACTTTTGATAGTCCCAAATAACCATATCCATATTTTATTATTTATTTACTAGTGCTGTCGCCCGCGACTTCGTACGCGTAGATTTTCATATAAACTTTCAATCCTTTTTTCCTCCCTTAATCCGACCCTTGCGCAAAATAATATAGTCTATAGTTTAATCTGGTCATAGCTAAGCATATTCGTGAAAACTGCATTTAAATCCGTCCAGTGGTTTAAGAGATGTGCGTGCACAAACAAACAAGCGGACAAAAATTCCAAAAACTGTCTTAACGTGTCCAACTGCTTATTTTAAGACGGCCTGTGGTTTTTTTTGATGTCTCGCAAGTACAGATATTTTTTGTCTACGTTTTTATAATATGTATAGATATAGATATATAGATTAAGGCTTTACATTGATATCTACAATAAAACATCCACTATCTATATATATAAAAATCAATTGCTGTTCGTTAGTCTCGCTAAAACTCGAGAACAGCTGGGCCGATTTAGCTGATTTTGGTTTTGAAATGTTTGTCGTAGTCCAGGGAAGGTTTAAACGGTGAGTAAACGGCTGGACCGATTTTGATGAAATTTTGTGTTCCTGGAACGGGTCATAGTAGCGAGGCCGAAGGCCGATCTTACACCCGTGCGAAGCCAGGGCGTTATAAAAAATGTTATAAAAAAAAAACTTAAGACGTTTGTGTATGAAATCGAATTATTATTTACGCCCTGACCTAGTCTAGGTGACTTTCAAGAATCTAAAGCAAGTTTTGTCGCTAAAATTTCAATAGGTTGATGAAACCAATTTAAAAAAAAATATAGAATACATCTTCGTAAATATTGATCATGTCGACCAATATTTGGTTTTACAAAATAATTTGAAATCCAGTTATAGACGCAATAGTTACCAAGCGCAACCTTTTTTATAGTATTTAACAACTTTTACTTACGAATATAAATCGAACTGTTAAATTGACGTCGCCGCGTTACGAGTACTACGAAACTGGGCCCTTACCCGTCACTATAAACGGATTATTCTGTAAGTCATTTTCGACCACATCGTCGCTTACCATCAGGCGAGCTGGTGGACAAACGCTGAACTATTCGCGTTAGAAAAAATATTTACAGTAATCCACAAACATCGGGAACAACGCAAGAGAAAATTGGCGCACGCTAACAGACACGCCTACAACCGATCGGCGCGGACTCTTGCAGTTGAAATCCTCTCGTATCCCCTTCGGTCCGCCAAAGAGACTTTAAAATCGAGCAATTTTCTAGATGACCGTTTTAAACTATCACGGTTGTTCACTACAGTTATATGATTATATGTATTCCCGTAAACATGGTGCATGTAACTGCGCCGAAATATCGGGAGCTCCTTCCACAACCTTACCACGGTAAATATCCCGTAAATAATATTTTTTCTAGATGTTTGCCGATCACTATAAATACCTAGTTCAAATACTTTTAACCCAATTTATTTCTTTAAATAAAAGTAGGAATACATCGTAAATGATCCCAGGCAACCTAAACTAAAGTCAGTGACACCGACAAACGACGATAAAAACATCTTTATTGCAATGTTTACCATCAGGCAAATGACCTGATCGCCTAAAAACGTCCGGCTTAGATTTAAAGTAGTTTATACATTATGCATTGACCACGTCTGAAGTATGTGATGGCGGGGGCGAGAAACGGAGCACGTCAAAACATGGTTACCACTGGTACCCTAACTAACAAATAATGGTAAATAACAACCTACTGAGCTTGTTTTGATCGAACTTTTATTAGACGTTAGTAGCATCCTCAGCGTTATAAGTATTTATAACGCCGTCGCGCCGTTATTCACCACCGTTATATTCCACTTTCCCGAAATTTTCTTGTAAGAAAAAGTGTTGTTTTTAATTTTATTTCGCTTACTAGCGACTCGCCCTGGCTTGGCACGGGCGGGTATAACTATATACTGTATATATATACTATCACGGTTCATGAGATACAGCTTGGTGACAGGCGGACAGACAGACAGACGGACGAACAGCGGAGTCTTAGTAATAGGGTACCGTTTTACCCTTTGGGTACGGAACCCTAAAAATATGGGAGAAAATTGAATTTTTCTATATATTTTTTGACTATCGGTCTATTGACCTGACTCAGATGATCCCGTCACCTATACAGGTGACGCAATTAGATCTGTAGACATCCTTTGGGGTAACCCTTATAATCCCTTATTACCTTGAGGGAATCTTAAGGTTACCTTATTCTATCGACAAAAAATGCCAAAACACGACTTCAGGGTGAAGATAGGGACAGATAACATCTATAAATATGGGGGAAATAACATAGACTCTATGGGATTTCCATGTTCACCCACTAAACTCACTTGGACACTTCACCTAAAGAACATTGTACCGTATACAGGGTCAACTTTTTGAACCTAAAGTTAGCAGTTTATTGTTGACTTTTCCTCGTACGTTGTGTGTTGGGCGTTATAGTCGTCCCAAGTCTAAAAGTCTAAATGATTAGTCGCCTAATAATCAGAAGCCAAGATATCTTGAGACTTCTTCGCCAGTAAACAGTTTCCGTAACACATTCCATCTCCTCGTTTCAGGTACACGTTACCAGCGCGAGCGGACGCCGTGGTCGAGCTATGGCGGACCAAGATGGCGGAGGGAGTCCTGACCCCCACGCACTTTCAGGACCACTGGCGGGTCATCGTGCCCAGGGTATACTCGCCGCAGCCCAACAGGACCTGTCTAGGTAACTATACTGTTGTACTAGTTGCCAGTATTCTACTGGGTTACGCAGAAAGGTTGTACTAAGCTGAGCGGAGACTATAATGCCCATCATTATGAACAACTATGAAGCACTATCCCCATCATTATGAATGACTATGGGTCCAACCCTGAAAAAAGATCAGATGTTTCATAGAAAACGGTCATTCACACTCATATTTATTTCGCGATTTCTTGATTGGTTCCATGGTAAAAGTTGTTATAATGATAGATATTACAGACCCCATTCGGTTTAATGCACCCTTTCCGCGTAACCCCATACAGTCACAACACAATCACCGTGGCGGAGCAATGGAAGACTAAAGATGATCACACAGAAGATTTTGTGAGAGTCGCGGGCATCCAGTGGATGCAGATGGCAGGATGTCGTTCAGTGTGGAGGTTAAAGGGGGAGGCCTATGTTCAGCAGTGGATGTCTTCTGGCTGATGATGATGACGGATCTTTAAAGGTTTTGCTCTCAGAACAGTCTCAAAATTTTCTTGGCCATTTCTTATTTTTGATAGCGATCTCATGATTACCTAGTACCACGTGATCGGTTTTTTCTTCCAGATTGGTCTTTCGACGAGCAGCTGGCTTCAAAGCTGCTGCTGGAGCCTCTGGAGCAGTTCGTGTGGGGCTCGAGCGGTGGTGCGCCCCCGCCGGCGCCGCGCCGCTCTACGCTTTGCGGCCGAGTGTTCAAGCAAGGCGAGCCCGCCTACAGCTGCAGAGAGTGCGGTGAGTCTTACTGCTGTCATAACACAGGTCTTTCCAGCCTTGTACTATTGAATCCACCAACACCATCTTATACCAAGTCCGTGGATAGCACAACTCAGCGTAGTGCTGGTCAAATTGTTACAAAAACAACAAAATAATCGATTCTTTCACAAGCCGGTCCCAACTCAGCGTAGTGCTGGTCAAATTGACATCCAACAACCCCTTTTTGATTCCAGGAATGGACAACACATGCGTACTCTGCGTAGAGTGTTTTAAGGTATCTCCTCACCGGCACCACAAGTACAAGATGGGCCAATCCGGAGGCGGTGGATGCTGTGACTGCGGGGACACAGAAGCTTGGAAACGAGACCCATTCTGTGAACTGCACGCGGTAAGTTGTTTTTGCGCGTGTACAATTTGGCTGTTAACACAATAAATGGTTAACATGCCACTTCTAATCATCACGTCTCTCCAAACATGGTAGTCCTTCGATATCTTAAAAACCTAGAGATAGCCTGTTAAATTCACCTCCAGCGCTGGATATAATCATTAAAGAAAGACTTAAGTTTTTTAAATAAAAAGAGCGCAATCAAGCATGAGGTCCTCCTGATGCTAAGCAGATACCGCCGGCTATGGACACCTGCAACACTAGCGGTGTTGACGGTGCTTTGGACCATAATATGGCTTTCTCAAAAGCTTATTTTATTCACTGAAAACAGTGAATAAAAAGCACAACAAACTCCTTGTACAAAGAATACTCGACATACAAACTCCTTGTGCCTCGAAATTTGATTGGTCGACATTTTCGACAAGGAATTTTTAGCGTTAGAATAAAAACTATTTTGAATTCTTTGCTGTCATTAGTAAATTGGCGCTATTTTGAATGTGCATTTTAATTAATTTAACCTTCCTTTTTTCTTCATTAAATGTTTATTTTCTTTTTCTCGTAGTCATGACATAAAGTATGCAACTCTTGAATAAAACGGATTTATATCGAGGGCCATGAATCGCTCGCGTTGCTCAGGATTCTAACACTGGTGATGATTCCCTATGGTCGTGATTCAGTCGTTAGAATCTTTCACTTGCTCGTGATTCATCTATGGCCCTCGCGTTAAATACGTCCTTTATTTACTAATTGCATAATATACTATTGTTCACTCAAAAAAAGACGAGTGAATATTATCTTTCCTGTTTCCCAGGCATCCAAAGACGAAGAGTCCAACGAGCCGACCATCAGCGCTGAGGTGATAGAGCGTATGAAGATCGTCGCTTCAGTCTGTCTGTCGTACTGTCTGCGGTTGCTCACACACGACCATGCGCCCGGACTGCCCAACGATCTCAGGTAACGTTGCCAAACACAGACGAAACAGCAGGGGACAGCTATGTCAAAAAGTGGGTTTCCACGATTAGTAAATTTGCTGATGGGATGAGACTACAGAGAATTGACGGCACTCACCAAAATGAGACTTTTCCAACGTGCCCTGTTATGATCTATAAAATCGAAGCAATTATGAAAGAGAAAGATACTACTTACTGTTTTTATTTACAGGTTGAAAGACGCAGAAAGGGATTTGCAGCAGATATTGGATCAGCCGGACTGTTACTGCACTGTGCTGTATAACGATGAAACGCACACATTTGAACAGGTAAAAATCAAAACATACAATGGTGTCCAAAATCTTATCGAATGGCCACTAACGAAAGAAAGCTTAAAATTACCTGGTAGTAAGTAATAGGTGGATGCAGATGGCAGGTTGTCGTTCAGTGTGGAGGTTAAAGGGAGAGGCCTATCAATTCAGCAGTGGACGTCGTATGGCTGATGATGATGTAATAGGAACGCTAAACGAAGCAGTCGCAGAATGAAGGCTGTGGAATGTAAAGCGACCACCGGGCAGACCTCCAGCTGTCCTGTGCGGATAACATCGTAAAGGCGGCTGGAAAGCAGTTGATGAGACCGGAAAGAGATTGCGGTCAAACGCAAACCTATTCCTGAAAAAATAATATAAAAACGTGTGGGCCGCTAAAGATGAGACCTATATATACCCAGCAGTGGGTGGACGATGATGGCTATATAACTTCCCACAAGGTGAGATCTTGGTCAATCGCATGTCTAGGCTGATGTATATACACAAATCCAGGGTGTATATACTACTTTGACGCAGTGGAACTAGTGACGCTCATAGACCGAAGGGGCCTTAGTCTCTATACAGTTTTACAATGACTCTCGCATAAGAGAGCTGCTCTATTAAGTATCTGTTCATAAATTCAGGTGATAAGTACTGTGAATTTTGTGATGAAGTTGAACCACCGTGACGCAGTGGAACTAGTGACGCTAATATACCTCTCTTACACATCTAGGGCTCACGTATTAGACAACTAAAGTATATATTTTGACACAAACACACAGATCAAACAATCAGAAATTAAAAAATCTTTATTGTCAACTGTTCTTATTAGTACCAGTTAGAAATATAGGATAAGTCACAGACTAGTTATAGCTACTACGTAGCCCAGACTTGTGGTTACGATTATTTTCAATGGAAACAATTCAGTCAAATACCTGAGGGGCGGAGTGAGGGGTTACTAAATGCAAATTGGCCCGTTTAACGTCAGTTCAAAATGTAAACAAAGCATAGTGATGGCGCACCTACGGTATTGATCGGAAATGACGTGAGGTTCAGTGGAATCAGTGGGCGTGTTTTTTATATCAGTAGTGGTCCACTGATGAAGTGTCTGAACATGTTCGTCCTGCATTAAATGGCTAGTAATGATGTCGTCCGCGTCGTGTCCGACGATGGCGACTCTGGCTATTTCCTGGCGTGTGCTCGTATGTGGCTGGCAAGTCCAAACATCGTCTTGAACACCCGGTCACAAGTTGTGCAGTACAGCTGACCCGCGCTGTTGTATGTGTAGTTGTAGGATGGTTTTGGTCGGTTTTTACGAGTTTGGCGTTTGAGATCTAATGAGGAAAGGCGAGCGCTTTCAAAATTTGTGACGCCTTTTTTGACCTTCAAACGCCAAATGGCTAGTAATAGATAGTATTTGTGATAAGTACTCTGAGTTTTGTGAAATTGAACCCCCGTTATTCTGTGGAACTAGTGACGCTCATAGACTGCAAAAGACCCAAGTCTCTTAACACAAATTGTGGGTTAACACATTAGACAACTGTTCTTATCAGTATCTGTTGGAAAATCAGGTGATAAGCACTCTAACGCGTGTAATGAAGTCGAACCACCGTGACGCAGTGGAACTAGTGACGCTCATAGACCGCGAGGGACGGGCGCTCGTCAAATGCAACCTCTTCCAAGTCTGCGATAAACTGAAGACGGACATCGAGGTGTAAGTATACTAGATCTTTAAAGTTTCACCAGTCGAGTAGGCCAAAAAATATTGAAATATGGACCCTATATTGTGTTACGTAAAGCTGAATAGACTAGATAACTGTATTTGTTTAAATTGCCCCATTAAAATGTAGCCCATAAATATAGCTGATTAATGAAATTAAAATGAAAATCTGAAAATAACGATTGGCGAAATTAGCGAGTTATCAAAATGGACATTCTTAATTTTTTTACCGTTTTCAAAAAAGGAGGACGGTTCTATGTTCCACTGCTTTTTTAATGTATGTTCACCGATTTCTACGCCAACTGTTGACCGATAAAAAAAAAACTTTTGTTCCGTAAGGTACACTTCCAATTTGGTGCCATTGTCACCATGTCAGCTTCTAATGATGGGATCCCAGGGAAATCAAGGGCATCCCTCAAATTTTATAAGCATTTATTACGTTTTTCATATATTTTTAACCGACTTCCAAAAAGGAGGAGGTTATCAATTCAAATGTTTTTTTTTTTTACATTTGTTACCTCAGAACTTTCGACGGGGTGAACCGATTTTGATGATTCTTTTTTTTTCATTGAAAGCTGGTGCTTCCCGTGTGGTCTCAATTCAATTGTCCAGTTTGGTCCAGTTCTGACATTTTATGAAGTCGGTTTTTTATATTGATCCACTTGCTATTGTTAAATAGTGTATGTAGATTGTGTCTATTGTGTAACGGTTGCATGTGTGTGAGATGTAATGACTGTACTCAGCCGCACGGCGATGTTCGAAAGGTACACGTCACGGCACGGACCCCAGCTGAAGGTGCTCGTGATGCACGCCCACGTCATCGCCCACCAACACCACGCCATGAAACTGCTGACCTGGTGAGTCACTGCTACACTTAACTCTTTTACTTGAACATAAGGTTTCATTTTTAAACACGAGTTAGCTCTGAAACTACCTCCATTCAATTTCGAGTTTTTTGTTGTTAATTTTTTCATGACCATGGATACAAAGTCCTTCGGTCGTAATATTAATCAAGTTTACATAGTCTTAAACAACGTCAAACAAGTCATAGTCAGAGTCAAGCAAAGTAAGTCACGGTCAAGTCAAACTCATGCCCCAGTAAAGTGGTGAATTTACAATAGGCTTCTATGGAGTTTTGGACAGAACATGAAAAGACATGTTTCACCTCGTTTGATTACTTGGCCACACTTAAACACGTTCACGAGCGCTTAATAAATAATAATCTACCATTATTACACATTAACACTCGAAAATACACAAGTTTAGGAAAATAATACAGCGAGCCGACATATTTTTTCCATGTGGGCGCCAAAACTCCTTAAACTTCGTGGTTTCTGCAGTGTTGCCACAAGTTTTTCAATGTATTTTGGTGATCCAATGTTACATATTCTGAAGATTGGCTGATCGATGTACAATGCAATGTTAGCTTCACGCAGATGATTAGTGAAATTTTCTTCTTCGTTGAGTGTTATATCTTCTTGATGCTTCTAATCTGCTAAAAATGCTGCTGACTAATTACTTATCTGTGGCAATTTATCACAACCTAGTAGTAGTTAGTATGTGTTTAACATTCGACAAGTGGAAGACCCTTTTCTTGTAAACCACAGGCTCCAGAACTTCGTAGCTCAAGAGCCGGCGCTCCGTTTAGCTGTAAGCAACGTCGCCCTCGGCATCGAAGCTTGGGGCGTGGCCAGCACGGTGGGCGGCGGGGGCGGAGTCGCCGCAGCAGTCATGCAGAACGACGCTCGCATGTGGAAGGCAGCACGCGTCGCGTGGCACCGGCTACTCATAGCCACCACGCTGATGGACTACACCACCAAGCGGGCCATGGCCATTCTGTTCACCAAGAACTACGGTGAGTACTAGCGGTAGTAGTGTGCAGGACGACGCTCGCATGTGGAAGGCTGTCTTATGCACTGTTCAATAAGTTACAAAGGATGGTGGTATGGTACGGTGGAGTTTTTGTTTCAAATCAAATTTCATCATCATCAGCGTTTCATGTTTCAACTGCTGGGACACAGGCCTTCTCTTAGAGAGAGAGGATGGACCCTTAATCTACCATGCTGGCAGTCCATGTTGATGAAAGACATAAATAATGTCATTGAACTTTTGAGGTTTGGACATACCGGTTTCCTCAGGATCTTTTTCTTCACCATTTTTTAACAATGGCATCGAAACTGCACATAATTTAGTTGGGTTTATTTTGATTTTTTTATGCATAAATAGGCTTGCGTTTGACCGCCAACTCGCCTGATGTTTTAAGCGATGATGCGGTCTACGATGGAGCACGCTTGCCTAGAAGAAGCCGATTCACTCGTGATTTGAAGACACCTAGATTGTAACTAAATAAGCAGGGCCTAGGATTGAATCGGGTGCCGTCAGTATGTAAAGCGACATGCTACCGCTCGCCTTCGACCATCATTGCTCTAATTCAAATCTGTATTCAAACATACATAATGTCCCCCAGATATTTATATTTATACTTTTTAACACGCTTGTGTTAGCTTGGTATGTATGTAATGGAATCTTTGAACTTGATTTTCAACTATTTCAAAATGTCGAATTAAATTGAAATTTTTTGCACGCTCACAAGGACCGATTACAATGCAATAATTTCAATAGTTTGTCCCATTATCCTGACCAGGATCTTCAGGATTAAAAAAGAAAAAAAAAAAAAAAAAATACGATTTTTATTTTTATTTTTTTTAAAGCGTGCATGTGTCCTAATGCTTAATTTATTACAAAAAACAGGCTTAGCGATGAAAATTTTAGGTGGGGATAGAGAAGAGATGCTCTATCCTTTTCTCGCAAAGCATGTGTTAGTATAGCATTTGTATGGCGCGCCTGAGGCTTGACGTCATAGTTCGTTATGGTGGTCTCTCTGTCTAGCATGAAATTAAAATAGTTATTTGTTTTTGAACAAATTTTAATTTTGTTTTCTTTCTTCTTCTTTCTTTGATGGGATCTATTTATAATCAATTATTTTATGAGGTAATAAAAAATTATAATTCGTCATGCCTATTATTATTAATAGCAATGTATTTGTTACAGGTACGATACTGAAGGACTTCATTCGCGATGACCACGACCATTCGTTCTCCGTTTCCTCCCTGTCAGTACAACTGTACACGACGCCAACATTGGCCCACCATCTGATCGCACATCACGACGCGCTCTTCGTTGTTATGAACACATTCGTCAGTGAGTGCAACAGGCGGTGTAAGAATGTGAGTACATCAAACTGACTCACTTTTTACTGAACGGAAACATTAGGTGACAATAATGACGATATAATCACTTAACCCATTTGAGTGGGCCAATCCTAGGCGCAAATTATGTGAATGTCTTATAAATCTCTCCTCTCCCCCCCATTTTCCCGCGCCTGACGTGGCTTACTCGTGCACAAGCAAATGTTGTTTTTTTTTTATTCAGTGATTGGCTTGCGTTTGACTGCTAACTAGCCTGATGTAAAGCGATGATGCGATCTACGATGGCGCACGCTTGCCTACAAAAAACCGATTCACTCGAGATTTAAAGACACCCAGATTGTAGAATGCGCTGCCTGAATGGGTGTTCCCTAATAGTTACAAAATTTTCTAAATATAAAAATTATAATTAAAAACCTACGATTAACACATCTGCATATGACTTTCCAGGGGCGTCTGGAATTCGATCGTAGCCACATCCCAATGGGCTTCAAACGCGCCCAGTTCATCCTATACGATGTGAAGTACCTCCTGGGTTCTGTGCCGACGTGCTTCGACGAGGAGCTGAGGAGAGGGTTCCTCCACGGGCTGTCGCTCATGCTGAACCTCCTCACCATGATGCAGGGCATGGACTCCATCGTCAGACAGGTGACGAACCGTGACGACACTAACGTTTACTAAGCCGTTTGCAAAAAGATTGCAATTTATACACTACTAGCCGTCCGCCCCGGCTTCGCACGAGTGTAAGCTCGGCCTTCGGCCTCGCTACAAAATATAATATACCCTATGTCACCCGGGAATAGTGTAGCTTCCCAACAGTGAAAGAATTTTTCAAATCGGTTCAGTAGTTTCGGAGCCTATTCATTACAAACATACAAAAATAGGTACAAATCTTTCCTCTTTATAATATACTAGCCGTCCGCCCCGGCTTCGCACGAGTGTAAGCTCGGCCTTCGGCCTCGCTACAAAATATAATATAGCCTATGTCACCCGGGGATAGTGTAGCTTCCCAACAGTGAAAGAATTTTTCAAATCGGTTCAGTAGTTTCGGAGCCTATTCATTACAAACATACAAATATAGGTACAAATCTTTCCTCTTTATAATATTAGTGTAGATAAGTGTAGATGTCCATCGAGATCTTCGAAAAAATATACATAGAAGTCACAACGCGTAGAAATTTATACTCAATAAACGTCCGCCGTTTCATATATAAACATAGCTGTATACAATTTATATAGAAACAAAACTATTTTATCAAAACCAACCGTATATTTATACATTTACGGCTCAGTTCTCTTATGTCTGTTTGATTTGCACAACATCGACAAAACTCGTGAACCGTCGTTGAGCGAGACGCCGATTATGTCTGAATCGCCAGCCAAGTTGACGTGTCTGTTACGGCTCTTACTGTGTGTTACGGCTTGTGTACCTGTCGCGTGACTGTGGATCAATTCTGGCTGTGTATTGAGTCCAGACAAATTAAGTATTGCCGCGGTTAGCGCGTCATTGTGGCATCTTTGTATTTTTTGGTTCGAAGATCGAGAAACAATACCAATAAAGTCACCATCTTTAAAAAAAAAAACTCGGAACTAAACTCGGTGCACGTTTCAAATGGCGCAGACTTTTTGGTTAGATGTAAGGCAACCGCGATCCGACTACCGCCGCGCCGCGCGATGCCAGTGCTACGATGCCATAGCGGACAAGCGACGTTGAACACTATGCAAGCGACATAACGTCCAAATTGGAGTAAATGGTGCATTGTGAACTATATATAGTATATTGATATTTATGTATGTGCACGGCGCTTGGACGTTTTTTGATTGTTTCCACTTAGAGATTGTGACTCTATAGGTATTGTATCTCGATGGTTTTACGATTGCCGGTGCGCGATGAATAAATCGACCAATAGAATAGCTTCATTCCATTTCACCTCGCCTCTTATTGGTCGATTTTTCCTCGCACACAGCTCATTTTCCTTGCACATCTGTGGTGGATACGCAGCCTAATGGTTATATCTTCTACACAACGAACGCTCAACTAAACTTGCCTGAGTGATACAAGATGATAATAGACATGTATGTATCACAAGGTCGGCCAGCATATGGAGTATGAACCAGAGTGGGAGTCAGCGTTCAATCTCCACGTGAAGCTAGCTCACAGCATCACGCTTACCATCGAATGGGCGTCCTCTGAGAAGTCGATCGCAGCCGCCGCCTACTGGATGGCACTGCGCCGGTTCGCGGACACATACCCGCTCTCTCCCAGAGTGGTCCGAGGTAACTAATCTATCAAATTAATTATGCTTTTTTCTTAATTAAATGTTTTAATATTAATACCACCTGATTGGAACAATCTGCCGGCTTCCTTGTTTCCTGAGAGATATAATAAAATCTGGGCCTTTTCAAGGCAAGAATGAATAGATATCTTCTAATTCTGCGTGTTCTAATTACATCAAAATCGCTTTAATAGTTTGTTTTTTTAATCGAAATAACTGAAAAAAGTCATCCAAGCAAAGACATTGCGTCGATTTTTTAAAGTGATAATTATTGTTCCTAAAATAAAAGAGAAGGCAAATGTCGTGTCGTACAGGGAGGTAAAAACGCTGGCAGAAGACTGTCAAGCCTGGAAGTTACTCCACAGACCACAGCTACGCTCTTAAATGTTGAATGAATGAATTATTGTTCCTATGCTCCTCATATCTACTGTGATCACAATGTAGCCCTCAGCGGATGTTTATTACAGAGCTGGGCAACAAGAGCGCATCAGTGATAGAATTCGACGTGTCTACTCTACCAGTGTCCATACACCGGCCGCTGTCACGGTTCATAGCAGGGCTGTATCTACAGCTGCACCGACACGGTCTGTCCTACCACGGCCCCGAGTTCGACCGCCCTGATAAACCCAAACCGGAGCCCGAAGAACTTATGGGTGAGCGCCATACACTATAACAAGTTGTGGGTGGGTAATTCTTACTGCGTCTCAGATACGACTAAAGCATATAACGTGAGTCTGTGATTTTTAACCGACTTCCAAAAAGGAAGAGGTTCTCAATTCGACTGTTTTATTTTTTTATGTTTTTTTACCAAAGAACTTGCGACTGGGTGAACTGATTTTGACGATTCTTTTTTTATTTGAAAGCTGGTGCTTCCCGTGTGGTCCCATTACAATTTGGTCCAGTTTTTATATTGATGGTCAGTTTTGGTTTTTTATATTGATTATTATTTTTGTTTGAGAGGTGACTTAATCGAGAGTGATTTAAGCTATGATTCAAGAAAATCTGACAGCTCTTTTATAGGGGGTAATAAAACAATATGTACTTGTCCGAACATTCATTTTTCGCATCATTTACATCTGATGATGATGTCTGTGGAATCGTAGCTCCTAAACGGCTGAACCGATTGTGATTTAGGTTTTTTTGTTTGAAAGGTGACTTGAGCGAGATTTTTCTCTTATTCAAGAAAAACTATTTAAGCTTTTAATGATTCGCTCTTATAACAGTTGTAAAAAAAACGATGTGTACTTGTTCGTAAATTCAATTTTCCGTATCATTTACATCAACAATCATCGTGCTCATCATCAGCTAGAAGACGTCCACTGCTGAACATAGGCCTCCCCCTTTAACCTCCACACTGAACGACATCCTGCCATGTGCATCCACTGGATGCCCGCGACTCGAACGATGTCGTCGGTCCATATAGTCGCTCGGCCCATAGAAAATAAAAATTTATTTTTGTTTAAATTATAATGGCTGTCAAGGCATTTTTGTAAGAAATTTGTTGTAGCCACTTGCACCTATATAAACCCATAGCAACTGTGACGCGGAGTTCGACGCGTTGACATAAATAAGAATGTTCAATCATATATCTGTCACAATACCTGGCGACAGAGTTTCCTTCTCATTTCCGTTCTATTTACTTCTCTTCTCTGTGGGTCGGCCTACCTACGCTGCGTCTTCCGGTTCGTGGTTTCCACTCAAGAACGTTTCTTCTCCATCGGTTGTCGGTTATTCTCATACTCTCTCTTTTATACGAAATCATAATATTATCTGCATAAATTTTCAGAGCCGGTGCTACAAACTATGGCGATGATAGCTCAAGTGCACGCTGGCATGTGGCGCCGGAACGGGTTCGCGCTACTGAACCAGCTCTACTTCTACCACAACGTGAAATGTCGCGCCGAGATGTTGGACCGAGACATTGTCATGTTGCAGGTATGTTGCACATTCTATTTATCATTAACATTTCAGCCATGCCGTGAAGTGAATGAAATTTTTTCCTATAAATTAATTAACAATATCTGGGACATTTTTTTTGCACACACGGTCATCTGACCCCAAACTAAGCAAAGCTTGTAATATGGCTGCCAGAGACTGATATACGTACATATATATTTTTAAATACATACTTAAATAGATATTAACACCCAGACATAGAACAAACACAAATGTTCATCACACAAATGTTTGTCCTAGATGGGAATCGAACCCACGCCCCCAAGCACAGAAGTTAGGTTCACTACCAACTGAGCCACCGGGGCAGTCAACATAATTTAATTAAAAATACTAGCGGCCTCATTTTGATTGGCACCCTGGTTGATATATATTCTCCTAATAAATATGCGTAAAAATTTGGTTGTAAGCAAAAACTCTATGACCGAAGTAATTCTGCAGCCGGATCTTAGACTATTACAGCCCTTTTGAAGCACCCCATATGAAACTACTAGCTACTCGGAAATGCCTTCTTTACTGTATCTTGTACTTTTACTAACGTAAGATTAATGTACTAACGTAAGATTAAGTCGGTTACTCCGACTATTAACAATAGCACTGACACACATTCGCATGTTTTAAATTTCAAATTTTAATTTAGGTATATTTTTATTATTTTGTAAGTTGGGTTTTTTCTTTTTCTTTTCTTTTCTATCTTTGGCTATAAATATTGGTAAATAATAATTACTTAAATTGTAATTTTTTATAATCACTTTTTATGTTATTTTAAATTATTTAATTGTTTGCTTTGGCATAAGTATTATGATATATAAGAGAAGCCACTGGCACCCGACACACAGTCCCAGACTAGTTCGGGAGCCTATGGAAAACAACACAATGTGAAACTAAATTTTGTCAAAATAAATTATTTTTATTTTATTTATTTTAGGAAATCTTACAGCTAGGTATAAAGCTTTAACTAATATATAAGGTACAGAAGGCCATTTAAAAGATTCCACACTTAAATATAAATGAATAAACTAAAAAACTAGTAGACTATTTTAATTAACTAGATATATCAAAGAAATGCTCTTGATAATATTCTCTTAAGCTGCTGAACAGATGTGGTAAACAAATCAATGTCATGTACAGTAGCTACAGCATTGAAACTGCGGCTTGCTCTTAACAGGTAACTATTACTTCTGTAATTAGTGCTCACTCTGGGGATAAATAGAGAACATGGTCTTCTAAACGGATCAGCCGACACCTTCAGCCCTATTCGCTCCAATAGCTCCGGACAATCAACTGCGCCATTCGCTATCTTTAATAAATAGACCACATCAGCGACTTGTCGTCTTAAATTTAAAGGAAGAATGTGGAATTTATGACAGCGTTTTTTATATTACTTTGTTTGTTTGTTTGTTAGCAATGTTGCCCATTTCTTACTACACCATTGTCATCTATTATAGGTGGGCGCATCCTTAATAGAAAACAATGAGTTTATAATCCACGTACTGAACAAGTTCAAACTGCTGGAGTGGGCTAAAACAGACTTCGAGGCTCGCAGTATTGAGGACGACACTTTAAGGCATACCATCGCCATGTTGGAGGAGTTCCTGGGCCTGCTTATAACAGGTGACTGATATAATACATTTATTTCTTGCGAGAGTAGATCGAACAATTTTTACATTGTGATCTTATTATTAAGTTAAGTACACTACCTCAGTTAAATAATTAAAACGTGCAAGTATCTTAAGATTTCCTAAATAAAATTCAATTTACAATTTCTATTCATCATCAGCCCGAAGATTTCCACTGCTGAACACAGGCCCTTTAACCTCCACACTGAACGACATCCTGCCATCTGCATCCACTGGATGCTCGCGACTCTCACAATGTCGTCAGTCCATCTAGTGGGACGCCTTCCTACGCTGCGTTTTCCGGTTCGTAGTCCCCACTCAAGAACCTTTCTTCCCCATCTGTTGTCAGTTCTTCGAGCGATGTGGCCTGCCCATTGCCAGTTCAACTTGCAAATTTTAATAGCTGTGTCAGTGATTCTGCTTCTTTGGCGAATATCCACGTTCAAAACTGCACATAATTTATTTAAGTACTAAATAAGTCATTGGTGCAGGGCCGTAGATAGAACCAGGTGCCGTCAAATTGTAAAGCGCACATGCCATCGCTCTTATTCCATCCAATGATACAATTTGTACAAACATGTGTCGAAATACGAAAACCCATGTAAAAGCTTCAATAAAGAGTCATCATCGTGGGTCTTCTGCCTCTATGGCGTATTTAGAGGTAGGGATGCCAGCGTCGGGACGGATCCCTTTGCCGGGGCTGGACTCTGGGAGACACTGCTCCCAGGAAGTTGGAGGGGCGAGTACCCGACCCGGTACAAGGCGACCGATTGGCATCTCGAGCCCCTCGGCATAAAGAGTTGTTTGTGCAGTAATCGGGTCCCGGTACGTGCCGGGCGTGGGCGAGGTCACCAACGAGGATCGCACCAAGAAGGAGATCATACAGATGCTCTGCGTCAAGGCTATGCCGCACTCTGAACTCAACAGGTATACCTTACTACTGGCGTTAAAACATTTCCAAAGCCATAGAAGACACGAAAGTGGAGTGTAAATCCGATAAGCTATTTTTTTTTACTTGTAATAGGTGGCAAACAAGCTGACGGGCCGCCTGATGGTAAGCGTTCAACGTAGCTTATGGATACCTATAACACCAGGGGTGGTATCACAGATACATTGCCGACCCTTCAAGACGATTAACAACCCTTTTGAAGAACCGTATATTATAGCTACTCGGAAATGCCGCAGGATGGGAGCTCATTCCACAAATTGCAGGTGTGAGGCAAAAAAGAACGTAAAACGCACAGTGTGCGATTTCCACCGATCTATGATATGTGGATGACTTTCAGGCGGTGGGGCCTGGTGCGATGAAAAAACCACGATGCTGGCGACTGATATACGTACATATATATTTTCAAATACGTACTTAGGGAGCGTTCAAGTATTACGTAACGAATTTGGGGTCTTGTAAAACGTTACGGCGCGTTACATTGGAGGGGAGAGGGTGTCCAAAATCTCCAAAAAATGCCTTACGTAATACTTGAATGCTCCCTTAAATAGATATTAACATAACACCCAGACATAGAACAAACACAAATGTTTGTCCTAGTATGCAAATTATTGATATGTTTTGTATGAATTTAATATTTTCAGATCTCTCCCAGAAGATCAGCTTCACGAGACTGGTTTGGAAGCCGTTATCCACGAGGTGGCAGATTTTGTCAAACCAACCGGCAGCAACGTGCGCGGCGTTTACAAACTGAAACCTCATCTATACGACGAATACGACACCTTCTTCTACCATTACACTAAAGAAGATCTGTCGAGGAGTGAAGAGGAGCAGAGGAATAGAAAGAAAGCTGCGGGCAAGTTATAGTTTAATTTGTTGCACGTAAGGTTTCTTTTTGCATGACAGTCTGACAGGTTGAGTTTTTGAAACTAACCAGTGGCCTTAGTACGAGAGTTTACGAAAAAGTTATCGTTTCGTAAACGATAGCAAATGTATGAAAAGCAGTACCCTTAGTACAAGATTTGATAGTTTTCGAAAATTTCGTTTTCGTATTGTTCCCATAGCCCGTTGAAGGTCTAAAGCCAATCCAAATGCTCAAGCCCACTAGCAGTTGGCAGCGTACCCAGCATGCTGGCGGCATTACTACATTGAATGACAATGCTTATGCGTTATGCCAGAAACACGCCAGCATTTTGGTCACGTGACGCTTTAACCAGGTGCTCTGAAAGAGGTCCCCAATGTCTGGACCCCAAACACTTCAAATATGTAAATGTTATTGTAATTATGAGCTCTAACTGGTACAGTTAGCGTATAACTTCGCGTAATTGTTCCAGGTTTACCCGAATGCTGTCCTCCCCCCGCGCTGCCCAAGCTGTCCCCCCCGTTCGCCATAGTTGCGAACTTGCTGCAGTGTGATGCTGCTTTACACGTGTTGAAGTGCGTACTGGAGCGAGCGCTCGATTTACGCGCTAGATCGTTCTCCGAGCCGCAGTTCCACAAGGTACTTACACTCAGTGGCACACATTTACACATTTGCCGCGAGTGGGCTATTCAAATTTTGCTGCCCCAACCAATCTCTACAGTTCGTTACCCTAGTCACAGAATACATACTTACCTTACTTTCACATTATCAGCCATCAATGTCCACTGCTGAACAAAGGCCTCCCTCTCAGAGGGGTGTTGCCATAATCCCCACGCTTGGCAGGCGGCTTGTGGATCGCAGTACGTTCACCGTGTACTAATAGGACGCTGCTGCCCATCCTCCGGTGGTTCTGGTCGCAGTTTTACGACATACCCGGGTCACTTACTTTACTTTAATTACATATAATTTTTTCCGTAATTAGTATGATTGTGAAAAGGGGATTGTGTAGGGTGTTGTGAACATGTTGAATTGTTTGTATGACTTAATAACATTCAACGTAAAGGATATAAATATGAATATTTAATTTCTGTAAGACAGGAAAACGAGGCTGCAAATTTGCCGCCCCTAAAACCTGCCGCTCTAGGCTCCTGTTTACTCAGTTTGCTGATTAATCCGCCACTGCTTACAATTGTTGGACAAATGACTTTGTAGTAGGCTTTATTTTATTGGTGTCAAATAAACAAAAATACAAATCACAATTTATTTACTTATTGTTACATAAAGAAAGCACAAATACATATAGAATTCCCTGTCTGCTGCGTTAGCGTAAACTGTGTTGCAAACGATTTAGATTTGATTTGACAAATGAGTTGATAAATGTGTATTCGTTCCAGGCTCTCCATTTAATAGGCTATGCGTTGCGCGACGAAGAGAGCGGTCACTACGAGTTCCTAGCGTTCGCGGAGAGTGCCGCCCGCGCCGGGATCTACCAGCTACTTCAACAGTTAGTTACCAGCCCCAGGGTCGAGGCGCACCGTGCGCTCGCTAAATGGACCCTGGCTAAGATGAAGTGAGTACCACTATGCTGGCTGTACCTCAGATCAGACAGACAAGGGAGATATGCCTTAGTACGATTAATCGCCGAAACATTTTATTATACACAACTGGCAACTTGCTGGTGTAAGCGCGCGCGATATTTCCATTGGTGTATCCTTTTCGGACCTCAAGATACAGGCCTAGCCTAGTTTGAGGCCCTCAGGTAATTGTTTTATTGTAACTGTATTTTACGTGAAATAAATAATTTTGTATTTTGCTATAGTGCGCTCTCTGTCTAGCATGAAATTAAAATACTTATAACCTGTTTGAAATTTTATGAAGAAAAAAAAAAGTTTTTATTGATGGATTCTATTTATAAGAAGTTTTTTTTTTTTATAAATTGACTAACTGATACCCTTTGGCCTCGCTACTATGATCCGCTCCAGGAACACAAAATTTCATCCTAATCGGTCCATCCGTTTACTCACCGTTTAAACCTTCCCTGAACTTTCACAAATATTTCAAGAGCAAAATTAGCCAAATCGTTCCAGCCATTCTCAACTTATAGCGTGACCAGGGTTCATTTTTATATATATAGATGACGAATGATGATGAAATAATAGGTAATAAAAAATAGTTAAGACACATTCTAATAAGGGCTATTAAAAACCTAAAACCTATTTAATATTTTCATTGTAATGTATGTTTTCCTTGTTTGCGTGGTCTTTTAGTAAAGAGTTATATTATCCACCATGCTGGCCCAGTGCATGTTAGGGCCCATCCTTTCTCTGTGAGAGGCCTGTGTCGCAGCAGTGGAAACATGATAGGCTGATAATGAAGATGATGATGCCTATTATCCAAATAACCTTGTTCCAGATCCCTGCTAGGCCACGACGGTGAAGGTGCAGGCGACGCGAACAACATGGAAACTGACCAACAAGAGAAGCCCGGCAGTGAAATCGCCGAGGCCGAGAAGACACGGCGCGCCAAACTGGCGGCGGAGCGGCGCGCCAAACTCATGGCGCAGATGAAAACGCAGATGAACAAGTTCATATCTAACAACGCCACACTCTTCGAAGAAACTAACACTGAGGTGAATAACACTGATACCTACGTGTTTATAGGGTTCCGTGCCCAAAGGGTAAAACGAGACCCTATTACTAAGGCTCCGCTGTCCGTCTGTCACCAGGCTGTATCTTATGAACCGTGATAAACAGTTGAAATTTTCACAGATGATGTATTTCTGTTGCCGCTATAACAACAAATACTAAAAAACAATAAAATAAATATTTAAGGGGCTTCCATACAACAATCGTGACTTTTTTGCTCGATATTGATAACGGCAACAGGTAGACACTTGAATTATTCACAGAATATTCAGTTATGTTATTCACTATAAAAATAAATAATTAAAATAAAATTCATATTTAATGGGGGCCCATACAACAAACGTACGGACTCAAACGTCGGACTCGCACTTGGCCGGTTATTTTTATTTTTTATTCAGTGGTAGGCTTGCGTTTGTCCGCTAACTCGCTTATGTTAAGCGATGATGCGGATGTATTATGATTCAGAAAAGACAGTGAAAACTGATCAAACATGGTATAATAATATACTTCGCCAGGTACTGACACAAGCTTACGTCATCGACGCTGTGTTACCAGTAGCATGAAATCATAACTCCAATCTCCACCAGCTGCCTTGTTATGGATCTTTGATCGGGATCGCGAGTGTCAAAATTTTGACAATTGAAAGGGGTTATGACAAAAAAAAGCGTTGTCTATTTCCAATTTCGTATTACGTCACCTACGAAATTGGAAATAGACAACGCTTTTTTTTTGCGTCGTAACCCCTTTCAAGTGTCAAAATTTTGACACTCGCGATCCCGATCAAAGATCCATAATAAGGCAGCAGGACCAAGTTTTGTTATAGAAGCTCGCACTGGGAGCATAAAAGGCTAGTTACGGCACTGCATACAATGTGTATATGATTGTAGGTGACGGCTGAAGAGCAATTGCTCCAGCCACTGTACAGCGGGGCGGCGCTCGGCGTGTGGGGCGGCGGCGTGCCGGAGCCGGCGCGGATCTGCATCATGTGCCAGGAAGAGGTACCCAATCACACTAATCATATCATGTGAACGTTTGTGTGTAACTGTATGTGTGAGTATGTTTGACACTCATTTCTATCCGTGATGACCTGTAATTGGCTTTTTGTATCTATTTCACTAGCCGCCACCGCCTGAAAGTTCATCCACATATCATAGATCGGTAGAAATCGCACAAAAAGAAACGCGTAAAACGCACAGGTTTTACGCGTTTCTTTTTGCCGCACACCTGCAATTTGTGGGATGAGCGGGCTCCAGCGGTATTTCCGAGTAGCAATAATATGGGGTTTTTCAAAAGGGCTGTTAACAGAGTTTTTAAGGGTCTGCATCATATAAGTGATGCCCCTGGTTGCCCTGGTGGTTGCAGTTATCTATAGGTGACGGTGGTCGCTTACCATCAGACGAACCGTCTGCTTGTTTGCCACTTATGGCATTAAAAAAAATTATATCTATGAGACATTTGTAACCAAGCTGTTGGTCATCCGCAAAAAAAAACGGTTATGGGTGTACAAAATTGGCACCAATTTTACAGCCAAATCAACGTCATTGAGAGTCAAGCGCGTTTCGAATCACGCCAACAGTGGCTACGACACTTCAACAACGTTAACGAGGACCGACATGGCACAAAGATGTTTTGTTTGGAACACAGCCGAGCATTAAACTTACTTTGTGGGAGCAAGATGTCCCATACTATCAGATGTTTAAACGGTGTTGATTTACCTCACCACATACTTCATTTCCTCTTTCCTTTATTTTTTCTTTCAAATCATGACTGCAGGCCTAGCACGGGCCGTGGATATATTCTCTTTCCACAGTTTTTATCCCGCAAGAAAGAGACAAACGTATCCATATTCTAGCTCTGTCGCATCTACGCGCGGATAAAAACGGTGGAAAGACAATTTTTCCACGGCCCGTGCTAGGCCTGCTGAATCGGTTTCTTCTAGGCAAGCGTGCTCCATCGTAGATCGCATTATCACTTAACATCAGGCGAGTTGACGGTTAAACGCAAGCCTACTTATTGTTTTTTACTGGGTGATTTGCGCCAATTGAATTAAGCACCATTTGAGCGAGGGTTGTAGCATCCCAGAGGTTTTACGCAGTCGGCTGCTGATTGGAGAATGAATCTAATGTTAATTGATTTTATTTCCTCTCTATTAATTTTCAGGCGCGGGTAGATATGAAATGCGATCCTCCCGTGCTGGTCGCGTTTACCCAAGTTTCTACCGTCCACAACCGAGCGCGGGAAGGTGGTAACGGACTATTACCGGAGGGATGGAGAGAAGCCTACCTTCCAGCTGGTGTGGGCGCACAGAACCACGTGTCCAGCTGTGGGCATGTACTGCACGCCACCTGCTGGAAAAAGTACTACGACAATGTGCTGGACAAGGAGAACAAGCGGTGAGTGGTGACATAGAACACCAGAACTGACATACAAATGACATCATTATCAATATAAAAAATTGACTTCAGAAAATTTTCAGAACTAGACCAAATGGAAATGGGAAGCAGTTGCTTTCAAATAAAAAAAAGAATCATCAAAATCGGGTCACCCAGTCGGAAGTTCTGAAGTAACAAACATAAAAAAATAAACAGTCAAATTGAGAACCTCCTCTTTTTTGCAAGTCGGTTAAAAAGATGACCGGATGTAACAACTGGCAGCCTTACTGTTATAAGCGATCTCTTCCAGGCAACCTTAGCATGGATATAATATACAGAAGAGTTAAAGGACGGTGAAACGCGGTGGAAAGACCGCTAGGCTGAAATGCGCTGCCTGAATGGGTGTTCCTCAATAGTTCCAATCTTGGGTGTCTTAGTCACAAGCGAATCGAAGCGAATCGGTTTCTTCTACACAACTGTGCTCGATTGTAGAGACCGCGTCATCACTTAACATCAATTAAAGTGCTGATCTAGTGCAAGCCTTTTATATAATAAAAAATAATGGGTAGGTTGTAAATAATGGATCTCAAGTGAGACAGTAAGACGTTATGATGTGTATTCTATAGGATTCCCATGCAAGCATTTTTTATACATCTAAGTCCCCCGTAGAAAGCTTGGATAAAATAGTGTCTCCCTTATTCAACCCTCTTTTTAGAACTCGATTGGAATAGGGTTATAAAAGTTTATTTATTTATTTAAGTCCACTTACACTATGTACTTCAATTCAATTATCAAAAACGTTAAACACTAACAAAAATATGACTAAATGTCACAATAATTACAGGTCCGCCTGAAAGTTCATCCACAATTCATAGATCGGTGCAAATCGCACCACATCCAAATTAAAACCTTCACACAATGACACAAAGTTTTCCATTACTTTCCTTTGATGCGAGAAACACCCCCTCCTTATTTTAACTAATAGCATTCTTGCCAGGCCTTACCGTGTGAGACAACCGGCGGCTTTCGACGTGGAGAAACACGAATATCTCTGTCCGCTGTGCGAGCGGCTCTGCAACACGGCATTGCCGCTGCTGCCTGCCCCGGCGTGGCGGATAGGGTCCCCGCCGGCATTGCCTGAAGACCTCTATGCGGAGTCGGTGCAGCAGATATTGGAGTTGAAGCATCAAGTCTGCGAAGAGGCAGTGCATATTTGTACGGAGACTTGTGAGGAGATACTGTGTCAGGTGAGATGAAACACCAGTATATATTTATATATCTGCAACTCTGCATTGCCGCTGCTTGCCCTGGCATTGCCTGAAGACCGCTATGCAGAGTCGGTTTAGCAAATATTAGATAGAGGCCTCAAGTCTATGAAGAGGCAGTGCACATTACATAAGCGTGTTTTATAGTTTTTTTACACATTTTTTTTATATTGAATCTTACCTATTTTTTTTTAACGCGAATAATTCCGCGTTTGACTATCAACTCGCTATTGGTAAGCCACGATGTGGTCGAAGTTGATTATGAATGATGATCATAATGAATGATCAAATGTATATGTAAGTTCATTCCATCTAATGGTTGCCTAGAAGAGATCGCTCTTAGCGAAAAGGCCGCCACTTGTGGCACTAGCTCGTAAGTGTTTTCTATCTGTTTGTAAATTTAATTTCTGGTGTATATAATAAAGAGTTTCTATCTATTTATAACTTTGATAATATATAGTTTGGATCTGCCTTTAAATTCGAGCTAGTACCAGAAAAAGTCTGTCAAAAACTGAAGGGGGCGAGGTAAACACGTATTTCATAATATTATTACTATTTCTACAAACCCACACTTCAATATTGAGCAGCACACAACTGCAAGCGATGTGCTCAAAATGTAAACGAATGGACGAACGAGGGGGGTGGGGTGTAAGTGCTAAAGGGGGAAACTGTAGGTATAACCATAGAAAAGAGAAAAATTAATAGAACAGAAATGAGAAGGAAAATCTGTCGCCAGGTATTGTGACAGAACTTTGATTGAACATTATTATTTACATCAACACGTCGAAATCCGCGTCACAGATGCTATGGGTTTGTATGGGTTCAACTGGCTACAAAAAAAATCTTACAATAAAGCCGTTCTATTTTAAACAAAAAAAAAACTTTTCTGTGGGTATAACGCTTCCATTTATTTATTTTTTCTGAGTTGAATCCTTGTCTACAGAGTTGTGTTGGTTACAGGCACGTGCGAGGAGCGTGGGTGCGATGTCATCAGATATGGAAGAAGAGGCAGCTGAGTCCCGAGAGGTTTACGTTTCAACTCACGCAGAAAACATCCTTTCTCCATCCTTCCTAGTGCACTTTGAGGGTGAAGTGCCAACTTACAGCACGCTCGCTAAGGCGCTCATCGAAGACTTCGCCGGGGTGAGTTGTTGAAATAAATGCTTACATGTATATGTTGCTTTTTTTCCATAAAAACCAGGCATTTGCCTTTTTTTGGTTTGTATTTAGTTAATTTTTAAGTGCTAAAAGCCTACACTGTCTGTCTGTGTGCCCGTCCATCTGTCCGTCCTACTTTTTAACGGCTATCTTTCGAACCGCAATAGATAGTCAGTTGAAACTTTCACGAAATATATGTTATGGCGGATTGATTAAAATATAATTTAAAAAAAGAAAAAGGCACGAAAAAAATTTAATAGGTAAGTACAAGCGTTAAACTTGGCATGATTATAATACACACTCTAAATAATGGCCAAGTGTGAGTCGGTGACACATTTATGTTCACCACCAAGTTAAGCAAGGTATCGTTCGCGCAAAACTTTATGAGCCCTCTGAAGTTAGGCGCGAGGCCTCCCCGACGCCCTGTAAAGCCCCTCGGATACCTATAATATGCGTACTGCGCAGCCACTGGGCCTAACTTCAGAGGGCTCATAAAGTTTTGCGGGAACGATATTTCGATTACTTGGACGACCTCATCATTTCTTTCACCTAATCAAAATTGCATAAATATTGCAATTGCAGTAATTACAGTTTCAGTTTTACTAGTTACATGCACCATGTTCACGGGAAGACGTCTTCCCGTGAACATGGTGCATGTAACTGCGCCAAAATATAGGGAGCTCCTTCCACAACCTTACCACGGTAAATATCCCGTAAATAATCATATAACTTTAGTGAACAACCGTGATAGTTTAAAACAGTGTTTGATAAATATTGTATTTTGTAGTGGTACGGAACCTTCAGTGCGCGAACCCGACTCGCACTTGGCCGGTTTTTTACCAAACCCTTTATCTAACGATCTTATTTTCACCAGGTGTTACTAGAATTCGGCGAGCTGCACTCCAGCGCTGCCCTTTACCGCGCCACCTCGTACACCATACTGAGCTCCAACGCTGTCCTCCAAGCAGAGAACCGACCTCTACTAGGCGACTTACCCGCCAGACACCGAGACACCTTACAAGCTCTAATCCGCCTCGCCGCAGCTATGCCTTCAGCTTGGACCTCGCCCAAATATCTAGCCCACCACGCGCTCAGCTGCTTACAAGTTCTAGAAAAGTCGTCCCCGTTAACTTACGAACCGTTCGGGACACTGGTTCCTCTGGTTTTGACCGTTCCGAATTTGTTTTGCAAAGTCGCCGAGCCGGCCAGACCGACGCACCTCGCTAGACAGATCACTGTACAGTGTCTACGAGCGTTGATAACGAGGTTGTTGATCACTATGGATGTGACTGACTGTGCCAGTGAACCTATGGATGATGGTGAGACAATGAGTAACGTGGATTTGAAGAGTCTGCTGCCCATGTTGTCTTCAGCCAGGAAAGGATTTGACACTACTGGTAAGATGACCGTTTTTGTTAGTCACTAGTTGCAACTAGCAGTTTCACCCACAAAGACCTATATACCTATTCCCTTAGGAACCATAAATTTTCCGGAAAAAAGTATCATATTGAGCCCACCAAAGCCACTATCTTTATGCAAAAAAATCACGTCGTTTAGTTAATGTGTTGCTGCGTGTAACAGGAACAAACAAACACTTTCACATCCATAACATTAGTATGATGATACTATATATCTAAATATACAATGTGTCCGTTCTTAGATGTCGGATAGTAGAAGGGCTTAAAACATAATAAATTTGAAGTTATATGATTATTTACGGGATATTTACCGTGGTTAGGTTGTGGAAGGAGCTCCCGATATTTCGGCGCAGTTACATGCACCATAATAAATTTGATCGACAAAACATCTATTTATCGGCCTTACTTATAAACTTAATAAACATTTAAAAATGCTCTGTCACGTTTTCTGTTGTGACAGTTTCCGTCAGCAAGAAGTGAACAGAGCAATTTCAAGCATTAACTTAAGTAACGTTTATAAGTAAAGCCGCAAATGTCTTTTTAACTCCAACTATAAAAAATAGCCCTTTAAACAAAAATGTTGCCACAGGTGCGTGTGTTAATTTAACAATATATATCCAAGTAGGTGTCTTTCAAACACAAAAGAGGTCTCATAATATTAGCTAATAATGTAGGCAATAAATCTAGACCGATTTTTTTACCAGAACAATGAACGGCCCATGATCCCTAAATTTGCTGGAAACGATTTTTTTTGTATGCGCTATTGGCATGGCTATGGCATTACACGCCGGTATCACGGGATTGTGGACCGATTTTAATTACTGAATACTTAGTTTATATCTCGAGGGTGGTCCCATTAAAATTAGGGGATGAATACATTGAATCCGTTTATTAAATTTCACTCACATCTCCTGAAGTTGGTTATGAGTAAAAATTTAGGTGTAGTTAAAAAATATATTTCCCCCAAGGTCTGAACCCGTCGGAGGTATGGGAGAAGATAAAGCGACAATGCAGCACATTCCTGCGCTGCTCGTGCTTGTTCTACCACTTCCTGAGTGACATCAACCCGCCGGACGAGCTGACCGTGTTCCGAGGAGACACGTGGGACACCATGTGCTGCTACCTCGACTTGCCGCACTCCTTCCGAGATCTGATGGACACGCCGCTCGCCAGGCAAAAGGTGAGTGTAACACAATCCCGCACGTTTCTGTGCTGGTGCAGCTGTGCTAGGTACTCCTGATACTAGCCCTGGTGCCGGGGCAATAAAATACGGCACCAGTACCCTCTGCCTGTAGTAAGATGCCACTACAAAGGGACCTCCGGGCTCGGGATGGTCAAAGTTGTGGTGGGTTCCTTGACCATCCTTGTAAGCGTGCCCAGGGTGAGAACGACAACGTTGTGTGACCAATCGTTATCTCGGGAGAAGCCGTTGCGCAGTGCTGAGGGCTCCGGTGCGTTCTTTTGGAGATCCCGGAGCCCTCTTGTCAAGCACTAGAGCTGGTCACCGACAGGCGGAGGTGTTTTACTGTGCATAATCTCACATAACACAGAAAAAACGCTGGATGCAGGATGATTCCAACCGGCCCCTTTTATAAAAAAGTATATTGGAAAATTTGCCTGGAAAATGGGAAAGAAATGGTTTTTCTGTAAATTTTGGTCAAGCCGTTTTTGAGTTTTAGCGATACTAACGAACTGCAACTGTTTTTTTATACAGGGTTACGCATATACACTGTACTAAGCCGAAAGGGACCAACCCTGAAATCGCGAAAAATAATCTGCTGTATCCATAAGAAACGATCATTGATACTCGACAAAATATATGGAACAGCTGTTTTTTCCGTGTTTTCATGGTTTGCCACGTAGTAAGAAGTTGTTCATAATGATGAGCACAATGACCTCCTTACGGCTTAGTACAGGTTATATGCGTAACCTTGTATAACGTTGAAAGCTGATATGAAAGTACACGCGCAAAAAGTGGCGGACAACAGCTAGTAAAATAATAAAAAGTGAAGATATAGCACTTCCTGAGACACGTCAGAGCCGTAACAGACGTCAACATGGCTGATGAATCACCGTCTGACCAACGGGAGAGAATGATAATTTTTTTCTTGGTCAGACGGCGGTTCATCAGCCAAGTTCGACACGTCTGTTAAGGCTATAATAATTCAGCACGATACCTAAATTGACCCATCAATTCCAGGTGTCGGAATGGATATCGTTATCGGAGGCATGTTTCCCGGACGGGATACCAGCTCACATAGTGACGTTAGTGACCGAGCCCACCGAACCGCCTCGTCTCATCCCATTACCAGAGGACTTCTCGGAGCTAATGAACCGAGTGTCAGAGTTCTCGTGCCCCAACTCGGAGCGCGAAGACAGCAAGAACCCGACCATGTGCCTCGGCTGCGGACAGATACTGTGCAGCCAGAGCTACTGCTGCCAAGCGGAGATACCTAAGGTAATGTATATTTATTTTACTTGACAAGATTACCTTTCAAATTGCAAAAAAAAATGTGGTCACTTTGCTCCTTATTTTAACCTCGACTCAGTTCACATTCTGCAGCCACTTTGCTTCACAACTTGACGTCAATTGACAGCCCTGTTAGCTTAGTTGGTAATGAACTTGCGTTCTGCACTTGGGGGCGTGGGTTCGATTCCCACCTAGGACAAACATTTGTGTTTGTTCTATGTCTGGGTATTAATATCTATTTAAGTATGTATTTAAAAATATACATATGTATGGTATAATAGTCTCTGGCAGCCATATTACAAGCTTTGCTTAGTTTGGGGTCAGGTGACCGTGTGTGCAATAATGTAGCAGATATTTATTGATTTTATTTAATTTCCCCACATCCTCGTTATGACATCAGCTCATTGCGGTTCAAAGCCCTACTCTGTTTTAAGCAATGCTTTTTATGTTTCAGAGTCAGAGTCACAGAATCACCTTACTTCAAGTTTTTGCTATGTTCACCTCGATATACATTATATTGTCCCCTTTACGTTCTGATGTTACGCGAATCTCGTATTTTTTTGTCACTTTTCTCCAATATCAGAATAAATATTGAGAGTACTCAAAAAAAAATCGCGCCGCGCCGCCGCTCTATAAAACATGCCGTCTGATTGAGATTATGAGAATGGTAATGGAGTACAAATAAGAATAGCATTGAAACGTGACCTGTTTGTATTGTCAGGCTGGTCGCGGGGGCGGCACGGAGCACGTCGGCGCGGGCGTGGCGCACGCGTCTGAGTGCGGCGCCGGCGCAGGGCTATTCCTGCGCGTGCGGGACTGCGAGCTGCTGCTGCTGGCGGCGCCTGCGCGCGGCGCCAAGCTACCCGCACCCTATCTTGATTCCTACGGCGAGACCGATCAGGTACTGTACTGTAAAGTGTTAAAAAATATAGTGTTAACATTACTCACTCACACAAAGATTATAACCCTTGGGGTGTACTAAGCTAAAAGGTCATTGTAGACATCATAATGAACAAATTATATTATGAGACCAATCCTGAAAAAAATATCACTTCTCCGCTCCTCTTTAACCTGTACAATATCTCTACATAGTAAAAAATAAAGTCGCTTTCCGCGTCTGTCTGTATATCCGACACAAACCTAAACCACGCTACGGATTATGATGTGGTTTTCACCATCAGTTAAATAATTTTTCACGATAGGTTTATATTTATATGATAAAACCTAATTCAGTTTATATGTAAGTAGAAGAAAAAAATATATTTTGCAACGAAGTCACCGAAAAATAAATTTACAGGCTTACGTTCACATTTTTTACCACTTTTTTTTTCTATTATACACCCGTGCGGAACCGGGCGGGTCGCTAGTTTAATATTTTTTATTTTGTTTACCTTGTATAATATAAGTGTGATATGGAAGCTGAGCTGGCCACCGTTTGGCGCAAGGCCGGATTCAGGGGAGGGCAATCGGGGCTACAGCCCCTGGGTCTCCACAATAGAGATTACGGAAAAAAAACAAATTCAGACTAGTAAACACTAGTAAAGCAAGGGCCTCAACTCTTTTGTTGCCCCGAGGCCTCCAGACAGACTTGTAAATCCGGCACCGGTCTGGTGCATACTGGCACGTAGTAACCAACTGTATCTATCAGGGTCTGCGGCGCGGGAACCCGCTGCAGCTGTGCGAGACTCGCTACGAGGCGCTCCGCATGGTGTGGCTCTCGCACGGTGTTCAGGAGCGGATAGCGCGCGCCTCCGACTCGCATCTACTCGTCACCACGACCTGGCAGAACTTGTGATTGCGCTAACACTCCGGTCAGTACATCATCAATTCATCTATTTCAGGTCTTAGGTACTACTTGTGGCTTGCCCATTGCCACTTCAACTTGCAAATTTTAATAGCTATGTCGGTGACTCTGGTTCTTTGGCGAATATCTACGTTGCGGATTTTATCGCGCAAAGAAACTCCGAGCATAGCTCTCTCCATTGCCTGTTGTGTGACTCTTGAGTTTTTCCAAAAGGCCAACAAAAAAAAAAGCTAAGGACCACGTCTCAGTACCATATATGTCATCACTTCTCTAATAATACTTGTGTTATATTTGATTGGCATAGTATAAAGTTTGATTTGCATATAATTATATAGTAGAAGGCTCGATTATCATCAAATACATATAACCAAGCTTTTTTTTATGTAATTTCTAGTGTGAATAAATGTGATATCTCCTCCACAGGTGGTCGACACTGGTAGAGTGCGAAGCGCACGGAACGTCCACGCAGCTCAGTCGCTCCGAGTGCACTAACAGGACTACGGAGTGAAGTGACGCGTTCGTAGGAAGAAGGGGACCGGGGGGGGGGGAGGGTTACTGTGAGATAAAAGATGATCATTTGTGATATACAGGGGAGGATAAAGCGTCGATTGCAAGCTAAGGATGAATAGCATTCAATTATGTACAGACGCACAAAATGTTAACTAAATTAATTAATCTGTTTAGGGCGTGTCAAGCGATGTCTAGCTTTTAATAAGAGTTTATTTATTTATTTTATTTTTATCATATTGATACATTCTCTGTTAGTAAGAGATTCTCATTATTGTCATTTGTTTTATATGACTTATATGTAATTTATTTTTTCCACACGTAACGTTACATAATGTTTGAATATCAGTTGTGTTGAAATGTTACGACATCGCTTGATTATAGAGTTTAGCCTAAATTTAGATGAGAATGTCATGGTCGATTTATGTACATCGTACTAAGATGATGGTGATATATGATTTTATATTCATTTGCCAACAATGTGTTTTAAACAAGCGTTTTCTTGAGATTTGCTGTCTCGTGCAAGTTTTGCATAGCTATTACAAAAACATTAGTTTTTTTTTTACTGATAGGTTTGTCTTGGACCTTCAACTCGCCTGATGTTAAGCGATGATGCGGTTTGCGATGGAACACGCTTGCATAGAAGAAACTTATCACTCATGATATGTAGACACCCAGATTTTAACTAGTCTAGTACCATAATCACGACTGTCCTGAAATTACATATACAAATTTTGTATAAATTTTAGAAATATCGTGATATTAATTTAAATTCTATGCGGTTACAACTAAGACTAATATAGTTTGCATCAAACGATCTTAAAAGACTTGCCTAATAGTTAGTATCGATTTAATCTAGTTTTGGTTTGGATATTATTCTGCCGTCATAAGCCCAAGAGCGGTATCTCAACCTAAGTGTATTTCGAGAAAATCGAGTTTTTGTGAATATTGATTTTTCGTTACCGTAATGATATATAATTTAATTTATTTTCAGTTACGTGCCTATGTGAGGACCAATATTATTTCTTAAATATATGTTAAAAATTCAATAAATGTTAAATGTTTTTTGTGTTTTTATGAGATACCGTCATATCGTTTAGAATTAAAGTTTTTAAACATGAGATTAAAAAAAAAAAAGAAAAAAAATTTATTGTTCCAATGTAGATACGGTTATTTTGCTTAGTCCATCTGGTGTGAAATTTTGTAAGCTATCAGTAGCGCGAAATACAGAAATCTCTTTTTTTTTTAGTTACCGCTGTTGGGCTTATGAGGGCAGTATAGTTAGTATCGATTTAATCTACTTTTGGTTTGGACATATTTTAGTTGAACTGACTTAATATCTTTGCTTGAGAAAGTGAAATGGCCACGCAAAAGTTGCACGAAACATAACTAGTCCCAAATGTCTCCAAATATGAATTTTAACATTTTAACAATAATGATATGTCATATATGAATTAAAATTTATGAATGAATTATGCGCTTTAATCACGAAGTTTTGAAGTTGAATCTAGCCTGCCATATTCATCTTGTAAATATAAATCATAAATTACATACTAATTTTATTTATATAGGTATATAATTAAATAAAAACTCGCTATGATTCTATAATGAAATACTTTTTAGTGTGTGAAATTATTTATGCGATCATCAAAAGGCAAATGTATGGTGGTCAGACCAACTATCTTTAAAACTATAGATTCAATATCGACGCGCAAAAAAGGACCCAAAAATAGTGCTTATATAGAAGGAAAGTACGACACCACCCATAGAAACAGCATTGAGAAATGACTTAACTGGATAACATAATTAACAATTTAAAAAACCGACTTCATAAAAAAATTACAGAACTGGACCAAATTGAAATGGGACCACACGGGAAGCACCAGCTTTCAAATAAAAAAGCATCATCAAAATCGGTTCAACCAGTCGAAAGTTCTGAGGTAACAAACAATAAAAACGGTCGAACTGAGAACCTCCTCCTTTTTGGAAGTCGCTTTCGCAAAAACCAATTCTTTATGAATTGTTTTTTGCGAATGGTTGTACGTGATGGTTGTGATAAGGAAGTGTCCAATCAAAAAATACTTGACTCGTAGTCACATATTTTATCAGTATGTTTTTTAATATTTGAATCTATAGGTTTAAAGATCGTTGGGCCAGTGGGGGTTACTATATTCTCAAAAACGTTCTTATAAATAACCTTACATTGTCTTGCTCTCTCATTAGCCGAGTGAGCGAGACAAAGCCCAAAGTAAGGTTATATTCTAAGAATGTTTTTGAGATTTTGGTAACCGACCAGAGTTGAATTTTATTTTCGGTTGAAATATGAAATTTATATATTAAAATCAATACCTAATACGATATAGCTGTTTCAAATCCTTCCATTGCCAATCATTATTTTAACTGGGATCACGTGTGACCCTGCGCAGACAGATTACTACTTTGTTACTTGACTTAGTATCTCTCAAATTCACGTTGAATGTTTCTCTTGGCTCTTACTCGCCTTTAGTCTCGCTAAATATACGGAATTTAGTTTATATAATACTAGCCGTCCGCCCCGGCTTCGCACGAGTGTAAGCTCGGCCTTCGGCCTCGCTACAAAATATAATATAGCCTATGTCACCCGGGGATAGTGTAGCTTCCCAACAGTGAAAGAATTTTTCAAATCGGTTCAGTAGTTTCGGAGCCTATTCATTACAAACATACAAAAATAGGTACAAATCTTTCCTCTTTACAATATTAGTGTAGATAAAAAAACGTAGAGGTCAAAAAGTCTGTAATTGCAAGGTATCAAAAAAAATATTACAATGGTGTCTTAAAATAAGCAGCTGAACACGTTAAGACAGTTTTTAGAATTTTTGTCTGTTTGTTTGTTTGTCCACGCACATCTAAACCACTGGATGGATTTAAATACGGTTTTCACGAATTTGCTTAGCTATGACCAGATTGAAGTATAGGCTATGTTATTTTGCGCAAGGGCCGGATTAAAGGAGGAAAAAAGGGTTGAAAGTTTACATGAAAATCTACGCGTACGAAGTCGCGGACAACAGCACTAGTATAATAATATAAACTCCGTAGTATTGTTAGGCGTGTCACGGTAAATAACCCTTTAATAATCATATAACTGGACAAGGTATTGTTTTATAAAAATCAGGGAAAGCTGTAAGTACAGTGACAAATAAAGCAAAAAGCGGCGTAATGGGGGAAAAGTTGACCAATCGCGTGACCGAAATTTTCTAGATCAACGTGTTCCATCCTCGGCCACACAGTCGCTTACCATCAGGCGAATTGATGGCCAAAAGTAGATCTATGTTATATTAAAACCCTTCATACTCCATTCAGTCACCAGAGAGACCTGAAAACCGACTTGCGCAGCTAGGTAATATTTCAAAATGTCTGCTAATCTCTTTAGAACACATAATATGATCATTTATATGGTGGGTTTAAAGCAACCTTGCATTTTGCAGGTTTTCTTGACAGCAGCTCTGCTTATTTTGAATATTGTATCTAAACACTGTCCGAGCATTTATTTGCTATGACAGTTGCAAAACATGAGAAGCGAATGAAAAAAACGCATTCTGATAATTTTCGCTAGATTTTTGAACGTGAGACTGTAGCAGGTATCCTATATACTTCAGTGAAATATTAAAAGTAAATGTATTTATTCATTTTTTTTAAGTTAAAACTTTAGGCGCTCTAAACACTTTATGAGTGAACAAAAATTATGGAATTCGCGCATCGTCACGCCGTACCGTGTATTTTAAAACAGCGCCATCTCTTGTTGAATAGGTGAATTACTACTTAAGTTTTCACTTCTGACGTGCAGTACTATGACTGTTTTTTTTAACAATGTTATTGCAGGTGTCAGAGCTAATAATAACTTGGACCGAGTTTAGAATGGTTCAGATTTTTTTTACAGCTAAAAATACACTCTAAAGTTCCTGATACATTAATATTCAGCTAAATATTGTACACATATGAAAAGGCAATGCTAGTTTATAACTCCCATTTTTGTGTGACTTATTTGAAATCGTATTTACTTTAGATGTCTACAAATATGGTTGTGGTCCCATTCAAAATGTTTCTTGTGTGGATTCGACTATCTGCACTAATACCTTATCTAAGTTCTTTTTTTAATTATACTAAATCTCCGTGAAAATGTGGGTAATGTGGGTAGATGACTGATGTTTATATCGTTAAAACAAATAGCTTTGATGAAGAGTTTAATTAATTAAAAATAACATGTTTATTGAATAAATAATTTAAATCGGTTATTAATGTTCTGATATAAAAGCGTTTAAAGTTTTTGGTAGAGAAAACTTTGTCCCTTTCCCACAAAACATAAAATGACGTCACGCCTCTGTGCGCCATACTTGTCAGAACAGAATTTATATGGCGTACAGAGAAGTGACGTCATAATTTTCTGTTTCGCGCTCTCTGTCTAGCATGATATTAAAATGCTTATTTTTGATCAGATTTTCATTTTGTTTTCATTAATCAGCCATATTTATGGGCTACATTTTAATAGGACAATTTTAAAAAACAGTCATAGCCTATTGATCGTAGGTAACTAGTTATTGGCGAATCTTTGTATCAAGTATTATTTCGTGTTAAGACCTGCGCAGGTGATTTTCGTCTGTCACATTTCTATCTCGCTCTAACTTAGGTTGCCATAATCCCCACGCTTGGCAGGCGGCTTGGGGATCGCAGAGCGTTCCACCATGAAAGTAGGAGAATGCTGCTCCTCATCCTCTGGTGGTTTTGGTCGCAGTTTTAGGAGATACCCGGGACCGACGACATCGTGAGACTCGCGGGCATCCAGTGGATGCAGATTGAAGGTTCAGTGTGGAGGTTAAAGGAGGAGGCCTATGTTCAGCAGCAGTGCCGAAACTAGCCTTTTATGTGCCCGGTGCGAGCTTCTATAACTGCGCCCTTGAAAATAAAACTTGGTCTTGGTCATTTTTGCGCCCTGTGCGTGGGCACCGCTGGCACAGCCCTATTTACGGCACTGTTCAGCAGTGGACGTCTTATGGCTGATGACGATGATATCTATCTATCTTGTCTGATCCGAGATCTCAACCTATGAGAACGGAAGTATCGTTTGCGCAGGTTATTATTGTGAAGGATCCATAATTCTTGTTTATTGTTTAAATATCAGTTAGTATAACTTACATATTATTTAGTCATCATCATCATCAGCCAGAAGACGTCAACTGCTAAACATAGGCGCCTCCTTTAACCTTCACACTGAACGACATCCTGCCATCTGCATCCACTGGATGCCCGCGACTTTCACAATGTCGTCGGTCCATCTAGTGAGAGGCCTACCTACGCTGCGTCTTCCGGTTCGCGGTCTCCACTCAAGAACCTTCCCCATCGGTCATCAGTTCTTCGAGCGATGTAGCCTGCCCATTGCCACTTCAACTTGCAAATTTTAATAGCAATGTCGGTGACTCTGGTTCTTTGGCGAATATCTACGTTCCGGATTTTATAGCGCAAAGAAACTCCGAGCATAGCTCTCTCCATTGTTAGGTATTAAATAATCGTGTGCAATCATTGTAATTGACTCGTTTCTAAACCGCGTGGTTTTTAATAAAAATTGTTATATATAATAGTTATAAAATTTATACATACTACAGAATTGAATTTTTTTTATTGTTAGAAAGGCAGATTTTTACTTCTATGGTGTATTTTTTTATTGTTAATAAATCTTTCAAAGGTAGACCAAAAATCCGCTTTATATATTATTATTTGTATAACATCAAGTAGGTATATTTTGTGTAGGTAGCGTTAGATTTTTAATTTAGTTTTATATTTTGCCAGCTTGTATCATTGTGTACATAACTATGCTTAACGTAAATAAGTATTCGTAAATCCAACGAATAAACAAAAAAAAAATCCGTCACGGGACGCTCGGCAGATAAGTTATAAAAAACTACAGTTATACTAAAAGATAAATAAATAAAAATTTGACTCACATAGTCACTCGAGAAGGTGATGAAGTATTTTTTTATAGGTGGTGAAGCTGGGGATGTGTTTTATTTTTTGTAGGTGATGAAATATCGGGAGCTCCTTCCACAACCTTACCATAGTAAATATCCCCTCAATAATCATATAACTGAAGTATTTTTTTCAACTATTATTTTTAGTAACATAAGGGGTCATATACTCACAGAAAAGAGAAGTAAATATAACGGAAATGAGAAGGAAACTGTCGCCAGGTATTGTAACAGATACTTGATTGAACATTCCTATATATGTCAACGCGTCGAACTCCGCGTCACAGTTGCTAACACAGTCGCTATGGATTTATATGGGTGCAAATGGCTACAACATATTTCTTACATAAAAGCCGTTCTAATTTAAACAAAAAAGAAATATTTTCTGTGCGTTTCAGATAATCTGCGTTATATAACAGTACGCTTAGTACAAGTTTTGATAGTTTTCGAAAACTTTTTTCGTTTTCGTTATGTTCCATACATTTTGGTAAAGCGCCTCCAGCGGAAACGCGGAGGAACTAAAATGGGTAGTAATAGACATTATAAGTTGCTTCACTCAAATACGAAAAATGCTTTCGAATAGCTTTCAGCCCATCAATGTATGGAACAAAACGAAAACGAAAAAAGTTTTCGAAAACTATCAGAACTTATACTAAGGGTACAAGTACACTTAGTACAAGATTTGATAGTTTTCGTCGTTTTGTTCCATTGTTGGACTGAAAGCTATTTGAAACCTTTTTTCGTATTTGAGTGAAGCAACTTATACTGCCGATTACTACAGATTTTAGTTCCTCCTTGTTTCCGCTGGAGGCACTTTGCTAAAATGTATGGAACAGTACGAAAACGAAAAAAGTTTTCGAAAATTATCAAATCTTGTACTAAGGGTACTGCAATACATGCTGTTACTAGAAATAGTACCTACTCCAAAAATACTTCATTACATTTTCGACCGACTGTCAGAGTCAAAGGTTCATTTACTTATTTTGTAGTATGCCTGTTATGTTAAAAAAAATGCTACGTTAGTTTACCTTTTGCCTTAAGGGCCTTACTTAAAAACGTTACTCAAGTTGAGATACGCTTAAATATGCGACGTCTTGTTTTCGCGTGTGACAATTGCCGTCAGCGAGAAGTTGAGTGAGCATTTTAAAACATAGATCAACTTGAGTAACGTTTTTAAGTAAGACCCTTAGACGCCGGATATCTTAAGATTGGTTGAGCTAGGCAAGCGAGGCATAGTACCTGTGAAACGTGTTAAATCATTATAGTATTTTAAAGTACTCATATAGACTCATCTCGTAATGGTGATATTTCCCCTTATGGAACCTACATCGATTTACTGTCATGTTCGGTTTAAAGTGATTCATATAAATAAATGATTGAAAATGCTTTGTGACTTTAATTTTTAGGGCCGGTTTAAACCAAGTTTGATCTAATTTGTGGTACAGTTATGCGAGGAGTTGTTTCAGTAGCAACTATTTCAATAGGCCTAAATTACATTATAAACACAATACAATATTTACACAATTTTTGAATGATATATATATATATATATATATATATACATCAATAAATAAATAAATAATAAATATATATATCAATAAAAATATATATAGATATATATATATATATATATATATTTATAAAATGTATGTTTATCAGTCTCTGGCAGCCATATTACAAGCTTTGCTTTGCTTATTTTGGGGTCAGATGACTGTGGAATAATGTACCAGATATTTATTTTAAACTAGTCGACCGCCCCGGCTTCGCACGGGTGTAAGCTCGGCCTTTGGCCTCGCTACAAAATAGTATCCGTGTCCGTCTCCTGGTTCTAAGCTACCTCCCCACCAATTTTCAGCCAAATCGGTTCAGCCGTTCTCGAGTTATAAATAGTGTAACTAACACGACTTTCTTTTATATATATAGATTGATATTAAGGAAAAATTAAACCCATCAATACCAGAATAAATAAAATTTATTTCACAAACAATATTATTGGAATCTTACCTAATTAATTTACACTAGACTAAAATAAATAAGTTATTTCTATTTAACGCCATGAAAATGTTCTTTTGGGATTAAAAATTCATCAGCAAATTGGATTACAATATGATGCAATATTTTAGAACATTTGTACATTCATTTCGTTGGCACGTCTTTTGAATTGTCATATTTATGCTTACTCTCTAACATTGTACAAAAATACTATTCCCCTATAAAAACTATAATTTCATAGAGTACATCACTGGAATGAAAGTTAATTTTATGCAACATAAGGTAAACTAAAATAATATCAGGACAGATTTTTCCTATTGTCTTCTTAAAAAGCGGAACATAACCAACTCGCACCAAAAGATGTTTCACATCAAAAATGAGGCACGCTTGGCGGTGTCTATCTCGATAATGGTCCGTGGACTTAAATCATAGCCTCGTTGACTGTACTTGGAGGGATAACCACATGTGAGTGTCGCGTGAGATCTAGCTGCAGCCGCAGCCGTCTGAGGAGGACGCGGTAGGCCTCCGCTGCCGCGGGAGGGTGACCACGCCGAGGGAATTGTCACCCTGGAACAATAACAATGTTATATATATGACTAGCTGCACCCCGCGGTTTCACCCGCGTGGTGATGAAAATCTGTGATGAGAAGTAGCCTATGTGTTAATCCAGGACATAAGGAATGTATATTCCAAATTTCATCCAGATCCGTTCAGCCGTTCTGGCGTGATTGAGTAACAAACATCCATCCATCCATCCAAACTTTCACATTTATAATATTAGTGTGATAAAAATAGCCTTTATTCAACAATCTTACAAATATAGATAAAGTAAGCTATGAAATAACAGTTCATTAAATTTATATTGACACCGGTATTAAGATTGTCTTGTGTCCCGCAAAGGCCTCGGTATGACTTTTTTTTATTCAGTAATTGGCTTGCGTTTGACCGCCAACTCGCCTGATGTTAGTTAAATTTTGAGTGGCGTTGAGCTGTTATGAGCAAGCGTAAACAGCCATCAGGTGAGCGACTTCGCTCGTCTCGTCACTTAATATCATTAAAAAAAAAACTCACCTCGACGGCAGCGACCCGGAGTGGTTGTTTGGAGTAGAGTTTGTGCGCCAGCGTCATGAATATGGACTCTACGATGTTGCACTCAGAGTCTAGCAGCGCAGACGTTTCGAACAACTGCAATATAAACGAAGCAAGTAGATCAAGAGCCCGCGATCATAAGACCATCGTTATTGTATAAAACCTGAAAGTTTCTCTGTGTATGTCCCTAATCACACTCACTAACATCCACACGAAAACAGTTACACCCTTTTGTTGGAGAGGGTTCAGAAGGCCTTCCTCAGATATCTTTATAAGCGCATGTATGGGTTCTATTCATACATGTATCCAACGAATTTCTTGCTTGGGACTCTAGGATATAATTCTTTAGAAGTCAGAAGATCTTACGACCAGTTAGTAATGATGTTCAAAATACTTCGCGGGAATGTCGATGCCCCTGACTTACACTCCCTACTATGTAGATTTTTTGTACCGGATCACTATCTTCGGTGCAGGCACCACAAACTATTTGCTATTCCAAAGTGGAGGACGGTATCTCACGCCCAGTCCCCGATATTGCGGTCCCTTACTTGTTACTTGTGTAGCGGGCGTTTTCCGCAACCAGGCCAATCATTGGCCCATTTTGCGTCACCCGGCTGCAGCTAGTTCAGCCAACCGGTCTCCTCCAGGAAAGCCAGCAGCTCGCTGATGCCTGTGCAGGCCTCCTGGAGCGTCCTCGGTGATCCGAGGATAGTATTTCGTTGTTCTTCCACGCTGCTGCACTCCAGCAGCAAATGCGCGGCTGTTTCTATTGCGGTCCCTTGCTGGCCTTAACTCTATTCTCGATAGCAAAAAAGAGTGTGACATATTTGCTGACGATTGGAAGGAGATTTTGACTGAATGTTTGAAGTACTGTGAGGCAACGTGCTGCCGTACTTCAAGCATTCAGTAATTGTAATTGTCTAGGTTAATATTGACGGATTTATTATTGACTTATTATTAGTTATATTTTAATGACATTGATTTCAATTGAGTTTTTTTTTTCTAATTTAAATTTTGCTTAAGTATCATAATATTTTGTAACATTGTCTCATTAGTGTAATTGGCGCAAGCCGTCCTAATTGAACAAATAAATTAGACCTAGTGTAGTGTACTATTTACGTACAGTACACATTTTATTATTCATCATTCATTATCAAAATAACTGTAATTATGACATGATGATTATGTTACCGGCATGCCGTACTTGTCAGCGAGCCGCTGTGCGTAGGCGGTGGCTAGTAGTGACTCTGCCGTGCCGCAGTCGCACTTTTTGCCGCCTCCCCCTCGGTTGTTACTGGTAGTTACATGTAGTTACTGGCATGCCGTACTTGTCAGCGAGCCGCTGTGCGTAGGCGGTGGCTAGTCGTGACTCTGCCGTGCCGCAGTCGCACTTTTTGCCGCCTCCCCCTCGGTTGTTACTAGTAGTTGCATGTAGTTACCGGCCTGCCGTACTTGTCAGCGAGCCGCTGTGCGTAGGCGGTGGCTAGTCGTGACTCTGCCGTGCCGCAGTCGCACTTTTTGCCGCCTCCCCCTCGGTTGTTACTATTAGTTACATGTAGTTACCGGCATGCCGTACTTGTCAGCGAGCCGCTGTGCGTAGGCGGTGGCTAGTCGTGACTCTGCCGTGCCGCAGTCGCACTTGTTGCCGCCTCCCCCTCGGTTGTTACTAGTAGTTACATGTAGTTACCGGCATGCCGTACCTGTCAGCGAGCCGCTGTGCGTAGGCGGTGGCTAGTCGTGACTCTGCCGTGCCACTGTCGCACTTGTTGCCGCCTCCCCCTCGGTTGTTACTAGTAGTTACATGTAGTTACCGTCATGCCGTACTTGTCAGCGAGCCGCTGTGCGTAGGCGGTGTCTAGTCGTGACTGCCGTGCCGCAGTCGCACTTGTTGCCGCCTCCCCCTACTAGTAGTTACATGTAGTTACCGGCATGCCGTACTTGTCAGCGAGCCGCTGTGCGTAGGCGGTGGCTAGTCGTGACTCTGCCGTGCCGCAGTCGCACTTGTTGCCGCCTCCCCCTCGGTTGTTACTAGTAGTTACATGTAGTTACCGGCATGCCGTACTTGTCAGCGAGCCGCTGTGCGTAGGCGGTGGCTAGTCATGACTCTGCCGTGCCGCAGTCGCACTTGTTGCCGCCTCCCCCTCGGTTGTTACTAGTAGTTACATGTAGTTACCGGCATGCCGTACTTGTCAGCGAGCCGCTGTGCGTAGGCGGTGGCTAGTCATGACTCTGCCGTGCCGCAGTCGCACTTGTTGCCGCCTCCCCCTCGGTTGTTACTAGTAGTTACATGTAGTTACCGGCATGCCGTACTTGTCAGCGAGCCGCTGTGCGTAGGCGGTGGCTAGTCGTGACTCTGCCGTGCCGCAGTCACACTTGTTGCCGACTAACACGCGCGGCGCACGCGTCAGTCCGTGAGACTCCACCTCAGATATCCAGCTCGCAATAGACTGTAATCGCAAACATTACAAAAATATTAGTCTATTCTCAACATGTTTCTTACTTTATATAAATGTTATTTTTTTTTTATTTCAGCCGTGGTCATCCCATTGCTGGGCAAAGGCCTCCCTTCCTTTCTTCCACTCCTCTCTGTTCTGTGCTATGGTGTACCAGTCTGTTGTGTGGGAGTCAAGCTCGTCCCGCCATCTTTTTCTGGGCCTTCCAAGGGGTCGTATGGCATGCGGCAGCCGTATATTCATTCTCAATATATTCATTAAAAAAAACTTTAAACACAGAGATCTTTTAGTAAACCCTTTTCTTTGATACCCATATAATCTTTGGGAGTCGATTCACGTGTCTCAATATACTCCAACTCCAAGCTGGTACTTAGCTGATCTATCCCAAAGGTGAGAGCAGGTGCCTTACGTCCAACTGTTAACGCGAGCCCGAATAGATGCAGTTTGCAAAATCACGCGAACGCGAACTTTAACGCGCCGAGATACGGTTTGCGGTCGCGTGATTTTGCAAACTGCACCTATTCGGGCCCGCGTTTAGAGTTGGGCGTTAGGCCCCTGTACTCCATGCACGACCGAACCGACGGCTGTTTAGGTGATTCCGAATAGTAACGCGACTGCAAACCGTATCTCAGGGCATTAAGATTGACGATAGCGTGATTTTCTACACTGCGCTGTTTCGAGCCCGCGTTAAGAGGTAGCCGTAAAGCCCCAGATCTCAGTACTCCATGTACATGAATTTGGTACATTGAAAGCTACAAGTTTTTAAACGAGTGCCAAAAAGGAGGAGGTTCTCAATTTGATGTTTTTTTTTACGTTTGTTGCCTCAGAACTTTCAACTTGGTGAACCGATTTTGATGATTCTTTTTTTATTTGAAAGCTGTTGCTTCCTATGTGGTCCCATTTCAATTTGGTACAGTTCTGAGATTTTATGAAGTCGGTTTTTTATATTGATAATTTTATTGTACAAGCTCGGGAAGTGATGACGTCATCTCACATGGAAGGTCTCTGGCTTGGTGACATCATACACAATGACGACTGCATGCACGTTCCTGTAGTAATGCTGCACCATTGACTTCCGGAACCGTTCCTGGCCCGCCGTGTCCCAAAGCTGCAGCTGGAAATATACAAATCATACGCATAATATACATGCGAAACATTGTGTGCCTGTTTGTCTGTACCTTTAAAATCTCACTAATATTATATATGTGAAAGTTTGGATGGATGGATGTTTGTTACTCAATAACGCTGAAACGGCAGCTAATATATATAATAGGCATGCACTTGGCCGCTAACTCGCCTGATGTTAAGCGATGATGCGGTCGACAATGGAGCACGTTTTCCGATTATTTTACCTTGAAACCTTATTCGTACAATAAAGTTAAAAAAAAAAGTTCAATTCTATCAGCTTATCTCAATAGGCTTGCACTTGGCCGCTAACTCGCCTGATGTTAAGCTATGATGCGGTCTAAGATGGAGCATGTTATTAGAATTTTTTACCTTAAAACCTTATTTGTACAATAGAGTAAAAAAAAACCATTTCAGTTCTATCAGCTTATCTCAAGTGATGCGCTTGCCAAAAAACAGCATGAAATTTTTATATAAATAGATATACATCTAATCCAAATGCATTCCCATCAGGCAATCTGATTTTACAACGGCACCCAAAACAATTTTTATAACCAATGCAGATTTCAAAGACCTAAATTCAAGTTCTGACTAAATTCAGCTATTCGAATAAAAAAAAAGTACAAAATACTTCTTCCCTTGACCCCGACGTGATTTGAACACGCAACCTTCTGATCTGGAGTCAGACGCGCTACCGTTGCGCCACGGAGTCGTTGTAAAGATTGCCGAAACTGTGGATTAGTTGCTAAGCAATAATTTTAAGCTTTCCTTTCCGAAAGGGGGCCCATAGTATCATAATGACGGGTATGGGCCTTTTTTAGCTTACTACACTTTCCGCGTAAGCTAGTACAATAAAAAAAAAACATGATACTTTTCTAGAATTTTAACTACCAAAAAGCTATGATGCAATATTCAAAGATTTCTACTAAAATATTGCTTCAGGCTAGCCCTGCATAGGGCGAGTTCTGAATCATACCAGCAGACGCCAACAATTCTAAAGGAAATAAAGACCCGCGCTATCCAATAGAAATAGTTTTTTTTTTTTTCGGAATTTATACCAGCTTTATCCAGGGCATCCATAGCAAATTTTATTAAAATTTGTTCAGCTATTGTGGAATTGAATGCTACTTCAGACCAAACAAACAAGAGAGATGCCTTAGTAAATCTTCCTCTTTGTGTTCATATGTCTCCATTTTTCATATAATTTTTTATTACACTGCTAAACACAAAATCTGTAAGTAAGTATGGCTCACTTACCGTCTGCTGGGTGAGTTAAAGGCATCAAGCCCGATGTTGCCCGATTCGTTTGCGCCCGCCATGCAACCTTACCATATCTCCCTTGTTTGTCAGATCTAAGGTATGTACGAATGATGCGCTTTGATAACACTTTTATTGTACGAACTAGGGTTCATTCCCGGGAATTCTCAAGCCGAGATATTGAAAAGCTCTAGAAATCATGAACCCTAGTACAAACTGATGGACTGTGGAATGCTCTGCCTGAATGGGCAGCTCCCTGAATGGTGTTCCCAGATAGTTACAGTCTGGGTGTCATCAAGCCACATGTAAATCAGTTTCTTCTAGGCAAGTGTGTTCCATCGTAGACCGCATAATCGGTTAACATCAGGTAAGATGGCAGTAAATTAAAGCACCAGCTGTTGATTGTTAGTTGAAAAGTTTAATAACTGGCCAAGAGCATGTCGAGACACGCACATGGTAGAGTTCCAATGGATGCCCACGACTCTCACAATCTAGTGGGAGGCCTACCAACGCTGTGTCTTCCAGTTTGTGGTTTCCACCAGACTAAGAACCAATACCCGATCGAGAATTGATAACCAATGGGTTATGTCGACATGGTGGTGTTTCTATACAAACGCTTCAGCACTTATATAACAATATAACAATAGTCGATATAACAATGCTGGAGGCACTGCAATACTGCCCCAGTCTCGATTGAATTGATTGGCTTTCTCATAGACCAGAAACAACACACATTTTATAATTAAAACATCCAATGTATAATCTGGTGGAGCAAAGAGCAAGCAAAACAAAGAGTTTGAGTTAGAGCTTAAAAAAACTACAAAAAATATAACATGTGGGTGGGATTGGGATGTGGATGGTTTTAAAAAACCATTAATTCATTTAGAGGGGATAGGCTTGAAGATCGCTATCCTTACTATATTCGAGATGTGGGCAATGAATTCTTGTGTGGGGTGTATTGTGAATTACCCCACGGAACACTATTACTCCTAGCGGAGGCATTACCCCCTGCGCAAAGGTAATATCTCAATGCGAAAAAAACGTATCATAGGTACGTGTATCTTAGAACGCCAAATAAATATTAAGTTAACTAAATCATAATATTATAATTCAGTAGGTAAAATTACCCAGAATTACCAACAATATTTACCTTGATGTCTTCGTTATTAATTTTTATATTCCTTTCCCTGAAATCTACACCTATAGTTGCCTCTGACTTGTCTAAGAACTGATTTTCGCAAAAGCGATAGGTAAGACAAGTTTTGCCTACACCGGAGTCACCTAAAACAATAATTTTAAACACTTTTCTCTGCTTCAAACCGGGTATTTGTTGGTTATTGTCAGACATTGTTTTAGGAACACTGAACTAATCGTAATCGATTCTTATCGCTAATTACAGATTTCTGTAGAAAACTACTCCACAGAATTCAACCAGTTCAAGCACAACACAATGGAATTTTATTTCAAACAAAAAATCAACATCACAGATCAACATTAGTTTATATTTATTTATATAGTATAATTTTTTCTTAAACTTTCATTGGTTCCAATTTTTTTTATCGTTTGTTTGCTTTTTTATTATTATTATTTTTCATGACCATGGATATAGAGTCCTTCAGTCCAGATTAAACGTGTTTACATGGTAATAAATAACGTCAAACAAGATGTAAACAAGTCATAGTTAAAGTCAGAATCAAGTAAAATAAGTTACAGTCATCTCAAACTCATGCCCCAGTAAAGTAGTGGCAGCTTTACAAGAGGTTTCAATGGAGTTTTGAAACAGCACGAAAAAACATGTTTCGGTATATCACTCTCCTACACTCAAGCATGTTTACGAGCACTTAAGAAATAATAATCCACCATTATTACACACTCGAAAATACACAAGTTTAGGAAAATAATACGAGCGGATATGTATTTTTCCATGTTGGCGCCAAAACTGTTAGTTTTATTTTTATCATGAGCATGGATACAAATTCCTTCAGTCATACTATTAACCTGTGCTAATAGCCAAGTTTACATAATAAGGGTAAGGGTACAGTGATATCTGTGACATGTCTAGTCTGCGGCTTTCCTATATTAAAAAGTACTCTTTGTCTGCGGCTCTGTAAAAGCCGTAATAGACGGACGCAAGGAATTTATATACTACGTAGTATATAAATTCCTTGGACGGACGTACCACGGACCGCCGCCATCTGACCAACCAAAATTATAACCAAAATTATTTTTTCTCTTTCCCTCCTGTTCGGGCAGATGGCTGTCCGTGGAACGTGGTACGTCCATCTGTTACGGCTTTTATAGTAGTAGAATAGGTACTTCCACTTGGTAGAAATGGTAGATTTGGTAGAATTTTTCACAAATGTCGGACGTGCTGTCGGAGTCGAACGACAGTTTGAAATTAAAATAAATTAGCTAAGCTAAAAAATCTTAAACCGCTAAAATTGACCCGCGTAAAATTCATCGCCGCCCTATTGTCGATTAAAATTATAAATTCACTGTTTGACGAGAAACGGTTTTATCCGCGCTACGAGAGTTATAACCTCTTCATCTGAACGATCTTTGGTCTTGTGAAGCAAAAATTCTTTGTAACGCGATAAAAGAAAGTGTTGTTTACATTCCGCGGAGTTCGCGAATCGGTCTTTTTACTCGCTGATTATTGAATAACCAGTGTATGTGATAAAAATGGGGAAGCCAGTTGATTTGTGTTTGAAATGTGTTTAGATGTGCATAATTTAATTACAATAGCGATTTTGCAGTGTATCTAGTGTAAGTGATCGAATGCTGCCCTAGGATTGCCATGTCCAGACTCGTGGACTACTTCGTGATAGTGGGATTCGACCATGAGAAGGAAAGTAAGTACTATGGCAAAGTCAGAAGCCTTGGGGCGCCCAACATCTTCATTTAATATAAACTAACTTGTTCTATTTGTAGAGGTAGAGAAATACAACAGTCGGTAGGTCACAGGTTTTTCCAACTAGACATCCCGAGACTAGACCATTTAGGAAACTGGTCCAATTGGTACAGCTGACGTTCCAACACTCCAGTCAATGTGGCCCTAAGCCTAAATTATAACTTCTGCTGCTTCTGCATCATATCAAAACTTGTAGGAATACTTGTCTCTGTCAATAGTTCAATAATCTAACTCAATGGTTCAGCAAGCTCAGTAATTCAGCATTATATTCCTCGAACTCCTTGAACTCACTAACACTTGAACTTGCCTATGATATTTACAACTTCATTTGCTTTGTTATTAAGTAAGTATGTGGCAAGATATGTAACTCATTTCTCTATAGATGTCTTATATTCAGGGGCATAGATAGTCTGTACCTCGTTACTATGTCTACATATTTAAATTCAAATTTTGAGTGTTTATGTTTTGTAACTTTTTTGTGCTGCTTAGGTCAGTGCCGTAAATAGGGCTGTGTCAGCGGTGCCAAGACGCGGCGCTGAAATGACCACACCAGGACCAAGTTTTGTTTTCACGAGCGCAGTTATAGAAGCTCTCACCGGGCGAGAGATTTGTTACTTAATTGTGACTAAAATGTCAAGGGTATTAAGTATTTTTGGGCTTTTGAAATGATAATATTAGTTTAGTAATAGAAATCGGATCGGATGAGCTGTGGCCTAGAACCACTACAGAATGGCTGCCGCATGCCATAAGACCCCTTGGAAGGCCCAGAAAAAAAAAAAGAAAAAAAGATGAAAAAAAAAAAGATGGAGAAAAAGATGGCGAGACGAGCTTGACTCCCGCGCAAAAAACTGGTCCACCATAGCACAGAACAGAGAGGAGTGAAAGAAAGGAAGGGAGACTTTGCCCTGCAATGGGATGACCGCGGCTAAAATAATAAATAATAAAAAAGTAATAGAAAAACAAAATACACATTTTGAAGTTGTCCATAGTCCTCACCAACAACCCTATCGAAGCCAACATTGTTACAATACAAAATCACTTTATTAAACTCAACAAAATATAAAGTAACTTAAAATTAATACAAAAACCTGCAATATAAAAGGTGGCCTTATCGGCTTTGGTGGTTTTCCTGGCAAAAAGGCAGGCTGGTTGGTAATGAGAACCAAAACATCATTTTTTTATTGTTTTGGTTCCCTTAGCTTATACCTCTCAAACGGGGGGTTGCCGCAACTTCTGCACTACAAGGAAAGATTTACCTCCGTTCCCATTTTTGAGAACTACTTCCTGCCGGGCTAGCGCACCGCAACAAAATCTTTCGCGCTTTCGCCACTTGATCGAGCGAGAACGTAACAAAGTGACTATGGTTTCATATACGCCTCGCTTTGGCACAATAAAAAGAGTCATCAAAATTTTGTCGCGGCGCATATGCTAGCCCGGCTGAACTCCTGAATAAAGCCCTGTTTGCATGATTCGGAATGCGCGTTTACTGTAAGTAATTTCTCTGCATACCTATATTGATTGTTAAAACATAAAATCTTTATTCAACAAGGTTGCGGTAGATAAAATATTACACAGATTATACTCCAAGGTACATGAAAGTTATACTAGTCCAAAGTTCAATGGACAGTGGTCATCATAGAGAGCACAATAAATAACAAAATCATCTGACCAACTGGCGAGCATTTTGCTAAATTGGAACCTAACACATTCAGCCTTGCATGATACACTGAATGTTATTTAAACAACTGTGCCAGAAGCCAGAACTGATACAGATTCATTTACTTATATTTCTTCTTATTGGTTATGTCGAGAATGTATTTTACGGATGTTAGTGTGTGAAATCTAGAATTATCCTGATTTTACAGTTGTTTCTGTAAACTGCAAGATTTTTTAAATTCACAATGTGTGTATGCATACATGTATGTATGCATACATGTATGTATGTATGTTCCCTATAGACTCTAAAACGGATGGACCGATTTTGACGAGACTTTCACTGGCAGATAGCTGTAAGCTGATGATATAAGGAGTAACTTAAAATTTATACAAAAACCTGCACCTGTAAAAATAGTTGTAATGAATGAATAAATAAATAAGGCTAATATTTATCATCATCATTACAATTTTTAGGGTTCCATACCCAAAGGGTAAAATGGGACCCTATTAATAAGACTGCTGTCCGTCCGTCTGTCCGTCTGTCACCAGGCTGTATCTCATGAACCATGATAGTTTAACAGTTGAAATTTTCACAGATGATGTATTTCTGTTGCCGCTATAACAACAAATACAAAAAAAAAAAACAATAAAATAAATATTTAAGAGGGCTCCCCAAGGGGCACAACAAACATGATTTTTATAGATAATGGTATGGAACCCTTCGTGCGCGAGTCTGACTCGCACTTGTCCGGTTTTATTGTTTGTTCTTTTGTTCATCATCATCATCCTAACATGTTCCCACTGCTAGGACACAAGCCTTCTCTCACAGAAAGAGGATGGGCCCTATAATACACCAATCATGCTGGCCCAGTGCATGTTGATGAATGGCATGTCATTAAACTTTAGAAGTTCTCGGCCATACCGGTTTCCTCTGTATGTTTTTCTTTCACCGTTTTTTGAGCGATGGCATTGAAATCTGCACATAATTTACTAACCGACTTCCAAAAAGGAGGAGGTTCTCGATTCGGAGTTTTTTTTAAATGGTGTTATCTCAGAACTTTCGACTGGGTGAACCGATTTTGATAATTCTATTTTTATTTGAAAGCTGGTGCTTCCCGTGACGTCCCATTTCAATTTGGTCCCGTTCTGACATTTTTATGAAGTCGGTTTTTTGTATTGATAATTATATAATGACCCAGTCATCGTCGTCGTCTTGTGCGGGTTCGTCGAGTGCGCCGCTTCATTTGTGCAAGGCCGAGGATCGAACCGAGTTCCGTCAGATTGTAAAACGCACATGCTACCACATGACCACCATCGCTCATGTTTCGTTGTAGCTATGTTTATTACCAAGTTGTCTAAGTACATACCTAGTCCTCGTTTTCCATATCAAAACCAAAACTCTAGTGGTATATACTTAAATATCCCGTAAGAGAACCATATCTATTAATATACAAACCAAAACAATGCTTCCCATATGCCATTAATAGTGATGTTAATAGGAAATGTTTCCTTAAGGGCTTTCTGTACCAGAATGTTTCCCTATTGATCACAGAGTGGTTAATAATCACCGCGAAGGGTGGCCTCACTAACTGATAAACAATCTGTGAGTGAATTGATGTGATTGACCTATTTCTGGGGCGGGTGTCAGCGCCCTAATAGGGACTCGCCCTGAAGCCGAAATCGAAAATTCATTTAGCGTTTGTGCCAAATTTAATGGCTGCTTTGAACTGTGATAACACCTGAAGGTTTCGACTCTCGACGACTGTAACCCTCTGATAATAATATAGTTACGATTTGCCTTAAACTCTGGCGAGTACCGAACAAAATCTGCCAAAAACTGAAGGGGTAGAAGGTAAACACGTATTGCACACACTGACATATTCTTACTAGTTCTACAAACGCACACTTCAATATAGAGCGGCATACAACTGCAAACGAGATTATCAAATTGCCATCAAACGGACGACCGAGCTTGTAAGTGCTAAAGGGGAAACTGTAGGTAATAGTAGGTATAACACTTCTATTGACATTTTATGCGCTGTAAGTTGTAACCACAGACCTAAATTTTATTTGCCTAGATCTATGGCTGTAACCCTATCGCGACATGCAAAAAAATACACTGTACCTATAAATTGACACGAAACAAAGTCTACAAAGGCGATCCGTCACCGACCATGTCATCAGATAATTCTTACTGTGTTCTTGTTCGTATGATTGCATTAGGATCATTATTGAACCGCTTTATAGCATTGTTGATACGGTCTTAATTATGCGTGATTTTTCGTGTATGGTAACGTCAATGTCATGCGAGTCTTTGCAAAAGATTTCCTCATAGGCCCAGTGCCGTAACTAGCTTTTTATGCGCCCGGTGCGAGCTTCTATAACTGTGTCCTTGAAAACAAAACTTGGTTCTAGTATGATCATTTCAGCGCCCCTCCAGAGTCTGTGCCCTGAGTCTGGGCACCGCTGGCACACACCTATTTACGGCACTGCATAGGCCTAGGAGGCAGACCCCGACGCCGAAAGAGACCCAGTTGCTCATAAAGATGATCAAGGTTTAAATCTGTAGACAACGCGTAGCCGCGTTTTCGAACTCTGGGGCAGTAGAGCGACAGCGACGTCGTCGGAGCGGTGACGACAGTAGCAACGGCATCATTCGTATAAATATACAATGTTAAGGCAACTGTCTGACACAACCTCAGTGGGCGCACTTTAGTAGCTTTGCTTCCTGCCAAAAACATCGAACGAGCAAACATCTTGCGATCATCGTACCCTTCCTTGGCATTGCTAACTCGCCGCACTGGTCGTTGGCATCGCTGAGATCTAAAACGCCGCCCAACGCTTTTATTGCTAAGTTCAGGACGGCCGAAAAGTTTGTCATGAACTGTACTATTCTCGTGCTTATCAACAAAAGCTCTGGAAGCCATCGGTTTGAACGCCTGGAGCCTGATGCCATTTATTTGACGAATTGCAGCGAATTTATATCGAGATATTTACCGTGGTAAGGTTGTGGAAGGAGCTCCCAATATTTCGGCGGTGTTACGTGTAAGACAACCTTACCACGGTAAATATCCCGTAAATAATCGTATAACTGTTAACAACCGTGATTGTTTAAAACAGTGAATTTATATAGATCTGAAATGTCGTCATGCCGGCGACAATGGAACTGTTGTTACGTAAATCGATCGATCGGAAAAAAGTTATACTTAGTGACCTATCAGTTACGTGGTAAAGAATTTTTCAAATAATACCTATAGATGTAAAACTACTTTGGCGGCTGCGTGGCTGAATTCTACTTTAAAAAAAAACATGCCACAAACAAATACCTACCTAAATTACACTCATCTTAAAACAGATACAAAAGAAGTATGTCTCTTTCACAAGTTGTTATCCGAAGCCCAGTAAAGTTATAGTGCTTGGACATACCCAGCAACCCCAGACCTCCCAAACCATCGGCAGAAGACAAAAAGCTTTTTTTATGTACCTACCTTACTGAGTGATTCAATGTTATGTTATGGTCGACATTCAAACAGCTCGCGGCCAATGTTTGTTATTTTGTCGCACGCTGGCATTGTGACGTCATCGCACTTTACTCGTGCACATGAACAAAAAGTTGATCATTGTGTCGGGCGGGACCGGCGCGGCGGCTCAGGTTATCCGCGTTTTTATCCAACTTGGAAATTGGGATATAAGTATCCCAGTTGGTAAGCGACGATGTGGTCTAAGATGAAGCACGCAGACTTAGAACATACCTATTTACTCTTGCCTTGAAAAGGCCCAGATTATATATCTCAGGAAACAAGGAAGCCGGCAGGTTATTTCAATCCTTGGCTGTATGGATTAAAAAAGTAGAACCGAAACGTATCCTTCCTAGTAAAGTAAGAATAAATAAAATATATGTGACATTTTTGCAAACACGGTCATCTGACCCCAAACTAAGCAAAGCTTGTAATATGGCTGCCAGAAACTGATATACGTACATTAAGTATATATATTTTAAATACATACTTTAATAGATATTAACACCCAGCCATAGAACGCACACAAAATGTTCATCATATGAATGTTTGTCCTAGGTGGGAATCGAACCCACGCCCCCAAGCACAAAAGGTAGGTACATTACCAATTGAACCACCGGGGCAGTCAAAGGGATAAGTATCCATTATTCCTGTTACCTATAGAAACTGCACATCAGTACTTGCCAGCGGTAAGACGAGGGACCGGCCAGTCGGCCTCCAAGCCGGTACAGTTACCCGTTAACCTTCCGCTTATGCAATGCCGAATATAATGCGGTTACAGACACTTGTTGCGTCCAAACAGTCGATGTAATATTTTGGCTCGTTAGCAGACTGGTGTTAGGTGGAACAGGGTGACGGTTATTTTAAAGGTCAAGACCGCTTAATCCGTGATCAACGAAGCTGGTATAAAAAATTTTTCTTTACCCTCTCTAGTTTTATATTTTGTCGTTCCTTGAATAAATAGAAAAAAATATATTGAAGACCTCAGATCATACAAACAAGGGATTATGGTCAATGTTTATATTGCGTTGCGGTGCCCCACATTCATACAAATAAAACCACTTACACTCAGCCTTACTTTCATTCATCAACACACCCACACATACCTACTTCATCATCAGCCAGAAGACGTTCACTGCTGAACATAGGCCTCCCCCTTTAACCTCCACACTGAACGACATCCTGCCATCTGCATCCAATGGATGCCCGCGACTCTCACAATGTCGTCGGTCCATCTAGTGGGAGGCCTACCTACGCTGCGTCTTCCGGTTCGCGGTCTCCACTCAAGAACCTTTCTTCCCCATCGGTTAACAGTTCTTCGAGCGATGTGGCCTGCCCATTGCCACTTCAACTTGCAGATTTTAATAGCTATGTCGGTGACTCTGGTTCTTTGGCGAATATCTACGTTTCGGATTTTATCGCGCAAAGAAACTCCGAGCATAGCTCTCTCCATTGCCCGTTGTGTGACTCGTGAGTTTTTCCAAAAGGCCAACAGCTACCAGCATACCTACTTACTGCTACTAAATTATTAGTTTTGTTTATAATTAGTCACTTTAACTGGGAAGGAACTGACTCCTATAATAATACGTAGTAAATCTACCTAGCATACGAGTCGGAGATTCACCTAACTTGTGTAATATTATTATTAAGAGCAAATAAATATTTTTGTATTTGTATGCCTTAGAACAGTTGTTGATCGCATTCAAACGTGTTTTTTTTTTTTGTAAAAAATAAATAAAATACACCGCTTAGCGCAAAAACTGTAAGTACAGCTCACTTACTCACTTTTCACGCACACTAAGAATCTTGTAGCGACACCAATGAACTTAAGTAATAGTCCACATGCAAAAAAAGCCGGCAAGATCGTCTGCTGGGTGAGTTCGGCTAAGGCATCAAGCCTGATTTAGGCCAGATGCGTTTGCACTCGCCACGGCTCCTTACCATATCTCCCTTGTTTATCTGATGTGATGTCAAGACCAAATGGCAAACTGATAATTAATTGTACTTAGTCAGTTTGTCTTGATTTTTCTTTGGGACACTGGAAAAGACCTCTGAGATGCGTTTTTTTTTATGCGGCTCTAGGTATTCAGTGAACCTGGGATCGTCGACAATTCTGACAGCTCCACGTTATCCTTTGTTAAGGTTTATTGCAGGTCTACTGAAATATCTATTTAATCACTAACACCACTCTACGCCACTCTCCGATCTTGTTTTTATCCATTGCCTTCAGTCGTGCTTAATAATATCGTCTGAATATACATACACGTCACTACACTCGTGTTTGAATCTATTCGTTCGTGCACAAAACATTATAACAACACAAAAAATACAACGAAAGAAAAGATATTATGTATCAGTTATCGCTGTAGTATCCAGTGCGCAAAAAATCATCGCTCAGCGATAATGCTGCTAATTTCTCTGCAGCGCTTATTTTCATTACGCAGGAGTAAATGACATTGTAAAATGTAGCGTTTAACTAGATGTCCATTTATTTATCGAGGAAATTTTTCGTAATACCAACATTACCTCCAATGAAGCTACTTTGAATCTTGTTTAATGCCATGGGGCCAGCCCAATTCAAAGGCAGAGAACCTCATTATCCGCGGTCGATCACTTAAGATACAAAGCCGGCGAACGGTAAAGCGTGATTTGGCAGCGAAAAATATCAAATTCCCTCGGGCAATACGACTAAATAATTGGAAATGCTCGGCGACGTGACGGGAAATATGCATAGGGCCCTCGAAACAGCGCTTCGATGAATGCGTAATCAGAGGCGGCAACGGGTTGTAATGGATTCCTTTTGTATTTTTGGACTGCGAGTCTTCGCACAGTGAAGCCTGATCAAGCTATCTAGCTCCCAAGACAATTTGGGAACTAAAGAACTTTTTATAGATCAGCTGTATCTCTATCTTTTCTCTACACCTCTACATAGTCTATCTCTTCTCTCTATATCTACTCGTATATATATAAAAATCAATTGCTGTTCGTTACTCTCGCTAAAACTCGAGAACGGCTGGGCCGATTTAGCTGATATTGGTTTTGAAATGTTTGTCGTAGTCCAGGGAAGGTTTAAACGGTGAGTAAAACGGCTGGACCGAATATGATGAAATTTTGTGTTCCTGCGAGGCCGAAGGCCGAGCTTACATCCGTGCGAAGCCGGGGCGCGTCGCTAGTATAGTATAAAATAAAGTCGCTTTCAGCGTCTGTCTGTCTGTATATCCCCTAACTCCTCTTTAACCACGCAACGGATTTTGATGCGGTTTTCACCATCAATTAGATATTTTTTTTACGGAAGGTTTATACGAGTATATATTATACTTACACCCGTGCGAAGCCGGGGCGGGTCGCTAGTGTCCTATAAATATGTGACTGCAGCGCTACGTCTGGGAGTAAGATTTATAATTTGAATAGACTCTACCTACGTTCATCATTTTGGTGGTATCGAATCTTACCGATCTCATCTTATACCATAAATATTACCCTAAAAAAATCACGGCTCGTGGACGATTTTTTGTTTGTTTTAAATGCATAATAGGCTTACGTTTGACGCCAACTCGCCTGTTGCACGATATTTTCTTGCGAAATTGCATATGAGCGATAAAAAAATAGAGCCCTAGGTAGTATATATCAAAATTAGGCTTACAGAACTATCAGGTTATTTCTAGATAAGCGTGCTCTACACTAGACCGCACCGTTGTTTAACATCAAGCAGGGAGTGGTCCAACGCAAACCTCTTTCAAATAAAAAAGGTGGGGTACCCAAATTATGTTTCGTACATGTCATATTCCATGTGTACATAATACATATGAGTAGGCTACATAGTTATAATATACTGCACAGACATTAGGAAGAGATCTGACCTTAATTTCATTAACATAACTGCTGAACAACTTTGAGTGAGGTCGTTAATTAACGTTTCAGAGTACGTCCTTGGCTCTATCAGACTCATCTCATCTCCTGTGACGACTCAACAAGGAAAAGTCTATTTATAATCTCATCATAGGAGAATGAACAAGAACTGTTAAGTATACTTAACTAAGTGGTTTTTTTTAATAGGCTTGCGTTTGACCTTAAATAAGAACTTATCCTTTTTTGTAAAGGTGGAGACAGGGAAGGGGGATCTTTTAAAGATGTATTGGAGTACAGCCGGGTTATGCGGGATTTCACTCACTAACCCTCCTCGGTGGCTTGCCTCTGTGTCAGATGGAAGGCAGCGGGACCTCCATAGAAATACCGGGAAAGCTGCCCGTGGCACCACTCCCGGAAAATGCTTGGAGCATTTACGCTCTATTCTTCTAGACTAAAAAAGCGCGGGCCACACCTCGCCTTTGTCTTATTATATCTAAGCTCGCTTGAATGGGAGTTCTTATCACCAAATCTGACCGCCCACGAGCCTATAGGTCGTGGCAAACTCTTAATAGGTTTTTACGATAAGCACTTAAGCCGTATTCTAAAACCCCGGCTTCAGGGACAAAATAGGGACTAATCCTTTAAGAGTGGACAAAAAAATGTCTGGCAGAGACTTAATATCTCTTGACAATCTAACATAAATGCGATAGTGCTGGCAGTTTTTTCGTTCGTTCACGCAACAAGAGAACAACGAATTAACGTGATTTTGCGCATAGAGAGTTGGAGGGCCGAAGAGTGGCAAAAGCAAAGGAAGTATCCTTACTTTTTACCCCGGAAAAATGTACGGATCCAAAAGGAAAGTCCTCGTGGAGTAGGATATATATAATTTCTATAAAAATTGCCTGTTTGTGCAATACAGAGATTACAAAGTGGTAGAGCGATGATACAATAGTAAGTTTTTAATAAATTGTACTTAGTTTAGGCTTGCACTTGACCCCCACCTCGCTTGATGTTAAGCAATGATGCTGTCTACGATGGACCACGCTTGCCTAGAAGATTCAGTCGCCACTTGAAGACACCCATATTGTAATGTAACTCTCGGAACACCAATTTAGGCAGCGCTTCCACAGTAAAGCGGTTTGTACAATAAAAGTGAAATCAAAACACTTCGTACGAGTTTTCGGAATATCAAACATGAAACGGTGTCGTTTTTTCGTGCCCGCCCTGGCTGTCCGATAGAAAAATGGGCAGGAGCAGGAGGATAATTAAATCATGCAGATCCGATGCACACTCCGAAATGTATCCGATAAAAGACCGATAGACTAGCAACGTGGCAGCTAGCAATGATTAGACGCAAAACGTTGAAAATCAGGTTGATCGTTCTTTTGATGAAGCCTAAATGAGTATTTATCCAATATATCCAGCAGTGGACTAATGTCGGCCGATGGTGATGAAAGTTTCTCCGAAGCAACAACCTGGATTTAACTCAGTTTGCAAAAAGCGTGCCACATCCAAAGTAGTTCTCGTGGAACAAGATCCCAGCTCAAACTGGTATAACATTGCGAAATTGTTTCGTAAACAGTGGCTCGTGCGAAGATGTTATGAGAAGCTAATTTACGGCTTCGATAATCAAAGGTTGGCAGTTGGTAAATACTTCGCGGCCTTTGGCTTATTTCGAACCGATGGATCTTTGATAAACAATCGGAAACTAGATATAGTTTTTACTGTTCACTTTGGGCCGAAGAAGGCCCAATCTTCTGTTCTCTGTTCTGTTCTGGTGCAGTTGTGATTCTTTTACTCTCTTATTATAAAGAGTTGGGCTCATGAAATTTGTACCTAATGAAAGATTATTGAAGACTGAAAGGAAGATCCGAATGCGGACTTTGGAACACTTACGGTAAATTGAATGATGACCCTGTCCAAGTCTTTACTTCTTCTGTAAGTATCTGCTACGGTGGTCGCCATCTACAGCGATTTATTTTATTTATATTTAATAACTAGTGCTGTTGCCCGCAACTTCGTACGCGTAGATTTTCATATAAAATTTCAACCCTTTTTTCCTCCTTTTCGCAAAATAACATAGCCTACACTTCAATCTGGTCATAGCTAAGCATATTCGTGAAAACCACATTTAAATGCGTCCAGTGGTTTAGGAGATGTGCGTGGATTAACAAACAGAAAATAATTCTAAAAACTCTTAACGTGAACACAAACAGACAGTTTTTAGAATTATTTATTAGCTGCTTATCTTAAGACGCCCTGTGTTTTTTTTATATCTCTATTGAGTACAGTTTTTTTTTCTACTTTTCTATTAAGTAATGTATATAGAGTATAGATAGATATATATATATCTAGATAGATATAGATGTATAAATAGATAGGCTTGTGTTCGACCACCTCTTCGCCTGATGTTTCTCTGCTATTTAATTTTATGCCTTCTGTCTCTGTTCTTATCATCTGGTTCCTACGCTGTGATAAATCATATCGTAGGATAATTATTATTGGTACAAAGTACGGACACAAAGGGTAGAGGCACGTGTCTTGCCGTACGCGTCACACGGGAGTGTTTGGTTCAAATTATTTACAAACATTAGTATTCACTCCAGGAGTGACCTTACGAGTTTTGATTCTATAGCTTGTCGGTTCCAGTTAGGGCACCTTCAGACAACGCTATTTTAATAGACATAATATACAGCCTCATACTTTACTCGGTTTCTCGTTTCAGATCTGTATAATCTCCCTTGTTCCTGTATAAATTTATATATTAATATTTTTGTTTTTATTTTATTGTCACAAAATAAGCTTTTCTGATTTCTTCTGCTCTTTTTCCGAAAAAGCGAAAACAACCTACATTGTTTCGAGCCGTGGTTTCAAGGTTGATATTCCAAAAACCCGAACGAAGCTTTTTGATTCCAGTTTTATTGTGCGAACCGCTAAACTGGAATGCGGCATTTTGTACCTCGATAGTTACAATCTAGGGCTCTATTTTTGAATCGCTCGTACGAATTTTTCTATTCGTATACGCAAATAATCACCGGTGATTTCAAATGCGAGTGATCCTATTTTTTGGTATTTTTGAATCGCTCGAATTCTGGGTTGCCGTAATTAATAAGTGATATGACTTGTTCAAAAATACTACTTTTGGGATTTCGTTCGCAAGTAAATCACATCGAAAAAAGTCCTACGAGCGATTCAAAAATAGAGCCCCTGGTCGTCTTTAAGTCGCGAGTGAAAAGGTTTCCTCCATGCAAGCGTGCTCATTTGTAGGCCGTATCATCGCTAAAAATCAGGCGAGATGGTGGTCAAACGCAAGTTTATTATTGAATAAACAAGCATTAAAAAACAGGAATTCCCATATAATTAATAACAAATTTGTACTGAAGAGTGACTTGGAAGACACGTAGTGGAAAAAACCTCGGGAAAATGTACAGTTCATGTTCACTACGGGGCGCAACTAGTTTTAAATCCAAATGCAAGTTGTATGAAAGCTAGGATGCGACATTAATAAAAAATAAATAAAATATCTGGGACATTATTGCACACATGGTCATCTGATCCCAAACTAATTGTAATATGGCTGCCAGAGACTGATATACATACATACATGTATATTTTTAAATACAAACTTAAATAGATATTAACACCCAGATATAGAACAAACACAAATGTTCATCACACAATTTGTCCTAGGTGGGAATCGAACCCAAGCCCCCAAGCGCAGAAGGCAGGTTCACTACCAACTAAGCTAACGGGCTGTCAAAACATGTAGCTTAATCTGAAGAAGTTTTTAGTCGTCAGCGTCAACAAAAGAAGTAGAGACAGGTGTATTATCCCTGATGTCTCGTTTTGTCAGCACACGGAGTTTTGTCCTCTAGTTACTCTTAGGAAGATGACAATGGGAGCCGACACTATGCTCTTTGATGCCTCTTTGAACGGGTTCATTTGCATAAGGATGAATGGGGCGGTCCACATTCATTGTGGAGTTTGAAATGCGACTGGTCGCCGGCGGAGTTATCATAATAATAAAGATCTTGCTACCTTACTTACCATCATTTACTTTACACCAGTGTTTTTAAAACTTTTTCACGACGCGACCTCCTTATTAAGTATGAAAAAAAAAAACAGGACCCCCTACCTGCCACAGTTTATAGTCTGTATTTTATTATTTTACAAATATCAAATACGTACAACCTTTTTATATTTTTATTATTACTCATTAAGTAAGTAATTTTTCTTAGTAAAAATATTTTTTTAATTTATAGTTTTTTTCTTTTACTAAGGGTTCGCGACCTCCTTGGCGACCCCCCAGGGGGTCGCGATCCACAGTTTGAAAAACACTGTTTTACACAGATAGACGAGAACATTGTTTTTGTAGGTTTCAAATATTTTTTTTTTTTTCAAAACGGTGTATAAATGACGGCGTTTTGAGGTAACAAACATAAAATAAACCGGCGAAGTGCGACTCGGGCTCACGCACTGAAGGTTTCGTACCACCACATAAATTGTTAATTACTGAAGGACAAAAAAAATAGTACAAAAAGACAACACGCCCAGGCCGTCACCCATCCAAGTACTGAACGCGCCCAACGTTGCTTAACTTCGGTGAACAAAAATAGGTCACCGACTCGCATTTGGCCAGTATTTATTAATTGTTGTTTTACTTTAGAGTGTGTACATTAGTTTGACGCTTGTACTTTTACCGTTTTTATATTGGAGCAAATACAAAAATACGTTTGTTGTATGTGGGCCCCCCTTTAGTTTTTTTTTAGTTTTTGAATTTACTATTATTTTTTAGTTAATCCGCCGTAACATTACATATTCTGTGAAAGTTTCAACTGGCTATCTTTTACGGGTTCAAAGATACAGCCGTAAAAGGTAGAGCAGAGGTTAAAAGGTAGGGAGGCTTCCGGGTCCCATTTTCACCCTTTGGGTACGGAACCTTAAAAACGAATTCAAAATTGCTTAAGCCGTTTGGGAGCTACGATGCCACAGACATAATCACAGATACACACGTTAAACTTATAACATCCTTCTGTTAGCATTGGGGGTTAAAACTTGCTAGGTTACACTTATTAACCAAGCGTCGTCATGGCAAATAAACAAGCAACCCTATCTGGATAATCCGACATTAGTTGATCATTATCCTGACCTTATCAGGTCTTCGCTTACAAAATGTGCTTGAGCTTTCAACTGGAGAAGCCTTATCCTCACTGGATTACAGGCGGCTTGAAGACAATACACCACCTGCTGTAAAATGCCTAACGGTAATCTTCAGTCTTTGTGGTTGTACCCTGTTATATAAATTTTCCTGCAAGTAAAAAAAATGGTTAACAGTGGTTGGAAGCCTATGTCCAGCAGTGGACGTCTTATGGCCGAAATGATGATGTTCCCACTACTGGGACACAAGGCCTACTTTCACAGAGAGAGGATGGGCCCTAATCCACACTATGCTGGCCCAGTGCATGTCCGTAAACATTGGTCAAATAAAGAAAAAAATTACATGTATTTTGTCTAGCAAGTAACAGTTTAAACTATATAGGTAGTCTTATATAGCTATGTCTGGTCACATTTTCTGCAAATACCTAAAGATTTGTGACAAGGGTAGCAGGGCAGCTGGTTATCAGCACGTATCGGTGAATGACCTGAACTTGTTCAATTGCAAAACACCAGCAAAGATCGTCTCCGTTTGAGACAGCTTTGCCATCTTTACGGTTCATGCCTGGTTTCATTGACTCCCGATGCTAACAGACGGGTGTTTCAACCTCCTAAGACCCAGGGTACAATATTTTTTGTCTAATCGTCATCATCATCATAATCAGCCATAAGACGTCCACTGCTGAACATAGGCCTTCCCCTTTAACATCCACACTGAATGACATCCTGCCATGTGCATCCACTGGATAGCCAAAATTATCACAATGTCGTCGGTCCATCTAGTGGGAGGCCTACCCACGCTGCTTCTTCCGGTTCGACCCTTTCTTCCTCATCGGTTATCGGTTCTCCGAGCGATGTGGCCTGCTCATTGCCACTTCATCTTGCAAATTTGAAGAACCACACACACATACAGATTAAAATATTCCTTGTCAGGCCCAACATGTACAGAAAAGTGTATCTAGGTCTCTATGAGTACAAAGTCAGTATTAGTGTTGGGCCCTGACTGAAATAAATTATTCTACAGAAATAAATATTTCTTAAGGAGGATACGTTTGATGTGTAGGTGTGTCTGTTTTTGGCATCTTAGCTCCCAAACGGCTGACCCAATTTTGATTTAGTTTTTTTCGTTTGAAAGGTGACTCTTGATCGGGATTGTTCTTAGATATGATTCAAGAAAACTTTAAGGCTGTTTGAAGATTGTCAGCTCTTTTATTCAAATTTAAATTATTTATTGACATTAAAATGAACATGCATTTAAGTACATATAATTTATGCCACAAACTTAAGTAAAATTAAAATTACTTATTACAGCGTTATTTACACAATGTCAAATATCTCAAGTCACAGTAACATATATAAATTATTTATTGAAATAAAATAGAGATATAAAAAACTAACATGCATTTACATATACTTATAATATTACTTATATCTTTTATATTTCCTTATTAACACGCTTTTATTAGCTTGGTATGTAAATAAATAAATAAATATCTGGGACATTTTTGCACACACGGTCATCTGACCCCAAACTAAGCAAAGCTTGTAATATGGCTGCCAGAGACTGATATACGTACATATATAATTTTAAATACATACTTAAATAGATATTTACACCCAGACATAGAACAAACACAAATGTTCATCACACAAATGTTAGTCCTAGATGGGAATCGAACCCACGCCCCCAAGCACAGAAGTTAGGTTCATTACCAACTGAGCCACCGGGGCAGTCATGGGCATGTATCTATGTAACGGAATCTTTGAACGTGATTTTCACCCCTTTAAAAACGAAACATAGTAAAAGTTGTTTGTAAAGATGAGCACATACCCTTCAGTATTACTACACCTTAGTAAACACGTTGTATAGTTTAGCTGGCTCTCAAATAAAATAATGTGGCGCGATGGCGGTCAAACACAAGCCTATTACTGAATTTAAAAAAAAAAAAAAGTGTTGCGTAGTTGTGTTCACATAAAGGTTTTTTGTTGTTGTTTAAATTAGAACGCCTGTCAAGGCATTTTCGTAAGAAATTTGTTGTAGCCACTTGCACCTATATAAACCCATAGCAACTGTGACGCGGAGTTCGACGCGTTGACATAAATAAGAATGTTCAATCATATATCTGTCATAATACCTGGCGACAGAGTTTCCTTCTCATTTCCGTTCTATTTACTTCTCTTTTCTGTAGTGTTATTGCCCTGTAAACAACTCTACTCGATCCAAAATGACACCAAAAAATATGTTTTCGAGTGAAATAATTTTGGTTCATTGAATCCCACTTCGTTTCAATATGCCACTAACACGTATGATTAACGCACCTATGGCAATGATTTATGTTTGTTTTCCAACTTCAAAGCTTTCCATTTCAAAGGGCCAGTTGCAACCAACCAGTTCCAAAACTGTCCTCTGTCCCCGTTACACCTGCGGGTCAAGGCCGGTGCCATTCCACTAATCTGGACCGAACTATTCGCGGCACACGCCCGCCCGTGCTCAACTATGCGTTAATTAGCGCTTTCTGACAGACCACTGCAGAGAGATAACTCTGAAACGTATAAAAATATTAATAAAAAATTAAAACAACGTTCTTATATTATTTTCAGCAAACCCTTTCATCTGGTACCCATATCATGGGGATGCATAAGAAATAACTGGTCCGCCTTCTTTATCACACTTTCTTATAACACTCAGTACCATGAAATATTCAGTAGTTTAAGAGATAAAATTAAAGCAGTATAACCACGAAGTCATTATCATCACTTATCATCAGGCGAGTATTGCTAATAAAAAAAACATCATCATCAAATATGATCATATATGATTTTCGACATTAAACAAACCCGTTTTAGATATCAAATAGACCATGGCGTGAGCGGGTGAAAAACGAATTTGAAAACGTGATCAGACCGCGCCTTAAGTTGTTTTTCGTTACTTTATGTATACATACATAAAGCAACGAAAACAGCAATTACAGGGCACACAGAGATTTGACATCTTATATCTCGGGGTGACGAGCGCAGTGCATTGCCATCCAGAGTTTTGAAACGTTGAAGTTCAAAATTCTGGGTGGCGTTGAGCTGTTATGGGCAAACGTGAAGAGCCATCAGGCGAGCGACTTTGCTCGTCTCGCCACTCAGTAACATTAAAAAAAAAAAAAAAAAAAAAAACTGACTTCCAAAAAGCACTATAGGTATATAGGTTATCAATTCCTTCTAACCCGACGTTTAAAATTCCATATTATCCCGCAATAGATATGTTTGGGTAGTGTGAAGATGGGCCTGACTGAAGACTGAAATAACCGCGTGGAATGTTTTCTTAGTTCTATTCTCACTGTATATTTTATTTTGCTGTTTTTGCTTTAGAAATTTATTTAGTGTAATATAGTACTCTACTATTTCTTGTTAGCACACCGATTTTCTTGTACGAAGTGAGAAAACACTATGGGCCTTACTTACTTTACTTACTTAAAAACAAGTTGATCTATGCTTTAAAATGCTCTCTCAACTTCTCGCTGACGGCAATCGTCACACGCGAAAACAAGACTGAGCATATTTAAGCGTATGTCAACTTGAGTAACGTTTTTAAGTAAGGCTCTATACATATAAGACAAGTGGATCATATAAATATGCGAAAAAACGTAATAAAATTAAGGGTTGTCATCGATTTCCCTGGGATCCCATCATCAGATCCTGACTTGCTGACAATGGGACCAAATTGGAAGTATAACCCTACCAAACAAATTTTTTTTTTTATGAAATCGGTCATTAGTTTGCGGAGAAATCGGTGAACATACATAAAAAATATACAGGGGAACATAGAACCGTCCTCCTTTTTCGTCGGTAAAAAATGGATCAACTTATAAAAAAGGAGAGGATTCTCAATTCCGTTATATTTTTGATATTTTTTACCTCAGAACTCTGTCATTTATAAATCGATTCAGTAAATTATAAGAAAATTATCGAAATCGGTTCGGTAGTTTGGTTTTCAAATCAAATTAAGTAACTGGAAAAAATATGTCACCCAAGTATACGAGCCACCTAGCCTGGTGTTAAGTAATGATGCGGTCTACGATGGAGCACGCTTGCCTAAAAACCGATTCACTGATTGTAAATATACGGGAAAACCCATTCGGACAGGATATTCCAAATTTCCAAAGTCTAAGCGGTTCGCACAATAAAAGTGGAATCAGGGCACGAGGGCATTTAAGTAGATCATGCAGATCCGATGCGCACTCTCAGAAATGTTCCCGGCAAAAGAACGACAGAGAAAGTAATTTTCAAAAGATTTCACAAATTATAATTAAGTGTCAATATAAAAAACCGACTTCATTAAAATGTCAGAACTGGACCGAATTTAAATGGGACCACACGGGAAGCACCAGCTATAAAAAAAAAGAATCATCAAAATCTGTTCACCCAGTCGAAAGTTCTGAGGTAACTGTAAGAAGCTTTAGATGGTCGCCGGGTGCAGGTAATGTTTTATAATAATAAAAACAACTGGATTCGATGTGTAGTTTATTGTGGTCGCAGAAGAAGAGAGCGAACGAACATAATGTATCTACATAGATAACTAATAGGTGTTGCTAACATACTCCCCTATAAGAACTATGAGGAGTTTCTTATAAACATTACAAATTTATTTATCATTTTATTTTAGTCTACCTTTCCTACCCTGTATAGTATCAGCTTCGAGAGTGGACTGTAATTTTTTATAATACCTATACTATGTTGAACAAAACTAAAGAAAGGTAGGCAAAATACATTTTGAGATTATTTAGTACATACTTGAATCTATATGTATAGAAGCTACTTTAAACATTATTGAGTCTCAAGACTATGAATCACATGGATCTCCTAGTTGTTTAGGTAAAAACTTATGAACAAGCGTTATACAATAGGTAGGTATAGCTATGGTATAACTATGGTTAAACTTCTTATATTTATGATTGTACTTTACAATATATAGTATCTTAATTAAAATTTCCCGACACCTAGATATTACATAGTATCTTAACTAAATTTTCCCGACACCTAGATATTACATAGTATCTTAACTAAAATCTCCAGACCCTAGACACAAACAAACTGTTAGAAATCATGACTCACATGATTACAAATATTCCATCTAGGGTATTTTAGGTAATTATCTGAGAAATTTATTAGTATTTTTACTAATTAGTATTTATTTTAATTCTAGCGGAAGTATACAAATCTTTGTGATAGAGGTTCTATGTACCCTACCGTTAGCCTTTTTTACTTCTAGGGCCCGCACTAGGCCATCTGCCCCCTCAAATACTTTAGTTACTCGTGCCATCGGCCAAGTCATTGGGGGAGTATCTATCTCTCTTAACAGTACCAACGCACCAACTTTAACATTAGGCTGGCTATCTTTCCATTTAGAGCGATTTTGTAGTATATTTAAATAGTGTTTTGACCAATATCTCCAAAAGTGCTGTTGGATTGCTGAGCATTTAGTCCAAAATTTAAGTCTATTTTCTGGTACTATGGTGAAGTCCTGCTCAGGTATGCAATTGAGAGGAGCCCCTGTTAAGAAGTGACCCGGTGTCAAATAAGACATATCCTCAGCGTCCGATGACATTGGAGTTATTGGTCTTGAGTTTAATATGCCCTCAATTTGCACTAACACAGTGTATAGTTCTTCGTAGGTTAAGACATGTGAACCAAGAACTCTTTTTAATAAAGATTTTGTACTTTTTACTGCGGCTTCAGCAAGTCCAGCAAAAACTGGTGAATAACAAGGCACAAATTTAAAGTTTATTCCTAATTTTGAAGCCGCAGTTTGAACTTGAGCCTGGTGGGCTTTTGAGCTATTTAGCTTGTACAATTCTGACAGTTGAGTATTAGCTGCTTTGAAAGTGCTTGCATTGTCACAATAAATTTCAGATGGGACATTACGTCGTGCTATAAACCGTTTAAGCGATGCTATGAATGTCTTTGTTTCCAAATTTGATAAAAGTTCGATGTGGCAAGCATGAGATACAAAACATACATACAAACATATATAGCCATGAGACGTTATGACCCCTCTCATTCTAGATTGCTTTAATTTCACGGGGCCCGCAAAGTCAACGCCAACCCTTTGGAAGCATCGGCTCTTATTAACTCGGTCAGCAGGTAATGATCCCATTAGCTGCTTAGCAGTAACACCTTTGTGTCTAAAACAGGTCATACATTTATGAAGAAACTTCTTAACCAATCTTAAACCATTAATAATCCAATATCGTTGTTGAAGGCTACTTAAAACTAGCTTTTGACTAGAGTGTAACAATTTAAGATGCTCATTCTGGATAAGAAGGTGTGTTACGGTCGACTCTTTCGGCAAAATGATTTGATGCTTGTGGCTGTACGGCAGTGCAGAATGTTGAAGCCTACCTCCTACTCGTAGCATGCCTTCGGCATCGATAAATGGATTGAGTGATTTTAGGTATGGTGAAGCCGGTTTGCCTGCCCGCAATAAAGCCATTTCATGTGGAAAATAGTTTTCCTGTTCGTTTTTAATTAATAACCGCAGCGCCTTACTTGCTTCTGCATATGTTACAAAGTTTTCTTTGATTTTGTTTGAACCTGGCCTGGTATTGTTACCAAACCGGAGCATATATGCTAAGACGTTAACAAGTTTATCAATATCAGAGAACTTTTCTATTAGTAAATCTATAAAGGACTTGGCCTTTTCTTGTGATGCTGCACACACCAATTTGGTACTTGCCAAATTTTTTATTTCTGGTAAGTTTTTTGTTGATTCATGATTGAATTCTTTGAAGCTATAATCGAAGTCTTTTAAAAAGGACGGGCCTGACCACCACAGCTGGTTAGATTGCAGCTCAGTAGGCGAGTAAGGTTTTGTGAGAAAGTCTGCTGGATTTAAATTGCTTGCTACATATCCCCACTTGAAAGACATTGTGAGCTCATTAATAATTTTGATTCTATTTGCAACATATGCATTCAACATTGTTGGGTCCGTTTTTTGCCAAGCCAAGACTACTTGTGAGTCGCTATATAAATGCACGCTATCGATTTTTATCTTTTTACTTAAAGTTTCATGCACTCTGATACTCAACTTTGCTAATAGGAGTGCAGCGTTTAACTCTAGCCGCGGTACAGACAATTTATTCGCTTTAGGCGCGATTTTGGACTTTGAGCATAGTAGAGACACGGTGGTTTTTCCTTGGTTGTCAACAACGCGTAAATAAACTGCGCAGCCCATTGCTGATATTGCAGCATCGGAAAATCCGATGATTTGAACTGACTTACTGTTTTCTGGACAGACATTTCTAGGTGCAGTTATTTGTCCCATTTGCTGTAAGCTATTGTAAAATTGCAGCCATTCATTTTGTATTTTTGGTGAAACAACCGTGTCCCAAGACATACTGCTCTGATTATCATCCCACAACTTCTGCATTATTATCTTGCCTTGGACAAAAATGGGACCAGCTATTCCTAGTGGATCATAGAATTGACTGATATAGCTCAGTATTTGTCTTTTTGTTTTAGGAATATCGCAAGCTACAGGGCATGTGATTCTGAAGGAATCTTGTTGTATATTAAATTTCAAACCTAAAGTTTTCATGTCCTTATTGAACTCCAAATCTCCAGAGCTCCGATGCTGCTCTGGTACTTCTGCCAGGATTGCCAAGTGATTTGCTGACCACTTATGCAAATGGAAACTTCCCTTTTTTAACAGTTCAACCAACTGTACTTTAGTAGCAATAATCTTTGCCAAACTATTGTCTGTGTGAAGCACATCGTCAACATAAGTTGAGTTAAGCAGAACTGGAGCAGCTAGCGGGTATTGTTCGCCAAATCTTTTGGCTAACTCTAGTAAGCATCGAGTGGCCAGCCAAGATGAGCACTTCAGTCCGTACGGAACGGTTGATAGTTGAATGCATTTAAGTTGCTCATCTGGGCTGTCCCTCCAGAGGATGTTTAGCAAAGATCTTTGGCTTTCTTCAATTATTATGTTGCGGAACATGCGTCTGATATCACAGACGAAGAAGTATTTGTGGACTCTAAATAACAATAAAATGTCAAACAATTCTTGTTGGACTATGGGTCCATTTAACATTAAATCATTTAAGGAAATCTTGTTACTTGTTTTCATTGAACCGTCGAATACTGTTCTTAATTTTGTAGTGATTGCATCATGTTTTATCACTGCATGATGTGCAAAGAAATAAATTGGATCTTTCGAAAGGTCATAGAGAGTAATGTCTACAAATGAGGCATGGCCTAATTCAAGGTATTCGTGAATAAAGCTTTTGTACTCTTCATGAAGTTTTTTATCTTTTTGCAATTTAACTTCGAGATTTAAAAATCTTTTTAATGCTAGTCCGAGTGAATCACCTAAATCATTGTTCATATCACAAAGAGGTAGTTTTAATGGCATAGAGACTTCAAACTGATTGTTTTCCAGCTTAACTGTATCGTTGAAATACTTCTCTACATACTGTTGTTCAGACGTATGTTCAGCAAACTTTTCAGGTACTTTTTCAGATTGCCAAAAGTTGGAAATTGTCGTACTTATGTCGGTTTCACATTCCTGACAGAACAGGGCAACTGCAGAACTCTGGGTATATGAATCAGGGACACTACCTGCTACAACGTAACCGAACTGGGTGTGTAGAAGCCTTGGCTGTGCAGCATCACCTTCATCCTCGTCCTGTGTTAGTTGTGTGCGATTATCCTCCGGTAACAATGCCTGGAAAAATACATCAGCACCGAGTAAGATACCTATTTCGCTTGTGATATTGAAAGAATCATCGGCTAGTTTTATATTGTTTGGAAGCTTTATTTTTGCTAAATCAATTGGCCGTTGAGGCAGTTTTGAAGTTATCTGATCAACCAGCAGGAGTTTTGCCTTCACCTTGTAAGGATAAGCACACGAAAAGACGTCTAACTGCATCGCATGTCTAACTGTTTTCCCAGTGTTCGCTATACCTACCACTTCAGTGTAGTTAGGTATTGGTTGCTTACCTATCGCTCTAGCAACGCTAGAGATTATAAAGGATGATTGGCTGGCTGAATCGAGCAATGCTTTAACTATTATTTCTTCACCAGTTTGTGAAATTAGTTTCACCTTCGCAGTTGGTAAAAGAACTTGGGTCTTTGTGTTCAACTCGTTCGAACCCATACTAACATTTATTACTGGCTCTACGCAGTGCGTCACTTGCCCGCTATCATGCAATAGACTATTGTGACCCATTTTGCAAGTAGCGCAACGAAAATGAAATTTGCATTTGCTTTGATGAGCATTCAAACAGATTTTACATAGTTTTTTGTTATTAACAAATGCTATCCTTTCTTTTGCTGATGCCAGCATAAAACTGGGGCAGGTAAATAATTTATGAGGCTTACCGCAGAACATGCAGCTGATAGGCTTTACGTGGATTATATTTGCCGCAACTTTACCAATTGAACTTGCAGTAGGTGTGGTGCGCGCTGGTTCATCAGACTCGAGAGCCATAGCTCTTGCCTCTAAAAATTGTATAAGAGCAACATTAGTGGTTGGTATAGGCAGAGACTGTGTCAACGCGAGGTTATATGCATTTCGAGTAGAAGCATCCAGTTTTCTTGTTAACATACATACAAGTATGCTATCCCATTTGTTTACTGGTTCCCCTAAGTTTTTTAATGCTGCTAGGTTTTGCTTCAGTGTCGATATTAGCGTGCGCAGTGAGGCAGCACTGGTTTTGTTGCAGGCAGGCATGTCAAGTATTGCACATATGTGCTCGTTTACAATTTTATGTTTCTTGTCGTACCTATCTGTCAAAATATCAAGCGCCTCCTTATAGCTAGACCCTACCACAGGTAAATTCTTAATTAAATCGTAAGCTTCACTTTTCAAGAAACCTCTAAGATAAAAGAACTTTTGTATCTCACTTAAATTGTTGTCCTTGTCAATAAACGCGGAAAACATTTCTATGAACGGTTTGTATTCAGAGTATTTGCCGTCAAATGGCGGCATTTCCACCTGCGGGAGCTTTAATTTGGTGACTGATCCTGATGTATAGACCGGCTTGCTGTCGGCTTTTTTCGCCACCATGGATAGACGGGTTCGTATTACCGCCAAACATTCTAAATAGGCCGTCTCCGTCGCTTCAGGATCCTCCGCCGAATCTCCCAATTCAACATTAATGTTTTCATACTCACTGAACGTCGTTAATATTTTTTCTTCCATTAGAAGTAGCATTTGCAAGGAAGCGTCCTCAAGGTATCCAGAGTTCACTCTGTTTTGCATCCTGGTTATATTTCCTTTGAATGCCGCCCTCTTAGCGAGGAGGCGGCGTACATCTTCCCTTTCCTCCATTCTCGCTTGTTTTCAATGAAATTGTAGCTAATTTTAGGATTTTGCAAATACAATTTGTCAACAACTGGAATTTTACGATGTTTTCGTATGAATGAAGAACGAGAAAAACAATTGGTTCGGTCAATGACGCTATGATGACGTTTCCTATTGGTTGATTGAAAAATTGCGAAGTTTTTGATTCACGCTGCTCGCTGGTTGGCTGACACCACGAGTTGTGTTGTTTTGTTGGCAGCACTGGCGCGGCGCGAAAAATTCAAAACCACTAAAGTGAAGTTGGTTCTTGAAGATATTTGAAAGGACAGAGTATCTTGCGGAATGAACTTGGAGCGACTTACTTCGTCTGTTGAATCCTTTTGAGTGACTTGAGTGAGTGAAATTGCTCGCTTGTTGCTCGCTTCTGAATAAACTATGTTGCAGCGTTGCTGTGATGAAATCCAAATGAATGAAAGGCGAATTTGTTCAAAATGGCGTCTCGATGTCTCGATGACGATATTTTCACGCCGATTTTTCTCGCGTTGTCCTGAAAATTACCTGACACCTCGTCGCTGATTTGGTGCTGGGCTCGTTGGACCATATGTAAGAAGCTTTAGATGGTCGCCGGGTGCAGGTAATGTTTTATAATAATAAAAACAACTGGATTCGATGTGTAGTTTATTGTGGTCGCAGAAGAAGAGAGCGAACGAACATAATGTATCTACATAGATAACTAATAGGTGTTGCTAACAGTAACAAACATAAAAAATAAAACAGTCGAATTGAGAACCTCCTCCTTTTTGGAAGTCTGTTAAAAACTTGCATCCCTCTTCATTTAATAAGCCTTTCAGTTACGACACAGAACTTCGACCAAAATAAAATGAATGGACGGGCCCAGTAGAAGCGCATTTTTGAAGATTACAAAATGAGCGCCAGCGCTCACTTTGTTTCAGTCGGTCTCTAGCCGTAGGACGTGAAACACGAGTCTATTGTACGTGATAACGAAACATCTGACTAAATTATGAATTCGCATGCTTTACCGAAGTGGTAAATACACAAATAAAACCGATATCTATTTTTTGTAACAAATATACTGTACATTTTTATAATTAGGTGTTGAAGTATATGTCCGACGGTTTTGGCTCGTTTTTACTGATCAAGTTCAATGGTTAGGGCCCGTCCATTCATTTTATTTTGGTCGAAGCCACAGAATACATATAGTAAAAGTAGTTACGCTTGTATTCTCACACGCAAAATCTTTAATTTAATATAGAGCTTCTGCCGAGCTAAGTGTTGTCAATAAATCAACTACAAGCCATAAATAAATAGCCCAGCCTCACTATGGTAAAACAAGCCTCTCACAGATTAGAGTTGTCGACTAATACAGTGTTTATAGCCTAGACTGGTCAGCCGCACCGTCTCCAAAACAACTTGCCATATTTGAGCTAAGTACTCGGTTACTTAGTCTGGAAAGCTGTTACATTTTATGCCTATTATGATATAGTACGGCTAGCTTGGCTTGTACAAACCTTTTTATATTAGTTCTAACATTAGCCTGGTACTCGGTTATTTTAACCAACTTCATAAAAAGAGGACGGTTCTATGTTCCACAGTATTTTTTTATGTATGTTCACCTATTTCTCCGCCAACTGTTGACCGATAAAAAACATCTTATGTCCGGTAGGGTATACTTACAATTTCGTCTCATTGTCACCAAGTCAGGATCTTATGATGGGATCCCAGGGAAATCGAGGGCACCCTCAAATTTTAAAGGCACTTATTACTTTTTTCATATATTTTTGAAGTCGGTTTTTAATGTGATACACTTGTTTATTGAATACTTAACTAAATAGGCTTACGTTTCACCGCCATATCTCCTGATTTTAAGTGATAATATGGTCTATGATGAAGCACGCTTGTCTAGAAGAAACAGATTCTTACCAGATACCCGCTACTTCGTACGCGTAGAGCTCGGCCTACGGCCTCGCTACTATGACCCGCTCTAGGAACCCAATATTTTACCCAAATTGGTCCAGCAGTTTACTCAGCATTTAAACCTTCCCTGAACTTCCACAAATATTTCAAGATCAAAATTAGCCAAATCGGTCCAGCCGTTCTCAAGTTAAAGCGTGACCAGGAGAAATAGGGGTTCATTTTTATTATATAAAAGATGTAGAGATATTGCGCCTCTAAGGTTGGACAATTAGGGGACAAATCTCGTTTATTAAACTTCACCCTATTTCACTTTTTATTGGTAACTATTAACTTTTTAAAGTATTTTTTTTTATTGTTCTAGGGGGCGGTCTGAACAGCGGCGTAGTCCTACAAAGATTTCCAGAGATAAACTGGGAAGATACACCGTTTCACGAAGGCATAGGATGGGTAAGGCTTTTTAATTTTACATACTTTCTGTCTCACTCTAACAAAACGTAATTTTTGGAGGCAGTTAGTATTAACCATCAAAATATTTAAGCCAATGACTGTAGACTTCACAGCATCAAAGCAACAAAGTTTTTATTGAAAAATATCTTTTTCAAACCAAGCTTTTATGTAATTAGTGATCGGAACAGTTTGCTGACAAAATATGCTCAAACACTGCTAGTCTACTATGGCGTGGCGTTGTCCACAGTCACCATTATCAAATCGGCTCGCCGCCACCATAATAATGTATTGTCATCAGAACTTGACAAGTAAGCCGAATTTCAGGTCAATCGAACACTGGAAAGTGGGTCAAATTTTACTTGCAAGATATAATTACAGACAGACAGACACCGGGACAGGTGAAACTAAATAAAAGCTTGTAAAAAAAGTTTTTTTTGAGATAAATGTATATCATACGTGTTCCCAATGCCCATTTACAGCCGAAAGGCCTCAATCGATTTTGATAAGATAGGTAGTTAATTATAAAACTCTTTATTGTTCACTCCATAAATTACGTACACAAAAATAAAACAGCTTAAAAAGTAATGCAACAATCGGCGGCCTTATCGCTAAGAACGATCTCTTCCAGACAACTTAAGTTCAGGAATGGTGATTGGGTAGGTGATATTATCATTAATACAAGAATGCGACATGTGAAATGAGGATGAAAAAAATAAATTCGACTACATGTGCAAATCGGCCAAAAATATCGTTGTCAAGTTAAAGGTTACTCAGCGAGACATGGAGAGAGCTATGATCGGTATTTCTCTGAGGGATCGTATCAGAAACGAAGTTGTTTGCGAAAGAACCAGTCTGCTGACTTAGCTGTGCGTATTAGCATGTTGAAGTGGCTGTGGGACGACCACATCTGAAGAACCGATAACAGTAGACCGAAGAACCGTAGAGGTATTCTAAAGTGGAGACCACGAATCGGCAAACGTAGATACAAGACGCCATGAAACTTGCAGTGGCTGCAAGCGAAAATCCTAATATATGGCTGAGTGGCGAGCTTTGGGTGAGGCTTATGTCCAGCAGTAGACTATAAGGGTGATGGTGATGAAAAACCATTGTCATGTATTTATTCTTTTTATAGAAAGCTACTTATTTTCAAGTAAGAATTCTATTGACTTATTGAAGAACTTTTCTAAATACACAATCATTAAGGCAAGCCAATACAGGTTCAGCTAAAAGCTGTTCTCGTTATGTATGTCCTGCGAACAAATCCAAGGTCGTTTCATACAAAATGGTGTGTGGTGGTACAAAGGACGTACCCACACGTATTATGTCATACAAATACGCACAAACATCATTGTCTTTTATTTTGTTACGGTTTGCTGCGTGTCGTGGTGCGCGAATAATTCAAATAACGAGGTTATAATATTGTTCTTCAATATGGAGTTGAAGATTGTAAACTTTTTACCCGACTCCCTAAGAAGGAGGGTAAATGTTTGCGTGGCGTATGTATATATGTAGCACGCAGAACAGATGGCCGATGGGGCCAAAGGTTCTCGAATGGAGACCGCGGACCGGTAAGCGCAGCGTAGGACGTCCACCCACAAGATAGACCGACGACCTAAAAGAGGCCACAGGAAAACACTGGATGCAGGCCGCTTTCAAGCGGCCCTTTTGGAGATCGATGGGGGAGGCCTATGTCCAGCAGTGGACGTCCTATGGCTGAAATGATGATGATGTATATTTTTTATGGTTCTATATTACCTCCTATAACCTAAACAGCTTGCCTAAAGTGTCATAGGCTACTTCTTGCGGTCGGGTATTTTCTTTTTCTTTTATTAACCTACATGTTGAGGTAATTGGTAAATATTCTCTGATGAGGATCCAGGAGCTGACAAATTTTCACCCCTGCCAATTCTTTACGCAGTTGTCTGTGAGATGGTTGAGAATGGGTCAAATTTTGACAGCTGGAAGGGTCTCATTATGATGATTGTGTTTTTTTTGTTAGAGGATATTCAATGGAAAGCAATCAGCACGGGACGTGTTTGAACCTCTCCGGACTCGCAACTCTTCGACAACACCATTAGTGTTGCAGAATTATATATTTGCTGCTCTTATTATAAAATAATATCCGTCTCCCTATTAGCTACTGCTTCGCAGGGCTCTGGCCGATTATAGCTGAGATTCAACGATGACTACGAATCACGAACTTCTATTGAAGTCTCATATGAATATTCCAAGATTATGTAAAGCTCAATTTTCTATTTAGGGTTCAGTCGCCAAACCCTATTAGTTTCGCCATGCCCGTTTTACTGTCCGTCTCTTTGTTCTAGCAATTTTATTCAGATTTTATAAGGCCTATTGTGCTGAAGCTATGAAATTCTTAAATTCGTACCGACATGCACTAAACTTGTTTTTTTTCATTGTGGCAGTTCTGCCAGCCGCAAGGATGGGCGTTGTCGACCGAGCGCTCGGAGCCTCGGTTCTACGTGTCCGTTCTGACAGACGTGGACGCGAACAAACACTACTGCGCCTGCCTCTGCTTCAACGAGACCGTCGCCATCACGCCCACCAAGCCCGCAGACGAGGTGAGATAACTTACACCAGCAGGCCTAGCACGGGCCGTGGACAGATTGTCTTTCCACTGTTTTTATCCCGCTAGAAAGAGACAAACGTATCCATATTCTAGCTCTGTCGCGTCTACGCGCGGATAAAAAAGGTGGAAAGAGAATTTTTCCACGGCCTCTTGCTGGAGACTCTTAGGAAATCTACATGTCATAAAGCGGCAGAATTGTGACGACTCACAAGAAGACGGTTATCTTCTTGTTTAGCACGAAATACACCTGTAAATAATATTTTATTTTTGATACTTCAGCATGGCTAACATGCCCACCGCGACAAAATCTTGCCGTCACTTTGTTGAGCGAGAACGCGAAAAGATGCCTACGGTTTCATATACGCATGTCTCGATTTGGCACGATAAAAAGATACGACAAAATTTTGTCGCAGAGCGCATGCTAGTCCGGCAGGTTGATTTTAAACTCTTAATGTCAGCATTTTGACCTCTTTGTATTACATGACACTTCCATCACCTTTCTATTCCCCCATATTCCATTATGATTCTTCATGAATTTGTCATGTACCAAAAATTTGAGCAACTTGCTTGTAATCATTTTTAAAATCGCTTGCATTGACTTCACCAAGTTACTTATTTACCAACGGTAAGCTAGATAGCTAAAATATTTTTAACCAGTTAGATAGGCTTAGAATAGCAACCATTGCAGTATCGCTCCCATCCTTTATATTCTGTTATCCGAGCTCCAAAACCGTCAAGACCTTGAAATCCTTCGCCATTGACACTATTCCGTACAGATAAGGGGTTAGAAATGGTACAATAACGTTGGAATGACCGCGGTACACCCACTCGCCCCATCCGCTCCGAGATAACTGGCTGGCCAGGGCATTACGGACCATGCGTCATCAGGATAAAAGGGAATTCAAGGACAAACCTGTTACATAACTCTGTGAAATAATTTGTGGAACTAGGTAACAACGCGGTAAAAATGCGACAATAGGCTACCGGACTGTTTTCAACACGCTTTTATTAGCCTCGTATGTATGTAACGGAATCTTTGAACTTGATTTTCAACTACTTCCAAATGTCGAATTAAATTGAAATTTTGCGCACTTAACAAGGAACAATGTAATATTTGAAATACTATGTCCCATTAAAGCGTATAAAAAAAAAATTACACGGTTATTTTAATTGCTGACAATATATTGAAAACAAAATTAAAATGTGTTCAAAATTAAGGAAGATACAAGCATTTTAATTTCTTGCTAGACAGAGAGCCCATTAATGCCGAGATGGACCCATTCGACAATAATTTGTGTTTTTCAGTTATAATGTGTTTTTTTTTATGTATGTCGAATAAACTGATTTTATTTCTTTTCTTTCTTTCACTATGCTTACTAATGACGTCATTTGTAATTGTATGTATGTGTATATGTAATACATTTTCCATACTAACACAAAGGGAGAGAGCATCCCGTCCTAATCTGTCAAAAAAAAATTAACGCTTATATATCTCAGAATGTCATTATGCGATAAAAAAACAGTATACATATTCGCTTCATTCTTTGGCAGTAGAACTAAATTGTTTTTGACATACCTACATATCCACAATGAACGAGTGATAAGACTTGATATTGGCTTCAATTCAGTTATATATCTTTAAAACAAACTAATTTAGATAGATAGATAGAAAGAAACTTGTGTACACCAAAAAAAGCCACTAATCTGACAAGACTTAAATTATTGACGTCTCATTTCATTTCCATACGTCAGAAAAGGATAGAAACAATTTTAGAGCTAGTGCTTTTAGTATTTGACATAGTAACTTTAGTAGTACTTCCGATGTAGTTATAGTATATCGGAATCGACGTCACTGTGTCGGTTATACGACTGTCTTTTTCTAACTTAAACAACCTAGATGAACAGAATGCTCTATTGAGTCACCACATTTTGGCATTAAGCAGTCCAATCGAACGTAAGCAAGTATGCAAAACTTGGCAGCCTCTGTTACCATTGTAATTTAAATGAAACTCTAGTCTAAATAATACGTTTTTTGGCGTTGACCGATTCATGTTTTTTTTTAAATATATATATATATATACATAATTACTTATATATATTTAATCTATTCACTCTGGCCTTGAAGATGCCTAGATTGTAGTGAATGTGGCTGACATCGTATTTTCAAATGCTGGCCATTAGAGTTTTTTTTTTAAGTTTTTTTATTTAGCCACTTCTACTGATAAGTACCACTATACAAGGTCTGATTATGAGTGGGCTACATAATATATGTACATAAGTACATACCCGCATATTCTTACGAACCATTAACCATCAATGACCGATTAAAGTTTATTTAATAATGCTGTCTGCAAGTCCACAGCTTATTACGAGTATAGAGATTGCTTTCGTGATTCGTTTACTATTATGGTATGCTTCCGGCGTTTGTTTTAGTTACAGGAACGAGTTTTATTTTATTAATTAATTAATCTTTCTAATAATAGTTTTGCCTTTGGCTGCCAACTTGCCTGATGTAAAGCGATGATGCGGTCTACGATGGAGCACTCTTATCTAGAAGAAAACGACTCACTGGCGATATGAAGACACCCAGATTTTATTTATACTCGTAGTTGATGTTGGGTGGGACGGGACTTTTTAATCTATACGATCTTGATCTTCTCCACTCTTCTCTTAACTAAATAGGGCCTTACTTAAAAATGTTACACAAGTTGACATGCGCTTAAATATGCTCCGTCTTGTTTTCGCGTGTGACGATTGCCGTCAGCTAGAAGTTGAGAAAGCATTTTAAAACATAGATCAACTTGAGTAACGTTTTTAAGTAAGGCCCATAGTATGTTATACTTATATTATAAAGAGGAAAGATTTGATTGTTTGTTTGCATTGATTACTACTACTTTGTACTTTGTCTGTAGTTGTCTCTTATCATCTTTCTATTGTCCTGTTCTCGTTTGTTCTTGTAGAATCTATCTGCCCTGTTCTGAATATATCTTCTCACGCCTTTTGTAAAATATGAAACGAAATAGGATCACATAGCACAGTGGTCGTTCAATGATGAACTGCGCGGGAGCCGGTGTCCTGTTACACGTCCTCGTGTGCGGTTGGCCAGCATCGTATACGTCTACCTTATAAATAATGAATTGTTATATTTACTGCATAAACTGTTGTGGCTTGATATTTCTGTACGTAAGCATTCTGACGCCGATTCGGGTATACCATTTTCTAAACCAAACTAAATTTGACAGCTCTGAAATGGTTACCAGATTCGAGTTACCAAAATTTTTTCACGTGATTTAATGAAAAGAAACGCAGATCATTTTAGTCCTGTCAGTTTGGTTAAGTTTAGCGAGTGTTACCACAGAATCGAGGCCAATTTATGATCAACCAAGCTTTCAACTCGACCATCGATAAACGCTTTATCGATTCATCGTAAACGATCGATACTAAGTGATTTGTTTCATAAAAACGCATCTAGGTCGATGGGCACACTTATTGTTTATGTGTTAGTAGTGGTTTGTTCACAGAACGCTGAATTGCACTTTTAAAGTGTTTCCAGTAAAACTGTCGATGAAAGATAATATGGCGCGAGCATTAATGCCGACGTAGATTGTGAAATGCTTGATGTACTTTTAATCTGGTTTCGAACTGCTAGTCTGTGGAATGCGTAGACTGAATGGGTGTTCCCGATAGCCTGTTCAAAAAGAGAGTGGACTTGGCCAAAAGGAGAACTAGAACAAATTTTAAATGGCAATCCAACTCTGTCATCTGAAATACTTATGTCAAACTCAGCTATCATGAGCTGTCATATCATCGTCTTGTTTTGTTGAGTGAATTCGCGCGTTATTTATTGAGATATTTGTTTGAAATGTCAAATCTCAAACCCACTCACTTTCTGAACAGACTCGACAATCTTGATGTCTTCAAAAATCGGTTTCTTGTAGGCAAGCGTGCTCCATCGTAAGCCACTTCATCGCTTCACTTCAGGCGAGCACGCTTGCCTAGAAGAAACCGATTCACTCGTGATTTGAAGACACCCAGAACTTAACATTTTTTTAACTTTTGCAATTATCATTATTGCTAAGGCGTCCTGGAAGCATATCAGTATGCAATAATATGGAGGTAAGTGAATCTGTAGTGAATCATAGTGAATCATAGTGAAAAATATAGTGAAAAATGAATGTACATAAATTGATAATTAGTACAAGATGACAGCCCCGTTAGCTTAGTTGGTAGTGAACCTGCCTTCTGCACTTGGGAGCGTGGGTTCGATTCCCACCTATATAGGACAAATATTTGTGTGATAAACATTTGTGTTTGTTCTACGTCTGGGTGTTAATATCTATTTACGTATGTATTTAAAAATATATTTGTATGTATATCAGTCTCTGGCGGCTATATTACAAGCTTTGCTTAGTTTGGGGTCAGATGACAGTGTGTGCAATAATGTCCCAGATATATATTTTAAGATAATATACAAGATTTATCATAACAAATTAAAATAAATAAATATCTGGGACATTTTTGCACACACGGTCATCTGACCCCAAACTAAGCAAAGCTTGTAATATAGCTGCCAGTGACTGATATACGTGCATATATATTTAACATATGTTTTATTTTACATATGTAATCTCCTAACATTGAATAGTTTAACATTCCGATTACCACCAATCTGAGGAAACTATCACTAATGCATCTTCTAAGACAAACACAGTCATTAGAAGACGATTGCCGTTCTTAATTTGCTTCCAACAGAAGATAAAATAGCTTTTATTACTGATATGTAAGCTCTATAATCGCAAGGAGATTGTGAAAGCAAGTACTGAGCTTGATTCCCATTTCCATTATCCCAGGCAAATGACTGTATGAGTCATATCCTATGACTTCTCTGCCTTTATTTACAGTGCACGGTCACTGCTTTCCTATTATTATCTGCGTAACAATAAATGTATTCATTCGAATGTCGTATAAAAACTTAGGGGTCAACGTGAATCATAATGAAACGATGTTCATCGTTGATGTAGATCATTTTGGCAATTCTGATGCAGTCGACAGTGTGTCCCATGACATGAGCCACTCTCATTAACATCTGTATAATCTATCTACATATATCTATACATATAATAAAATTGTAGAGATAAAAATTACGAGATATCAAAAAAATAATCACACAGGGTGTCTTAAAATAAGCAGCTAAACACGTTAAGACAGTTTTTAGAATTTTTGTCTGTTTGTTTGTGCACGCTCATCATCTAAACCATTGGACGGATTGACGAATATGCTTAGCTATGACAACATTGAAGTACAGGCTATGTTATTCGCGGGCAACAGCTAGTCACAAATATATACATTTAATATATTTTTTTAACATAAATAAAAATAAAAAAACTCCCGACACAGTATAAAATGAAGTCCTTCGCTTTCCGCGACTGTCTGTCTCTATATCTGCTAACTCCTCGTAAACCACGCAACAGATTTTGATGCGGTTTTCATCATCAGTTAGATAATTTTTAACGGAAGGTTTTTATATGTAATAAAACCTAACTAAGTTTACGAAAGTAGAAAAAAATAATATTTGGTGTACTAAGCCAAAAGGGGACCGTCACAGAATAATGACCAACTTTTACTATGGGACCAACCCTGAAATCGCGAAGAAAATATCAGCTGTTCCTTACATTTTTGCACTGGACCAGCATAGTGGATTTAGGGCCCATTCCCCCCCCCCCCCCCCCCTGTCACTTTCTCACTCTTTCTCTCTAAGAAGAAGCCTGTTTCCCAGCAGTGGGGGAACATGGTAGGCTGATAAGTGATAATTGATACATTTTGTTGAATGTAAAATGATGTTTTTCTACGGAACACCTGTGATCTTTTTTGTAATTCATGATTGATTTATGATATCGAAACTAGTATAACGAACACATTTTGGCTATACCTTTTCCGCATAACCCTGTACATTGCATCTCTTATTGTTCACAAATAATCTATTTTGAGACTTGCTAAAATTTGTTCCGATGTTTACAAATTTTCAGAATTCTGTTCCGAGGTTAGGACAATTAGACATACGCAAGGTTAGCACGATCGAACACTTCCCACCGACTGTACTGATTTAGTTTATTCGGTTGATTTGGAATACGGCGCATGAGTATTGATTATTGATATAATGTTCTTAAATCAGTGACTATATTACAGATTTTTACGATAGAAGTAACTCTAAAATTTTCGCGATTTGTACACATTTTTTAAATGTTTGTCGTGACTTTTCGCGCATTATGATGACCATGTGTGCAATAATGTCCCAGATATTTATTTATTATTTTATTTAGGTATAGGTAGATAGGTATCTTTCCCTTGACGTTTCGATATAAACGTGTTACAATGGCCGTGGTCACGAGCTGACTGAAAACTGCAGGCAAGTCCGGCGAGAAATGACGGTAGAAGAACAAAACACCCGCTGTTTTGTGCTTCTACCGTCACTTTGGTCATGAATAATCAACGATAACGATAGCTTAGTGTCGTGAACCTGTAATAGTAATTTGACCATCCAAATGCCTCGAGTAAACGAAAACTGAACTTTTAGCATAGCGGACGAAATGTCGAAAGCCAGTCATAATTATAAATACTAGGATGAATACACACTAGCAATTAATTAGGCGGGGACAAAATGCTAAGTGTCCTGGGGCCCTACTCATAGATGCTAGAGGGATGATTTATGTCAATAGGCTATCGGACACGTGTTTGATTTGTGAAAATAACATGCTACATATAATTAAATATATCCGGCCACGTAAGTAGAATGTCGGAAGAGCTTGTGGGCTAGAACCACTACAGAAAGGCAGCCACATGCAATACGACCCCTTTGAAGGCCCAGAAAAAGATCGCGTGACGAACTTGACTCCCACGCAAACGACTGGTCCACCATAGCACAGAACAAAGAGGAGTGGAAGAAAGGAAGGGAGGCCTTTACCCTGCAATGGGATGACCACGGCTGAAATAAATAAATATACTTACTAAAGAAACTATTTGAATCGGCCAATAATGTTCGGAGATGAAAGCGTTTAAAGTTTTTGTTCGGATTAGGAAGGGATTCTGTCTCTTTCTTGCAAGGTGAGTGTCAGTATGGAGTTTGTATGGCGTACTTACATGTGACGTCATACATAAGTATAGTGGGCTCTCTGTCTAGCAAGACATTGTCTTCCTTAATTATGGTCAGCTTTTTAAAAAGAGAATTAAAATAAGTGTCCGGTACTACATCATCAGCCATAAGACGTCCACTGCTGGACATAGGCCTCCCCCTTTAACCTCCACACTGAACGACAACCTGCCATCTGCATCCACTGGATGCCCGAGACTCTCACGTCGCGTCGTCGGTCCATCTAGTGGGAGGCCTACCTACGCTGCGTCTTCCGGGTCGTGGTCTCCACTCAAGAACCTTTCTTCCCCATCGGTTATCGGTTCTTCGAGTGATACTTACATAGTCCGGTACTTATATAGCGTATTACAGCTACTCTATATATTTGCATTAGCTAACTTCCGTATACATTTGAGAAAATATAACTCTGTAGTTTCCACTCCCTAAGCTCCCTAACACAGTAGTCGACATAGCTATAGCTTGTGAACACATTCCCGGACCGATTCACGTCCGTTCCTTGCTCGTAAACTGCCCTATAAATAATATCGTCTCCCTGAGGAAACCGCTTTATGGCCACGCGTTTTTGTTTATTTTACCTTAGCGAATGTTAGCAATAATGTCCATAATTCCATGTCTCTATCGTAGCTCGGTCGCTTTTATAGTTTTTGGTTTTGCGGAAAAGCCGTCCTGTATTCAAAATCATCGTCTACAATCTTTATTTCAATAGGTAATAATTATTATTAATGTAACGTGACTAGCTACTATTATTATTCGCATATCCGTTTATTATCTTAATTTTTAAGTTTTTTACATCAAATATATAATTATAAAACATAAATAATATAAAAAACTTAAAAACTAGAATGCCGTCGGCAGCGGGGCAGGACCCAAGCTACCGGTGGTTAGGGCTGCAGAGTGAGGAACCTCCTGACAATGCGTGCCGTGTCAAGAATTACTGCCTTCTGCATCTGACCCTTGACCCAACCGTCTAGCGAGAGCCTCTTAAGGTGGTGGTCGAGGCTCTTCGCTATTATTATTATTATTTTGTGATATACGGCACAGTTATTAATTTTTCACGCACTCTAAGATACTTTCAGAAACAATGAACATTCCATATGTAAAAAAAGGCGGCAAGGTTGTCTAAATGTATCAAGACTGATTTTGACAAGAAGAGTTTTACACCCTCCATATCTCCCTTGTTTGTATGATCTGTGATACCTACGTTTGCGGCCTGTGTCTCGCTCCGATCCTCTAGTCTGCAAAATAACCGGCCAAGTGCGAGGTCCGTACCATTATCTATAAAAACAGCAAAAATACACGTTTGTGGTATGGGAGCACCCTTAAATATTTATTTTATTCTGTTTTTTATCAAGGTTCATGAGATACATCCTGGTGACAGAAAGGCAGACAGACAGTCGGACGGACAGAGGAGTCTTAGTAATAGGGTCCCGTTTTACCCTTTGTGTACGGAACCCTAAAAATATGCCGATGTCCCGACCATTAAATAAATAAAATAAATAAATATCTGAGACATTATTGCACACATGGTCATCTGACCCCAAACTAAGATGGTAATATGGCTGCCAGAAACAGATATACATACATATATATTTTTAATGCATACTTAAATTGATATACTCGTAGACACTGAACTTTTTATTATTATTGTAAAACTAATTTGAATGACACGGGTCATGATATCACCCACTACAAGCGTTCTATTAAATCATTGAGATGACATCACATACTATAACAGTGTAAATGCTAAATGCCAACCGACTCGCTTTATTCATTTTAAAATTCAACCAATGCATAGCATAGCATACTTTTTTCGCAAGCTGTAGTGGACTGCTGGCAGCGTTACCAGACGATCCGATTTTGGCGGGACGTCCCTATTTTGAAATCAAAATTTAGTGTCCCGCGCGGGACAGGCTCAGTCCCGCTCTTCGGGGATAACTCGACCGTGCGTGCAGCGATAGGATAAATCTGATTTAAAATATTATATTTTTTATTAAAATAAACGTTCTTTGGCTATTTTTGCTAGCTATTGTCACGTAAACGTAATTGGAACTCAAATAAAAAAATGAAAATTAAAAACTTCTGATTATACAACGTTTTTTACTGTGTCCCGCTTTCGTCGAAAGAATCCCGCTTTTTTACTCAAAAAGTTCCGGAATCCCGACTTCTGGTCATATCTGTCGCAGAAGCGGTAACCGTTGACAGACGTGATCTAGAGTGGAGACCACGAATTGGCAAACGTAGCGTAGGATGCCCTGAGAGTCGATGGAGTGACGATATACGTTAGGTAGTGGCTGAAAGCGGCGCTGAAGTTCAAAGTGGCGAGTTTTGGGAGAGGCCTATGTCTAGTAGCGGACTAAAGCGATGAACGCGATTAGAATGAGATCATTTACTCGTATATATAACTAGTGCTGTCGCCCGCGACTTCGTACGCGTAGGTAGATTTTCATATAAACTTTCAACACTTTTTTCCTCCGTTAATCCGGCCCTTTCGCAAAATAATATAGCCTATACTTTTCGATCTGATCATAGCTAAGCATATTTGTGAAAATCAAACAAAAAAAAAAAAATTCTTAAAACTGTCAAAGTGTTCAGCTGCTTATTTTAAGACCCCTGTGACATTTTTTGATATCGCGCAATTACAGTTTTTTTAAATATCTACGTTTTTATTATATGTATAGATAGATAGATATAGATGTATAGATAGATACATACTTATATTATGTTTTCAATTTCGCATACCATCCGGTTGGAACATGGCGAATGTAACCTCATTATCTTTAACACAGTCACATTACCCCATGTTCTGTGAAGTAAATATAATTTGAATTTGAAAATGATTGAGTTGCCACCTTAAAGCTACAATACAACTTCCTTGCCTCCGTAACTGTGTATTTAAAATTCTCTAAATGAGCCAAAATTTGCATTTCATGCCATCGTTATTTTTGTGTGACGTCATTTCTTTTTGCATGCCATATTTTTGTAAAATTACACGATGTTATCGCGCACATCTTATGAGATACTTTATGCTGATTGTGTTCTGTAATCTGTACGGAGTAACTGACGGACATTTGGACTATAACTTATTCTGTGCTAGACTATATACCATGTAATTTGTCTGTAACTTTGATCAGCTTTATTACGTCTATCATCATCATTCACGTCCATTGCTGGACATAGGCCTCCCCCATCGATCTCTAAACGAGTCGGTTGGTAGCGGCCTGCATCCAGCGTTTTCCTGTGGTCTCTTTTAGGTCGTCTGTCCATCTTGTGGGTGGACGTCCTACGCTTCGCTTACCGGTACGTGGTCTCCATTCGAGAACCTTTCGGCCCCATCGGCCATCTGTTTTGAGTGATATGTGCCCTGCCCACTGCCACTTCAACGTGCTTACGTTTATGAAAACTACCACAAATAAAAGTAGCATTTGTTAGAGTGTTTTTAATTGCTTGCTAATGGGCATACAATGTTTTAAATTAACAATGTCCATCCATTAACAGCCCTTATAGACGTGCAAAATTAAATTAGTATGATAAATAGGGTTATTATTAATCGAATGAATAAATAATAGCTTGGCGATTTCGCGCAGTTTGGTTTTTGAGATCCTGTCAGCAAATTATTAAAATCTCAAGCCCGGCAACTACTGCGTACATAGAGAACATTTGACTAAAAATAATTAGCAGTACTTATAACTAACTTTTATACATACATATTATTATGTTATGTTATGTATTATTGCCTTATTATTATTATGTATTATGCCTCCCACTAGATGGACCGACGACATTGTGAGAGTCGCGGGCATCCAGTGGATGCAGATGGCAGGTTGTCGTACAGTGTGGAGGTTAAAGGGGGAGGCCTATGTTCAGCAGTGGACGTCTTATGGCTGATGATGATGATGTATTATTATCTACATCTACGTGACCACGGACATTGCAAAGCGTTTGAAATTAAAATAATGTAAAATTCACGTGATAAAATTAGTTTCATTTCAATAACTTTGCGATTTAAAATGAGAGTATGTACAATGTATATTATACTGAGGCGGTATTTAATTATGTTTGCGAACAGTTAAATTAACAGTCGACAAATTTTGATTCGTAGAAAAGTTGAAAATTAGTCACTATAAGGTGTCATTAATATATCGATGATGCATATACAGGAAGTCCCGAAACTCAACCTGTAGGGAGGGCGTATATCAGTTCCGGGAAATTAAAAATTTCACATCAGTTAGTTTGCAGTTATATCGGACAAATTTATGAAAATCAAGAAAAGCTACACCTTAAATCATATCTTTTGGTATTGTCACCAAAATTTTTAAAATTTCAGTAATTTTTGAACCAGCTCTAATAATACGAATAATATTGTTCAAGCGCCTGTTGATTTGGCAATATTTAACAATAATTTTTCTAGAACACTTACTAATTTAGAAGTAGGTTTTTTACATTGAGAATTGTATAACTAAATTTGATTGAACACTGTTTTAAACTATCACGGTCGTTCACTAAAGTTATATGATTATCCCGTAATATCCCGTAAATAATCATATAACTTTGATTGCATTAAAATTGTTTGTCTCTTTCGTTTGAGTTTATTAGACACATGAGTAATTAGTGTTCCAATGATGACCTGTTTCTGTAATATTAGTGTTAGCATGTATTTTGTTTAATCAGTAAAGGCACTTGCCTAAAAAAAGAAAATTTTAAAAATGTACTTACTCAATACTGCAATGTTGTAATGAGAGTAGATATCTGCCTACAAACTGCTACACAGTTTGGCAGAGTTTATACATAGCATGAACGTTATTCACTGAGATATAAAAAAAAAAGTGTAATATGAACCTTCGACCAAAATAAAATGAATGGACGGGCCCAGTAGAAGCGTATTTTTGAAGATTACAAAATGAGCGCCAGCGCTCACTTCGTTTCAGTCGGTCTCTAGCCGTAGGAAGTGAAACACCGAGTCTATTGTTACGCGATAACGAAAAATCTGACAAAATTATGAATTCGTATTCTTTACCGAAGTGTAAATACACAAATAAAACCAATATCTATTTTTTGTAACAAATATACTGTACATTTTTATAATTAGGTGTTGAAGTATACTCGTATGTTCGACGGTTTTGACTCATTTTTACTGATCAAGTTCAATGGTTAGGGCCCGTGCATTCATTTTATTTTGGTCGAAGATATGAACACACAATTGTGTGTTCATATTACTCATATTTCTCAGGAGTAAATGCATTTAGAAAATGGAACAAGAAAAGCGATGCTTCCGTTTGCCCTTTCTGACAAAAGCTTATATTTTTAACCGGTTTCTTGTCGTATCTCCCAGCTCCCTTGTTTAGGGTAAGTTATTACTGGTCACGCTCCAAAGCCACTCTCTAGATAGGGATCCCGCAAGGTAGGGACTGGTGTTGTATTTTGTTCCACAAGGTGCATTTCCCCTGGCGGAAAGGGCGGAAGGGAGTAATCAAATTTGACAGGCGCGCTGGTTATTTCTTTACTAGAGAGAATGTTTGACTACCTATATTCTGTTTTGTATTTTAACCGACTTCCAAAAAGGAGGAGGTTCTCAATTCGACTGTTTCTTAAAATGTTTTTTACCTCAGAACGATCGACTGGGTGAACCGATTTTGATGATTCTTTTTTATTTGAAAGCTGGTGCTTTCCTTGTGGTCCCATTTTAATTTGGTCCAGTTCTGACATTTTTATGAAGTCGGTAATTAACAACATTATTTAACAACTTTCATTATCAATTATTTTTTACAAAATTTATTTTTACTACGTGACTTGTTGGTCCTTGTTTGTATGATCTGGTGGGTTACCATAATCTCAAAAACATTCTTATAATAAACCTTACATTGTCTTGCTCTCTTTCTCTCGATAAAATTCAATGTAAGGTTATTATAAAAATATTTTTGAGATTATGGTAACCCACCAGATCAGAAAATCAAGACAGATATGTTAAGGTGGCGTGATGGTTGCGAATGTATCTGGCCTGAATCAGGCTTGATGCCTTTAGTCGAACTCACCCGTCAGTCGACGACGACGTATTTTAATGCTCAGTGCCTAGTTTTTACTCAACTTTGACCCGCAAAAACATAAAAAAATATTTTTTGTTACCCTACTAGTGTCACTATAATTAAGGAAATGTCATTAAATTAAGACGGAACGAACTTATAAGGGTTCCTTATAGTACTACGGAACACTATAAAAATTCAATTTTTGACTATAATTTTACGGCATGCCATTGATTATGTAAAACAAGTAAGATAACAGACTCGTGAGTTGTTTTATTAGATTCTGGAACATGGCGGTAGAAGGTCGCGCAAATATTGCATTTCAACTACATATTTGGTAAATAATAAGTCTCATAAATTCCCTTTTCCCCCCATAAATATATTCCCCAATGTTTATGCATGCTCTGCCAGTCGATATCAGTATTCGGTAACTCGAATTTTACGGAATACCTCGGTTAAATACTACAACCGCATCACCTGAAATGGAACCATGCAATGCCATAGAGCGAGAATATAGAAATGCAAACGGACAACTTCAACGAAAACTACAGTATGACAAAGGGTCCACTAAGTAATGGATAATCGAGTAACTGTAAATTTAAAGCGACGAGAAAAGTTAAGATTGGATTAGTGAAATACTAATAATAATAATAGTGAGGGCTACTTTACTCTAAGCGACTACATAGCTTGAAAACAGTGACTTACTTAAATCACTAATTAAAACCAGTTATTAAAAACGAACGGCACAATAAAATTTTAATTTTTTGAGTGATTTTTTATCACGCAATCAGTATCGTTATTAAAACTTTTTTTTTGTATATTATGAATCCGACCATAGAATAGATAATAATTAGGTAACTGATAGAGGGTGAGTGAGGTGAGGGAGGGCGCGTTTCAGGTGAAGTTATTTTTCCATTTCTGTTCCAAAAAGATTGAAACTAAAAAATACGGGCCTTTTTATGGTTCAAGAAGCTTGACATTTGTATTTGCTTGACACAAGTATGCAAATTTGGGCACTCCAAAAATGTTGCCCTGTATAAATGAATGTGGTCGAAAAAGAAATTTTATTTATATTTTATAAAGATTAGGTTTACGTTTGGCCACCAACTCACCTGATGAAAAGCGATGTTTTGGCCGAAGATGGAGCACGTAGACCTAGAAGAACCTAGGCCTATGTTTGTATAAAAAGTATGCAAATTACTCTTGCTTTGGTCACGTTTTAAAATGCCGTCTTAAATTTCTGAAATCATTTCAGTTTTCGGTAAGTCACGGTTTTTAATACTGGGGAAATTCGGACCACGCTTTTAATCGCATTTTTTCGATGGGGGTGGCTCAAACCACTTTCAAAACTTTAAATCTTTCAGTATAAATTCTATCTACGGAATATATACTCAAAGGTTTAAATATAGTCTCATTGACTCATCGAAGTTAAACATCTGTATTTTTTTATCTGTGATAACGGGTATCCTATCACAGAATTTTAATTTGGTCTTTCAAGAGCTACTGTGCTATTATACTGTAACTTATTCTGCTACATTTCCATACAATTTCAGTAACATAAAAAAAACTGCCAGGTCTAAATATAATGGTTAGGATTACGTGAGTTAGCATCGTGAATAAGTATTTGTTCATTGCTAGAGGGGTTGTTTTGGTTGTTTTGACTAATTCATTGGGGTCTTTAAACAGGGGTTTTATTATGAGTACGTGATATTTGAGCTTCTGGCTATGCCGTGATAATGATTCAACACGATATGCTCTTCCCCTTGTATAAATAAAAAGTTATCGTAAAGATTGGTTAAATCTAAGTAAATATCTGTAAATATAACAGATGGATCACATTAAAAACAGACTTCAAAAATATATGAAAAATGTATTAAGTGCCTATAAAATTTGAGGGTTACCCTTGATTTCCCTGGGATGCCATCTTTTGGTCCTGACTTGGTGACAATGGGACCAAATTAGAAGTATATCCTACCGACAAAAAAAAAAAAAAAATTGGTCAACGGACGGTTGGCGGAGAAATCGGTCAACATACCTACATAAAAAAAAATTACAGCGGAACATAGCTGTCCTCCTTTTTTGAAGTCGGTTAAAAATCGATGTGCGTACGTATGTATATTACCTATGGACTCCAAAACAGCTGGATCTATTTTGACGGGACTTTCAATGGTATTTTTTTTTTAATCCTTCAAATATTTCTTGAGACCACAATTATATGGATTTGGCTACGTCTCGACACGTCTTGGTCATACATAAAAAACAAATACCTCTCTGAGTTCAGACCAATTGACAACCGTCTTCGACACAATCTGCGTATGAAAATCATTCTGACACAACAATACAGTTGAACGAACAACGACGTAAATAAATACAAGTTTATGAACGTTCCAAACGGCGAACGGAGCGTATCTCCGTCTGCCGGCACCGCCTGTACTTGGTAGTGTGGTACACCCGCGGAATACCAACCAGTGTACTGTACAATCACTGGCAAAACCTATCTGAATCTAATAGTCCACATGCTAAATAATTATCAATATAAAAAACGGACTTCATCAGAACTGGATCAAATTGAAACGGGACCAAATGGGAAGCACCAGCTTTCAAATAATAACCGGCCAAGTGCGCGTCTGACTCGCGCACGAAGGGTTCCGTACCGTTATCTATAAAAACGGCAAAAAAACACGTTTGTTTTATGGGAGCCCCCTTAAATATTAATTTTATTTCAATTTATTTATTTGTTTTTAAAGTGAATAATATAACTCAATATTCTGTGAATATTTCAAGCGTCTACCTGTTGCCGTTATCAATATCGAGCAAAAACGAGCAAAAAATCACGTTTGTTGTATGGGAGCCCCTTTAAATATAAATTTTATTCTGGTTTTTAGTATTTGTTATTATAGCGGCAACAGAAATACATCATCTGGAAAAATTTCAACTGTCTTCCTATCACGGTTCGTGAGATATAGCCTGGTGACAGACTGACATACAGACAGACAGGTAGACAGCGGAGTCTTCGTAATAGGGTCCAGTTTTACCCTTTGGGTACGGAACCCTAAAAACATGCCAAGTCATGCCAAGATAAGGGCGGCAAGGTCATCTGCATGTTGAGTTCGAGTGGAGGCTTCAAGCCTGATGCGTTCCGTTCGCACCCGCCACGCCACCTTACCATATCTCCCTTGTTTGTCTGACCTGAGGTCATTATCTACCACCCTTGAAATCCTGTAAAAGTAAAATCTATAATGTAAATTGTGAAGAACGTCTATACAATGTCCAAAAGAGGCCCTAGAAAAATTCATGAGGTCTCAACAATACCAGTTTTTGTTCCCCATTACGACTCACTCTACAAAAAATAACTGACGTGCTGGAGTGTACTATTGTGTGTTCTGTGATGACCAGATGACGTCGCCTGTGTTGGAACGTCTAATTACAACCACAAAATAAACAGGCACAGAAAGCCGGCTTCGGCTGACTTTAATTTTAATAACCGACGCGCAACCGTAGCGCTACGGCTGGCAAAGCAACTATAATGTTCTGTGAAAAGTTTAGGTTTGTGATTTTCATTTTATTAGGTATATGTATACTTTAAAACATATTTATTTGTAATAGAAAAGGGTAATCAAATAAAAATATATAAATTGGTTACCGAAAAGTATACTTTCATCAGTTACGGCACGTCTGAAAAGCACGATTATTTTATTTTAAACTATAATAAAGCCTCATTCTTAATAAAGATTTTTGCAATATGTCAATGGAAAAATCATCGTAAATTATGTCACTATTCTGCCGTCATAAGCCCAAGAGCGGTAACTCAAAAAAAAATAGATTTCTGTTTTCGCGCATCTGATAGCTTGAAAAATTTAGCATCAGATGGACTAAGCAAAAGTAGTATTGTCAAACAAAGATAATTATGTGTATTGCCGAAGCGCGGGCACTCGTGGCTGGCGTTCGACTGCCTTGATCCGAGATCGCTGTACGTACACTACGTACGCGTCTTTGTGTGCGTGCGCCTGTTAACACGCATTTTATTTTTATATCTACATTGGGTCACCAACTCGCCTAATGGTAAGTGACGGTGAGGCCGAGGATGGAACACGGTGATTTAGAAGAAAACTATTCACTCTAGCCTTGAAAGATGCTCAGCTTAGTAGTTCTCAGAAAACAAGGAAGACGGCAGGGAGTCCCATTCTTGGGCAGTACGTAAATCGTGGATCGTCATCTAAATAGTAATTACAGTTGTATGGAGCCGACCTTCTGTGCCTACTTATTTTGTGTTACAACTGTTTCTACGATTCGGTGACTTGGCTGGCGTTGGCTGGGGTGTTGTAAGGGGATCGTTGTTATGTTACGCATGGCGAGTGGTTCGATCATTTCTTACTGATTACTCAGGTTAATTACATACGTTGATTCATCAATCATCATCTGATTATAACTCCGTGCAACCTTATTTGGTAAAAATATCTAGTCTGCTTTTATATTTACAAATATATGTTATAATATATCTTATAGGATAGGTGTATGAGATGTGGTTACATGCCTAGTCTGTCAACCATATAAACAGTGCGACCAACTTATACAGGGTTACCTAAATGATGGTACAAAACAGCATCAGAATAGAATCAGAATCCGTTGCGTGGTTTAGGAGGAGTTACCGGATATACAAACAGGCTTTATTTTATAATATGTAAATAATATCAAATATAATGGTGTCTCTGGATGCCATCACATCATATTCGAGATCCGTTCAAAATCTGATAAAGCAACAAGGGTAAAGTGTCTGGTCCCGTAAGAATGGAGACCAAAATATGCAGTAGCAGAAATAATATTCTGCTCTATTGAATTTGGTCCTAATACTTTATAAGCTCATGGGCACATAGCACGCAGAACAGATGGCCGATGGGGCCGAAAGGTTCTCGAATGGAGACCACAGACCGGTAATCGCAGCGTAGGACGTCCACCCACAAGATGGACAGACGATCTAAAAGAGACCGCAGGGAAACGCTGGATGCAGGCCGCTTCCAACCGGCCCTTTTGGACATCGATGATCCGAGGCCTATGTCCAGCAGTGGACGTCTTATGGCTGAAATGATGATGATGACTTTACAAGCTAATCGATCCATTTTGAGAGGCCTACGCTGCGTCTTCCGGTTCGTGGTGGTGGTTAGTGGACGACATCGTGAGAGAGGCGGGCATCCAGTGGATGTAGATGGCAGGCTGTCGTTTAGTGTGGGGCGGAGGTCTGAGAGGGAGGCCTATGTTCAGCAATAGATGTTTCCTGGATGATGATAAATGATAATGATGACTTAACAAGCTGGAATTTTTTATGATAGTGAGCGGCAATATCAATCAATACGAAAATGGGTAATCGTTGAAAGCATGCCGAACATTTCCTAAACCGCATGCAAAGTAAAACACCTATTACCTATTCAACATGATGCCGTGGCTGCACGAGGCAATAACTTGCCTCGATTCGTTCATGAATTTCATGATGCACGTACGGAAGTGCTTAAAAACTCCTAAAACTTCCAAGTAGACTTTCTTTTACAGCATTACACGGAATGATGGTACTTGAAGCCGAAAGGAGGCCATCTTTAGTCAATATTAACAACTTAGCTGTTCCATACTTTTAGTTGATGTCTAAATTCCATAATAATTTATTGCCATTTTAATTAAGCAGATTTTTGCGATTTTTTGGGTTTAGCCCGATGGTAAAACTTGAACTTGGTTCGTAATGTGAACTATTCCTTACTTTCAGCTTAAAGTAGAATGCTAAGAAACTCTTGATCAAGTCACCTTCAGGCGCGGATTCAGCCCTTAAAAAAGCTTGTGATCGCAGCCACCCGAAAATCGGGCAAGTGCGAGTCAGCGTATGAACCTTGCTCGTGCATGATCGATTAGTGCATTTCTACAAAGGAAATGTTTATAAAAAATTATATGACGGCCTGACCAAGATTTTGTAGTATGTAGTATCGTTGTTTCACGCGGGTAAAGTTCTGGAGCGTCAAAAGTCACGTATTAGGGTTGTGGGCATGCCCATCGTGCCCACAACGGTGGATCCGCGCCTGGTCACCTTTAAAACACTGGTACAAAAGACTCATAATTGTGCATCGTATCTTTAGTTGTATGTAATATATACCCATACCTTATTAACCATCACGTTTTACAATGTAACAAAGTTATTTAACTTTTAGTTATTAAATGACTGTTAGAGGTGTATGTAGCCTGAGTAGTCAATATATTTGTCTGTTATCTACATAAGACCGTGTCTGTATTGTTAGAATTTAATTAATTATGATAAATAAAGATCTTTATAAAATCAAAAAAAAACCTTTAAAACAAAAAAATAAACGAAATACTTTAAACTTATACCTCTTTTTGCGTCGGGTTAAAATATTCCCTTCTGATTTGCGTAGCTGAAATTAATATGTGGACAATACGAGGATATGTGGCTGCTATACAAGTCTGTCTGCTCACGTACGCTAGGCTAATGAGAAATTGACGTCGCCAAGGATCCCAGATAATGGATTTTAGTCTCTGGAATCTCGCTATAAATTCATGCAAAATATTTGTTCTGTCCCTCTCACTTCGCAGTTTTTATGCAATTAAAAGTTGTTGGCTGACTCCCCTAAGAGTTGAGAACCCAGAATACATCTTCAGAGCTCATCCGGTGTTCCCACATGTTCAGCAAACAATAAATAACAGACGCGCCGAATAGCCCAGATGTGGTAAACACGTCCGCGCATGTGTTTGGATGCGGTAGGGTCGACGGCCTTGCTGCTTACACGGAATCGTTCGTGAAATGTCTACATGTCTAATGACTTCAGCCGAGTTGGTGGCAAATACATGTTTGTAAAGGTTTTTGAAGTGAAAACTTCTTTAGGCGCGTCGAGCACTTTTCAGGTGAACAAAAATCATGGAACTTGCGTCATCGACACGCTGTACCGAGTATTTTAAAACAGCGCCATCTCTTGTAGAATATTTGAATTACTACTTAAGTTTTCACTTTTAATGTGCAAACTATGACTGATGTGTTTTTTTAGAGAGCATCACAACTTACGAATACTAAAACCAAGTATGGATCTACGATTTTGGAACTAGGTTCTTTTTGGTGGCGCAGACTTTTCGTGATCAATTTATGCTCACTCTGAAGTGTGACAAAGCTAATACGATTGATTTCATGAATACCTATGATGGTATCACAAAAAATAATTAAATGCTGATCGAACTTACCATATAACCATTCTTATCGTAAATAAGCGATAGCAGCAAAAACAGTTTAATCATGGCCTCCGTCGTGTACTATAATGTCTTCTGTGTCCGTTGTAATCGCCCCATGCAAATTGATTCTGACCAGTTAACGTAAACTAGAGAAATCTGCTAGATGTTCTCTGATCGCATTTAGAATACTTCAGCTGTGATTTCAGTTTTTGAAGTGAAAACTTCTTTAGGCGCGTTGAGTACTTTTTGGGTGGACAAAAATCATGGAACTCGCGTCATCGTCACCGAACGCTGTACCGTGTATTTTAAAACAGACAGCGCCATCTCTTGTAGAATAGGTGAATTACTACTTAAGTTTTCACTTCTGGCGTGCAGTCCTACGACTGTTTTTTTTTTGTAGTTGAACCATATTTTCGTCGCTTTCTTTCCTCATTATTTCGTCTAGTGCAGTAAAACTAAATTATTTTATTTCACCGTATCAGCATCAGTTTACAGCCGGTGGTTTCCGAAACCAATTATCATGACCATAACTCTGTTTCATTAGCAGCACGAGAGTCATATTTGACAGCCCCGTTAGCTTGGTAGCGATCCTGCCTTCTGTGCTTGGGGGCGTGGGTTCGATTCCCACCTAAGACAAACATTTGTGTGATGAACATTTGTGTTTGTTCTATGTCTGGGTGTTAATACCTATTTAAGTATGTATTTAAAAAATGTATGTATATCAGTCTCTGGCAGCCATATTACAAGCTCTGCTTAGTTTGGGTCAGATGACCATGTGCGCAATAATGTCCCAGAAAAAAGTTTTTATATAAAAATGAGCATTCAGATCAGTATGTAGGAATGGTTCGTTTAATGCTGCGGCCACAGAAAAGAGAAGGGAAAAAATTCTCACTTCAGTGGCTGCGGCCACACTATTGGGAGTCGGCGAATATTCGCACTGTCGCGACAAGTCTGGCCGTGTAGTTCGTGGAATTGTGATGTATTCGAGCGAACACGAATGCCTATCGTGGTGCTCGCGGTAAATTGGAGCGAATCAAAGGGTTTTGTAAATGGAATCTAGTTTGCAAATGAAATAAAATGAAAAAAACTTTATTACTGCAAAACATATTAGTACGTTAAAACAAGAAGATATCCTACTAGAGTTAAAAGTATTTTGCATAAAACAATTATTTTACAACACTTAACTATTGGTAACCAAGCAAGTCTGTGTCGAGGTAACCTAATTCCAGGTAACAATTAAAATGTATCTCATTGTCAAGACAGTGAACGGGTTAAATAATAAATATATGTTGTTATATTTGTAGGGTTACAGTTTTAAAAAGTAATTTGAAAAGTAATAACGTGTTGACAAAAATGAGATATGTAAGTAGTAGCAGTACCATCCATCCTTGGTAGTAGATAGTCTATGAATTGTCACAGACGATAGATTTTAAAAATAAGCATGACATTAAATTGGAAGCAAATGTGCACAAGAAGTTCGCCGATGACTGAATACGAAGTTTTTGTCGTGACATCCCAACACGAACGTTTTCGCGATTATGTGGCCCCAGCTCAGCTCACGATTCCAGTAAACAAATTGAGGTTCTAAGTCAACACAATCAATAGATATACCCATTTATGTCACATATTTTGATCGCAAACTCACAATTCAAAACCTGTAGGGTACCGTTCCTTCTTCCCGTGGACCTAGAATAATGAAAAAGAACAAGAAGCAAGGTCATGAAAAAGAAAAAAAAAACGAAAGCCGTTAATTTGAAGTAATATCATAAAAAATGATTTTGAAGTTGGAAAACCGACAGTGATGTAGTGGAGAACATTTTTTTTAAAGGTTTTCTTTCAATGTTGAAACCTTTTTACTCGACTAGTTAATGCTATTGTTTTTCGGGTGTATTTAATACTTTTGTACGGAACCCTCAGTGCGTGAGCATGACGCGCACTTGGCTGTATTTTTTTAGAAACAAATTTCATAAGGCACATTCACATTAATTACATCGTTGTGACTTATAATTTGACGGTATGTTTGTTTATAAACGTCGGATTCTTAATCCTTTGATCGCAGGAAGCGCTACCGGGCCCTCCTACTAATACAGCCTGTACAAGTCAGTTTTAACTTTACCATCCTAAAATAGAGTTTTAAATCCTGATTACTGAAAAACGAAATGGCTCAAATAAAATGTATTTTAATACTATGAAACTAAAAAAACTAAACGTTTAAAATCCTGCATGTTATGATTTTGTATTGGCGGCTCCACATTAGTGCCGTGAAGCTCCGAGAACAAGCGTGAACGTGAATGTGGAGGGTATTCGCGGGGTTCACGCGCGTTCACGCGCGTTCACGCCTGTTCCCCGATCAGAGTCGGTATTTTGACCCGCGACAAAGGGTTCGCGCCCGTTCGCGCGGCGTTCACGCGTACACATCCACATTCACGGCCCCGCGCCAGTTTACTTCTTGTTTACTCCGGTCTATAAAGGCGTACGGACGTCATCTACCATCTTCTTTTTTTCCAACGCTTTTTAATAACTTTCTTGTTTTGGACGTCTAAATAGTAATATGTTGCCACAGCAAACAAAGTTATTGCAGCAGCAGATTCTACGTCCATTTCGCGGCGGGTTTCACGAACGACTGTGAACATCCCGCGAATGTGGAGGGCATGACTTGTGCCGAGAATTCACACCGTGAATTCTCGCGTGAATTCACGGAACTAATGTGGAGCCGCCATATGAGAAGATATGACCGTGTGCTTCAGAACGTTTTTTTTTTATACTGAATAGGAAAACGTGGTAGTATAAGGTACAATTGCTTTCTTGATGATTTTATGATGGGGGGCAAAAGGGGGGTGGAAAATTTATATGAAAGTCTACGATGCCGAGGCTAACAGCTTGTCTATCCAAACTGATCGTTAATATGACGCCAGGCGGATTTCCCTACAGACCAGCAAATTTAATCGTTCCTAACTAGCGCTCGCGGATCACTACTACTAAATATCCTGCATTTATAAAGTGCTTAATAATTATAAACTCACCTTCATCCTTTTTTAACAGTTTAGCGGGGATGTTGCAACTTACTAGGCATTTAGCGTTGCTTGTTGCTGTGCGTAATCCATTGCCGTCCGCTTGAATCTTCATCATCATCAGCCAGAAGACGTCCACTGCTGAATATAGACCTCCCTATTTTAACATCCACACTGAGCGACAACCTACCATCTACATCCACTGGATGCCTGCGACTCTCACAATATCGTCGTCCTATCTTGTGGGACCTACCTACGCTGCGTTTTCCGGTCTCCACTCAAGAACCTTTCTTCCCCTTCGGTTATCGGTTCTTTGAGCGTTGTGGCCTGCCCAATGCCACTTCATGGCAATGGCAGGCCAAAACGCTAGCCTTTAATTGAACTCACCCAGCAGACGACCTTGTCGCCCTTTTTTGCATGTGGACTATTTATTAGTTAAGTTCATTTTTGTTGCTGCAGGTTTCTTACTGTTCGTGAAAAATTAGTGAGCCGTACTTACAGTCTCTACGTTAAGCGGTTTAGCGGGATAGTGAAAAAATAAAAATGAAAATTTGAGACAATGAACGATAATTATACGTTTATTTAACTGACTTCCAAAAAGGAGGAGGTTCTCCATTTGACTGTTTTTATTTGTTACCTAAAAACGTTCGACTGGGTGAACCGATTTAGATGATTCTTTTTTTATTTGAACGCTGGTGCTTCCAGTGTGGTCCCATTTCAATTTGGTCCAGTTCTGACACTTTTATGAAGGCGGTTTTTTTATTTCGTCAGATAAAAAGTTTCTTCACGTTTTCACAGCGTAAAGGCCTCAGGCGTTTTGCTTTTACACGTTGCACGTAGTGCAACTATTATATTTTATTGTTTGCTTCTGCTTTCATTGGCCTTCATACATATTTTCATTTGAACGCAATTACTCGGCGGGTTCATCACCATTTGGTCCCTTTGAGGATGTTTCAATGGCTTTTATTTCCAGAATGCTGTAAAGGGAAACTAAAAGGACCGTTATTGCGAGTCTAACCGTAATGAAATGAAATTCCGGCGGACTGCGCGGCTGTCTGCCGCAGAGGGTGGTAGCTTCTACCCCTCAAATGATTGTGGAGGGCGGTGCTGCCAGGCACTTGACTTGAAAGGTCCTGAAATCGTGGAAAAAGCAAGAAATATGTTCTTATTGTTAGAAGTGTACCGTCACAATTTACTTTCGTTAGGCTGAATACGTTTCAATTTGTTGAGAGGAAAATCTTTCAAAGAAACAGGAGTGGGTCGATACAGTCTAAAGATAATGACTTCGAAAAATTATAAATAGAAGTCGCAGCGCGTGGAAAATTATAGTCAATAAACGTCCGCAGCTTCATATATATATATATATAAACATAGCTGTATACAATTTATATTGAAACAAAATTGTTTTACCAAAACCAACCGTATAGTTATACATTTACGGCTCAGTTCTCTAATGTCTGTTCGATTTGCATAACATCGTCAAAACTCGGGAACCGTCGTTGAGCAAGCGAGACGGTGATTATTTCTGAATCGTAAGTGGAAACTTTTCTCCCGAGAGAAAGAGACAATTTGTCTTTCTCTCACGTTGGTCAGACGGTGGTTAGTCAGCCAAGTTGACGGCTCTTACGGTGTGTTACGGCTTGTGCAACTATCGCGTGACTGTGGATCCAATCTGGCTGCGTATTGAGTCCAGCCAGATTGAGTATTGCCGCGATTAGCGCGTCATTGTGGCATATTTGTATTTTTTTGATCGAAGGATAATGATGACTATTTTTGCGGTCCGCTTGCAACACAAGCGATGCTAGCCGTAGATGCCCCTTTTGAAATGCTTCATGTTGACGCTGGTTGACGTGTCGGGAAGACCTTTGTAGAAGGACATGCCGCACCTTTCAATTCCCCGGAAGAAAGTATGATGATGACTACGAATAGTTACTTCGTTCGATCGTTGACTGCTTTCCACGGCAGTTATCGTACAATGAAAGTCCTGACCAAAACGACAAAACCAGCACGCTGGCAACACCGGCAAAAGTCATCAAAAATTCTCATTTTCCACTATAATAACGCGGCAATTTTGTGTGTAATATCCGTCGCGTCGTCAAGTGGTTGTCGTGTGGATCCGCAGCTCAGCTCGTGTTTTGCGAGACATGAGTTTACATTTGCGAGGATAATTTGGTACCTCGTGCGAAAATTATGGATGTGTAAGGAACATCCTGCCTGTCCTGTCATCCTGTCGAACAAATTACTACCAACATTCACCAATGTATCGAATGTCTTCCTCTTATAATAACATTTGTAAAAATTTAGATATTTTTAATACTACATCAAGCAAAATCAAAAAACATTGTAATTCCTGTCTTTAATTTAAGTATAGTGTATTATAGGTATTATTACTATTATATTCATTCTCGTGCATGCAGTGTTCACTTCTAGGAGGTCGTGCATTGCCATATTTAAATGTACCTACTTAAGAAAACGTATCTGAAGATGTTACGGCCAGTTTAGTGAACCAATTATTTAAAAAAAACATGGAATGTGACTTGAGCCGTAATTAATCGAATCTTGGTGGATTTTTGTTAGAGATAAAATCTAATGAACTATTTATTTCCGTTCAATTTTTACACACGTCATTTTAGTGGCAAGGTTAATAGACGTCATTGGAATCCACTTTCAAGAAAATCTAGCAGAAAATGCAAAGCGAGACAGCCGCGCGCGCGCATTCTTCGAAAACCCTTTTCGAAGCCGAATGCGGTTGAAACTATTAGTGGTTAAATCCTGCTCAATCCGATAGTAGTTATAATTCCCGTTATGTATTACAAACAAAATGTGTGAAAACCACGTCAATTTTCATTTCAGTTTAGTTTTAAGTAGAAAAACTGGTAGACAAGTTGTCTAATACTCAATATAGGTTTTTTTAATATATATAAGGTCGGGGAAAAGTTTCTTCGTATTTTATAAACAAATTCAAGACATATTTTTTTCAAGTTTAATTACATTTAATTATAATATATATGTACCATTTTGTTCGATAACTTGTTGCCATCTTTTAGGTAGTGACATGACCCCGTTGCTGTAGAAATTTTGGGAATTCTGATCAATAAAATGCAACAAGTAGTTTTGACAGTCTTCTCTTGATGTTAATCTAACACTACCCAAAGAATTCTGAAGAGATCGAAACAGGTGGAAATCTGAGGGTGCAAGGTCAGGGCTATGTGGTGGATGCATTAACACTTCCTAACCAAGCTCTCTAAATTTTTGCTGAGTGGCCAAAGATGTGTGCGGTCTGGCGTTATCATGATGAAAGACCACGCCCTTTCTGTTGATCAATTCCGGCCGTTTTTTCTCAATTTCTTGTTTGAGTCTCATCTGCTGTTGGCAGTAGAGATCCGAATCGATGGTTTTGCCCGGCGGTAAATGCTCATAATGAACGATGCCCTTCCAATCCCATCATACACACAGCATCACCTTATTACGTGTTAATCTGGGTTTCGCTACAGTCTGTGGTGCTTCACTGCCCTTTGACCATGATCGTTTGCGCACATTCTTGTCGTAGGTGATCCATTTTGCATCACCAGTGATCAATCTTTTCAAAAACGGTTCGGTTTCTTTACGTTTCAATAGAGAATCGCAAATGAGTACACGATTTATTTGGTTTCTTTCAGTGAGCTCGTGTGGCACCCAAATATCGAGTTTTTTTGTATACCCAGTTATTTTCAAATGGGTCAAAACTGTTTTGTGGTCAATCCCCAGGTCTTCAGCTACGTCGTAACTACTAATATGCCGATCTTGGTCCACTTTTCCAGAAATGGCATCGACTTTATCCGTTACAGGGCGACCAGAGCGAGCTGCATCTTTGACATCAAAATTCCCGGACTGAAAACGCTTGAACCAACATTGTGCTACTCTTGATGACACTGCATTAGGTCCATAAACGTCACAAATTTTATTCGCGGCTTGTGTCGCATTTTTCAGTTTTTTGTAATAAAATTTCACAATATATCGAATTTCTTCGTTAGATTCACTCATTTTATCGAACAAAAAAACAATTGAAAAATGGCGGGAAATTGCTTTTTACTTTTTATATTCCTTTTTTAAAATGTCATATTTTTAATGGTATCAAAACCAGCCAGATACAAACAGTACAATCGATGAGATTTTTACTACAACTTTATACATACAAAATACGAAAAGACTTTTTCCCCGACCTATTATTTATCTTGTATATACGAGTATATTTAGTTTTGAGCCCATGTCCTAGGCTTGGTAGTCACTATCTCGGTAGCATATCACAATCTCAACTTTACTATGTTTGTTTCTCTTACATTGAACATGGTTTCCGTTTCTCAGAAGTGGATTCTTAGTGGTTTTGGACAGAATATTCGAATAAATATACCTACTTAGTGTGTCTATCGATGATCGAAGAGCTTTTTCAAGTGCCATAAAACTCCGATTCGCCCACACAGTCCACACACAATTTATTTTTAATACTGTCTCACATAATTTGGAAATGGGTGTTTTATTTATATTAGACTGTTTTCAGATAAAAAAGAACTTGTGTGTTATAGAAGTATTTTTTATTATTTTCAGGACGAAGAGTCCCTGGAGTCTACGAGGCCAGTACCGAACATCACCCACCACAGCATCATGTACGCGCCAAAGTGTCTAGTTATCGTCTCAAGGCAGGACTACATCGATACCTTCAGAGTAAGTATTACTTCTGCTTGATATTTGAAAGGTTATTTCCATATGATTGTTTAGTTTTTCCGGTGTTTGGCCACCTTGCAGGACGTATGATGATAAATTAATTAAAACCATAATAGAGGGAAAGGTAGAATAAAATAGGTAGGTACATATTTAAATTTGTATGGTGAGTGCGTAGCCTGCGGCCTTGATACTTTGCTCTAGTTGTAATGTTTTTTCCACAAATAAAGATTTGTCTATTGTCATGTTTATTGTTCCAGAACTGCCTCGGCATAATCTACACGGTGTGGGTTGAGAACCTGGGCGTGCCGCTGGAGACGCTTGTTGGTAACCTAGTGGGCGGCGTGCAGGTGCCGCCGGCGGGTGGGCCTATGGTGCGTTTCAGCATCGGCGCTGGAGACAGGCAGGCGCTCCAGCCGCCCGCTGCGCCGCCGCTGCCACTCACGCACACTGCGATACATATGCTGCTCAGGCTGCTTGGTGAGTGAGGTGGTGCAATTCAGCATTGACCCGAGTGACCGACAGATGCTGCAGCTGATCGCAGTTTCGTCAAAGCTGCTAACAGCGGTGCATATGCTATTCAGGCTCCTCGGTCAGTAAATAGATCATCTTCCTGAACAGCCCAAAGGCTAGCCGCTCTCACGTGTCTCGCGCTGTGCTTAGTATCGTCAGGGATTATGGTGGTGGTGGTGGATTATCTGCATGCGTATCTCCCAATGTAATTACGATGTAGACAATGAGAATTGGTGTTATTTGGTACTGCTCTATAATGAGCCATTTTGCTGGAGGTTGTATCTCAGCGCTTTACGGTAACTTCGAATGTTTCATTTATTATGTCAATGGTGTCTGGTATGGTGGTACACCATAGCACAGAACAGAGAGGAGTGGAAGAAAGGAAGGGAGGCCTTTGCTCTGCAATGGAATGACCACGGCTGAAATAAAATGGTGTTTGTCATTATGATAAATGAAATTACATAAGCTACCGTATAGCGCTGAAATGCAACCTTCACAAAAGTCACCATAATTATGACATTGGGTTGTTGGGCGGGCTTATTTTATATTGTGGGATACTCCTGGATTCCACTGATTGTACGTTTCGTAATCATACATAATTTAATATTCCAGGTATCCACAACTCGGTGACGCTATGGTGCGCGGTGATGAGCGAGCACAAAGTCCTGCTGGTATCGCTAGCGTCCGCTCGTTTGGCTTCCGCTTGCCGAGCGTTGGCCGCCCTAATGTTCCCGTTCCGTTATGCGCACGTGTTTATACCGTTGCTGCCAGCGGGTTTGGCCGAGGTGCTGGCCACGCCAACGCCATTTCTTATTGGTGTCCATTCCAGTTTGAAAGAAGAAGTGTCCGAATTGGTGAGTTGTGCTTAGTACCCAGCCACCCTACGGTCAGGTGGAGTGATGTCCTCAAAAACAAAGAGACTGTTTGTGACAGAAACATGTACACACATTAAGTTCAGCATTGGACAAATTATAAGCTGATGCTGGTGAACAAACTTTGACCTCTTTTGAGTTTATGATCTTTGCTTCTTTTCTGACTCAATTTTTTTTTCATATTCTTTCAGCTAGACGTGATAGTGGCAGACCTAGACGTAGGATCTCTTCACATTCCGGCTGGCGTTAACATCCCCCGTCCAGAAGGAAAGCTACTTTCCTCGCTGCAAGACTCGTTGGCGCTAGTCTTACAACCAGAGCTTCGGTCAGCAGACTCGGCCTTCGCTCCGCCGCCTCCCGCGGCCTCACCTCCTCATATGCTGGATAAGGAGATCAGAGCTGTGTTTATGAGGACGCTGGCTAAATTACTGCAAGGTTACAGGTGAATATTTACCCAGCTACCATAATGATCATCATCTTGTTGCCCTATTTACTGTAATTGTATTTTATCAAATATTCCAGACACTGCCTCACAATAATCCGGATACACCCCACTCCGGTGCTGACATTCCACAAGCTGGGTTTCCTCGGGTCTCGTGGTCTGGCGCAGTGTCCGTTCACGGTGCGACTGCTAGATTCCATGTTCTTCAACGGGCTGGTCGCGGAGCGAGGCCCGCCGTGGCGGCCTACTGACATATGGGACGAGCTCGTGCAGTTAGTATGCCAGTCCATTCATTACATCAGTACTTATTTACTTAAGTTTTAACAGACTACCAAAAAAGAAGGAGGTTATCAATTCGACTGTTTTTTTAAAATGTTTGTTACCTCAGAACTTTTGACTGGGTGAACCGATTTTGATGATTCTTTTTTTATTTGAAAGCTGGTGCTTCCCAATACGGCCTAGTTCTGATGAAGTCGGTTTTTTATATTAATAATTATTCTATGGAATAACATATATTTTTTCGCGATTTTATGATTGATCTTATAGTAAAAGTTTTGTATACAGTAACTTCTTTTTGGCTTAGTACTACAAATCTGTGTGTCCCTGTATAATTGTTTATCTAGCATTTCTTTGTTCCTAAAGTTTCAAATACTTAGAGTCATTATATTACTGTTTAATCGGCTTGTTTTAGATCTGTGGCCTTAGTACGAGAACTTGCGAAAAAGTTATCGCTACGTAAATGATAGCAAACGTATGAAAAATTCAGTTTCCTTTCACGTCCGATAGAGGCGCTGTTCAATTTTTCATACATTTTGCTATCGTTTACGTAACGATAACTTTTTCGCAAGTGCTCGTACTAAGGCCACTGTTACTCAAGTTAAGGCTCTTACGTTGTCTAAAATTTAATGATTAAATTGTGTTTTTGATTGCAGGAACCTTCCAGAACAGCAGCGGCTGGAGTCCCTGAACCCTGCCCTGGAGCTGCAACACATCCAGGACCTGGCCATGCAGCTGCACCTCAACGAGAACCCAAACCCTCAGGTACTCTCCAACAAGGTACAACTACTTTCATACTCTTGCAGAGTGCGCTTTCTGTATTGCTAACTGCAGGCCCGGATCTAAGGGGGGGGGGGGGGGGGGGGGCAAACAGGAGCACGTGCCTCGGGTAGCAGCTGAAGGGGGCGCCAAATTTCACTTTTTTTTATCATTTGACAGCCCTGTTAGTTCGTGGGTTCGATTCTCATCTAGGACAAACATTTATGTGATGAACATTTGTGTATGTTCTATGTCTGGGTGTTAATATCTATTTAAGTATGTATTTAAAAATATATATGTATGTATATCAGTCTCTGGCAGCCATATTACAAGCTTTGCTTAGTTTGGGGTCAGATGACCGTGTAAGCAATAATGTCCCATTTATTTATTTATTATTTATTAATCTATAATGCTAGAGGTGAGGGGCGCCAAAGTAATTTGTTTGGCGCCCTGCTCGGAAAAAATCGTCGATCCATAGCTGACTAATGTAGGTCACGAGCGGACATGAACGAGTTGTGTGACATAACAGTACAAACATTAGTATAGTTTAATCATTAATTAATTAATTAAATAAACGAACACGCTTTAATGGCTTTTTTTTAAATAGGCTTGCGTTTGACCGCTTGCTCGTCTGATGCTGTATTTAAATTATTGCATTGTCATCGGTCCATGATAAATTTAAATTGAATTCGACGTTTTGAAGTAGTTGAAAATCAAGTCCAAAGACTCCGTTTCACACATTAATACCAAGCTAAAAAAAGCGTGTTAAAACGAATAATTATCAATACAAAAAACCGACTTCATAAAAACGTCAGAACTGAACTTAATTAAAATGGGACCACACGGGAAGCAACAGCTTTCTAATAAAAAAAGAATCATCAAAATCGGTTCTCCGATTAAAGTTCTGAGGTAACAAAAATGAAAAAAAAAAAATAAAAAAAAATAAAAAAAATTTAGTACTTCCTCCTTTTTTTGGCCTTTTAAATGCCGAATTTAGAGTGGACACCCTGATTATAGTAGCGTTTCGACTTGAAGAGCGTTGTCCTTACACCTGGGGGTCTAGACAAGTACCACATTCTGTTACGTTAACGCCTGCGGAAAGATTAAATTGTATGAAAATGACATTAGCAGTCACGTGACATCTCTCAAGCTAATGTCATTTTCATACAATTTAATTTTTCATTATTTGAAAATGACATAAGCAGTCACGTGACACCTCTCAAGCTAATGTCATTTTCATACAATTTAATGTTTCCGCAGGCGTTAACGCTAACAGAAAGTGGTCTAGACCTCCAGGAGTAAGGGCAACGCTATTCAAGTCGAAAGATTCTTATTATCAGGGTGTCCACTCTTTACCCCACCCACGCCCTTTCTTTAGCAAAAATCAACAACTTCTGCTAGATAACCCCAGTGACCCAGTTGGTAGTGAACCTGCCTTCTGCCTTTGGGGGCGTGGGTTCTATTCCTACTTAGGGCAAAGTGGTTATTGTCTAGACCCCCTGGTATAAATGTATTGTGCGTGTTGCAGCCATTCCAGCAGCGCATCTTACGGCCGCCAGAGGGTGCGTCGTCCCGCATCCACCAGCCGCCGCTGCCGGCGCTGGACGCGGCGCGGGTGTCCGACCTCATCGCGCTCCTTACCTCCCGCACTAACACCAACCCCAAGTGAGTCTCGACCCTTAACACCCGTCGCACACGACGGACGCATAAAAACACCTCATATTATTAGATTTTTAACCGACTTCCAAAAAGGAGGAGGTTATCAATTCGAATGTATTTTTTTAATATGTTTTTATATAATTGTTACCTCATAACTATCGACTGGGTGAACCGATTATGATGATTATTATTTTTATTTGAAAGCTGGTGCTTCCCGTGTGGTCCCATTTCAATTTGTTCCAGTTCTGTCATTTTTATGAGGTCGGTTTTTTTATATTGATAATTATTATTCACTCCGGATCAAGTCACATTTAAAAAAAACTGTCAGACATACACGTTAATTTTATAACCCCTTCTGTTTGCGTCGTAGGTTCAAATTGAAACAAATTGTAAAATATTGACAATTTTAATCACTTTGTAGAAAAAGTACTTATTTTAATCACTAATAATTATAATTATAACATAAACATAAAAATCATACTTTAAGTTAATGTAGAATCATAATAATTATGCTCAAATATCTTTATGTTTTCCGTTTAAACGTACACGAAGTTGGTGTAATTTTTTTTCGTGAAGACCTTGTTTGTTTGTGAATTCATTGACATGTGTTCCATTTTTGGCTGATCCATTTTTGGCTGATCCATTTTTGGCCGTTTCGTTTTTGACAGGTCCCTTGACGTAGCTATTGTAGAAGAATTTTCCGAAAAGGTTTATGAATAGGAGTGAATTAGAAGCCATTAATATGTTCGAGAACTTTGGGAAGGAGCACTCGGTGAACAGGCCAATCAAATTGTGAACCAGGATCACGACAAACTGGGCCTGTAACAATACTCTGGGTTAGATTGTTGATAATGAAACTAAGCGTTTTGATTCCACTTATATAGTGCGAACTGCTAGTCTGTGGAATGCGCAGCCTGAATGGGTGTTCCCCGATAGTCACATACTGGGTGTCTTCAAATCTCGAGTGAATCGGTTTCTTCTAGGCAAGCTTGCTCAATCGTAGATCGCGTCATCGCTTAACATCAGGTGAGTTGGCGGTCAAAAATAAGCCTATTGAATAGAATAAAATAAAGCGTTTGTTGGCGGTTGATTTATCGTGCATTAATAGAGAGGCTTCGTGTCTTCAATCTACGAACAAAGAAGTACAACTCCCATTTTAAAAAAAATACCCAATGTCTATTGTGACAGCATCGTATCTTCTTTCTCTTTCGTGTTGCAAATGGGGGCAAATGGGTTACTCACTCATGGGTTGGGTTATGGATTATTCACTCTTTGGTTCACAGCAAGCCTCATTGCATACGAGTTTTTGGAATTTCAAAGAGGTACATGCAGTGAGCAGTCCTAAAAATTGGTCTTGTAACAAAATTCCATTCCTACGTGTAACATCTTGTTTTGCTCTGTCCGTTGCAAAATTCTCTACCGCCTGAACTCATAGTATTTTTACCGTACAATTACGGTAAAAATACCATGAGTTCTGGCGGTAATGAAACTATGAACCAAGAAATAACTTACCAATTGCAATATGGTGACATGCTTCTTCCACCAGAGGTACTTTTGATACTGAGGGCCGAGTCCCGCAATCAGGTAGTACGTATACATTACGATGTGGACGAAGGCGTTTAGCGTACCCATCACTACTCCGTGACCACCTGGACACCACACGAATATTAATAATACTAATTTAATATTGTAAATGAAAAATCTGCAAGTTGCAGTGGGTAATATGCAGGCGAAACACGAATATATTACAAACGATGGGGAAGAAAGGTTCTTGAGTGGAGACCTCGAAACGGAAGACGCAGCGTAGGTAGGCCTCCCACTAGATGGACCGACGACATCGTGAAAGTCACGGGCATCCAGTGGATGCAGTTGGCAGGCTGTAGTTCGGCGTAGTTTTTTTTTACTTTATAAACGTTGGCCCACAGATCTAAAATTCATCTGATTTTACATCTTAAATCTATGGTTTGGCCACCAAAGTTCTAAGGGGGAGGCCCATGTTCAGCAGTAGACGTGTTCTGGCTGATGATGATCATTGTAAATCTGAAAGTATGTTTGTCCCCCTTTCCCGCAGCATCAGAGCACCGTTGATCGATGTAATTTTTTGTTGGCCGAAAAGGGTCATAGAATACTTTTTATTCCGGAAAATGTACGGTTCCTGAAGGAATATCCGGAGGGCGCAGCTAGTTTATCACTGAGTGCCAAAATCATGTTGAAATAAATCAGTCAGTCGAATGGTGGCAGTGGAACGGAAAACAACCACCAGGCTGTACCCCCAGTACAAGTTTTGATAGTTTTCGAAAAGTTTTTTGTTTTCGTATTGTTCCATACATTGCTGGCCTGAGAGACATTAGAAAACTTCCGTATTTGAGTGAAGCAACCTATACTGTCAGTTTCTCCGCGTTCCCGCTGAAGGCCCTTTACCACAGAATACATAAAGTACAAGTATAGAAGATTCACTCTGGAAAAGCATTTAAATAAGTAGCGACTCTTACTACCACAAAATAAATTCAGGATGTGCGAGCGCTAACTACCTACTGCTATATTAACCTAGAAGTTGCCTCTCTGTCTTTCGCATAACTCTTGTCGCGTTATCTCTGTCTATCGCGCAGCGGCGGGCATGGCAAGTCCGACCTGTCAACTACTTGTAGCTTCATACCTAAAGTGCGCCAGGCCTGCCTTTACTAAAATGTGTGGAAATATACGAAATAGAATAAAATTTTCGAAAACTATCTAAACTTGTACTATGGGTACAGACCACCATCCTGCTGCCTTGTAGGACAACATTGTTAAAAGGCCCTAACAGACGTGTCAACTTAGCTGACGAACCGCCGTCTGACCAACAGGTGAGGAAGAGAATATTTTCTCTTTCTCTCCCGTTGACCAGACGGCGGTCCGTCAGCCAAATCCGTCACGTCTGTTAGCTACTTAAGGCGGCATAAAAGCAGTGGACGAGTTATCTTGGCTACAGGTACTCACCTGGTAAATACTTGGCTGCGAACCACATCATGAGTGCCATCAAGGAGTGATGGTATACGTGCAGGAACGTTATATGGCTGTTCTTCTTTCTCAGCACGAAGAATATCGTGTCCACGAACTCTATGATCTTAGCGAAGAAGTACCACCAGGTAGCCGATGCTAACTGAAAATAATGTGTTGGTTTTTTAGGTTATTATTGAAATAGCAATGTATTCACGTATTGGTCAGCTCAAAAATCAAATTGGACAGGAAATAATATTGTTTCGACACTGCGGGTTCTGATAAATAACTTTTACATAAATTTATGAAGTTTGACACTTTATTCGATACCAGTTCTCACACATTGCCAACACTCGAGACTTTAACCAAACTGGCAGCGCTTGCTCGGTTCGCAATACTGCCGCCATTTACCGCATCGAACTACTGTCCAGCGCCCATTTCGACACGAAGTCGCTTGTAATTCGCGGTGTTGCTTGAAAGTAACTTCCAAAGACCTTTTTGTGAATATATTGGCCTTGGATGGCTTTGGCGTCCAATTCTGTTTCGGGGCCAATAACGCAAGGGCACCTCTGAGGTACGCACCTAGTCTTGGGCCGTCGTCCGGAGTGGGGAATCAGACTTGCCCTGGCACCCCAAAAGGGGTGTTCCCTAGGGCCCTAGTAGGTTCTTGAGCTGGTTGATAATTTGGAGAAAATCTTACCGAACCCTTGTTATTTTCGAACTTGTCACAGAGTGGCATTTACAACATAGCCACCATTTTGCGACCGTGCATTCGGTCCTGCAATACGGGGCCGAACTGTGGGGGCAAGCAGCCGACGGACTGCGTGCCTTCAGGATGCAGAAACGGGCAATAAGGGCGATTGTGCAAGTGTCGAAACCTTTCTTTAAGGCGCTCGGTATACCGACACTACCCTCGATCGTGATCATGCAGGCAGCTCTCTATGTGAGGCAGAACCTAGACTCGTTCGAGAGGCGAGGAGCCAGCCACTCGTTCCAGTGTAACCTCCGTAACGTGAACAGTCTCGCGACAGTACACAGACGGCTCGTACGCTCGGGGAAATTGACTCACGTGATTGGGGCCGAAATATATAACTGTTTGCCAAAGGATGTCACGAGTACCGCCAGTTACAATATATTTAAAATTAAATTAAAAAAATGGCTCGTTGAAAGAACTTTTTACTCCATAGACGACTTTTTTAAAAGTGGAAGGAAATGTTATTTAAGTAACTACGGACGCAATGTAATAATTCAGTAATGATTTATGAATTAATTAATTGGAATTATTTTTATTATTATTTTACAAGAAATTCTTTATACTGACTTATAATTATGCACACTAAAGTAAACGCCATTAAGTTGAGTCGAAAACAAACTAACTTTATTACCATAATGTGGGTACCCTCATCACAATATTAAATTATACAAATACTGAAGGTAAACACTAGTTATATACAACATATCTTCACACATACATTCATTTCATATACCGATGATTTCTGGCCACAAGCTAGGGTCTGGTATTTCAGGAGGCACCTCTTCTGGAGATGCTTGATCCATCTCTATGTCTGGTCGATCCCAAGATAACCGTTTTTGATCTATCGGTGCAGATGTTCCCTGGGGTGTAGCTCGCGCCAGCATTTGGTCCGCGTGTCGGCGATGCAATTCTCCACCTTCCGTCCTCACCCTGTATGCGCTCGGGCCTTCTATAGCTTCCACTGTGCCTCTCTGCCATTTCCTGCCGGGTCCATACATGTGTATCAAAACAGGTTGCCCAAGCTGAAAATGCCTAGCCGGTGGCTTTTGTGCCCCTGCTTCTAATTGAGTGTCTGCCCGTGTTGGCAAGTTCTCTGGATGTAGCTTTGATATAGCTGTTCTGTACTTTCTTCCATTTAGCATCTCTGCGGGACTTTTATTGGTGACGCTATTAGGCACTGTCCTTAGGTGAAATAGAACCTTTGCCATCTTCTCACTCCATGGCATCTGTGAGCTTTCAAACTTCTTCAGTTTATTCTTAAAAGTTTGTATCGCTCTCTCCACTTGGCCATTTGTCGCGGGATGGTAGGGGGGAGAGTACAAATGTTTTATTCCGTTTTTCTTGAGGAAATTATTAAATTCTGTTGAACTAAATGCTCTGCCATTGTCAGAAACCAGCACCTCTGGCAGGCCTTGAGACGCGAATATCTTTCTTAGCATTGTGATTACCGTTCCACTACTCACAGACGGCACAATTTCAGCTTCTAGCCACTTGCTATGGCTGTCTACCACAACCAAGAAAGTCTTTCCTTGAAACGGCCCAGCAAAATCCACATGCACCCGACTCCAAGGCTTTTCGGTTGCTATCCATATCTGCGGGTCTTTCGGAGGGTTGTTCCTCACCATCTGGCATTGTTCACATTCTGCTACAATTCTTTCAATCTGTTTGTCCATATCCACCCACCATACATATCCTCTAGCGTACGCTTTAGTTTGGACTACCCCTGCATGTGGGGCATGCAGCAGTGCTAGCACCTCCTGTTGGAGGGATGTTGGCACGATGACCCTGTTGCACCACAATAAGCAATCCTTACTCTGTGAAAGGGCCTCCCTTCGAGTCCAATACTGTTGTAGCTTTGAATCAGAATTGTGTCGTGGCCACCCATGAAGAACATGGAACATAACCTTCTGTAGCACTAGATCCTTTTTGGTTTCTGTTGCAATCTTAGTAGCATCCATCTCCCATCCATTTGGTCGATCCTCCAGCAACAGTACTTCCTTTAAAGGCTCTTCACAGGTTCCTGGTGTCGTAGGTTCAGTCCACCTACTTAGAGCATCTGCATTGCCTATCAACTTCCCAGACCTGTACTTTATCGTATAGTCGTAACACCCCAACTTTAATGACCATCGTAGCATCCTTGGGGAAATTTGGTCTGGAATAAGTTTCACAGGATTAAACAATCCCACCAATGGTTTGTGATCTGTGATGATACCAAATTTCCGACCCGACAAGAAGTCATGAAACTTATTAAGCCCAAACATAATGGCTAATGCTTCTTTGTCAATCTGGCCATAACGTCTCTCATGGGGTTGCATTGTTCGGGATGCCATCATCACTGGTCGTTCTACCCCATCATCCATCACATGAGCTATAATTGCCCCCAAACCATACTCCGATGAATCGCAAATCAGCAACAGTTCTCTATTCAAATCATATCCTACCAATGTTAGGTCTGACGATATTAATTTCTTGGCCATTTCAAATGCTTTTTGCTCCTTCTCTGTCCACACCCACTGCCTTTTTGCTTCGAGTAACCGGTACAAAGGTTCCAACCATGTTGCTTTGTCGGGTAAAAACTTTTCATAAAAGTTGTATAGGCCCAAAAAGGCACGTAAAGTCTCCTTGTTTGTAGGAGCCGGTTTCTCTTTTATCTCCTTGACTTTTGCAGGGGATGGATGCAATCCTTCAGCATCTATCATATGACCCAGGAAGGTTATACTCTCCGATGCAAAAATGCATTTCTTTACATTCAGTGTAAACCCCATTTGATTCAATTTGAACAGTACTTTCTGAAGTCGTTCATTATGTTCCGCCATATTATTTCCCATAATGGCAACATCGTCTAACAGGCAAGCTACACCATCCATATCTGTGAGCGCTGCAGACATAACTCGTTGAAATATTCCTGGAGCTGCACTCACACCGAAGGCAAGACGGTTCATCCTCATCAATCCGAGTGGAGTATTGAGTGTTAGCAGCTCTGCCGTCTCCTTGTCAACTTTCAGTTGAGTATACGCTTGTTTCAAGTCTACTTTACTGAAAACACGCCCTCCGCTTAGCTTCACAAACGCTTCTACTGAAGTAGGGAGTGGATATGTGTCCACATCAATAGCAGCGTTCACAGTAGCTCGATAATCACCACAAATCCGGAGTGACCCATCATCTTTTTTCACCACCCTTATCGGTGTAGCCCATTTTGAATACTTGACCGGAGTCAACACTCCATCTTCAATCATCCGTTGCAACTCTTTATTGACCTGTTGCTTTTGTGGAAATGGCACCGGACGTGCTTTGAAATATCTTGGTACTGCATCTGCACGAACATGTAGTGACACCTCTGGCCCATTGTACTTCCCGAGCCCTTCTTTAAATAGATCTGGAAACTCTTGCATCAGCGGTGCCACTCTGTCTTGAGCCCAACACAGCCCAGCCACCGAAATGTTGAGAGCGTTGAACCAATTTCTTCCCAGTAAACTTGGAGTATTCCCTGCCACCACCAGAAGTTCACATTGTGCTTCTTTCTCACCTAGTATCACACGTACATGTAATAATCCCAGAACTTTTAATGCTTCTCGAGTCACAGTTACCAACTTGACATTGGTCGCGGTCAACGGAGGTGGTACCGACCACAGTTTCAAATATGTTGATTCCGATACAATAGACCTCGATGCTCCAGAATCTATTTCCATGGCCAATTTAGCTCCGTTAATGGTTAATTCGGATAATATTGGAGGTACATAATCTCCCAACCCGCACATATATAACCCCATCATTCCATTTTCCGCTTCTCTCAGTTTGAAATCGTCTGAGCAAGTCCCTTCATTATCTTCCACTTGATGTATTTTTGCAGCCTTCTTCTTGCAAGCAGCAGCTATATGCCCCGCCTTCTTGCAAAAAAAACATTTTGCCCCTGCAAATCGGCAACGTTCATCAGCCTTATGTTGCCGGCCACAATGGTTACAAGCCACCGATTTAATTTTGCTAATCTCCATAGGCTCGGTGACCCCCGAGTGAGTTTGCTTAGACTCGACGGCCTCTGGGTACAGGTCGGGAAATATTGCTTGATAATTCAGACACATCTGTAGTGCCAGCTCATAGGTTAAATCTTTCGTCTTCAGCAAATCCCTCCTTAAACGCTCATCCCGCACCCCTAGCACCAGCCGGTCTCTCAACTGACGCTCCAAATCCCCGAATTTGCACTTGGCACCGAGTGTACTTATAGCTCCCACAAAGTCTTGCACGCTTTCACCTTGCAACTGTGAGCGTCTATGAAACTTTCCCGCTTGCAAAATCTCGCTAATTTCCGGGTCGTAGAATTGATCCAAAACTGCGATAATTCTCGACAACGGCACTGCTGTAGGGCGGGCAGGAACCAGCAACGACGCAATGAGTGCGAAAGTCTCCTTTCCACATTGCGACAGGAACAAAGATCGCGCCTTGTTCACCGTGAAATCTGCAAAACCCGCCGCGTCGAGTGCACACAACATAAGTTCTTTGTAATCACACCATTTGTCAGTTTTCGGGTTAAACTGCCCAGGAAACACAATATTTGCCACATTAGATGCCATTTCTTCGCCGAAATTAATTAATTATCCTCGTCGCCAATAAAAGTAAACGCCATTAAGTTGAGTCGAAAACAAACTAACTTTATTACCATAATGTGGGTACCCTCATCACAATATTAAATTATACAAATACTGAAGGTAAACACTAGTTATATACAACACACACTATTATCAATAAAATTGTTTAACTGTTTATCTGTTAATAGTTCCAATACTCCTCAATAGATGACGTGTTCAAACTGGTTAAGGGGGAATCGGCTTTCATTCGTTCACCGACTTTTATTTATTTATATATAGGTTTGCGTTTGACCGCCATCTCGACTGATGTTGAACGATGATGCGGTCACTTAACAGATGGCGTTAGTAGTCCTTTTTAACCTGTTACACTGCGTAACAATATCTCACTAATAACTTAATAATTGCGTGCTTCCCGCCAACGTATGCACTGCGTTTTGTTGCAATTTTTACGCATCGATGTTACATCTATAGTTTTAAAGATCTTTGTTGAAGAAGGTTTCACTCATACATACGTAGAGGATAGCATGCGCTGAGATATATTGGAGTGTGAATGTGAACCTTACCCGCACCCCTCTAGGGTCGTCGGAGTGATCAACGGGTTCGCATCTAAAGCTGAACTTCTTCGAGGACATGTAGAGGGCGCCCTGAAAATTATGTACATATAAAATAGCTTGTTGTAGCTTTCTTTCACATGGCCCTCATTCGAGCAATATCAAAATAATTATTAGATAAAAAAAAAACACGAAATAAAAGTGTGCAAAATGTGGAATGCGCTACCTCTCGCGATGTTTCCGACAAGCTACAACATGGGGTTCCCCAAAAGGCGAGTTTATTTATTTATTAAGATACGCCAACAGAGAACATATTATTCGACATCCCCGTTAGCTTAGTTGGTAGTGATCCTACTTTCTGTGCTTGGGGGCGTGGGTTCGATTCCCATCTAGGACAAACATTTGTGTGATGAACATTTGTGTTTGTTCTATGTCTGGGTGTTAATATCTATTTAAGTATGTATTTAAAAATATATATGTATGTATATCAGTCTCTGGCAGCCATATTACAAGCTTTGCTTAGTTTGGGGTCAGATGACCATGTGTGCAATAATGTCCCAGATATTTATTTATTTAAGTATGTATAAAAAAAAGTATGTATCTCTCTGCCATCCATGTCTCTGTCAGCCATGTTACAAGCTCTGCTTAGTTTGGGGTCAGATGACCGTGTGCGCAATAATATCCCAGATATTTTTTTTTATTATAAATTCATAAAAATAACATTTTTTTAGACATGGGTCTGATATGAACACCTTTAACGAGTTAATGGATTCATAAAGGAACGGCGACGCTTAAATTCAAGGAGTTAGCTGGTAGCCATTGAAGAGTTTCACTATCCACCTCCTGGCTCCATCATCAGATCAGCTCAATGGTGCCAAATTATTGTATTGTCATCCGGATTGAATATACTTGCAGTTTTAAATCGATATATAGATGTAGTTAACCCAAGGGAGTGCCTTCAAATAGTAACTGTTCGTGATCAAATATCTCCGTGTCTCACCAATTTTTTTCACCATATCGCGAAACATCTTAACGCAAAAACTGTAAGTACGGCTCTCACTTACAATTTTTTCACGCACACTAAGAAATTTGCAGCGACACCAATGAACTAATAGTCCACACGTAGAAAAAAGGGCGACAAGGTCATCTGCTGGGTGAGGTCGACTAAAGGCATTATGCCTGATTAGGCCTGATGTGTTTGCACCCGCCACCTTACCATATAAAATAAAATAAAATTTGTGTCCATATAGTAAAACATACATACAGTACATTATCAGGTCTTGACTTAGTGGCAATGAGATCAAATTGGAAGGTGAACAAACATTAAAAAATATATATATATATATATACAGTGGATCATAGAACCTCTGCCTTTTTTGAAGTCGATTAAAAACTAATAATAGCGTATTTAAAAAGAAGAAAAAATAAACCAGCCAAGTGCCAGCGCACTCAGAGTACTGTACCACCACAAAATACAAAAAATTGTGCAAAAAGATAATATCACGCCCAGGCGCCCACCCATCCAAGTACCAACCGCGTCCTACGTTACTTAATTTGGTAATGAACAGAAATTTATCACCGACTCGCACTTGGCTATTATTTATTATTTGCTGTTAAACTTAAGAGTGTATACTATAATCATGCCAAGTTTGACGCTTGTACGTATTACCGTTTTCACATTAGATCAAATACAAAAATACGTGAAAAAAATACGTTTGTTGTATGGGGACCCCACTCGAATTTTTACTTTTTGATTTATTTATTATTTCTTAGTTAATTTGTTAATCCGCCATAACATCACATATTCTGTGAAAATTTCAAGTAGCTATCTTTTACGGTTCCAAAGATACAGCCGTTAAAAGGTAGGATGGACGGAAGGACAGACAGAGTAGGCTCAGTAATACGGGTACCTATTGAGTACGGATCCCTAAAAAGCAAGAAAAATTATTAAATAACATGACACGGTCTTTACATAAATTAGTCGTGATAATTGGATTTGCACATTTTGAGTTATTCTGAATTATTGAGTGGACCTTTGACTGTAAATGAAATGACTGTCATGAAATATAAATAAAGTCGACTTATTTGACTTGCTAATTAGAGTCTGACTAGTGCTTTTTCTATTATAATTACTGATTTGCAATGATTACATACATATTATGTACAATGTTAAAAATTAAATATGTCAAATAAAGTGCGCATCACTTTGTTGCGCACTTTATTGGCCTCATTTTCATACAATTACAATTATTAACCTCAACATGACCATGTATATCTTATTTTACCAGACTGTTTTCATGCCTAGAAAACAATTAACTCAATTAACTTTTTCTTTTAACAACCTACTTATTTGGTTAATAAAAAATATATTTAAATAAAAAATAGGTTTAGTAAATTACTCGTAGATATTTGATTAAGATGTATAAAGTTACTAGCTGCGCCACGCGGTTTCATCCGCGTGGTGATGAACTCTAGACTCTCTAGACTTGAAATATGTATAATTCATATATATAAATATACATTAATATAAATAAGTGCAAGGTTTTTTTATAAATAGATTGATTGAATAAGATTGAATGCAGAGAGCAGATATTTAAATTTAACATTCAATCGTCTGACCGGTGGGGAATGGAACCCGGAAACAATATGTTCAAGACCGACATGCAGACTGCTAAAAAACTATCTTTTGCTATCTAATTATTTATTTACGGAAAACAAACAGCTTTTAAAAATCTAAAACAAACCAAAAGAATACCGACCAGCCATTAAAAAAAAACAAAGAGGCTTATGTTCAGCAGTGGACATCTTCTGGCTGATGATGATGATAAAAAAAATCATATATAGAAAAAGGATACAATACAGTAGGAAAGCAATAACTTTGGTTATTTAATGAATAATTGATGGCTTGCGTTTGACCGCCAACTCGCCTTTTTTATAAGTAGCGACCTCATAAAAAAGAACCAGATATAACAAATACATTAATATTCGGGACATTTTTGCACACACGATCATCTGACCCCAAACTAAGCAAAGCTTGTAATATGGCTGCCAGAGACTGATATACGTACATATATACTTATAAAAACATACTTAAATAGATATTAACACCCAGGCATAGAATATACACAAATGTTCATCACATGAATGTCTGCCCTAGGTGGGAATCGAACCCACGCCCCCAAGCGCAGAAGGTAGGTTCACTACCAACTGAGCCACCGGGGCAGACAAATGACGCAGATTTGGCGATCCAGTACACGCAGTACCATAGAAATCAATACAAAGCAACAAATCCGTACGCTCCGATTCCGACTCAGTGGACACGTGCCTTAAGTCGCAAATTTGATAGTTTCAGAGTTGCTAGTTACATAATCAGGGGGCCGATTTCAACCTACGCCTAATTATCGTATCGATTTGAAACTGCAAATCTATGTAAATCGACTAATGGGATAGGGGCAAAAAAAGCCGGTAATTATTTGTACTGTTAGAAAATTGTACTTAATTTTATTTTTATTTGACATTTAGGAAATTGAATCTTGATTTCTGGACCTGATTGTACCATACAAAAGTAATGGTTTGCCAAACGGGATTGAATGTATGAAGAATAAAATAGTTTACGAAACGCAACTTTTTTGTATATGACGAGGTATACCAAATGGGATTCTTACCGAACGGGATGTACCCGTATTGATTATTATTTTAGTTGACATTTAGATTATAACCCGACATTATTTGCATGCAATTGTATTTTATGAATTTATTATGACTTTTTTTTTCCTGTATTATTGTGTGAGGTAAATGTAATTGGTAATATCGTTTTTATCTCAATAAACAAATTTAATTTAATTTTAGTTTCATAATAATTTGATACCATCGAACTGGGCCCGTAACGTGAGCCCTTAAGGGCGGTTTTCCCACTTTTAAGCAACGCTTGTTACTATAGATGACCATAAGGCTTACTATATTGTATTAAAGACGAATTTAGTGGAGCAAAACCATGGTGCTTACACACAGTCGTGCTTCTACATTTAGGGTTTTTAAATAGTTGATCGAATCAGGCGTTACTTTGCTACTTTCCTTATTGTACTTGAAGCGACGTAGAAGCGGAATTACACTACTTAGAAAATTCATCAGAAAAAGTTTTTTTTAGGGTTTTTCTCATATTTTTCGAAAAGTATAGCTGTAATGTAAAACGTATATACCTTTACGTTTCTCCTATAATTATGAAATCTGTATATTAAGATATCGTAGACATTAATTAGTAAATAGGTATTTGCATGAATACAAAAAAAGGAGAAAAGTGCAAATCAGCGTTACTATTTTTTTTTTTTCGAGCAAAATGTCCTTAATCGTGTTTCGGTCTTTACGATTTCTAGATAAAACATTCAGTTTTGATATGACACCATTTTTAGGGTTCAGTATCCAAAGGGTATAACGGGACCCTATTACTAAGACTCCGCTGCCCGTCCGTCTGTTTGTCCGTTTGTCATCAGGCTGTATCTCATGAACCGTGATAGTAAAAAATTTCACAGATGATGCATTTCTGTTGCCGCTATAACAACAAATACAAAAAAAAACGGAATAAAATAAATATTTAAGGGGGCTCCGATACAACATACGTGATTTTTTTGCCTTGCGTTTTTATAGACATTGGTACGGAACCCTTCGTGCGCGAGTCCGACTCGCACTTGGCCTGTTTTATTACAACTTTAAGCTAACCATAGAAGTAGACAAACGAAAGAAAACTTGAATTAGCATAATTGCTAAAAGTAGGAAAAGAGGGCCTTAAACGCGGTTCAATTTTAGTAACTGCTTTAGTTGAAACTTACCTCATAAAACAGACGTGCGCTAAAGAGCACTTGAAATATGTTGTAGAGTAGGACTACATTCTTCAGGTTGTACGGTTGTCTGTCCCTCATGTACCGCGGGCCGAGTGACATACAGAAGTACAGGTAGAGCCCAGTTATACACAATACGGGCCATGGACTGGGCAGGAGGAAGAAGTTGTTCGTTCTCTGGTCTGTGAACAAATAGTATAATAAAGTTATATGATTATTTACGGGATATTTACCGTGGTAAGGTTGTGAAAGGAGCTCCCAATATTTCGGTGCAGTTACATGCACATGTTCACGGGAAGACTGAAATATCGGGAGCTCCTTCCACAACCTTACCACGGTAAATATCCCGTAAATAATCATATAACTTTAGTGAACAACCGTGATAGTTTAAAACAGTGATTAAATAGTATATTGTACAACGATTACTTAAAACAAGTCATTTCAGTCGAGAAGTTTAGACGAGAGGATAGGTAGGAAGTACCAGCGTTGCCAGTTTTTTTGTACCAAGTCGGGATTTTTGAACTTTTTGAGTGAAAAAAGCCGGATTCTTTCGTCGAATGCGGGACATAGTAAAAAAACGTATATATTCAGAAGTTCTTAAATATTTATCTTTTTATTTGAGTTCAAATTACGTTTATGTGAGAATAAAATAAATAAATATCTGGGACATTATTGCACACATGGTTATCTGACCCCAAACTAAGCAAAGCTTGTAATATGGCTGCCAGAGACTGATATACATACATATATATTTTTAAATACATACTTAAATAGATATTAACACCCAGACATAGAACAAACACAAATGTTCATCACACAAATGTAGCAAAAATAGATGGCAAAACTAGCCATAGAAAACGTATTTTAATAAAAATATGATATTTTTAATCAGAGTTACTCTATCCCTGCACGCACGGTCGAGTTATCCCCGAAAAGCGGGACTGAACCTGTCCCGCGCAGGACATTTAATTTTGTTTTCAAAATTGGTACGTACCGCCAAAATCGGGACGTCTGGCAAAGCTGGTAGGTAGGTACATACAATGGGTTTCATGTACGAATTACACTCGGCTCTTCTCATTAATTGCGAGGAAATTTAAACAGTGTATAACTAAATAATAGATTTGGATGTGTGAGTTTGTCTTTCTGTCCAGACTGTCTCCTACATTTTGCAATTTTATTATTCACTAGTAAAGCCTGAGGTTTCACCCGCTTTCCTACAGTAGGCTTAACACAGGCTGTGGACAAATTGTATATTCACAATTTTTTATCCGCGCGTAGACGCGACAAAGTTAGAATATGGATACGTTTTTCCTTTTCCTGCGGAATAAAAAGGGAGGAAAGACAATTTGTCCACAGCCTGTGCTAGACCTACTGGAACCGTTAACTTTTCGGGATAAAAAGTAGTAGTGTTTGTGATAGTTATCTACCATTACATTAAACACTGACTGCATTTTTCAATACAAAAACGTATTTCCGAAAACAAAACAAACGTAGGTATAATCTAAAATTAATGTACACTCAAAGACAGCAAATGTCAAAATTCCGCGGAACGGAGGCATAAACGAAGATGTCGAGCTCGGTTAAGATGATCGGGCGATTATGGCATATAAACGTCTGTTATGTTGTGGTGAACACTAAAATCTGGACCAGCTGTTAAACTGATAAACAGGCTTTTTTAATTTGGTGAACTCTACCCTTAGCCTCATAGAATCAGGGTGCGCGGTGTCGTTACTAACCGACGACGGCTCGCCTGACTTCCACTGGTAAGCCATCACACTATCACACATATTTGAGGCGTTTGGGGTCGAGACATTGGGCCCTTGGGGACCGGGAGCTAATCTCATTTTGAAAAAAATATTTCAGAGCGTCTGGTTAACGCGACGCGTGACCAAAATGCTGGCGTGTATCTGGCTCAACGTATAAGCATTGCCATTCAACGTGGTAATGCCGCCAGCATGCTGGGTACGCTGCCAACCGATAGTTGGCTTGAGCATTTGGATTGTCTTTGGACCTTCAACGGTCTAAGGACAGTCTAACTGTTTATTTAGTATTAGTTTTAGCTAGTATTTTGTTTAGTTAATAAAGGCACTTGCCCCCTTCTCACTATCACACTAATATCATATATGTGAAAGTTTGGATGGATGGATGGATGTTTGTTACTCAATAACGCAGAAACGGCTGGATGGATTTCGATGAAATTTTGAATATACATTGCTTATGTCCTGGATTAACACATACGCTACTTTTCATCATCATCATCATCATCACCGATTTTCATCACCACGCGAGTGAAACCGCGAGGCGCAGCTAGTAATATACTTGATCTCGTCACCGCGCACTGAATCGGTACTTTTCAAAAAGTTCTATGGATCCGGGTCCTTACGAAGCTATGGCTAAACATTCCGATGGAGCAAAGGTTGGTTATCAATTATCTAATAAATTAAACCAGTTATACTTAAGGCGACGTTAGTCCCAAAATTTGCAGGTCGATGCGTATTCACAGAAACATCGATCGTAACCTCGTATACTTAAAGACTAATTTAGTCCGTACTTCAGAACGGCGGTTACGGTGAAGAAAATGTGCTTGGAATAAGATTTTTTATGGTTTTATATTAATATTTCGCTTCCTAGTTACATAAATAAAATATGAGCCTAAGCGTCTACTAGAAGGTGTCCGTCACAATTATTTGGGTATTATAACATTAAAAAAATTAAGACAGGGTTACGCATATAGACTGTACTAAGCCGAAAGGAGGTGAAAGAAAGAAAGAAAAACATTTATTTTTCGCACAAGACACTACAACATCAACAATATAAAACAGAATTAAAACTTAGGTTACATTGTGCTCATAATTAATCATTATGAACAACTTTTACTACGGGACCAACCATGAAATCACGAAAAAAAAACAGCTGTTCCATAAAAAAACGGTATTTGACACGACAAAATGTATGGAACAGCTATATTTTTTTCGTGTGTTTAGGTTTGGTCCCATACTAAATGTTGTTCATGTAATGTAATGTTTTTTTTTTTCATTCTGTATTTATTTTTGAGACTTTTACCAACAGTAGTAGAAGTAAATCGCCGCATGATTAATGATGATTACAATGACCTACGTCCTTCCGGCTTAGTACAGTCTATATGCTTAACCCTGGGTATTGATGAAAAAACCGAAAATAAATAGTAAAAAGTCACAAAAAAAATACTTGTTTAAGTTGTTTTAAAACCTTACCATAGATTAAGATCTTAATATATTATATATTTATAATATACTAGTCGACCGCCCCGGCTTCGCACGGGTGTAAGCTCGGCCTTCGGCCTCGCTACTATGACCCGCTCCAGGAACACAAAATTTCATCAAAATCGGTCCAGCCGTTTTTAGAGTATCCTATGTCCGTCTCCTGGTACTAAACTACCTCCCCACCAATTTTCAGCCAAATCGGTTCAGCCGTTCTTGAGTTATAAATAGTGTAACTAACACGACTTTCTTTTATATATATAGAAGATTATATATTATTTATATATTATTTTTTGTAAGCGAATTACGGGACATTGTATTAGAATTTCCAACTCATTGAAAAGCATTTTGGGACTCATTTTGCCTTAAAACACTCTTATACGTATAGTTACGCAAATATGTTAATTTTGATGTGTATAGTTTAGTTTTAGCTTTAGTATATTTATAGCGGCATTGAAGTGAGACGTAGCCAAGGCCAACATAATGTCCATAAATGCTCCGTTGCCATCAATGGTTATATAGTACTATAGATAGTGATTTTAGAAAAAATATTTCTAATCGTCAAGCCATTTTCGAGTTTTTGGGAAACTCGAAAATCGAACGCACGGAAATTGATTTTTATATATTTAAAGGGTTATGTGGAAGGATCGCACTAAGCTGAAATGGGCCTATAATACACATCATTCAATACACAGCAACTTTTTTCTCCATACAATATAATACACCCTGACAGATGGGCCCAGAGGATCACACAGTGGGAGCATGAAAACGGACGAAGGAGCCAAGGCAGGCCGAGAAAACGATGGCGCGATGACCTCGACGCGTTCCAAACACAGTGGCCAAATTTGACGGGTGATCGCACTGTCTGGAAAAACATGGGTAGACCTTTGCCCAGCAGTGGGACAGCATAGGTTAAACAAAAAAAAATTTTTTTGGTCCCATAGTAAAAGTTGTACATAATAATTAGTACAACGCAATCCCTTTTGGCTTAATACACTCATTCTGCGTAAAGAGAAATTTAATTAAAATTTTATTAATTGTTCAAACCCTGCATTAAAATTGATTTCGTACCTGCTAAATCCGTGAATATGTAGTTATATGTCTCAACAATTTTATTCACTGTAGTTGTCATGATTCCACATAAATCTTCCTATCAATATAATTAATATATAATTAAATCAATTAATTAGTAACAATATTCTGACCAACACTTATATTTATATTTCCAGCGGCATGTGTTCTCACAACCATACACTACAAAGAACTACAAGATCTCGTTAAAGCTTGTACGCATTTCTTATCGATTTTATGTATATATAATTTGAAATAATTTTACGAAATGTTATTCTGTTGATTCTGATTAATATGCCACGTTTAGTGAGAGTTCAACATCGGAACTTATGATAGTTATAAATATTTTAAAACGGTATTGTTTTTCGCACATTAAAATGCATTTTAAATGAATTAATATCAACGGTCACCACTTCCTATATTGGAATGAGAAAGTTTGGGTGTGTCTGTCCGCGCTCCCGAACGGCTGAACGGATTTGGATGTTTGTTTGACTCGTAATCAGTGGCGGATTTACCAGCAGGCTGAGTAGGATGGATCCTAAGGCGGCAGACTTAAGGGGCGGCACATTTGGAGCCATTTTTTTTGTCCTATTGTATTTAAGAGATTTATATTTATATAAATACCTAAATATTATTAGGGCCACACAAACAATTCAACATGTAATATATTTCACCGCTTAGATACATTTTTCATTATTATGTACTTATAAGTAGTATTAAGGCATACCTAATCCCGCCTTATTAGTAGTAGATGATTGAGCTTTTATTAGCTCAGAAATATACCCAAAAACGATTTCTTGCGCAAACTGAATCGTTGGGTTGTAAAAAATATCTAGGATTTGACACATCGATCCTGTAGTTTAAAATCATACAAATTACGGGAAAGAAGTGATTCCTTTTTAAGGCGAGAGTGAATAGGTATCTTCTAAGTCTTCGTGCTTCATCTTCGACCACATCGTCGCTTACCAACAGGCGAGTTGGTAGTCAAACGCGGACTTATTCGCGTTAAAAAAAGAAAAGTGTTTAATCAGGACGAAAGTGCACAAATCAAAAAGTTACAATTTTATTTACAAAAGTTACAAGTTTAAATCATACTTTTAACCCACACAAAAAAAAACTTTTATATTATACGCGCAAGTAAAATCGCGGTATCCAACTACTAAAATAATAATAAACAGGTTATTAATATACTGAGGGACTTTATAATGCCTCATTTTACATTCAAATGTTAAGAACTTGTTAAAAACCAAGGCATCAGGCGGGGGGGGGCGGTTAATCGCAGCCTATTATTTAGTAAAGAATAATTTAAATAACCGGCAAAGTGCGAGCGCACTCAAAGATCCGTACCACCACATAAATTGGTAATTACTAATGAACAAAGAAGTTGTGCAAAAAGACAACATCACGCCCAGGCGGTCACCCATCCAAGTATCGAGCGCGCCTGACGTTGCTTAACTTCGATGAACAGAAATTTGTCACTGACTCGCACTTTGCCAGTATTTATTATTTGTTGTTTTACTTTAGAGTGTGTATAAGTACTATAATCATGCCAAGTTTGAAGCTTTTACGTATTACCGTTTTTACACTAGAGCAAATAAAAAATATGTTATAAAAAACGACCTCCCGGGACCATGTGGGGACCTCCCTTTAGTTTTTACCTTTTTAACTTTATTATTATTTCTTAGTTGATCCGCCCTAACATTACATATTCTGTGAAAATTTCAATTGGCTATCTATTACGGGTCGGAAGGTACAGCTGCTAACAGGTAGGAAAGACAGCAGCGTAGGCTTAGTAATAGGTCCCTGTTTTCAGCCTTTGGTTCATCATCATGGTTCATTTGGTTCTCTTTAGAGGTTAGAAGATCGTACGATCAAATAGTGACAATGTGCAAGATCTTGCGAGGCAATATTGATGCACCTGATCTGAGTACAGAACTATGTCGTCTGTATGTTCCCGACAACAACAACCGATGTAGACATCACAAGTTGTTTGCAACCTCTGTAAATCGAACCGTTGCTCGCTCATTACAGAAAAGTAAACGAGTCGATTCAAGACGATAAATTTCCTTTACCAAATATTACTGAAATACTAGATTCACTATCCGGAAGTATATATGTTTTCATATTTATCGGGACTTATCGCGCACTATTAAATATAGGTAAAAATAGAAGAACGAAACGGAAGTATATACTTTAGTCATCTAGATTTACACCAAGGCTTTTACCAATGCAAAACAAAACCGGAATGCAGAAACATAACTAGTTTTGCGACAAGTTCAGGACAATATCAGATGAAGCGTATACCGATGGGGTTAAAAATAAGCCCAAGTGCTTTCAGTAGAGTGATGTCCATAGCTATGTCAGGATTAAATTATAAGAAATGCTTTATTTATTGCGATGATTTAATTATATTTGGAAGAAATCGGGAAATTCACAATAAAAACTTATTAGAAGTTTTTGAACGACTTATGAACCTTAAACTCAATCCAGTTAAATGCGATTTTATGAAAACACAGTTGTTATATTTAGGACACGTAGTGTCAGCCGAAGGCGTTTTACCGGATCCAGAAAAAATAAGAGTACTGCAAAATTATCCAGTACCAAAAAATGCTGACGAGGTCAGGAGGTTTGTTGCTTTTTGTAACTATTATAGAAAATTCATACCATATTTTTCAGAAATAACCATACCACTAAATAAGTTATGTAGAAAAAACGTACTATACTACGAAATAATGACTTTATAAAGCAGTTATTATCAGAAATAAAAAGTAGAGAAAAGTGGTCTGGACCACGAATAAATGTACTAAGAGGAATAAAAAGAGTCTTAAATGAAAAAGAAAAGATATGCATACTACATGACTATCATTTATTACCTACAAGCGGTCACGCAGGTGTGCGACGCATGATATCAAATATCAAAGGTAAGTACTTTTGGACGGGACTAGAGAGCGACGTAAGAGTACGTTAGCAACAGTGCGAAATGCCAAACTAGTAAGTATTCAAAAAATACTAAAGAGCCTATGACCGTGACGACGACAGCAACGAGAGCCTTCCAGAAGGTATTTTTAGATTTAGTTGGGCCCATAGATAAGGATTTAGATAATAATGTTTACATATTAAGTTTACAATGCGAGTTAAGTAAGTACATCGAGGCGTATCCTATGCAACGGAAAGACACGGTAACTGTAGCAAGGACGTTCGTAAATAATTTCATATTAAGATATGGAATACCAGAAACTGTCGCAACTGATCGTGGATCAGAATTAATGTCTGAAACAATGGTGGAAGTATGTAAGTTACTACAAATTGAGAAATTAAATTCCACTGGTTATCACCATGAATCTATCGGTGCGTTAGAGAATACTCATAAACATCTTGCTGCTTTCTTACGAACCCAGTGTGACGAGCATCCCGAGACATGGAGCCACTGGCTACCATTCTGGTGTTTCTCGTTTAATACTACCGTACACACGGTAAAAGGTATACTCCTTATGAATTAGTATTCGGAAAAAATAATAATTTGCCTAGTAATCTAAGGAATAATGTAGTAGATCCTTTGTATAACCAGGATAACTATGCACTAGAACTTAAACATAGGTTACAAGTAGCATCTAAGGAAGCATATAAAAATTTAGTCGTAAGTAAAATTAAGAGAAAAGAAATGTGGGATAAAAATTGTAATCCGATAAAGTACGAAGAAGGAGACCTAATACTGATTAAAAATGAGACCGGGAAAAAACTAGATAAATTGTTTAACGGACCGTATGTTGTAATAAGAGAAAATGAACCAAATGTAACGATTAAAATAGGAAACAAGATCGAAATGATTCACAAAAATAGAACGAAACTATATGCAACTTAATTACTAGTATATGTCTCCAACATAAAACAATAAATAAAACAAAATTTGATTGTATATTTAAGATAAATTTAATCATATACAATTTAAAAATATGTTTTAAGTTATGACTAATAACCAGTTTGATAAAAAAAAACTTGTAAGATTTTTCTTTTTTTAAATAACCCGTATGATGTAGCGTGTAAGCAACATTAGTTATGTGTAGTGTGTAAGTAGCGTTAGGATATAGGAATAAGATTGCATTCAATAAAGGTATCTCGAGGAAAGCGCACGACTTTCATTAATCGCCTGATCCCTGGCTGCCTACCAACATCACAACGTACGTGAATGACATTTAAACTTGATTTTACTAATTTATTATTAAGATTGCCTTTTTTATTAATTTGACAGTATTGGTTTTCTTTTTGACATTAATTTATTTTTTAAATTGTTTTCTTTTTTTTTCTTTAATATTATAATGATGTAATTAATTAGTGTAATTTGTGTAAGTCGTACTAATTAAATAAAAAAATACAAATAAAAATCATCAAAAATCATGATCATCATCAGCCCGCGACTCCCACAATGTCGTCGCTCCATCTAGTGGGAGGCCTACCTACGCTGATGGGTTGTTCAAGTGATGTGACCTGCACATTGAACTTGCACTTGCAAATTTTTATAGCTATTTCGGCGACTCTGGTTTTTTGGCAAATATCCACGTTCTGGATTCTATCACGCAAAGAAACTCTTTCGGAACTCTTTAAGAAATTTTTGCCATCCTTTTCTCACGTATTGAAATTAAAAGAGACGGCGATAATTTCAGTCCTGTCAAATTAGTTTAAAGAATGGTATAATAGAATTGATGCCAGTGTCCAAAAAAAGTTGACCAAGAAAATAAAACATGCACCATACGAATGAGAGCACCACCGTCTATATTAACCTTACGCAAAAAGAGGGGCCTTTTTGCGTAAGGTTGACCTGACCACTACCTAATCCAGTAGCTCACACGTTCAAGGCCAAACGAAGACGATGTCTGAGTTCCATTTAACTCTGCGTTAATGTAAATGAGCGCATAATTACCTAAACTTGTTTTCTTTTTTTATGTAACTGTCTTGGACACGCGGTTGTTTATAAGTTGTTTTTTTTTTTTTCTTAAATATATATGTATTAATCATAGGTATGCTTACAGATACGTGTACAAATTACCAGTGTTCATTGGTCTAATTTTAAACATTGTATCATCAAAACAATATCCTGTTTTTGATTAATAGTTTAATTGTATTAATTAAGGCTTTATTGTTTGCTTAATTTGATATATCTTTGTGCACTATGTACAGTGCATATAAAAATATATGCACTGATCTAAACAACAACATCAAAACTGTTGCATACGAGATTCGTTTGAAATAGTTTGTTTATATGTGTATTTGTTGACACGACATTGCAGCGAAAATACACTATATTATTCGTATAGACCAGGTTGACACGACATTGCAGCGAAAATACACTATATTATTCGTATAGACCAGGTTGATACAACATTGAAGCGGAAATACACTACATTTTTCGCTTCTATAACCTTTTTTCTATGCACATACACAAGCCAACAAGCCGACTTTCTGTCGTTGTTGACCGTAACCAATTTGATGTGGTCGTAACTATTAAAGCCTACTTTTTGGGAATTCACAAAAAGTAGGCTTCTACAACACATTCATGCTTTAGGCTTTAGGCTATAAAGAATATGAACGGAAGAAAGGAAAACCCATCCTATGAGAATGAACTGCTATAAATTTGAAAAAATCGGTCTCTTCAGAGGTCATGCCAGGGCTGACCAGGCCACCCAGGGTAGGGCAAGCACTCCACCCTGCCCTAATGTGCAAACGGTCCCTGTAGCTATTCATTGTATCATCAAAACTGTTTCATAAAACAGTCCATAGGCGACGGTGATCGCTTACCATCAGGCGGCCCGTTTGCTTGTTTGCCACCTATGGCATTTAAAAAAACTCGCAAGTGTTTTTTTGTTGACACGCCATTGAAGCGGAAATACATTAGAGATTCGCATAGACCAGTTTTGTCAATGAACTTCCGCAAAACTGGGTGGGACCAGTTGACGTAAGAGCCAACGCCTGATTCAATTATGGCCTGCCTAATTCCACTGCTGAGTATATCTTCTAGTCTAGTATCGTTCGCGCAAAACTTTATGAGCTCTCTGAAGTTAGGCGCGAGGCCTCCCCGACGCCCTGTAAAGTCCCTCGGATACCTATAATATGCGTACTGCGCAGCCACTGGGCCTAACTTCAGAGGGCTCATAAAGTTTTGCGCGAACGATAGTCTTATTACAAAGCATTGGCAAAACTATTAGTACCTCAGAACAGACAAACAAGAGGTTAGGTGGCATAGTAGGTGCGAACGCATCTGGCCTAAATCAGGCTGGTTGCCTTTAGTCGACTCTGACTTTGATTATGTACATTGTGTAACTTGCAAATATGAACAATGAAGGTCGAGAATACTATTTCCAGAAACACAACGTATTGCATACGTTATAAAACGCAGATTAGCTAAAAACGGCAGTTTTTGGCGGTAATGGGTTTTATAACTACTATGACACCCCATGTTACCAAAAATAATAATTGAAAAAAAACACTTCATCACCTTCCCGAGCGACTATAGGAGTCTTACCCTCATTTACCCATGTAGTATACCTGTAATGCCTTTCCCCAATGAGGGCGCCACTCCTGCGCACCTTTAACATTAAACAAAATCTTGTAAAAATAAATTCTTGTACCATACCACCAGTAGTAGTATTGTAGTGTACCATTTGTCCTCAGGTTAACAGCACTGCGACCTCCACAGCCACGGATAGTGCCGCCGGCGGCGCCGCCCTTAGGAGCGGCCGAGCTTGGCACCATGCTGCTCACAAATTCTGTCAGGAGGCTCGAGGTATGTCGGTCTTTATTATAACCCTCAGTTCATATGTGTAATAAATACTAATAGTGAGTCAACTCCTTTGTTATACCGCAAAATACCTACATGGCTTCCTCGACGTCTAGACGCTAAGGGTTGTCACAACTCAGAACAAATAAAAATAAGCCAGTGGCACAACTACGAATGTTCGCGTAAAATACGTACTATCGAATTTCATGTATGAATTTTTTTATTTGGGACGGTCCATAAATCAATTGATGTTTTTTTAGCACTTTTAACAACGCCCCCCCCCCCGTCCCCCTTGGTGATACGTGGTGAAGTTAAAACTACCCCCCCCCCTTCCCCATCTAAAATCACGTGTATTGTTAGTACCTACAAAGAATTTGTATTTTTTTAGAATATGATCTTTAAATACAGGTATAAAAGTATTATCTAATTTTATTCTAGAAAATATCATCAATACACGTGATATCTTACTACCCCCCCCCCCTCTTGTGATATTTTGTGATTTTTGCCGAACCGCTCCCCCCCTTTCGGAGCCTCACGTGATTATTGGACGGCCTCTTTGTGTGAATTTCGATAGTACGTATTTTACGATAATATTCGTACTTGGGCCACTGGCTAGTTAGCACTATTAGATAATAATATTTTTACAATTTTATTTTATCTGAATTCCTCGTAATCATTTATTTTTCTATACCTACAAAGATACAAATGTACTAGTTGCGTCTCACAGCTTGCAGCCGATTCCGTGTACGTGACACAACTGAAACGAGCGTACCACCCGCGAGCGATGCCGAATGGTACTGTCGCGGGCAGAGGGAGGACTCCACTCTCCTTCATACCTCAGCTCATCTGTCTGTCTAGACGCCGAGTTGACCCACTATTAGTATTTATTACACATGCCTCAGTGTTTTCCAGTGGGAGTTTTTTGACAGTTGGACAAACATAGTTCTGCAACCATCGATGGCTACAAGATATGATTCAATTTTTTTTCGCATTTATTCCATGAATAACCCGGCTAAGTGTGAGTCGGGCTCGCGCACTGAGGGTTCTCTGATTGACCTCGTGCCTCGTTGTCTCTTAGTTCAATCCATAGTCTCTAGCTGGTATTTAGCGGATACATCCCAAAGTACCCTAAGAGTTTAATGTTTTTTCGTAGATGCCCATGAATATAATTACTGCCTAGTGCGAGAGTCGGCCTCGCGCACTGAGGGTTCCGTACCACCACAAAACACAAAAATTATCATTTTAAAAACCTGACTTCAAAATTAGTAAAATAAGCAATTGCGATTCGGTGAAGGTCGTCAAAGTAATCGAATGGTTACTTGGTGCCTTCACAGTGGCTTAACTTGGTAATGAACAGAAATTTGTTGCGACTCGCACTTGGCCATTATTTATTATTTGTTGTTATACTTTAAAGTGTGTATTATAATCATGCCAAGTTTGACGCTTGTACGTATTATCTTTTTATACATACAAAAATAAGTTTGTATTATTATTTCTTAGTTAATCAGCCTTAACATATTCTGTATAAAATAAACTATCTATTACGTTTTCAAACATACAGCCGTGTAAAGGTAGGATGGACAGACAGACAGCCAGCGTAAGCTCAGTAATAGTGTCTTTTGTTCAAAAGCGCAAAGTGCAAGGCCAGTAAAAAATATACATGTATATCTTACAGCAAAAACAAGTACTTTGTAATTTGTAAAACAATAACCACAAAATACTATATTTACTACGAATTAAAATAACACAAAACAAGCATGACAAACAGTGTCAGACAGACAGGTATTGTCTGTCTATTAGAATAAGCAAGTTTTTTTTATCAGAAGAGGCTATTTTATTTTATTTTTTTAATGATTAAATGGGCTAGCGTTTGACCACAACTCACCTGATGGTAAGCGACGATGCGGTCTAAGATGGGGCATGCTTGCCCATGAAGTGCCTATTCACTCTTGTCTTGAAGAGATAGGTTGTAATTTATAGGGCACACCGAGGGGAGCGCATTCCATTCCTGTGCAGTTCGTATTAAGATGGAATTTTGGAAACGCTGCGTACGGATTTTACCAAAGTTCACGACGTAAGGATGGAATGACCGCCTCGATGATCTACGGCGGATTTCTGATAACGGCAGTCGTGGTACTAACTATAGGCGTTTTCTGATAATGTTAGTCGTGGTACTACTATAATATAGGCGTTTTCTGATAACAGCAGTCGTGGTACTAACTATATAAACGTTTTCTGATAACGTTAGTCTTGGTATTAACTACATATAACATAAGCGATTTCTGATAACTTTATGCTTTTTCTGATAACGGTCGTCGTGGTATTAACTATATAGGCGTTTTCTGATAACGTTAGTCGTGGTATTAACTATATAGGCGTTTTCTGATAACGTTAGTCGTGATATCTACACTAATATTATAAAGAGGAAAGATTTGTACCTATTTTTGTATGTTTGTAATGAATAGGCTCCGAAACTACTGAACCGATTTGAAAAATTCTTTCATTGTTGGGAAGCTACACTATCCCCGTGTGACATAGGCTATATTATATTTTGTAGCGAGGCCGAAGGCCGAGCTTACACCCGTGCGAAGCCGGGGTGGACGGCTAGTTAACTATATAGGCGTTTTCTGATAACGTTAGTCGTGATATTAACTATATAGGCGTTTTCTGATAACGTTAGTCGTGGTATTAACTATATAGGCGTTTTCTGATAATGTTAGTCGTGGTATTTACTATATAGGTGTTTTCTGATAACGTTAGTCGTGGTACTATTAAGGTGTTTTCTGATAACGTTAGTCATGGTACTAACTATATAGGTGTTTTCTGATATCGACAGTCGTGGTACTAACTATATAGGTGTTTTCTGATAATGGCAGTCGAGGTACTTACTTATAATATTCTCTGTGCGATTGCAGGTTCTTCGCGCATGCGTTGCGGCGATATTCGAATGCCGGTACGCGGACGCGCGCAAATCGTTCCCAGCAGTGTTACGTGCGCTGCGGGCACCAGCCGCACGTGCCGCCCTCGTCCGCGACCTGCAGCAGCGGCTGCCGACCAACAAACACCTACTGCATCACCACCAGTTCGAGCTTGTCGTCAGGTATGTACTGTCGCACTCGCACCACGCGCGGCAGCACAGTGTGTGAGCTGGACAACTGTGGGCGCCAACCGCGCTGGTCCGTGATACCACCAAGCACCTGTTGCGCCACCATTCAGTTTGACTTTGGTGGTCTGTTGCGCCCAATCTTATTTAAATACAGCGGTTTTCTGGCTGAAGTCAACAACACGCGTGATAGAATGCAGTGCACTGTTGAGAAATCTGCCTGTCATCTTTTTGCTATCCTATATTTGTATTACTGTTTTGCTCGACACATCTGTGAGCGTGACACTCTCCTTCAAAAAGACCACCCATCAGAAAAACCCATTAAAAATTAATGATTTATTTCGGTAATTTACCTACTACAAAATACGTTAGGGCCATATCCTACTCTTCGTCTTCTTCTTTGGCCTCGAAGGTGCTGAAAGCGCGTACGCATGATTGTTTTCTTCCATTTTTCATTAAATAAATGTCCCACTTGTAATCGCCACACTTGCCCTGTTCTGGCAGACTATTATAGTCGATCACGTAATCCTTTACCTTGAATTTACCCTGCGAATAAGTTTATATAAAAGTTAGGGCTAGTTTATAAGTTCAGTGGGCGAACGCAGTGGCGAAGGGGGTGGCAAATGTGACTGTCCACTATGCATTCACTTTTAACCCCCGACGCAAACAGAGGGTTGTTATAAATAGTGTGTATTTGTGTGTCTGCCTGTGGCATTGCAGCTCCCAAACGGCTAATCCGATTTTTTTGTTTGAAAGGTAATTTGATCGGGAGTTTTCTTAGCTATGATTCAATGAAAATCTGGCCAGCTGTTTGAAGATTATCAGCTCATCATACCCAAATATCAGCCCGGTATATTTACCGGGATAAGGTTGTAGATGGAACTCCCGATATTTCGGTGCAGTTACATGCACCATGCTCACGGGTTATTTAACAGTTTAGCGGGTATGTTGCAACTAACTAGGCATTTAGCGTTGCATGTTGCTCTGCATAATGCATTGTCGACCGCTTGAATCATCATCATCATCAGCCAGAAGACGTCCACTGCTGAACATAGGCCTCCTTCTTTAACTAACTACACCTTTACCTTTATTTTTTATCTACCTTTTTGATCTGTAACTATACCTTTGGTATTGGACAATCCTTTGTATCTACGCCAGCCTTGCCCAGCACCTCCTGAAAGTTGTCTTTTGCAAATTTGTTGAACATGTCGCAAGCTGCGCCCGCGATCACGTCCGACGCCTTGTATCCACCGTCGCACTTCTCGTACGACTCCATCCGCAGCTGTGAGATGCATCATTATACAGGGTTTAACGGAACTGTGGTACATCCGAAAGAAGGTAACAGGCTTGTGTCCTAATGTTTCATTCATAAAAAAATGGCAGGCTTAGCGAAGGATATAGTTCTTGTAGTGGTAGGACTCTTTTGCAGGGGTCCGCCTGGGGAAGTACCACACCTTTGCCAGTTATTCAACCGCCAAGCAGTAGTGTGCAAACACTACTATGTTCCGGATTGAAGGGCAATGTTTCCAGCGAAATTACAGGGCACACAGAGATTTTACATCTTATATCTCGGGGTGACGAGCGCGGTGCATTGTCATCCAGGGTTTTGAACTGTTGAAGTTCAAAATTCTGAGTGTCGTTGAGCTGTTATGGGCAAGCGTGAAGAGTCATTAGGAGAGCGACTTCGGTCGTCTCGTCACCCAGTATCATTAAAAAAATCCTTAGTGGTTTTTAAATGCCATTATATCCTTTTTTAATATAATTTTCGTGTGTGTTTGGTTTCATTCTTACTTTGCTTCCTAAATTATCCTCATTAAGAACTTGGAGAACCTATCGTTTGAAACCAAATTTGCTATGTGGAAAATATCAATGTCACTTGTCTTGTCAATGTCACAATGTCTTATTATTATAATTCCTATGTAACCGACTAACGAGTGAGTTAACAAAGAAAATACAATTGAGTGTATGTTATACATACCACATATTCTGTGCCGAAGTCTTCCGGGAAGTCGATTTCTATAGAGAAGCAGTCTGTATTGCGGTCTAATTTTCTTTTATGTACCGCCAACGGCATGGGGTACTGTTCAGGGTTATCACATTTCTCCACCTTATCTATCTTCCAGATTCCTTCGCACTGTAAAAAAATCCATATCCACTCAAAAATAGGTTTATTTTTCTTTGAAAACAGAGAGCTAAACTAATCATTATAGATAGATAGATCTGGGACATTATTATTGCACACATGGTCATCTGACCCCAAACTAAGCAAAGCTTGTAATATGGCTGCCAGAGACTGATATACATACATATATTTTTTTTTTAAATACATACTTAAATAGATATTAACACCCAGACATAGAACAAACACAAATGTTCATCACACAAATGTTTGTCCTAGATGGGAATCGAACCCACGCCCCCAAGCACAGAAAGTAGGTTCACTACCAACTGAGCCACCGGGGCAGTCTTAGAAAAATAGAAACTCTTTATTGTGTACACCAGAAATATAAATTACAAACAGATAGAAACCACTTACGAGCTAGTGCCACAAGTGGCGGCCTTATCGCTGAAAGCGATCTCTTCCAGGCAACCATTGGATAGAAAGAATTTACTTAACAGGATCGACACAAATCTAACACAATTTGTGGTCTGAATGATAAAAACGCAATGAATGGAATGGAGGCCTCCCACTAGATCAACCGACGACATTGTGAGAGTCGCGGGCGTCCAGTGGATGCAGATGGTAGGTTAAGAAAATAAAGTTTTTATATTAGCAGGTTCTTAAAGTTTTGAGATAAAATATATAAAAAAAATTAGACAGATGATGAAAACTTCAATAGTTCTGCAACCAGGCCTTAACATTAGGCTGGGTAGAGCAGTCAAATAAAATCCTTTTTTTAATTAAATAATATATATTTCGAGTTCAGCCTCAGGACGTGTTGACTCTTCGTGCGCTTGGCCGAGAAAAACAGCCTAAAGGTGAGGATGCCTCATTAAGAGGCGAAACAAAGGACAAAGTGCACTAAGAGAAAGGGTATAATTGTTTATTTCATTTAAATTTCCATTAAATTATATTTTTTGCTTCAGGTTAGGTAAATTTTTCCTTTTTATGTACCTTAATAATATTTTATATTCCTTATGGTACTTGAAGTGACGTGGAAGCGGAATTATACTAGAGATTCATCGGAAAAACTGTTTTGAAGATAGACTTCAGCAGAGTAACGCCTGATGCAATCAACTTATCATACTAATATCATATATGTGACAGTTTGGATGTATGGATGGATGGATGGATCAATCACGCAGAAACGGCTGGATGGATTTGGATGAAATTTGGAATATACATTGCTTATATCCTGGATTAACACATAGGCTACTTTTCATCATTGTCACCGATTTTCATCACCACGCGGGTGAAACCGCGGGGCGGAATTATTGAATTTAGTACTAAAAAATAATCAGAAAATAAAGTGTAATGAATTGGCTTACCACAGAACTCTTTGCCGTTGCGACCGCCAGCAAGCCACTGACCACAACGCTTACCAACACCGTCTTCATGTTTGACCACTGTCACAATAATAGAATGAGCACGACATTGTCCAGTTTAAATATGCATGCGGTGCATGCTACACGGTCGTTTTGATCGTATCGTATTCGTGATTTTACTATAAAAGGGCGAGATAAAACACGATATATAATACCAGTAAAAACATAATCATGTGAAAAGTCAAACGACCGATACATAGGTTCGTTATCAGCCAATCATGTTCCCACAGCTGGGAGACAGGCCTTCTTTAGAGAGAGAGAGAAACGATGGGCCTTGAAAGGTGTTCCATCGTAGACAGCATCATCGCTTAAAATCAGACGAGTTGGCGGTCAAAAGCTACTATTACATTGAAAAAAATACCATGTTATTAAGAATTTCGGATTGTGGTCGCGCGCTATCTCGCTCACGCGCGCGATGCGAGTAAGTAAATGGAGCGGGATGGCACGTGATCTTAATTAAATCACGAGCGGATATCCATCGAATATCCATTATAAGGCACATGTCAAGCATTTTTGATAGAATTTGGCCCTAACACGTTCTGAAAAATGGGCGCGTGTCCTGTTTTTATAAACAAAAAGACGCTAACATGTTAACCGAATTGATCGGATCAATTCCGCGTTCGCCTGCGGGGGGAAGGGATTGTTTATTTCACCGTTGTATTCTAACATTACAGACGTGTCGGTCTCTGTCGCTTATGTTATAATTTATTAGAGTAGTTATTTTAAAATGAATTATTGGGATAGAGAAAACACGCAATTTTTTGCAATGTATTTAATATAACTTTAAAAACATTAAATAAGTCGAATTTATTTTTAACCGACTTCCAAAAAGGAGGAGGTAATCAATTCGACTGTATTTTTTTTCATGTCAAACATGAAGAAAAAAAAACTTCAAATTGAGAAGTCGAATTGAGAACCTCCTCTTTGAAAGTCGGTAAAAACAGCAAAAGTCGCGATGATGTGCTATTGTATTGTTACAACTTGGATGTAATTATGGATGGTGGAATCACGCAGTGCTGTCAATAATGTCAATGATTAGACCATGTTCAATTCTATACAGTGTACACATAAATATCATATTTGTACTGTAGTTTCATCACTTCTCACTTCACAACTTCGCTCGCTCTGTCTCCACATCTTTGACCCGGTGTGATGTCAATCGTCCTTAATGGCATTGAGCGCCTAATTTTCACAACAACTTTGACGTGTCGATATTTGGAAACTATACCAATATTGTTTATATTTTTTTGTTCTACTGTTTTCACATACTTAAGGACATGCCGTAAACGGAAAAAGATGAAAAACTACGAAAAACTGCTATAAAAATGTCATGCTTTTTACTTTCAGTTTCTATTCTTGATCATGTAAAGATGTGAGAAAATAAAACAAGGTATGCTCTTCAAATTTTGTATGAATATTAGATGCTGAGTTAAGCTCTTAAGGGGTATTCGCCAATCGCTAATTGTTCCCGAGACCTGTCTCCACTTCATCGAAACTAGTCTTTAGATCCATTACGTCGACTTCGCAGAATTCTGCATTTATCCTGCTTGTAAAGTCTCGTTAAATGTCGTCATCGCTTTGCATAGAGCTTAAATACCGGAAATCAAAGCAGACTGGAAGGTATACACCATCGGAAAAAACTGGATAGACGACAGAAATCGCAAAACCTTATAATACAATTTTACTATGGATATAAAACCTTTGCTGTAGAAACGAATAAAACACCACCAAGCTTACGCAATGAGGAATTTATTATGGTCAAATTTCGAAACGCCTGTTTTACAAATGTGCTTTAGATGTCTCATTTATGAGACCCACCCCCCTTGTTCACAAAGGTGATATTCGTATTTTATTCTTCATCATCTTCATCGATCTTCTCGAAAGAAAGATCGACGATGAGGCAGCCCACCTTGTCGGAAGCCTCCATGACGCAGCATTCCGCGGTATACCGTCCCCACGGGCCTTCCTCGGGCATGCCGTCCCAGTTCCATAGATACTGGTCGAACTCGTATTTACCCTGGAACCAGACAATAACATTAGAAATGTATCAGCATTGGCGTTGAGATGATCAATTTTTTAAGCGCAGGTACTTGGAACTTGCGAACGATCGACGACTGGTCCGGTGTCCGAGGTACCCTTGGAGAACCAAGTGTAGGATGATCTGCGTGAACTCCAGGCGTCCCGTGTAGGAAACAGGATAGGACAGGAAAAACTGTCATCTCTTAGTATCAGAGGCTAGGGGACTTATTGGATAAGTTTACGGTAATCGCGTGCTATCCCTTTTGCCCGCCAAACCAGATGTATGGAACAATACCCGACTTCGAGACAAAAAATGTGGTGAGATGTACCTAACCTCTGATTTGCATCACCAAAATGTGACTTCTGAAGCCGGAGTCTCCCAATTAAACTCTACTTACTCAATAAGGCCACCAACGCCCACTTGGCGTCGCTTAAAGACGCATCTTGATACATGTAGCCTCACTTCAAGATAATAACATGCTTTTAGGCGCTCATCAGCGCCTAAAGCTCAGCTTTCCTACAAAATATCTGTCAACTTTTGTTCCTTTAAATTAAATAAATTATTTGCAGTTTCGACACCATAGCTCAAAAACGGCGTAGGAAAACGTCGTGAGGAAACCGGTATGTCCAAGAACCTGAAAAAGTTCAAAGACATGACATTTACCAACATGCACAGGGCCAGCATGGTGGATTAAGACTCACCCTCTCTGAGAGAAGGCCTGTGTCCCAGCAGTGGGAAAATGATATGCAGTCGGTTGAAGCTATCATGCTATTTGGGGAATAAATATGCAATTGTGGATAATTTGTGAGCGGCGCAATGCTGCATTCGTGACGACGGTCTGCCGTTATTCATGGCTTGGAAGCCAGTGATATATGGTACGCCCAGTGATTCAGTGATAGCAGATTGTTCGTTATCTTTCTGAACGAACAATCTGCTATGTCTGCTGACAGATTGGTCTTACTTTTTCTATTGGGAATTCAGGGTTTTCATATCCAGCCAAACAAAGCATGTCCTTGAAGTTTTCTTCCGCATACTTCGCGACCAGATCTCCGAAACAGTTGTCAGTAATGACTTGGTACTGCTTGCAGCCCCCGTCCACGTGCTTACAGACGTCTATCCTCGCCTGAAAAGCTTCAGCACATTATGTCTGTAGCATCCTAATCCCAACCCACAACTTCCCGTTTTCTGCGTCAATCTTGCGTCTTGTCCAATATTTTGTTCTGATAACGGACGACGATCCCGAAACCAATAATAACAGAACATAGAAACGTTAATAATATACATACTAACTATCTAAACACAATAGAATACCATTTACCATTTATCTTATAATTTTTGTTTTTGTGTTTTAATATGTTGCAAACCTTCAATGTAAAGCACGCACGGCGCAGGTCGTAAGTTGACCTCTAGCGTTGAAACTTTATTTGCATTACATTACGAACATAAAATAATTGTCAATATAAAAAACCGACTTCATCAGAACTGGTCTAAATTGAAATGGAAATGGCCCAAATGGATAGCACTAGATTTCAAATAAAAAAAAAAACATCAAAATGGGTTCTCCCAGTCAAAAGTTCTGCGGTAACAAACAAAAAAAAAACAGTCGAATTGATAACCTCCTCCCTTTTGGAAGTCGGTTAAAAATGGCATAAGTTTGTGTTGTATCGTATCAGCAATCCACCACTACCAGCACTATCACCAGTCGTCCTTTTCGGGATCGTTTCCTTAATTGTATAGAAATAAATTTCATTTACATGAGAAACTAAAAAAAAACTTGTTGGTATCGCACATTAGAGGGTGGTTAAAAACGACATTGTCAGTATCAGCCGGTGCGTGGCAGCCTTTATCTCTATATAGTATAAAATAAAGTCGCTTTCCGCGTCTGTCTGTCTGTCTGTATATCCGCTAACTCCTCGCAAATCACGCAACGGATTGAGATGCGGTTTTCACCATCAGTTAGACAATTTTTCACGGAAAATTAATCATTTCACTACATAGTATAAAAAAAAGTAGCTTCCCTCTGTCTGTCCCTATATATGCCTAGAACTTTAAAACTACGCAACGGATTTTGATGCGGTTTTCACTATCAGTTAGATAATTTTTCACGGAACGTTTATATATATAATAAATACCCGTGCGAAGCCGTGGCGGGTCGCTAGTTGATTATAAGCTAACCTCTCACAAGAAGCTCTTTCTAACTTATTTGTAAGTGTAAAACCCCCTTACATTGAATCCAAGAACTTTGTATTTGCTTTACTTTCATAAAAAATAAGATTTAAGGCCCAGTATACCGGGTGTAGCGATCTCGCTCACGCTTTTGATGTTTTTTTAAAGAGTTGAAATGACTGTCTTCTTTTGAAAAATGATCTTCGGTCATTTTACGACGTTGAATGTTTCAAAATATTTAGAACAAATTTTTGTTCTAATATTTTTTTATTATTACCAGAATAAATTGAACAAACTGTTTATTGATTTTTTTGTGGTGATAATAAAAGATATTAAAGTATTTTTTTCTAAATATTATTAAACATTAACTTGGCAAAGTAACCATAAATAAAGCACATTTTTCGAAAGTGGATGCGGTAATTTTATATTTATAAAAAACACCAATTGTGCGGGTTAGCTCCCCGCAATACTCTAGGCCTAATAAATATATGGATTTCAAACAGACTACGCGGAGATGGGCGAAGTTTAGAAGCCGACTCATGCACCTACTAAATACACAACTACAGTGTAGCCGCTGAACGAATGTGTCTGGCAGTTGCAGTAACATTGTAAAAAAAAACAGCTTTTCAGCTCGAAGTTCAGCTTTATACATTATCGTATCATGGAAACTGTCAGAAGCATGCTTTAAACGGCTGTATAAAAAAAATAAAAACGTATAACGTTTATAGTACACTAGCTGCCCGCCCCGGCTTCGCACGGGTGTAAGCTCGGCCTTCGGTCTCGCTACAAAATATAATACAGCCTATGTCACCCGGGGATAGTGTAGCTTCCCAACAGTGAAAGTTTTTTTAATCGGTTCAATAGTGTTTCAGTTATTTCGTTAGAAACATCCAAAAAACCAAAAATAAAAATCTTTCCTCTTAATAATATTAGTATAGATTACTGCAGCGGCGGACACTAGAAGCATTTATGGACAAACGTAAAGGCGTAGCCGAGGCCTGCATGCGCGAGTCCATAAATACACAGTTTGCAGTTGCTTGTATATTAGATTCTGAAACAATTGCTTTGAAATTCACTTAAAAATGGCCATCATAAGGACTGACATTAATCAACACAAAACAGTACCCCATAATGATCGCTCAAGTCTTCGTGGAAGGTCATGGACCCTTGGAAAATGTCGTGCGACCTATTGTACTTCCTCTGGCAGATATCGAACTCGAACTTGTCTAAGTCACCTTCCTTTTTCTCAATGTTGAGCAGGTTCCATTTCCCTGGACCCTGAAAGCAAGATAAGTATCTGTAAACAATACAACGACTTTGGCAACTATTGTCAAAATAGCACTATTATACGAGAATAAGTATCAGTATAAAAAAACCGACTTCATAAAAATTACAGAATTGGACCAAATATGCGCCCTCTATCCCATAGCGCGTGCATTAATTAGGCACTATCGGTTTTAGAGAGCGCATGTCAGATTTAGTGCTTTGGTATTCCGACAGATGTCTCTTATAATATTTTTTGTGTGGAAATGACTTTTTAATTGTTACATCGTAAAAACATAAAACATAGTAGAAATGGGACCAAACGGGAAGCACCAGCTTCAAATAAAAAAAGAATCATCAAAATCGTTTCACCCAGTCGAAAGTTCTGAGGTAACAAACATTAAAATAAAATACAGTCGAATTGATAACCTCCTTCCTCCTTCCTCTTTTTTGGAAGTCGGTTAAAAAACTCATTAAAAACTAGTTTTTAGGCGTCATATTTAATTTAGTGTGACGTCATTTTATTTTTCGTATTCTTCTTAGTAAACCTTGTCCTTTGATTCCCATATATCTTGGGGGTGCATAAAAATAACTGCATGGCAAAAGCAATGTTATTCTAAATCCAATATCGCGGACTCCCAAAGATGCCAAACCAGCTGCAGAACTTTCGACTGGGTGCACCGATTTTGATGATTCTTTTTTTATTTTAAAGCTGGTACTTACCGTGTGTTCCCATTTCAATTTAGTCCAGTTCTGTCATTTTTATGAATCGGTTTTTTATATTGATAATTATTAATAATTTTATATGTGTGATAACTTTATACGATTGTAATGAGTTTTTGGCTCAATAATACGAATTTCATTATAAACAAATCTTGTTTATTTCGTAGCAATCCAAAACTGACAAGGCGTGTAAAAAACAAAAGAACAATAGTTTTTTCTAAATCATATTCCAACTTCTTGGTGGCCTGTGGCCAGTACACCACAGATTGTGAACCGATTTTAATGATCTTTTTTAGTATTGAATATAGGTTTTAACCATGAGGGTAGTCCCATAAGAAATTATGGAAATTTTATCTAAGTGACATGTGACGTTTTCCAATAATAGGACAAAAATAACTTTAAAAAATGTACTACTTGCTACCTACGCTAGCAAAATCTGTAAAAAAGTGTCTACTGGCTAACTCTATTTCAATTTTTTCTTTCTGGACTAAATTTCATAAAATTCATAGCTTCTGTTAAAACTGTATACAAGGGTCGTATTTTCGTTTATAAAATGTGCGTATTAATTTTTCTATGGCTTTAGGAGTGCCCAACTTCCTAGTTATCTATCTTATATCTATACATATAATCAAACCGTAACGAAAAATAATCTGTAACAGCGAGATATCAAAAAAAATATATAACACATTCCGTCTTAAAATAAGCAGCTGAACACGTTAAGAGAGTTTTTAGAATTTTTGTCTGTTTGTCCACGTACATCTCCTAAATCACTGGACGGATTTAAATGCAGTTTTCACGAATATGCTTAGCTGACCAGATTGAAGTACAGGCTATGTTATTTTGTGCAAGGGCCGGATTAAGAGCGGAAAAAAGGGTTGAAAAGTTATATGAAAATCTACGCGTACAAAGTCCACTAATAATGAAAAAAACTAACAAAAGCACTAGTAATTAAATAAAAATCCTAAGGTGACTTACAATCATAGCTTCAGCGACCACCGTCACAATAAAACAACACAATGAACTGTAAAAAAGAATTAATTTTAACATGTTGAAAGATCAATGCTCAATGAACTCAATAAATATGAACAAGTCAATTTGTATAAATATTAAAGCTCAAAAAAGAGTTTCGTGACAAAAAGTCATAAAGATTGCATCTGGATGGTGTAATTACTATATTTCCAAGTTCAATATGATGATATGTAATCTGGTGAAATTCCATATATTATTTGTTACATAGATCGACAAATAATGCAGAGAAGAGAAACGACGAGTTGAGATATTCTGATTCAATATAAATTGTTAGATAGTAGAAAAAATATTTTTAATCAAGCTTTTATAATGCGTATACATTTCGTGTTTTTGCTGTTAACCGTTGAGGAGTTCTTTCGTAAGGAGCAAACATTGAGTGCAGTAGCCATATCATAGTGACACTCAGAATGGGTTATCATAATTGCAAAAGCTTGTGTTCCGGATTGAAGGGCAATGTTTCCAGCGAAATTACAGGGCATACAGAGATTTGACATCATATATCTCGGGGTGACGAGCGCAGTGCATTGCCATACAGGGTGTTGAACTGTTGAAGTTCAAAATTCTGAGTGGCGTTGAGCTGTTATGGGCAAGCGTGAAGAGCCATCAGGCGAGCGACTTCGCTCGTCTCGTCACCCTTTATCATAAAAAAAACATACCCCAGTAGACTTCACTAAAACCTTTTATGGAGTTTTGAAAAATACGCGTTTCACTGCATTATATCACTTTCTTTTCCCCATGCAAGCATGTTAACCAACAGTCAACAATTATTACTCATTATCAATCGAAAATACACAAGTGTAGGAAAATAATACGACGTAGCACGACATTATATTCTCACATTGGCGGCAAAACTTCCTTGAAAAAACCCCAGACTAGAAACCCCAGATGTTAATGCACTTTTTTTTTGAAAACAACTAGTAATTTCGAAAGTTGTCCATATTATAATACATTCCTTTAAAACTAAAAAGGATTCTCTCTCTTCACTAATAGTTTATTCCGCCTATTCTTTGCTCTTTCATTTTTACTATCGTGGTGTAATACATATAAAATATTATAATTATATACAATTGTCACCATTCTCTGAACTTACATTAATTTATTTGCGGAAGTCACACCAATCCTATTCCATTTAATGAAAGTGTTTTTATTTATTTATTAATTATAACTATGGCTTCTCGAGTGATGGTATCCGAGCGGCAGCATGTACGCTTTACAATCTGGCGGCAATCGGTTCGATTCTTGGCCCTATACCAATTAAATATCTGGGACATTATTGCACACACGGTCATCTGACCCCAAACTAAGCAAAGCTTGTAATATGGCAGCCAGAAACTGATATACATACATATATATTTTTAAATACATACTTAAATAGATATTAACACCCAGACATAGAACAAACACAAATGTTCATCACATAAATGTTTGCCCTAGGAGGGAATCAAACCCACGCCTCCAAGCGCCACCGGGGGACTTAGTATTTTTGACTGCCCCGGTGGCTCCGTTGGTAGTGAACCTACTTTAAAATATACATATGTACGTATATCAGTCTCTGGCAGCCATATTACAAGCTTTGCTTAGTTCGGGGTCAAATGACCGCGTGTGCAAAAATGTCCCAGAAATTTATTTATTTACTTGTTTAGAACCAGAATAAATTACGTGAAGTCGATGCCATCGCTCAAAAAACGAAAAACATCATGAGGAAACTGGGATGTGTCCAAGAACCTCAAATGTTCAAAGAGATGTGACATTTACCAACATGCACAGGGCCAGCTTGGTAGATTAGGGCTCATCCTCTCTCTAAGAGAAGGTCTGTGTCCCAGCAGTGGGAACGTGAAAGGCTGATAATGCTGGCTACTTAACCTAAACAAAAATAAAAAGACGTCGATTCTAATATACCGTTCTCTAAACTAACCTTAATTTGACAGCTCTAAATTTGTTGCCACCCTTTTCTGATATATTGAAATAAAAAGAAACGCCGATAATTTTAGTACTGTCAGTTTAGTTTAGAGAATGGTTCAACAGAATTGACCTCAATATCTCTTTATTACACACCGAAAAATACAAATGAAACTTAAATTTACATCAAAAATACGGCAGTATAAAGGGGCGGCCTTATCGCCTAACGCTTCTTCTTCCAGGCAAAAATTACAAGTAGTAAAAAAATAAGTTTTAAAATACCTAACAACAAACAGGTTTTTGTGTGCGATAACCTAATTTTCATATGGGTTATAATTGTTCCAGACTAATGAACTGTGCGTTGCAATCGGCGACCGCGATCGACGAGCACAGCATAGCAGCCGCCATGCTTCCCCTGGCGACCGCATACTGCCGGAAACTCTGCACCGGTGTCATTCAGTACGCATATATGTGTATACAGGTTTGTTTCATCTTATGTAAAGTATGACCTAGCTAAAAATGCGATACTCAATATTTTATTGCAGACATAATTATAGGTACATGAAGTTCTTAAAGTACATGCTCATTAAAGTAATACATATGACCCTATTTGGGTATGGCAATAGTCGGAACGGAACGATCTATTTAATTTTCGTCAAAATTATCGTTGAAAAATTCTTCTAGGTTGTAATAACATTTGGATTCTAAAATAACTTACAATTTATTAGTGAAACTACCTTTTTTTAATATCTTTTAATTCATTTGGCATTTTACTAAATATTTTTGCATGAAAACCCTCGGGGAAGATGGCCTTCCTTATGGCTCAAAATTTTCTGGACATGGTTCTCCCTGAGCACGAGATTCTTGTTCCGCGCAACTGTGTTCAAGACTCTTACTTCTTACTTACTTTCTTCTCCTCAACGATTTTCTTGCATTTCGTTCTTTCTCCCTTCGCCAATATGGTTTCATGCCTATTATTTTGCAGATATTTCTAGATACAATCCATCCACCGCTTCCTGGGTCTTCCTCTGTTTTTTTTTGTTGCGCGGTCAACTTGGATATGGTTTTGACAGCTTTGGTGTCATTCTTTCCAAGTGGTCTGTCCGTCTAAGCTCTTATGACAGAACCTGACGATAGCTTCTTTGTGAATCAGTTCCTCCAGTTCATGATTCAATATGATAACCCTAACTTAAGTCACCTAAAAAAAGAAGATCATCTCCTTGATATTATTTTGCTTCGTTGATTACTATTATACCAGAAACGCCCCGCGGTTTCACTCACAGGATACATGTTTTTTCCGGTATAAAAAGTGTATGTGTTGATCCAGGGTATAAGCTGAAATACATAACTTCATTAAAATCCATTCATTCTTACGCACAAAACATACACACTTACGCACAAATCTTCGCGTTTATAATATATGTGTGATCTATCTTTTCTTTAGGAGCATCAAGTGTGGACGAGCCAGCAGTTCTGGGAGGCTGCGTTTTACCAGGACGTGCAGCGCGACATCAAGGCTCTCTATCTGCCCAGCCCCACGCACCAAAGGGTGCCCAGTCCAAGGTAAATACCCTCGGACTAAAGAACGTAAGCTCGAGTGGTAGTCGAAGGCGGAGTCGAGGTTAGGCGGCAGAAAGAACTCGCGGCTTTTTCGCGGCAGATTTATAACCCCTAAAAATTACTAAAGCTGTATCTGTTTGCTTTGAGAAGTCGTTAAAGATACGTGAGAAGAAGATAAGAAGATCGAAACGTGTTGAAAGAAACATAAATCATAAAGTCGTACACTTAAAGACTCCATCCGACTTCAGTCCTTACTTCAGTGCAGTGGTTATGGTGAAGACAATGTGCTCGGAATCAGATTTTTGATGGTTTTTGATTTAAGTTTCGCTTCTTAGTAACATAATAAAAAATGAACCCCATAGTTCCCTAGAAGGTGTCCGTGAAAATTATTTGGCGATTGTTTTGTCTATTATTTCATAACAAATTAAAAGATATTGATAAAATACAACCGAAAATGAATTTTTATCATTCATTTTCGGACACGAAAACACTCGTATACAAATATTAGGAATCGTGTTTCGACTTCTATAGTATTTTTTTTTTTTTCAAATAAAATACTCTTAAAGGAAATAGTATTAGTATTTCCTACACACATAGAGGAAAAATAATACACAGAAAAGCTTTTTGGAACTCATTTCGTTTTTTTGTCTTATGTATGTAAATCAATACTTCAGTCTATAAGAAGTAGGAGATCAATTTCTCGATATTCAAAACCATTAAATGGGATGGGTCATATAAACGAACTTCTCGATTTTGCCACCTATATCTATGCCTATATGGGCATTCGACTTTTCATCTTGTAGACGGTACCTATATCAAATTAATTCGCAATGAAAACTGGTAAGAAGACTGAGCTGAGGGGTCATTATGTCCGCTTAAGGTCACGACAGCGGTAATGGCTTATTGTTAATGTCTCTGGAATTTCTATGACTGAGTGGCTCTTATCATTATCAGCCCATCATGTTCCCACTCCTGGGACACAGGCCTTCTCTCAGAGCTTATGAAATTGTCTGGAAATCTTTTTACTAAACCAGCTATTTAAGGGGTTTAAATTAGTTGCTTATCACACAAACTTGAAATAATTTTAAAAAAAGTAGGGTAGTTAGACATTTATTTGTAGTGTTATTGTTGTCAGTGGTCGTGATTAGAGTGCAATATATTTCCGCAGCATTGATTCCAGGGAGGACGAGGATTACATATCGCTGTTGAAGGCTCAAGAACCGAGCGCGCTAGAAATCGCCGCGGAGCAGATGCGACTGTGGCCCAGCTTGTTGCCAGGTAACAAATCATTCTAAGGGTGCCACACCACCAACCGATCGACAGTTCTTGCCACAAAATCTCTCGATTGTTCAATTTATCATTAATCGATGATCGATCGATGAACAATTGAAGGTCGATCAATTACAGATGCTAATACTGGAGAGCTCGAATTGATGGTTGGTCGACAATCGATCCACTGTTGATCAGTGATAAACCGATCGACGTTGGCTGGTCAATCATCGATCGATAGTTGAGTGATGATTGATCGATCGATCGATCGATATTCGTCAATCAGCCGAAGCTGACTTCAATGGAGGTCAGCTTCGGCTGACTGATGATGGTATCGTTCGGCGATCGGCAGCTGCGGCACGGGGTTTGATCGGCGTGGGTAACCTCTAAAAAATTGCGTTAATAAGTATGCTAGGTTACTCTCTGGCTCTTCAACTATTCATAATATCACGTCGATCCGTTGCTCTTATCACCATCAACCAGTAGATGGCCCCTGCTGAACATAGGCCTCCCCCTTAACCTCCACACTGAACGACAGCCTGCCATCTGCATCCACTGGATGCAGACTGTTGCTGGTGGGAGGCCTACCTACGCTGCGTATTCCGGTTCGTGGTCTCCACTCAAGAACCTTCCTTCCCCATCGGTTGGCAATTCTCGAGCGATGTGGACTGCCCAGCTCATTGCCACTTCAATTTGCAAATTATAATAGCTATGTCAGTGACTCGCACAAAGAATCTTCGAGCATAGCTCCCTCCATTGCCCGTTGTGTGACTCTGAGATCCGATCCGTTGCTCTATTGCTGCGTTAAAGAGAAACAAGCAAATGTTTTCATTTATAAATATTAGTATTATTGTATCAAACGATTCATCCGTTCGGTTGTCGTCAGAAAAGCAACGTGAGCTGATAGCCAGAGAGCAGTCGACGCTGTACAGCCAGGCCATCCACTACGCCAACAGGATGGTGTACCTCCTGCTGCCGCTAGACGGCGCCGGACGCCGGAGTGAGGCGAGAGGGGACGATGCAGACAGAGCCAGCAACAGTATTACCAACAGGTAACTATACTTTAGGGTTGACAACTTTTTGCTAAATAGAGTAGGTATGTGGACAAGACTAGCACATGACCGGAAAATATGGCGCGCTGAAGACGAGACCTAGACTAGACTCCAGCAGAGGGCGGAAAATGGTTGACGGAAAATAGTTGATAGAAAATGATGATTATGATGAAAGTAGGTATACTAAATATATTATTTTGGAAAAATATAGTTCATAGAAATCCATAACAATTTTTTTTTTATGAACCGACTTCTAAAAAGGATGAGGTTCTCAATTCAGTTGTATTTTTAATGTTTGTTACCTCAGAACTCTGTCAATTGTGAACATACTTCAAAAATTATTTGTTCTTTTTTAATTTCAATTGATATACTTTCAGTTTGATCCCATATAAATTTCTTCAAAATAAGTTCAGTAGTTTGGATATTAAATCTAAATAACTGGAAAGTTCGTTTACACCGACATAATATTATTATCCAAGTGCACGAAATTGCGTATTTTACTAATTTTGAAATCGGTTTAATTTATTTATATCTATTTATTTGTATAATACCACAGAATACATATAGTACAGAAGATACACTCCACAAAATCATTTAAATAATTAGCGACTCTTGCTACTACACAATAAAATGCAATTCAGGACGTGCGAGCGTTAACTACCTACAGTTTTATTAACCTAGAAGTTGCCTCTCTGTCTATCGCGTAACTCTTGTCGCGTTATCTCTGTCTATCGCGCGGCAGCGGGCACGGCAATTCCGACAAGACTACTTGTAGCTTCATACCTAAAGTTCGAAGTGCGCCAGGCCTGATAATACGAAGGTACAATTGATAATTTCTAGGTATTATCAATTGTACCCACACACACACACACATATATATATATATATCTAGACGCGCGGGAGCGCGTCAGAGCCAAGCTCCAGCGGCACCGTGTGTAATATTACACGAACCATTTGGAGTGACTTTTGTCCCTCTCATAACTCAAAAACTATTTCACATAAACTTTTTGACTGCCTCGGTGGCTCAGTTGGTAGTGATCCTACTTTCTGTGCTTGGGGGCGTGGGTTCGATTCCCATCTAGGACAAACATTTGTGTGATGAACATTTGTGTTTGTTCTATGTCTGAGTGTTAATATCTATTTAAGGCCTGTATTTTTTATTGAAAGTAATGGGTTAAAATTTTTTTTTATGTGTAACGCATATTTATTCATTATATAATTAAAATAGAGTTAATTAAGTAGTCCTAAACGATAATTAATTTCAGGTAGAGTGCCCAAAATGCTGGCCGCGTTGCCTCGCTGGATGGCGAGGCTAACTTTCTGACCCAAATATAGGCCAGCATTTTGGTCACGCAAAGAATCTTTCAGTCTCAATCTTTCTATTTAAGTATGTATTTAAAAATATATATGTATGTATATCAGTCTCTGGCAGCCATATTACAAGCTTTGCTTAGTTTGGGGTCAGATGACCATGTGTGCAATAATGTCCCAGATATTTATTTATTTATTTATTAAACATCTCAAATTTGGCATATCTATTGAGACTTGGGAGATACATTTGTGCTCCAAATTTCATAAACACACCTCAAACGGTTATTTAGATATTAATGTCCAAAAATCGACATTTTTATCACTGACTGACCTATAGATCAAAACTATAACCCACTTCCAGATGACCTAGAAAGTTCAAATTTGGCATCCAGATTTTGATTCCATGACTGTTTTAGTAGCTACATAATAATAATTCGTATATTCGAACTAGCCAAGTTAGACCTTGGGCTTCAATATATTATCCTAAGTTAGATCTCACTTCTTTTGTCGTTGAAGTCAACAACCAAAGCAAATACCATAATATTCACTTGGCTCTCATTTCACATTTATGTTTTTGATGGGATATATATACTTACTGCATGAATATTAATACTAAATTTATTTAATTATTAGTTTTGTCAATAGTCAGTATAACTGGAAAGGAACTGACTCCTATAATACAGGTAATCTACCTAGCATAGGAGTCAGAGATTCACTATACTTGTGTAACTATTATTAAGAGCAAATAAATATTTTGTTTGTTTATTAGAAACTAGCTGTGTCCGCGACTTCGTCCGCGATTTCTTCAGAAAAAAATAGCCTATGTCCGTCCTCATGATACATACCATTTCCTCGCAAAATTTTATCTAGATCGGTTAGGCCGTTTAGCCGTGATTATGTAGCAAACAGACAGACAGTTACTTTCGCATTTGTAATATTAGTGTAAGTGTGATGAATTCAGAAATCTGTTTTGTTTTTAGTGTAGCAGAGTCTGACAGCGTGGATGCGGAGTCAGGGTTCGAAGAGGCGGACCCTGGCGAGGCGGGGAACAACGTCATCAAAATGGTCTCGCGTTTTGTAGATAAGGTGAGAGTCACACTTAGGCTTACCATTCGTCTGGATCTGTCCGGACATGTTCAGACTTTGCATGGCTTTGTACTTTGCCTTTTTTTAATTTAGGCGATGTATAAATACGAGTAAATATTGATTAACATCTCCCTAAGCACAAAACAAAATCTTTTTCATCCCTCCATCTCGGAAAGAGTATTTTTTTTCTTCGAAGTTTGTGAATTCAAAACGTCATTAAACCTATTTTGCTTCTACCTCCATGGTGCCGAATTTATCATACAACCTTTTTTAATTTGTTAAAAACTCAGACTCAGAACCTTCTTGGTGTACTTTTTTTTTATTTGCTTTGCGCGCGCCATTTTCTTTTCACGTCATATTGTTAAAACCTTGGGTCATTTCCTCGCTGAGGTGGCATGAAAAGTTACGTGTTGCACTCGAGTGCAAAGATTTTTTCACCTCGTGCTCTTTTGATTCCCTCGCTAACGCTCAGGATTCTAATTTTTGAATCACGAGCGTAGACTTACATTGAAATATCCGTCGTTATGTCAGGTCTTTTCTAATTTGTAACCCTAGACACAATTCAGTAATAAAATCTAGCAAAATGTCGTGGAAAAGTATGATATCATCTCGTACTAAGGTAAAAAGCATTGCCTGTCGGCCAAACCCAAAGTAATATTATTTTTGCTGATGCATATTCTTCTTCACAAAATCTATTATGATCCGTTCTACATAAACCGTTATGTTTTTATATGTATGTTTGTTGACTGGTTAGGCGTTTGACTGCAACTCACCTGATGTTATAGACAGTGTGGTCTAAACTGGCTTCAAATCACGAGTGAATCTGTTTCTTCAAGGCAAGCGTAATTCATCATCGATTAACATCAGGCGAGTTGGCGGGCAAGCGCAAGCCTATTATTAAATAATTATCAATATAAAAAACCGACTTCATCAGAACTGGATCAAATTGAAATGAAACTAAATCGGTTCACCCATCAAAAGTTCTGAGGTAACGAACCTAAAAAAAAAACAGGCGAATTATAACCTCCTCCTTTTTGGAAGTTCGACACATGGACACCATAATATGGGTGGCATATTTCAATTTGAGCGTGCTAGCTAGCCAGACGTGCACTAGAAAGTAAAACCTTTCCTCCTCCTCACGTTGTTTTTCTTCACCAGGAGTTTAAACTCATTGTTGGTATTTAATCCACACCCTGCGGTTTGGAATCTGAACGCGCCAACCACTGAGCTCTCTTGCTACAAGAATTAACAAATTTCCAATACTTTTAAATAAATAAAGAAAACCTTATTTTTATTCATCACTTGATACAAAATACGTCTTTATGGACGTGGTAATTTTAAGACGGCAGTATTTCATTTGTATACTAGTTTTGTTGCCCGCGACTTCGTACACATGGATTTTCATATAAACTTTCATCCGGCCCTTTCGCAAAATAATATAGCCTATACTTCAATCTGGTCATAGCTAAGCATATTCGTCAAAACCGCATTTAAATCGGTCCAGTAGTTTACGAGATGTGCGTGGACAAACAAACAAACAGATAAAAATTCTAAAAACTATCTTAACGTGTTCAGAAGCTTATATTAAAACGCCTTGTGTTTTTTTTTGATATCGCGCATTTACAGATTTTTTTATCACTACGTTTTTATTATATTTATAGATATAGATAAATGTATAATACTTGGGTGTGAACTAAAGATTTCAAACTCTGTTAGTTTACGGCAGTCAAACGCCAGCCTCGTATGAAATCTCTGTGTTTACTCTCTCGTTGAGTATGAGCTTTTACAATAAAGCTTATTATCCCGTGGCAGGTGTGCACTGAAGGCGGCGTGACGGCGGACCACATTCGTTGCTTACATCAGATGATCCCGGGAGTTGTTCATATGCATCTAGAAACGCTCGATGCTGTTGCGAGAGAAAACAGGCGGTTACCGCCCGTGCAGAAAGTGAGTATTTACTCTACCTTATTCACAATGACTTAGTCATTCAGTATAAATCTCCATTCTCTATAAGAATGAATACACAAAACGATGGAGTTTTAGTGGGATTAGTAGATGGGATTACTGCGAGAGTGATCAGACGTCAACCTGACTGACTGACTGACTGACTGGAAGTGACAGGTGAAAAATTCATTGGTTAGAAAGAAAGAGACTTTCCTTTGACTAAATGCCCATCGTGCAGAAAATTTTGCAAAGTGTATGATATTAGACGATTTCACTGTTTCAATGGTCGAGGTCATGAGCTGACTGAATGAATGAACGGTTCAGACTTCACAGCTACAATAGTTTTCACACCACCTGCTCGAAAATGTCCAATTACATATCATGCAACCAAAACGTAAAGTAAAGCATTGTCACTTAGGAAAACTCTAAGTAAAAAAATGCCCATATGGCATTGTAAAGAGGTTTGTTCGAAAATCGACCTAGCCACCATAAACAGAAGTCAAAAAAAGAAAAGAAAAAAGTGCGTTTACAAAGAATGTGAAACAAAAGACGGTGTATGGCAGGGTTCAATGTGCCGCCCGCGACGTAAGACACTGCTTTATTCCCTTAGTGTATAATCTACTATTATACATGTGTCTCCCAGCCTCGTATAGTAGCGCCGGCGCTGGTGCCGGGCGAGGCGGTGACGGCGCCGGCGCTGCGCGCGTACCTTGTGGCTGACGGACGGCTGACGCCGCTGCTGCCGGCAGAGGGAGCTCTCTTCCTAACCAACTACAGGATCATATTCAAGGGGACACCTACAGACCCTTATGGTAAGCAGAATACATTTTAATCTGACTTTGCTAAATAACTTGTTATACGCGGCACAGCTATCTTAAAGAAAGTTTGGGATGTAATGTTAAGAAACCACACAATTTTTTTAAGTCACTACCACCATCTACCATGAGGTAATCGTCAAGCTTGCCCAAAACATTATTTTGCACCAGAATTTAGAACTATATCAGTTCAAAAACCTCTCGCGGCATTGCTATGCTCCCGTCACCCTGAAATATCAAATGTTAAATCTCTTAATACCCAGTAATTTCAATGAAAACATTGGCCTTCAATCCGAAACACTTCAATATTTGCACACTACTGCTTGATACCAATGACCAGCAGTTGGATGGCTCGCTCGTGGTACAGTCGCGTACTGGCTGCTGAAGTAGCTAGGAAGGTCCCGAGCTGGGTTCACACCCCGGCAGGTGGCCTAGAAATAGCCCTGAATGAAATGGTCAACTGCTTTTAAGCGCGATTGTTAGACCAAGCGCCTAACGGTGTGCTTTGGCAGCTATATTGGTCTTCTGGCTTCTTCCTGTAGACATCGTTTTACGCAATCTTTTTAGCCTCATACCTGCAATATGTGGAATAAGCTTTAATGCGGCATTTCTAATCAACTATAACATGGGGTTCTTCAAAAGGCTTTGTCAATAGACTCTTAAAAGGTCGACACCTTATATGTGATGCCCCTGGTGATGATGATAGGCGACGGCGATCGCTTACGATCAGGTGGTCCGTTAGCTTGTTTGCCACATATGTAATTTTTTTAAACCAAGAAGTGGTATTAGGTTGCGAGGCGCGTGCTACTGACTGTGTTGGTGCGGGTTGAGGACACGTTCCCTTGCGTGTAGCTCCCTGCCTTTTCTGACCATATCTTTCATATCTCAGCTGGTGACCAGCATACGCCACTAGTACCATAGATAAGTGTGATGTGTGGATTGTTTGTGTGTCCAGCGTGTGAGGCGACGGTGGTGCGTTCGTTCCCGCTGTGCTCGCTGACTCGCGAGAAGGCGGTGCGCACACACTACCTGGCGCACATGGAGCAATCGCTGCAGGACGGGCTGCAGCTGCGCTCTGCCACCTTCCAACTTATCAAGGTGAGACAGTACACTCTATAAGCATAATTTAGATTTGTCATCACAACTGGTCGATGCAACTCGTGACCAGAATGTCGGCCTCTACTTTGCTCAAAGAGTGAGCATTGCCATACAACGTAGTAATGGAGCCAACATTTTGGGGTCAATTCCCACTGGTAGCGGTTTAATAGATTAGTTTAGTAGTTAGGTCTTAATTTGTCGTTTTTATTATTATTTTGGGGTGGGCATTGACGTTCCGCTTTGTGTGTTTTGTGCATTTGTCTCTGCCAGCGTATCTAATATAATTATCAATATAAAAAACCGAATTTATTAGATCTGGACTAAATTGAAATGGGACCAAACGGGAAGCACCAGCTTTCAAATAAAAAAAGAATCATCAAAATCGGTTCACCCAGTCGAAAATTCAGAGGTAACAAACATATATTAAAAAAATTTAAAAAATACAGTCGTATTGATAACCTCCTCTTTTTTGGAAGTCGGTTAAAAATGTGGCCCCAGCATTGCCTGAACCAATAGTATGATAACGCTCGTTTAGTACTTCAAGTTAATTTTAATAATTGATTGTTTGTCAGGGTGCTTATACATACGTGTAATTGGTTGGTGGTTGATCCGCCAGGTGGCGCTGGACGAGGAAGTGAGCAGTGAGGCCAGTGAGGCGTTTCGCAAACAAACAGCGCGGCTGCGGCACCCGGAGCACTCGCAGCTGCATTTCGCGCTCGCGCCGCGCGCGCAGCAACCGCCGCACGCGCAGCCGCAACCCAAACATCACACGCTCAAGTAACGTACCCTGCTACTCTCTTAATGAGCAGAATATGACGCGCCGCTACTCTCTCACTCTCACAATTCAAAATTTTGTTATGATAAAAAATCACTGATTTAGAATTAAAAACAACTGAGTGGTTAGAATAATAATACAAAGAGTATAAATCAAGTTTCGTGTTGATCTTTTATAAGATGGCGGAGAAAATGTAAAAATACACGCAAAAAATAGGTTTTTTTTTCGTTGAGCGCAGGCTTCCCACTTAGATGAAAAAGTGATTTTTTTTTGTTCCTCTTTCGCGTAGCAATAAATAAAATAAAATGCATAGAGAGCAACGGCTGTGGGCCTAGCACGGACCTAGGACAAATTATCTTTCCACCGTTTATATCCCGCCAGAAAAAGACAAACGTATCCATATCTTAGCTTTGTTACGTCTACGCGCGGATGAAAAGACAACTTGTCCACGGCCCATTCTAGGCCTTCTGGAGTACTTAATACATAGGTTACTTTTATCCCCGTAAATGTACGGTTCCTGAGGCGCGGGCGCAGGGAAAAAAGGGTTGAAAGTTTGTATGAAAATCTACGCGTATGGAGAGTACACAATAGTAAAAGGTTTTATCTATCTACATTGCAGAGGGTTCGCGAAGAAAACTCTTTTGAAGACTGCTCGCAAGGCGGGCCTGAAGCCCAAACCGTCCAAACGGCAGAAGTACGTGCTACCGTCCGCGGACGCGAGGTCGCTCACCTCGCCGCCGCTTATGTCCTCACTTTCTGCTGACACACTCTCATGTATGTACTGGAATAGGCCTGTGTCCTGTTTCATTTGTTACAAACTAGCTGCACCCCGCGGTTTCACCCGCGTGGTGATGAAAATCGGTGATGATGATGATGTTGAAAAGTAGCATATGTGTTAATCCAGGACATATGCAATGTATATTCCAAATTTCATCCAAATCCATTTAACAGTTTTTGCGTGATTGAATAGCAAACATCCATACATCCGTCCAAACTTTCACATAGCGGGGCGCAGCTAGTTGATAATAAATAAGAATAAGATTTATTTTATTGCCAAAAACAATGAACACATAAGGTAAAACAATGTAAACGATTATGTAATGAGTGATGTAATGTTAGTGGAAGAGCTCGAGCTGGGCGGCAGCGAAAGCGCGGAGCCCCCGGCAGCGCGCACGCTGGAGCGCGTGCGTGAGCGCATCTACGCGCGGGACTGGGCGCGCCTCGGCCTCGCCGCGCCCCCCTTCCGCCTCGCGCACGCCAACGCAGTCTATACACTCTGCAGGAGGTACGTAAACTATCTGAGTGAGTGTTCTAGAGTGGAGACCCCGAGTTGCCTAACGTAGCGTAGGACACCCTGAGACTCGATGGAGTGACGATATACATAAGATTGAAGTGGAAAACGATAAAGTGAAGATCGGGTTACGTGGCGTGCCGTAACTCATCATCATCATAATCAGTCTCTGCCAGACTAAATATGATGACTCTTATCATCATAGAATTGTCCAACTCTTTAAAATGGTAAATAACAGTAGGCTGTTACAAGCATTTATTTAAAAAACGTTTTTAAAAAGTTTTTATTTACAATACAATAAGTTTTTATTTATATAACGCTTTTTAATATTTATTGAAATATTTTTATTTTGTCAGCCAAAATATTACAGTTGGTGATATTACAATATGCAAAACCCAACAGTTTAAAGGCAAAGGTAAAAATTCAATATAATATTTTATATTACAACTTTCATTTTGAGACGTGATTTAAAAAAAAGCATTATGGCGGATTCGGACTATGAGAAAAAACCCTTTCAGTTTCAGGAAAAACGGTTAGGAGGAACTGGTTCTAATTATCAGCTTACAAGTTTTGATCTAAACAAACTAACAATAAAAGCTTGTAAAAATAAGATGGTTCGATTATTATTTTAGCAATAATTGAGAATATTATTATTTAAATTATTGACTGAAATAGACTGTTGTCTGATTATTTTATGTCCTATTAGGCTATTGAATGTTATCTATATAATAATATAAAAGGCGATGTGTATGTACGTATGTTCCCTATGGACTCAAAAACGGCTGGACTGATTTTGACAGGACTTCCACTGGCAGATAGCTAATGTTATAAGGAGTAGGATGATGATGATGAAAAGTAGCCTATTACCTTTCATCATCATCACCATTTTTCATAACCACGCCGGTGAAACCGCAGGGCGCTGCTAGTGTTTCATAACATTCAACTGAAGCTGTGTTTATTTCCCCAGTTACCCGGCAGTGTTACCAGTTCCGGAGAGCATCGGCGACGAGTCACTGCGCCGGATATCGCGGAGCTACCGCCAGGGCCGGCTACCGGTCGTCACGTGGCGGCATCCCCGGACACACGCCTTACTAGTCAGGTAGTGTTGACTAGTATCATTACTAGCCAAGATCACACACATTTACCGGGATACCGCGAGTAAAGTACCTAATAGTAGTAGTATGAAAATGACATTAGCAGTCACGTGACATCTCTCAAGCTTATGTCATTTTCATACAATTTTATCTTTCCGCGGGCGTTAACGCTAACAGAAAGTGGTTATTGTCTAGACTCCCAGGGCTCTGATTCCATAACAAAAACGCACGTTACACGGCGTGTTAAGTTAATCTCAATAAATTTGACCTCTATTCCTTAGGAAATAATGACCTTCTTTTTGAGATTGACTTAACGCGCCACGTTACGGGTGTGTTTGTAGTAATGAAATTGGGGCCAGGCTTGTATGTATCTTAAGTCTTTATGGGGCCAATTTCAATTCGAGTACTTAAAGTTTCGAAATCGTAAAAAAAAATACCATTCGGTACAAAAGTAATAAAAAAATCACAAGGCTCTCTTGGTGACTGCTCTTTTTGATTGTATTCTAACTACTTATATCTCCAAAACAAAAGTTTATAATTGGTCTGTACAGATCTGCAGCGTCCCACCATAAAGGTGTGATGGGAATGCTGAAATCCAGCCATCAGAACCCAGGAGCTGCGCAGAGCGGCACCGAAACCACCTCTAGCTTAGAACAGGTGATTTTTAACACGCTTTTATTAGCTTGTTATGTATCTATGTAACGGAATCTTTGAACGTGATTTTCACCCCTTTCAAAACGACGGATTGATTTGAAACTTTGCACACTTATCAAGGACGGATTTCAATGCAATAATTTATATAGTATGTCCCATTATCCTTACCAGGATCTTGGGATCCTGGTAAGGATAATTGGGATCTTGGTTGATGGCAGCGATTTTGAAGCGTTTTTTTTTTAGTTTTTTTAAACTGCAAGCAAGATGCTTTCATATAAAATTACGAGAATAAAATTGATAAAACTGAAAATGAGTCTCCGTCAGGTATTTCTGGAAGAAGAGATCTTCCACGAATCTATAAGGTGTGAAATGTACTTCCTCCAAAGGTTTTGTAATATGCTTGCGTTTGACCGCCAACTCGCCTGATGTTAAGCGATGATGCGGTCTACGTTAGCACGCTTGCCTAGAAGAAACTGATTCAAAGTGTTTCAAAAAGCGTATCCACAACCACCTCTCGGGCTGACCAATTATCGACAACACCGCTTCAAATCAGCTGTTACGGACAAACATACACACCCGCAAACTTTTCCATTTATAATATTAGTGTAATGCTTTTCAACTGCATTCCAAAGAGGATATTTTTAATATTACTATTTATTTATTTTGTGTACTTTTACGTGATATCGTAGCCAATTGAGAAAGAAAATATTCCTAGTCAAATGGTTGGTAGTTCGGAGATGAATCTCGTCTATTTGAAGTCGTTTATTTTTAACCGACTTCCATAAAGGAGGAGGTTATCAATTCGAATGTAAATTTTTTTTTGTTACCTCTGAACTTTAGACTGGTTTAACCGATTTTGATGATTTTTTCTTATTTGAAAGCTGGTGCTTCCCTTGTGGCCCAGTTCTGACGTTTTTATGATGTCGGTTTTTTGTATTTATAATTATTCTTGTTGTAAAAATGTATTATCACAGGAGCGGTTCCTGGCAACGCTGGTGGCTTTAACGCCGATGCGCGGGTGTCGCGGCTCACTGGAGGACTCTAGTCTCAGCCTGGACTCCTTGCTGCTGTGCTGTGAGGAGCAGCATCACACGCCGCTGCTGACCAAGGCTGCTGGCACGCTCGGGTGAGCATCACAGGCAATAAGTCTTCTGTGACACAGAAGACATACGATTAAGGTCGAGACTCCTTGAAGAACCTCAGCAATAAGTCTCCAATACTACCTGACCTGGCGAAATAGGAGTGGAACAGCTTAGGCAGAGACCCAGAGCCGTGCTCCGTTATCTTAAGGAGCTCGGCTGGTTTGTGTAGGCTGTCAGGGGCAAATGCACAATACACCCCAATCGGGATGTCAGTGCAGGTCTTATCACCCCCACTTTAAATTAGAATGGGTTCACAGGCAATAACTCCCATAACGGTACACTAAGACATAGCCAGGTACGGGCAGGGCAGCTGCAAGCAGTATGTGGATAAGCTTTCGTTCTAAGTGCTCCTGAACCGAAAAGTAAATTATTTCAAGCAACTTTGCATTTAACCCCAACTCCAACAAAATCCTGGTTACGCTTTTGACGGTACATACATACAGAATGATTTGGTTCCATGCGTATGATGTTTACTGCCCAACAATGGAACTCCCGTCCTAATTGTTTCCTAACAAAACAACGGTTTGTTTGTTTATTGTTATCGTGTCCTAACTACAATCTAGGTATCTTCAAGACTAGAGTGACATTGACATTATTATCATCTTCAAGGCTAGAGTGACGTTGACAATCTAGGTATCTTCAAGGATAGAGTGAAAATCTAGGCATCTTCAAGGCTAGAAGGTAATAAAGTAATCACAGTGGATAACAAATATATAATTTGAATAACGAAGTAATCCGTCGGCAAGTACCTACGCCACATACTAAACCGAAAGGAGGCTGTTAGTTGTACTCATAATTTTATAAACAATTTTTTTTTGTCCCCTTCGCACTTATGTCAGTTCGTTTGACAGATGACAGAACGAATATCGCAGGTCATGGAATAACCCACCAGACCAGTGCAAATTGAGATTCCACCGCCCTTAAACCGGACAATTTACAAAATAAATGTCTAACACACCCTACAAAATACATTGGCAAAATTGCCACGAAGAATAAAAAATATTGAACATACCAGACCATAAAGAAGTCATAATCCGTTTTTAAGCCCTTTTCCATAAAAGGGGGTTCGGCCTATTGTCGAAACCTATTTATTATCGATATAACGATTGCAGCGTGGTCGGCAGAAACAGTGGCGGCAAGGGCGGCGCCACCACCACCGGCGGGCGCCACTTCGGACGCTGGGGCTCCCTCAAAGACCGGAGACAGCCCTCACACCTCGAACTCTACGTGCCGAGGCAGAGGCTGTCCACTGCTGACGTCGACTCTGGTGAGTCCCTGTGGTTCATATCACACAACTGCGTCGCTGTTTCATCTGCTTTCGTTCATACAACATGATAAGTACAACAGAACAACACAATCAGTACATCAGAACAACACGATCAGTACAACAGAACAACACAATCAGTACATCAGAACAATACGATCAATACAACAGACCAACGCAACCAGTACAACTAAACAACACAATGAGTACGTCTGAACAACACAATCAGTACGTCTGAACAACACAATCAGTACGTCTGAACAACACAATGAGTACGTCTGAACAACACAATCAGTACGTCTGAACAACACAATCAGTACGTCTGAACAACACAATCAGTACGTCTGAACAACACAATCAGTACGTCTGAACAACACAATCAGTACGTCTGAACAACACAATGAGTACGTCTGAACAACACAATCAGTACGTCTGAACAACACAATCAGTACGTCTGAACAACACAATCAGTACGTCTGAACAACACAATCAGTACGTCTGAACAACACAATCAGTACGTCTGAACAACACAATCAGTACGTCTGAACAACACAATGAGTACGTCTGAACAACACAATCAGTACGTCTGAACAACACAATCAGTACGTCTGAACAACACAATCAGTACGTCTGAACAACACAATCAGTACGTCTGAACAACACAATCAGTACGTCTGAACAACACAATCAGTACGTCTGAACAACACAATTATTCGTGTTTAATGCATATAAATGATCGTTATGTTCGTGTTTAGTATCAGGCGATGGGGTCCCGTCGAGCCGTCGCGCGGCTCTATACATAGTGTGCGACAAGGGTGCAGGCGGCGCGGCGCCGGCGGGCTGCGAGACGCTGCCTGTGGAGTACCCCGAGGGGCGCGCCGCGCGACATGCCTTCAAGAAACTCATGCGCGCCGCCGCGCCCTCCGCGCCGCCCGCGCCGGATCACCCCGGCTTCTACAGGTACAGTGTACTTTATGTGCTAGTGTGTATAACTGGATTTCATTTTAATGAGTAATTTCGAACAGTAAAACCTCTCCAAGTCAATACTTTCAAAACTCAAAAATATTTATCCTACAAATATAAGTCCAAAGAAATTTAGGACTACATTTCCTGTTAAACTATTAACCATTTAAGTTATTAACGCCATCTATTCAAGCTCTGGGTATTGTAGGTTTCCATAGGCGAAGGTGACTACTTACCATCAGGTGGTCCGTCGCTTGTTTGTCTACTATTACATAAAAAAAGCTCCTGAAAAGCTCTTATTGCAATTGTATCATGTAGAAAATTCTGCCCTTCCAGAAATGTTAGAATCAATAATAATGTTATTCTTGGACAAGGGAGAGATGTTTGTCACGAATCGAACACGTGGTTATCTTGATCTCCAGGTTAATAGAAGAGTCAGGATGGCTATGGCAGCTACGGCAGCTGTTCCAGCTGTCAGGAGCCGTGGTAGACCTGCTTGACCTGCAAGGCTCTTCAGTGCTACTGTCTTTGGAAGATGGCTGGGATGTCACTGCACAGGTGATCTATACATCTATACATATAATAAAAACGTGGAGATAAAAAAATCTGTAATTGCGAGATATCAAAATAAAATATTCACAGAGCAAATTAAAAAAAGCAGCTGAACAGGATAATACAGTTTTTAGAATTTTTGTCTGTTTGTTTGTTTGTCCACGCACATCTTAATGACTGAACGGATTTAAATGCGGTTTTCAAGAATATGCTTAGCTATATGACCAGATTGAAGTATAGGCTATGTTATTTTACGCAAGGGCCGGATTAAGGGAGGAAAAAAGGGTTGAAAGTTTATATGAAAATCTACGCGTACGAAGTCGCGGGCGACAGCACTAGTTTGTAATAAATGAAACATTAGGACACTGGCCTGCTGTCATGGGCAAACGTGGCTCTTACCATCAGGCGAGCGATTTACGGTCGGTTTGAGTTCGCGATCCTGAATCCATTTTATACCGATCTGAGATCGTCCCATGCGACCATAAGCTGTAGCACGCCGCGATAAGTTTTAGGCTCACGTCGATTCTGAACAATTAATCTCTGTTCTTCGTTCTTTCACAGATATCATCCTTAGCTCAAATCTGCCTAGAGCCCTACTACCGCACGCTGGAAGGGTTCCGTATCCTAGTAGAGAAGGAGTGGCTTGCGTTAGGGCACAAGTTCGCTCAACGAAGCAACATAGGCGCGACACCGCAGCAGGGGTACACACCTGTATTCCTCATGTTCTTGGACGCGGTGCATCAGGTAACTAGTGTTTTGTGATGACAGATTTTACGCAGCATAGTTTGACTTAAGGGAACTCTTCCCATCCGCTGTTCTCTCGCTCGTATATTATCACATTATTTAAAAAAACAATTTCATAAAAATGACAGAATTGGATCAAATGGGAACTGAACCACATGGGAAGCACCGCTTTCAAATAAAAAAATAATCATCAAAATCGGTTCACTCAGTCGAAAGTTATGTGGTAGCAAACATTAATAAAAAAAAAAACGAATTGAGAACCTCCTTCTTTTTGGAAGTTAAGTTTTGGCGCGTTTGACGCGGGCACCACAGACGTAGATCGGTGACAACGAGTTGCAAGCAATTCTTTAGTTTGTCCCGAGGCGAGGCTGGCACTGCTGACTAGTACACGTTGCAGTATACATTTTGATAGAAAGAATACTGAACGGTGAATTGAGGCGATGTTGATCTGGTGCCGAAATAATATCTACTGTGATTTTTCATCATACAATATGTTTGTGCTTTTATATGTAACGACGGAATCTATCATAAGATCACGATGAAACTATCGTTTCTTTTGCAGTTGCTGAAACAGTTTCCTCTGGCGTTCGAGTTCAACGACTACTACTTACGCTTCATAGCGTACCACAGCGTATCCTGCCGCTTCCGAACCTTCCTTTTGGACAGCGAGTCGCAGCGCGCCGAGCTCGGCATCACGCACGCGGACGACAAGCGACAGGACACTAACAGACTGGTGACTACCGCTCATATACTGACATGACGCTTCATACCGTACCACAGCGTATCCTGCCGCTTCCGAACCTTCACAGCTTATCCTGTTTCTATGTTAATAGTAGTTCTATATGATCGTTCTTGATAGTAGGTAGAAACAGCTGTTTCCGGATTATTTGCATTACGTAAGAACAGCAAAAGAATGAAAACTATTTTTTTTTGTTTCTTGCAAACTGTAATAAATACATGTTCAAGGTCGGTCTTTAAAGTCAGAGTGAAAAGGTTTCTTCTGAGCTTGCTTGCTTGAAAATCCAAAACGATGCTCAAATGTATCATATGTGATACACAAATTTATCGGTCCTTAGATTCGGCCCGCCATTGAAAATACTAGTATTGTGACATTCCTGCCAATCATTGGTGATTTGTCCTTGTTACAATGAAAAATAATTTGTTTTGAGTTGCTCCATGGATGGTGGGAATTAATCAGTCTAAAACTTTTGACACATGAACAAAAATCATGAAACTCGCGTCATCGTCACGCTGTACCGTGTATTTTAACAGCGCCATCTCTTGTAGAATAGGCGAATTACTATTTAAGTTTTCACTTCTGACGTGCAGTCCTATGACTGATGTGTTTTTTTATTGATAAGCGAACAGCATAAGCCGATATGCCTATTCTGCCTATATCCCACAGTGTCGTAATTTTGTATTTGTTTGTTTCTCCGATCTTATCCATCTGTCCAGTTAGTTTTTAAACACATTTATCGATTTTGAAGAAACAACACTCTTTGGCAACCTCTTCCTGTCCCAGGTATTATAAACGACTCTGTTGCTGAGGATGTGGTGTGCAGAGTTGATATGTGATGGTGCACGCCATAGTAAGGTCTTGTGACACCAGGCACCTTACGCGCAACTCTAAACGCGGGCCCGAATAGGTGCAGTTTGCAAAATCACGCGACCGCAAACCGTATCTCGGTGCGTTAAGGTTCGCGTGATTTTGCTAACTGCACCTATTTGGGCTCGCGTTTAGAGTTGGGCGTAAGGCCCTTGATATGCCTGTATTTTCTTTTACTCTGTATCTGTCTCTTATGTCAGGAACGTAGTAGTGATCAAGTGTCCACGCAGTCTCCCTTCGTCACGTGTGAATTTACTGTCTTATCTTCCAGGGTGTGGAGACGGGCGCGGGGTCCGAGGAGGAGCTGGGTGGGGGCGGTGGTGGGTGCGGGGGGTACGGGTCGCTGTCGCGTACGTCGCCGGTCGGACACTCACTGTTCGAACATATCGACAAACTGCACCAGAAGCAGCCAGTTTTCTACAACTTCCTGTACACGCCCGATCTCGACAACCCGGTAAGTATTGCCACACCACAGAATGAATAATAAAGCACGAGAGTGTAATGGTACTACACAAAACTTGTGCCTTCAACACCATTCTATATCTGAACGCCCAGACAAGCGGCTAAGTGTCACCCTTACATGGTCGACATAGCATTTATTTGCACTATTCGCTGCTGTTTTACCCTCAAGGTTTTTCCTTCAGTACTCGTATATTTTTCCGATATGAAAAGTATTCTAAGTCACTCTCCGGCCTCCAACAATCTCTGTACAAAAAATCACACAGACCTGTTGCTACGGAAAAAAGAAACAAAAATGTTTGCATCTATTTTTATGATCACCGTGTAAGTGTACTATCACGGTGAGTATGCTTGGGTAAATCTGTCCCACTGCGATTACAAAGCCTACGACTTTGAGCCTGTTTTGCGAGGCGCTTTTACATCTATTCTAACGAGTACGAAAGAGACAGAGCTATTCTGTAAAGATTGCATTCCGATCATGGCGTCGAAAGCTGAAGATTAGGCTGAGTGGCGTGGCTCGGGAGGCCTATGTTCAGCAGTGGTCTGGTCTAGGCTGAGTATGATGATGATTATGAATTAAGAAAGAGGAGGCACGAATAATCGACACCGCTTTATGGTTGACATTCCGAAAACCCGTATGAAGCGCTTTGATTCCACTTTTATTGTGCGAACTGCTAGTCTGTGGAATGCGCTGTCTATGTCTTCAAGTCAAGAGTGAATCGGTTTCTTCTAGGCAAGCGTGATCCATCGTAGGCCACATCATCGGTTAACATCAGGCGAGTTGGTGGCCAAGCGCAAGCCTATTTTATAATAATAATTAAAAAACGGGCTGAGTGCCTTTCCTTGGGAGAGACATATATCCAGCTGTAGACTAGTATAGACTAATTATGATGGTGATGAACCGATCTTAATGTAAGACAAGATTTATCTCATTAAGACCATTTGTATAATATTGGCAGGTTTTGCGACCAGTATCCGCCATATCCTCCCTGGAAGTATGGCAGTACTACACTCACGAGGAGCTGTCCCACGGAGCACCTTACGACCTGGAAACGCAAGCGCCGCCGTCCCCGCCCGGCGACCAGCGGGGGCAGCGCCGGCTCGTCATTGCGGGGTGAGCGCACTGGCTCTCTAGATATACGAGGCATGCCTTTTAAGTTTTGTCGTTTGAAGAAAAAAACACAACTAGAACCTTATAGTACTTTTTATTGTTTTTCAAAGTATTCACCACGTAGCTTTATACACTTTTCCATTCGCTCAAACCAGTTATTATAATATTTATTCCACTCTGAAGTGGGGCTGTTCAAAATGGCTGACTTGAAAGCGTCGACTGCTTCTTCACCGGACTGGAACTTTTGACCACGAAGACTTTTCTTAATTTTAGGAAATGTAAAGAAATCGTTAGCGCTTAGGTCAGGACTGTATGGAGGATGGTCAAGAATTTCTACTTTTTCCTGCTTCAAATACTCAATCGTTTGACGAGCGCTGTGTGAGCTTGCGTTGTCGTGGTGCAAGATGATGCGTCGCTTTGAGTTAGATTTTCGAAGTTTGGCGATGACTTGTGGTAAACAAACTGTGGTATACCACTCCGCGTTAACCGTTCTACGATCTTCGAGTGCAATAGTCGCAACATGGCCGGTTTTTCCAACGATAGTGGCCACCAACTTCTTTGAAGTGCTTCGAGAACGAACAACTTTAGTCGGCTTTGGCTCGTCTTGAAAGATCCAGATTGCAGATTGTTGTTTGGAATCAGGATCGTAGGCATAGATCTAAGATTCGTCACCACTGATGATGTCGTAGACGTGATTTGACTCTCCTCGGTTGAACCTTTGCAGAGTTTTCTTACACCATCTGACGCGGGCCGCCTTGTGATCGTCGGAAAGCAGATGCGGTATCCAACGGCAAACTACCTCTCTCACACCAAGCGCTTCATGCAAGATCTTCTGAATGGTTGTTCCCGAGATGCCTAATAGAGCCTCTATCTCTCGATACGTCACATGACGATCTTCGAGAATTAGTTTTCTCACAGCAATGATGTTATCTTCAGTGAAGGCGAATTTTGAGCGTCCTTCGCGAGATTTGTCACTAACACTAGTATGACCACGCTGGAACTCTAAATACCAGCGTTCGACAGTCCGCAGACATGGGGCTTCATCACTGAACACAGATGTTAGCTCTTCAAAACACTGAAGCCGTGTCAAGCCTCTTCTAAAGTTGTAGAAAATTATTGCACGAACATTTTCCTTAGAAAGATTCATTTTCGTACGTAACCAGACAGATTCCAATCGACGCTGTAACTAAACAATAGCATTAATTCTAATACTTTTAACTGTTTTGAGATTCAAAATTTAAACACATTCGAATATAGAACAGTTCCAAATTCAAAATTGCCGGGAAATTTGGAAACGACAGAACTTAAAAGGCATGCCTCGTAGTGGCTTTAGCTCATTTTTAAAAGCATATGCCGGCGAACCAGGGAGTCTTAAGTTTGCTTGGCATTGCGAAGTGAGAGGACTTAAATATTATTATAGAGAGAAGAGATTAACAAGAGTAACTTTTAAACTTTTGTGATTTGAGAATATGTAATACGTGATAAGTCCTAATAGACATTTAAAATGGAAGACGTCAACTGCTGAACATAGACCTAAAATAAAAAAAATTACCTAAGCTAGTAAATCTAATAAAATTAAAGTAATCAATACGATAGTGTGACCGATCTTTTTTTTATGATACTTAGTGACGAGACGAGCAGTTGTAGCTCGCCTGATGGCTCTTCACGCTTGCCCATAACAGCTCAACACCACTCAGAATTTTGAACTTCAACAGTTCAAAACCCTGGATGACAATGCACCGCGCTCGTCCCCCCGAGATATATGATGTCAAATCTCTGTGTGCCCTGTAATTTCGCTAGAAACATTGCCCTTCAATCCGGAACACAGATTTATTGTAATAATATGAATTGTTATATGTAAGGTACGACAACACGTCCCGAGCGATGCCTGACGCGTTCACCGGCCTGCTGGAGAGGCTGCGCCAGCTGGAGCTGGAGCTGGGCCACCTGCCGCACGCGTGGCGCGTGCGCTGGGACCAGCTGGAGCTGCCCAACACACTCGAGCTGCAGGCAAGTACAGCGAGACATGGCACCGCAATCAGAGGCCGCTCGGCGCTTCTGAACCAGCTAGTCTACCATGACAAGGGTCTGATGATGGAGCCAGAAAGTGGATAGTGGAACTCTTGAATAGCTACTTGTAAACCTCTCGACCTTGGCTTCATTTGGTTTGTATTAACGAGTCTCATACCAAAAGTTAAGTACCACTAAACAGCTCTCTGCTCCATCATCAGATCCTCGTCACCAAGTGTTATGACCCCTCGAATTAGCGCTCTTTTGATTTGTTTGAATGGGTCACAGAAGCATTTTTTATTATTTTTAAACTATTTTTTTTTGTAGTTATTTTTTTATAATAATGTAGTTGACCGTCTCTCTTCGTTGTTTAGCGCAACTCGTCGATGTCGTCGGGCGTGGTGCGGCGCGCTTCGCTCGCGGTGCACCGGCGAGCCACGAAGGCGGTGCTGGCGCGGGGGCGCGCCGCCGCCGCCCCGCCTGCGCCCGCGCACCGCTGGGCGCCCGCTGCTCCCACCGCGCCCGCGCGCTGCGACCACTGCCAGGACCTACTCTGGGGACCGCTCAAGGTATATCATCACTCCACTTCTATATAATTTTTTGTCAGCTGTGTGTTACATACAGTTATTTTATGATTATTAACGGGATATGGATATACCGACCAAACGCGAACGAATGCACTATCTCTATAATTTTAATTGAAATGAAAAGAGACTTAGTGAGAAATCCAAAATTTGTAGCCGTTATTTTCAATAAACAATGCAGATCTATTTTCTACAGTCATTGTTTTTTTTAAATGTATTAACAGGCTTGCGTTTGACCGCCAACTAGATTGATGTTAAGCGATGATGCGGCCTACGATGGAGCACGCTTGCCTAGAAGAAACGGATTCACTTGTGATTTGATTTTCTTTTTATTTGATAGAACGCAAATATCCAGTTTTCAATGCTTTTTTCGTTGAAAATAATAATTGAATCTCTTAATTACCTATATAAGATTGTGTTGTGTGTCACAGAGCGGCGTGCGGTGCGTGGAGTGTGGCGCGGCGTGCCACGAGCGGTGCGCGGAGCCCTACTCGCTGCCGTGCGCGCGGTACAAGGCGCCGCCGCCGCCCGACCGCGACCGCGACCACCATCTCAACCAGCACACCAACAGTCAGTCCAACAAACTATGACTAATATATTTAAATCTACTTTATCATCATCATCATCATATAAGCCTAACATATTCCCACTGTTGGGACACAGGTCTTCTCTCATAGAGAGAGAGAGAGAGAGAGAGAGAGAGAGAGAGAGAGAGAGAGAGAGAGAAGAAGGATGGGCCCTAATCCACCATGCTGGCCCAATGTAATATATCAAATTAAACCTGTAATTTAACTAACAAACCAGTTACCAGTTAGAACTACCAAAGTCTCGCCTAAAAATGCACTCGTCTGGTACTTTGGTTATGGCTATAAATATTTACAACAAGCTATCCGATGGCATAAAAAGTATAGAAAATAACGTTAACTTTGTTCATAATCTAAACCAGTTTCTAAATGGAAAAGCTTATTATTCAATAGCTAAATATTTAAATGAAAATATAAAATTTAAAAGTTTTATATAGCCGTCCTCCTCACTCCTACAGTGCTGTGCCCGACAGGGTCCATATGAACTATGTACTAGTTTTAATGTTTTATTTACCACCTTTGTACTGTATGGAAGCAATAAATAATCTGAATCTAATGAACTTTGTTAATGATACTATTTTAACCGAACAAAATGAAAGAGCTCTGAAACCAAAAATTAATTAAACCTGAAATGAACTATTTCCTTTATTAACTAAACAAAATACAAGCTTATACTACAACAATAGATTGTCCACAGACCGTCAAAGTCTAAAGACAATCCAATGCTCAAGCCCACTATCAGTTGGCAGCGTACCCAGTATATTGACGGCATTACAACGCTGAATGACAATGCTTATTTGTTAAGCCAGAAAAACACCAGCATTTTGTTGTCTGTCCTTCTGCTTCCTGATGTTATTATTTACATAGTTGGATAGGAAAATTCATCATCAGCATCATTTCAACTATAGGACGTCCACTGCTGGACATAGACCTCCCCCATCGATTTCCAAAAGGGCCGGATAGAAGTGGCCTGCATCCAGCGTTTTTCTGCGGTCTCTTTTAGGTCGTCTGTCCATCTTGTGGGTGGACGTGCTACGCTGCGCTTACCGGTCCGTGGTCTCCATTCGAGAACCTTACGGCCCCATCGGCCACATGTTTTGCGTGTTATGTGCTCTGTTCACTGCCACTTAAACTTGCTAATCCGGTGGGCTATGTCGGTAACTTTGGTTCGACTACAGATCTCATCATTTCTGATTCAATCTCGTAGAGAAACCCCGAGCGTAGCCTTCTCCATAGCTCGTTGTGCTACTTTGAGCTTGCTTATGAGGCCCATAGAGAGAGACCACGACCAGTGCATAAAAAACTCAAAATCTTATATAGTTATATATCGTTTGCAGGTGTGGGTACGCTGCAGTCGTCCTCACAGCAGTACTACGAACAGTTCTCGTCGAATGTGGCCGAGAACCGCACGCACGAGGGGCATCTATACAAGCGAGGTGCTCTGCTTAAGGGCTGGAAACAGAGGTAAGGGTAAGGGTAAGGGAAGGTGGGTAGGTGGTGGGTAGGTGGAAACATACATACTTACCATTTTATTACAAACAGTGGCATATTTCGTTTATAGGTTTTCAAGATTTTGCAATATAAAATCACATTATGTCGTCATCATCATTAGCCTATCATTTTCCAGACCTTCATTCAGAAAAAGAGGATGGGCCCTATGGGCCCTAACCTAATCCAGTGGCCATCAGGCTCAGTGCACGTTGATGAATGTCGTATGTTTTTGAACTTTTGAGGACGACGATATTTTCACCGTTTTTGAGCGATAGTATCGAAACTGCACATAATTTATTTTAGGTATTGTCAATCGAACCGTGTGCCGTCAGATTGTAAAGCGCACTTGCTACCGCAAGGCCATCATTGTTCTTATTAAGACTTATAAAATATTTATGAATATGGGCTGGTCAGCTTTTCCACTTATATATCTTACTTGCGGTTCTGTTAACTGTACCACTGACCCTATTACTAAGTCTACGCTCTGTCTGTACGTCCGTCTGTCCGTCCTACCTTTAAACGGCTGTATCTTTCTAACCGTAATAGATAGCAAGTTGAAATTTTCACAGAATATGTAATGTTACCGTGGATTAATGAAAAAGTAAGGTCAGTAATTTCCCGTTTTTACTCTTTGGGTAAGGAACCCTAAAAACTTAAGGAATTTTTGTATTTGCTCTAATGTAAAAACGGTAATACATACAAGCGTCAAAGTTGGCATGATTATAGTATGTACACACTCTAAAGTAAAACAAAAATAATAAAAACCGGCCAAGAGCGAGTCGCACTTATTATTGTGTGGTGTTGCGAAACCCTGTCACGGCTCGCACTTACCCGGTTACTTTAATGAGAAGTGCCTTTATTATCTAAACAAAATCCTACACTTCGTGTCCTATTTTTATTTTTATTTTTTTAAATCCCTTTTTTTAAAACAATCTGTCTTTTGAAGACAATAAGCTTTATTTTGAACTGTTGTCTTAAGTGACGCGTCTTGTGTGGAATAAGCCTATTGACCTATTGACGCATCCATCCTCATAATTTTTCTTATTTTATTAGGTCTATCTAGGTTAGGTTAGGTTTGTGGGGTATCTTCCTTTTAAGTCACCTTGGAGGCCTTCTTGATATCAACATCTTTGCTAGTTCATTTGGATGATTTTGCAGTCGTTTTTGATAAGTTAGGGCGATATAAAAATAGTTCAACTATCCATAGTCTGTTGAAGGTATGACCGCTGTGTTTCATGTTGTCCTGTGGTCATATATTGTATTACATTTTCTGTATTTTAATATTGATGTTTTTCTTCAGATGGTTCGTTTTGGACTCTATAAAACATCAGTTGCGTTATTACGACGCGATGGAAGACTCACATTGCAAAGGATTTATTGGTAAGAACATGACTCTTACAATGTATACACCAGTATAGTAATGTATACACAAGGTGTATACACGGTTAGGCATGTACCCTGTCCTAAGCCGAAAGGAGGTCATGAGTACACTCATCATTATGAAAAACTTAAATAATAATAAATAAATATCTGGGACATTATTGCACACATGGTCATCTGACCCCAAACTGAGCAAAGCTTGTAATATGGCTGCCAGAGACTGATATGCATACATATATTTTTAAATAAATACTTAAATAGATAATAACGCCCAGATAGAACAAACTCAAATGTTTGTCTTAGGTGGGAATCGAACCCACGCCACCAAGTGCAGAAGGCAGGTTGACCACCAACTAAGCTAACGGGGCTGTCAATTTTTCAATGGGACCACTTATGAAGGATTTTATTTGTTGTATTTTACAGACATAAACACTTGATTTTAACGCATGTATTTTAAATAAAAATAAACGCAAGTTTCAATGTGTTATAATAGCGAATACTTAAGAAAATCATTAACTGAATGTACGTTTGTATTGTTTAGATCTAGCGGAGGTGATAACCGTGACGCAGGCGGCGCCCGCGCCGGGCCCGCCCAAGAAATGCGACGACAGATCCTTCTTCGACGTAAGTACCAACGAAATAATAACTATATAATTGTAATTTCGAACGTAATCGTTCAAGAAAACGGCACTCGGCTCTCACTATATTTAGGTTTAGCTTTATACCGTCGACAGGCTAGCTAGGTGGTAAGCATTATGCAGAGTTCGCTGATTGGCTGATTTTATACCGGCCAGCTGGTGATTGGCTGGGAGTGCCGGGACGAATCGAATCATGAGTTTAGATGGTGTTATGCATTGCATCAACGAGTATAAGTAGAATAAAATAAATTACAAAATATACTAACAATAGTGTTCTTCGGTAAACTGTAGGTCCCGGTTGTTTTTTCTAGAAAAACAACCGCTAAGACATGTTTTAGGCCTATACTAACAAACACTGCCACCAGCCTATACAAACTTACTGTACTGTTGTTCGTTTTCCAGCTGCGCACGAGTCGGCGCACGTACAATTTCTGCGCGAGCGACGCGAATGCTGCGCAGGAGTGGATTGAGAAACTGCAGGCCTGTCTTCAGTGAATACACAGCCACTAGCCCGTCATCTACAATGACTTAACGTGCGTTCCGAATCAACGACAACAACGAATGAAAAAGTATATGGCATGAAGAAAATGTATTTGTGTCGGGATTCGGCGCTGTTGGCGTGATTCGGAACCGGCCCTTGGACTTTTTCAGTTTCCCGTCAGTTCAGTCCATGGTTGTAGTGACAGGAGATTCATCAGGTTAACTGATCAACCTCGTACAAATCGTGGTTGAACATGTCAAGAATATGAACTGGAGCCTTATGCCTACCTGTTATAAGCGATTCAGTTTAGGTGATTGCAAAGCTAATTCGAGCCCGCGATTAGAGTTAGGCGCAAGGCCCCTGAACTGATGGCAGATTTTACATGTGAATTCCGTCTTATATTTATACAGGCTTAGTCGGAAAGGGGCTAAATCAGTTGGATGTTTTTTTCGCGTTTTCAGTTTCAGTATCGTAATCGTTTTTGTAATGATGAAACAATGACCCTGTTTCGGTTTAGTAATCCCTTTCTGACTAATATTATATATTTATTTTATTTACTGTATTCATCCCCGCAACTCAGTGTCAAAGACAGTGAAAATGCATTCAAAATCTAGCTAATGAAGCTAGATACAGACTTGTAAACTTAAATTGTCGATGGATTGTTCGTTCGCGCTGCGAAAAATTTACTAAGACACGTCAACATGGCTGACGTCAACCACGTCAAATAAAGAAAAAGAAGGGAATTATATTCTCACTCTTTCTCTCCCGTTGGTCAGACGGCGGTTCGTCAGCCAAGTTCGATACGTCTGTTATGAATCTAATGGAGCCATTCGCTTAAGTTCAGATTGGAACTTAAGGCACTTGGGAGTATGATTCAATTTAGTACAGAATATTTTTACAATGACAGCACGACAGAGTATCGGGTTAATTGTGTGCTGAGAAAGCGTATATAAATATAGGCGACTAGGGCTTTTTTACACTCAATTTTAGGCCCAAATTTACAACCGTATAATTGACTCAATATTTGAATAAATATGAAAATGTTGCTAAGTTAATGTTAGCTAAAGTAAAAACTGGATAAGTGATTTGTCTCAAAAATGTATAACTCGAGTTGTCACTTGAGCTGTCAGAATAGGCTAGTTGACTGGTGTTTCATTTATTACAAACTAGCGACACGCCCTGGCTTCGCACGGGTATAAGTTTTATATTATACTAGCTGATACCCGCTACTTTGTACGTGTAGAGCTCGGCCTTCGGCCTCGCTATGACCCCCTCCAGTCCCCCATTGGTGGGGATTGAGAGAGGATGCTCTGTCCCTTTCTCGCAAAGCGTGTGTAAGTATACCATTGGTATGGCGCGCGCACGGCTTGACGTCACGACTTGCTATAGTGCGCTCTCTGTCTAGCATGAAATTGTAATACAAATCTATTCAGATTTTTTATGCGATAATAAAAAATTATAAGTCAACATGCCTATTTCATCAGGTCTACCGTTTGACATCTCCGTTAAGGCATCAGCGGTGTGCGCTTTGCCAGCTCGAAGTGACTAGATTTTAATAATAAGAGTTATATTAAATTGTACCTGCCAATCGATTAAAAATACTATGCTTAAGTTTTTTACTATAATCTGGATAAAAATTGTAAGGACCATTGTCGACTGGATAGCTGAGGCAGTGTTGTAGCCACAGACAAAGAGGGAGATATGGTAAGGTAGTACTGGTGCGACCGCATCTGGCCTGAATCAGACTTGATGCCTTTAGTCGACCTACATACGACCTTGTCTTTTTTTACCGACTTCCTAAAAGGAGGTGGTTCTCAATCCGACTGTATTTTTTTAACAGACTTCCAAAAAGTTTTTATTTATGTTTGTTACCTCATAACTTTCTTCTGGGGGAACTGATTTTGATGATTCTTTTTTAGTGTTGAAATCTGGTTGCTTCCCGTGTGGTGCCATTTCAATTTGGTCAAGTTCTGAAATTTTAATGAAGTCGGTTTTTTAAATTGATAATTATTTGTATGTGGACTATTATTAGTTCATTTGTGTCGCTAAGTTTCTCAGGCCCGTATTCCAAAACTACGCTCAGTCATGAATCTCGACTTAAAACTAGTTTTAAGTCGAGATTTTATTCTAAAACGAAACTTGAGTCAAGATTGTTTGATCGTAGTTCACCTGATTATCGTCATATTCTAAAACGTCACTCAGCTGTTAATCGCCACTCAAGTTCACAGTTGATCTGCAATCACGCAAGTGACGTCTGTATCACGCTTGAGCAGAGATTTTTCCATACTCTTTGGATTTTTCATTGTGTAGTTGGTTGTTATTTACTTTGTACCATGGATATCTTCGAAGATATCGATTATTATGATAATATTTTCCCAGAGAATAGACAGAACTTACATTATCGGTTTTTTTATTTTCAATTATATTTTTAAAACTTTTTATTATTTCTAGCAGGAGACATCTCTCCTGCAAGACGAAGTTCTTTTTTTTCTAGTCGACATCTTCCTCAAAGGGAATACAATAGAAGAATCTTCCTTTCTGAACTGAAGAGAATATAAATAGGCAGGATAGTTTACTATAGAAAATCGTGAAAAAACAAACACAAGACATATCATGTGAAATTTCACAATGACATTGACATTATTAACGTTCCGTAATTTTTCTTAAAATTGTTTGACGAAAAATTCTTTCGAGTAGTTTCTAGGGTTTTAAGTATAAAAAACAAACAAAACTTTGTTATGAAATAGTTTTTAACCAGTAAATAGATAAATACTTCATTATTTCAAATTATAATACTGATTTTCAAATAAATGGAATGTGTGTAACTTTTTAATTATGCGTTAAACGGAACGACATTGTTACACTCAAGTTAAAATGTAAACGAAAACAGACTGATTCATAGACAAAAAGAATATCCGCTTGAGACTCGATTTAAATCTAGATTCAACAGAGTTGAGTTTTAGTGCCGTTTTGGAATAAGACTAATACTTAAGTAACGATTCTAGGCTCAAGTAAAGATCAGGTGATCAGAGATCAAACGATACTTGAGTCTTGTTTTAGAATACGGGCCTTAGTGTGCGTGAAAAGTGAGCCGTACTTACAGTGTTTACGTTAAGCGGTTTAGCGAAAGTTATGTTTGAACACGAACGATAATTATGCTGGTATATCTCCCATGTTTGTCTGATCTGATAGCCTTTGAAAAGTCGACTTTTTGCGGTGCACACTAGGTTCAATATTGTACCAAATTTTCTAGAGTTTAGCAAAGAAGATGTCTGCAATTTTGATCCTAGTAGGTATGATTCGTCTTGTCCACGATCGCATTGACGTAATGTCTGCGTTGGGCTTAAGACTAATCTATTGACTACAGTTATATGATTATTTACGGGATATTTACCGTGGTGAGGTTGTGGAAGGGATATATCGGGAGCTCCTTCCACAAACTTACCACGGTAAATATCCCTGTAACTGTAGTGAACAACCGTGATAGTTTAAAACAGTGTTTTAATCTATGGACACTTAGATCTCTATCATTATGTGGATAAAATGATGTCACGTGAAATGATGCGTACATATTTATCACATTAGAAATATTATTATCGTCTGTGGATAGCTTACAATAAATATTTGTTATGTTGAATGTTTGTAAATAATTTATATTGTTGTGTAAAGACTTTATGTTCCATTATCATTATATTAAAATAAGTATGTTTACGTAGTACGATGCAAAGGGGTGAGGTTGGCCAAATAACACTTTAAACATGGCACTGGTATTGCTAATACTTTTTAACCGACTTCCAAAAAGGAGGAGGTTCTCAATTCGACTGTAATATATATATATATATTAATGTTTGATACCTCAGAATTTTTGACTGGGTTGATTTTGATGATTCTTTTTTATTTGAAAGCTGGTGGTTCCCATTTGGTCCCATTTCAATTTGGTCTAGTTTTTTATATTGATAATTATTGGGTGAACAAAAATCATGGAACTCGCGGCATCGTCACGCTGTACCGTGTATTTTAAAACAGCGCCATCTCTTGTAGAATATGTGAATTACTCATTAAGTTTCTAATCCTATGACTGACGTTTTTTTTTAAATAAAAGTTTTGCCTTTCCCAACTCGCCTGATGTTAAGCGATGATGCGGTCTACGATGGAATACGCTTGCCTAGAAGAAACCGATTCACTCGCGATTTGAGCATGTCTTCAATTGCGGATTAACGAAGAATAATAAAAAATAAAAATTAAAGTCATCTAATCCATGTTACATATTTTACTAATTTTGAAGTAGGTTTTTTTAAATTGATAATTATTGTATTTTGTGGCGGTACGGAACCCTTAGTGCGCGAGCCCGACTCGCACTTGTTCGGTTTATTTGACTGAGTTGTCCTATGGTAATATATATCTTGTTCGTAGATGCAAACATTATTTGACTTAACTATCGGGAATCTCATTCCGTATGAGCCATCCAACTGACTATTATAGTAATATACTCATTCGTGTAAATAAGTACATTTTAGTTTGACATATCACGCATAAATGTCACTCGTAACGTGCCTGTTTCATGTCATTTTTATATTATTTATGTATTATTGTGTACGTATAGTTTGTTGTTGTAAATAAATATTATTTTTACTCCTTCATTGTATTGCATTTACTGTTAGCGTGAGGGAAGGAGTAGGGGGTTGGTAGCGAGAGGAAAAGTACCGAACAAGGAAGAAAAAAAAAGGTTTTTTTATCATTTTTTTTTTCTTCCATGGTCTATGAATGTTGGCGCAGGATCGATGTTATTTTATGTTCAAATATTTGACGCAGGGAGCGTTAAAGTATTAATTAACGAATTTGGGGGGAGGGGGGGGGGGTGTCTTGTAAAACGTTACGATGCGTTACAGGGCGGGAGGGGGTGTTTGAACTACGCGTTACGTAACATTGTTTTTTTTTAACCCTTCAGAACGGTCGCGTAAAGAGATTCTCTCGTGCAGTTTTTTTATAACAAAGGTAGCGACTTTCCGGTGCTTGACGCCGCATAATTGTGACTTAGGTAAAAATGGTCACATGGTGGTTCCGTAACGTTTTAATTGGGGTTAAGAAAACGTTACAGTGCGTTACATGGGGGGAGGGGACATCCAAAATCTCCAAAAATTGCGTTGCGTAATACTTGAACTCTCCCGCAAGCGCAGAGATTATTTGTGCCAAATATGCACAGAGTGCACATAACGCATTTGCTCACGAAACATTAATCAAACAGAATGCATAATAACGTCACTAATAGCAATCGTTATTGTTTGTTACATTCTACCTACATCACTAAACACTCAAATTGTGAATGAGGAAAAATTATAAAACTAAATAAGGTAAAACGTTTAAAACGATAGTTACATTAATCAATGCTTAAAATATAGCTGATTGGCAATTGATTAATTTAAGTGACGTTTGTAATGCCGATTGTGCAATGAACCTGTAAGAACAGGTAGCATACGCGTTTTTAGCAGCGTGTTTCCATCACAGAAAGAGAAGTTAATAGAACGGAAATGAGATGGAAAATCTGTCGCCAGGTTTTGTGACATTGAACATTCTATCGAAAAATATGAATGAACATTCTTAGACATAAATAAGAATGAGCATTCTTATTTATGTCTAAGAATGTTCATTCATATTTATGTCTAAGAATGTTCATTCATATTTATGTCAACGCGTCGAACTCCGCGTCACAGTTGCTAACACAGTCGCTATGGGTTTATATGGGTGCAAGAGGCTACAACAAATTTCTTACAAAAATACCTTGACAGCCGTTCTAATTTAAACAAAAAAAAAAACCTTTTCTGTGGTTTCCATCGTTAGTTGTCGTACGTCGTTAATATATAAACGCGGTCATCGCTGCTAAAAACGCTGCGTGTAACGACTAAACTTTATTTTATAGCTTTGCTTATACTTCAAGTGTGAAAGCCTGTTGCTGTCAACTTATTATTTCAACACATCGTTTTTTAATTCAAATTTCCAGCAATATGCTAAGTATATGAATTACTCTGTGACCGTGCACTGCGTATATCATCAAATAAAACATTTTAAAATAAATATCGACTGTTGTTTCTTTTTGTAAAGCACCACTTTTTTATTGAAGTGAAAACTTCTTTAGGCTCGTTGAGCACTTTATGGGTGAACAAAAATCATGGAACTCGCGTCATCGTCACGCTGTACCGTGTATTTTAAAACAGCGCCATCTCTTGTAGAATAATAGGTCATCGCCATCTTTGGGACGGGCTTTGGTCCCTTCTCTCTAGAGGAATGCTAATAGCGGTACATTAGAGCGTAATCGGATTAGAGCCAAAATAACGGATTAAACCTAGATGACGCTGCAATTTGAGCGTGTAATAGGTTGTCTCGAACTTCCGTAAGCGCTTCAGTCAGCTAGCGTACCCAGTAGAGGGCGGTTTTCTTTATATTTTTTTTTATTTCGGGTGCCTGGACCAGCCGCGATATGTTAGCATAAAACAAAATTTATATTATGTACATACAGTAAGTACTTGTGCAAAAGCACTGTATTTTTGTCTTTAATACATAATATGGATCCTTGGTTTCCTTTTGCTATACGCACAGCTCAAATACCATTGCCAATGTCTTGCGGGCGTTTAAACGTTTTAGAAATCGTAAATCTCTACAGCTATTGTTTGTGGAAAAAATAAAATACTTCAGCAGGCCTAGCACGGGCCGTGGACAAATTGTCTTTCCACTATTTTTATCTCGCTATAAAAAGACAAACGTATCCATATTCTAGCTCTGTCGCGTCTACGCGTGGATAAAAACAGTGGAAAGACAATTTTTCCACGGCCCGTGCTAGGCCTGCTGGGCTTTAGAGCCTATTTCGGTAATATAAATCTTAAATATACTAAAGTTCCTGCGAGGCTAACTTTTCTTCTTATTCAGAATTAAATGAACACTAAATAAGCATGCAATTCGAAGAGAACTTAAGATGCCTCTAGCTCGCAGTCTGAAGCTGACGCGACCCATTCTCATTACAAACATGAAATAATCCTTTCATTAGCTGCTATTCAGGGAGGTTCCCAATTAATAAAACTCATTCATTTGTAACAATTTTATTTTACCAATATTAATAATAATATATTAACATATGTGGTCCAAAACCACCCTCTCTCAGATAATAATATTTTACAAATAATTTTCACAAGAGGTCACAGAACCCATAACAATGAAAACAAGGCGCTACAACTAAAATGTGAACTCTGCACGTGTTACGTGTTTCACAAGTCAACGTGATTCACAAGTCAACTTGATTCAAAAGTCAACGTGATCCACAAGTCAACATGATTCACAAGTCAACATGATCCATAAGTTAACATGATTCACATGTTAACATGTTCAACTCAGCCTCGAACTAACGTAATGACTTTCCACAATTACATACAACAATATTTAAACGAGGTACAAAAGGGGAAAGAAAGGAGTAAAACATGTTGATAGCTAACCTAACAAGGAGGGGACGCCAGCGGCCGCGGGTAATGCACAAATAGCACCTCTCGAGCTCGCAGCCGAGCCAACAGAAACACCGAGCTGCACTCGATGGAAGCTACCATAAAATGCCCACTAAATGATAAACTAGGCCACAGTTCAGCGAGCACTGGGCGCCCGCCCCATTATAATAACTAACATTTACTTCACATGAACGAATTATACATTATATACAATGGGAAATAAATAAGCTATAATTACGACAATACAATGACCGTGTGTGTACATCAGCACACTCCGCGCAGGGACAACCGCCACTTTCTTTACAGGGTTACGCGGAAAAGGTGTACTTAACCGAAAGGGGTCCATAGTACCCATCATTATGAACAACTTTTACTATGGGACCAACTCTGAAATCGCGGAAACCTTTTGACCTTTTTAACCGACATCCAAAATGAAGAGGTACTCAATTCGACAGTTGTTTTTTTTAAATGTTTGTTAATTCAGAACTTTCGACTAGCTGAACCGATTTCGATGTTTCTTTTTTTATTTGAAAGCTGGTGCTTCCCGTGTGGTCCCATTTTAATGGTCTAGGTCTGACATTTTTACGAAGTCGGTTCTTTATACTTAATTCAATGGAACAACTGATATTTTTTTCGCGATTTCAGGTTTGGTCCCATAGTAAAAGTTGTTCATAATGATGGGTACTACGGACCCCTTTCGGCTTAGCATATCCTTTCCGTGTAACCCAGTATATCACAAACAATATATATCCCATTGTCACCTGTACGGTCGGTTTGTTATCGTATTCATATTGGCGCACACTTTTTGGCTTAGCTAAGTTGTTCTAATCTCTATGATATCTCCAGTCGAGACATTCAGAGATATCGTACATTGACATACTATATTTGCAATGTTCTGTAAATTAATCCAAAGCATACATACAAACTAAAATATATGAAGTGTGCAAAGAAAATCTTCGTACTCGCTCACGGCAAATGGAAATATCTCGATTACACGTGAACGTCACTATAAGTTATATTTTTGGTTTCCGTGTTGTACATGCATACAATTTTATCCAAAAATAGACAAATCCCTACATCTTTAGTTTCACTTTTCAATATCTCTCCCTTAACTATAGAATACAGTATAGCAGGCGAGAACGTAACTGTACAATCATAAAAACGTACAAAATGGGTCGAAAATTTTGTTTCGAAAAATGTTCGCTGCGTTATTATTAAACGTTTTCAAAAACACATCGACTGAATAGGGTCAAAGTTCGATGTAATGTCAGTTAGTGACATTCTATCATGTCGCTACATGCTTCCTCACTCGATGTAAACATTAGGATTGCTTTATTGACAAGTTAACTACATACACACTGTACTTAATACATCACTAGTCCTTCACCAACAAATGTGTCGACATTGAAATATTCATATTGGAACCATCGAGATACAATTGATATAGAGTCACAATCGGGCCAAAAAACACATCAGTCATAGGACTGCACGTCAGAAGTGAAAACTTAAGTTCACCTATTCTACAAGAGATGGTGCTGTTTTAAAATACACGGTACAGCGTTCGGTGACGCGAGTTCCGTGATTTTTGTTCACCCAAAAAGTGCAACGCGCCTAAAGAAGTTTTCACTTCAAAAATGTCCAAAACAAAACTCTGCGCACGTTACGCATTGCGCAGACTTTTTGATTAATTGTAAGGTAACCGCGATCCGACTACAACACCGCGCGATGCCAGTGCTACAATGCCCTATTGGACAAGCGACGTTGAACACTATGCAAGCGACATAACGTCTAAATTGAAGTAAATGTGGCATTGTGAACTACATAATTGGGGCCTTACTTAAAAACGTTACTCAAGTTGATCTATGCTTTAAAATGCTCTCTCAACTTCTCGCTGACGGCAATCGTCACACGCGAAAACGAGACGGAGCATATTTAAGCGTATATCAACTTGAGTAACGTTTTTAAGTAAGGCCTTTGATGTCTAGGTATGTAAAACGACGGTCGAACGTTTTTTGACTGTTTTGAGTCAGAGTTTGTGGCTCTACTGGTATTGTATCTCGATGATTGGAACACAGGTTTACCTCGTGACACTCGTTGTTGAATCTGCTACTACATTAATGACTACTTCGTGACTCTCGCTTCTTATAACGAACCATTTACAAGGAATCTGTTCTCTGTTATTTATTTTACAAACTATTAAAAAAAATACTTCAGTGCCGGTTATATTTGCTTAGTCACATTGAAGAATGATTAAATATGAAACTAAAAATTAACAAATATTCATTTGGAAATTAACACGTGAAAGAAATCAAGCTTGATATGATAAAACCATGAGAAACCAATGAACTGTCAAATGTCAAGCATTGCCATTCAACGTGGTAATGCCGCCAGCATGCTGGGTACGCTGCCTACTGATAGTGGGCTTGAGCATTTGGATTGTCCTGAGACCTTCAACGGTATATGGACAGTTTAACATTTTTTTGTTAGCTTGTATTTTTTATGAACTGTCTACTTTGATCTGAAATAATTGGCATTGTACCTTCCTTATCAATAAACGTGCAGCTTTAGAACGATAACTTTTTCGCAAATGCTCGTACTAATGCCACTGGTTACAGACCGTGTGGAAGCGAATGCATTCGCTTAGTCTGCACACGGCATTAGAAAATTCATCTTTTGTCCTAAGCCGGGTCGCCTGCGCCCAAAATCTAACAAAACAAATTAACATAACATGTTTAGCTAACATCTGCCTTATTATGGATGTCCATTCGTACGGGACAGCATGCGATCGTGATCACAATCCGAATCACGAACGCGCTCCACAATAAGCCAGATGTTAGCTAAACATATTTTGTTACATTTTGGGCGCAGGCGACCTGGCTTAGGACAGACAAAGACAAAAGATGAATTTTCTAATGCCGTGTGCAGACTAAGCGAATGCATTCGCTTCCACACGGTCTGTAACCAGTGGCCTTAGTACGAGCATTTGCGAAAAAGTTATCGTTACGTAAACGATAGCAAAATGTATGAAAATTTTAACAGCGCCTCTATCGGACGTAAAAGGAAACTAATGGCATCGCATGGCGCTTCCCTTTTCATCGCAGCGGGGTAAAGAATGAGCTGTCAATTGATTATATCGTCATTGGATGTACCAGATGTCTTATTCATAAGCAGTCTACAAAAACCGACAGCTTTTTCATATAAAGTGTGTTCTTTGGAAGTGATGTAGACTCGATCCGAATATCCTATCTATGTATTTAATTTACCCTTAGAGTATCTTAACGTATTTAGAAACATCCAATATTATAGCTAAAATGTGCTGTCTTGTTATCGCTTGTGACATTTATTATTATACAGGGTTACGCATAAAGGGTCTAAGCCGAAAGGGTTTACACTCATCATTTCAAACAGCTTATACTATGGGACCAAACCAGAAATCGCGATATTTTGTCGAGTATCAATGACCGTTTTTTATAGAACATCTGGTATTGTTTTCGCGATTTCAGAGTTGTTCCCATGGTTAAAGCAGTTCATGATGATAGATACTATGGATCCCTTTCTGTGTAACCCAGTAATGTCAGCAAAAAAATGATACATCACTTTATAGCATAGCTTATTGATCGTTTCTGCATAATGTGGTAAGATTTCTAAATCAAAACATTGGGTGAAACTGAACTTTCATAAGCTATCAGAATTGAAATCCGAAGAAAAGGTACTAGGATTCAACACGTGCTACAGTTTCACCTAGGCATGGCAGTATTAAGACATCGGGTGGGGGCTAGTGACCCACTGGTTCCACGTAGTTGGCGGGGTACAGCCCCACGCGCCCGTCCTTGCGCCCCTTGCACCATCCCTGTTCGTCCTCGTCTTCTAGTTTCTCGAATAAGTCACCTGAAAAGAGAAACGACCTTGTTAATTATAGTAAGCTAGCAGTTCGGTGCAGGGTTCGGTGGTTCTCCAAATATTTATCCGCTATCATGTTCCCACTGCTCGGGCACATGTCTTCTCTCAGAGAGGATGTGCTGGCCCAGTGCATGTTGAATGTCATATCTTGAGATTTTTAGCGTCTTAGACCCTTTGGTTTTCTCTCGATTTCCTTCAACGTTTTTGAGCGATGGCATCGAAACTGCACATAATTCATACTAATCAAGTCATTGATGCAGGGCCAAGGATCGAACCGGGTGCCGTCAGATTGTAAAGCGCACATGCTACCGCTCCGCCACCATCGCTCCCAACATTATCATCTGGAGACTGATAAACCAGCACTCTTATTCCTCACAGAGACGCAGATTGTCTGATGTGGAGTACTTGTCGTACCCAGGAGTATTCTCTGGAGCACAATTTTAAGCCTCGAGCTGGTGTGTGCTTATACACCCGAGACGACTTCTGTTGTCAGTGTTTCTGTCAACTTGAAACAAACTATTAGCTGGTAACGGAAAAAGTGCCCGATTAGACATCGCCCAGTAAGAAATACAATGGTTTCATGGACGGTGCAATAAATAACTGGATGTTAATTGAGCTGTATGTACGTACCTTGCCTGAAGCTGAGCTCGTCGCTTTCTGCACCAGTGTAGTCGTAGAGCGCCCGCACCGGCACGCCGGGCTCGCCCGTGTCGGTGAGCGCTCCTCCAGACTCCTCATCCCACTCGTCCTCTTCAAATGGGTTCTCTTGCTTGCCGTCCTTTGCGGGTGATGTTTTCGTAGAGCTGGGGGCTTTTGGTGCAGAACCAGTGCCGTTACTGGAAATATTATGTTGAAGATATTAAAAAACAGAAGCCAATTATTTTAAGAGAAAACTTTAAGAGAATTTTCAGTAATTTACTTCTAAATTCTATGTTTCTAAGACCCGTAGCAGACACGTCAACATGGCTGACGTCAACCAACGAGAGAAAAAGAGAGGGGAATTATATTCTCACTCTTTCTCTCCCGTTGGTCAGACGGCGGTTCGTCAGCCAAGTTCAATACGTCTGTTACGGCTATAACTACACACGACTATATTCCTAACAATACTTTTAATAATTTCTATCAGAGATGCCGCAAATATTTAGTTGTTACAGCGAATAGTCGATTAGCGGTTAATCGTCATTCCCTATGGCGAATAGGCGAATTATTCACCATTCATAATCAAAACTTGACATTAAACATACTTTTTATTTTACAGTTATATTTTTGAATTCTTTTCCGTCAACTATTAGTTAATGCCGCATGATAGAAAATATTATTTGCTAGTCGACGAATTAACACTTACAAAAATGAAGGATGTAGTTGAATATAGAATAATAGCGACTAATCGCGGCATCTCTACTTTCTATAGTATACAAAAAGCACGAAATGATATCACGGCTGAGAAATTAGACCTTCAAAGCTATGGAAAACCCGTCCCGGTTTCCTCACGGTGTTTTTTCGCGCAAAAGACATGATATTCACCAACGCGTATGGAACGGCATGATGAATTACGGGCCCATATATCTTTCTGAGAGAAGCCTGCGAAACGGAAGGCTGAGATCCAGCAGTGGGAAAACGATGACGAATGAGATCTAAGCGCTTACTAACAAAAGTTAAGGGGTGTCCAAAGGTACCTAGCCGTGCTGATATTATGATATTGACTGCTTTAATATCGATATCATGACAATAATGAATTAACGGACAGAATTTAGAGTATTGTTGTCATCTATTAATCTATTAAATACCTATAATGTTTGCGAGTCATTTCAATTAAAACAGTTAAATTCGTAAATTCAGTTCCTTGGCCATGAAGATTTTTCCTTGAACGCTACTTTAAGAGAAGAAAATAACTACAATGAGAACTTTCTAGAAGTCTTATAGGCCAATAATGAATTTAATGGGCAGGCCACATCGCTCTAAGAACCGATAACCGATGGGGAAGAAAGGTTCTTGTGTGGAGACCACGCACCGGAAGACACAGCGTAGGTAGGCCTCCCACTAGATGGACCGACGACATCGTAAGTGTCGCGGGCATCCAGTGGATGCAGATGGCAGGATGTCGTTCAGTGTGGAGGTTAAAGGGGGAGGCTTATGTTTAGCAGTGGACGTCTTCTGGCTGATGATGATGAATGGATTATGTTTGTAACTAACGCGGGCAGAGTACAGTCGCTCATGTCAGTGATGGTGAAGCGCGAGTTGTTGGCGACGTCGGGCCGCAGCGCGATCCGCAGGAGGTGAGCTCCGAGCGCTTGTTCGGTTGACGGTGCGACCGACCCGCTGCACGCGTAGATCTCAAGCCGCTCTATTCTAAAGGGTCACGTGGATATAAACAGGATAAAACAGGAGAGCAGGTAGACCTCAGAACAGGCAAACAAGGAAGATATGGTAAGGTGGCGTGGCGGGTGCGAACGCATCTGGCCTAAATCAGCCTTGATGCCTCCAGTCGAACTCACCCAGCATACGAAAGGAGGGCAGGGTTGCAGGGTTGCCACCCTTCAAAAAAGGATGAGGTTCTCAATGCTATCAAGATGCTTTTGTTAGACAGGTCAATTCATACGATCATAGAGTTTTTTGATTATGACTATAGCCATTTAGAGCCTGTAAAATTAGTTTGAATATACCTATACCTACTTATTTTATTTTTATACTTATTGTGATTTATGATTTTTACTACAGCCCCTTTACAGCTAGGTAAATACGAATTCGTTTATTACTATTTTTTGTGACATGACGAGATTGATGTGATGGCCAACTCTTAGTATTTAAACTAAGATGTTGAAAATCGACCTATCAATAAATTATATTCTATTCTAATTATATAGCTTGTTCTGTTTCTTAAAAGTTTGTTATCCCGAAACTCTTTTATAAACCGATTAAAAAAATATGTCATCCAAATAAACGAAATTGGGTATTTCATAATTTTGAAGTCGGTTTTTTTATTGATAATTATTTTGCATGTGGACTAATTCATTGCTGTCGATACAAATTTCTTGGAGCGAGTGAAAAATTTGTAACTGAGCCGTATTTATTGTTTTTGCGTTAAGCGTTGTAACAGTACAGTGAAAAAAAAAGAGTAAGAAACTCGGAGACATTTGAACACGAACAATAATATTGTAAAGGCATATCTACCTTGTTTTTCTGCTCTGAGAGATAGGACACGTTGAATGTTGGTGCACAAAAGCCTTTCATGCAATCTCTTTAAGGATAGGTCGGAAATAAATAATAGGTACATATTACTAATAATTCTATATGATATAAAAACTTACGTGACAGCTATAGGGGCGCTGATTTGCTTCTTGTCTATGGTGTTGTTAGAGTTCGTATTGTTGGCAATAGTAGTTGGCGGCGCGGGTGGTTCCGTGTGGTTGGTAGCCTTGCTACCGGCCTTGTTGTTCGTGATGATCGGCGGTAGCTCCTACACCACAGACAACAATTCATTTACAACAACATTTTTTATCTGTGCAAAATTAATAATATGGCCCAACCAACATATCTCTAGATTTGAAAGAGGGATTACTATCTTATTTTTTTTTCATGTACAAAATAGCTTTTTATAAATTTCACTTGCTTTGGACCTCTTCTATAGATAAGCTGGTTGCACGGAATACAATGTTATATTTTTTTTTTTACATATAAATAACGGGACAAATTATTTATTATTACATAAAATATAACTTAAATTACACAAATAATTGACTTTAAATATATAAAAGAGAATGTATTGAATAATTATACGAGTAAATAAATATAATTATCTTGTTAATTATTAATTAACATGCCACTAATGCATTTGAGGGTAGAAGCGACATCCATCATGCAACATCAATTGTTCAAAAACTGTTAACATATAAGGGATATAAATTAAATAAAAAGCGCTCTTATGTCTAAGTAACAGAGATCGAAATGAGAATGACCATTCCACCAAACTAGAGCTACGAGGTTCACCAGTTTCGTTTCAACATGCCATCAATGTTAAGCCAATTCCACCTCTAATAGCCCCTTATTAATAAACGCGTAGCCCTGTTATGGACGTATTTTGTCTTTTTCACTCTTTAAAATTTCGCACTACTCGAAACTCGAAAGAGACAATGGAGCCAATCCAAGGATACTGCGATGTTAATAAGGGATAAAACCGCAAGAGCGCCGCATCTATTACTCATTCTCATTTGGATCTCGAGCCTGAACACATTAAAACATCTCTATATATTTTTTCTTTGTGATAATAGGTGTGTTGAAATGTGTTCAAACTTTGTTTATCCATAGTTGTAGTGCTACGGCGCCGCGGAAGCGATTGCGTCATTTACGACATTGAAAATTGTGAAGTATTTTTATCGGTCTAATTTACCTTATTGCTGGTTGTTGCTATATTGTTTGTTTCACGGAACCATCAGGCATCTTCGCTATGGAAAGTATCAACTAGCTATGTATGTAGTCAACTAAATATTCAACAATATAACTTGCGACGTACCCATCAAGTTGCTACGTAACAAAACCAAGTCGATTACACAAATAATCTGCTGCTTAACGTGTCTTAACGTGTATACGCGTTTCATAATGTACCATCGCGCTATGAAACGTGACATCAAAATAATATACCTCAAGTAGGAGCCTTATAACCTTAACGAGTGCTCGAAACAGCTCTGAAAATCACGCAAACGTGAACCTTACCGCGCCGAGATACTTTTCGCATCACCTAAACAGAATCGCTTAAAACAAGTAGCCGTAAGGCCCCTGGAATGCAGAACCTATGTCACCCTAACTGGAAAGTTGTTTCCCCGCGTGTCGCGACACCGTAGCACAGTTATAAAGGAGTCGTGACGTACGTCCTCGCTGACTGGCCGCTGGTTGAGCAGCGTGATGGGTCCGGTGGGGAGGCTCTCCTTCGACTTGCCCTTGGCGATGTCCCGGAACTCCTCCGTGTACTCCTGCTCACCGACACACCAGTCACAAGCGATCACGCGCACGCGCACAGGCGACACGTCGGGACAACCAAATATGCACCTTGTTTTATTTGTTTCAAGGAATATTATTGCTATTTGTTATCGAAACAAAATGGTACGATAACTTTGGCATTGACTAGCAATTCTCTTACATACCTTTTAAAAGCTATGCAGAAGGTTTGCGAAAGGATAACGGGTGAGAGTTTACTTAATAAGGTTTTTAGTTATACTGGATTTGTTACAGCCATTCAAAAATGTCCCAACGTCTCGTCGTACGTCAAATGCAAACTCAAGTGAAAATTAATAAAGGTATTAAAAAATTAGATAAACAATATAATCACGTCCATTCAAAGCCAGTGAACGTTAATAAGTAACATCAAGCAAGATGCTATTGCATTGTGAATCTAAATCACAGTAGACAAGTAAAATTAATGGTTAAATTCTAAAGGCATACCAAAGAACACACAGTTTATTGTTGAAATGACAAACAAATTATTAAAATTGATGTAACATTGTGTGTCATTTCTACATTAAATCCTGTGGTTTTATTTTTGTTATGAGAGATGTAGAGAACTAGGACTAAATTTCATGCGATTAAGCATCTAAAACTAAAAAATATTGGGTAAGAGAGGAAAATGGAAATTTATCCGACGTTTTCATGGTGCATCGTAACATATCCCTAAAATATAATTATTAATATCTCAATCTCACCGAAATAAACATATTTCAATAAAGATTTTAAAATTTTGGTCTAAGATTGCTTTGATTTTTGATGATTTAGTTTTATTCAAAATGGCGGATGAACTCCATTAACCGCCTACCTAACATAAATTTGCGTGCCTACCCCATCGCGTTGTTTTGCATTTTGCTTCCTTCTACCATGTTCAGTGCAGATGAGAGTGGATGGGTGCTCCTCATAACTTGATTTTGCAGATTCATGGTTGGTTTATGATCTTCGCCAGTATCAAAGTGTGGTGTATGTGACACCATTGAACCCTTTGTGCATTACATTTTCAGCTTTTTTTTAAAGTTCGACGTTTTCTTGATGACCAATGTGCTTCCGTTTATTGTGTATTTTGTGTCGAATTACATTTTGAAATTTACATCCAAATCTTTAAACCATCGAATTTTCAGTGACACGTAATGAAGTCGAAGTGACCCAACGAATTTTTAAACGTTCAGTGCGGACACGCTATAGAACCACAAAATGTGCGTGTTGCTTCTGAGATCCCTTCAGATCCTCCACCAAACGGTGAAGGCGCGTACCATGTGCGGGTTGCTATAGAACCGTGTGGGTCCGAGCCGTAGAGAGTAGCTGGTGACCTCAGATGGCGCCACCTTGCTTTCGGACGATCGGAAGCAGAGGGCAGGTAAAGACATGCGCAGACGGCGCAGCGCGCGTGACCACGCGTGCGCGGTGACGCGCGGCGTGCGGCGCGCTGTTATCACCACGCGTGCCACCGTCGTAGACGCCATCTCGGGGATGTATTTCGAACTGATCGGTAGCTTGAGCGGCGTATCCGCTGATTCCTCCTTCATTAACACGTTTTATGTAATTCTTGGCTGTTTTTGTATGTAGTTCGTATTCTGTGTATTTGTCAACATAATTGAACTTATACGTCCGTAAATTTTTCATTCTAGCTGTATCTCTGATTGTTTCTATATTTACAATTATGACATTTTCATCTCTTAAATTGGACACAGCTTTGCAGCTTTTTTCTATGGTGTTTTTTTGAATAGAAACTGAATCTGAATGTTGTTTTTATGCATACTTTAACTCCCTATAATAATAACAGTTTTTTTGGTAATAATAGATTACTTATCAATTTGGCTCTTCGTGTAGAGTTAATGATAACAAAAACCTAATATTTGTTATTTACTTAGCAACAGCTATCGCATAATGTAAACCTGCAGAGTTAATATCACCTTGAATTAGTCCAAAATACACTGAACATTTCCTTTGCTGTGCAAAGCAACTGATTTCAATCGACATTGCATTGTACCCAGAATTTATCATAAGAAAATAACTAACTTGCAAAGTCATCGAAGCATACTTGTGAAGTTAATTCTAATTGAAAAAAATACTCAGTATTTTTATCGATTATACAGCCTTTAGGAAGCCCATTTTTCGATTCTAGGATGCACTAAAATTACAATCTTTAGAATGTCTACTAGTGCCTAACATGCGAGAATTTTTCAAGATCTAGCTATTAAATAGAATAGAGCCCCTTCTCCTAACGATATAGTGTTTCATTCCTTGGTAAATAAAGATAACCATTTTATCAAATAAACGACCATAATCTATGGAACAGCTGATATTTTTTAGCGAATTTAAGTTTGATCCCAAAGTAAAAGTTGTTCATAATGACGGGTATTATGGAGCCCTTTCGGCTTAGTACACCTATTCCGCGTAACCTTGTATAATACAAGATATTTTGTTTACGTATAGTTAGATTATTCTTTTGTCATGCTGCAGTTAACATTTTTCTTGTTTCTCAAATCTGTTTCAAAGTTAATCCATGAATAAAACACTAACTTCTCGTCATACAGGATGCGGGCTTAAGAAGGAAGTACTGAATGCAAAACCTGCCTACTATACTGGACTCAACAAGCGAGTTAATAAGATGCATATTGTATTGGTCGGGTAGCTATGCATTGCGTGGTAGGGGAAGCTGTTCGAACATTTTGATCAGACACTGAAGCAGCAAAAAACAAGAGTATTTTAAAGTCATAACCGATTTCTCAACCGAGTCAGAACCGAGTTTTTTTTATAGGCTTTCGCTTGACCGCCAACTCGTCTGATGTTAAGCGATGATACGGCCTACGATGGAACACGCTTGCCTAGAAGAAACCGATTCACTCGTGATTGTAGACACCCAGATTGTATTTGTTATATTTATTGTAGTCGGGATAATATGGCAAAGACGATGACGTGAGTTCCATGATTTTGTTCACCCAAAATGTACTCAATGCGCCTAAAGAAGTTTTCACTTCAAAAATCTGAAAGATTTTACATGACTGTGATCAAAATGTTCAAACAGTGTATGAGTCAGCAGTGAGGCCGGTGTGAGCGGTAGACGGTTACCTCAAACTGCGGCCAGTTCATCGCCATATTGACGCCGTGGTTGTTCGCCCACCACTTGAGGTCCTTGCCGTGGTCAGCGTTGTTTATCGTATGGTGGAACTCTTCGTATATCTGTGGTAATCTGGAATTTTATGAATTAACAATTCAGTTCTGGAATATGGGAAGATTAGGTAGTTTGCTTGAAGCGATAGATACATAGAAACTCTTTATTGATATCACCAGAAATAAAAGTAACAGATAAAGAAACTTAGGGTACAAACAAGTGTATCACATTAAATACTGACTTTAAAAATATATGAAAAACGTTATAAGTGCCTATAAAATTTGAGGGTTGCCCTCGATTTCCCTGGGATCCCATCATTAGATCTTGATTTAATGACAATGGGACCAAATTGGAAGTAAACCATACCGAATAAAAGTTATTTTTTATAATCGGCAGAGAGACCCGTTAATCGTTTAGTGTGAAAAGGTCGTGTCTCTCTTTCTTATCGCCTCCATAATGTTACCCTACCAGCAGACTCAGTCTTGGCCTGCGAATCCATATTTTATTGTGAGTCAAAGGGCAAATTGTACAAAATACTGACGAGGGTTCCTGGCTGATGTTAAGGCACTTGTGGAAGCTGAAGAGTACATCCTTGAAGAATGTCAGCCGCTGCGTCTCCATCTGCTGGCAACGCTCGAACACGGCCTGCAGACAATATAACACACCAAATAAAAGATTGTTCAAAACAGTAAATACTAAGTATTACAACGAGTTTGAGATTCCGATAGAGGATTTTTTTTTATGATACTGTGACGATACGAGCGAAGTCGCTCGCCTGATGGCTCTTCACGCTTGCCCATAACAGCTCAACACCACTCAGAATTTTGAACTTCAACAGTTCAAAACCCCGGATGGCAATGCACTGCATTCGTCACCCCGAGATATAAGATGTCAAATCTCTGTGTGCCCTGTAATTTCGCTGGAAACATTGCCCTTCAATCCGGAACACAGTAGTGTTTGCACACTACTGCTTGTCGGTATATCTGGCAAAGGTGTGGTACTTCCCCAGGCGGACCCCTGCAAAAGAGTCCTACCACTACAGCGTGTGAGAGAACTGGACTGGGATAATTTGGACGATGTAATAGACTGTTCCAATCTTACTATTGCTTATACCCTACCCTAAAAATAATTAGTATCAATATTAAAAACAGACTTCATAAAAATGTCAGAACTGAACCAAATTAAAATAGGACCACACGGGAACCACCAGCTTTCAAATTAAAAAAGGGATCATCAAAATCGGTTCACCCAGTCAAAAGTTCTAAGGACACAGAATTTTATATAAAAAAAAAAACAGTCGAATCCTTCTCCTTTTTGGAAGTCGTTTTAAAATTAAGATCTTAATGCATACATATGTCACTATCTTTTATTTATTTATATAGACTTTCGTTTGTCTGCCAACTCGTGCGATGATGCGGTCTACGATGGAGCACGCTTGCTTAGAAGAAACCGGTTCCCTTGCGACTTGAAGACACCCAGATAGTAACTATCGGGGAACATCCATTCAGGCAGCGCATTCCACAGACTAGCAGTACGCACAATAAAACTAGTCAACAATTTTCTGAATATATCAACATCATCTTTTATGAGGCACTTCCCATTTAGGCATGTTTATAGTTTTTGACTATACCATATATATATATAGTCTATGTTATATTATATTATATTTATATTATTAAGTCTATTTTATATTATATTTATTAGTAACCTATTGACTGTTTGTTGTTATTTGCTACCGGAAGACGCAGCGTAGGCAGGCCTCCCACTAGAAGGACCGACGACATCGTGAGAGTCGCGGGCATCCAGTAGATGCAGATGGCAGGATGTCGTTCAGTGTGGAGGTTAAAGGGGGAGGCTTATGTTCAGCAGTGGACGTTTTCTGGCTGATGATGATGACAACATAGTTGACCCCAATATCTCTCAGGTAACCTTTGGATGGCGAGGACTAAATTGAAGTAGACGACGGTAGGCAGCCTGTCTGTTCGTTTACCACCTATGGCATAAAAAACATACCTGCATGTCCTCGATGTAGCGTGGGTTGTACGCAGTGATCTCCGCGAGGGCTGCCTGGTACTTCTCTCTCGTCTTTGTCACTTCCTCGCGACATTTGGAAACGCGCTCCGCCATCTTCTTCACCTGAAAAATCCATTCAGTATGGGTAAGTTTGTGTTGAAATTAAATCGATTTATAGGTTATCCATAATGAAACAGGATTACGATTTACAAATTTTGGGTCAATAAAGTGGATTGATGGCAAAACTAAGTTATAGACTGTTTTAGATTTCTTGACAAAGATCAGAGTGAATTTGTTTTAGCAAACGATAATTTAATTTTTAACACGCTTTTATTAGCTTGGTATGTGTCTATGTAACGGAATGTTTTTGATTCTGATTTTTTCTACTATTATACGCAATTTTTAACAGACTTCAAAAAAAGGAAGGGGTTCTCAACTAGTTTTTTTTTTCAACTACCTAAGAACTCCGTCTTTTATAAACCGGTTTCGGAGATTCTTTTTTTAATAGATAGGATATATAATGTAATTCAGATTGCTCCTATAGAAATTTCATAATAATCGGTTCAGTACTTTGGCTTTTAAAATCAGAATTTTGGTTACTTTGATGGCAATATTATGTCATCCGAGAAACCGAAATAGCAAATTTACTAATTTTGTGAAGTCGGTTTTTTAAATTGATAATTATTACACAATACAAAAACAGGTTAAAAACAAGTAAAATAGTAGCGTAAATATTTAGCTATAAAATCATACATTCATTCAGCAATAGCATTATAAGATTATTCAAACCAATCTACGTTTCCAAAGGTTCCTCTCCAGATCATAAAACAAGACCTTGAACTTTGCACAACTAAATTCATCGTCCCTAATAACCGTACGCCCTGGCTCGGTGGGGTCTGAAGGGTTGAACCGGAAATAGCACGCTCGTTCTCCCAAGACCTTAGATTTAGGTTAGCTCGAGTTCATGGTTCATATAGGAGGTATTTTATGGTAATGGTATTTACACATAATTTAAGACACGTTCTATCGAGTTGAGTGACGTAATTTCTGGGCAAAATTATAGAAAATACGAGACATAGCAAAGGTCACATCACAACCTTACTATGACGTACACCATTACAGACTAACACTGCTCACCACATCCTCAGCAACAGAGTTGCTTACAATCGGAACAGGTTGTCAAAGGATGTCGTCTCTTCAAAATCACTAAATGCATATAAAACTGGACAGATTGATTGGATTGGAGATTATCTTAATAGAAAAATACAAAATTTGTCTGCCCGGTGGCTCAGTTGGTAGAGAACCTACCTTCCGCGCTTGGGGGCGCGGGTTGTATTACCAGATATGGTCAACATTCATGTGACGAACATTAGTGTTAATAATAACTGGGTGTTAATATCTATTTTAATATGTATTTTGAAATGTATATATATGTACATAAATCAGTCTCTGGCAGCCATATTACAAGCTTTGCTTAGTTTGGGGTCAGATAACCGTGTGAAAAAATGTCCCAGATATTTATTTATTTATTAAAATCTTAATCTACAGACGATGTTTTCAACCTTACTTCTTTAGAAAGTTTACTAGTCTCAAAAGTTAATTATGATGGTGACAGAGCAGATGTGGTTTATAAAACTGCTATGAAAAGGGAGACTCGCAAATTGCCACTTCCGCCGGCGTCGCGCCATATCTACCATTACTATACAATACTCTACAAATGTTTAATTTAATAAACCATGTATATAGAAAAATGTTACAAGCGTTTGACAGGCTTGAAAAAAATATAAGTAAGGCTTGCTTTTATCTTAAACTAGCTCTGGCTTCGCACGGGTGTAAGTTTTATTATATAAACATTCCGTGAAAAATTGCCTAACTGAGGGTGAAAACCGCATCAAAATCCGTTGTGTGGTTTGGGAGGAGTTAGCAGATATACAAAATTACAGACAGACAGACGTGGAGAGCGACTTTATACTATGTAGAGTTTCACAGCGACGCTGATGAGCAGCGAGAGTTTGATATACATAATAATTATGGTATAATCTCAGGGCCCTTATTCCGCACGGGCAACGCGCTCGTAACGCGGCGCGTTAAGCAAAACTCAAAAAGTTGGCCTTTATTTCCTAAGGAATAGAGGCCAACTTTTTGAGGTTGACGTGGCCACGTTAGCGCGCGTTTGCCCGTGCGGAATAAGGGCCCTTATCAGACAAACAAGGGTAAGGGCGGGTGTGAACGCAACTGGCCTAATACAGGCTTGATGCCTTTAGTCGCACTCACCCTAAATACGACTTTGTCGCCCTTTTTTGCATGTGTATTATTAAATAGTTCATTGATGTCGCTGCAAGTATCTGTGCGCGTAAAATTAGTAAGTGAGCCGTACTTACAGAGATTGCGTTAAATGGTACAGTGAGGATTTTAATTAATAATTCTCAATATAAAAACCGACTTCATCAAAACTGGACCAAATTTAAATGGGACCAAATGGGAAGCACCAGCTTTCAAATAAAAAAATCATCAAAATCCGTTCACCCAGTCAAATTTTCTGCGGTAACAAACATAAAAAAACAGTCGAATTGATAACCTCCTTCTTTTTGGAAGTCGGTAAAAAATGGAAACATTTGCCAACACATACGATAATTGTACTAAGGCAAATCTCCCATGTTTGTCTGATCTGTGACTGCTACGAACACATGTATGCATACTCTACCTACGAAGTCGGTACACCGTACCACATAATAATATAAATCATGTAACCTTACAACAAAGTTACCGCCTGTTGACACAGTTAACAGAAAGCAATCATGTTAAGGCCCGCGGCGGGTCAAATAGTAAGGTTGGAGGTTAGCGAGAATTTCCTCTTTTTAACCGAATTTCAGAAAAGGAGGAGGTTCTCAATTCGACTGAATGTTTTTTTGTAAATACATGTCACGCCATAATATGATTACTTCGCCAATTATGAATTAATTTTCATGATTATTTTTTTGTTTGGCAGTTTATACTTCAGAAATATTAATATTTTTTTTTATCGAAATGGAAACAGCGTTTTTTGAAAAAAAAAATTACAAAAAAACTAGATCATTTATATTTTTTAGTTTAAGTTGATACATGTAGAAGTAAAAAAAAGTTGTGTTTTTTTCTTCTAAAAATTTACTTTATCAGCAAATATGCCCTGGGTTTTCATCTTTCTGATTTACTAATTAACAAATGAAATGTTGGCGCAACCTCATCCAATTTACGCCCTCGTTTCAGCTACAAGTTATTCTGTGGCGCGGCCTAGGGCTGTCGCTAATCGTGTTATATCAGGGTTGGCACGTAACGAGCACGTTAATGAGGCAACTCCGGGCGGCGCCACGGGATTATCTTTTTGTTACTCTTATACAGACTGTATTTTGATATATGGATCAGCAGCAGCAGAGTGATATATAGGACCTCAATACCTACCGAATTAACTTTTTTTTATGCCATAGGAGAAAAACACGCTAAGGGGCCTCCTGATGGTAAACGATCACCGTCGCATATGGATACCTGTAACACCAGGAGCATCACAGATACGTTGCCAACCAGAAGACTCTTTTTTTTTAGACACCAAATGCAAAAAAAAACCTGTTGGTTCATGAAAAAAGGTTATTGACACACGGCAAAATTTATGGAACAGCTGATTTTATCATTACGGTTGGTGACAACATAGTTTAATCGGTAGGTATTGAAGTCACTCAGCTCCTGATTCCCTTCTCAAAATACATCCTGTATATAGGCGTAAGGTAATTACGTATGTCTGTTGAACAAGCCAAAGGATTAAAATATGTTTTAGCAGAGCAATAAATTGACTCAGAGCCACTTGCGTCAAGTAAATGGGAAAGGTTGAACAGTAATTACAAAATTAGCCACTTTCATGATATACACACTTCATAATAAAAAACTAATTCCACGCTAGTAGCATTTGAAGAAGATTAGATTAGCAATATGGACTTGCAAGCTACGGCCGTACATATAAATCATATCTGAATCAAATCTATAGACTACAACTAAAAATTTAAAAAAATATTGTAATTACCAATATTAGACAACAATTTGAAAACGACGATATATTACTTTTTAAACACTGTAAAATTTTACCTATTTATGCGCAATTTCAAATGATGTTACTTAAAGAACACTTTTTTAATGAGACTATTAGAAAAAAATACGAGCAACTGTATACACGCGGGCCGTCGCTCGAAACCTGCTTTGCACGACTCGACGTACAAATAATATCTACGGCGAACGGACCGCTATGTATTTAGTTCCTCGTTTAATTAATAACCTACCCTCAGATTTATGTAAAAACATTACTTCATATAATATTAAAACTAAATTAAAATCTTACTTTCTTGACAACCTGATGTAATCGCCTCGCTCGCTGCCAGTTGTGTACTTACATATTAACATTATTTTTATAGTAGACGTATACTTTAACTCCATATGGCATTACTATTAAACCTTAGTGGTTTTAAAATGCCATTATATCCTTTACTGTATAATTTTCTTATTAAATGATAAATAAATAAAATTAAAAAATAAAATAAAAGATTTCTACTCTCCGAAGAACTGGGAAAAGGGTTTCGAGAGGCTCCAACGTCAGATCAGATAAACAAAAAAGATATGGTGGCGTGGCGGGTGCGAACGTGTCAGGCCTAAATCAGAGCGACGACTTTATTCGGAACACACCCTGCAAACGAACTTGCCGCCTTTTTCTTTGCTTGTGGACTCTTAGTTAGTTCACTGGTGTCACTGAATACATCTTAGTGTGCGTGGAAAATGAGTAAGTGTGCCGTACTTACAATACTCGACGGTAAGTAATGCACATCGAGCTGGGAGATAAGATAATCGGTTAGCGACGGTAGTTTGTAGTGCGTCGTCTCTGTCGCACGCTCAAAAACGTCACATAATGTACGAGTGACAGAGACGACGCTCTACGAACTACCGACGCTAGCCGATTATGTCGCTCTTTTGCTCAATGCGCATTACTTACCGCCAGCAGGGCCCGGATTCACTAACTACAAACACGCACGTAACGCGGCGTAAAAATGGGTGAACAAGGACACATTTGAACATGAACAGTAATTGTACTAAGGCATATCTCCCTTGTTTGTCTGATCTGAGGCTCAAACGTATACACATTACCAGAACAGGAAGGTTTACAATTTAGCAATAAACAAGATAAAGCTTCTTCGTAGATTACTACTAGAAGTTGTGGAAAGTACGAGTATGAGCGTAAAACTGATTTCACAAACACAAACAGTACAAACGTAACCAATAAAGCTTACCAGTAACACTCTCTTTGAAAGCAAAACATAATAAATACAAAGTAAAATTAGAACACATAATATGGTAAGGAATTGAAGACACCTTTTATAAGCTCCAATGTGTAAGCCCTGTCAGGCCTGGCGCACTCCGTACTTTAGGTATGAAGCTACGAGTAGTCGTCTTGTCGGATTTGCCGTACCCGCTGCCGCGCGATAGACAGAGATAACGCGGCAAGAGTTACGCGATAGACAGAGAGGCCACTTCTAGGTTAATATAGCTGTAGGTAGTTAGCGCTCGCACGTCCTGAATTGCACTTTATTGTGTAGGAGAAGAGTCGCTACTTATTTAAATAATTTTGCGGAGTGAATCTTCTGTACTTGTATATGTATTCTGTGGCCCTGTGTTATACACTCACTTGTGCTGACTCAGTGAAAAAAATAGGGCTGTCATATTGGGTTTTACAGTTCAAAACTTTTTGTCTTAAAAAAAGTCTTTCATAACTAAACATTGTAGAAATTTTAGAGGCGTTTGATTGCTAAAGCTATTTGGCGGTCTCTATACAACAGGTAGCCCCTGCGTCAAGTGTTCGTTTCATGTAAATAAGTGTGTTATTTATTCTCGGTCCAAGCATTTTGACCGCCCCGATGATGGCCCAGTTGTTAGTGAACCCGCCTTCTGCGCTTGGAGGCGTGGGTTCGATTCCCACCTAGAGCAAATATTAATGTGATGAAACCGCTAGGTTTTTGAACGTAATACTTTAGCAGGTCCCGATATACTTCAGTGAAATATTGGAAGGGAAACGTTTTTATTCGCGGGTGAAACAGTGGGTAGCATCTAGTAAATATTAAAACGAGTTTTATAGTAACATTTTTTAGACAAAATTATAGAAATACTGCGTGTCAAGTAGGGCATGCAAACCGGGTACCCGAGTACCCGAAAAACCCGATTAACCGACTGATTTGAAAACCGGGTTTTTAGGATTAAAAAAGCGGGTTTTTCGGGTTTTTCGAGTTCCTTTTATTCACGATTGTTTATGTTAAATACTACCAGTAGAACATTAATAAACAATGAAACTTCATAAAAACTTACTGTTTCTCTATTTCTTCTCTACTGATCGAATAAATTTAACAGTTTGACCACAATCTATAATAATAATTAGGGATTAGGGAGTAATATATGGTTAAGCTTTGGTTTGACGTTGCCTGAGTGAGGCGCTGTGAGCGCTACTAAGTGCTACTAAGTGTTATTGTATGGTATTTCTATGATTTTTTTGAAAAAAATTCTAATACTACGTATTTTAATGTATAGTCTTTTTCTTTCTCAATTTTCATGTTTTTGTGTTAACATAGCTAAATCAATAACCATCATCATCCCTATTATTATTTTCAATATTTTGCTAAGCGTACGTTATACTAGTTCTTCGTATCAACAGAGATAAAAAAAATAAGAGGACTGCCAGTGCCGATTCAGCAACATTAAAATATATAGAGTATAAAAAATCTGCTTGTGATAAATCATCAGCGTGGTTTTAATCATTGCATGCCACGGAAGGAAGCAGCTCCAAGGGTAAAGAATGTAATAAAATGCTGAAGATGACAGGCAGTTCTATTGAATAATCCGTCGCGGCTTTTTACACTAAAAAGTTTAACATGCCCCAACGTAGACTAATTAGTGACTCCCGCTGTCTATCGTCATTGTCATCAGCCAGAAGACGTTCACTGCTTAACATATGCCTCTCTTTGACCTCCACACTGTACGACACCTTGCCATCTGCATCCACTGGATGCCCACGACTCTCACGATGTCGTCGGTACATCTAGTGGGAGGCCTACCGACATTGCGTCTTCCGGTTCGCGATCTCCACTCAAGAACCTTTCTTCCCCATCGGTTATCAGTTCTTCAAGTGATGTGGCCTGCCCATAGCCACTTCAACTTGCAAATTTTAATAGCTATGTCGATGACTCTGGTTCTTTGGCGAATATCCACGTTCAGGATTCTATCACCCAAAGAAACTCCGAGCATAGCTCTCTCCATTGCCCGTTGTGTGACTCTGAGTTTCTATAAAAGGCAGTTAAGGACCACGTCTCAGTACCATATGTCATCACACATTGATCAAATACCCTTGTTTTTATGCACTGTGGTATCTTGGACGAGAAGATTTCACGCAATTTCCCGAATGCTGCCCATCCGAGTTTGATTTTTTAGGCGACCTCTTTGCCTAAGGACTTACCTAACTGAACAATCTGACCAAGATATATATAATGTAATGGTCAACAACTTCGACAGTATCGTTCTCTATAACTACCGGCACGGGTACAACATGGACATTGAACATGATTTTTGTCTTGTCCATGTTCATTTTAAGACCCACCTGTTGGGAAAGGCTACTGAAGTCGCTGAGCATTGTATTGAGATTCTCCAGTGACTCTGCCATGATAACTATATCATCGGCAAAACGAAGGTGAGTGATGTATTCGCCATTGATGTTGATGCCGAATCTGTTCCTAAGCTGTCTAAGTCTACGTCTAAGCTTGAAAACAACCTCCAATGCGTTCGTGAACAGTTTTGGAGAGATAACATCTCCCTGTCTCACGCCTTTCTGCAATTGGATTGGTTCCGTGCTCCTTTTATCGGATTGACATGGTGGCGTATCTTTACAAACACTTCAGCACTTCGATATATCTATAGTCGATATGACAACGCTGGAGGGACTGCAATACTACCCAGGTGTCGATTTACTCAAAGGCTTTTTCATAGTCCGCGAACGCTAGGCATAATGGCCGATTACACTCCTCAGTCTTCTGTATAATCTGGCAGAGAGTGTGTATGGGGCTTATGGTGCTCCAGCCTTTAAGGAAACTGGCTTGTTCGGGAGGCTGGAAGTCTCAACATTATACCAAACGTTACTTGATTAATCTCTTGTTAGAGCTAAACAATAAGAATACGAAAGTCTAAATACATATATAATTACATTTTAGCATTTTCTTTACACTGCACACACTAAAACAATATTTTTAAGGCTTAAATAAAGAAAAACTCGAAAAACCCGAAAAACTCGAAAAAACCGGTTTTTGAAATTGAAAACTCGAAAAAACCGGGTTTTTTTAAATTACCCGAGTTTTGCATGCCCTAGTGTCAAGGAATCAACCCTATAAGTCCACGATCTTTATCCGAGCCACTTGGCGTGTAGGGGCAGGGAATCAGTCGTGTACAAGACGTACCCGAACCTACCCTCTGCTGTACCCTACACTTCATTACTGAGCTAATTTACGGAAACTTCTGCAGGGCCTCTAAAAATACTACTGTTTTCAGGAATAAATGGCGGGAGGCGTTTATGAAAAAGATTCGAACGCGAATTTTAACTATATCTGTGTTTGAATAGGCATGATGACTAATATTTTTTAATACCTCATGAAAAAGCTGATCATCAATAGAGCCCATCAACGAAAACAAAATTTAAATTAGTTTAAAAATAAATAAGTTATAAGTATTTTAATTTCATGTATAGACAGAGAGCGCAATATAGCGAGCTATGACGTCAAGCCTCAGGCGCGGCAAACAAATGCTATACTAATACACACTTTCCTTTTTACACCTAAAACTTTAAACGCTCATATCTCAGTGAGATTTATCATCCAATTCAATTTATTTTTTCAGTATGTGTAATGTATTTAGTTATATTCATCGCTAAGCTTATTTTTTGAATAAATTAAACATTAGGACACATGCCTATTGTATCAAGTTTTTTTTGGTACAGGCTTGCGTTTGACCGCCAACTCGCCTGATGTTAAGCGATGATGCGGTCTACGAATATTATTAAAATAATATTTAAATTGAGTTAAAGAGCCGTATTACAAAATGCAATCGTTTTGCAAGATATCTGAATTTTCGGGCATAAAACGAAAAAAAAAAGCCGTACTTAATTGTCAAGAATATAAAACAAAAAAACCATAACATAAGAATTGTTTTTTTTTTGCATCTAGATACAATATCTATATAGTTATTGTATCTCGATAATTTTATGTCAGGAATTTAAACTTTTCAGATTAGAACTTTTCAAAAATATGAAGCAATTGTTTTCAATAAAAAATACAAATCAATTCATTACAAAAATTGAATTTTCTGTAGATAAACAATTTTATTGATAATAGTGTGAATAATTATAATTCAGTCAATCAGACCTTTCTTCGATTTCAGATTCAGATTTGATAGAATCAGAACGCTAAAAATTCCGTTGTCGTTGCTTTTTTTCGTCAAAAAATGTGAGAGATAAAAAAAAAAAGACAGGTTATATTTAAATGAACGAGAAACTGGGTCGCGGCTATAGAGCACGTACAACTTTATAGCCCACTTTATCGCGTCGATGGAAACGAGATAAATCATCCATCTATTCAACGATTTTCAACGGTTACATTGATTGAAAACGTCGGGATGAACGCTGCATCTTCTAGGGGATCATTTAAACATAAATTAAAAGAATGGCTTATCCCACAGGCATTCTACAAGTACTCTGACATGACCAAAATCAGACTTATTTAATTTACATTGTATAATTTATTTTTATTTAGACAAAAAATATTATTTTTTGATTAATGGTTATTGTTACTAATTCTTATTGTTGTATGACTTTTTTATTTTTTATTATTATTCTTGTTTTGACATTGAATCTACCAATTTTAATATAATACCTACATTTAATTCCTAAACAAAAATAAAATATTTTTAATCGAATAACCCGCCCCTAACTGTACCCTGTGCGAAGGTGCCCATAACACTAGCAGCATTGCCACGCTGAATGGCTATGGCCAACCTTTGCACAAGGTACGAGCCGGAGCGAGGGTCATTATTTTTCTCCGTCAACCTGCGCCCCAACTCACCAATGAAGCTTCTGGCTTCAGTGGCCCAACTGCCCATGGTCTCCACGGCAATGGGTACAAAAATGTACCGTGGCACCATGGCTGCATACTTCAGCCGCTTCATGCAAGCGGCATTCTCTGCTGCAGCTGCGGGGAGTGAACCGTACGGCCTAGGTGGGTGGCAGCTACCGTGCTGACGCAAGTAGCGTCCCACACCAAGCACTTGCCGATTTTCCACGGCACCAGTGTCAGGCCGTCCGGTCTCTTGCCGTCCGTTATTTTAATTTTGTTTGTAATTTAAATTTTTGTTAGAATATTGTCAAAATAATTAGGTTTAGTTGTATTTTATAGCATTTACTTAAGTATATTGATATGTAATAAATCATTACTTTAATTCCTTTTATTTAGTAAAAGAAGTGTTATTTTTATTTTATTAATTAAGCTTATGAGTATTATTATTATTGACGTGTAACATATTGGTATGAATAAATAATTATGAACTATGATGATATTATTTTTTTTTATTGCAAAATAGGCTTGTGCTTGGCCGCCAACGCGCCTGATGTTAAGCGATGGTGCCGCTTACGATGGATCACGCTTGCCTAGAAGAAATCGATTCACTCTTGATTTGAAGACACCCAGATTGTAACTATCGGGGAACATTCATTCAGGCAGTGCATTCCACAAACTAGCAGTTCGCACAGTAAAAGTCGAATCAAAGCGCTTCGTACGGGTTTTCGGAATGTCAACCAATCCCGCGGGGTTACTCGTTATTTTCCATTTTTCCGCATTTTCTGGGGGGGATATGTCCATGTCTTTACGATGTACACTATCATCCAAATTTCCTTAAGATCGGCCTAGCCGTTTAGTCGTGAAAAGCGAACAAACAGACAGTACATTTTATAATATTACTTAGAATTTTGTGTCTGTCCCCACAAAAGCAATTACGTTCATGTAACCGTCGCTGTTGAACGCCTGATTAAAATGTCGAACTCTGGCGTTGGTTTTCCTTGTGATCAGCTAACCGAGCGAGTGTTTCCGACTTTTTGCGAAGATCTCGTCTTGACCCTAGCGGGTTGCGGACGTGATTGTATTGTACTGCAGTGATATAATCTTTTCACGACGTTCTAATCGTACAATGTAAGCGTTATCAAGGATCCATTATATGATCGTTCTTGGTGTTATGTAGAGTTATGACTCGAAAGTTGTGAGGTACAAACATTGAGACAATACCTGTAGTAATACCTGTCACAATCTCTATGTGAAAACAGTCAAAAATCTTTTTTGACAGATATCAAATATATAGTTCACAATACCATATTTATCCCAATTTAGACGTTATGTCGCTTGCATAGTGTTCAACGTAGTTCGTCCGCTAGCGGATCGTAGTACTGGCATCGCGCGGCGTTGTAGTCGGATCGCGGTTGCCTTACAACTAACCAAAAAGTCGGCATAATGTAGCGTGCGCCAAGTTTTGGTTCTGACATTTTTGTAGCACGATTATGAATCTATAGAGGTATTGTATCTCGATGGGGTAGAACAGTAGATACATTTTATTTTGATGCGAAAAAACCTTCTGGCATTAGGATATGGAGATTATAAACCATATTATACATTTTGATAAAAGAATGACTGCACTATTATCTGGTATTTTTTTAAACCAAATCTACACTAACATTCAATCATTCATCATTATCAGCCTATCAAACTATCATGTATCCAGTGTTGAGACACAAGCTTTCTTTTAGAGTAAGGATGGGCTTTAATCCACCTGTTGGCCCAGTGCATGTTGGTGAATGTCATACGTCTTTGAATTTTTGAGGTTCTTGGACATACCAGTGTCGTCACGATATTTTCCTTCACCGTTTTTGAGCGATGACATCGAAACTGCACATAATTTATCGAAGTACTAAATAAATCATTGGTTCAGGGGGGTCTAGTCAAGAACCACTTTCTATTAGCGTTAACGCCTGCGGAAAGATAAACATATATGAAAATGACATTAGATTGAGAGATGTCACATGACTGCTTATGTCATTTTCATACAATTTTATCTTTCCGCAGGCGTTAACGCTAACAGAAAATGTTTCTTGTCTAGACCCCAGGGCCAGATTGTAAAGCGTACATACTAGCTCCGCTACCATCACTCATATTTATAATAGACTAGCCATCCGCCCCGGCTTCGCACGAATGTGGGCTCGGCCTTCGGCCTCGCTACAAAATATAATATAGCCTATGTCACCCGGGGATAGTGTAGCTTCCCAACAGTGAAAGAATTTTTCAAATCGGTTCAGTAGTTTCGGAGCCTATTCATTACAAACATACAAAAATAGGTACAAATCTTTCCTCTTTATAATATTAGTGTAGATAAAGATATGAATGTCGTTTATGTGATTTTGTTTGTATCTATGGGACTACTGAACTAATTCTGAAAATTCTTTCACTGACATAAAGCTTCACATCCTTGAGCGTTGTGACATTTTCTTCACTACACGGCAGTCAAAAGCTGATGAACAAATATTTATACAAGAAGACGATAATCCACAGATATACCAATTAAGTGCTTCCGCGATCTATTTGTAAAGCAACAACTTCAAATAACGTGGTTACATCTAAGGCAGTTATTATGAAGAATCTAGTTATGTCGGGAATGTGGTTCCAGGTGAAATTGCAAAATAACTTCATTCCGCGGGCGCGCTGAAGGACATGGTGGCGGCATTCAATTTCCTGGCTCGAGCGGTGCGGCGGCGGATTCTAGGTCAATGTGAAGAGTAGCTTGTTTCACTGCTGTTACAGAACAAAAGCTCCCTGACAGCAGTGACAGATGACAGACAGGTGAAAAAACATTTCGCCTCATTTTATTATTTTCCTAAGCTTGTGTATTTTCGAGTGTTGGTGGATTATTATTTATTAATTAATCGTGGTCGTGCTCGAATGTGAAAAAGCGATATAACAAGGTGAAAAATTTAATTTCATGATGTTTTCAAAACTCCATAGAAGCATCTAGTAAAGTCTCTTTACTTAACTCTTCTTAAACTTGGCCGTGTGACTTGTTTGACAATATCTAACTTGAAAATATTGTATTACCTTGCTTTACTGGCAAATACACAAGACGTGGCATGCCAGTCTTCTCAAAATGACAGTAGAAAAATGAATCCTAAATGCTTCCTTGCGGCACCATGCGGGTGACCATTTGATCAACTGGGTTCATGACTTATGTTTGCACAGTGGTCCCAGGAACCCTTTCAGAGAAACATCGCCAACACTGATGGTAGACCACAGCTGTGAGAACTGAGATTCTACGAAGACCAAGGAGTTACAGCACTCTCTATTACGGTCTAAGCAAAAGAAAGCACTAGACTTCTTAGTTATCACGTTGTAAGACTTAATAGACTCGTTTTCTAATTGTGAATCAAAATTTACGACTAGCCCGCTCCATTAGTGCAATTATCGTAAACATCTAGTCTATGAACTGAAATAAACCCATTACCATAAATCATAACGCTATTCTAGATATCAGATCGCATTTATTATACTCATTTGGTGAACATAGAAAGAAAAAGTGTTAGAACACATCCCTTCACGCTAGATAGTAGAAAAATACTATACTCAATCCAAGTTTTTTTGCTGTCAGTTGCAATAGCATTTTGAGAAACTAAATTAAAATATTTATTTATTTATTTTATAATATACTTTTAAGAGTTGATATGTCGTATGAACTTGAGTTGTGTTGTATTAATAATAATAAGTGAGGTTAGGCAAACAATAGCAAATTCATATTTTGGTTATATGTAGATAGATAGATAAACTCTTTATTATTCACACTACAAATTACATGCACAAGACACGATAAAACAGCCTAAAACTCGGCGGCCTTATCGCTAAGAGAGCTTATATGGTTGAGAATATAAATTAGTTTTACGTAATTTTAGAAACATGAATCGTGAAACTTTTCTTGTTAGAATAATTCGGCGAAAACAGGACTTGTAAATTGAGTTTTGTAAGGGCGATACACGTTGATCCTCAGAAAAATAAATATGGAAGCGTTATACCTTTTTGGCATTTACACCCAATCCGGTCGTCCATTCGTATACATTTTGATCACATCATTTGCAGTTGTGTGCGCTCAATATCGAAGAGTGCGTTTGTAGAACTAGTAAGGATATGTCAGTGTGTACAATACGTGTTTACCTCACCCCCTTCAGTTTTTGGCAGACTTTTTTCGGTACTAGCTCGAGTTTAAAGGCAGATCCAAACTATATAATTATTATCAAAGCGTTGATCCGTTTATCTAATTAATACATTTTATGAGCTTGAATATCTTCAATTAGTTATCAAAGGATTGTGAAGATGTAGGTGTCGCGACGTCTCTTTTTAGGGCAAACCTAGTTTTATATCAGATAATTATGGTACAGAGAACATACATATAAATTTCAGAAATAAAACAAAGTCAAATCTTAAAACTGTAGCTGGCAAAAAATAATATCATAACAAGTAGTCATAACGGTATCAGTACTCATGTAGTCGAGTCAAGTATAAAATTTAAAACGCCAAATTGGATTGGGACGTGTGATTACGGCAATTAAAACATCGCGGTCAGTTTATTGGATTACTGTCGACAGCTGACGAGTGAAGGCTGAACGTTTGGTTGGGTGGAATCCTTCTATTAGGATTGAGAGATACAGTTACTTTGGTTTAGATTTTGGCAAACACATACTCGTACGTGAAGCCAACGATTTCGAAGAACATTTTTGAACCCATAGATTTAGGATGTTTTTTTAGGTCTGTGGTTGAACCTGATTAAAGGTAATTTTCGAGTCTAGCATACACGCCGCGACAAAATGTTGTCTACACTTTTTGTGGTGCGTAATTTCCAAGTTTGTAGAAAAAAAAATAGTCACGGCTCGGCGTGCATTGGTTTTTAGATTAGGAATCGATATGTAATCTAAATAGGTGAGTATTACTCTGCTTTATATTTTGGAACACAAATTTAGGTGAAGCCACCGATCATAATCACCGACGTAGCTATTCAAATTTGCAAGTTGAAGCGGCAATGGCAGGCCATAGCAGTCTAAGAATCGATAGCCGATGGGGAAGAAAGGTTGTTGAGTGGAGACCACAAACTGGTTGACGCAACGTAGGTAGGTAGTTCTCCCACTAGATAGACCGACGACATCGTGGGCATCCAGTGGATGCAGATGGCAAGCTGTCGATCAGTGTGGAGTTCTAAGAAGGAAGCCTATGTTTAGCAGTGGGGCGTCTTTTGGATGATGTAAACTAGGAACCTATATATCATCTAAGACACGCCATATTTGCAGAGGATAGAATACCAAACATCTCTAGCCAAGATGTGATGTCCTAAGTAAATATGTAAGGATAAACATCAATAGGTGTTCAAATTTCGCATCAATATTTACTTACTTTAACAATTTTTTTGTACTTTTGACTCACTTTGGCTTCACTAAAAAGTAATTCCACTAATAGTAAGTCCTAAATTGTGGCACAACACTTCCTTGAATAATAGTTAAGAACAACATTCTTTATCAAGTCACATAAAAAAAAAACATAATCGTCTTCTATTGTATTCTCTTTGCATAATCGGTTAAGCCGTTTGGGACTACGTCAAACGTGTTCAAATGGAGTCGAATTGATTTTCTTATCCCCTTTTGACATGTCCCCATCTTGTATTTTTTTTCTTTCCTATTTTTTGTTGCACTATGACGAAGAACGATTCTTTTGGCTTTGCGTCGTCGGAAAAAAATTATTTACAGAGGCATCTATTTAGTTCAGACTCAGCAATCTCTCTGTTTTACGTTCCTGAATGAATGCCGCTTGTATTACATATTTTTGTTCTGTATATTCATATGTATCACCGACTCGGTCTCCTTTGACTTCAAAGAACACAGCTCTCCCGGTTCCGCGCTCTTTTGATGTCTGTGATTAGATAGAAACTCTTGCGAAGAAGCGTTTGTGAGGCGTATGTGAAATTACCGCGGCCTTTGCAAACCATGTTTTTTGGGGTATATACTTGAGTGAAACGTTATGACGGACGTTAAACGAAAGAAAAGGATGGGGAAAAGATACGACACAAATTAACGGGAAACTGAACCGCAAAATAACCATAGATCTATAAATTTTAGGTCTGTGAAACTACCATCAATTTCGTCAAATGGCTACAAAGATGTAGCGGCTCTGTGTCGAGTATCAGATGAATCACTTCGAATGTCCTAAAATAGTACCTCCCCTAGGCCACAATCTGAAAAAGTTAGTTGGTAATGCAAGTGAATATACAGTTAATTTACAGGGTTACAAAGAACAATGGTACTAAGTCGAAAAGAGCTCATCATTAGGAACAACTTTTACTATGAGACCCAGTAATAGTGGATTTCAGATGTTCCATTTATTTCGAAGTGGATAAGACATTTTCTATAGAATAGGTCGATTTATTTTCGCGATTTCGTAATGACGATTACGATGACTTATTTTGGGCTTACTACATCCTTTACGTGTAACCCTATATACTGCCCCATGTAACGGTTTACCTACGGTAAAGTCTTATTAGTCCAGTCATTATAGTAAGTTCACCTCGGAATTCGAGATACCCAGCTGTAAGTCTGTCAATACTTGTATATTGACACCCTAAAAGTTGTCTCAAAACCTACATATGGTAGGGCAATTACATGGGCAGGTAAGTGTTGTTAAATAAATTAATACTGAATACAAAGTGGATAGGTTAGGAAAAATATTATAAAGTATAATATAATAGTTAATAAAAATTGTCAAATATTTATAATCATTGATTTATCGATAGTTCATCAACTATATATGGCGCGTTTTCGACCGGAGGCACCGGTTGACCTGAAGTGATGCTGTGACCGCGCGCTCTCCGCCCTCTATCTCGAGAACGGTTCACAATATGAAACATTTTTTTTAACAAAATTTGTAGAGAATTTTGTATTCTACAATATTGATAATAAATACAAATAGCAAAAAACCCATGGGAAATGAAATATTTACAAAAAAAGCGCAAATAACCGATTTTTGTGACCTTTGACCTTGAAATTTAATATTTGCGTTGCGTAGGTTTTGAGACAACTTTTAGGGTGTCAATATACAAGTATTTACAGACTTACAGCTGGGTATCTCGAATTCCGAGATTCTTACCAAATTTAAGCTTAAATGACTGGACTATATTAGAGATACGCGACAGACAAATCCGTGCGTACCGATCAGACTAACAAGGTAGATATGGTAAGGCGGAGTTGCAGGTGCGAACGCATCTGGCCTAAATCAGGCTTGATGCCTTTAGTCAAAGTCACTCTGCAGACGACCTTATATTATATGAGAGACCTATGACATACTTTTTAGGGTTCCGTACCCACAGGGTAAAACGGGACCCTATTACTAAGACTCCGCTCTCCGTCTGTCCGTCTGTCTGACACCAGGCTGTATCTCATGAACCGTGATTTTTAGACAGTTAAAATTTTCACAGCTGACTGTTGCCGCTATAACAACAAATACAAAAAAAAAAACAGAATAAAATAAATATTTAAGGGCTCCCATATAAAAAAAACGTGTTTTTTTTGCTCGATATTAATAACGGCAACAGGTAGAAGTTTGAAATATTCACAGAATAATTAGCTATATATTTACTTTAAAATTTAATAATTAAAATAAAATAAATATTTAAGGGGGCTCCCATACAACAAACGTGATTTTTTTGCCGTTTTTTATATATAATGTACGGATCCCTTTGTGCCCGAGCCGACTCGCACTTGGCCTGTTATTTTTTGTATTTCGACTATTAGTTAGTTTATTGGTGTCGCTACAAGTTTCTTAGTGTGCGTAAAAAATTTGTAGGTTAGCCGTACTTACTGTTTTTTCGTTAAGCGGTTTAGCGATTTTTTTAACGAACAAATGGAGACATTTTAACACAAACGATAATCGTACTTACTAAGGCGTATCTCCCTAGTCTAACTGTTCTGAGTTCTGTACACAGCCAGCTTCGTTTTCACAAACTGGGTTCGCGTTCCCATGACATTGTACCAATAGCACAGATTTCCGAGAGACTGGCTATTGCTTTCTACCACATTCAGCCGTCTACCTGATAGCAGTGCATGCCGCAAGCGATAGACTTTAATATTAAGTACCTCAGACTATCGCAGTTCGTTCCACTATCGGTTTTTTTAATGAATGAATGCTTCAATATTTTTTGTGAGGAAGGATTGAGGGCAGATTATTTTTGTTTACGCCATAAAACTATTAGACGCGAATGACGTGATAACCTAGACTATGTAATCATCATCGGTGATCATCAATCTAAGTTAAGATTCTACTGGACATCATCGACTTTAGAGTGATTTACTATTCTGAGATCATTATAGCCCCCCTAAATCTTCTAATAAGAAACGCGTAGAAGCCAATGGTCAGTCCACCTTTTTAACCGACTTCCAAAAAGGAGGAGGTAATCAATTTGAATGTTTTTTAAATGTTTGTTAACTAAGAACTTTTGACTGGGTGAACCGATTTTGATGATTCTTTTTTTTATTTGAAAGCTGGTGCTTCCCGTGTGGTCCCATTTCAATTTGGTCCAGTTCTGATGAAATCGGTTTTTAGTCATACCAACGGGACCCTATTACTAAGGCTCCGCTGTCCGTCTGTCACCAGGCTGTATCTCATGAACCGTGATAGTAAGACAGTTGAAATTTTCACAGATGATGTATTTCTGTTGCCGCTATAACAACAAATACTAAAAAACAGAATAAAATAAATATTTAAGGGGGCTCCCATACAACAAACGTGTTTTTTTTGTACTTACATGTGGTACGGAACCCTCAGTGCGCGAGCCCGACTCGCACTTGGCTGGTTTTATTTATAATGATAACTATGTCTCGTTGATTTGTTTTAAATCACAACTCTCGGACATTACAAGCCATTTTACTTTTTATTTTACCTTTTTTTTTTGTTTAATTGAATAATAGGCTGCGTTAATCCGCCACCTCGCGCGATGTTAAGGAGCAGTTAATGGCTCGCGACTACTATCTTTAAGTATTACTTACCAGTACTAATTTATCTTTAAGCCAATGGTAGATCAAAATGAAAAGATCCAGTTCGATGATACAAACTTTTAATAATCGTAATCTTCATACGTATAATTTTTTTGCGAGGTGCTATGGACACATTTATGAGTTTTTAAATGGTGACGTGTTTTTCGTAAGGTGAGAGGTACACAGATGACGCGATTACCAAAAAAAAACATCAGTCTTAGAACTGCACGTCAGAAGTGAAAACTTAAGTAGTAATTCAGCTATTCTATAAGAGATGGCACTGTTTTAAAATACACGGTACAGCGTGACGATGCCGCGAGTTACATGATTTTTGTTCACCCAATAAGTGCTCAACGCGCCTAAAGAAGTTTTCACTTCAAAAAAACTCGCTAAGTTTTGCCGCACTAAGCCCGGGCCTACTCGGCTTATAGGGAAATTCGCCCCCGATAACTACTATTACTATTTACTCTAAGCATTCCGTAATTCGAGTAAGAGAGCACTCTTCTCGACCATCTCCTGATAACACATGACTGACACAATCGAAACGTTTGATAATGATACCGTCTTATCTACCGGTATTATGGAAAGTGCCTGAAGAAAATACCTTAGTACTATTATAGTACAGTTTCGATTAAAATCCCTAAAAGATTTTCATGGTAAAGTAACGAAACTGCCACTTTCGAAAGATTTTATTGTCAAAACTGCGTAATATAGAATCGAATCTTTACAGAGTACTTTACATATATAAGAAACTGGCTTGATGTTTTTTTTATTATTATTGTGTTATAGGCTTGCGCTTGGCTTGGCTTAGATATTCGCCAAAGAACCAGAGTCACCGACATAGCTATTAAAATCTGTAAGTTGAAGTGGCTTGAAGAACTGATGACCGATGGGGAAGAAAGGTTCTTGAGTGGAGACCACAAACCGGAAGACGCAACGTAGGTAGGCCTCCCACTAGATGGACCGACGACATTGTGAGAGTCGCGGGCATTCAGTGGATGCAGATGGCGGGATGTTGTTCAGTGTGGAGGTTAAAGGGGGAGGCCTATGTTCAGCAGTGGACGTCTTCTGGCTGATGATGATGCTTGGCCAACTGGCCTGATGTTAAGTGATGATGCGGCCTACGATAGATCACGCTTGCCTAGATTGTGCAGGTCGTTCAAAATACCTTATCTTATTATTATCTATTATGGGAATTATGAAATCGCAGATAAATCATTGGGTCATGGTCGATTGAATCTCAATTGGATTCCAAAGACCTTTGATGTCAAGGTCTGTCCCTTAAATTCCTTCGACCATACATAAATTGACCGACAAAAATGTATTCACCTGACATAGATGGAAAGTGCCTTGACACGCACATTTCTAAAACTAATCCAATATCACAAACTTTTATGAAAATAGACACCGCATGCAAGAAGTTGTAAGAAAGAAAGTCCAACGTCCGCATTTTTTAAAAACTACTACGACGTCACGATAGCATGTCAGTAGTAGTCTCTATTCATATTGCTTTCGTACAGTTTATTATGCTATCAAGCAATTTGTTTTTTTTTTGTATTGATGTCTGATGTGCTACTGCCAAGACGACGGAGATCAAACAGAAATATGCGGCGTACTAGTTGGAGCATTGATCCAACCTAAGTCAGGACAACGACATGCAAAGTTAATGAACTCGCGGTGTCTATCGTGCGTATGTGTCCAATATGTACTAAGAACACGCATTTCAATAACGATATCAATTTCACACGTGTCAATCACAGGCAGTTATAGCGACAGGGTTCCATCTGAACACGTTTGAATGTCCACCTGTGAGCACGTACCGTTTAATTGAACCATGTCACATTGCCACGGGGTTATGTAACCGTGTATCGGGGACGCCCTACTTAAAGGCACCTGCGCTATCTCAGCGATTACAATGATTATGGGGGATACCGAATTGGATACTTTATTACGAGCGATTAAGATGCATTTTTGTTTAACGATGTGTAATTTGAGGCAGTGTAAATAACGGTGCTCATTTGTAATTTTTACATTGACATGAATTAAACGAAAATAAAAGTGCTTACGTACTTAAATAAAAGAGCTTAAATCGGATGACATTTATAAAGTCACATTTTTTATACTGGCAAGTGATTTTTTATTTTCGACCCAAAATACAAGCTAACAGTACCTATATTACCTAAACATGATTCATTATGTAAAAGTTGGAATGCCCCTAGACAGTTGATGGTCTAAAGACAATCCATATGAATCATACAATACATAAATGTGTTATCCACTTTCAGCAATAGAATATCGGTTTCCTAAAGATGTTTTCCTTCACCGTTTTTGAGCGATGGCATCGAAACTGCACATAATTTATTACATACTAGTGCTGTTGACCGCAACTTCGTACGCGTAGATTTTCATATAAAATTTCAACCCTTTTTTCCTTCCTTAATTCGGCCCTTGCGCAAAATAACATAGCCTTATGCTTCAATCTGGTCATAGCTAAGCATATTTGTGAAAACCGCATTTAAATCCGTCCAGTGGTTTAGGAGATGTGCGTGGACAAACAAACAGACAAAGATTCTAAAAACTGCCTTAACGTGTTCAGCTGCTTATTTTAAGAAGCCCTGTGTGGTGTTTTTTTTATATCTCACACTTACAGTTTTTTTATCTCTACGTTTTTATTATATGTATAGATATAGACTAAATAAGTCATTTGTGTACGGCCGAGGATCGAACCGGGTGCCGTCAGATTGTACCTACCGCTACGCCACCATCGCTCCCCCAGACAGATGAATAGACGAAATAGCTTTCACATTTTTAATTTTAGTGCTTTCAGTTTCACGTACAGCTTAGGTAGGCAGTAGCCAACCCTATTCACAGCTAGCCAGTTGTCACCCACAGGCCCAGTCATTGAACTAGCGATAATTAATTTTGCTTCAAGAGTTGGAGGGGGGGGGGGGGGGGGGTTGTATGGAGCGAGGGTCGTTGAATTGCTGTTTGTATTGGAGTCTCTCTTGTTTTAAGTTTGAAACTGTAATCGAGTTCGATTGATTTAGGCATATATTTTTAGGGCGCCGGAATAAAACGCTTTTGTAAAAATAATGTAGGAGCTTATTGGTAAATATTGAATTACAAACGTTTGTTAAGTGAGCTTCGATTTCACTCAGTTTTGTAGGTTTCTTGAGTTATTTTCGGGAATACTCGTAACTTTCTATCATCATCATCAGCCAGAAGTCGTCCACTGCTGAACATAGGCTTCACCCTTTAACATCCACACTGAACGACATCCCGCCATCTGCATCCACTGGATGCCCGCGACTCTCACAATGTCATCGGTCCATCTAGTGGGAGGCCTACCTACGCTGCGTCTTCCGGTTCGTGGTCTTGACTAATGAACCTTTCTTCCCCATCGGTCATCAGTTCTTCGAACGATGTGGCCTGCCCATTGCCACTTCAACTTGCAGATTTTAATAGCTATGTCGGTGACTCTGGTTCTTTGGCGAATATCTACTTACGTTCCGGATTTTATCGCGCAAAGAAACTTCGAGCATAGCTCTCTCCATTTTTTTTTTGAGCGTAACTTTCTTTGTCATCATGTATTTCAGAGAAGCTACAACATGGAATTTGTTACAAGGCCTGATACTACAGTCTTAAAAGATCAGCAACGTATGTGTGCACCTCTGGTGTGCCAATATCCATAGACGACGGTGATCGGTGACTGCTTACCATCAGTCAGTGTCTGATTGTTTGTATGGCATGGTCCAGTGCGAGTCGGTTCGGTTATCAATTTAAAAAAACCGACTTCAAAATTAGTAAATTGTGTGATTCGGTGAAAGAAATGATAAGGTCGTCCAAGTAACGAAATTACCAGTTATAACTTGGTAATGAACATAAATTTGTCACCGACTCACACTTGACCATTATTTATTATTTGTTGTCATACTTTAGAGTGTATACTATAATCATGCCAAGTTTGACGCTTGTACGTATTACCGTTTTTACATTAGAGAAATTACCAAAATTCGTTTGTTGTATGGGGACCCCCTTTCATTTTTAGTCTTTTATATTGATCCGCCATAAAATTACATATTCTGTGAAAATTTCAACTGGCTATCTATTACGGTTCCACAGATACAGCCGTTTAAAGGTAGGGCGGACAGACATACAGGCAGACAGCGTAGGTTCAGTCTTATAGCCGTAACAGACGAGCCAGCATGGCTGACGTCAACCACCTCAACCAACGAGAGAAAAACAGAGGGAAATAATTTTCTCATTCTTTCTCTCCTGTTGGTCAGACGGCGGTTCGTGGTTCGATACGTCTGTTACGGCTTTTAGGTTCCCGTTTTTACCCTTTTTTATGATGAAATGGGCTAGCGTTTGACCACAACTCACCTGATGGTAAGCGATGAAGTGGTCTAAGATGGGGCACGCTTGCCCATGAGGTGCATATTCACTCTTGTCTTGAAGAGACCCAGGTTACGGAACTCTAAAAAAGGGAAATTTAAGACACACAAAGAGAACTTTTCCCTTCATCAACATTTTTAAATATTTGTCGTTTATGTCAACATGCGACCACGCGCTCCATCAGGTTGTATATGTGACAAGCACTTGAATGTTTGGACACGCTTTTATTGCATAATCGACGGCTCACACATTAACTAAACGGTTCACAAAAACAACCATTAAAACGACACTCGTTTTAATGGCTAATGTACACGACATACTTTTAGTTCGGTCGAGTCTTCGTAGTCTGTTGCGATGGTGTTCTTCAAAGGGGCTATTAAGTGTCTATGCTTTTTTATTTTAGAATATATTAAATGATTTATTGTTATTTATCAAAATCTGATAATCTGCACGATTAAAGTAAATAACATTACAAATGTTCAGTCAAAATTTCATTTCGATTTTAACAAGTTTTCGTACTCAAAAACTTGGCATTGGCTCTCTGTAAAAGCTGGTAGTCTTTAAAGCTCGGCATCGTATCTTTGGTGCCTCAGGTGGTGTCCATAGGCGACGATAATCGCTTACCATCAGAGGGTCCGATAGCTTTGTTTGCCACTTTGGGCATAAAAAAGGTGCGTAGACCTATTACGAGTATATGTATTTATTTTGACACACAAGAAGTCTGCGTGTCGAACAAAAATCGCGCGAATTCTTGCACATAAAATCTGTCGTGCAGTGTTAATGTGTGCTGAGGCCTTACGCCCAACTCTAAACGCGGGCCCGAAAAGGTGCAGTTTGCACAATCACGCGCACGCGAACCTAAACGCGCCGAGATACGGTTTGCGGCCGCATGAGTTTGCAAACTGCACCTATTCGGGCCCGCGTTTAGAGTTGTGTGTAAGGCCCCTGGTCGTTTAAGACAATCGTTTAAAAACGTCCAATAAACCGCCACCACAGTGTGTCACGGCCATGGCACGCGACCAATTGTACACCCATAATGACTGAAATCCTGCAGTTATCTCTCCAACGACCATTCATAAATCACAACAAACTGCCACGATTGATAAAGAAAAATAGGCTCTACGGAGCAACGAGAGTTTGAATCATATCTGTGCCAGGGTTGCTGCGAGCTATGACGTGATTGGTTAGATTGGTTTATGTAATTTAAGTAACTTCTGTAGATTGTTAACTCTCGGTTTATACAGGTTACTGGTAATCAGTGAATTACATAATAATTCTTTTTTTTTACAGAATAAGTGGCAAACAAGTAACGGGCCACGTGATGTTAAGTGGTCACCGCTGCCTATAGACACCTACAATACCCCGGGCATTGTCAGTGCGTGCGCGACCATGCGGCCAGGTGGAGTGACGACTTGCGTAAAACAGCGGGTAAAAACTGGATGCAGAGAACTGCCGACCATTAGGCCTATGACCAGCAGTGGACATTTAAAAGCTGATGATAATGATAATTGAAGAGTTCCACTATCCACCTACTTCATCAGATTAGTTTTGTGGTACCAAATTATTGTATTGTTGTCCGGATTACATGTATGTACTCGTACTTACAAAGTTTCAAATTGATATGACATTATAAGTAGGTCTTAAAATGGACTTCCATAATTTGTTTACATATTTACAAATCAAAATATTAAAAACGTTAAAAATCATGGTTGAGACGAAGGTTATTTTGCATTTTTTTGAACTGCCTAAAAAAAGGAAACATTGCTACCTAAAAAAGACGTAGAATTTGGAGGCCGATAGGAAAGCGGTCCAAGAACCTCAAGAAAGTTCAAAAGGTTTAATAAGACATTCACCAACAAACCTCCAATGTAGGGCTAATTCAGAGTATTTTATGTGACCCTGATTCCAACGGGGCTAGAATGATTTTCGGACTGCCGAATTCTTTTCTCCAGGCCTCAAGTGATTCTGATACAACTTTCCTAGTTGGTTATTTATTGTTATGTGATTATTATTTAAGTTATCATTTTTTGTATGTAGTTAGCTAACGCTACAATGGGGCTGGCGTAGAATTAAAGTCATAAAGTACCAAAAAAGAGAATAAAGCAATATGAAATTAGCCAGCATGGTGGATTAGGGCTATCCTCTCTCTGAGATAAGGCCTGTATTCTAGCAGTTCCAACATGAGAGGTTGATAATCATGATGAAAGTGAGCGACTCTACTTCAAGGGCTGAGAGCAATAGGGACGTTTGTTTGAATCGTTGTTCAGGTTTGAATCCAGGCGATCGCCGATAATTTAAATATTAAATTGTAAAGCGTGAAACCCTGTTTTAAACTATCACGGTTGTTCACTAAAGTTATATGATTATTTACGGGATATTTACCGTGGTAAGGTTGTGGAAGGAGCTCCCGATATTTCGGCGCAGTTACATGCACCATGTTCACGGGAAGACCTTCCACAACCTTACCACGGTAAATAGCCCGTAAATAATCATATAGCGTGAAACCCTTCAATATAAAACTACATTGTTACCGTCATTTCACGTTGGTATCTGGCAACTATCGCGTGACTGTGGGTCCATTCTGGCTGCGTATTGTGTCCAGCCAGATTGTGTATTACTGCGATTAGCGCGTCATTGTGGCATCTTTGTATTTTTTTTTTGATCGAAGGTTGGTATAGCTCCGTTAAGTACCATTCAAGTGAGACATCAGGTAAGTCAGAGATCGTTTCAAAATACGCCACTTAGGGCCTGAGCAACCAGTTGCAAAAGATGAGCAGTAGTTGACCACTAACAACACCGAGCATTGCGGTGGCATTCCTTGCAATTGAGCACAATCAAAAGCAAAGAAGAATAAACATCCGAAGAGTCGTAGCGTGGTATGGTAACGTATAATTAGTAGACTTTTTTTATGCTATAGGTGGCAAACAAGCAGACGGGCCGCCTGATGGTAAGCGATCACAGTCGCCTATGGATACCTGCAACAACAGGGGCATCACAGATGCGTTGCCGACCTTTAAAGACTATTAACAGTGTTTACAATGTTGTTGTCATGCTTCGACCGAGTTTGGTTAGGGTTATTTAACACGTTGAACGCCATGGGGGACAACGTATGTCCGACACTGAAATAGCTGATCGGGCCAAGTGAAAATTTCAAAATTGGGCAATTATATGTGTTTTATTGCATTAATGGAACGAAAATAGGCTAAAACTCAGTAAACAAACTGAGAAAATATATTTTTTGGTTTAAATACTCTTGCGATGCTGAATATGCCGAAATATAACCGATATATTGAACTCGTTACATCAGTCTTGGGTGTTGGGTACACCCACGCACGACCTCTGTCTCATATCTCACTTGTAAATATAGTTTTCATCAATAGATACACACTGTGCAAATAAATAGTACATCAAAATTAGGGTTGCTACGAGAATGTAGTAGCAGAAGGAAAAAAATGCGTACACAGGACCGAAAAGGGCACGCCGGAGAGAAACCCTATATATGAGCAGTTTTTATTTCTAAACCAGCTTTTTTTTAATCGCGAAGAATTCCGCTTTTGACCACCAACTCGCCTGTTGGCGAATAAAAAGATACCTATTTATTTTGGCCTTGAAAAGGCCCTGATTATAACTAGCTGTTGTATGTGACTTCGTACACAGGGTTTGGCGGAAAGGGTGTACCAAGCCAATAGGGGTTCATAATATCCATCGTTAAGAACATATTTACTATGGGACCAACCCTGAAATCTCGAAACAAATATCAAATGTTCCATACATTTTGTGAAGTGTAAATGACGTTTTTCTATGGAAAGGCTGATATTTTTTCGTTCGTAACTCCGTATATGCGTAGACTGATTTTCATTTTCAACTCCATAATGATCCCCATAATTCGTCCCTGCCGTAAAATCATTTATGGAGGATATCTACAGCCCATAATCTAACTACCATATTTCAACTTCGTATAGGCCACAAAAGTCTTGGTAGAGTATGAAGTAAGAAGAAAGCTACGTGCGAGAGGACTTCGGTACATTAAGAATATGTATTGTCAATTAGATATGTTCAGGGACAAATGTTTCCTATTCTTTGTCCGGCCTCATAATACAGAAAATGTTTTCGTCTTTCATCAAGATAAAGAGTTTTATATGATTAGTGAGAAGGCAACCCTAATGTCGTGCGTCTGGCTATCCCGGAATAGAGGCACTCGTTCCACTGGAGTGGGTACGTCACGGACAAGATTATGTCTGCGGCCTCCACGAATAACTCATTGATTGTTAATTTTAAAACGCCGCGAAATTGTATATCCAATGACAGCAGATAATAAGTTCCGTGCAGTTACATGCACCATGTTCACGGGCAGACTGAAGAATGCGGGTGGTTGAAAGAAGGAATGCAAAAGAGTATTTTTCTCTCTCATTCTGACTTTCTTTCTTTATTACAAACTAGTGCTTATGCCCGCGATTTCGTACGCGTAGATTTTCATATAAACTTTTAACCCTTTTTTCCTCCCTTAATCCGGCCCTTGCGCAAAATAACATAGCATATACTTCAATATGGTCATAGCTAAGCATATTCGTGTAAACCGCATTTAAATCCGTCCAGTAGTTTAGGAGATTTGCATGGAGAAACAAACAAATATAAAAAAAAAACTAAAAACTGTCTTAACGTGTTCAGATGCTTATTTTAAGACGCCGTGTTTTTTTTTTTTTGATATCTCGTAATTTTATTTCTTTATTTTTATTATTATGTATAGATTACAAATTAAGCATATAATTTACAGAAAACCCAAAACATGCACTTTAGATGGGCAAGGACCACAGTCCAAATCTAAACATCTTGTCAAAAATATATGCAGATCAGGTTTTGAAAATATGCATAACCAGAATCAGGATAGGTCCAGGAGGACTACTATTATTTTCAAAAACATATAGCTTAGCTGTTTCTAGTGGAATTTGGAATAAGGTAGTGTGCAACATAAGGACAAACTATTTTTACGTCGCGAAAAAACGCCAGAAAACGAGCATAAAAAGATTTTTCTGTGACGCCTTCTGAAAGAGTTTTCAAAATCAAAACTTATTACTTCTCGATCCAACATGCGAACCTTGTCCTTCTGTCAATATTGTGCGAACTGAGTTTTTGTCGAAACGACTACTTGTTAAGATGTCGTTGGGCCGGACAAAGCCGTCTGTCAACTGCAGTGGGTCAACCACTGTGACGATAATACGACCTTTATAGGGCTTGGTGGCTTTATAAAGTGACCATTATGTTTGGATGATGGAACGTGAATGTGTTTGAGATTCGAAAGGTCGAGCGCAGTGCTATGCCGCGCAAGGTTTTGAACTGTCGATGTTCTAAACTCCAGTTGGCACTGAACATGAGCAATCGTAGCGCTGACCATTAATCGAACGTCCAGATCTATACACCAGAACAAGTGGATCACATTAAAAACCTACTTTAAAAATATATGAATTTTTTTATAAGTGCCTATAAAATTTCAGGATTGCCTTCGATTTCCTTAGGATCCCATCATTAGATCCTGACTTGGTGACAATGAGACCAAATTGGAAATATATATACGCTACCAAACATTTTTTTTTTTAAATCGGTCAACAGATGGCGTATAAATCGATGAAGATACATCTAAAAAATAACAGTGGAACATAGAATCGTCCTCCTTTTTTGAAGTCGGTAAAAAAAAAGTATGTTAGATACGTTCGTTAGTGAGTATAATTAGTGAGCTTGGTAAGTTAGGTACCTAATAATTGGTTTTGGTCATTACAAATCATTATATCCTAATCTGCCTTTAAAACTGATTTCGCGTTTATGTAATAGGCCCATATTAATTTTTAAAATATATTAATATGAGCCAAAGTCTTTCAACGAAGACAGTTAAAGTACTGTATATAAGGCTAACCGACACACCGACATAGCAATTAAAATCTGCAAGTTGAAGTGGCAATGGGTAGGCCACATCACTCGAAGAACTGATAACCGATGGGGAAGAAAGGTTCTTGCGTGGAGACCGCGAACCGGAAGACGCAGCGTAGGTAGACCTTCCACAAGATGGACCGACGACATTGTGAGAGTCGCGGGCATCCAGTGGATGCAGATGCAATCCTTTGTTTTGTAGCGATCATAGCTTAGTGGTTGGCCTAGAACTGAACAATAATGACTCACGTTTATGGAAGAACCCTCGAACGTATAAAGTAGGGATAAAAATATGACTGCGCCCTCATAACTGAACAGGTCTTTCAAAATGAAAGTGAGCTTTGGTACATTATTTTTTGCTAAATTTCATTCATTATCAGATCCGCTAAAAATGTTAGATTGAAATAATTTTTGACGCACGCCTTCATATTATTTTCAACCTGTTGGACAACGTGTAGAAAATCCTTAGCATCTATTTGTGCGTTTCTACATTATTTTAAAGTGTGCAATAAAGTATTAAATAAACATGCGGATAACATTAAAAACCGACTTTAAAATTATTAAATACTAGTCGACCGTCCCGGCTTCGCACGGGTGTAAGCTCGGCCTTCGGCCTCGCTACAAAATATAATATAGCCTATGTCACCCGGGGATAGTGTAGCTTCCCAACAGTGAAAGAATTTTTCAAATCGGTTCAGTAGTTTCGGAGCCTATTCAATGCAAACAAACAATCAAATATTTCCTCTTTATAATATTATATATTATATATATATATATATATATATATATATATATATAGTATAGATGAATTATCGTTTACTTGATGTTTCTGTCATTTTGATTTAAAAACCAAATTACTTGATGAAATTACCGATTTTGATGAAATTTATATGGGACCACCAGTGGCTTGAAAAAGATATGTAAAAAAGATACGAAATTCGGAAACCTAGAACAAGAAAAGATATTGCCGATAAGATATTTCAAGGCAACAAGTCTGACACTATACCTAAATATGAATGAAAATACAAATACAAAAGACAGGAAAATAAATTAAATAAAAGGTAGAGCATAAATAAATAAAGACTTCAAGACGTCAACCTGAAGTTTCTCAGCTACGCTATAATTATAGTGGAACACTAACCTAGATTCAGAACGAATATTTATTATAAGTACAAGTTTTACATTAACAGAAATGAATCGTGAATAATTCGGTGAAATCGATTCTCCTGTCGATGACAGCTGGTCAAGGAACTCCGGGGTCAGTGAATGGGTGGCGCCTATGTTACTATTAAACGAAGTCACATCGCATGTATTGTAGTGTTGTGTAGCTATCGATAAATCAAAGGTAACTATCGTAGATTTTAATTTTACTATGAATTGAGGCATTGTTTTTTGTTTATTATACATTACTGGCCGCGCGTCCCGGTTTCGCACTGGTAGTTTTTTTTTTTAACATTTTAGGTAATGTTATTCAGGGATAATGTAGCATTCTAATGGTGAAAGAATTTTTAAAATCAGTCCAGTACTTTTTGAGTTAATTCATTACAAACATCCAAATATACAAATATTTTCTCTTTATAATATTAGTGTAGATATGTTTTGGACTCAACCTTGAGTTTTATGTACCAGACTATAGATATAAGATTTAAATAATGCTTAATAAATTATATTAGTAACTACAACTATTGTTTAAACAAATGAATATAATATTATACGCGTAACAGAAAGGTTTAGTAAACATACCCATAAAAATGAACAACTTATAGAAAACAAGATAGCAAAATAAATAAAAAATTGGTCAAATGATCGGCGATTATGACAGATTTTAAAGCCATTTATCTTTCGTGTAAAATGGAAATCAAAATTATTTGAGGATTTGATGACCATCGACCTTCCGGGTCTCGGTCGTATTTCGTTGTCTCTTATCCGCTGTTTCTTTGCATCGATATCGATATTTTAGCTTCAGACAGCACCAGTACATGACTAGGTCTAGGAACGCTATGCATTTGTATGATGTTATTCACTTGAAGAGCTGAGGCAGTGTTATGCATTTGAATGACATTCAAGATCCTCCTTCTAAATCGAGAATATTATTATAACACGATCAATTGAAAACACTGATAGTATAGACAGTAAAGAATAATTTTGTGCAAAATATATTTGAATAGATATCGATTAGTACAAGTTCGAAATGAAATACGAGTAGGTAACTGCAGAAATAACAATCGTTAGAGAGCATACCTAGTCATCTCTGGTGATGATTAACACAATTTAGTTCCGTCCGATTACAAATCTCCCCAATCTCAACGTCCTAGCTTTACGCAATACATCTCAGTCACACATACAGAACAGGTAAAAAAAATCGATTTCACCGATTTTGTTACAGCGTCGGTGATTCAAACATTCGAGTTCCGGAAAATCAACGACCTAGTTATCGGAGGAACACGTCATACTTTCGTATCCGACATTTGTTATTTTTATACGCCTGTTTCGATAATTGTAAATAGCATCTAACTAGCCAAATACGAAGTGTATCTGGCTAGTTAGATAATCTAGAGAAGGGATGAAAAATCACTGTCGATGTTCTTAAAATTCACGAAGATTTTCATTGAGGAGGGGATGGCTAGAGGTGCTGACCCAAAAACGTGGCAGAACAGAGCGAACACACCTTCCGTAAATCTGGAAGGTCTCATTAGTCAGCGCGTACGCAGTCGTAAACCACGTAATAGTTTTATACTAGACCGTGAAAGGCAAGAGCCGTACCCAGTACGACGCGCGGACGAGACAAGGATCCATGCTACACCGTGCATCGCTCGCGTCCCAAAAGTGACTCTGCCGTGCCTTCATATAAAAATGTTCGTGAAGATTTCAATCCGTGCCTCATCAGCGCATCGTATAAGGCACAGCTTGTCCACGCCACGGCCTATATAATCATCTTTTATTCAGTCACGAGCGAAAAGGTCCCAACAACTTCTAATCATATTTTGACATTGACATTAAAACAAGTTTCTAGGTCTATAATGAGGTAAGTAGAGAGACCCAGTGGAACATATATTTAGTAAAATCTGGCGACTGAGCAGAGGTACGTATCTCTTTAATTAAATGTTTCCACTTACATCATCCGTCGGCATTGGGTTACCGTTGAGAATACATTATTTAATTTATTTAGCACCAGCTGAGCCATGCTGTATATCTTACTGTTTTCCTGTTTCCTCACGGGAAATCTACCTTTTCCCTGATAAACGCGTTATGTTATTTTGTAGAATATACGGCGAAACGTATCCTGCAAGAATTAATACTAAAAATAAGCTTACTTTCTCGACTGGCAAATTTGAAAATGCCATATAGCCTAAATTATCATAAAAGGTTATCGGACAGTTATTTGGTTGATAAAAAATATTATGGCTATTGAAAAATATAACTAAATGTAATTGATAAATGATGATGAAATGTATAAAGAAATTATTTAAATTAGCTAATAAAGTTCTGAAATATGAGCGTTTCAAGTTTGTGGTTGGATTAGGAGAGACTCTTGACCCTTTCTCGCAAAGAGAGTGTCAAAATGGAGTTTGTATGGCGGAATTACCAGTGGCATCATTTGAAAATATAGTGCGCTCTTTTTCTAGCAAGACATTAAAGTGGTTATATCTTCCTTAATTTTAAACAAATTTTAATTTTGATTTAGGTTATAGGCTTTATTTAGATCGAAAAGTTTTAGTTGAAAAAATCCGAACACAATGACATCGATCCGGTTGTAGCACTCACTAAAATTAAACAATTTGACAAGACTTAAATTATCTGCCTCTCTTTTCATTTCAATATGTGAAAAAAGAAGGCAACAATTTTAGTGCTGTCAAATCTAGTTTAGGGTTCAACAGAAACGACGTCATAATGCTCTTTTAAAAGTATTTGAGATGGTATAGTTGGTAGAACATGTAAAGCAGTTGCATTCTCGAAAAGTATCGAGAACTTGGCGATACGTCAATCACTGATAAGTATTTCGATAAGAAAATACTTGTTACGGACGGTATTAGTACATGCATTGGAGCGAAAAGCACAAACCGGTTTATTTTTATTGGATTCCGAAATTATCACGATTGAGAACGTCTCTAAAGAAAAAATGTCGCTAGATATAGTTCGATGTGTTTTAGTACTTAAAAAAATGTCTTATTCGTTAACACAAAAATCACAAGGAACCACTGAAATAAGATATATTTTTTTAATAAAATGGGCATATTATAAGACAATCCGGGTACTATATGTTCGTAGGATAGTTTGTCAAACAAACATCAAGCAGCGATTTAACGACATTGCCGCTAAGCTGATATTATTCTTCAAATAAAGGTTTACTTGCATGCGTGATGTCAAACTTCATGGTGAGGTTATCGAGTGAAACAGCGAAGGCAAGTACACACGCTCACGCCATGCAGTAGAATAGGATTGTACGCACTTTGTCTCCACTGACCTGATCAGGACTGAGGGAGCTGTCCCCGCCCGCGTTTCGCTCCTGATTCTGAGCGGTCCGTTCTTGTTTACACGCCGTGTGGTACTCGAGTCTGGTGCGTTCTACCTTCTGTAGGAACTTCGCCCAGGGTTTCTGTGCCTTTTTGAATGCCTCGTCCATCTCTTTGCGTTCTTTTAGCTGGATCATTGACTGTGGACAAAGAAATAAGGAGATTAAATATTTATAGAAAAGTTTTTCTTGGGGTTTAATATTTAGTCAAGGAAATTCAGGTCATGCTTCGATTCTTTTTGTTTTACATATATTTATTGGGCAACAAGATATGATTTAAACAGCGTCTGAAATACATTTACGCTCATAAATAAAACTATTCAGGAGCTATAGATGTGATCACAGTTTTTGCCAGGGGCGCTTCTTTCATCGGTATAGTACTAATACTCATTTTTATCATTAGCAGCCTATCATGTTCCCACTGCTGGGATACAGGCCTTCTCTCAGAGAGTGGTTCTAAACCACCATACCGGCCCAGTACATTTTGGTGAATATCATGTCATTTCGGGCAAGTGCCTTTATTAACTAAACAAAATACAAGCTAACACTAACACTACACAAACAGTTAGACTGTCCATAGACCGTTGAAGGTCTAAAAACAATCCAAATGCTCAAGCCCACTATCAGTTGGCAGCGTACCCGGCATGCTGGCGGCATTACCACGTTGAATGGCAATGCTTATGCGTTGAGCCTATATATATATATATATATATATATGTGTGTCTTTGAACTTTTTTATGTTTTTGGACATACCGTTACCCTCACGATATTTTTCTTCACCGTTTTTGAGCGATGGCATCGAAACTGAACATAATTTATGTGCTAAATAAGTCATTCGTGCAGGGCCGAGGGTTGAACTGGGTGCCGTTAAATTGTAAAGCGCACTTACCACCCGGCCACTATCGCACAATACTAAAATTCGAAAATGGTTTATACATATATGAGATATACAAATAGTACATAAACGATTTCTAACGGTTTATAAATGGTTCCTAACTAAATGAATGTCATATCGATATTCATGTAAATCAATTATATATTTAAAAAAAAACAGTTTAATGACCTTATATTTTCTACGTTTTCAGTTATTTTGCAAATTACACCAGCTCTTTAGTCCTATTGTTGATTTGTGACGTTCGAATGTTTGCCATTACCACGATTAGGTAGAACTAATCAACCTAATGAATGATGTCCGCCTAATTCTGTTTTGGCACGGTCAATATTCTTTGCCTAATATCGTTGACTTCTAGGATAGCTAGTTGCTTCTAGACTGCTTAGTGAACAAGACAAGATAAAAAATAAAAGAAAGATAATAGTACTGACTGACGTTGGATCAAAGAATATTATGATGATAATTTCAGCATTAACGGAAGATTGAGATTTTCATTCTGGGTGATTCTGTTCGAAGAACTTCTGAATTGAGTAAAGATCAGCCTGTTAAAATAACTTTAATACTTGTATGGGCGATTTTTGGATTTTTGGCTAGTAATAACCCTTCCGCCACTCAAATGGGATGCTAAAGAAATTTTTGGCCAAAATGTCTACATTCGCAGAGTATTCGACCAATTTTGGACCAAGCCGTATAAAAGCACCTATTAACCCTAGCTTCCATCCACTTGCCAAACCTTTTACCAGGAAGATTATTTATTATAGAAACTGACGTGGTTTTGTTTCTATTATACGACAAATACTTGCGTTAGATTGAGCCAGTTAAAGCTGATAAAAGGCATCCGAATAAGGTTGAAACTATAGTCAAAGTATTCGGAAATGTAAGCCAGTTATTCCCGTACAATAAAAAAGCTTACATACTTACATAACTTGCGAAAACCATTTACCTGAGCACGCATACATATAAGATTAAATACTAGTTAACATAGTGAGTAACCAAGAAGCTTATATGATGCCAAGGCACGAAAAGGCGCGTCGTTTTACATAATAGACTGGGCTAAGGTGGCATAAAGCCGATGTAGGTGAACATTTTCGCGAAATAAAATTTAGAAGCGTAAAAAGCTTATCAGAAACGAATCCCCAGTTCAGACATCTTAACCTTGAACATCGGCGCCAAGTTGTTCAGTCTAGTTGCTTGTCTATCCGTTTTTTAATACCGGGTACATTTCGGAGTGTGCATCGGATCTGCATGATATAAATATCTTTTTTTTTTTATTGTGCGAACCGCTCTTTGGAATGCGCTGCCTAAATGGGTGCTCCCCGAAAGTTATTAGCTAGATGTCTTCAAGTCAGTTTCTTCTCGGCAAGCGCTCTATCGTAGACCGCATCATCGCTTAATTTCGGGCGAGGCGGCGGTCAAACGTAAGCCTAATAATTAATAATAAAAAAAGTTTTGGTGATCTTCGTTTTAAAACAATTTCCTCAACGGTGTAGTGACTACACCGTTAAGAAATAGATAGTAGACTACACTGTAGTCTACAAAGTCTCTCCACGGAAGCTGGCTTAAGCCGTCAGCCGTTTAACTAAAAATACTCTTATATTGAAGAAACGCCCCAGACGAAGTTTTCAGTTGTTTGACTGAGTTTAAAACGCGTCTGATGGTAAGTTCGAGCTCGTTAGCGTGAACTTTTGGGAACAATGTTTGTGATATCAATGGATCGATAATACAGCGGTTTACTAAAATACAAGAGTCTTCCGAGGTATTAATTTAATTTATTAATTTTCGGATTTAAGGTTTAATTCAATCTATGCGCCTTTCTCTGTACTTTTATGAGGTAACGCCATTACGCGATACACATGACCGCCTGCATTACTAGCGCCTGCCACGCCTGCTGTGTACATTTTCAATCTCTGGTTGCAGTTTGTTGACAGTTGAAAGTTTTTGTGACCTACAATAGTGTACTTACTAGTAAGTGGTTTAGTATATTGTCCAATGTGACGTGTGATATTTTATAAAGTTCAACAATAAATGATCTGTATCTGCAGTATTGAAGTCTGTATCCATGACTAATGTCTTTAGTCACAAATCAGAAAACATTCAAAGAGGAACTCGCAAAGACACATTAAAAAGCCATACATCTTAGCGTTGATTTCGTCCACTCTTCGTTTCCAGCCTAGTCTGTCTGTGCATGATTAGCTACTACTATACTACCGGAAGTCGTAATACAGTCGTAATTGAGTCCCTTTCTAGCCAGCAAACCGTTCGTGTAATGGAATAGAAATATAGTGATTACATTCGCATATATCATCGTCAATACGACTCCGTGGCGCTTGCCATGCAATGGTGTCCAATGTGACACAGTGATCAATCTGTCCACATGTCAGATAATGGATGCTGAACAATAAAGCGCCTACTCCTACCCTTGCATCACTTTAGCCCATTAAAATGTAAACAATATGACAATATGTAGTATTATGTTTTTTTTTATTTTTTATTCTTTAATAGGCTTGCGTTTGACCGCCAACTCGCCTGATGTTAAGCGCGATGCGGTCTACGATGAAGCACGCTTGCCCAGAAGAAACCGATTCACTCGAGATTTGAAGACACCCAGATTGTAACCATCGGGGAACACCCATTCCGGCAGCGCATTCTACAGACTAGCAGTTCGCACAAAAAAAGTGGAATCAAAGCGCTCCGTACGGGTTTTCGGAATATCAACCATGAAGCGATGTCGATTTTTCGTTCCCGCTCTGGCAGTCCGATAGAAAAATGGGGAGGAGGGAATTAGATCATGCAGATCTGACACTCACTCCCCGAAATGTATCCGATAAAAAACTGATAGAGTAGCAACTTTACGCCGATGCTCAAGACTAAGAAGTTTAGTTTGAACCAGGGAATCATTGCTGATGAGTCTCTTGGCGTGTCTCTCAATAGACTCCAACGCCCCAAGCTGGTACTTAGCTGATCCATCCCAAAGGTTAGAGCAGTACTCCATGCACGACCGAACTTGTGCTTGTGTACAGCAGAATTACAAGCAGCTACCCAAAGCCAACCCAGATCTTTGAAAACCCGGAGCGAGACTTTGGGGGTGGTGACACAGTTGTTCCAGTGGCGTACACGGAAGTGTAGATCATGATGAGAAGCAGTCAAGATACTGTGGTGATATGGATGGTGATGCTGCCTCATGTAGCCCGGTAGCAATTCTGATATATATATGGCTCATATTGCAATGCTTTGCTGTAGCTGGGTTACCAGCGAGGGCCTTAATCTATCATAGTCATATTAGTCTAGTCGCATTTACACGTTCCCCACACTAATGTCGTCACAGGGCAAGGGTCTAATCATCTATCGATTCGTCGGTTTCGCAAATTTACTATGATCATATGAAGTTCCACGTGAGAATTGTTGAGTTCTTCGCTACTGGTTCTATTTTACACAGCTTTTACAGCTCAGTTATGCTGCGACACGCACGCTTACATACGCCTGCATATACGCCGATTATATAGCATTACGTAACTGTTACAGTTTCCATTGATTAACATCTATAAAAAAGTCGACGAGTTGGAAAGATGTGTTACTTTCATTCAAGCCGCTTGTTAATTACCTATATCCTATTAGCGAAGATGCAATGTCGATTACAAACATGGTTGTATTTCTAGCTGAAGTGCTTTTACACGAATGTGTCGACTCCGAAGTGGGCAAATGTTGAAGACTAGAAAATCTTGTACGAGGGAGAAAGTTTTAGATCTATTCAACTACGCATCGGCCTTAGGGATCTTATTCTTTTTAGTGGCCTCCACAGTTTCCGCATTGTGCGCATTAGATGGATTGGATCGCACCGAATTTATAATAACTACCTAATCTCTGCATAGTATAAAATAAAGTCGCTTTCTGCGTCTGTCTGTCTGCTAACTCCACCTAAACCACGCAACGGATTTTGATGCGGTTTTCACCATCAGTTAGATATTTTTTCCAGAAAGGTTTATATATATATATTTATATTTCATCATTTGGCCACCTCAACAGATAAGTTAGTCGGTCTGTCAGAAGCCAGGGTAAACTGAGTGTAGATGTACTTTTGTCGTGGGCCATTTTTGGACTGTTATATAATTGTACTAGCGACCCGCCCCTGCTTTGCACGGGTGTATTATATACATTATTTAACTATATATATATATATGGAACTAACAATTTTCTACGGGTAGCTATCAGTTTTGTTCATAAAGTATGTACTTCAAGTGACTCTCCCATTCAACTAGGTTGATCCTTACACCGTATCTAGTGCGAAGATCAACTGGAGACAAAAAGACAGACAGCCAGGGGCAACGAAAGAGATATAGAGAAATACGATATCTTGCTGTCATCCTTTGTAACGGGCATTCTTCTATGAGATACATATATATATTTTCAACGATACTACAGCTTAAAAGGTCGTTAGTATAAATTCGACGAATTCCAATCCGTCCGCTGCGGACAAGTGGCATACCTTTAGGGGGCAAGTTACGCATTCATTCTTGTTGATATCCCTTGTTGAGGAACGGGCCACTGAAAGAGTTGATGAGTTAGTTATATCATATCTTAGTTTCTAGGTAATAATGTCGAGGTATCAGATACCCATTGTAATTATATAATGACTGCGCAACGCCGCAGTCCTCCTCATCAATGGAACCTAAGTTAATAGAACCGAACAGCCTTGGAATCGAATTAAATTATATCCATCTAATTGTAATGCATATTTCCTAACATCTAGAACATAAATATGTCTATTTATATTATGCCCAGTTAAGACTAGCAAGAAACTGCCGCAATTAGTTGCGCAACTGGAAGCAAATCATGCCAGTTTTCAAAATTGTAAGTGTGTTCAGTTGAATTGCTTGCAGAAGTAATTTTTTTGCAAGTTTGCTTACTACTCTAAACTTCACTTTACAAATAGGTCCTTTTGTGTAAGATTTGCATTTGCGTTATGAGTTGTAATTATTCAAAGCATGTATAGCATCATCTGCATTTGCGTTACTGAGTGCACACATCATCAAGTTATTCTTAACGCTGACACGAACCAAAACCTTCTGACGTCACTCCACTGCCCGCAATCAAGTCCGAATGAAGATGCCATTATGTATTCATTAGGATATATTATTTATTTCCTACGGAGCGGATACTCACAGTGACAGTAAAGCTAGTCTACCGATTTAAAGTCGCTCTACGATCTATGCTCGAGGTTTCTTTGAAAGAAATAAGATTGTCCGACAGAGAACTAGAAAACAGACATAGTTCAAAAATCAGCAAGCTGAAGTGGCAATGGCTTGGCCATATCCATAGAAGAACCAACAGTCGTTGGGGTAGACGGGTTCTAAGAGTCGAGACCGCGGTTTAAGAAACGTAGAGTAGGGCGCCCTGTGGGCAGGTGGAGCGATGAACTGCGGAAGGCTAACCAGCCGACTAACGCATACGGAAAGTAGAAGATGTTGTTGAAGACGACTTGTACGTCCAGCAGTTGACGTTCACAAAGAGACATTATGATGATTTATTTCCGACGACGACTATTTGTGTAACTTGTGTTTTCTACATTTGTTATCATTTTCGATCAGTGCTACAAGGATGACCAACTGATTCCTAAATCGAAGCCTTAAAAAATACTTCACCTTGTGTAGATTCGCAGTTTTAATGTTTGTCTACACATTGCGTATCTCGTACGGAATTTGATAGAGTACTACGGATAAGACTGTGGATTATCTCGGCATTTAATAGGGATTAACCAATATCAAGTGTCTAATACATTAGGCCTTTTGTTGCCAACAGGCAAACGTATAACGACGGTTCAGCGGTAGGAATTTATCTTATCGATTTTATAATCAAAAGGATCCATTTTTAGGCCCACGGAGTAACATAACATGTTCAAAAGAAAACCAGCGAATTGGTATTATCTCTTCGCGCTAGGCCCAAACACTCAATACCAAATGGACAGCGTTTGTTTGGTAGAAGCAACCAACTGAGAAGATAATAGAAGAACTAAACTAAGACAAGAGTATACAAAGCTGTAAAATAGCAATGCCTTATCGCACTTTGATTTTTGATTTTATAAAGATCTTTATTTATCATAATTAATTAAATTCTAACAATACAGACACGGCCTTTTGTAGATGACAGACAAATATATTGACTTCTTAGGCTACATACACCTCTAACAGTCATTTAATAACTAAATCCTTATCACACTAATCTCAGTAACATCGTATGTGAAAGTTTGGATGGATGGATGTATGGATGTTTGTTACTCAATAACGCAAAAATGGCTGGATGGATTTGAATGAAATTTGGAATATACATTGCTTATGTTCTGGATACATAGGCTACTTTTTATCATCATCATCACTGATTTTCATCACCACGCATTTTTTTTTTTTTTTATAAAAGAAAGAAGGAAGAAAGAACATGATGGGCGGACAGATGATATCAGTTCAATTGTTTCCTTCTGAACTATAATTGCAGGGCTTTCAAACAAAGAAGAAATAGTCTCAAGAGTTCAAAATGTTTTTTTGACGAATCTCTAGTGTATTTACGCGTTAATATTCGCATTAAGAACAAGAATGAATTCGGAATCAATATAAAGGATTGGATTCAGAAATTACAGCACAGAGATTTGACATCTTATATCTCGGGGTGACGAGCGCAGTGCATTGCCATCCAGGGTTTTGAACTGTTGAAGTTCAAAATTCTGAGTGGCGTTGTGCTGTTATGGGCAAGCGTGACGAGCCATCAGGCGAGCGACTTCGCTCGTCTCGTAACCCTGTATCATAAAAAAAAGATGATAGTTTCTGAATTAGTCAATTATTGTTTAAATTAGATTCATTGACAATATTCTCATTTAGATTTCAAGTACTGTGTAGGTAAACAAGGTTGCCTTGCTCCACAACTCTACATTGTATTTCGGATAGCATGTGACTGATAACAAAATCATACTTGATGGTATCGGCGAGATAAGGCCGTCAGATATGTATTAGGGTACGTCAAATGATGAACAATTGTTTAGCAAAGAATTTTATGCGTGTTCGGCTTGTATGTTAAACCTGACGTTAGTAGTTTTGTAAGGCCTCTGCGGAGTCGAAGTGCTCAAATACTGGAATAATTAAAAAAGAACATCCGACTTCACGGCTTAATAAATAAACGGTGCTCATCTCCTAATTTTCGCCTTTGAGGTGGAATAGTTTTCAAATACAAATGGGACCAACCAGTCAGACGTAGCCCATTCACGAAAATAAAAAAAACTTTGAAATCGATTCAGAATCAGCTAGCATTTGCGTAACATATGGGTATATGTACAATAATAGCAGAGTCGAACTAAGAACATATTTTTTTAAGTTTGTTGATAAAACTTTATCTTAATAAAAGTAATTCTTCTGTACGTGTGTTTGTCACCTAACTCCTCCTAAACTTCTGGACCGATTTGGATGAAATTTTGTATGTATATTTCAATGGGTTCCTGGATGGCTTGAAAACACAATTGGACCCGGTCGAGCAGAACGATGTCTGCCGGGTCCGCTAGTCTATACTATACATAGAGGAAACATTTGATTGTTTGTTTGTTAGCATTGAATAGGCTCCGAAACTACTGAACCGATTTGAAAAATTCTTTCACTGTTGGGAAGCTACACTATCCCCGGGTGACATAGGCTTTATTATATTTTGTAGCGAGGCCGAATGTCGAGCTTACACCCGTGCGAAGCCGGGGCGGGCGGCTAGTCTACACTAATATTATAAAGAGGAAAGATTTGTACCTATTTTTGTATGTTTGTATGTTTGTAATGAATAGGCTCCGAAACTACTGAACCGATTTGAAAAATTCTTTCACTGTTGGGAAGCTACACTATCCCCGGGTGACATAGGCTATATTATATTTGTAGCGAGGCCGAAGGCCGAGCTTACACTCCTGCGAAGCCGGGGCGGACGGCTAGTAGATTATAAATCGAGTGCATGAAACAAGTAATTTTAGCCGAGATGTTTATTAGCCCGAGCCGAAGGCAGTTCTGATCAGAATTCGTGGTTTTCATTATATTCCTAGAATATATATTTTTACAAAGATCTATGACCACTTTCGTTAGATTTTTGTACGTGACATTGTAGCAGGTGCCCGTAATATTTCAGTGAAATATTAAAAGAAAATGTTATCATTCAGCTTTATACAATGTTATTAATATTGCAGCTGTCAGAGCAAATAAACGAATAGAAATGGTGGAAGATAAATCAGTCAACCACGAGATTGCACTGGAAAACGAAAGTTTACGTTAGGTGAAAGGGTGGGGCGCAGCTTCGTGTAGTGGAATACTATTACTAAATAAATAAATAAAAATAAACGAATGGAAATGGTGGAAGATAAATCAGTTAACCACGAGATTGCTCTGGAAAACGAAAGTTTACGTTAGGTGAAAGGGTGGGGCGCTGCTTCGTATAGTGGAATACTATTACTAAATAAATAAATATAAAATGTGGACAAACTAGCAGGAGCAGGTATTTACGACTTCGCACTATGTACGGAGTACTAAAACAGAGTAAATATAGTTAATATTTGATCTGGTGTGTAACCTAGTGTGCGTTTCCGCATACCTACCTCGTTATCGCAAATTACGCACAAAAATCAAAGCCGTGCTAATTAACGTTAGATGTTAATAAAGATGGCGCGAATATTTTGTATGATCTCGCTTTAGAACGAGAGCACAATCTTTAAGAGCCCGCTTACCGGAACAACTATCTCGCTTGCACAATTTTTAATTTAACATTTTTAAAGAAGAAAAAATCACAGCGCGAATTTAAAAACAGATTCGGACGTTTGGTATTGGATATGTATTTTAAAGCAATTTTAATTTTATTTATTTTTGCAAAAGGGACGTAGGTACTATTTTTTCGATCTACCCGCTAAAATATATGATATCAACATCAAATTGATTTAAAATATTTGCAATGTCATTATAAAGATTATGTTCAGTTTTATTGTATTTTTCAACTTTTTTTTTGTTTTATTCAAATATGTTATTTTAAAATATAATGACGTCAATTCTGTTGCACCTTTCTCTAAACTATACTAATTTGACAAGACTAAAATTAACGATGTCTCTTTTATTTATATTTTTAATTTTAGAGCTGTCAAATTTAGAATAAAGAATCCTAATTAAGAAGAAGTCCTAGTTGTCCTATAGGGAGGGTAGAATGAGGTCATGAAGCTCTTGCGCACATTCGCCGAAATGTATCCGATAGAAAATATACAAGCTACTTTACGGCGATGCTCGAGGCTTTGAAATTTAAATTCCTAGTTAGTGATTTTATATTTTCGAAAATGTTATTCTTTAGATAATGCCCGGTTTATTTAACGCTCTATGATTTTTTTATACGCAAGATTGCTGTAACATATAGCGGGCTCTTAAGTAATTTAGAGTAATGTTAGATATCATTTAGAGAGTAAATTTGTAGAATACTGCTGCAAGATAATTTAAATAACTTGAATGCATATGTGTTAACAAAGTTTTAGATTCATCATCATCATCAGCCAGAAGACGTCCACTGCTGAACATAGGCCTCCCCCTTTAACCTCCACACTTTTTTTTTTAAATTATTGCATTCTGTTTTGTATGTTTATTGAGGAGGATTAGGAACGTGGATATTCGCCAAAGAACCAGTCACCGACATAGTTATTAAAAGCTGCAAGTTGAAGTGGCAATGGGCAGGCCACATCGCTTGAAGAACTGGTAATCGATGGGGAAGAAAGGACGTCTTCTGGCTGATGATGATGATGATAAATCAACTTTAGCTGGTTGACATTTTGCTTGTTTGAGTTACAAATCATTCTATAAGATGGTGCAAATACAAGTCCACAGAGCATACAATATGTTACAAGGAATATAGTAGAGAAACGTTAATCAGAGGTCACCGGTCGTTATTTTCACTATTTTCTTCTAAAACTGGCTGCGCGCCAGAAGAACTTTGGAAAAGCGATGGAACAAACAACGTCACACATGATCATAAACACAAATAAACACTACTCCCGAGTACTATGACGTAATATATAAGCTAAAACAAGAAGCACAAATACGAAGACATCCTAGAAAGAGCAAAAATAAACCTTAAAAAGAGTAAACGCACTTCCATTTACGAGTATACAAATCATAGGTTACCGCTAAATATGTTAATGAAGAAATGTATTAAAAAGTAAAAATAATTCACACAAAGACTATTATTATTAATGTATTTCGCTCATCACTAGAGCAAAATACATTTAAAAACAGTTTGACCTAGATAATAAAAATAGCTCATACAATGCTGGCAGTCAGCTTATCTACAATAACTGGTAATGAACGCGCTGCACTGACGCAACACACCTTTATGCAGGCGTTGCGAAACATAATCTATAAATTAATATTAAATTAGATTTCACTATGGTTGAAAAATTTTAAGAATTGGATTTTAATAAGGTTACTAATTTTAATTAATTTAATGCGGTATATTAAACCAAGGTTTCGATCAAGAGTTATATAGTAACAGTCGAATTTTTGCTTCCTAAATTTTGTAACAGAAAATCCATTGAGGTTCTTTCGAGCCATAATTCTTTGGCGGGCATATCACACTAATATTATACATAGGTACATGAGAATGTTTGTGTATAAGTATGTATATTTATACACACTCTACTCCTTAACAGCTGACTGGATATTTAATGGTTGCTGGTATGGTTGTAGGTCTAGGTATACCCTGGATTATATTACATGCTTTTTATTCCGGAAATAGATGGCTCCTGTAGGATGGCGGTTGAAACAGCGGGACTCTGCTAGTTGTTACTAATTCAAACGTCCAAAGATATGATACCTTTCAACTTAATAATCAATAAAGTAAGCAAAATACGAGTAGATCTTGTACATGCCTGGTGTAAGCGGACTAAGACGAATTTATTTTATTTAGAACTAGCTGCGGCCCGTGGTTTCACCCGCGTGGTGATCGAAATCGATAATGATGATGAAAAGTAGCCTATGTGTTAATCCAGGACATAAGCAATTTCATTCCAAATTTCATCCAAATCCATCCAGCCGTTTCTGCGTTATGGAGTAACAAACATACATTCATCCATCCATACATCCATCCAAACTTTCACATATATGATATTAGTGTAATAAGATAGAAAAAAGTATGTCATAAAAAATAGGAAATCAAAAAAACATCTGTCTGACGTTTTTTATGATAATAAAAAACTAAATAAATACTTACACATGATGTGTATATAATATTAACTTATCGTGGTCGACCTTGAAGATGTTATGTCGGATCTAATTCTCTATGAATGAATTTATTTCGAGGTTTGTTAATCTTATTTTAGAGATCAAAACGTGTAAATTTTACTATATTTAAAGAAGTGGACCACATGACACAGTATTTTTCGTCTTATAGTGGCGACTAGACGTAGAAAACAATCACTGTTTTAAAACAGAAAATAATAAATAAATTAAAAACTTGTAGAAAATAATTTCTAAACGTGTAAATATCCATGATTGAAACCATAACTGCTATAGTCTTACGTTCGAAAACCTAGCGAAAGTGAGTTTGCGGTGTTCATTCAGTTTTTTACAATCTTCTTCTTTCGAGTCGATGTATCGTAAATTAAGAATTTATTTGTTATTAAATTATGTTTTTTACCAAAATTTGGCCACCCCAATGGCACTCTCCGTGGCTTCATTCAGGTCATCTAGTGTTCAGGTTGTAGAGCACGCTGCACAGACCATCAAGTGTGACATTGTCTGAGGGTTCACACCACAAAGACATTCGGTATCGAGATACCGAATATTACAATAAATTTTGTTTTTACATACATGTACATGTCCACAATGAACGAATGATAGTCTTGATATTGGCTTCAATTGAATTCTACCCATCTTTAAAACAAACTAATCTGACAAGTCTAAAATTATAGGCGTCTCAATTCAGAGCCCTTTGTTATAAAGAGGTTTTTTACACTGTGATTAGCAGTCAGAGCAAATTAATTCTTGGACCGAGAATAATAATAGTATTTTTTAAACTTTCGCGATTTGAACACAAGTGAGGGTAGGAGAACAAAATACCCGCTCTTCTCGCCGGACTCACCCGCAGTTTTCAGTCAGCTCGTGACCACGGCCATTGTAACGGTCGAAACGTCGAGCGAAAGGTATATTTTTATACCTATATTTAAAATTGCGCGATAAGTCCCGATAAATATAAAAACACGAGAATAATAATTACTACATCCTCCGTTTGGCTTTGCGTCATCAGTGAAAACAAATGCAAGGAATCTTTTCCTATCGACTTTTCCCCCCTTGATTAGATTCCATTCATATTTTACTCCTAAGCCATAATTCGGTATGCGTTTCCCTGTATCATAGTCCCATTAATGGAGCAATAATGGTAAGTTGGTATCCATGTAAACGTTTGGCGAGGCTCCAGAATAACTGATAAGCCATTATAGTAATGTCATAAGGTCTATACTCCTGTGAATATTCTGTTTTGACACTACTGTAGCTATAAAAATTTGTTCTCTATAATTATAGCGCTTATTTAGTTTATGATCGTATTACTTTTAGCAGTAGGTTTATCGTAAATCTGCCGGCTCAGAGATGTTCTTAGCAATGTGTTATAACGTCAGCCTTCACTCTAAAACATATAAACCAACGCTTTTTGTCTTCTACAGAGGGGGGTGTTAACTGGAAACTTTTTACAGATGGCGTGATGGAGATGAGGAGTTTAAAAAAAACCTCAGGTTAGACAAATAAGGAAGGTATGGTAAGGTGGCGTGGTGGGTGCGAACGCATTTGGCCCAAATCAGGCTCGGTCTATAAGTTTATATTGGTTGCTGCAACAGTCTTAGTTTGAGAAAACAATTAATGTACCGTACTTATTTTTTTTTGTGAAAAAAGTGGGAGTAACACGGATATATTTGAACACGAACGATAATAATAATTATATGATTATTCACGGGATATTTACCGCGATAAGGTTGTGGATCTCCCTATGTTTCGGCGCAGATACATGCATGTTCACGGGAACACTGAAGAATGCGGGTGTTTGGCAAAAGTTAACGAGTGCAGACGAAACGATCTACCCTCTTTCTTAGTCTTTGCTACGGTTATCACTGGAACTCAAACTCAAAGATAAGATAACTCTTTATTAAAAGACCACACAAACAAGGAAAACATGCATTACAATGAAAATATTATCTAGGTTTTTTAATAGGCGGCCTTATCACTTAAAGCAATCTCTTCCAGGCAACCATGCACGGAAAGGAATTAGAGCAATAAAAAGTGTCCCAACAAAACACAACGTATCAAGGCACTGCACTGTAGTGAACAACCGTGAGAGTTTTATACAGTTTTTTTACGAACCATAATTGTACGAAGGCCTTATCGAATATCTCCCTTGTTTGTCTGATCTGAAGTACTAGCTATGCTAACGCTACTTTGTCAGTTGGCAGTCTCGTGATTGTCGTCATCACCTTCCCTGCTGCTGTCTATAACGGTTTTCTCATTAGCTTTTACCATATCGGTTTCAGCTCGTTTCGTTTTAAAGTCAAAGCATGCTTCAGCAATATGCCTTTTAATACAATTACAGGGCAACCTACGCAGAGCGGTTTTATTGTTTATTCGACAGCAGTATAATGGAGAAAAGCGGTCAGGCGGGGACGTGACGGCAATTTTTGGCAAGTGTAGGTGTAACCCTCTGTTATTTGAAACTGAAGCTGGAGGGAAACGAATCTAAGAGTAATGTTGCCAGCAGTTTAGGTAGAAGCGGGACATTCTTCCTCAAATCGTGTACCCGATGTAGTAAAATGTCAACTGATTGGCTTATAAAATCAGAGGTCTTATCTTTGAAAAAAAAGCTACAGAACTGTTAAGTAGAAAAACAGTATAATATTTAGTACTAACAGACGTATGGATTTGGTTGACTGGACCGCCGTCTGACTAACGATAAAGAGAGCGAGAATATAATTTCCCTCTCTTTTTCTCTCGTTGGTTGACGTGGTTGATGTCAACCAAATCCACACGTCTGTCAGGGCTATAAGGTTGGGGTGTACAAAGCCGGAAAGGTCATTGTAGACATCATTATGATTTTTACTATGGGACCAATCCGTAAATCGCAGAAGTAGTATCAGCTGTTCCATAGTCGAGTGTGCCTGATATTTTTCTATGGATAAGCAGATTTGTACCCCGTGATTTTCGGGGTTGGTCCCATAGTAAATGTTGGTCATGATGATAATGACATCCTTACGGCTTAGGTCACCCCATGCTTATAACCCTGTATAAATGTAACTGGTTAGGCCTTGCTCTGTGAATATGGAGAGAGTACAGACAGAACTTACACATTGTGTATATATTATTATTATTTCTATGTTTCACTTTTTCTTCTACCGTCAAGCCACCATTTTTCACGGGTTTTTGGCCAAGCGAAAAAATGTTAAAGCTTTATTGATATAGTGACAAAAATTTGCGAACAATGCGGCAGGTGTTAAGCCGATATACCATGGCCAAGAAATTTGATGAATAGGTATTTAGCAACTCTATTGCTGTCTCGCTGCGCCCTGACGAGCGAGCTATATACGTGTGCGTGACGAACAGACTGTGCGTGTGTGCGTGCCCGCCCGTGCTCCCGCACTGAATGCCTAGTTGCCTACAAATTCATTTCGCCTCGCAGTCTACTCGGCTAGTTGATATCGGCGTTTGCCGAATGTCGAGTGATTTTTGTTATTTTGCGATCTGCTCATATTTTACTAACCGACTACGCCAAATAGACCAGGGTCGATAATTTTTGAAATCAAAAAAAAAACACAGTAGTATGAAACCCATTATTATGATAAAAATGAAAGGAAAAATAAATTACGGGCGATCTGAGTTCGGGAAGTTGGTGGGTTTAAGGGTAAAAAATGGTTCAACTCGATTTCCAGCAAAACTATAAATCCTATGGATTTATAGTTTTGCAATATAGTTTTTGAAAAGTTTAATGGCAAAGTTGTAGGTAATAAAAATATCTACAACTTTGGTCCCAATAATTTTTTCACATAACCTCAAAATTTATGTGAAAAATTCAAATAACCAAGTTTTTAGTTAAAATAATATACATACATAAATAAAAATATTAAATTCATACATACTTATAAACTTAAAGCGAGATAATAACGATACAGTAGCTACTCCAAGAAGTAGTACAGTTTCACACGACGCTTGAAAACTTCCTGTGAGGGTGCTGGTCTATAATGTGATGATAGTTACGGAAAGGATTACCATGTACAATTCCTGTGATAACTTTAACTATAATCTAATAATCTAAAGTAGAGGTGTTGTATGAGGACTTGAGGAGATATCCGAGACCATAGATACCTCCGTAACATACTTCACCGTTGTTATGGGTGACTTCAACGCAAAGATGGAACGCGGAATGTTGATGAGTTAAGAGTCGGGTCATATGGGTATGGACAGCGGAATTCGAGGGGCCAGTGGCTGGTTGACTTCATGGAGAAGGAGGAACTCTATTTGATGAACTCCTTCTTTCAGAAGTGACCATGCAGGAAGTAGACGTGGATGAGCCCCGATGGTTCGACCAAAAATGAGATCAACTTCATCATGACGACCAAGAAGCGAATATTCCATGTCTCCGTGATTAGCAAGGTGAAAACCGGTAGCGATCACCGTTTTGTCAGAGGCACATTGAATATCAACAAGCTTGAGAGGTCGCGTTTGGTGAAGTCCACGCTCCATTCTGGTCATACTCAAATCCAAAACTCCAAAGACTTCCAACTCGAATTGCATAATCGCTTCCAGAGCCGAAAGCGGAACTGTTCGTACTAAACAATGGGCTGGTGGAAACTGTCCAAGCAGTGTGGTCCAAGTTCTTTAAGACTCCACGCCGGAAAAGACCTCAGAAGCTCTCAGATGAAACCATTAAGCTAATGAAAGACCTGACTGAGATGAGACTGCAAACATCAGCTGATATGTCTCAATATGGCCAACTTAACAGACGAATCTCAAAATCGGTGCGACACGATCTGCGTTCCTATAATAAAAAATGTATTAGGGACGCAATCGAGTGGAACCAGGGCTGGATAGTGTTCGCAAAGAATTCGTCTATTGGGAAGAGCCAAGTGATGAAGCTGAAGATCGAGGATGGTAGTATCATTTCATCAAAGCCGAAGATTCTGAGAGAACTCGAGAGGTTTTACGGACAGTTGTACACATTGACGCGACAGCCTAATTATCGGTACAGCTCTGGACAAGAGAGCTAAACTGACCCAACACTACACCGAGGACATCCTAGACATCAGCTTGTACGAGATAAGAATGGCTCTATAAGAAGGTCGCCCGAAGAATCCAACTCGGATGGGCAGCGTTTGGGAAATTGCGTGACATCTCGTCCAAGATACTACAGTGCTTAAAGACAAGAGTCTTTGACCAGTGTGTTTTGCCAGTGATAACATATGGTACTGAGACGTGGTCCTTAACTGTTGGCCTTTTGGAAATACTCAGAGTCACACAATGGGCAATGGAGAGAGCTATGCTCGGAGTTTCTTTGCGCGATAAAATCCGAAACGTGAATATCCGCCAAAGAGCCAGAGTCATCGACATAGATATTCAAATTTGCAAGTTGAAGTGGCAATTGGGCAGGCCACATCGCTCGAAGTACCGATAACCGATGGGGAAGAAAGGTCCTTGAGTGGAGACCACGAACCGGAAGACGCAGCGTAGGTAGGCCTCCCACTAGATGGACCGACGACATTGTGAGAGTCGCGGGCATCCAGTGGATGCAGATGACAGGATGTCGATCACTATCAGTATAGAGGTTAAAGGGGGAGGCCCATGTTCAGCAGTGGACGTCTTCTGGCTGATGATGATAAGCTATAATCTAATCACTTAGCAACGTAATAACCTAATGTATTTGAATAAAATTTTGAAAAAATAGTTCAACAAAATTAACTAATATTAAGAGAATTATTTATTTATAAATTTTTCCACTTGTTACGATCCTGATATTCCTGATACACAAGTTACAATATTTTTTTAAATTCTTTCTTTTCGTACTTAAATGTGTTATGTGCGAAAACCACGTCAGTTTCCATAGTAAAAATAAATCATGTTGTGCGTCAACAATTTTGTCCAAATCCTAACTTGCCGACCGTTGCAGTAATGTGCTAAATTCACTTCACGCACAAAACACTAACTAAAGACGAGAACCGTTACATATCGATATCGATGGACAGCACTAATGTGTCGATACAATTATCGACTACATGTCTCTTCTCTAACTGTATACGTATTAGACCGACCCTCCCCTGACCTCGAGCCTCTGCCCGCAGAGCACAATAAGGACAACTGCAGCTCGGATCGATTTATACCTACGAAAAGTAGACAAAATTATCGTCTCGGATTCTTCTGTTTCCTCATTCAAAAATAGGCCGATTTCATTATTTTTTTCAATTAATTGTTTAAAAAGGTTTGCTCTCGGCTTCTGTCATTTATTTTTGTTTTACAAACTCATAAATTTTGTTTGAGAGACGTCTGAACACGGAGGTAAAAATTTGATATTTTTTGGGATTTTTAAAGGCTCATATTTCTTATAGTACTTAACTTACGAGAAAAAATAAATGACACAAGCCTGGCCATAAAGGAGATAAATTTTATAAAAAAAAAATATGGCTCAAGCGGTATTATCCAGGGAGGAAACAGGAGAATAAGTTTGTATGGACTAAACGCTGCCCAAATTGAGCCTTAAGGATAACTGCTTTTTGTAGTTTAGTATTATATTAGCCTGTATCGTCCCACTCCAGAGCAAAGGCCTCCCTTCCCTCCTTCCATTCGTCATTTGTGTATATATACTTCCGTAAAATGATGAATGCATCATGAAGGTAAAAAAAAATTACACTTTGCTTATTTTTGTAAAGTCCTGGATTTATTACTTAAGATCTGGCAACACTAGCAAGGCCTGTCCCGAGCGTCTCGGCGACTAAACGATTTAGATGTCCGCCGGGGTCTTTGATATCAAAGGGTTGGAAATAATTGGGTTCGAGATACTGATATAATCTTTTGGGAAAAAATAAAGTTCTGTATCTTGTAAAACGGCTATATTGGTTAGGGCGTTTTTGTCGCGGCTTTTCCGCTTCGTTCTTTTATGGAGATTTTGTTAGTTGGTTTAATGTTCACTAGTGCTTTTGCCCGCGACTTCGTAAGCGTAGATTTTCATATATACTTTCAACCCTATTTTCCTCGCTATCGCAAAATAACATAGCCTGTACTTCAATCTGGTCATATCTAAGCATACAAGTGAAAACGGCATTTAAATCCGTTCAGTGTTTAGATGTGCGTGGCCAAACAAACAGAAATTTAAAATTTCAAAAAACTGTCTTAGCCTTAAAAACTTAGCTGCTAATGATAAGACGCCTGTGTTTTTGTTTAATTAATCTCTCGCAATTACAGTTCTTTTTAACTCTACGTATGTATAGATATAGATTACGTAGCCAACTATTTTTTTTCTTCTAAGTGGACTTTGAGAAAGGTAAGTCAGGCATTCAGTCCGCTTGTAGTTTTCTTTCACTTTCTTTTTAACCGACATAAAAAAGGAAGTTTTGAAATCTCAATTCGACTGTATTGTTTTTTTTTTTTTCATTGTATCTTCGCCGATTATAAACAGATTTTGTTATTTATTAATTTAAAAAAAAAAAGCTACATTTTGAAAAGTTTCGTCCACCGGTCGCATTTAAATCAAAAGTTTTTTTTTTTTTAATAATGTTTCAAGACGGCTTTTAATAAAAGTAGCACCTGTCAGCAAATCATCGCTAGCTAGAAATCAGGGACAGAAATTGAAACTCCATGGATTAACTAACTTATAAAAAACAATGTTAACCTATTTTTAATATATAAATTGTGATTGTGTTTTCTTTAAATGTATTTACTCGTGTTTTTTGTGCAAATAAATTATTATTATTATAATGTTGTGACCGAGTGGCGAACGGTGACCATTACCGTTGACCGCAGGGCATCGAACGACCTTCGATCGGCCACGGTCGCAGATGTCCGCCGTGACCGAACACTGGGCGGGGTTATTTACATACCCACTCCATTAGATGGTACCTTACACAACTTAATGGAATTAAACCATATTTCAACCTAAACGCCAATAACACGGTACAAACGTGTTATAACAATCTGGGTGTCTTCAAATCACGACTGAATCTGTTTCTTCTAGGCAAGCGGCGTGCTCCATCGTAAACCGCATCATCGCAGATGGTAGTCAAACGCAAGCCTATTCTTAAAAAAAAAACACAGTTACCATGGTCACTAATACGGTAACCATCACACTAATATCATAAATGTGAAAATTTGGATGGATGGATGGATATTTGTTACTCAATCACGCAGAAACGGCTGGATGGATTTGGATGAAATTTGGAATATACATTGCTTATGTCCTGGATTAAAAAATAGGCTACTTTTCATCACCGATTTTCATCATCACGCGGGTAAAACCGCGGGGCGCAGCTAGTATCATATAAAGTTTGGGTGGATGGATGGATTTACATATTTGTAACGCGTCAAACTAATTCAAACGCGTCTTCCGCTTGCTCTACATTACTTTGACTGTTCAAAACGAGCGCGTTACGACTACGATCGCGTTAGCAAACTTAACATTGCCAATTCCACGCAGATAACGTGACGCGGCCGTGTTAAGAGTTTATGTGGTCATAAAAACTAAGGCTACAGAGTCCATTTTTCAATTAAATTTTCATGTTAACACGTCGCGCGTTTATGGCAAGGAATCTCATGTAAGTTAGGAGAATAAAGGCTCAGGTGGGATCATTCATAGTACATACATATACAACTACAATACCCTTCTTTTGGATTTACGTCGTCGTGTAATTATAAAGAAGATAAAGCAGTTTTGCCTGATCATCGATTGAATAAAATTAATAGATAAAAAAACGACTTCCCGAAAAGATTAACAAACGGGAAGTATCCCCTAATTTCCCACCCTTAAGGTGGAATATTTACTTCAAATTTAAATGGGACCAATATCGAGATATAGCGTATTTAATACAACGTAATAAAAAGAAAATAAAAAACAACATCGCAGAACACACGCACACACTTTTTTAAATCGGTCCAAAATAGAGATGCGCATTTCAACTGTAATTGATTAATATCTATTCTTGTTCATTCTGATCCGATCTTTGTCTCCGCGTACTGTAAAGTAATCTTCACAAGGCAGATGATTCAGCATCGATTGTTCGCCAAACAATCGATGATCATACGTACCTAAGTTTAAAATATATGTAGGTATAAGCAATAGGAGGAATTGTACAATGGGCAAAATTGCATTGCATTATTACTCGGTCTGGGCACTTGAACGTCTGCAGGTATCGCAATCATTATAATTACGTCCACTTGACAATGATGGATTGTTTTGCTGAATGTTTAGTTATGTGTGGATATGTGTACTTTCGCAATAACATTTCAAAACTATTTAAATGTTATAGACAATTAAAAAATTGGACGTCCGGCAGTGTTTGAAATTGCGCAATCGGGTAAACGCTCACGGTACTGATTCCATAACTAAAACACGCAATTAACACGGTGTGTTAACGTCTAAAAATGTGTAACGTCTGAACGCGCAAGTGAAGTGATAAGCTAAGTGAATGTGATTTTTTCTTGCCTATTTCTGCAGATAAATTTCAAAACATTGAGTTATAAGGGTAAGGGACTACAGTCAAGGGTGATCACTCGACATTTTGACATTTCTCTATAGTAATCAACAAGAAAAATACACGTTCACTTAGCTTATCACTTCACTTGCGCGTTCACTTAGCTTGCAGAATAGACCGGCTGACCCGATGTCCAAAGTTTTAATATGTATCTTTGACCTTTTCTATAACTTTTTTTTTTAAATTTATTATTATAGTTGCGTTTGACCGCCACCTCGCTTTATGTTAGGCGATGATGTCGTCTACGATGGAACGATTGCCTACAAAGAATCGCACGCGACTTGAAGACACCCCGATTATAACTGTCGGGGAACATTTTCAGCAGCGCATTACACAGACTACCGGTTCGCACAATAAAATTTAAATCGTACGGGTTTTCGGAAAATCAACCAAGAAACAGTGTTGCCTAGGCTTGGAATTCATCTCCAGAAATTACAATAAGCTACCGAAAACAAGTTAAGTAAGACGTTTTCTTCCTTTGTGCAGTATTCGTGCAGTAACCGACAACTTTTGGTTTACAAAGCAACAACTTAAAGTTACAGTAGCGTATCATAACATAGTTTTTTTATCGGCATAGCCCATCTCTTAACATTTATTGCACAATTTTTGTATTCAAACAACCTTGGCCTCCTCATCTATTGACATCTAACATTAGCTTTAAGCATCATTTGCAAAACAAACTTGAACACGTTTTAAAAACGTAACATAAAACTTTAAACTAAAATATGACTTTGACAATGTTCTAACATAGACATAATTTTCTTTTTTTTTTAACAATAATAAAAACTTTTTTTTTAACTCGTATTTGTACGCCGCACCTGGCAAGGACTTGAGATACGTTTCTATTTGTACGACTCTGTATGCTACTTGTTCTGACAAAGAAATGATTTGATCATATTTAACCTATCATGTTCCCATTGCCACACAGGCCTTATCTCAGAGAGAGTGGATGGACCCTTACTAACCAGGCTGGAACATGGTGAATTAGGGTCCATACATCACACACTACGATTTGTACGAAACTAGCGTGTCTAACGGGTCTAAGTTTTAATTATATACCATGCGTGAAAAAAATTATTTAACCGATGGTCAAAACCGCGTCTAAATCCGTTGCGCGGTTTAGGAGGAGTTAGCGGATATACAGACAAATAGACGCAGAAAGTGACTTTATTGTACACTATGTAGAGATAAGAGCAGTGCCATCTAGATGGCGCTGCACCTAAAACTTCATAAAAATCGTAGTTAACGTTAACGCGATCGAGTAAATTAACTCAAGCGGAAAAACTCTCATTAAGCTCTGTACTATTCACATCAGTATCGAGTCACGTCGACCCATTACTAACAAACACATTTACGTCAAACACTCGTATAATAGGACTATAGAAGTTTCCGTTCCGAGCGTTGCTCCTTTAAAGGAGTCCGCACTACCGTGTTGTATTATACATGAGCGGAGACTTATGTGCTGGGAGTACATTTTTATCGCGTACAATTTCTGGATAGGGGCGCAATGTTATATTGCTGTCTTTGATTATTTACAGGCGAGCATCATGTAAAAATTTGCAAGTTGAAGTGGCAATGGGCAGACCGCATAGCTCGAAGAACGGATAACCGATGGGGAAGAAAGGTCCTTGAGTGGAGACCACGAACCGGAAGACGCAGCGTAGGTAGGCCTCCCACTAGATAAGCCGACGACATTGTAAGAGTAGCGGGCATCCAGTGGATGCAGATGGCAGGATGTCGTTCAGTGTGGAGGTTAAAGGGGCAGGCCTATGTTCAGCAGTGGACGTCTTCTGGCTGATGATGATGATGCCAAAGCGCGCGTCTATAGCGCGCACGCGTTTCAACATTAAAAATATAATTCCTGAGAATTAAACGGTATAAATTGAAAATGTTCAAAACCCCGAGATGAATGAGCGATTAATATTCAAACGAAAGATTTTCTTGAATTATAAAAAAAAACTCTCGGTCATGTCACCTTTTAAACAACTAAAAACTATATCAAAATCGGTTTATAAAATATAAACAAGTTTAATAGTAAAATTTGTATGGAAATGTTAAAAATCTGCAAGAAGTTTTTTTTTTTAATCTTTATTTTAAGTGCTTTTTCGCAAAGCGAAAATGTCACACTAATTATAACATCACAACATTTAAACACAAAACATAACATTGTCACATATCATTATGAACTTCACACTTCATAGTTCTAATCAGTTTCTTTTGTGATGAATGCCGTGAAGATTTTGCCTTTCAAATTGAATGTAATGAAAGTTGATCTATCCATCGTAAATTACTAATTTATAGAGAACCAATAGAAAGGTATTTTCTATTTATTTTCGCATTCAAAACATAGGTGTTTTATTTACATGTCCGCGGTAACTTGAATAATGTATGTGAGAAAGTGTTAAATAACAATATGCAAGCTTGCATTCCCGCCGCGTTCCTAAAGCAGTTTAATCTCTGAGTTACGTTTCCAGCAAAAACTTCAGGTTTCACTTTTTATTCGCAAATTAATGTTAATAATAGATAATTATTACGGAAGCTAATGTGTTTTTCACCCGTTTTGTTTATATTACATGGGAATTATTCACGTATGATTAAGTCGGTTATTCCGACTTTAGTTTTAGACAAGGCAAGTGCGCGTGCGCGCGTTTCCGTCTCGCTTTGCTTTGGGTGCAAAGCGCGCGCACTGACCTTGAAAAAGACCGCCGAATGCGGTTGAAATTACTGTCGGAATAACCGCAGTTTAATCATACTCGTACGTGAGTAATTCTAGTGTCATATAAATAAAATAAATTCGAAAGTGCGTTACTTCTATCCTTCTTTGGCATTAAAATCTAGGTAAATTCTAGGCCATAGACTGGCAACCCTACATAAGAGATATGCAAATACCAGTATTCCGAACAAGGGAGCATCGGTTACCAATATCAGTGACCGTTTGGCGACCTTCCAAACGTCCCCACTGAACTGAACATCTGATGACACATTCACTGTGATATTTGTTATGATGAGGCATTTAACAAGAGGCACATAACATTTACCGAATAAATATGGAGTTGATCAGACACAAAGAGAGGAAGTCACGACGCCTCTACTACTAGAGTAGGTATGACCTATGGTTAAACAATGAACATGTTAAATGATAATTAAATTCTGTTTAACATTTTTGCATTTGATAGACTACTATCTCACCTGAAAGGAGGCAGTGATGTATGTAGTAAAGTAAATTTAGTTGGTCATAGGGTATTAACATTTACTGACTCATCCAATTAGTCATAGTAACAACCATGAAAACTTTGATATAATTATAATATCCATGACCTATGGTTAAACAATGAACTTGATAAACGATAATTCTGTGTAACGTTTAGCAAATTGACAGATTAGCGGCCGCACTCATAAACGTTACTTAAGTTAAGCAATACTTAAAATTGCTCTGTTAACTTCTCGCTGACGGAAATTGGCAGACATGAATACGAGACAGAGCAATTTTAAGTATTGCTTTACTTAAGTAACGTTTATGAGTACGGCCGTTAGACTCTAAACCTAAAGTAAAGTAAGATGTAGCAAAATAAGGAAGTCTCTTTAGAAATAAATATTTACTTTTGATGCATTCAATAGCCTTATCTGTGAGATGAAAATGTAAATGTAGATGTGTTAACCTTTATTTAAGTATTTAATTGGTCATAGTTACTACCATGAAAAGACTTTGATATAATAACTGTATGAACATCAACTATTATCGAATTAAGTAATCATAAACACGAAGCAATAAATCATAGACATCGGAATGCCAAAATTGATTGATATGATTACTAAATACTCGTGAATGTGGGGACTTTTGTTTACAGATGATAAGATCTGATTATAGCTCTGTTCATAGTGCCACTTCGAACATATAATAAACTAGCCGTCCGCCCCGGCTTCGCACGAGTGTAAGCTCGGCCTTCGGCCTCGCTACAAAATATAATATAGCCTATGTCACCCGGGGATAGTGTAGCTTCCCAACAGTGAAAGAATTTTTCAAATCGGTTCAGTAGTTTCGGAGCCTATTCATTACAAACATACAAAAATAGGTACAAATCTTTCCTCTTTATAATATTAGTGTAGACTAGCTGTTGCCCGCGACTTCGTCCGCATAGTTTCATATAAACATTCAATTTCCATTTGTCTCTCTTAACATAATTCGGCTCTTTCGCAAATTCATGCCAAATTTCAGCTTAGTAGGTCAAGCAGTTTTCGAGATTTTGTGATAAGCGAAATACCAATCACTCATTCACTGATCGACTGGTCATTGAATGAGTGAATGAATGAGTTAAATCATAAATCACAGTTTAAAATCATTTTGCGTTAATTACAGATGCAATTTTTGTTTTAATTTATGGAGTGATAGGTACTTTCTCAGAAAAGGTCGCTGATATCTCCTTTCCGTTTCAGGACAGTGGATTAATCTTTTTTATGGATTAGTCATACATCTAGCGGTAGATAAGATCTAGTGTTACCTTATGATACGTGTCCTTCTGCCAGTTCTTGATCTGTGCCATGACGTCGTTAACGAGCCTGTCGCGCACACTCAGGTGGAGGTCTGAGAGTCGCTCGGCTTCCACCATGCCACCCTTCCAAGCTGCCTCCATCGTACCATATTCTGGACCTGGAGACATAATCAAGGGTTACGAAAGGCAATGATCTAAGACCTGTCCAGATCGAAAAGGGTAATGTTAAACAAAAAAACTGATTTTCAAAATAAGGCAGGTAATCATAAACCACGTTTTTTTAATCGCGAACTAGCGAACCGCCCCGGCTTCGCACGGGTGCAATGCTGTTTACAACATCACATTAGAAACCTCTAAAATTATCAGTGTTTCTCTACTATATTATGAATGTATTATACATATAAACCTTCCTCTTGAATCCGTCAAAATCCGTTGCGTAGTTTTAAAGATCTAAGCATATTTATAGGGACAGACAGCGGGAAGCGACTTTATTTTATACTATGTAGTGATAAGTCCGCGTTTGACCACAAACTCGCCTGTTGGTAAGCGACAATGTGGCCGAAGATGAAGCGCGCAGACTTAGAAGATACCTTCACTCCTGCCCTGAAAAGGTCCAGATTTTGTTTGGAGAATGAGGAGGGTAATTAATGATAGACAGTTCCCATTTTGACTAAATAAAACTTTTTTGCGTTTGACCGCTACGTCGCTGCCTGATGTTAAGCGATGATATTGTCTACGATGGAGCACGCTAAAAGCACGCACATTTTGAGTACATGAAATAATGATAGAATAAGAACGCATTTCGGGAACGAGGAAGATAATTTTATAGAGAACGGACACGAGAATTAACTATATACTGACTAATAGTGCTTCCAGGAAGCTTATCTGCGTTATAGATGAAGCAAATTTTAGACATAAAAAATATCTTAACAGTTTAGGTCTCACTCGTCTACAATCAAGGTCGAATAATTATGTAGATACTGGGAGAGTTAATGAAATATATGAAACCAAGAATATATTCAATTACATAGAGAAATTCAGATATAATCACACGTTCAACATCAACTTGTTCCATTAAGATATTTGTAAGATTTGAGTGGAGGCTTTCGAGAGATTTTATCAGCAACTCGACGATGTTTAATGAGCAAAGCTGCATAGTTATTAGAAATTGACATCTCACATTAACACTCTCTCCTCACGAGCGTTTCCCGTCTTGAACCCTTGTTTACATCAGACAAGGCGGCGGTCAAACGCAAGCCTACTATTAAATTTAAAAAAAACTTTCTAGTGCGATTTGGGCTCGCGCACTAAGGGTTAGCTAAGGGCAGCGTAGATAGGCCTCCCACTAGATGGACCGACGACATCGTGAGAGTCGCGGGCATCCAGTGGATGCAGATGGCAGGTTGTCGTTCAGTGTGTAGGTTAAAGGGGGAGGCCTATGTTCAGCAGTGGACGTCATATGGCTGATGATGATGATGAATACCTAACCTTCGAAGAAACCTATTCACCAGAAGAGGTCTTTAAATGAAAACTAGTACTTTTACTTTATTATGAAATATGTAATGCTTTTTAGAATTATGGTGATGATCTTCCAAGAGAATCCATTACAAACACCGTCCTTGATCCTGATGGCTGATGATGATGATGATGACTAAGGGTTCCGTACCAACACAAAATACAAACCCGACTCAAAATTAGTAAAATATGTAATTACGATTCGGGCAAGCATTCATGAGGTGAACAATTGTGTTTGTTCTATATCTGGGTGTTAATATCTATTTAAGTATATATTTAAAAAAAAAAATATATATATACTATTATGTACGTGTATCAGTCTCTGGCAGCCATATTACAAGCTTTGCTTAGTTTGGGGTCAGATGACCGTGTGTGCTAAAAATGTCCCGAATATTTATTTTATTTATATCTGAAGTATGGAAAATTAGCGGATGAATCTCCGTTTATTGACCTTACTGTCAGGGCGGTTTTTTTTAATGTATCAGAAGAATGAACAAGGTTAACAGCGGGAGCAATTATGACATAACGTGACATGATGTGATTAAAGCTACAATTATTGTGCAACAGATAATAAGTTTCGGTAAACATAATTATAATCAGCAACACAGTCACAGTGAAATAACTGACGTGTTGGTGTAATGACATAATAATAAGTAAGATATAAACGCAGGGGCGGCTTTATGGCGAGCCGTCGGTGAGTGGCGATTCCATGGGGCTAAATGAGACCCCTGACCCCTGGCTTGCCTTAACCGGCCGTCCAGGGGTGGAAACCGCAAGAGCTAAGAACCTAAGTTCCAGGGTGGAAGTGTTCAAATTCAAATTCAAATTATTTATTGAGAATAAAAACGGACAAATTCCACTAACATTTATCTCACATACTGTTAAACTAAAATAGATTTCCTAGTAAAAATAGGAATAATATTATAAAATTACTAATATAATAAATACAACAAATTGCTGTAAAAATATGTCAACATAAAATTAGTATGTCATACAAATTGTCATTATAGTCATCGGCTTTTTTGCCCCTGTCCCATTGATCAGTTAAATTTTCACAATAAGTCAAAAAAACTTTCGTTACATTATTCCAACTGTCACAAATAATATCACAATCAGTGTTGGTAGCAAGGAGTGCATTGAAGTGGCGGCGGGCGCGAATCAGCGGAGACATGGAGCGCGCCACGGTGCGGCTGTGAGCCACGTGGAAAAACTTGGGCAATTTTCCACGCCTATTAGCCGGAACCCCGGGTTTATCTGGCACAAACAAAGTGCACAATAAATTGTGCAGATGCAAGGAGTCAACTGATCCTCTGAGCACCTTGCAGCAAGTAGCAAGCTGATCCAACATCCTTCTCACTTCTAGTGAGTTGTAGCCGAGCTGGCCGAGCAAGAATTTAGTTGGGTACATGAACGGGTAATATCCGTGAAGCTTCTTATACAGCGATCTTAAGAAAGCTTTTTGAACCTTTTCAAGCATCCGCACATAGGTGACGTGGTGCGGGTTCCAGACACATGCGCTCGACTCCAGCTTGCTTCTGACTAACGAGTTGTACAATGTTCTAATAACTAACGGATTTTTAAAATCTTTGGCATTTCGTAATACGAAGCCCAGACGACGATAGGCCTCTTTGGCGAGATCAGAGATGTGGTCATGGAAATTCAGGGTACGATCAAATGTCACTCCCAGATCCTTAATGCTATTTACCCGATTTATACATAGATTGTCAAGATGATAATTATAATTGATGGGATTTCTTTTGCGGTCAAACGTCATTACATTACACTTGGTTACATTAAATGTCATTTTGTTTTTCAAGCCCCATGCACAGATTCTATCTATGTCCTCTTGTAAGGTAAGGCAGTCACAGGGAGATTTTATTTCGAGAAAAAGCTTAAGGTCGTCGGCATACAAGAGACATTTGGCAGAAGTCAGCGCTTTAGGTAGGTCGTGCACCATCATTTTAAATAATAACGGACCAGTGATGGAACCCTGGCTTACACCAGATCTTGTGTGATATGGTCCCGAAACGTGGATACCATGCTTAACATACTGCCGCCGGTCTCTCATAAAGTCCGCAAAGAAATTTAGGAGGCTGGGAGAAAAGCCGAGGTCACATAGCTTTTTTAACAATATATCGTTATCAATTTTATCAAAAGCTTTTTGAAAATCAAAATATATGACGTCGACCTGAGAACCACGATCCATGGCATCGGATATATAATCAACTAAGCCTAACAAGTTCGTATTTACGGAGCGACCCGGCCTGAAACCGTGCTGCTCTTCACCTATTTGTTGTTTAAGTTTGTTTGTGTTAAAGGGCATAACGCCGCGAGCAGCTCTTAGTGAAAGTACCGCACCCGCTCTACACCCTAAGCCACCCACGCCGATTTTGGCCCTCCGGTGCCAAGATACGGCAGCCATTATGGGGGGGCCCATTCAGTGGGTGGCAAGTCATCACCTGCCTAAATATATTTTGAGATGAGACAGGATAAGGCAGGTGCGTTTCTCATCCAATAGATCTCTTATTCCATACACAAGTTGTTCACCTCAATAGCCCAGTCTTTTTTAATCCTATACTGTACAATAGTTTCATATTCCTTTTTCCTTTGAAAGTAAGATATTAAAAATAATAGACTGATGTATATTTTTAACCTACTTCCAAAAAGGAGGAGGTTCTCAATTCGACTGTTTGTTTGTTACCTCAGAACTTTCGACTGGGTGAACCTATTTTGATGATTCTTTTTTTATTTGAAAGCTGGTGCTTCCCGTGTGGTCCCATTTCATTTTGGTCCAGTTCTGGCATTTTTATGAAGTCGGTTTTTTATATTGATAATTATAGGTCGATAATGGCGACAAATTGCCCTTACTGCGAACACATCAATGCAGTGTTTTAAGCAGGTTGCATAATAAGATGCGCCGCACAACGACCCATCAGGTTTCCCCCTAAACGAATGGGTAGCGGACATGAATTAAACATCGCGTTCAGTGCAGTTCACAAATGTTCAGGCCGATTGAAATGCGTCGCATTGCGTAGAGGAATTACGCAGACCGCGTAACGCTTTCCATGTTTGCTTTCCATTTCTTTTAGCAAATAAAAAGTTGGTTTTCGGCTTTTCTTTGGGTGGGTGCAACGATGTAGATTTCCACTATTTGCCCAATTGGTCGACCCTAAGCTACATAATAAATAAAATAGTGAAGCCTAAAATACGTGTTTTCGTAACATTAAATAACAAACAATTATCTTAAAAGTATGAAAGCCTTTTTACAAGCTACATTATGAAAAAAAAAAAACAAATAGTAATACTTTACATTTATATCTCGCCGTGTCGTTACTCTAATTGCTATTTTAGTAGACTAGGTACTGTATATGATTATTTACGGGATATTTACCGTGGTAAGGTTGTGGTAAGACTGACTGTCTTCCCGTGAACATGGTGCATGTAACTGCGCCGGCTGTGTCGTTACTCTAATTGCTATTTTAGTAGACTAGGTACTGTATATGATTATTTACTGGATATTTACCGTGGTAAGGTTGTGGTAAGACTGACTGTCTTCCCGTGAACATGGTGCATGTAACTGCGCCGAAATATCGGGAGCTCCTTCCACAACCTTACCACGGTAAATATCCCGTAAATAAACATATAACTTTAGTGAACAACCGTGATAGTTTAAAACAGTGTTTAGGTACTGTATATTATGATAATTATAGTATTTTTTATTATATATATTTTTAAATCAGCTCAACAAGTTTTAGACAATGACAATAGGTTAGTAAATGAAATCGAGTCTGGTTTGTTTTATGTTCCATATTCGTAATACATATCTATGGACATTCCAAACGTACGGCCACGGATTGGAACAACCTGCCGGCTTCATTGTTTCCTGAGAGATATAATCTGGACCTTTTCAAGGAAAGACAATCTGGGTATCTTAAAATCACGAGTGAATCAGTTACTAGACAAGCGTGCTCCATCGTAGACCGCATCATCGCTTAACATCAGGCGAGTTGGCGATCAAACGCAAGCCTATTAATAAAAAAATATAAAAAAAAGTGAATAGGTATCTTCTAAGTCTGCGTGCTTCATCTTAGACCACATCGTCGCTTACCAACAGGCGAGTTGGTGGTCAAACGCGGACTTATTCGCAATAAAAAAAGAACTCGGGATATTGAAAGTATTCTAACGATACCACTGTCATCAAAATCGGTCGAGGCGTCCAGAAGTTATGGTATAATTAGGAAACCTACATACATCAACCCTAAAAACATTACACTCCTGTTTAGGCAGTCGTGAAACAATACATAACGCTTTCTAACTAATATATCTATCAGTTGTGTAATATTTACAACCAAGAAACAGTCGCACATATTATTTAGTTACTAACATGTATTATTCAATTTAAAAGTTTCAATAAACACTTTTGAATCCTCGTTAGATCTCTCCGCACGTGTCTCGGAGCAGTTCAGTGTCTAAAACTGATTACTTTCTGGTACGCAACCCTGATATAACGGCATAATTAGCCGTCGGCGCAGGCGCAATAAACAAACCAGTCGCATCGAGAAGGCGCGCCATTTTCGCAAGAGTTTCATAACATTACGAATTAAACTTCACTTGTTACCGGTCGTGATGTAACTTTACTATAACAGAGTGCAGCAGACGCAATTCCAAATACAAAATGCGCCAATCGCGACACTTTCAATTTTCAAATCGGCCAATGAGATATGTTAATCGCGCGCGCACGTACCATTCGCGAGTTACGCACGCTCGATATTCGTAAGACTAATTTCAAACAATTCTAGATCGTGATTCGAATACGATATTCGGTTATCGAACCGGACTCTATCCCTAGAATTTAAATGTACTTTCCATTTCTTCTCTCGTAAGTTTTTTGGACAAAATGGTGTTACATAAAAGAAAGGTTGCGCGCAGTTCGAGTACATTTTACTTAAGTACATTTCTTTTTAGACATTACAAATTATAATCAAAATAGCTATTACATAATAGATAATATTGCAATTACAACTGTTATTGTGATTAAAACTGACTAAAGTTTCCGTTTCAATCACGAAGCCCCGAGACCGCAGATTTTATCGTTGACTGAACAAAATATTATCTGTATTGAAATAAATCTAAGATAAGCAAATGCTAAATAAGTCAAGGCGAGGTCTCGCCCTAAATACTGATTGCGAATCTCACAAAAATGATAAAATAAACTATTCTATATGTAAATTAGGTGCTTTATAATCTGTTAAATTCTTTTACAACATAATTAAGAATTCAAAATACCAACTGGTTTTAGAATGATGATGATAATTAGACAAAGAAATATGACAAATATTTAACATAGATCGACATAGGACTAAATTATACCGTAGATTGTTCACCAAGAGATTCATCACCATCATCCATCCACCACGTCCATACCCTGCTGAACATAGGCCTCCCCCTTTAACCTCCACACTGACCGACATCCTGCCATCTGCATCCACTGGATGCCCGCGACTCTCACAATGCCGTCGTTCCATCTAGTGGAAGGCCTACCTACGCTGCATCTTCCTGTTCGTGGTCTCGACTCAAGAACCTTTCTTCCTCATCGGTTATCGGTTCTTCGAGCGATGTGGCCTGCCCATTGTCACGAAAACTTGCAAATTTTAATAGCTATGTCGGCGAATCTGGTTTTTTGCGAATATCCACGTTCCGGAGTCTATCGCGCAAAGTAATTTCGAGCATAGCTCTCTACATTGCCGGTTGTGTGACCCGTATTGTTATTTAATTAAATTAAATTACATGGTCAAACGCAGATTAATTCAACAAAAAAAAAGGTTGCAAAAGTAAAAAACCAACCTGCTACAATATGCTTGAAACATGCTGCATGTTAATAACTAAAATCCAAATTTCGCAACATGTTTCAAAGGTAACTGAAAAACTGAAGAAGACTTTCTTAGAATCATGTGAAACATCCACTAAAATACAGTGTGTCGGTTATCGTAGCTAACAAGAGCACGCAAAGAGGTTTTCTTCGAAATTGGACGGTAACGGCCTGCCGGTGCTACGCCTACATTTAACGCCGTAATAATGGTAAAACTAACTAGGTTTAAGACCGCGTTTTGAGCTTAGCGGGCAACGGCGTCGTTAGCTACCGTTGTCATCAAGCAAGTTTCATATTGGATCACTATTCCGCTTCAAAACTGTTTCTTAGACGAATCTCTAGCGCATTTCCGCTTCAATGTCGCAGCTAGTACAATAAAGAATTAGGGATAAGTAAATTATACAAATGCATTTATACAAGGGCTTTGATTCCACTGTTTTTGTGTGAACTGCTAGTCTGTGGAATGCGCTGCCTAAATGGGTATTCCCCGGTAGTTTCAATCTAGCAAGCGTGCTCCATCGTAGACCGCATCTTCGCTTAACATCAGTCAAACGCAAGCCTTTTCCTAAATAAAAAATTAAATTAAAAAAAAACATTGAGAATATAAATAAAAACGATCAAGGAGCTGATAATTTTGAACAAAATTCTTTGAATCATAGCTAAGAATTATATATTCTCGTAAACAGAAAACGTTGCAAAAACATTTCATGTAAGATAAAACCATGTATGAAGAATAACACACAAAGTTATGAGAACTCATATTAATCCAAGTTTATTAATGGACACAGGCAGTAGAGATTCTTGTAATCGATTTATTTATTTTTTGCCCAGAATGAGTAATAGTTAAAATGTGGGGCTTAGCGTCTGGTAACTAGTAAAGTCAACATTTTATTTCTGGGCAGGATTTTAAGGATTAAGGATTTTAAGAATTGGCCGAATTAAGGGGGCCAAATGAAGGTTCAATGTTTATATGAAAGTCTGCGCGTATGAAGTCGCGGGGAACAGCTAGTTTTTAACCAACTTCAAAAAGGAGAACGGTTCTATATTCCATTGTATTTTTTTTAAATGTATGTTCACCGATTTCTCCGCCAACTGTTGACCGATTTCAAAAGGTAGGCTTTTGTTCTATAGGGTATACTTTCATTCGGTTCGGTTTGGTCCCATTGTTACCAAGTCAGGATCTGATGATGGGATCCCAGGGAAATCGAGGGCGAACCAGCAAATTTTATAGACACTTATTACGTTTTTCATATATTTTAAAAGTCTGTTTTTAATGTGATACACTTGTAATGTGTGTGGAAGAAAATTGTATCTTCTTTTGGGTAGGCTCACGAGTGATTACCCATCGAGCTAGTCAGTCAAGTAAACGATTCCAGTATCCATGCTTCCTGGTATCGAACTGGTATCGACGTGGGACGCCTGCTTAGAGGTAAAACCGTCTTCAATACTCGGAACAGGAAGACTAGCTTCAAACAACTATGTTTACTTTGGTTTTAAGGTAACCAGTGTTTACTTTAGTTTCCCGTTTGGAAACTCCAGCGAGAGGTTTCACTCTATTGCGTTATATTTACTGTAAATAACTATTTTCTAAAAAAAAAACTATGTCTTCCGCTATCCTATTAAATGAATAACATCATCATCAGCCATAAGTCGTCCACTGCTGAACATAGGCTTCCCCCTTTAACCTCCATACTGAACGACAACCTGCCATCTGCATCCACTGGATGCCCGCGACTCACAATGTCGTCGGTCCATCTAAAAAAACCTATTGAATCTAACCTATACCTATTTAATCCTATTAAATATCAATACGAAAATTGCTTTATACTCTATTGTTATCTCTACTCTAGTATTATTACTCTCTCGCTGACTTTTTGTCTTAAATAATAATTACTTATTTCAGTAAAAATAACGTAAAAACACGTTTTTAAAATCGCTAATCCTGAAGATCCTGGTAAGGATTATGGGACAAACTATTTAAATTATTGCATTGTCATCGGTCCTCAATTTCATTTAAATTCGACGTTTTGAAGTAGTTGAAAATCAAGTTTAAAGATTCCGTTACAGAGAGACATACATACATACCAAGATAATAAAAGCGTGTTAAAAATGATAAAAACGTGCGAAAGTGATAGCTATGGCCGTTTTCTTCACCCAAGGTTCATACAACAGTACTTCCATTTGTTTCATATTAAGAAATCCTTAAAGAACACACATACTTTATAAATAGATACTACACTTCATACTAATATTATAAATGCGAAAGTTTGTAAGTTTGCATGTTTTTCCGCATTACTCCGTAACAGCTGAACGGATTAGAAAGAAATCGAGACTTTATTAGCCCTGAAAAAAAAACATGGTATACGTAGGCTAGCGGGTAAAACCGCGGGGCGATGCTTGTATTTGTTACTGATAACATAGTACAGTTTATTCAAACAACAATTAACAATCGTGCGTTTAAAACTTGCTTATCTGATCATTTAATCTCAATTTGATAGTGATCATAATGAAACTTTGAAACGCCTAAGCCCCTCCCAAAGTCTTCAATAGATAAATTAGCAATGCTTGACCGACTATTAAAGCCTAAGCTTGTGTAAGCATTCAGACGGACAGACAGACGACTGTGTTTGGTGGTATGAATGCTTTTAATCAAAGGAAGGGTTTTCAATGGATATGAATAAATCTCAAATCAGTTAATAATACCGCTAAACCGTTTCACGCAAAAACGGTGAATACGACTCACTCATTTTTTACACACACCAAGAAACTTGCATCGACACCAATGAAGTAACAGTCCACATGCAAAAAAGGACGGGAAGATCATCAGCAGGGTGAGTTCGACTAACTTAAAACCAAAACACAGGCACAGCACAAATTATAATAGTTAGTGCAGATACCTTATTTTACAAAGTAGGAAGAAAGCAAAACTCTGAGGCAGAATGTCAAGAAATACACGTGGCAACACAAACTACACTGCTAAGCAATAGAGTCATCACTCGTATGATTTTTTAGTACTACTAATTTTTGGTACTAATGTTCTTTCTGCATCGCACTTTTTTAATAGACGTTTATACGAGCACAATAAATGAGATAGAGGTTTAAAATTCTAGGAATCCTATAGAGAATCTACATTCCCACGCTCCATTGTGGCAAAATGACAATCATCGTTTTAATTCATTCGCGGGGAATTTCAATGTATGTAATACATTTGTTCTTTGGAATACGCTAAAGATGTCATCATTTCTAGACGTAATAAAAACTGTATTTACGCAGCTATACGAAATAACTCGACGGTAATAAAAGGAGAGCACGTTGGCCGTTTGCAGATTGCAATTTTGTATTATTATATTTTCTTATCAGCAATCAAATGAAAACATTTCTTGACCAATTTTTCAGTTTAGAAGGAATGTAACAAAGTTCCTAAAAGTAAGTGTCCAAGTTTGAGAAAGGGTCGTGTTATAAAATATTTACGTCCTTTTCGTGAGTTATGTTCTCGAAAATTGCTTCAGCTTATTATTCCATTCACAAAGTTAGACTTTATTGCTTACCTTTTTCAATAATAACAGACTGACAGAATTCTGTGTTAACTTTTTGGATAAGACTGCCTTTGTAACTCTCCTAATGTTGAGTAATATATCAAGTAATTAGTTTTTTTATTGCATTAAAAGTACTAGGCTTCCAGAATAACCAAGAAATGTCACAAATAATATGATGATGTTTTTGTTCACTACTGATGTATGTCAAACGAGCTCAGATTTGTTGATTGAGCTCTACATCCAATATTTGCCAGTTGTATCAAACAGGTAGTCACTCTACTAAACGGCAAAGTGTATCCACATCAGTACTGGTATAAAGTAATATAAGACATACCTTTTTCAATTAAATCGTTCCATTTCTTCGCCCATCCCCGCAAACTTTTCGCGTAAGTCTTTTCTATGTCAGCCCTCTCCTGCACGAGGGCTTGTAGCTCGCCACATAACCTGTGTCCGTCGTCGATCCGTCTGGTGGTCCGCTTGTAGTTACCAGGCTCCCAGAAAGAGTCGGAGGTGACCGAGAGCAGAGCCTGCTCGTCGCTGTGGTGCGACATGGTGGCGGTGCGGCACTCACACACCGCCCCTCTGGAACAAACGAGAAATATGTTTAGCAAAGTTTATTTGATACACACTCAAAGCAGCACTATGGCTTCCTGGCTATGCATGCTAAATAGCCAGGAAGTATGAGAGAGTGGACGAATGACTGTAGAACTGCTATTCAGAAACTCACTACTAAAAATAACTTGAAGAAACAAAAAGTTGTAAATACAGTTACAACAATTTTGTGAAGACTTAATTGCTGGTCTTTCCTTTTGAACTTACAATTTTATACATTTTGGTATTTGTAAAATGAAGAGCATAAGTAGTTATTTTTATCTGACTTCCGGACCGGTCCTCAATTTGGTCCGTGTATTTTTTTAATAACCGAGAGACGATGGAGAGAACTATACTCGGAGTTTATATGCGCGATAGAATCTGAAACGTGGATATTGGCCAAAGCCGACCGACCGTAACCGACATAGCTAATAAAATTTGCAAGTTGAAGTGGCAATGGGCAGGCCACATGGCTCGAATAACCGATAACCGATGGGGAAGAAAGGTTCTTGAGTGGAGACCGCGAACCTGATGATGCAGTGTAGGTAGCCTAGATGGGTTGACGATATTGTGAGAGTCGCGGGCATCCAGTGGATGCAGATGGCAGGATTTCGTTCAGTGTGGAGCTTAAAGAAGGAGGCCTATGTTCAGCAGTGGACGTCTTCTGGCTGATGATGATATTGATGATGACTCCGCCATTTGTAAAAAGATTTGCATGATAACTCTTTAATTACGTAAAGGAAGACTCAGTAGTCCCACAAAAAAATCGACTTTGTGGTTTTTTAGCCAGTTCCAATAATACGAATAATTTTGTTCGACCGCCTGTTGAAATGGCAATACTAATAATTTTAGCTGCGTCCTGCGGTTTCACACGCTTGGATTACTCTTTATAACATCTGTTATCTGCCAGTGAAAGTCCCGTCAAAATCGATCCAGCCATTCTGCAGTCTACAGGGAACATACATACATATATCGCATTTTATATATAACGTGTTTACTAAAGGTGTAGTAATACTGAAGGATATGTATGTACTCATCTTTACAAACAACTTTTACAATGGGATCAACTCTGAAATCGCGAAAAAATATCAGTTGTTCCATACATTTTGCGGAGTGTGTGTTTGAGACCGTTTTCTATGCAGTTGTTATGTTTGTCTAGATGTTTCGAATCTAAAGATAAAAGTATCTTGCAACTGGCGGGCGCTGACTCCGCTGAATAAATGAAGACGTCAAGTTTATTTTTACGATCAGAACCAGTTCAATACTAAAAGCTCGTAGTACGAAGGCAGTGAACGCTGAGGTCACCTTGATAGAGAATAAAAGTCTCGTAGAATAGTTCAGTCTTCGGAGAAATATGTTTTGTCTCATTTAACAACCCTCCTGGGAATGAGACTTTTTGTAATACGATGCATAACAAAATGGCTCAGTTAGACACGCCAACAGCTAAAATGGCTCTGAGAACGATAACAATTCCTTTGATAAGATTGAAACTGCGTACAATAGCGCAAAATCTTTTTACAATACATACAGGTAAAATAAGATTTTATTAAGTGATAGGAGAATACTATCAATTCATCAATGGTAATGCATAAACAATTCTGCTAGTTAATCCTGGATGTCGATTCAGGTCATGCTTACCATAAAAATTATCAACAGAAAAAACCGACTTCATAAAAATGTCAGAACTGGACCAAATTGAAATAGGACCACACGGGAAGCACCAGCTTTAAAATAAAAAAGAATCATCAAAATCGGTTCACCCAGTCGAAAGTTCTGAGGTAAATAAGATTATTTTAAAAAAAAGAGAACCTCCTCCTTTATTGGAAGTCGGTTAAAAATGCATTGTCATATGAACTGAACCAAAATGTAAAAATTCAACTCCGTAGGATAAGAGGAAGTGGTTCTAATTCAGCTTGCAAGATTTGCCCTAAGCAAACATATAAACATCGCAAGTTAATAAAAGGCTTGTGAAAATAATATCTAGTCTTTAAAAAGAAGAATTTCAAATTTTGCACAATGCTAAAAGTAATTTGTTCTTAAAGTACATGTACCCTGTGACTGGAGATTTGCAGTCACATTGCAATGTCACAAAAATGTCTTTCTTTTTGTACGCCTGTCTCAAGTGCAGACTTGCAGACAGACCTCACAAAAGTTTCTAGACAGTCTCTGAAGGATTCGTAACTCAGTCCTATGTACGAGTATATCTCGTTATCTTTTATGAAGTTTTGTATCTCTTTTCTTTATATCTTCCCACCATTCGCAAATAGGCGTAATAAACTAACAACTCGTAGAACTTCTAAATTAAATACAACATTTTTTATCCCTAATCCAAAACATTATTGCAAAGAAATGAAAGATTTTTTTGTCTATTAACCATCCCAATGACAGTAATTAAAAAAAACCAGTTAAAATTGCTGATAATCCTCAAACTGCTGAATCTCCTAAGAAAACTCTCAATCGAGCATCTTTTCAAACAAAACAAAAATATCGGGTCAGCCGTTTGGAAGCTGCGATGCCATAGACAGACATACAAATACACACGTTAAATTCATCACACCCCTCTTTTTGGGTGGGGGGTTAAAAAAGCCGTCTTGCTGAGTCATCACCTTTTGTATTTCTATACTAATATTATAAGGAGGAAAGATTTGATTGTTTGCATTGAATAGGCTCCGAAACTACTGAACCGATTTGAAAAATTCTTTCATTGTTGGGAAGCTACACTATCCCCGGGTGACATAGGCTATATTATATTTTGTAGCGAGGCAAAGGCAGAGCTTACACCCGTGCGAAGCCGGGGCGGGCCGCTAGTAATAAATAAATATCTGGGTCATTTTCGCACACACGGTCATTTGACCCCAAACTAAGCCATGCTTGTAATATGGCTGCCAGTATACATATATATTTTTAAATACATACTTAAATATATATTAACACCCAGACATAGAACAAACACAAATGTTCATCACACAAATGTTTGTCCTAGGTGGGAATCGAACCCACGCCCCCAAGCGCAGAAGGCAGGTTCCCTACCAACTAAGCTAACGGGGCTGTCTTACACAGATAAAATGTTTATATAGATACGGGGTTACATAGAGTCGCCCCGGGATAGTGACCCCGGGTGACATAGGCTATATTATATTTTGTAGTGAAGCCGAAGGCCGAGCTTACACCGGAACTGGCGAAGCTAGTATCTCATAAATGCTTTCTGACGCACACTTTAGAAATTAACGAACCTAATCTGAGATAAGACGGGTTCCTTAATCCTCGTCCTTTAAAACATAATCCGCAAACTTCTAGTCCTAGCGTTGTTCATGTTGTTTGTTTACATGTGTAGGTGCGACCTCGTCCTAATGGCACACAAAACCACTCATTTATACACATATACGAGTGTGGATGTACACTTGTGCATCAAAATATGTGATATCACTTATGTAAATGCTATACTTTGATTAATATTTTGACTCGCGAGTCTAGAAGGCACGGGTGGGGCCGGAGCTAACACCCAAGAGGCCCTGTCAAATATATAAGTAACTAGATGGTCCCCGTCACTTCGTACGCGTAGATATTCATATAAAATTTCAACCTTCATTTACCCTCTTTAATACAACCCTTTCGTAAAATCTTTTCTTATCTCTATATCATCATAAGAAAATCTGTCTTAGATTCCAAATATCCGATCTTTGCAATCCTAGGATTTTCACTAAGATTCGATTTGTTCGATCATCCTACAACATATATATTACTGAGTGTAAGTTTGTGTGAATGAAAATATGAAACGATTGTACAGTAGAATGAAAAATTCCCGAACTATTGTACTTCTGATGGATTCTGGGACTGGTGATGATTGAGGAAACAGCACTGTCAATTTTGACTCACACATCAAAATCACCTAAAGGGTTATTACATTTGCCTAAATTCAGAGACTGAATTTAGGAATTAACTAACTTCATTTAGTTGCTTCCTATATTCATTATTTGTATTCAGGAAAATGTAATAACCCCCTTATTAATATTATTCATCATTACGGCGAGTTGATGAACCACATAATTAAGAAGAGTTTTTATGAAGAATGCAACGCTCTATATAATTATTGACTGCCCCGGTGGCTCAGTTGGTAGTGAACCTACTTTCTGCGCTTGGGGGCGTGGGTTCGATTCCCATCTAGGACAAACATTTGTGTGATGAACATTGGTGTTTGTTCTATGTCTGGGTGTTAATATCTATTTAAGTATGTATTTAAAAATATATATGTATGTATATTAGTCTCTGGCTGCCATATTACAAGCTTTGCTTAGTTTGGGGTCAGATGACCATGTGTGCAATAATGTCCCAGATATTTATTATTATTTTATTTTAATTACATATTGTTGTATAATTCTGTGGATATTTTTAGCAAATGCATCTCCAAGAACTATAAAACATTTTTCAGCAAAAATAACAAAACGAAAATGTTAAATTGAACAGAGCTGATTGTACCGTACAAACATAGTACACACAATCACGTCACTTGTAAGGTGCTAGCCATTACATCATCCACATGTTTGTATCGTTACTTCATTGGATAAAAATGTCTACATCATTTGAAATTGTAATCGGAATCGTCTTTATTGCTCGTTAAAGAATTAGCAAACAATAATCTAAATACAAATACAGAAGAAAAATAATGTAAAATTGATTTATATCCCATTCCACACAAAATTAGATCTACAAGATAAAATGCATTCAACTCTGTAACATTGTCCTCCTCAGTTCCAGTGTGTTATACCATCAATATATCTTGTTGAATGTCAACACGTTTATGGAATTTCAAATTAGTCTTCATCATCACCATTTCAGCCTCCCCCATCCTCCAAAAGGGCCGGGTGGAAGGGGTCTGCATCCAGTATTAGTCTTAGTTCAAGCAGAAAAGCCTGTGACTGGTTAGCGAGAAAATCTAAAAGCCTTGCGAAGGTTTTGAATTACAGTGTATATTATGTATATGATTTGAAAAAAATATAGTTTTTTTTATCTTTCTCTAATAAGGATTTTTATTCATATAGTCCAAACAATGTCAATAATAATTTAAATATCATGATATTAATCTAATTAATAGAAGTAAGTTTTTACTATTGCCTAACAAACGTATTCATTTATATGTATAATCATTACATACATATTTTTTTGTAGATCCCTTATTGAATTCGGAAGAGTATTGTAGATAATAGATTTCATACACACAAAGTGGTACATTAATATCGTCTAATATAAGCTTCTCCCGCCATTTCCAACCACGAGCTTCAAAACATAAAATAAACATGAATGGTGTTGTCATAATCATAATAAATGTCAGCTAATATTAAGTTCAAGGCCGTCACGATATTAAATCCGAGATTTATTAAGAATCAATATGCAGATGAAGTAGTCATAAATAAAAAATGCAATATTAAGTTTACATATTAAACAATACGTGGACGCTTAACATAAATGTATTATGGATTACGGCTTCAAAATATTTGAGAAGAATTCCAATTAAGCTCCATAGATGACATATATTATGCTGTTATCACACTAATATCATATATGTGAAAGTTTGGATGAATTGATGTATGAATGGATGTTTGTTCCTCAATAACGCAGAAACGGCTGGATGGATTTGGATTAAATTTGTAATATACATTGCTTATGTCCTGGATTGACATATAGGCTACTTTTCATCATCATCATTACCGATTTTCATTACCACGCGGGTGAAACCGCGGGGCGCAGCTAGTTATTCATATTGATCTATCACACTAAACTAGGTTCAAGCATTTATTTTGTGTGTCAGGAGCAATAATTTTGAATAAAAAGCTGATTTCAAACCACGTATTATGAACTCTTTGCTAGGTTTTCGAACATTAGACTGTAGCAAGTCCTGGTACGCGATAAACTTCAGTGAACTATAAGGTAAAAGAAAATGTTATTAGGCTGACGGAGCATATAAATGCTTGGACCAAGTTTAATACTACACTTAAATGCAAAAGTTTGTGTGCAAGTGTGTATGTTTGCCCCGAATTAAACTCCGTAACAGCTAAATGGATATCAACAAAAATGTGGTATTATGACTCCATAAAATTCTATGTAATCGATATCAACAAAAATTTGGTATTATGACTCCATAAAATTCTATGTAATCTAATACTTCAAATAATCCTAATCCATCTTCTTTCTAATAATCCCTCTAGAACTATTAGTACCCTGCTTCTTAAAACCCCTAGTCACAGCACTTCGTTTGTAGGCGACTCTTTTAGAGTTGTAGGGGTGCGACTGTGGAATGAGACCCCTCTAAATATTCGGAAAGCGCCATCTAAGGCTGTTTTTAAGCGACTGTTACGCGAACACTATTTAAAAGCATCAGTGTCTAGTGTCTAACTACGTTGGTATTTATAATCACTCTCTTATATGTATTTATAATTCTTATATCTACACTAATATTATAAAGAGGAAAGATTTGTACCTATTTTTGTATGTTTGTAATGAATAGGCTCCGAAACTACTGAACCGATTTGAAAAATTCTTTCACTGTTGGGAAGCTGCACTATCCCCGGGTGACATAGGCTATATTATATTTTGTAGCGAGGCCGAAGGCCGAGCTTACACTCGTGCGAAGCCGGGGCGGACGGCTAGTATATAATATTAATATTATAATTTGTGTAATAGTATGTAGCAAAATCATATACTTATAAAGTTATGTATTGATATTGGTATAATTTAAGTTTGTATAATAATTATATAATAAAATAATATATTTATATAATTGTGTATTGATATAGGTTTAATTTAAGTTGGATCTATTTTTGATGTATCTGGTTGCGTGTCTATTTCGAGTAAAAGTTTTGTTCTTTAATTTTATTTTCTTTAGTTGACCAGTTTTTTGTTTCTTAAATTATAAGTTTTTTCTCATGCACGCCTACATACCATTTGTTCAACCTGGTGGATGACTGGTAGAAAATGTTTAGCATTAAGTCCTCCATTTGTGCATTGTACTTAGTTTGTAAGTGTGCAATAAAGTGTTAAATAAATAAATAATACTTTATATACCGAAAAAAAAAAACATGGTTCCATAGCAGTAATATGATTATTAACGGGATATTTACAACAACGATATCACATAAATATTCCGTTAATAATCGTATAACTGTAGTGAACAATCGTGATAGTATAAAAGAGAGTTTAATCATGGTTCCTGTAAGATAGCGAGTGAAGCCGCGGAGCGCTGCTATGCTACTATAAAACTTCACCTTTAGCTACTTGTGATAGGTTACATACACAGAGAGAGAAGGAGATATGTATTCATTTCAATTTACCTCAAAGATTGCAGCAGATGATGCACCTTCCCTTTGCAGCGCCTATTCTTTCTCTTATAGGTCATGTTGACTCTCAGTTCGTCAAGTTATACACATGTGTTTCAATTACTAAGGATTTATAAATAATAATTACTATAACATCTGAATCTTGCTTGAGCTTTCAACATCGTACTTCATGATTAGAACACCTTACTTTGTCACTTAAGAATAATTTGAATTTCGAGTTCAAATCGGTTAAAGCTTTGGTAAATTCTATGTATAAAGAATCACTAGCACTGCCAATCTGGGTTCTACCGTATTACTTGATGTTCTCACGTCACTTGCGGTCAGACGGTCAGTGTGCTCGGATGATACACATACACTATGTCTATGCGTCTCTATTCTGTCTGAATCACGGCAAGTCGAGAAGCCGGCTATTCCGCCTACGACCGCGATAGCAAGTGGTAAACAAACAACGCGGATCTATTCATAGACGTTACCGCCTTCTCATTGGACGTGACATAACCTGATCTAACGTGATAACTCGCCAGTAGGATTATAATGATGGGAAAATCTCCTCATTGGATAAAAGAGACCAAAATAATTACCCTGCACAAGGATACTGATAAACAAATTAATGTAGGCAGTGAATCAAACAAAAACGAGAAAATTGTTTATCATTAAAAATAATTACAAGAATATGCCAGAATAAACAGCACTATACTCGTCGCGAGTATGAAGTTACATGCTATTTCGCGAAGAAAAAATAAGTGCTAGTAAATTAGAGCAGTAAGAACTCAAATTGTTGGCGAATTCTGTAAAACTTGTTAGTGAGGCATGTATTATGTTAATAACAGGCCGTGAATGAATAATATCCGCGAACTAGAATTACAATTTAAGTTTGAATGTAAGCTAAAAATTTGAATATAAGCTAAAAATTATGTAAGCTTTAAAAACGCATTCAAGGGCTGTGATGCAATTATTTGACACATTTTAGAAGAAAGACAATTGCCCATTAGGCATACCAAATTAACGCCTTGAAATAAGCAAACAATATGAAAATATTACAAAAATGTCAAGAGCAGAAGGTTAAATTAGCAAGGTGACACTGACACGACTTGAGTAAAATCATTAACGTGGCGACAAATTTAAGATAAGTGAAATTGATATTATGCAACATTTCGTTATGAATAAAGTTAAAATATATCAGTTAAGACAAGAATTAGATAATATACATTTATATAAAACGAAACGATTGAAGTGCGAATCATCAATAATTGAATCTATATCAAGCCAATGTGTGAAGTCATGTAGAGAGTAATTTAATTCTCGTGATCAAGCTCCAATTCAAAACTGAACAAAACACAGCACCGTAAACAAGATAAATAAACACTCGTCGAAATATCACAGACACTTTTAATTTCGAATACAATAAACGAGAAACCTGATCCAGCGACACACAGACACCAAATGGTAACTAGAGTCTAGAAATAAATAAAACCGAACCGATGCGTGACTGATACGATATATTTTTGTGATTTTGGTCTTTATCGCGGAGGAAATACAGAAAACTTCGGCAGTACTGAATGGAAAATATTCGTAGATGTGTGCGGAGAGAATGACCTTGTTGAGTTGATTCATTCAACAGTTAACGTATCGAGTGTTTCGCACGGCATGCTATTGTATTACCTAATTGTGAGCAGTGAGCTCGCAGTGTGAGACAACGCGCTTATGGAATAAGACGAGATTACTCAGAGATAAGAAAAACAAAGTGTCGTTAGTCGATATCTTCTACTTTGTATAATTAATTATGTATCCCACAATATTTTCTCCGTAATTTTTGTAACGTAATAGTAAGGGAAAGTAAAGGGTATATTTTACTTAATATGCCCAAACTGGTAAAAAATTACATCAATGTTTATCATTATACCTAGACGACATATCATATCTCGAAGCTTTGCAGCTGCATAACAACTCAGAAACAATAAAACCATGTGTTACTTAAATCATAAAAACAGTTTCCCATGAGACGAGACGAATAGTCAACCCGTCTAGGAAGATATTTTATAAACTGAGTATTCTACTTCCTTTTTACTCTTAAAGCTTGCTAGTAATAAAGAAAAGGACAGGTGTATCGAGGGCCTATTTTTAGATGTTAACGAAAATGTATTCCCGTAAGCCAGTTGTTTATTTCAAGGTGGAATTCCAAAAGCCCGAGACAATGATAAATAACCAGACATAGTGTATGTCTGAAAAAAAAAATGTGACCTTACCATATATCAAGAGAAAGTATAAATAAGTTCATTGTGCAACTGTTATCATAGCCCAATAATAAGCCTTAAAAATTGTGAACATAATTTAACATCATGTATGTTAAAATGTTCATTTAACAAAACGGCAATAAAAAGCTCATAAAATTGATAACTCATACAATTGTTCTGATATCGTATTTCAAACCGAAGGTAAATGTGGTATAAATGTTAAAAGACATTACGAGTCCCACCAGAGTAATGTGATAGGTAATAAACCAACAGATAAAATGAGAATAATAGGCGCTGATAAAATATTTGTGGCAACATTTGTTACAGATAAGGAAACCGTTGATGGAAATAATGTTCTTGACAAGACAACTAGTGTTTAAGATTTAGCTAGAACAGAATTCTGTACACCGTTGGTTCATGGTTCAGTTTTAATTTCGCTGGAATGGCTAACAGTTAAGAGTATATCACCAAGTGTGTATTTACTGCATAGTCATAACAAACACACTTCACAACTACTAGCAGAATCTACAACTAGGAGAAGAGATGACTCAACAAATTCATTTTTCACGATAAATTCATAATAACTGACAGACATCTAGTCTCATCCAGTTTAGTTACAAACATAGTAATTTTTTTTTAAGTTTTACAACCATTAGAAGAGGAGTCCGAGCTGCTAGCAGAAGGCCATCAATCATGCGGCGGTCTGTCACTCGCAAATGTTGCGACGGTAGAAAATGTTTGTTCGGTGGCTATTCTGTATTTTTTTTTTGTTGTGAGCTGACGAGGTGCAAAGGGATGTTTGAGGTGATGAAACAGCAAATTTTTACGAAAAACCTTTTTTAGATTTAAAGTATACTTGACAAAATACACTGCTAATGTATTTTGTCAAGTTTTGCTAATGTTTTAATTGGTTTGGGTTCACAGAATGATTTCATTATCTTTGCTACAGTTTACATAGCTAAAGTATATTTGATTCTAGGTAAGGGATGAGGGGTCAGCAAACAGCAAACATTGCCGGCTGTGTCCACATCAGATAACGGACCCCAGCACCCATAGCGATTGATGTCGAAGGACTCACAGCTGATCATTTTTCACGCCAGCTATCAATAAAGGTTTCTGTGTAGACATGGACACGCCTCGATAAAGACATCTCTCCCGAGGCGAGAGCCGTGTTTTGGTCAATCAATTCACACTGGTATGAAGAAATGTATCAATGTAGACCCGATGGTTTTCTGTATGATAAATTATAACGCGCTTTCGACAAATGTTTGATTGTTTTTGGATGATATAAGTAGATGTTATTATTTATGGTAGCACTAACGAGTTGGGATACTATTATTGGTATATTATCGTATACATGCTGCAACGAGAAAGCATGTCATTGTGCTAACCATGCGAGCCTTAGAGAAATGGTATAATCTTGTTAAGAACAGTCGGTAATTCTTTTAACGGTGCGCCTATAGTGTCGGCCCTTGTTGGCTTTGGAGATGGTCTAAAATAAGCACTTTTGCGTTTAAGACAATGAAAAATCAATAACACAAATGACATTCATGTCTTCCTAAAAAAATATTTCTGAAATTATTACAGAGTAAACTTTAACGAAGAAACAGATGTCTTATGGGATTATAATTTGCATTATATACAGGTGAAGAGGCTGTTAGTAAAGCAGATTTCAAACAATCATTATCAGAAACGACCATCGCTTTATCCCATCACCTGCACCAACACCAGCTCAAACAATAGATGTCGACGGCAAACAGTGTGCGTCCATACACAATACCATCTCACCGAACTGTACCGTAATGTGTTGACAAGTCATTTCATTTCACGGTTCCGCCGAATTTGATTACCTTGACTGATGAGGGATTGTTTGAACTACTTTTGGTTCACGATTACTTTACTTTGGGTTTGTATAGCGCTCTTATTTAAACTGCTAGCAACAGTTTGTTGTATTCGCGGAACAAAAATACAATTTGATATGAATTGCGCAGTAAGTGTTCGAAATTTCGATGGTTTTCATTTTGTTACTGTCCATGCCAAGAACCAATTGGAAAAGGGCAACAAAGAATGATATAGTTAACAAAACGTTACAATATTGAATGATATGTCGCCACATTAACTCGTAAACTACATCTACAATACATGTTCAATCGTATAAATCTGACCCCTTTCTTTCTGCGGCTTTCGAAAACTAACGTTTAAGAAACTATATTAGGGATGGCATATATAAATATTATGAGTGGTACAACCACACATAGAACCTTTTTTTATGATACTGGGTGACGAGACGACCGAATTCGCTCGCCTGATGGATCTTTACGCTTGCCCATAACAGCACAACGCCACTCAGAATTTTGAACTTCAACAGTTCAAAACCCTGGATGGCAATTCACTGCGCTCGTCACCCCGAGATATAAGATGTTCCCACTGTAACCCTGTCAACCCTGTTCTAATATAAGCATGTAGAATTCATTTACAACGATGCACAATATATTTTAAATGATAATAAAAAAAAAACAGTCTCTTAATACATGTTTAACTGGTTTTTTTACCCTCGAAAGTTTAAACGTATATTTGGGTCTGGGTGTTAGTTGTCCTTGTCTTTATGTGTTCCATGGCATCTCTGACAAAGGGAAACCTAATGGGAAGCTTTTGAGTATGCAGCGTTATTTTTATTTTACATGGATAGTCATCAGCCTTGTTACAAATAAATTTAGATAATAACACCAAGTCCAAGTGTTCTTCTTAGCTATGATTCAAGAAATTATGATCGCCGTTTAAAGATTTCAGTACTTTTATCAGGGATTTCTTAAAAAATATATACTTGTTACCTCTCCGTGCGACATGACATTTGACATTTACTTGGTCTATGCATGCACTTCTCCGTATACACAAAATAGACCACACAAATTTCATTGCATAAGATGGTGGAAATGATCACAATACTCGAGTGAAAACGCCTGGTTCAACCAGTCATACATAAATTAACCGTGGTAAAGCCTGGTTTGGCTTGTTCCGAGGCTGGTCATAAATCCAGTCGCGGCCTACCTCGGCCATCGCTTCCTTGAGGCAGGTCGGCATTCCTTTCCCTTATGAGTTTAAATTTAGTGATGCTGCAGGGACGTGTATTTTAACCGGAATTCGGGTACGGTGTCGTGAGTTAATATTGAACGTTGTTTATTGAGATTGAAGTTATGGATACAGACATTGTTTCTTGGAGTATTTTGAGTCAATCTTAAATAGAATTCAGTGTATGTCATGTCTAGAATTCGTGGCGATGCATTATCATACGATGCTTTACAGATATACTTTTCGAAATACCTATATATGTGAAAAACCCCAAAAATAGAAGTAGCGAAACGCACGAATGTGTAAGCGCCATGGTTTTGCTCCACTAAATGCGACTTTAATACTATACGTTAAGCCTTATGGTCATATGTAGTAAAAAGCGTTGCCGAAAAGTGGGGAAACCTCACCTTAACTAAAGTTTTTTTGAATTGACAACTTGGGTGAACAAAAATAATGGAACCCGCGTCATCGTTACTCTGTCACAGAATACATTACCTATATAGTCACAATCGTGCAAAAAAATATGTCCGAACCAAAACTCAGCGCACGCTACGAATTGAGCAGACTTTTTGGTTAGTTGTAAGGCAACCGCGATCCGAATACTACGCCGCGTGATACCAGTGCTACGATGCCCTAACGGACAAGCGACGTTGAACACTACGCAAGCGAAATATCGTCTAAATTGGAGTAAATGTCTCATTTTTAACTATATCATTGATGTTTAGGTATGTGTTAGCGACAGGCGAGCCGACCCATTCCGCGAATTAGTAATTATATAGAATCATAGATAAGAACGATTAGGAACAGGAATGTGTAAATGAAATCTTTTAGGTAGTTAGCGACAGGTGAGCCGACCCGCTCTGTCAACTAGTTATTGTGTAGAATCATAGTTAGGATCGATTAAGTTAAGAACATGAAAATAGGTAGGAATAGGTCTAGATTTATTTTCATTAGGTACCTAGTAACTAAGAACACAGAACAGAACACGATAGGAACACTAGGGCCACATGTTAGGTACACAAACACTATAGGTACACTTTTGAACCACGAACACGGAACACGATAGGAAATCATTGTAAATATTCAGACACGTAAAGTACATAACTTAGCTTGTAAAATGTAGGACATTGTATTAGTCACACGAACACGGGAACGATGATGTAAACGAACACAAAGAATGTCTCTCATTGGCGAACCACGAACACGATACTCCGTGAGTTAGATACTAAGTGACCGACCGTACTTTAGATTATAAGCCACATATATTACTGAATAAATCACTCTCAACTGCATCTTGCTATTGTGAACAACTCTGAACAAGCCTTTCTCTCCGAAACCTCATCTTCACCCTCAGCTGAACAAGGAACTACAAGAACTCTCAAGACTCAAGGACAAGGACCGATCAAGACCCACCGAGACCGAGAACAAGGAACGCTCAAGATCAAGAACCTTCAAGAACTAGGAAGAAATCAAGATTGAAAACGTACCCACTTCGGTGCCACTGCTGAAGAAGCATCATCATCATCATCGCCATCTTCGGTTGAACGAGTGGCGCCGACAGTTTCTGGTCCTTCGAAAGCCGGATCGTGCGTGAACGATCACTATCGCACACTACACCAGATCCTGAACTACCCCGGGTCTACGCCTGAGCACGTGTAGAACGAAACACGGGCTATGGTCAAGACGCGCAGCCAAGCTGGGAACGAAGAAGAAGCAACGAACACTTCAGCCGTCGGAATCAGCGTGATCAACCCGGAAGACGCACGCCGTATCATCCGCTTTCAAGATTCTCCACACTCACCGTCTGTGATGGAGCGCCGCAACGTGACCGTGCTTTCAGACTCCCAATTACGGGAGGAGGAAGTCTCTCTGATCGGAGGGCCAACCGGCCCTAACGCCACACTGCTTGCGGAGCTGCCAGGAATACGCATGGGGCGTCACCGCCACGTGTCACCTGCGCGATCAGCGCAATCGGTGGCATCGGTCAGGTCTACAAGCAGCGTGGCAGCGAGAATCCGGCAGGCGCAGTTTGAAGCGGAGGAGCGGCTGACACTGCTGAAGAAGAAGGAGTTGCAGCTGGAAGCCGAACAGATCAGGAGAAAGCTTGCCTTGGACCTGGAGCTGATTCAAGAATCCGAGGAGAACGAGACCAAGCCAAGCGAAATGAACAATGCAACAGAAAGTTGGATCCAGAACATGGCGGTGGCCAGTGGTCCACTGGAGCATGGCGAACGGCGTGCTGTCCCTGAACGTGGGACGCCTTTCGATGAACGACGGGAGGAGCAGTCACGCAGCCGGCCCAGTGGCGAACACCGAAGACCGAGGTCACCGACGCCAGCGAGAAGCACATCAAGAACACGAGGCATCGACCAACTAGTGGAAGCGCTGGACAAGATGTCCAGGCCCCAACGACCACCACGCCAAACATATGATCTACCATTGTTTTCAGGTGCCAACAACGAATGGTTTTCATTCAAGGCAGCGCTACGTGATACCACGAAGCTCTACGGTTTCTCACCATTGGAGAACATGGCGCGGCTTCGGAACTGCCTGCGCGGAGAAGCCAAGGAAGCGGTGTCAGCGCTTCTTCACACGGTGGACGACCCCAACATCGTAACGAAGACCCTGGAGCAGTGCTTCGGACGACCGGAGGTGCTGGTGGACAAGACCATCCAGGATCTGCGCCAGCTGCCGAAACCCGGAACGTCCGCAAGTGAACTGAACATCTTTGCGATCAAACTCCAGAACACAGTCAGCGTGCTTCGGGCGATCGACCACAAGGGTTACCTGTACAACCCAATGCTGACAAGGGACGTCATGGATAAGCTGAGTCCTCATCTGCGATCCAGATGGTGCGACTATGCTGAGGACCATGCCGATACTGCGGATCCCGAGATCATCGTGTTATCCCGGTTTTTGATGAAGGAGGCAGATCGGGCCCTCAGACATGGATATACCACGACACCAGCAACAGCACCCTCGACCAGCCATAGGAAAGAAGTCACGACCCTGAAGAACACCGCAGCTAAGAGGAAGTCAGTTTACGCGACCGACGAACCTGAGACCGACGAGAACAAGTACCGGTGCGTCAAATGCACTGGAGAACACGTGCTCACCAAATGCCCCAAGTTCAAGACCATGAACACGGACGATCGCTGGGAGCTGGTGAAGAAAGAAGGGCTATGCTTCAAATGCATATCCAGCCGCCATCGCCGAGTGAACTGCAAGGCGAAGTCCTGCGGAATCGATGGCTGCCGACATCCGCACAACCCGATGCTGCACTCCGATCGAGTGCAATCATTGAGTCCTATCACGCCCGAAGCCCAAGACAACGTAGAGTCGGTGACTGCCACCACCACGACTACCGTGAGGCAGGTGATGCTGAAGATCTGCCCTGTCACTATCATCGGGCCACGAGGACGCATGAAGATCTACGCGCTGCTTGACGAGGGATCTACAATCTCTCTACTAGACGAAGAAGTAGCACGGGGCATCGGAGCTGAAGGACCGAACAAGCCGCTCAGCATCAACGGCGTGAGCATGAAGAAACACGACACGACGAGCCGACATGTCAAGTTTCAGATCCAGGGCGCCGACAAGAAGATGCACACGATACGGGCGAGAACGATGCAGAACATGGAACTACGGTCGCAGACGATCCCGGACCAGTTGCTGCGACTAAACCACCTACTGGACTTGGACCAAGAGAACGTCTGCTACGAGCAAGGCAGACCACGTCTTCTTATCGGGGCAGACAACTGGGAATTGATCGTGTCCCGGGAGCTGCGCCTCGGGAAGAAGAACCAGCCAGCGGCATCACAAACGAACCTCGGCTGGGTGATCCACGGGACGATGCCAAAGACGGCGCTGAAGCAGGGAGCTGACGAAGTGCATCACATCTTCAGTGTGAACACGGACCGTCTAGAAGATTTGGTTGAACGTCATTTCGAGATCGACGCGTTGGGGGTATCGCTTAAGACCAAGGCGAACAAGACCGAAGAGCGCGCCATCAAGATCTTCGACCGAACAGAGAGGAGAATCGACAGACACTTCGAGGTCTGTTTGCCTTGGAAAGAGGACGAACCGAAGATGCCACCCAGTTACGCGACAGCATGGAGATGGATCCCGACCGACCACAACGTAGCCGACCTCGCGACACGCACCGGCTACGTTCCCACGAACGAAGACTGGTGGTTTACAGGACCGGCGTTCCTCATAGATCGAAGGGACACATGGCCAGACTTCAAGAATCCAGTCAACGAACACAAGCAAGAAAACGAAGACACCTTCCACATCGAGCTCCATATCGAGCAGAACCTGAACGAGATACTTCCATATGTAGGCCGGTTCTCTAACTACGAACGACTTATTAGAGTAACCACCCTTGTTCTGCTTTTTGCCTACAGATGCCGGACCAGTACAACGACCATGGAAGCGCACCATTTACTGAAGGCAGAGCAACTCTGGGTGGCAAGGATCCAACGAGACAGCTTTGAAGAGGAGCTGAACCTGATACGAGCGAGCAAGCCGATTCCAGCAAGAAGCAGACTGTTCAAGCTGGACCCGATCCTGACCGAAGATGGACTACTGCGCGTCAACGGACGAATTGGTGCGGCCGAAGTTCCAGCAGCAGCCAAGCAGCCGATCATCATGGACAGCCGCCATCCCTTCACCTGGCAGCTGATTCAGAAGGAACACAGAGCAGCAGGGCACGTGAACCAAGAACGAGTGGCGAATGACCTTCGACAGTGGTTTTGGATCCTGCAGCTAAGACCAGCCGTGAAAGCCGCTGCAAGGGATTGTGAGGATGGAGCACTCCGCAGGATAGCTGCCAGGCGAGGCTGGCCCGCAGTCATCTGGAGCGACAACGGGACCAACTTTAAGGGAGCAGACTCGGAGCTACGGGCTGCCTACACGGAGTGGGCACCAGCTCTGCGGGACTACGGACAGCTGTATCGAGTGTCCTGGCGCTTCATACCGCCCGGGGCACCGAACCAAGGAGGCTCCTGGGAACGACTGGTGAGGTCCATCAAGGTGGCCCTCACAGCTGCCATGAACGAGAAGACACCACGAGACGAGGTCCTGCAGACACTGATCATCGAGGCTGAGCACAGCGTGAACGCGAGACCCCTGACTCACGTCTCCGTCGACCTAAGAGATCCAGAAGCCCTGACACCCAACCACTTCTTGTTGGGCTCATCAGCAGGCCTGCCGACTACGGGATCCTGCGAGTTGGCTGACAGGCGTATTTGGCGCGCCAGCCAAGCCCTCGCTGACGAATTTTGGCGCCGCTGGGTACGCGAGTACCTCCCGACGCTAGTGCCGAGGCAAGGCACTACCACAAACATGGAGCAGCTACGAGAGGGCGACCTGGTGGTAGTTGTCGATCCAACACTACCACGGAACATCTGGCCACGAGGCGTCGTCGAGCAAGTCTACCCCGGACCAGATGGCAACGTGCGCAGCGCTGACGTGAGGACACGCAACGGGATCTTCCGCCGACCGACCACGAGACTCGCCGTGCTACGGGTAGAGGGCTCCGCTGAAGCTTCGCCGGGAGGAGAACTGTTAGCGACAGGCGAGCCGACCCATTCCGCGAATTAGTAATTATATAGAATCATAGATAAGAACGATTAGGAACAGGAATGTGTAAATGAAATCTTTTAGGTAGTTAGCGACAGGTGAGCCGACCCGCTCTGTCAACTAGTTATTGTGTAGAATCATAGTTAGGATCGATTAAGTTAAGAACATGAAAATAGGTAGGAATAGGTCTAGATTTATTTTCATTAGGTACCTAGTAACTAAGAACACAGAACAGAACACGATAGGAACACTAGGGCCACATGTTAGGTACACAAACACTATAGGTACACTTTTGAACCACGAACACGGAACACGATAGGAAATCATTGTAAATATTCAGACACGTAAAGTACATAACTTAGCTTGTAAAATGTAGGACATTGTATTAGTCACACGAACACGGGAACGATGATGTAAACGAACACAAAGAATGTCTCTCATTGGCGAACCACGAACACGATACTCCGTGAGTTAGATACTAAGTGACCGACCGTACTTTAGATTATAAGCCACATATATTACTGAATAAATCACTCTCAACTGCATCTTGCTATTGTGAACAACTCTGAACAAGCCTTTCTCTCCGAAACCTCATCTTCACCCTCAGCTGAACAAGGAACTACAAGAACTCTCAAGACTCAAGGACAAGGACCGATCAAGACCCACCGAGACCGAGAACAAGGAACGCTCAAGATCAAGAACCTTCAAGAACTAGGAAGAAATCAAGATTGAAAACGTACCCACTTCGGTGCCACTGCTGAAGAAGCATCATCATCATCATCGCCATCTTCGGTTGAACGAGTGGCGCCGACAGTATGTGTACACGACGCTCGGACGATTTTTGAGTGTTTTTACTTAGAGATTGTGACTCTATAGGTATTGTATATCGATGCTGAAAAGTTATAAAATATCGCAATTACTCTTTCCGTTTGTATGTCAAAGTGAAACTATGCTTGTATTTGCATGTCCAGTGTGAATTGTAGTGGTTTGCGAGGTAATTCACCTCGTTAATTAAATTCTTTGTTGCGTGCAATCTGTTTTAATTGGCTTGTTAGTTGTTGACGCGTAAAATTTAATATTTATTGTACAGCAAAATTTGCATACATATTTGCTTAGTTATTCATATAACACGAAGATGAGTAAAAAAGTAGTGTATATCTATTTCGTTGTTACCTTAGACATCATCACTTTCCACTCAGAGCCTTTATTGTGCACTGGCCAAACGCGCTCTATCATGGCGCGTTAAATTAACCGCCAAAAGTTGAACTTTATTTCCTAAGCAGTAGAGGCCAAATTTTGAGATTTTTTTTTGAGGTAAACTTAACGTGACCACGATAGCGCGCGTTTGCCCGTGCGGAATAAGGGCCCATGAGAGTTGTGGTCACATTTCACATTTAAACAAGTTTTTTTTTACTCCCGATAAAAGAGGTCATAATCTTCATAAGGCTCAACAGATTTTCTTGAATCATAGCTAAGAACACTTCGATCAAGTCATCTTAAAAAAAAACTAAATCAAAATCGGTTCAGCGTTACGTCAGGGGTGTTGTAAACAATACAATATCGCTTTATTATACACCATATTAAAAAAAAAACTAACTTAAAATTAATACAAAACCGGCAGTATAATAGGCGGCCTTAGCGCCTTAAGCGATTTCTTCCAGGCAACCTTTGGATGGACATGAACTGAAAGAGGAGTACGACAGTTAAATTAATAAAAAAATAAAAAACTGGGACATTATTGCACACATGATCATCTGACCCCAAACTAAGCAAAGCTTGTAATATGGCAGCCAGAGACTGATATACATACATATATATTTTTAAATACATACTTAAATAGATATTAACACCCAGACATAGAACAAACACAAATGTTCATCACACAAATGTTTGTCCTAGATGGGAATCGAACCCACGCCCCCAAGCGCAGAAAGTAGGATCACTACCAACTGAGCCACCGAGGCAGTCAAACATGTGTGTTTGTGTATCTATGTATGAATTTGTTTCTGCCTGTGGCATTGTAGCTCCCAAATGGATGAACCCATTTTGATCCCGATTTTGATATTTTTTTTGGTTTGAAAGGTTACTTTCATGATCGAGAGTGTACACTTAGCTAAGATTCATGGAAATCTGTTCAGCCGTTTGAAGATCATTGTGAGGTATGCCAAAATGTGGGTACTTTACATGTCGAAATGTTCTTTTAGTAATATACGGTACTTAGTTAAATAAACAGTTGTGTCACCGATTTGGTATTTCATTGCGTCGCTCCGCCACATAATCATTAATATTTAACTATCATAAACTATTTTGTGTATTTTCATTTATACTTGTTTGAATAAAGTATAAATAAACATTTGATAGGCTTCATTTTAACACTTTAAACCAAAACGGGGTATAGCATGAGCTTAGGTTACTGCAGGACCTGTGAAATTAGTTTTGTCATCTGTCATTCTAACTCGAATTGATATAAAAGTGCTACGGAACTGAAATAATTTTAAAAATCCTTTCACCATTAGAATTCTATGTTATCCCTGAGTAATAAAGGCTATATTTTCTACTATAATGTAAAAAAAAAACTCCATCCGTGCGAATCCGGGACGGGCGGCTAGTATATGTATATTAGTCGATCTGTGTATGTATGTTCCCAATGGAATCTGAAACGGATAGACCGATTTTGATGAAACTTTCAGGCAACCTTCAGATTAGATCAGCGAATGATCCTGTGAAGTTTGGTAGCGATCGGATCAACATACACTTTTTCTGATGTTTTAATATTTTCCCTACAAATAACAAGAACATGGGTTTTATTCATACATTTACATCATTAATACTCATGTTATAATAAATACTTAATCCACTCGGGTGAAACTGAGCAGCTACTCATAATCATCATCAGCCGAAAGACGTCTGCTGCTGAACATAGGCCTCCCCTTTTAACCTCCACACTGAACGACATCCTGCCATCTGCATCCACTGGATGCCCGCGACTCTCACAATGTCATCGGTCCATCTAGTGGGAGGCCTACCTACGCTGCGTCTTCTGGTTCGTGGTCTCCACTCAAGAACCTTTCTACCTCATAGGTCATCATTTCTTCGAGTTATGTGGCCTGCCCATTGCCACAACTTGCACATTTTAATAGCAATGTAGCAGCTAGTAAGTACAACATAAACCTAGTTCCTTCAAGCTGTTTTAGAATCTTACATAATGCTGTGTTTAGACAATTACCCAATTTATCAATGGCTACAGGTAACTGCGTCGTTTACATCGGTTCCGGTGTACATTTTCCGCGGGGAAATCGAATTATCGCGGGCGCACACCGTGACCGTTCCGATCTCTAGTTTCACTCTATTGAACCCTAACCTTGGGTGCGTATGCGCAACATGGGCCCTTCCTTACGCGTGCGCTATTGGTTTATTGACATAGTTTCTCGATTATGAAACACAAAATACATTCTGAAGTAATAAGTACCCACCAAAAAATCCGATAATGTTCAATTCTTACTGATAACAGATTACGGCTGAAATCATCTCTTCGTTGTCATTAAGCTTTTGAAAATCAATTGTGGTCGAAATATAGTAAAATGCTTTTCAAGCAGTTACGCCATGTAAAGGTAGATAAAAAAAACAACATGGGTCAAAAAATTAAACAATAGGAATAATGTGCATCCTCTTTTGAGAGTCAGTTTCCAATCCAAGCTAGAGGTCTGATAGTCCTACTGGAGTACACTCCTTTCAGCTATAATAGTAAGATAGGTTAACGTCTGGCAATATGTAAATAATGATTTGAACAATAACACAAGTAGATCACATTAAAAACCGACTTCAAAAATATATGAAAAAGGTAATAATTTTAAGTGCCCATAAAATTTGAGGGTTGCCCTCGATTTCCCTGGGATCCCATCATCAGATCCTGACTTGGTCACAATGGGACCAAATTGGAATTATACCGAACAAAAGAAAAAAAAAATTGGTCAACAGTTGGCGGAGAAATCGGGTGAACATACATAAAAATACAATATATATACAATGGAACATAGATCGTCCTCCTTTTTTGAAGTCGCTTAAAAATTAAACTTTTCCAATAAGGAATAAACAAAGTTATATTATTATTTACGGGTTATTTACCGTGGTAAGGTTGTGGAAGGAGCTCCCGATATTTCGGCGCAGTTACATGCACCATGTTCAGTCTTCCCGTGAACATGCTGCATGTAACTGCGCCGAAATATCGGGAGCTCCTTCCACAACCATACCACGGTAAATAACCCGTAAATAAATAATCATATAACTTTAGTGAACAACCGTGATAGTTTAAAACGGAATACTCAGTCCAGGAAACAACCTTCAGGAAGAAATATTATGTATGTAGCTAATAATTATTAATGCATTTTGTGAATGAAAGGTACAGTTTAGTTCGCGGTTAAGGGCATTACCCATGAACCTGCGGCGCGCGCTCGCTGAAGCGGAGCCGACAACCGCAGATGTACGCCTCAGATTAGAAAACATCGCCAAGAAATTGCAACATCCTACAGAACAGTTACATTCTTTGCTGCTGATACTTAGGCTCGGTATCCACTAAAGCTAGATGGTTACAATCTGGGTGTCTTCAAGTCAAGAGTGAATCGGTTTCTTCTAGGCAAGCGTGATCCACTGTAGGCCGTATCATCGCTTAACATCAGGCGAGTTGGCAGCCAAGCGCAAGGCTATTTAGCAATAAAAAAAAGATAGAAACTTTTTATTGTGTATATACACCAGAAATAAAAATTACAAACAGATGGAAAACACTTAGGAGCTAGTGCCACAAGTGGTGGCGGTGGTAAGTTTTCATTAATACAATTTTAGTTCCTTGCTTCCCTTTTAGCCATTCCTATTTGTGTCCTGTCAGGTCTGTGAGCCCACAGAAAATTTTATTTATTTTGTTTAAATCATGTTTAAATTAGAACGGCTGTCAAGGCCATTTTTGTAACAAATTAATTGTAGCCACTTGCACCCATATAAACTCATATAGCAACTGTGTTAGCAACTGTGACGCGGAGTTCGACGCGTTGACATAAATAAGAATGTTCAATCAAGTATCTGTCACAATACCTGGCGACAGAGTTTCCTTCTCATTTCCGTTCTATTTACTTCTCTTTTCTGTGTGTCAGCCCATTGGTCATTAGCGTGTTACGTCATCGCCTCGGTGAAATCGTGTCATTGTTTTGTAGCGTAAAACAAGAATTAACAATAGCACGTGGAGTCAATTGGCATTATTCAATTGGCATAGTGTTCATTGTTCCGATTTGTTCTCGTATACACGTTCCTAGCATTTAATTTTAATTTTATTTTATTTTTATTTTAATGTGTAGTATAATTTTCGTATTTAATTTAATTTTTTACGCTATGGATGCAAATCTGGACAATAAATAATTTCATTTCATTTCATTTCATTCATTGAATCGTTCTGTGATTTGATTGACTAGAAGCGAAGTTTCGATAAAGAATTAATCAACATCAAATTTCTTAAACACATTAGAGAATGTTATTTTCATAAAATTTGTGAATGATTAAAACCTTTAATTTTATGTTATAATCACTTGTTTTATTGCCAATAAAAATTCTTATTCTCATAGCATCAAATATTTCTAGTAGAGTTAAAGGAATTGCGAAACGTAGATGGCCTATAAGAACATCATTTAAAAATGGCAAGGTCGCCCACCAAGCTATCAATAAATAACATTTCACAACAAATACAAACTGTTATAATAAATATCATAATGTCAATAATTAAACGGACTATTACCTTGCAATACAAATGCTGTTGTAATCTTGTAGCGTAATTTTAGCTCTTACTTGCCACGCAATAAAGTTTTGCTGTTTGTTATTTTGAGTTTTAATGAGAATTTGATAAATTTACCTACTTCAAAAGCATCGCATTTTGCCATCTTCCCTTTGATTACAATTTAATTAAATCTGCCTCTGAAATGGACAATTAGAATCTATTATTCCATTTATAACTTGTTTCCGTTCTATAACAATTATTTGTGAGCTCAGTTACGTATCAATCTAGAGATAGGAAAACAATAGTGAAAGTAAAGTAAAGACCAATGATCTCCGTGGAACAAAGGGTAGAAATAAATCAATTGATTTATGGATCCTAGTGAAACAGAAGTATTATTAAATCATTAATGGATCCATTTGGATTAGAGTGGAACTTGGCCCAGTTTTTGCTAAAACGGTATCCTGAAGGCATAGTTTCCAACCGCAAACATCGTCTTTCTCAAATTCTGTAAATCTGTAATTTATGACATAAATAGTATGTATTAAGTAACAATATCAATATTTCTCTTTTTTATTTTATTTAGCTTTTGTTATACTGCGATCATATTAGCCCTGTTTTACAACGCTACGTTTACAATCAAAAGAGACTAGAGTTTTTAAGCTTAACTAAGTATGTCGGAGAACTAAGAGACAAGACAAAATGACAAGGCCCTCGCCGCATCCCACGTAAATGTAGGTACTCGTATGTGGTCAACTTGAAACATGTCAAATACTCGGGAATACAATGTGTATGTTCTCAAAATAACATACAAATAATTCTCGTAGTTTAAAAAAAACTATACAACACGCTTTAAAATCGCTTCTATTGAAGATCCTGATAAGGATAATGGGACAAACTATTTAAATTATTGCATTGTCAATGGACCTTGATAGGTGTGAAGTTTCAAATCAATCCGACGTTTTGAAAAGGGTTAAAATCACGTTCAAAGATTCTGTTACATAGATATATATCAAGCTAATAAAAGCGTGTAAAAAATCCTTAACGGTGAATAGTTTTACTTAAAAGGTTGGCAACGTATTTGTGATGCCTGTGTTGTGTTACAAGTATTCATAGGCGACAGTAACTGATGTACCTTCAGGCAGACTAACTGCTTGTTTGCCACCTATGGCATGAAATAAGACGCTACCGTGGTGGCTTCTTATTAAGATGTTTTCTTATTCTAACAAAATATCTTTTTTTATGATAATATCTTTTTTTTAATGATAATATGTGACGAGACGAGCGAAGTCTCTCGCCTGATGGCTCTTCACGCTTGCCCATAGCAGCTCAACGCCACTCAGAATTTTGAACTTTAACAGTTCAAAACCCTGGATGGCAATGCACTGCGCTCGTCACCCCGAGATATAAGATGTCAAATCTCTGTGTGCCCTGTAATTTCGCTGGAAACATTGCCCTTCAATCCGGAACACAGTAATGTTTGCACACTACTACTTGGCGGTTGAATAATTGGCAAAGATGTGGTACTTCCCCAGGCGGACCCATGCAAAAGAGTCCTACCACTACAAACACTACTATCTCTACATAGTCGCAGATTAACAAGGTATCATTTAATCTGAGGTACAGTACAGGGGGTAATTAATAATTTGACGTCACCACACCACCTGTGTTACCACATTGCAGATGAATAAACACATCCTGTACAAGCGTAGTGTTGTTAAACTATTAGTCACTGTTTATATTGGAATCCACTTCACCTTGATACGGTATTGCTATCGGAATGACTCATTCGTAACTGTACTGCGTTAATTAATTTACAACTATCAAAAACAAACCACCTAACCACTGGATTGAATTTCATAATCCCGAAATCCTGTCCACCGAGCGTCACTACATACCAAGGCTGGTAAAGGAAACTATTGAAATCTCGAAATGCCAGAATTTCAATCGAGGTGATGGTTTTCAACTCGCTAGTGCGTGGAATCCAGTATTAGGTTGCCTTAAAAATTAAAGTCCGCGTTCAAAATGTGTTCAAAACACTATACGCAGTGATACAGTGAGTGTGTTTTGTCGAGACTTAGGTTCGAGTTCGAGTTCCAGTGATAACCGTAGCAAAAGACTAAGAAAGAGGGTAGATCGTTTTGTCTGTACCTAACTTTGAACTTTTTCACCAACCACCCGCATTCTTTAGTCTTCCCGTGAACATGGTGCATGTAACTGCGCCGAAATATCGGGAGCTCCTTTCACAACCTTACCACGGTAAATATCCCGTAAATAATCATATAACTTTAGTGAACAACCGTGATAGTTTAAAACAGTGTTTATCAAAAACAATCTCATCGAATAATTTATAAGGTTTATTGTGGTCCTTCGGATTTTCAATTCTTTCCCTAACCAGTCCTGGCGCACTCCGCACTTTAGATATGAAGCTACAAGTAGTCGTCTTGTCGGACTTGCCGTGCCGGCTGCCGCGCGATAGACAGAGATAACGGGACAAGAGTTACGCGATAGACAGAGAGGCAACTTCTAGGAATATAGCAGTAGGTAGTTAGCGCTCGCACGTCCTGAATTGGACTTTATTGTATGGTAGTAAGAGTCGCTACTTATTTAAATGCTTTTGCGGAACCTCAGTGAACCTTCTGTACTTGTACTTGTATTAATGTGTCCTAACTCTACGAGAGTTGCTGTTTTTATACTTTTTATTTTTGATTGCGTATTTTTGTAGACTGAATAGCTAACCAGTGCCAAATTTGTGGGCCCCTAATAAAAATTGCGCGAAGTTGAGCAATGGTAGCCGAGAGGTAGCATCTGCACTTTACAATCTGACGGCTCCAGGTTCAATTCTCGGCCGTGCACCAATGACTTATTTAGTACTTACATAAATTATGTGCAGTTTCGATGCCATCGCTAAAATACGGCAAAGGAAAATATCGTGAGTATTCCGTGACCATACTATGGGTATGTTCATGAACCTCAAAAGTTCAAAGACATATGACATTCACCAACATGCACTGGGCCAGCATGGTGGATCAGGGCCTATCCTCTCTGATAGAAGGCCTGTGTCCCAGCAGTGGGAACATGATAAGCTGAAATGATGATGAATTACGTTTAATTATGTATTTTTGTCACTGGGCCTGTGTCTTTTTTTAATCAAACGCCAGTAAAGTAGAGGGAAACATATACCCAGAAGTGAGATGAAGAAGCCCGACGGTGTTGAAGAACTAATACGTATAGTTTCATCATAAGCGCTAAGCTAATTCTGAAAAAAGTTTAAGCCGGGTTTAATCTAGGCGTAGGCTATTCCACCTGACTAGGAAGCCCTCAATATATCGTCCGTAACAAACACAAATGAATTCCAATCACGGGCTTTATTGAGAGGCGCCATGGTTTAGGGCGCCCTTGGCGGACCGATGGCCCGTGACCGCCACAATGGCGGACACAACACCCGTACAGAATCGAAGAATACTTGCGATTTGAAACGCGTATTGACTGAACGTTGTTTTTCTACGGAACATACTTCCTCATATACTCGATAAAAATTCCAATCGATTGCGTCTTTGACAAGCCAACAAAAGCGGCGATTGCGTAATGTCGTGAAAGACATGAAAGTAGCAGCAACAAGGAGCCCCAACCCCGGCTCGAGGTGGGCCACACGTTAGGCGCAAGACAAACTCCTTTAAAGCAAATTTAACCTTAGTAAAAAAAAAACGATTCATAGAATACAAACAAAGAGACGCGTCGCGCGACGTCAGAAAGGACATGGGACACGGGCGTTACCTTTTATGTTTTGTAAGGTAGGTAGTTAACTAGTGTTTGGCCGCCCTACTTCCGGTGTCTCCCTGCAATCTGATGTCGTCGTAGACGCAGCCGAAAGCTTTGGTCTCTTGATTTGAATGCACAATGCTGCGGTAAGCGTTAGACGGTGTCAGACACTGAATCAAGTCAAATCATTTATTTGTCCGAACATGGCAGATATAATTTTTTAACATACAGGGTCGTACAAATTGAAATGTGTATGTTATATCCTTGCCAAGCGTACATATGTGAGGATTTCTAAGACGCTTTTATTAGCTTGGTACGTAAGTAAGTAATGTATGTATGTAACGGAATCTTTGAACTTGATTTTCAACTACTTCAAAACGTCGAATTCAATTGACATTTTGCACACTATATCAAGGACCGATGATAATGCAATAATTTAAATAGTTTCTCCCATTATCTTACCAGGATCTTCAGGATTAACAGTTTTAAAGCGTTTTTTTTTTTTATTTTTTTTTTGAACGGCTTCTTTTAATTTTTAACTAGTTTTATCTAAAGATAAAAAAATATGTTTATTAATAATCAAATTTTGGTGTGAAATAAGCGATTTTGACAATATGTTGGAATATTGTCAAAATCGCTTATTTCAAACCAAAATTTATTAAAGAAACATAAATCACGCCAATTACTCTAGAGATAAATAAGTTAGTCGTTCTGTAATCTAGTAGTAAGTGCATAACACCAAGTGATAGCTATTGCTAAGGCTTCATTTTGCGGGCAACTTGTTTATGCGAACGCGATTTCTCCACATTTAATAGCAGTTGGCGACAATTGGTTCCATATTTAACAGTCACTGATTGGTGCTACACGGCCACATAGTTAAACAGTTATCACACCACCTCGCGGTGCCGTTTGCGCGCGCGCATGTTACGTGAACGCGCGCCATTCACGCGCACACACTTGCGTTTAGTTTAGCTTCATGCGCGATTTATATTAATGTTATTCTCGGTGAAAAGTGACGACCGGCATGCGGCATTACTTCGAGGAATGCGGTCGTTTACCTGCAAATAGCATTCTTAGCAGTCAGGATAGTAGGCTATTCAACAGAACTTTGTCTGTCTATTGACCAACAAATCAGACAGTTTAGAAACTAATACACATTTGATCAATAACTGGATGAAAATAATCTTTCTGTTTATTTTCTTACGGTCTGGGTTAGTGATCCCACCTAAAAAGTAATGAATTTTGAAATAAATGCATACATAAATACTAGCTGAATCCAGCGATTTTCCATTTTTTCCATATTTTCTGGGGGGGGGGGGGGGGGCAAAATACCCTAGTGAAAAGCGAATAACCAGACAGAGAGACCAACTTTCGCTTTTATAATATCAGTTAGGATTTATATATAAGCTAAATTCCACTTACCCACTGACTCATCATGAAATTTCGAAATCTACTTGACCTATGAAACTGAAATTTGGCAGGTATATTCCATATCGTATGGGGTGTAGAGGTCCGCTAAAAATGATTGGAAAAGAGTGAATATTGTGTTTTCTTAATTGTTATTTAATAATAGGCTTGCGTTTGACGGCCAACTCGCCTGATGTTAAGCAACGATACGGTTTACGATGGAGCATGCTTGCCTAGAAGAAACCGATTCAGTCTTGATTTGAAGACAGATTGTAACTATCAGGGAACATCCATTTATGCAGCGCATTCCACAGACTAACACTTCGCACAATAAAATTGGAATGAAAGCGCTTCTTACGGGTTTTCGGAATATCAACCATAAAGCGGTGTCGATTTTTAGTGCCCGCTCTGGCAGTCCGATTTAAAAATGGGCAGGAGGGAATTAGATCGTGCAGATCCGATGCACACTCTCCAAAATGTATCCGATAAAAAACCGATAGACTAGCAACTTTGCGCCGATGCTTTTATATGAAACTCTACGTTTACGAAATCGTGTGCAACAGGTAGTTCATAAATAAATGATGCTTCATACTAGTAGCAACCCATTGTAACACACAAAGACAGGGACAACTGACACCTACAGCAGATTGCATTCATATGCATCATTCGAACATCTGCACGGCACAGAGCAACAAAAGGAAGAGGTCAACGCGCAATATAATCATTTACGTTAGGTGCATCTTTGCAATTCTATACGACTCTACACTTGATATAATATAGCCCAGAAATCTTAAGCCTGACTACGAATTAAAGTTTTTATCGAGTCTTTTATGAAATAACTAAACTTACGTAGGGCATATAAGGACATACCTACTACCCATCATAATTTAGGTTAACATCAGGCGAGTTGGCGGCCAAGCGCAGGCCTATTTTACGTTTTTTTTTTTGTTTTAATTTTCTTAAATCTTTACCTATATATAGGTAGGTACATTATGTAACAATTAAGCCTTAGGTTATAATAATGTAATAGCTAGTAATGGATTTAAAGAATGCATCGACGAAACAATTCCTTTTCGCACTGAATAATAATGTATGCCGCCTTTACCAATATTCAAGAAAGAAACACTATACATTCATTATTTACATGTCGTTTTCCCTATTTCTGTTATATACATATATATATATATAGAATGTTTAAACATCACATGACTAACCAACTCTCGACGGAAGCTATAGGTATGCCATCTCACAGGTTTTTCTAGTTTGGGCATAAATGCACTTCCACCAGGAATGTAAAGGCCTAATAGCGCCAAGTTTTATAATTGATTATACTATTTGCGGTGTAGCACGGTGCCTGTACATTAGCCGAGCCTGATTATGTAATTTGCAACTCGCGATTGAGTCGCTAATTTGTCAGTTTCACTCAAATTTACGACTTTTTTGTAGATGAGTAGATTTTTTTTAATGATGAAATGGGCTAGCGTTTGCCCACAACTCACCTGATGGTAAGCGACGATGCGGTCTAAGATGGGGTACGCTTGCCCATGAGGTGCCTATTCACTCTTGTCTTGAAGAGACCCAAGTTGTATTTTATAGGGAACACCGAGGCAAGGAGCGCATTCCATTCCTGTGCAGTTCGAATTAAGAAGGAATTTTGAAAACGCTGCGTACGGACTTTACCAAAGATGAAGATGAACTTCCAAGAGATGTAGATATGAGTGGACGCAGATGGCAGACTGTCGTTCAAAGTGGATGTTAAAGGAGGAGGCCTATGTTCAGCAGTGGACGTCTTCTGGTTGATAATGATGATGATGATGATGAAATGACCTTCCTTAACGTAACGCCAGATTCAATTTAAAAAGAAACGGGTTTTGTTTCTCATTCATGGTTCATTTAAATTTTACCACCATTTTAAAAGTCATTCTGTAAACCGTAATTTTGCCAGTCCCTACATGTAAACACCGATTACGTGACCACACGCCATTAACACATACATAATACATTACATGAGCGTACATACTATCGATTACATCGGACAATGAGTTATTTCACTGCCATTGCTCTCCGATATGAAAGCTAGAGTCTTTGTCGTGTTTTGGATAACAAACATTAATTACGCGGACTGACGTGTTGATTGACTTTTCTTATAGTTTCGAGTTGAAGCAAACCCGATAACTGCGATAATAGGCTATAGAATAGAGGCATTATTAATGTTGTAATAGTCTGAGTTTAGAATGTTTACTGTTACTTAATAAAGGTCCTATCATATTAGACAAAATATAATATCACTGCCGAAAGACATAAGATACTTCGAAAATCTAAACACCGCTGTGAGTTCGCCTGCACAGGAAGCACCACCCGCCGCAGATAATGGCTTATTCCCCAGATATAATGGCTTCTGGTACCCAACCTTGACAAAGTGGAGCACCCCGGAGGCCCCTTATCTCACCACACCAAAGAAAATGGTGGTGGAAGGACCAGAAATGAAATAATATAAAACTCGGGGACAAAAAGGAAACTAATTTTATAAATACGAAAGTGAGTTTGCTTGTTCTTTTTACGCAGCAACGGAAGAACGGATCGACATGATTCATAGGATATAGTTATAGGGAGGGAGGGAGGGAGAATGAAATGGGATACTTTTTATCTCCGGAACATTTACGGTTCCTTAGAGAAGATCTACGCAGGTAAAACCACGGGTCGTAACTAGTGATAAATGCAAAAGTAACTCTGTCTGTCTTTTTGTCAGAATTATACGGCTGGATCGGGACACATCTTAACGAATTTTGGCAAGACGAATACGTACATAGGTTTTTCCTCAGGACGCAACTAGATAGGTTATGCCTGTTATGCCGTATCTTCTTTGACATTTTTGCAATTTAAACAATGTGTGTGTAGATAATGTTGAAGAACTAAAGTTTGATATCGCCAAACTAAGTACATAATAAAACGTTTTGGCAGTGGTCCAATAAACAACAAACAACAATGAATGTCAAGGACTTCAAGCAAGAAATGCATTGTTATTTATATATTTACTAAACAAAGAATTTACAACAACTTATCCAATGATTTTAGACGACATGCATTTTTCTAAAGACAACGTTGCTGTACCGCGTGGTGCAGCTACAAGGACATTTCACTTTAAACTGCGTCGTGACATGGCAATCATGTCTGCATTGACATTAACTTTATAGCCCTGCACCAAAGTAGGTAATGAAAATGAAAAATAAATTAATATAACAATGGCTTACACTCACGATTATATTTATCGGTCGAACCAAACCGGTTTAGGAGCAATTAGAACTCCTTCATCAGGGAATATGCGCGTTTCTGGAGACGGTCGCCTGCGCACTGGCGATGCCAAGGCCAAACACAAACATAATCGTGAGTGTAAGTCGTTATTACATTAACTTGTAATAAATCCTCATGCAAGTTTTGATGAAATGAAAATGAAGATAACAGTGACTATAATCCTTTAAATGTAGCTTGATTGAAATGATAGCTGACGACATTTCAGGGCATGTCTTTGTAATAATGTCTGGCGAATTGCATTTACTTGAAACACAAAGATCACTGCTTTTCTGCGTATAAAACAACTATGAACTACAAGTGCTGTACATATAAATAGTATAAGTATATTTGAACTTTAAAACGGAACTGCATTTAGTGTGGATTATCACAATACAATAGGCATATTTTTCCATTCTGTCATAACAAGGTTACGTCAACTTGACAAAAATTTTAGGGACGTGGTAAGTCGATAAACGTAAAATCGATCGTTTTATTTTACTGTGTGAATTAAATAGTATTTTTTGAATGTTTTTTCAGAATTTCCTCTGCGTACTATCGAAATACAAAACTCGTACAGATAACGTAATTTTTTTTTGTTAACCTAGGTTTCTTTTATATATAGTATAATAATATCTAATTACTAGCAACTGTCTTTGTAAATTTTACGGAACGAAACATCTTTATCTAAAGACTGACTACTAGAATAGCATACTAGACTGACTATTGATTGAATAGCATTTATTATTAATCTGCAGGATTTCACAAGTGACTCTAACGCTGATGATGATGATGATGACACTGATTTGGAATGTACACCATTAGATTAAACAATAGATTTATTTATATTACAAAAATTTGTACTTGCCTCTTCTGTTTTATTTCATTATCCTAAAGTCTCATCATAATAGTACTACAACAGAAATATAGATTGGTTTAAAATATTATTCGCACAAAACACTTCCAGTCGATAAATAAAGACACACATTATTCTCGATTTGGTCCGAATTGTCCCAGCACTAATCGAAGATTTTGACATACTTCATTTCAATCAACCTACATTTAATAGACTATACGCATCAAAAACCAGATATACTGAAATATAGAGTAAATTTTTTATGTCAAATACTTCTGTATATGACGGTAGAGGCAGCGAGACGAAGTTCGTTTTATTAAGTTACCATACTTCGTAGTACATGTTGAGCCAACAGAGTCTTTATCCGGAGGATATGTAGCTGTATGTGTGGAGAAGCTAAGGAGCAATGCTAGAAGTCTCCGAAAAGCCTCGAGCCTTCTCTGTTATACACGGAGACCGACTCTCCTGCGCCCAAAACATAGCCGTAACAGACGTATCGAACATGGCTGACGAACTGCCGCCGTCTGATCAACGGGACAACAAATCTATGCTTTCTTTTTCTTAATGCATGAAGTATGTTATGTGCATGTATGGTATGTGCTAAATCCATCACTATGACGAACAAGAAGGTAGGTAAAACAATATTAATCACTAGCTGCGCCCCGCGGTTACACCCGCGTGGTCATGAAAATCGGTGATGATGATGATGATGAAAAGTAGCCTATGTGTTAATCCAGGACATAAGCAAAGTATATTCCAAATTTCATCCAAATCCATCCAGCCGTTTCTGCGTGATTGAGTAACAAACATTCATCCATCCATACATCCATCCATCCAAATTTTCACATACATATATGATACTAGCCGTCCGCCCCGGCTTCGCACGAGTGTAAGCTCGGCCTTCGGCCTCGCTACAAAATATAATATAGCCTATGTCACCCGGGGATAGTGTAGCTTCCCAACAGTGAAAGAATTTTTCAAATCGGTTCAGTAGTTTCGGAGCCTATTCATTACAAACATACAAACATACAAAAATAGGTACAAATCTTTCCTCTTTATAATATTAGTGTAGATAGTGTGATAGTGTTGTGACGCGAACTCTTATCGATCAAGTTGCAGACTTGTTTACGAGATACCATCAACACATCACGATAGGAAGTAACTCGCCACTAACTTAATAAACGATGCTAAAAGCAAAGCACACATTACACCTCAACCGCTATAATTACTGCTAGAGTTCGAAGGATAGTTTGCATACTTGGTATCGATACTTTTATCAACTGATCTGGTTTCTATTAGCTCTATGGGCATCTTCTCTATGTCTTCTCTACATAGTATAAAAGTGCGCGTCTGTCTGTCTTTTTTTTTTATTGCAATATAGGCTTGCGCTTGGCCGCCAACTCGCCTGATGTTAAGCGATGATGCGGCCTACGATGGATCACGCTTACCTAGAAGAAACCGATTCACTTTTGACTTGAAAACACCCAGATTGTAACTATCGGGGAACACCCATTCAGGCAGCGCATTCCACATACTAGCAGTTCGCACAATAAAAGTGGAATCAAAGCGCTTCGTACGGGTTTTCGGAATGTCAACCATAAAGCGGTGTCGATTTTTCGTGCCCGCTCTGGCAGTCCGATAGAAAAAAGGGCAGGAGGGAATTAAATCATGCAGATCTGATGCGCACTCTCCAAAATGTATCCGATAAAAAACCGATAGACTAGCAACTGTGCGCCGATGCTCGAGACTAAGAAGCTTAGTCTGAACTAGGGCTTCGTTGCTGATGAGCCTCTTGGCACGCTTCTCAATTGACTCCAATGCCCCGAGCTGGAGCAATGTCTGTTTGTATATCCGCTAACCACTCCTAAACCACGCAACGGATTTTGATACGGTTTTCACCATTAGTTACTAAGATGTATCTTTTTGAAAGGTTTATATATATACAATAAAACTTACAACCGTGCGAAGCCAAGGCGAGTCGCTAGTTGAGTATATATAAATACTTTACTTATAGATGAAAGAGGTAACATTTTACATTTAAAAGCATATGCTCTAAGCTATGTGCAAAACCAAAAACGGAAGACCATGTCTTTCACTTTGTTTTGAAGTTCAGCTAGGCCACAAATTGTACTGCAGGGCTTGCATAATCACAATAGCGACAAGAGCCCCAAACAAAATTAAATATAAAAAAATAACGAGTATTCAATCTTTTACAGGTCTAAATATTTTTTTTTTTTTTTATGATACTGAGTGACGAGACGAGCGAAGTCGCTCGCCTGATGGCTCTTCACGCTTGCCCATAACAGCACAACGCCACTTAGTATTTTAAATTCAACGTTCAAAACCCTGGATGGCAATGCACTGCGCTCGTCACCCCGAGATATAAGATGTCAAATCTCTGTGTGCCCTGTAATTTCGCTGGAAACATTGCCCTTCAATCCGGAAAACAGTAGTTGTTTGCACACTACTGCTTGGTGGTTGAATAACTGGCAGAGGTGTGGTACTTCTCCAGGCGGACCCCTGCAAAAGAGTCCTACCACTACAAAACATTACACTGCATTTTACATTTGTTACATTACTTACGGAATTTATACCGTGATTTATGTATTTAATATTAAAGTGTTTCGCATAACTTTGCAAGTACAAGATAGAACTTACGTTACTTCTATTTGCGAACCCCTATTTACGTACATCAATGATTTACGATATAGGAAATATAAAGTCAAACTTCTCATTGTTATTATACATACTTCAAAAGATTTATTGGCACTGACAGAACTTACCTGATTTACATTTTACATTGTAACAGGTTAATACTTGATACTCGTAATTATTAATAATAAAAACAGACTTCATAAAAAACGTCAGAACTGGACCAAATTGAAATGGGACCACACGGGAAGCACCAGCATTCAAATAAAAAAAGTACCATCAATATCGGTTCACCCATTCGAAACTTCAGAGAGAACAAACATTATTTTAAAAAAAACTGTCAAATTGAATACCTCCTCCTTTTTGGAAGTCGGTTAAAAGTATCGATACTTCTGGTGTAAATACTCTCATGGTACAAACCCTAATTACAAGTGAATCTCACTCACGAGCTGCGATCGTGACGCCCGGTCGTGTTAGCGGACAATATGAACTCGGCATACCAAGTAATTGATGACAAATGCAACCCACTATTGTAATGGTAAGCGGCTTCCTTAAGGTGCGTACCGACCGACGTGACGGGGCGTAATGTTACGTGATGTACCGTTCGCAGCGAGCATGATACGTTACGCCGTGTGCGTGTTTATCCGTGTAACATGCTCGTTGCTCGCCCGTGCTCCAAAACCTTTGCCACTCGTAGTAACGTACTGACCGAGGCGCGTATCACTCAAAGGATTCGCCAAAATACCAACAGCAGGGTGGCGGTATAGAAGAAAAAATTATGAAAAAGTGTGACATTTGAACACGTTTGACATTACTACCCTCAAATATAGTCGGATTAATCATCTATATATATAAATCGATGTGTATGTACGTTCCCAATGGACTCCAAAACGGACCGATTTTGACGGGACTTGCACTGGCAGATATCTGATGTTATAAGGAGTAATCCACGCGGGTAAAACCGCGGGCCGCAACTAGTACTTAATATTTATCAATGCAAAATTGTTTTTGTTTATTCCTCTTTCACGCAGCAATAGAGCAAGGTATCGACGTTATTTTTACACACAGTGGGAGGGCCGGAGAGTGGCATGGGATAATTTTTATCCTGAAAACTGATTTGAACGACCCCTGAAGGAATTTCCACGCGAGTAAAACCGCGGGCGCAGCTATTTGTTGCTATAAAAAGATATATGTACATGTTATTTAGACTTGTTAGTTTGAACTTAGGATGATGTGGCGAGATCGACTTCCGCCAATCAATGCATCTCCATCCACCCGAGACAGACAACAAGCCCTGTACGTAGATACAGGCGGGGCCGGGAGCAACGACCTTGTTTTATTAGATGATTGTTGACCAGCCATTTTGTCATTTAAGTAATGGATACGGCCGATTAATTTGATTATCATATGATGGCTGATCGTTAGGTACGGCTACGCGACAATTTAGCACATTAGATTGGTGCCGCGAAAACAGAACGGGTGAAAATAAGCGTAGGAGGTCAATGGCAAATTGATTATACAGATCTGTGACACATATGGCGTGAACAACTCTGGAAAATAAAGATTGATTGCTGTGGAATCGAGCCTGAATGGGAAATATGTCCATTATTGTGATCAGACAATAGGTTTCTCTGAGACGCGTGAAGTGTGTTTATGTCGATCTTACACTTCCTGGACATTCTATGGGCATCTCTAAAATAGTGAGTCAAATCCAGTTTTGTTTACTCTGAAAAACAAAGTTACTTTTAAACTGTCGCGATTTGAACAGATGTTTTAAATTTTTATCGGGAGTTATCGCGCATTATGTCATTAACATTTAAAAAACGATGCCCTTCGCTCGCCGTTTCGACCATGTTACAATGGCTCTTACGTCAAATGGACAATGCGGAATTACCAAATAACTATAACATGGGTTTTGGATTCTTCAAAGGGCTGTTAATAGTCTCTAAGGGTCGACAACGTATCTGTGATGCACCTGATGTTATCCGTAGGCAACGGTGATCTCTTACCATCAGACGGCCCGTTAGCTTGTTTCCAACCTATGGCATAAAATGGGGTGTGGCTACGTCGTTGACACGGCTATGTGTTTACGTGAATACGTGTAAGTACGAATTCTTTGATTCTTTAGCTATCGAGTGGTGTAATTCAATTTTGGATGTAGATGACAGATATGTAGCTGCAGCATCAAACTGAATCCCCCGATTTTGTTATATAACTTTTTGAATTGCCTCCCACTATGGAAGCAAATTTGAAGACGTATTCACGTCAAAAATATGAAAGGCTCCAGCGAAGCTTAGAACAGAGCAGTCACGCTAATTACCATCTAAGTGAGTTGTGCGTCGACAATTGTAATGGCATTATGGCATCAACTAACAATGACAATATTATGGAGGTAACGCGGCTGAACCGCGTCGGAACCGTCGGTAATGTCAGGGTCAAGTTCAAAGCCATGCAAGGCCCCGAACGTACACCGACAATTAAGAATAGAGACTGGAAATAGACGTTTTTATTCTGATCTCGCGACATAAACAACGCAGGCGAATTAGAGTTTCATCAGGAAGACCAGAAAATAGAAGCACGACCTGGCAGAATTACTTCACGAAGTGATAATTTTCGCTGTAGTAATTTTTCAGTGAACCATTAGCATTATGTCAGTATCTAAACTAATTTAATTACGTAAAATTAATATTCGTAAATCTGATTTTATATATTACGATTTTATTATATGTATAGATATCAAAATCCAATTTTATTTATCTCCACACACTATCTTTCTATTTAACTTGATTAGGAACCTTTGATCAGGTGTAACATACACTAATGTTCCTGGCGTGTGCTCGTATGTGGCTGGCAAGTCCAAACTTCGTCTTGAAAACCCGGTCACAAGTTGCACAGTACAGCGAGAGGCTGTACCTATCGCTGTAGGCCGAGAGGCCGAGAACATTTCTCTTCCACTGTCCATCACAGACCATGCTCGAACAGTACGCTAAATCACGTATGCTCCGGAATCATGTATCTGAATTATTGCTTTTCACAATGTACACGTGAATTATTACGGACGCAAGCTGGTCTTGTACACAATGGAAACACGCGACACGATGCGTTTTTTTTTAATTCCGAGACCTCATTAGTGATTTCATTAATTAATTCAGATTTAATGTAGACGTAAATAGCCGACAACTGGCGGAGAAACCAGACAAAGGGCCAAGGAAAGCACCAAAATCAAAAGAAGCCCTACACCTAATGTGCAGCCGCTGAAAGAATGCGTCTGACAGTTGCCTTAACATTGTAAAAAAGCTAAACGAAAACAGTAAATTCTGATGACTTTTACCAGCTTTTAGGACGTAAGATTGTAGCTGGTGGCCTATAATAAAATATTAAAAAGTTTTTATTTGGTTATTGCAGCTGTCAGACGCATACTCTCAGCGGCCGGGCTGTAGCAGTGTAGGCTGATGTTGATTACGATAAGTCTGATTTACTGAAAGCTTTGTAATTGTTGTCAAAATTTAACGGAAACGTTTCAAACATTCATATTACGTTAGCAACTTTTGAGCAACCTAATATCGTTGGATTCAGAATCTGACGATGTAATAAAAATAGCTTTCGTGGTTTCCTCAAGATCCGAAACGAAATTATATTCTATCCTTTCAATCCAAATCCCGTACAAGACATTAACGTCCTCCTCCGGGACCCATATATTGCGCTAAGGTTTCCGGGAACCAGATTAAATTGAATTACATTCCGGATTTGCACACAGATCAGTGAAACAAAGAACCATACACATAAAATTATCTTATCACCAAAATTCTGTAGAGGATAATGTATTGGCTATAACTATCAATATAAAAAACCAGCTTCATAAGAACTGGACCAAATTGAAATGGGACCACACGGGAAGCACCAGCTTTCAAATAAAAAAATAATCATCAAAATCGGTTCACCCAGTCGAAAGTTCTGAGGTTTACAAAAAAAAACAATCAAATTGATAACCTCCTCCTTTTTAGAAGTCAGTTAAAAAGGACTAACTTATTACTGACAGTGCCTAATAAAATGTGTCTCTGAAACGGTGATTGATAAAAATTAAAAGGTACGTATAGTGAAAGTGGAATAGACCCATTGTGTGATGGTTGCCGAGCAGTACTATGTGCGCTTTACAATCTGACGGCACCCGGTTTGATCCCCGTCCATGCACCAATAACTTATATAGTATCTAGTTAAATTATGTGCAATTTCGATGCCATCGCACTAAAACGGTGAAGGAAACATCGTTAGGAAACCGATATGTCCAAGAACCTCAACAAGTTCAGGACTTATGACGTTTACCAACATGCGCTGCGCCAGCATGGTGGATTAGGATCCATCCATCTCTTTTTGAGAGAAGGCCTGTGTGCCAGCAGTGGGAACCTGAAAGGCTGATAATGATTGCATATAACGAACCAATGTACTTACAAGTAAGTAGAGCGAGCAGCGTGGCGTCGCGCTTCCTCTGACGAGAACTAGTAGCGTCTCATCGATGCACTTCACAATAAAGTCCTGTGGGCAAAGAAAACACACGTTATTGCAAGAATCAACAAAGCAAAAGCTATGCAAAGCGAGAAGCAGCCGCGCTTGCGCATTCACCTTGAAAAATACCACTGAATGTGTTTGAATCTATAGTCGGAGTAAGCGGATTAATCATACGTGAGTAATTCCCGTGGTCGCGGGCATCCAGTGGATGCAGATGGCAGGATGTCGTTCAGTGTGGAGGCTAAGGGAGGCCTTTGTTCAGCAATGGGTGGACGTCTTCTGTCTGGTGATAATAATGAGTAATTCCCGTGTCATAGAAATACAAAGAATCAACATCTTAGTCGTTTGCACTCTTGATTGTCCAGATTGTCGTGGTCAGCAGTTCGGATGGAGGCTCGCTTCGCGATCAGCCGACATTCCTGGCATTGACGCCTTTCTTGTGAGAAGTTCATGGGACCGTGGACATCAACATACATTGTGGTTACAACCTACTTAACATTTGTACCCATCATCATCATTTATTTCAGCCTATCATGTTCCCACCGCTGGGACACAGGCCTTATCTCAGAGAGAGGATGGGCCCTGATGGGTGGATCAGGGCCAGTGCATGTTGATATATCTATTTAAGTATGTATTTAAAAATATATATGTATGTATATCAGTCTCTGGCAGCCATATTACAAGCTTTGCTTAGTTTGGGGTCAGATGACCATGTGTGCAATAATGTCCCAGATATTTATTTTATTTAAATGTCTTTGAACTTTTGAAGTTTTTGGACATATCGGTTTCCTCACGATGTTTTCATTCGCCGTTGTTGAGCGATGGCATGAAATTGTACATAAATTATTTAAGTATTAAATAAGTCATTGGTGCAGGGACTGCAGGGCCGAGGATCGAACCTGGTGCCGTCATATTGTAAACCGCACCGCCTCACATGCTACCGCCCTGCTACCATCGCTAATTTGCATTAACGTCTCAGTGATATTTACGGAATAATTATGATTATATCATCGATACTGCATTGCGTCTCAGTACCTTATGAAATATTGCTATATTTATAAAATATCTAGTTAAGTTGCAGTGGAGATGAAATTGGCAAGCCCTGAGGCAAGAAGAAGCGGGCTAGCCAAGATTAGCGTAGAATGTTTTGTGGAGTTTTAGGTTGCGGATATAAAGAAACAGGTTACCGGTATAGCAAAATCAGTACGGCTGGGTACCGATCGGTGCATTTTTACATACAACAAGTGAATTGGTTTGCAGTAGTAATCATGATGGTCTCCAGTTCGTCGGATGGCGGGTATTTGACTGCTCATCTCGCTTAAACCGAACTGTGCAATTTTTACCTGTACCGGAAACCTGTTTTTTATGAGTGCATCCTTGGGAAACAACGAAGTAGTTAGGTTAGCCACATTTGTAAACTTGTGTAGCATACAAAGTCCTAATCGAATTCCATGAACACCTTATCGCCCAAACGGCAAACTAGCAGCGGAACACACGACCAATTTGCAACAATGTGCCGCATAGCCATGGTAAACACTTCCGCGGCAATCGCGGGCCGTAATAGCCGGTGACCCAGTGGAAGGCTCGGCCGTTGCGGCCGTTGCTCGGGCACGCGATTGCCTGGCTGTTTGGGGACGACTTAATGGTCAGTATTTTAAGTTGCTTCGATGATATTTCGAGTTTCTCCGTTCAAAAACAGATCTATCCATGACCTATGTGCAAAGTAGGAAAACTTGATGACCATATCGGTTTACTCTTGAATAAATGTGATTTTACACGAAAGATTCTTTTGAAGATCGGCAATTTCTCTTCTGATCTGATGATTTAATTTGCATAGGCTTGATTTTTGAGGCAGTTGAAGATATGATAAGGTGGCGAGGCGGAACAGGCCTAAAAAAGGCGTGATGCGAGTTTCTGCCTTTTGTCAAATTCAGGCAGCGGTCAATAGTATGCCTAGTTGTTCTAGTATGCCACTCGTCCCGATCATATCAAACCCCTCAACAAACAGGAAATCGTTTATTTTATTTTATACTAGCGACCCGCTCCGGCTTCACACGGGTATAAGTTTTATTATATTATGTATAAATCTTCCATGATAAATTGTCTAACTGTTAGTGATAACTGCTTCAAAATTAGTTTCGTGGTTTAGGAGGAGTTAGCGGATACAGACAGACAGACAGACGCGGAAAGCGACTTTATTTTATACTACGTAGAGATATAAACCTTCCGTGAAAAATTATAGCGGATATACAGACAGACAGACGAGAAATGTAGAGAAGAGAAAAGAGCTGGTAATCTTTAAACGGCTCAACAGATTATATTGAACCATAGCTAAGAAGACGCTCGACCAAGCCACCTTTCAAACGGAAAAAAACTAAATTAAAATCTGTTCAGGTGTTGGGAGCTACGATCCTACAGACAGACAGATATACACACGTTAAACTTATAACATCCTCTGGTTGCGTCGCGGGTTAAAAAGCTTAACAACTGTTTTCCTCTGTTTCGAAACTATTAGGCATGCTACGGTCACCATTAATTATGCGGCACTCGCTTTGATTCTGGCACGCAGGAGTGGAGGCGAGGTGTCTGCTTCGGTTTTTGGCCATGGAGCAATCATTAGCGAAGCCAGATGTGTCAAGAAGATTCATTGTGAATTTCTAACTAGAAAATTAACTTTTAAAGAGTTTCGTTTTAACTGACAGCCCAGTTAGCTTAGTTGGTAGTGAACCTGCCTTCTGCGCTTGGGGGCGTGGGTTCGATTCCTACCTAGGAGAAACATTTGTGTGATGAACATTTGTGTTTGTTTTGTCTGGGTGGTAATATCTATTTAAGTACTTATGTATATAAAAATATATATGTATGTATGTATATCAGTCTCTGGCAGCCATGTTAGCTTTGCTTAGTTTGGGGTCAGATGACCGTGTGTGCAGTAATGTCCCAGATATTTAAAAAAACTGTATGAAATAAGTGGGGTTTCTAGATAAATCATGTTAAGCAAAACAAATGTCTAAATTCTTTGTAGAAATCCACATAAATATGGTTTACGTGGCCTTAAGGTCTGGAAGAAAATATTCGCCAGCCCGTAAATCATTCTGGCCCCTTTGGCAATGTTTCCAGCGAAATTACAGACCACACAGAGATTTGACATCTTATATCTCGGGGTGACGAGCGCAGTGCATTGCCATCCAGGGTTTTGAACTGTCGAAGTTCAAAATTCTGAGTCGCGTTGAGCTGTTATGGGCAAGCGTGAAGAGCCATCAGGCGAGCAACTTCGCTCGTCTCATCACCCAGAAAAAAAAATTACTGAACTAGCCTTACATTAGATTCACAAGGAAAAATCCAAGGTTTTCTTGCTGTTACGATGATAAAAACAATACTTTGTATTTATTACATAACATAGAACAAGACTTCCGTATCGTTTCTTATTTTTCTTACAGACCCTGGAACTTATGTCATTACTCATTATTACGGCCTCAAGGTAAAATATCTCGATGTGAGGATCGGATATAGCAGCCTCTATTGTTCTATTGTATTTGTTTATTTCCCTTTTCATCGGTATATTATCTGACCAAGTTGTAACAAAACGTCAGTCAGTCATAATAAAATTATCACTGAATAGTTTTGTATAATTAGATGGTATGGATGGAGGGCGAAAAGATGAAAAGCGGGCATCCAGTGGATGCAGATGGCAGGGTGTCGTTCAGTGTGGAGGTTAAAGGGGGAGGCCTATGTTCAGCAGTGGACGTTCTAAGGCTGATGATGATTATGATGATGATGAGATGGTATCTTAAAGATGTCTCTTGACTAACTTTGACCTCATAAAAAAAAATCTTTAGTCATCCTATAAAACAAAATATCAAGACGAAAATTGTTTTTTTTTTTTTTTTTTTAATTATTATTTTATAAAAAGGGCGGCAACTAGCATGCGGTCTGCCTGATGGTAAGCAAAACCACCGCCTATGGACACCTGCAACACTAGCGGTGTCGACGGTGCTTTGCCAGCCCGGAGAGGTAGATGTAGACACCCTTTACACTATTTCGATGTTATTCTAAAGATAACACACAATAATTTTTCTTTTCTCACAAAGTAATTTTTTGTCTAAAAAAAATGCCCGAGTGTGACAGCCGCGCGCTTTTAGTTGTTAACATGTAAACCAGGCTGGCCTCCTTTAACGTATAAGCCCTTCGTACACAAGATGTCGACTATGTTGCATACTGGCAACCCGTGTAGTGTAAGCAAATCTCGCAGTGCACTTGGGAAGTGCGTCGCCACCACAGAAAAGAGAAGTAAATAGAACGGAAATGAGAAGGAAACTCTGTCGCCAGGTATTGTGACAGATATGTGATTGAACATTCTTATTTATGTCAACGCGTCGAACTCCGCGTCACAGTTGTTATGTGTTTATATGGGTGCAAGTGGCAACAGCAAATTTCTTACATAAACGCCTTGACAGCCGTTCATTTTCCGTTTATTTTAAACGAAAAAAAAGTTATTTTCTGTGGTCGCCACTAGTCAATCGAAACTAATGTCGCTTTGTATACGAACGACCATAGTAACTGCGAATACCTCCAGCCGCACTAATACAATTTGCGGGATTGCGGCCACCAGTGGATTACCTACGTCTCACTAGTTCATGGACCTTGGAACCTGAGCTATTCTGGCACACTCGATTTTGTTTTTGTCCCTGTTCTTTCAGGGCCACGTTAATGGGAAAGATAGGAGGCAGACATAATATCTATTACACCAGAATCAGAATACCCTCGGTGAATTGAGCGGCCGGATTAAGCTGGATATCCGACAGGGGATGTAAATGAAGGAGGGGAGGGAAGATTGATTGATCGCTTTAAACGTAGGTCCTGTTACATGCATACAATTAATTAGGGCATTTTTGTTTGAATGTGAATAGAATTAGACGTATTAAAGTCCATTCTCTTCTTTACTTCGACTTCAATATTTTTGAACTAAAACTTAAAAATCAAAGACATTTCTGAGTTGTAATTATACATGTTAAAGCAAAGATAATATCATATCATCATTACGTTAATGGTTAAACTATTAACTACTAAGCACCTAGTCAGATAATGGGCATTCTAGGAATATTTGGGCCAACTAAGTTTAGCTCGACAATTTCGTTGTACTATCCTAAAATAGATTTGACTGAACTAAAGGTGTTGTCTTTGTTAATCGAATTAAATGAAAAATATATTTTAGAGCTCTATTTTTAAATAAATATTATAAAAGATGAATCGGAGGGCGAGTATTCTAGAAAAATCGGTAATTTTGGCAATTGATAATAATCGATTGGGGAAGTTTACGCGCCAATTTGTAAAAAAGGGTATATAGATATTTTTCATACATATGGAATAAAATGCCAAAAATAAAGCCGTAATTGTCAAGATAAAACAAGTACACCATCACATTAAAAAAATTTATTTTAATATTTAAACGAAATCCACTCTCAAACTTTCCCTCTGAGTTTTACGAAAAACTACTTTTGTAAATTAGAGGTAATAATATTTAATATTTATTTATTTACCAAAAATAAGTACAGAGATGCTTAAATATACTTAAACCTACAGTAAGTTAAAATGTTCAGATATTCCAAAATTTTGATATTTTAAATGCGTTAATTTTCAATAAAAAATACAGATATCTATTTAACACAGAAACTGAATTTTCTATAGAGTTTTCTTTTGATAGAATCAGAACGCCAAAAATCCAGTGTTCGTTGATTTTTCGTCAAAAAATGTGAGAGGGACTTAACTCTTATGAATACTTAAATATCATTAGACTCTTAATGACTTAGGAATGTTCTATTATTGGCGTTTTGTGGATCCCGTTCGTCAATAACTCGTCAACAAACTGTGTTGATTGTTGGCACAGAAAGAAAAATGTTAACAGCCTCATTCTAGAAAGTAAAAGTCATCCCGAGAGGCCATTATATCCACGAGAGTATCATTATGTAGATCTAACTATTCATTGGTTTACTTTAAGTGGATTAGGCAGACGTAAATTATGCTTTCATGTTGATTGAGATCTATGGTTGCTTCCGTTTTGTAGCGTAGATTTGTGAAATGATTAAAGCTATTTCATTCACTAAGAACTTCGAAAAACTACGATAGAAGACACAACGCGTCGAAAATTATATTCAATAAAAGTTCGCAGTTTCATATTTAAACATAGCTGTATACAATTTATATCAAAACAAAACTATTTTACCAAAACTAACCGTATTTTTATACATTTACGGCTCAGTTCTCTGTCTGTTCGATTTGCACATCGTCAAAACACGTGAACCGTCGTTGAGCAAGCGAGAGGCGATTATGTCTGAATCGCAAGTGGGAACATCTCTCCAGAGGCAATTTTCTCTTTCTCTCCCGTTGGTCAGACGGTGGTTCGTCAGCCATGTTGACGGCTCTTACGGTGTGTTACGGCTTATGTAACTATCGCGTGACTGTAGATCCATTCTATCCCCGTATTGAGTCGGGCCAGATTGAGTATTGTCGCATGGTGTATTAGGGTTCATCTCTCTCTGAGAGAAGGCCTGATTCCCAGCAGTGGGGAACATAAGAAGCTGAACTGATGAATGCATTTAGATTAGCTCTTTATTTCTTCTTATTTTTTTAAACACATACTTAAATAGATATTAACACCCACTACAACGATAAATTCTTCAAAAACAAAAAAAAAACTATTATAGTATTCATAAGATCTGAGTGAGTATATATTTCTAATAATCCCGCGGCAGTTCCACATCGCGATGAATTCTCCAAGTGGCCATTCCGTTGCGTTTCCCCTCATCATTAATACCGGTCTTCGTCTCCCCTAACCGGCTGAACTACCACCGGCTTCTTTTTCAAAACTAGACTTTGTAAACATGGTTTAGAGTTTAAATTCTCTCGTTGGTGTTGGGTTATGTAATGACCGTGAATGGGTAGAGGAGGGTTGGCCAAGGACGTCCATTGTACAGCCGAGGCTGTGGCGATGAGCTAGGGCTACTGCAACCGCGGGGGATAAGATAATCTCGTAATGGACAGGTTTACTTAGCCGGATTACTGGCCAGACGGGCCGAAGTTTAAAGTTTCATAATATTTCACACTTCACAGACAGTACCCCATTACATTTTACTGCTTGCGAAATATATTTAATAGTTTTGCAACAGGATATCAAGGCCGTAAAAATACACACATTAGATAGAGTGAATAGATTTTGTCTAAGTTGACGTGTTCCACCCTCGGCCACACCGTCGCTTACCATCAGTTAGATATATTTTACGGAAGGTTTATATAAATATGTGTATGTAACATAACTTACAAGTTTGCGAAGCCGGGGCGGGTCGCTATTATAAATAAAGTCGCTTTCCGCGTCTGTCCGTCCATATGAATAAATAATAAATAAATATATCAGCTAAATCCTCCTAAACCACGCAACGAATTTTGACGCGGTTTTCACCATCAGTTAGATAATTTTTCACGGAAGGTTTATTCATATTATATAAAATAAAACTTACACCCGTGCGAAGTCGGGGTGGGGCGTTAGTTTAGTAGGTATATTATACATGTTTATAATTTATTTATACAGAATGAGACACATTTCATTGATGTATGAAAACATACGAAATGAGAGTTCATAATTTTTTACTAATAGGTGTGTTATACGTTTAAGAGTGCTAAAAGCTGTTTTTTTTTTTAGATTTCAGGATTGTGCCCGTATTAATAGTTCATAATGACACACCCAATGTGTTTATAACAGTTCTATTTGGACTTGGCACACCCTTTCTGCGTATCCCTGTAGATCACCCACCATCATTTAATTAAATATAAAACCATTAATTAAAATATAAAACGGTTAAAGATAGATTATACTATACGTTACTTGAAGACAGATAAAGGCGCACAGCTTCTAATTTCCCCAGAGGGCATTTCTCATCAATTACTTAGAATTATAGATACCGGTTCTTCAGAAGTTATCAAGCTATTATGGATCTATTTACTCAGTGTTTGCATTTTAATACGCCATGGTATACTCTTGTTTACTATTTCCAGGGAAATGTTATAATAGAGATGTTATAGGCGAACAACACATCACATCACATTTCGGTCACGCTTTGGTTGTCGATTATACTGCGAGCTCGTTCACTCTCTCACTCAAGACGATCTAGACATGTCGCTCATCCACTTCATAGTGACAACATCCGCCTAAGATATTACATTTTATTTCTGTTTCATTAAAAATTACAGTACTTACTGGTGAAATAAAACATTTTTCTTGTCTCTCAAAGTGAGTGTGTAGTTTGTGCAGTTTATAAAGACGCAGAAAGGCATTTTATTACAGTTGTTTTTGCTAAAGCAATTAATTAGCTGCGATGTGTTGCCGGACACTCGGAGTGCGTGACTGAGAGACGGCTGTAACGAGTATGATAATGTGCCTTGCATTCGTCTTTTCAATATGGCGGCGAACACAAGGTATCTAGAGGTATTGTAGTTTTTTTTTCGCGTTTTTCATAATGATGAGTACAATGACTTCCTTTCGGCTAAGTACAGGCTATATGCGTAACCCTGTACGAGTATATTAAAGATTCAGACAACAACAATCGCCCAGTACGTACAAGCAGGATCGTTCAATAATTCAAACGAGCTGAGCACCTTAAATGTGCGCTCGTGAAGCTAATACGCGACTCGAGCCACATTTCTTTCAGGATTATAATCTTGGTGTAATTTTACGCGAGGGATTTGAGAGGTAAAGACGGGAAATAAATGTATGAGGTGGGCGCTGAGATGTTGCGGGAACGTTCAGATATGTTTATTCCTTTCTGCGAGCAAGGATCGCCCAATTAATTACGTGAGCAAAAATATTTAAGACCAAATCCCTCGAGATACAATACCCATAGAAACGCAATCACTAAGTGAAAATAGTCAAAAAACGTCCGAGCGTCGTTGTAAATACCAAGACATCAATAATACAGTTCACAATGCCACATTTTCTCCAATTTAGCGTTATGTCGCTTACATAGTGTAGTGTTCAACGTCGTCTGCCGCTATGGCATCGTAGCACTGACATCGAGCGGCGTTGTAGTCGGATCACGGTTGCTTTACAACTAAGCAAAAAGTCGGCGCAATGCGTAGCGCACGCCGAGTTATGATTTGGACATTTTTTGGCACGTTTGTTACTCTGTAGGTATATCTCTATGAGCAAATAGCAACACCTAAGCTCCCGGGTGGAAGTTTTAAAGGCATAAAGCCGCGAGTAGCGTTAGTGCAAGTGCAGCACATCTCTTTACACCTAAGCCATGCCAAGTTATCACCCGCCACATTATTTTGTCATGAGAAATAAATGGCGGGTGCTGTACCTTATACCATAGACCATACCCAAACAAGAACTCACCATAAAATAGACCAGAATTGTTCAATCCTATACAGTACAATAGTTTTATATTCCCATATACATACAATAATTGTATTTTATATGGCTTCTTGGTGTTGGCTTTGCCCCACCAATGCAATGTCAGGGCTAGACTCGAGAATTAAAAGAAATAAAGATGCTAATTTATTAATATTAGTATTATTATATTATATTATTTCTTCCCTATCTATAGGAGTGTCAGATAATGGTCAGATAGCACCGCGTGATAAGTAATTCTGTAACTAGGTAGTTTATTACCTGAAAAGCGGCGCCAGCGTAATATTCCGTCTTTGACGTAAGTGCCTAGTTTCTTAGAAAACAATATGTCAAAGCTTACGTGCCTACTGGTATTTGTTTAGGTAAGTATTAATATTAATTTACTGTAAGGTAGGTAATTCTTGCGAAGTTTGCTCTTTTTTGGCATTGTATTACGAAGGTTTTACATAATGGCTGAACATGCGAAATAGAAAACTATTCAATAACACTTCATTCTGGTAAGTACTTGTTATTTATATTTAGGTATATTTTGAAAACAATTACGAAGGTGTGGCTTTAAATTGTATTATGAAATAAAACTAGTGATTATTTTCAAGATTCCCTGTGATTTCCTTGACGTCTAAGAAGTCAGAACCATAAAGGTAGCCTTCTGTGCATCGCGGCCGATTGCAGCCGCGCGCGTCTGACGCACGCGTCTAACGGGCGCGGCTGATGGGATTCGAAAATGTAAAAGCCGTAACAGACGCATCGAACCACTAACCACGAACCGCCGTCTAACCAACGGGAGAGAAAGAGTGAGAACATTATTTCCCTCTCTTATTCTCTCGTTGGTTGAGGTGTTTGACGTCAGCCATGCTGGCCCGTCTGTCTGATGCAGACCTCGGAAGGGACGCCATACAGTTTCATATTGCGAAGTATTGTCGCTTCAGTCGCGATGCACGGAAGTCAACATTTAGACAGGATTTTGGTCCTAGATGAAAAATCAAAATATTACATGGCTAATTAGAAATGATGAAGTGTAAGGAGTGGAAGACAAGATGTATGGCGCTTTGTGTAATGAAATATTGTCACGAGCCCTCCGCGCGTCAGGCGTAATTTGTCTTGAACGCGCCCCGGCCGGCACGCCCTACTCTTGCTATATAGGTAGGTATGCATGCATACATACATAATTATCTAGAAAAAAATTACCCCTTGAAGGCTTCTTGAAGGTTACACAATTTTATTGTGTCTTTCTTAAGAATGAAGAGCGTTCCATTTTAACAGACTTAAATTTTTTAGTGCGTTAAAATGGTACGCTCTTCATTCTTAAGAAAGGAGGACGGTTCTATGTTCCACTGTATATTTTTTTTTTATGGATGTTCACCGATTTTTCCGCCAACTGTTGCCCGATATAAAAAAAAACTGTTCTGCAGGTTATACTTCCAATTTACTCAGTCCCATTATCACCAAATCAGGATCTGATGATGGGATCCCAGGGAAATCGAAGGCAATCCTTAAATTTTATAGGCACTTATTACGTTTTTCATATGTTTTTGATGTCGGTTTTTAATGTGATCCACTTGTACTAATAAGTAATAACCCTCTGAGGCCTTACGGCTAGCTCATAACGCGGGCTCGCAACAGCGCTGAAACAGTGCAGAGCGGAAAATCTCGCGTACGTGAATCTCAACGCGCCGAGATACGGTTTCCAATCACGCAACTTTTCGCAATTACCTAAACAGAATCGCTTAAAACAGGTAGCCGTACGGCCCCTGGTTGATTAAGTTAGCGTTCTCGATCGGTCACGCGTACTCAGGGAACGACGCGACGTAACGATCTCTAGAACGGGTTTACTAATCCGCTTTGACGAGTCACTTTCAATCAATTCCAACGGAAAACGTTGCGTTTCCCCATACTACAAATGGTTGCTGAGTAATACTTAGCGACTTTCATATGCCCTCAAAACTGACTTTAGGTATGAAGGTACAAGTAGTCGTCTTGTCGGACTTGCCGTGCCCGCTGCCGCGCGATAGACACAGATAACGCGACAAGAGTTACGCGATAGACAGAGAGGCAACTTCTAGGTTAATATAGCTGTAGGTAGTTAGCGCTTGCACGTCCTGAATTGCACTTTATTGTGTATTAGCAAAAGTCGCTACTTATTTAAATGATTTTGCGGAGTGAATCTTCTGTACTTGTACTTATATGTATTCTATGGTGTGGTTTGGCTCCATTCTGCTAAAATACTTTTGTTAATAGTTTAACTTAATCAGGAGCTTACAATCTGACGGCACCCGGTTCGATCCTCGACCCTGAACCAATGACTCATTTAGTACTTCGATGCAGCTTCTGTGCATGCTGCAGCTTCGATGCTATCGCTCAACAACGGTGAAGGAAAACATAGTGAAGAGACAAGTATGTCCAAAAACTTCAAGTTCAAAGATATACTACGAGTATGAGACTAGCCATCCCGGCTTCGCACGGATGGAGATTTATTTTTTAAACATTCTAGTTATAAATATAGTTATTCACTCAGAGATAATGTAGCATTGCAAAGAATTTTTAAAAACGGTCCAGTAGTTTTTGAGTTAATTCGTTACAAATTTCCAAAAATACAAATCTTTCCTCTATAATATTAGTGTAAATTCACCAACATGCACTGGGCTAGCTTGATGGATTAGGGCCCATTCTCTTTCTCTTTCTGAGAGGCCTGCGTCGCAGCAGTGGGGACATGATAGGCTGATAATAGGTACTATACTTTTCTAATAGACATCTATTTAAATCGTATCGCGATCAGAAATGTTTCAAACTTCTGTTAACACGCAATTTTGATACATTTTGTTCCGACAATACTTAGTTACAACCATATACTGACAATTCGGACCATCTACCCACCTATAGTAGGAACTTAACAGAAAATATTTCTCGTTTATATTTTAACTTGTTTCGTAGAGAGGCGACACAGAAAAGCAATTTCCTCCCTCGAACGGAAAATTTTACACTTAATAAAGAAATCGGCATCAGAACCTTGACAAAAGATTTCGAGAGCTTCCAGCGAGAATGGGAAGAGCCCTCAGAGATTCTTACAAAAGGGAGGAAAAAAACCGTCAAGATGTTTTTACTTTGGGTCTTTTTTGACCTAAACGTGGCTGAAGAGCGAAAATGTGCTGAGAGTTTATAATCTTTAAAGTTTTTAATAATTTTTCAATTAAAATAAATCCCTCTAAAATTACCATAATCTCTGAACCATCCTTGTAATAACCTTACATTGAGCTTTGTCTCGCTCTCTCGGCTAATGAGAGAGCAAGACAAAATTCAATGTAAGGTAATTATAAGAATGTTTTTGAGATTATGGTAACCCACCAGGTCACGCACATATTCGTCGTTAATTTTCTTTATCGCCGCACTCTGCTTTGTTTAAAAATCATTAGACTAATCTATGTTCTTCTTTGCATAAGATATTGAAGATTTTAATTCAGTCATATCAACTTCAAATCGTTAGGCAAGTAAATGTAATGTTTAATTGCCCGAGTTTCTTAAGGCCGGACTGGCGTAAGGCGATATCTTCGGAACCCATCAATTAGTCGAAGGTAGAGAAACTAATCCGGGATTAACAAAGATTACGATGTATGTAGACATGGGCCTCTAGAGCTAAAGTATCGTGTGTCGACAATCGACATAGGTGTTTTTGTGTGTTCTTATTTTGGGATGTATTTTGAAACGGTTTGTTAACTTAAAATTTTAGTCAGTTACAATAGTTTTTTTAGTCACAGTAAGTAATATTATAATTATAAAAGTAATCTTCTACGTCTTCCGTCTGTTTGTTATGGACTGACACGAGGAAAACCGTAGAGCACAGCTTATGATAAATATGACACGGTAAAGCCGACAAAATTTATACTGGACATTAATTATGTAACTAACATTTCAGGATTCAACAGCGAGATTTAATCCCAAAGAATGCAGAACGCAGCCTGCAACTCACACTCCTTATAGTCCGAGTGTATATTCAATTTACATTTTAATGTTTTCCCTGCAATCTCTAGCAGTTACCAGCAAACGGATCGCAGGCAAGAACTCTAAAATAACATGTTATGTGTAGACCGACTGGCCGGCCCATTAAAATACCACCAACCCACGCAGCTTAACGCCAACATGTTAAAATACTGCATATCTATTCTCTGATAAAGTTTATTTCACGTTGTACAAGAGGAAGGAGCAGGTTACTCGATGGACCATAACAGGCATGGATTTTATTTTCGATATAAAGGAAGAACCGAACGGGTAAACTGTTTTGGTTGTATAAAAGGCCTTGAAACCATCCTTTTGAAGGAAAGGTTAAAGCCATTCGAAGTATTCACAGTTAATCTATAATCAGAGTGAGCGTTAATTTATAGAACTGCGGAGTTGAAAGCAATTTAACAATGAAACCGGCCGTTTGTCTTGTATTTATGATTGGACACTAATGAAATTTCTGTTAAATTAATCTGTAGGAGTGGCCTGTAATATAAGATCTTATCTTATAAGGACGATAATAGTTCACAGAATTATAGTACTGGGTAGGTATTCGATAAACGCTGCATGTATTGCAAGTGTAGATATTGGAACGGTCACTACAAAGGTGACAGGAGTAGATGATAACTTTGAGATAGAGACCGGTAAAGTAATTTTTGAGACCAATCAGGCAATTACTAGCAAATACATGCTCAATATAATTGCATCGTTTGAACTATTATTTCCACACCGCAGATACAAAAACGACAGTCAAAAATTGCAAAAGGCAACATTGCATCCACTTATTCATCAAATTATCTTTTTATGCGCTTCCAAACCGCGGTACATACGGGAAGTACATTAATTACGATAATCTACATAATTCCTTCGACTGATAAAAGCGAAAGCGAAATTTAGAAGCTTCCATCCCGGAAAGAAACATTCAGAAGGTGAGGTGCTGCAACCGGACATACCTACGTAGAACTAGAGGGGCAGGCTGCCTAATTTCCAAGTATTTGAACCAGCTTCCGTGTCTTCTGTTTGCAACATAGAAGCCAACGGAGCATGCTTCCCCGATCATTAGTCTATGCCGTTTTACTACTGAATCGCAGCATTTCGAAATTGCCTAATTTTACCAAGGTTGATGTAACATGCATTATACGTAATCGACCGTTAGTTTTCATTTCTGTACTTCGTTTTTTGCATGTTTTCTTGCCATTAGGCAAGCGGATAGATGTTTGTACGTCGCTATACTTCGCATCGATGGCACGCATGCACAAGCAAACATTTCGTTTATTTTATTATCCGACAAGACCGTAAGTAAGTACTCCAATAGAAAATATTTGTCAATCAAACAAAAGCGTGGGTGACATAACCAATCAAACCGGAATTATGCGTGACTCTCCCAAAAACAACATTGTTCTATTGACTGAACAAAAAGCTTTACTTGTGAGTTGTAAAGCTCGGAATTTCTACAACCTCCGTTAGAAATAACCCTGGTGAATGAACAGATCGGCGACGTCGTGACATATCAAGAAACACATAACGTGACAACAATCAACGATTTCGATTAAGAGGTAATATGCAAGCCCGTAGGAAAAACATTTAATGTACAGATATTTGCATTTAAAATACGCATATTAACACCTATTCCTAATAATTACGTAATCCAAGATTCTAACGTGCGTAAAATATTACCCACGACCAAGTCCAAGAAAACTGACAACCATGTAGAGCTGGCGGAAATTCCCAAAAAGAAAACCAGTTTGCGCATTAGCATCTTAACTGCTAAATACGTCTCAATGTGCGAATTTTTTATCCCAGTTAGGAGCGTACGAGCCATCATAGACTTGACAGCTTGGATGTTGCCTTTAAAGACAAGTGATTAGTCTATTTGGAGTGCAGTGGCTCCGAGTCGTTGACATTAGTCAGGCTATGATTTATGGTGACCACGCATTGAATAATGGCTCGCTTTGAGCTTGATGATTGATATCATCAAGTTTATCTATTGCGTAGCTGTTTGCATTTCTCATCATATTATTGGGTTCCAATTCTTAAATTTTATTATCATTACAGTTTAAGCGGCTTCTATTCGTCTGATAAAGGTCGGATGATCTAAGAACAGTAGAGCGTAATCGTAAGATTTTGTTCATATTTGCCTTGGGTTACCTTGATGACTGAATCGTTTTCAGAACAGGTTTGTAGTTAGAACATCTAATCACATTATTAGCCATCAATGTCCACTGCTGAACAAAGGCCTCCCTCTCAGAGGGGTGTTGCCATAATCCCCACGCTTGGCAAGCGGTTTGGGGATCGCAATACGCTCACCGTGTACTAATAGGACGCTGCTGCCATCGTCCGGTGGAAAATAATTTGAACATAGAACATAATTTTATACAAAAAAATAACATATGAGTCTGCTCCCTAATTATTATTTTGTAATAGTACAACAGTATTCAGGTCTTTGCGAGTCAGTTTTAAATGAGTCTTCACACATCGATCGAAGCATGAATCATCGACCGAGCATTTCATTTATCGCTTCGTATTGACAATAAAACAGCATCATTGGCAACTGGTTTACTGTATCGATTGCTCAACGCGTGTTTTCATATATAGGCAAACGGTGCCCCAAATCAAACAGCAATTTTCAACTCATCTGCTTACGAGTGCCGACAAGACAATAATACAGTCAATTTCAAACAAAATCACAATTATAAGGGAAACATAAAACCCCACTGCAAATTGTAGCCGATCTCCGATATTCCGGACAAGTAACATCTAACGACACTTCGCTCTTCAAAATCTGTCAAGCTGTTTAAGCTGGAAGGTATTTCAAGACAACCAAACATAACCTTACTAGCTGCCGTTCCTAAGCTAAAAGGCAGCAAAACGACAACAATTCCCATTGTAAGTGGATTGCTTTTTAGCTTAGTGCATAAACCAGACGAGGTCAAATTACATTGAAATATAATGTTGTAGTTTGCTGTTTTAGCTTACATATGGCAACTAGGCAGTCGATTAGAATACGAAATTCCAGATATCTTTTCGTACCTAGTTTGAAAAGTTATCTAATTTAATATGAACCAGTCCCATTACGATGAACACGATTGTATCTGGTACCTATCTCTAAATATTAGTGCCTAGATTATCTAAGCGAGGCATTAGAGGAATTTGGGAATCGTAACGGGCCCGCTCGAGCGCTCGGGCAAGGTCGCTGCCTGTCACCAGACCATTAGAACAAGTACACCAAACTTCTGTGAGCAGAACGAGTAGGTACAATATTTTATACTGGTTTGTTCACGAACTGTATTAGCCGCGTTGGCCCAGTTGGTAGTGAAACTGCCTTCTGTGCTTGGGGGCGTGGGTTCGATTCCCACCTAGAGCAAACATTCATGTGATGAACATTTTGTGTTTGTTCTATGTCTGGGTGTTAATATCTATGTAAGTATGTATTTTAAAATATACAAGTACGTATATCAGTCTCTGGTAGCCATGGTACAAGCTTTGCTTAGTTTGAGGTCAGATGACCGTGTGTGCAAAAATGACCCGAATATTTATATAATAATAAAAACTGTCGTATCGTGTTCAGCTGCTTATTTCAAGACGCCTTGTGTATTTTTTTTTTTTTGATATCTCGCAATAAAAATTTTTTTTTATTTCTACGTTTTTATTAGGTATATTTATAGATAATGCTCTACATACGAACTCGTAGTCACAGAATAGTCTAAATAGAATACAGCCTCAGGCCGAAACTTTTTCGAAATCAAAAAGGAATCAGCTGCCGTATTTTGAACTCCGCGAAAAGTTTCGATTCGCGATCTACATTTCCGTCCCTGTCATCTTGAGTGTAAATGACGAAGACAAAGCGTGTAGACGCGAACCAGAACTTTCCGATTGGGTTCGGAATACATATACATACTTAGTGCAATTATTATCGTTCATGTCCCAATGCTTCCAAGTTTCAACCATCTTTTTTCACTAACCGCTAAACCGCTTTTCATCGTATTAACTGTATGATTGACCATTTTTTGTGGAACAGCTGATTTTAATCGCAGTTATTAGTTGATCCCATAGTAAAAGCGGTTTACAATACAACGAGTATAATTACCGCCTTTCGGTCTTTTCACCTTGTAACCATTGCTTTATTTTAGCCCGGTTCCAGTCGAGTAGGTCTAACTTAATACACTTGGCTTCTCTCGTCATGGCGTCTGCTTGTTTGCCACATATAGCATAAAAATAAACTAAATAAGCTTTAGGCTGTGCGTCAAAACTAATAAAAAATTGTACTGGGTAGGTTCTTCTCGTGCGTAAAAATTGCTACATGTCAAAAATATCGCTTCAAAAGAGTTTCTGATTTATCTCTCGCCTCAATACGCAAACTGGTTTTGGTTCTTAAATCTAATAGAAATTGTACAGAGACATCATCTATGAAATATTTATGTAGATTGAAGTTTGTTTGACTGTATTTTTATTGCTGCCTGTATATTTACCTAAGATATGGGTGTAAGAACATTTTTTTCTTTCAACTACGTAGTAATGTTATCATTAATCACTTCAAAACCGATTACATAGGACGTTATTTTTGCTTAGAACCAAATCAGTGCAGAAATGTTGTATGAAATCTCATGGTTGCACAGTTTTTCATTAATGCACTGTTTTTTATTTTTATTTTATTTAGATATAAATTTACCACAATGTCTCCCATTAAGTTTAATATAAAAGGTATGCATTAGATAAAAAAGATATTGGCTGAATATAAAAATCGGCGGAAACCGACTTGATGAAAATTATTGTAAGTTTTAAATGTTCGAGGAGAAGATGAATTAGACTTTGTTTTCATTAAATAGGTAGGTATATTTTATCACGGTAGGTAGATTGGTAGTTGAATGAAAAGTAGATAACGCACCTTGCTAAAGTGAGTACCTTTGCGCTCGATGCAACAATGTACTATTTTAATTAATTGTCAACTCATTCCGCGGGATCAGTATGGAGTGGGTCCGGTTGGCGTAAGAGCCTTAACAGTAATTTAAAATCAGAAGCTTACAATGGGAACCACTGGCACACACTAGTCACAAACATATTAAGCATGCTATAGATACACATTGGAATTCAGCATGCATTGATTGTTCATGACTTTATACAAACATAAGTGGGTGTTACCATTGTAATCGTGAAGACACAGGTGTGTCGTGGATTACAGTACCGTTAGTTAGAAACCAGTTTAGAGTCATCATCATCATCAGCCTGCATCCGTCCACTACTGGACATAGGCCCCTCCCAATGCACGCCACTGAACTCGGTCGGCAGTTCTTTGCAGCCAGTTTTTACCCGATGTTGTAAGGGCCCGATTCTACTAAACCAATAATTTTTAAATTGATAATGAATTGCCTCAAAATTGACACTTTTGACATAATTTCTATACCATACGTGTCAAATGTTACAACTTTGAGGCAATTCATTAGCAATTCAAAAACAATTGGTTTATTAGAATCGGGAGGCTGGTCGTCACTCCACCTGGCCGCAGGGTGTCCTACACAATGTTTGCCTAAACCTACGTTTATTACCTACTAGCCTACTACCTACACCTACTACATACTTACTACCGGTATTAATTGAGGGTTAATAAGATTCATTGCATAAATTGTAAATATTATTGTTGTAGACAGAATTCATTTCTAGGCACATGTTCAGCCAGTAAACGGCCACTGCTGAACAAAGGCCTCCTTCTTACAGAGGGGTGATGCCATAATCTCCACGCTTGACAGGCGGCTTGGGGATCGCAGTACGTTCACCGTGTACTAATAGGACGCTGCTGCCTATCCTTCAGTGGTTTGGTCGCAGTTTTAGGACACCTGTGTATGTCCTTCTAGGCAATCTAGGCACACATTGAGCTAAATAACAAGAGATCCTTCAGATTAACAATCAAGGGATATATGGTAAGGTGGCGTGGCGGGTGCGAACGCAACTGGCCCAAATCAAGCCTTTCAAGTTTCATAGTGTGCGTAAAAATATGTAAGTGTGCCATTCTTACAGTTTTTGCGTACAAAGCGGTTTAGCGGTACAGTGTTTTTTTTTATGAAAAATGGATACATGCTATGCCTAAGTACAATTATCGTTTGTGTTGAGCACAAACGATAATTGTGTACTTAGGCTTAGCACTTGTGTAGGTGTTGTACTTAGGCATAGCATAGTAAGGGATTTTTGTATGAACTCAAGATTATAATTCAAACAAATTTATTGAAGGATTAAGTAAGTCTGTCAGGTCCGCTAGTTTTCCAAAATCAAAGTTAGTTAGTTTATCAAAGAAGTTTTCAAATGTAATTGGTTCAGGATTTAATAAGTGTTTTCATCCTTAACGGTAGGAGAACATTCAAATTTAAATGATTGTGATCCAAAAATAAATTGTCTGACGTAGCATTATGATCACCTACTTGGCACGGAGCCATGTTTACAATCAAAATTTTATTAGAACTCTCTTTTTAACACTCCGCACACCACAGTAGAATATTAAGTGGGATGACTAAATATAATATTATTGTACCGAACCATACTATATAGTAATCGAGACTGGCATGAGCCCTGCGATACAAGTCTCACCTAGTGCAGGGTCCATAAGCATTGCATAACCTTTTATTTACATAATGCTTATATATACAATATGGAATGCGCTCCCTGCCTCGGTGTTCCCTATAAATTACAACCTAGGTCTCTTCAAGACAAGAGTGAATAGGCACCTCATGGGCAAGCGTGCTCCATCTTAGACTGCATCGTCGCTTACCATCAGGTGAGTTGTGGTCAAAAGCTAGCCCATTTCACCATATTTTTTTTTTTTAATACAAGGTTTTTTTTATTGTTACTTTTTGCTGTTGCTTGATCACACTAGTTGGCGAAAGCAGAGGGCGTTGGGCCTATGCTATAAATAAGGTTTCATTTAATTGGTTTCATAGTAAATAAACATACATTTTTGTATTGGCAGTCTCTGGCAGCCATATTACAAGCTTTGCTTAGTTTGGGGTCAGATGACCGTGTGTGCAAAATGTCACAGATATTGTATGTCAGAGGTTAAAAAAAATTAGGTTATTTTTAATTTCCTTGGCCACCAGTTTAGTTTAGCGAGTGGTTTGACAGTTAATCAATTCAATTAGAGTGAACCCACATTAAGTATCTGATAAAATGCTTGCCTGACAAAATGCTTGAAGAAACTCTTTTTCACACTTAACTCTTTTTCTTTTTTGACACAAACAGAGGCATGTTATAAGTTTAACACATGCATCTGTCTTATGTGTATGTCTGTGGTATTGTAGCTCCCAAACGGCTGAACCAATTTTGATTAAATAAAAATTGTTAAAAGGTAACTGTACATATCGAGTTTGTTCTAGTAGTTTGTTCAAGACAATCTATTCAGCCATTTGAAGATTATCATTAATTTTTGGGCTATTATTAATTTTTTAATTTATACTGGTTGAAGAAAACCTTACAGTACATTATTCAGCATTCATCATGGCATCCATCACTTTAAATTACTAACATAAAAACTTCATCAATAATGGTAAGGTGACCTCATTTCACCATGAATATGCACTGTCTGTCATACACAATGTGTGCTTAGCATGCATATTACTCAGGGTGAAACAGAACTGCTATGCAATGCCAAATGAGACAAGCACTAAAATCGTGAAAAAAATAATCAAATGTACATAAAAAGGGGTTATTGAAACACAAAAAAAATTATGAAAGAAACTCTTGTTTTAACCCACTTCCAAAAAGGAGGAGGTACTATGTTCGTCTATACGTTTTTAACTTTTTTTTTTGTAATGACAAAACAAGTTTAATATAATGTATAAAAAAAAAGGTGAAAACTAATTACTTATGTATACATAAAATCTTACTTTTTAGAATGGCTGATTTCTTATGATTTCACGGTTGGTCACAGAAGATGTTTGTAATTAATACAATGAACAATTTTCAGCTTAGCGTAACAATTCTGCTTAACCCTGTATTGACAATATAAGAATTACTTTATGAATAAGGTGTGAAGATGTCCATCACATATTATAAGGAAGTGAAGCCTTGGCCCATACATAATAGCTTGTAATAATATAACCCTGGTTGTAGTTTTATAAAATAATTTATGTTATCTGTTATTTTGGTAATGTTAGCGACCGGCTGGTGTAGAAGAGAGTGAAAAGGCTTTTGTAAACCACAAAATCCTTTTATTGCTAATTTATTACATTATTACTCCACCATAGTTCCACTTCTTTTCATATCAAATTTTAGTTCGATTATTATTTTGTGATGCGCCATCTCAGTAGGGTTCGGCAGCTTCCAGCAGGCCTAGCACGGACTGTGGACAGATGATCTTTCCACCGTTTTTATCCTGCTAGAAAGAGGTTTGTCTCTTTATTCTAGCTCTAGAGGTTGTATCCATATTCTAGCTCTGTCGCGTCTACGCATGGATAAAAACGTTGGAAAGACAATTTTTCCATGGCCCGTGCTAGGCCTGCTGCTCGTCCATGGAGGCTGCACTCTACTAAGGAGGCTGCGTCACTGCATAGCCAACAGGTAAGAAAAGTATACATATTTGGAATCTTAGAAAACTTACCTAAATTTAAAAAAAAAACACAAACTTAGCTAAATTAACATAAATATATATATACTACATTAATATACGGCTGCCCCTAGGCAACATTCCCAAAATATTAGCTGCATTGCCGCGTTGGAATGCTGTATTCTAAGTACTAACATAATTTGTTGTTGTTTAGGCTATGATTGTCATGTAACTGACTAGTTTTTTGGTGCTCAATTAGTCACAGATGCAATTTATAATGAGTAACCATTGACATTTGAGCTTTGCTCAGTTTCTTTGCGAGATAGAATCCTGAATGTGGATATTCTCCAAAGAACCAGAGTCACCGATAAAGCTATTAAAATTTGCAAGTTTAAGTGGCAATGGGCAGGCCACATCGCTCAAAGAACCAATAACTGAAGAAAGGTTCTTAAGTGGAGACCACAAACCGGAAGACGCATTCTTGTTTAGTAGCATTGTGGTCAGGGGCCCTTTAGTTTTTAATTTTTGATTTTATTATTAGGTCAGCATCATCATTTCAGTCATAGAACGTCCACTGCTGGACATATGCCTACCCCATCAATCATTATTAGGTATTATTAGGTATTTCTTAGTTAATCCGCTATAACATATTCTGTGAAAATTGCAACTGGCATCACTACATAGTATAAAACAAAGTCGCTTCCCTCTGTCTGTCCGTCCCTATATATGCTTAGATCTTTAAAACTATGCAACGGATTTTGATGTGGTTTTCACTATCAGTTAGATAATTTTTCACGGAAGGTTTATATACTTATATAATAAAACATAACCGTGCGAAGCCGGGGCGAGTCGCTAGTATTCTATATATCTATTACGGTTCGAAAGTTACAGGCGGTAAAAGGTAGGACTGCCAGACAGTGTAAGCTTAGTAAAATGGTCCTGTTAAACCTTTTGGAGAATGGAAGCCTAAAAATTAAATGCTGTTTGTTGGTAAACAAATAACATTGAAACGGCCAGACCGATTTGGCAATTTTTTTGTTATAAAATGTTCGTAATAGCCCCAATTAGGTTTATATATTATAAAATTACAAAAGTTTTCCAGATTTCTTTTTAAATCGTAAAAAAAAATAATGTTCAATGAACACTGAACCTAACGGACCATAACTCAAACAAATTTGGTAAATTTGGCTAGTTATAAATAAAAAGCCTTTATTTCTACTGCAAATTGCTTACAAATCTACGTACTTATTTTTATCATTCACAGAAGTAAAATATATCTAGACTACTTACTTCATAATACCTACTGGATGTTTTCATGCTTGTAAATACATAATGCTTCTGTCAGATTCTAAAAGTATTTAGTGAATTGTTAATTCAACAAAATTACTTTAAAATAACTAGTGTTTCATTAAATTAGCATGTTTATTTTCTGAATTTGTGGGGCGTGACTAAGTGGAGTACAGTGTATGAAATGTCTGATGGCCACATTTGTACCTCTCACTGCGATTTCTCAATTTATATCAAAATTTTCAAAGGGTAATAGAGCATGAATCATTAAAAACTTTTTTTGCAAATTCACACTTTTTTTATTTAAATTTGCGAGGTGGAGTACTTCAGGAATGCATGTCTCTAAGTTTTATAATGTTAAGTGGTGAGGAATCTTATCTGAATCTTTGCAATCTACTAGGTAATCTGCCGTTATCTCAATACACTGGTGATGTCGCCTGCCTATCACGATGGCAGATTCGTGGCATCAATTTATCCAAATACAGCTTAAATAAACTGAACCTCAGCCGCTAAAGCGAAGAAAAACTCACCTTTTTCTCAACAATTAATTTCTCAGCTATCCGTAATCCAATAAAATAAAAATCCACTGATCCTATTACAGAGCGCGCACAACAAACATTATTTTACAAACAACACTAATCATTTAGTCACAATATTTTTCACGTAATTTACACAAACAGTTATTTTTAAATATCAAACACGTAAAAAAGCCGATTTATGAGAAACTTGAGTAATTTCAACACAAAAATTCGGCTACCGTCGCTAACATACCACTCAACATGGATTATCGGCCATTACTGAAAATGTTGCCAGTTTTCAAGAGTCACGTTACTCCCACTTCGCTCACGTGTTATTTGCATTGCCTTGCCATTATAGTTTTAGAAAATATACCGTCATTGGTCACGTTTCAGCTCTCGTTAGAGAGTAGTACGGTTCGCGCAAAACTTTATGAGCCCTCTGAAGTTAGGCCCGAGGCCTCCCCGACGCCCTGTAAAGTCCCTCGGATACCTATAATATGCGTACTGCGCAGCCACTGGGCCTAACTTCAGAGGGCTCATAAAGTTTTGCGCGAACCGTATATTCCTTGCATTTCAGTAAGCAATAGATGGAAGTGGTTAGTAAATATTTTACGTTAAGTCTTTTGTCTAGTGAAATTCATCGCATGAATTTTGTTTTCGGAACTAGATTTGTGCCGGTAATTAATATTCAAGCAGGATGAATCATGTGTAGGAATGAGGAAACGGAGGAAATCAATTCTGACTAGCCCTAGTACGAGCACTTGCGAAAAAGTATTCGTTCCGTAAACGATGGCAAATGTATGAAAAATTCATATCATACATTTGCTATCGTTTACGGAACGAATACTTTTTCGCAAGTTCACGTACTAGCCCCAACGCTCGAGTTTAATTCGGACGTCGTGTTACCGTGACCTTTATTAGTGACCGAAATAATCTCAATCTTAACTTTGTTAAACAATGTCAACTTTGTGACGTGACAAAAATCAAAAATGTTTCTATTGTCGCATCGCTAATATCGCTACGTACTACGTACTACCAGGCCTGGGGCACTCCATTGAGGTATGTACTACTTGTAGCTTACAAGTAGTCGACAGGTCGGACTAGCCGTGCCCGCCGCTGCGCGATAGACAGACATAACGCGACAACAGTTATGCGAAAGACAGAGAGGCAACTTCTAAGTTATATAGCAGTAGGTAGTTAGGGCTCGCACGTCCTGAATTAGACTTTATTGTGTGGTAGTAAAAGTCGCTGCTTATTTAAATGCTTTTGCGAAGTGAACCTTCTGTATATATTCTGTATTTCTCGATGACTTAATCTAAGTCGATCATTTTGCGCAAAATCTTAGTATAAGTTTTGAAGATATTTTCGCCATAGAGAAGGGATTATTTATTACAGTGGTAACATTTTGACGAACTGTCATTTCTGTTTGGCCATTTTCTTTTGGCTCCTATATATTTTGTCCTTCTTACTCTTTAACAAAGGATCCCAGTCTTTAACTTAATACAATAATGCTCTTGATTCAGTGAGCTAGGCTTATGACCAATAAGTAGATTCTACTAAGTCTTATTAAAACTTGAAATTATTATCGTCTTTTTGGCTAAATAGATAAGACCGGGTAGAGTCAAAATTAAAAAAAAAAACTTATAATACCTTCTCAATGTCAATTTGTTAAAAGGAGTTTAAAAAATACTGCCAACGTGGAAAAACTATATCACCCTTAGAAAAAGGATCCAATATCACCACATTGTACTCAAAATTGTAATATTTTCCTAATCTTATGTATTTTCGAGCTTTATTAATGGTTGATTATTATTTTTAATGTATGGGCAAAACCTCTATTGTAGTAAAGTCTTCACTGCTAGTTGAATATTGGCCCCATTTACTGGGGCCAAGATTATTATTAATTTAATTTTCTTGACTGGGCATAGGCATACTTTATTTATGACAGTAAAATACGGAAGACAAGGCGGTATGACCTTAATGGCTTTAGCTTGCTCAGCAATGGCGGAAAATACAAAAACAACACCTACTGTCAATTTTCAAATAAAAATAAACACAATCCATAACCTCACTTTGTCAATGCAGGCCTATTGTATTCTCTTTGATGCAGGCTATGCAGTCTTATTCGCTTTAAAGAACATAATTTACAAGTTTACGAAGAAAAATCATATTCAGTAACAGTTCTGAGTACCATAAATTGCTTTGTTGCAGTATTTTAATAAAATATTTAGGTCAATATGGCGAGCAGCAGACTGGAAAGAATTGGAACAATATTTACAAGGTAAGCAAAGAGAATATAAGTTAGAAGGTAATTGCACATTTTTTTTTTTTTTAAATAATATGTGCATTACCTTTTACCTTACTTTTAGTTTTCTTATTTCAAATAATTTCAGTTTAATAAATCAAATATAGAATAACGCTAGACGCGGCAAAAAAGTTACTTTCGGCTAAGCAACGGGCGGGAAACGTTGATCGAAAATTGGTCTCAAAGTTTAGTCAGCTTACAACAATTATTTTGTAAATTTCTCTCAGTAAACAGTTATTTACTAATACAAAGAATAAAAAACAAACATAGAAATGGCTACAAGAAAGAAAACTGGCAAGTCTAAAGTAATAGAAGATAATATGAATTCCACTAAGGAAATTAAAACTGAAAAGCGTCAGAGAAAGGACCCGTTTGAGATGGAAGATGATGACAATTTTGAGTTCAAGCCCATTGGTAACTACCATGCAAATAATAAGAAGAAAATTAAAGTTGAATCTGATACAAAAGCTAATGTAACAATGTTCAAGTCCACCGATCAATTTCAACCAAGTTTAATGAAGAATGAACCTGATACAGAAGCTGATAACATTATGTCTGGGCTCATTGGTCAGCACCAAGCTTCTATCAAAAACGAACCTGGTTCAGGAACTGCAGAAGTTCGTAAAACAGTACTGGACTTGTTTGATGAACAACAAAAAACAAGGTTTGTACTTCAATCTACTTTAATATGTACTGTGCAAATAATATATATTTTTAAAAGCTGATGTCATAAACTGATGTGTTATTATAATTAAGACGCCTATAACTGTTTTTATGTGTCTAGTCTTTGGCTTTGGATATGTCAAACTGATATACCGATGTATTAATAATGCATTTTTTATTATTATTTGAAAGTAAAATTAAGCTAGTACTTAGCTGTATTTGATGAAAAATTGTGCAGCAATTTAAAACTTTTGAGCTTTCTTAGAGTTTGTTGCAGATTATATAAATTTTTATTAATTGATAGTTAAACATATTTTGATAACCTTATAGGAAGCAATACAAGGAGAACTTATTCAAGAACATCTCAAAAATCACATCTCAAATGGAAGCAAACTGCGATGTTATGAAAGAAAATAATCAGAAATTGGAGCAACTCACAGTTTCTTTTATGAAATGTATTCAACAAGCTGCAGATGCTTTTAAGAAGAATACTACTGCATTAAATGGGATGCATTCATTTGAAAAACAGTATGTAACCTTCCAATACTCGTACCTTCTTATTAAGGGTTTAATGTTAGACATAACCCCGGGACCCGGGTAAGTCCTAAAACTGCGACCAGAACCACCTGAGGATGGGCAGCAGCGTCCTAATAGTACACGGTGATCGTACTGCGATCCCCAAGCCGCCTGCCAAGCGTGGGGATTATGGCAACACCCCTCTCTATGAGGGAGGCCTTGTCCAACAGTGGACGTTAATTGGCTGATGATGTGATGTGTGTTAGACATAACTGTTGACAAAGCTTCCAGCGAAATAACAGGGCACACAGAGATTTGACATCTTATATCTCGGGGTGACGAGCGCAGTGCATTGCCATCCAGGGTTTTGAATTGTTGAAGTTCAAAATTCTGAGTGGCGTTGAGCTGTTATGGGCAAGCGTGAAGAGCCATCAGGCGAGCGACTGCGCTCGTCTCGTCACCCAGTATCATAAAAAAAAAACTTTCATACAACTGATCTTCCAGAATTTGAAAAATATACCTTCCTTTTTTTAGGTTGTAACTAGCTTTTGCTTGCATAGTGAAGTGATGTACACATCAATTCCATCATGCTTTCTACCATACTCATTCAAATCATCTTGCTCACGTACCTCTCCCTTCTCTCTCTGTGTCTCTCACTTTGTAGTGGTAGGACTCTTTTGCAGGGGTCCGCCTGGTGAAGTACCACACCTTTGCCAGTTATTCAACTGCCAAGCAGTAGCTTGCAAACACTACTGTGTTGCGGATTGAAGGGCAATGTTTCCAGCGAAATTACAGGGCACACAGAGATTTGACATCTTATATCTCGGGGTGACGAGCGCAGTGCATTGCCATCCAGGGTTTTGAACTGTTGAAGTTCAAAATTCTGAGTGGCGTTGAGCTGTTATGGGCAAGCGTGTAGAGCCATCAGGCGAGCGACTTCGCTTGTCTCGTCACTCAGTATCATTCCATTCCCAAATCTCATTCCATTTTTTACCTGATTGTATACTAGTGGTGTAGATTCTCAGAAATACCGACAAGATTAGCTCATTCCACATTTGTAAGTGTTTTCCGCAATGTAATTATGTGTTGAAGAGCTTTCGCGGTGGCGGCTAGCGCGGTGATTAAACCGCGACGCCGGTTGCTGCATATCAAATGCTGGCTGGCTGGGATAGGCTAGTCGGGTAATGCACAATACACCCCAAGCCGCAGGGCTTATCATCCCCATCTCGAATAAGAATAACCCCTGTCTTGGTCCCATGTTCTTATCCTATTCTTACCTCGCTATCGTCCCAGTTTCATAATGCTCTGTTGTGAACTTACCTCTTCCTACTCTTGCCTCAATCCCGGTCTTATCCCATCCTCATCCCACTCTCGTCCTATTCCCTCTATCTGTCTCCAATCCCCCATTTTGCTATTACCTTTTTTCTCTGTTCTGGTGTATCAAAGTTGTTTTAATGAATGTTAGTTGCCGAGTTGATTATGCTTGCCACCCTAATATAAATTGAATAAATAAAATAAAAATCAATAAATAAATATCTGGAACATTATTGCACACATGGTCATCTGACCCCAAACTAAGCAAAGCTTGTAATATGGCTGCCAGAGACTGATATACATACATATATATTTTTAAATACATAATTAAATAGATAGTAATGAATGAATGTGAATGTGTCCTATGCTGCTTACAGGTTTAATAAAATGGAGTCCAGTCACTTGCAAGATCAGGTAAAATTAATGGATACGTTTGAAAACGACATTCAGAAGTTACGGGCCAAGTTGGATAAAGAAAATAAAAAGAAGGCCTGGGAACTCATGCATCGTCAACTTTCTTATATGAAATATGATGATTAAAATATTTCTCATACATTCTGCCTCAAGGATTGTTGGTTAATGTAGTTGATTCTCTTATTTGAATAAATTCTAATAAATAAAAGCATTTTTTATTAAAAACCTGATCGGACTTTCCATTAGGAGGATGAAATCTAAGAACTCACAATAATATTCATAACTTCAACATAGGTTTCAAGACAACATAGCTTGAAATGTGAACTTATTTAATCATCATCATCATCAGCCAGAAGACGTCCACTGCTGAACATAGGCCTCCCTCTTTAACCTCCACACTGAACAACATCCTGCCATCTGCATCCACTGGATGCCCGCGACTCACTATGTCATCGATCCATCTAGTGGGAGGCCTACCTACGCTGCGTCTTCCGGTTCGCGGTCTCCACTCAAGAACCTTTCTTCCCCATCGGTTATCAACCGCTTATCGCTTATTTAATGTCATTAATTAATTTATTAAAAGAAGAAAATAAAAAAGGTAATATTAAACAATGCAACACTGCGCTCCGAAACTGAAGAGCAAATATTTTTTATGCCACATTGTATTTGTCTGTAAAATTGTAATCGTTTAGAAATGAAAATAAAATAAAAAAACCTAATTTTTCAAAAAACTTAAACTGAAAGACCATTAGTGGAGGGAAAAGTCTCCAGAAAGCTGACGGCATTGCCATGTAGAATGGCAATGCTCAATTATTGTGTGAAATAAAAGCCAGCATTCTGGACACCCGACGCCTTCTCCAATCGCTTGGCCAAGTCCCAATAAAGGCCCAAAGCGGCCGGCCCCCACGGATCCATCGTCTCCACCCCAAATGGATCTATATATTTGTTCTAGTGTAAGCGTCAAACTTGGCATGATTATAGTACACACTCTAAGTATAACAGACTAGCTGCGCCCCGCGGTTTCACCCGCGTGGTGATGAAAATCGGTGATGATGATGAAACAAATAGCCTATGTCCGGCCTCATGATACATACTATTACCTCGCAAAATTTTATCGAGATCGGTTAAGCCGTTTAGCCGTGATTATGTAGCAAACAGACAGAGTTATTTCGCATTTATTTATAATTATGTATGGATAATGGACATGTGCGAGTCGGTGACAAATTTCTGTTCATTACCAAGTTAAGCAAGTTAGGGCGCGGTTGGTGCTTGGATTGGTGAACGCTAGAGCTTGATGTTGTCTTTTTGCACTACTTTTTGTATTTTGTCGCACTTGGCCGGTTTATTGACTTTATTCTTATTTCTTAGTTAATGTTCCGTAACTATCATTACCTACATATTCTGTGAAAATTTCAACTTTCTTACGGTTCGAAAGATCAGGGACGAATGAATCCATGGAAAGATACAGCCGTTAAAAGGTAGTACACACAGACAGCGTAGGCTTAGTAATAGGGTTTCGTTTACACCCTTTTGGTACAGAACCCTAACAACAACGATGATACGATATATTAGACACCAACCTAGTTATGTTAGCAGCCCAAGCAGGTAGACGCAGCGTAGGCTTGCAACCACTTGAGATTGTATCGACCCCTCATCTATTTTAAGCGTGCTACATCTAAGGAGGTTAAGATTTTAAAAGGCATTAAATAAGCTCATGTCCTTCTGAGCGGACCTCTACATCGGTTTTTAATTTATTCTATATTTTAATATCACCATCGCGACGCTCCCTGAATCTTGACTACCTAGTACTTAATGTTTCTATGTTAATCTGTTACAGAGTGGAAGGCCTGCTAGCCCGCGGCGCCATGAAGCCTGATGACAGACCCATCTGGTTCGACGTGTACCGCGCCTTCCCGCCTCTACTGGAGCCCAAGTTCGCGAGACCTAAGCCTGAAATCAAACCCATTAGACAAATATTCTACAAAGAAGATGTTATCAGAGCGTAAGTTTATCTACTAAACTCGGCCCAAGCATTTATCTGCTGTGACAACTGCAATTACATTGTAAAAAGTACAATGAAAACCCACGAATTCTTTTCAATGTGTACGCTAGATTTTTGAACGTAAGACTAGCAGTTCTTCAGTGAAAAATCATAATAAAATGATTTTGTTCAGCTGTCAGAGCAAATAAATGCCCAGAACCACCGGAGGATGGACTGCAGCGTCTTATTAGTACACAGTGAACGTACTGCGATCCCCAAGCCGCCTGCAAGCGTGGGGATGACGGCAACACCCCTCTCTAAGAGGGAGGCCTTTGTTAAGCAGTGCACGTGTTATGGCTGATGATGTGATGTTGTGTCAGAGCTGAATGCTTGGACCTAGTTTATTTCTCTCATCATCATCAGCCAAAAGACGTCCACTGCTTAACATAGGTCTCCCCCTTTAACCTCCACACTGTAACTGACATCCTGTCATCTGCAGCCACTGGATGCCCGCGACTCTCACGATGTCGTCGGTCCATCAAGTGGGAGGCCTACCTACGCTGCGTCTTCCGGTTCGTGGTCTCCACTCAAGAACGTTTCTTCCCCATAGGTTGTCAAAAAGCAAGCAAAAAAAAAAAACCGCTTGACGCGGTGGGCTCAACAGGTCGAACGGGTAGTTTGCAAATGCAGCTGGCGTTGGGCCTAACTTGCAAAGTCGCCGGGAGTGGATCAGACTTGTCCTGGCACCCCAGAAGGGGTGTGCCCTGAAGCCCTAGGTTGTTGAACTGACTATTTTTTAGGCAGCACATTCCACAGTCTAGCGGTTCGCACAATAAAAGAGAAATCAAAGCGCTTCGTACAGGTTTCTGGAATAGAAAAAGGGGCAAGAGGGAATTCGATCATGCAGATTTGATGTACTTTCTCTGAAATGTATCTGATTTAAAACCATATCTAGATAGACTATCATACTTAAGTATTAATGTAAAAAAAAACGACTAATAACTATTTTCTTTCAGGGAATTTCACTCCAAAGGCCACGGTGTAGGCGCCGTCAACATGCTCGCTCAAAGCAACGACACCCAAACGAAAAGACTCGTGCAACAATACGAGAAACTAAAAGCAGAGGGAGTTCCAGAAGAAGAGCTCATCGAGAAGTCGGCGACTGCAGTCGGCATGGAGAGGAGAGAACAATACGAAGCGGCCTCCGCGACTAAACCAGCCAATATCACCCCTGAGAATCCCAACTCTGTTTCCGCCCAAGTGTTAGCTGAAGCAGACTTGAAAAATATTTTCAAAGAATAGAAAATTTCTTACATTTAATTCTAGATAGTGTAGTTAATAGTAAATAATTTTATTTATTATAAACGTTTTTTCATGTCCCTAAAACTTAGCCAGAGATCGAATTAGAATTGTTAGTCACATGACACCACGACAGCCAACGCGCCTTTGTATCTTAAGAAATAACGGGCTATTCCTCGTGTCCCAGTTCTTATTCATGGGACACAAGATTGTTTTCTATTGTCCCCCAGCAGGCCTAGCACGGGCCGTACACAAAATTATCTTTTCATCCCCCCATCTCGGAAAGAGTAATTTTGCTCTTTGATATCTGAGTGCAAAAGCCGTTATCAGCTAGAGCAATGGTTTTTAAACTTTTTGTAGCCACGGACCACTTTCAATGTTTCAGTAACACTACGGACCCATTGCGAAGAGAATTTTAAAATAAGAAAACAGTGTTACTTGACAATTACTTGATTTTTGGTTTTGTTTATTTAAATAACAGAACTGCATACTTCAAACGAATTCTAGTAAATAAACCTCGGGAATGTGGACCCCTAGCACTCGCGTCATTGATCCCACTTTAAGAAACCCTGAGCTAGAGGATAAAGTAAATTGAATTTAGAACATCGTGTGCACTAAGTTTGTGAATTCAAAACATCATTAAACCTATTTACTTCTATACCTCCATGGTGTCGAATTTATCATACCTATACAACCTTATTTAATTTGTTAAAAACTCAGACTCAGGACCTTCTGGTGTACCTTTTTTTAATTTGCTTTGCGCGCGCAATTTTCTTTTTTTGCATTTAGGAATTTCCTCGCTGAGGTGGAATGAAAAGTTACGTGTTGCACTCGAGTGCAAAGATTTTTCACCTCGTGCTCTTTTGATTCCCTCGCTAACGCTCAGGATTTTAATTTTAGAATCCTTCGCTTGCTCGGTCAAAACTGAGCACGCGGTTAAAAAGCAACTTTGCACTCTTGTATAACAAATAACTATTATATAATAATTGTAACCGCGCGAAGACGCGACAAAGCTAGAATATGGATACGTTTGTCTCTTTCTCGCGGGATAAAAACGGTGGAAAGACAATATGTTCACGGCCCGTGCTAGGCCTTTAGTGGGGCTAGTACGAGAACTTGCGAAAAAGTATTCGTTCCGTAAACGATAGCAAATGTATGAAAAATTCAGTTTCGCTTTACGTCCGATAGAGACGCTGTTAAATTTTTCATACATTTTGCTATCGTTTACGGAACGAATACTTTTTCGCAAGTGCTCGTACTAGGGCCACAGGTGGACAAAAGGATTATGTCGTGTTGTCCCCCACTAATAAGTTACTCTTGGCCCCACTTTTTGCCCATCAAATAAAAAAAACAGTACATTTATGAAATCAACATTAATTATTTACATTTAAATCAAATACAAAACAATCAACATAAAATGTTAATACGGGATATCAATATTCTTTAAAACGATAATCAAATAAGGTCCTTGTGTGAAGTGCACAAAAAATTGTGGGTTACAATGATCTCAAAAACATTCATATAACCTTTCATTGACTTGTTTTTCAATTTTGGATTAGTTTTATTTTCTTAATATAAAATAGGTAATAATAAAAACGACAAATTAATACCATACTACTAAACTAATCTATTAAACCGCTACCAGTGGGAATTGTCCCCAAAATGCTGGCTCCATTACCACGTATCTTGCTCTCTCATTATCCGAGATAAAGTTCAATGTAAGGTTATAAAAATATTTTTGAGATTATGGTAACCGACCAGCAGACCTAGCATGGGCCGTGGAAAAATTGTCTTTCCACCATTTTTATCCGCGCGTAGACGCGACAGAGCTAGAATATGGATACGTTTGTCTCTTTCTTGCGGGATAAAAACAGTGGAAAGACAATTTGTCCACGGCCCGTGCTAGGCATGCTGGACCGTGTACCATCTGTCCACGGCCCGTGCTAGGCATGCTGGCGAGTTAAAAATACATGTACAGTCAGCGTTTTAGGTATGTTTGTATATTTTGTTCGACGATAACTCGGGCGCTGTAAATGTTTTTAATTAATTTAATCCATGGGCATAAATTTCTGTCTCATCATCATCATCAGCCAGAAGACGTCTACTGCTGAACATAGGCCTCCCCCCTGAACGACATCCTGCCATCTGCATCCACTGGATGCCCGCGACTCTCACAATGTCGTCGGTCCATCTAGTGGGAGGCCTACCTACGCTGTCTTCCGATTCGCGGTCTCCACTCAAGGACCTTTCTTCCCCATAGGTCATCTCTGTCTGGTTCAAGCCAATAAGCATGGGGCCTATTGTTCAATTTATTATACATAACAGGCTTAGCGATGAATATAACTAAATACATTACACATACTGAAAAAAATAATTGAATCGCCTGATAAATCACTGAGATATGAGCGTTTAAAGTTTAAGGTGGAGATAGAGAGGGGATGCTCCATCCCTTTCTCGCAGCGTGTGTTAGTACAGCATTTGTAACCCGTGCCTGAGGCTTGACGTCATAGCTCAGTATAGTGCGCTCTCTGTCTAGCATGAAATTAAAATGCTTATAACTTATTTATTATTGAACTAAATTAAGTTTTGTTTTCGTTGATAGGCTCTATTGATGATCAGCTTTTTTATGAGGTAATAAAAAATATTAGTCATCATGTCTATTCGGCGTCGATAAGTTTGCTAACTTCTTAAAGGTCTGTGATAAATACCTACTCTTCTCTAGAATCTACGAGGAAATCTAAATAGGTATGTAAGAAAAAAAACGATTTTTTTATAGAATATTGAATTTAATTAAGTATAACAATTCCTCCATAACTAAATAATTCGCAACAATATACACAGTTCACAATATTCACTCATTATATAACATTCTTTTATCCAAATTATGATTATTTCACGAGGGCACAGGTAGGTAAACCAGTACTTTTTATAAATTAACTGATGATATAGACTTTGATTGATAATCAAAATATATAGATTATAAATTACGGTTAAATAGTTTAAAGTATAAAAAGACGTAGCAAATATCACTTTAAGCGAATATAATAATGATTATGTACAGTCAGTCCTAAATTGTTGTCCATTTTCCGTAATAGTATAAAATAATTCGTATATATTGTAAAAAATACTGGATAGTACAGACAATCATACTATATCAGATAGGAGTAGGTAAAACTAAAAGCTAGTTTCTACATTAAAAAATAAGCCAAATGTTGTTTTGTATTATTATTGATATGACTTACTAGCTGATGCCCGCGACTTAGTAGATTTTCAAAATAAACTTTTCACCCTTAATTACACCCATTAGCTTTTTTATGCAATCGTTGGTAAACAAGCTACCGGCCGCCTGATGGTAAGCGATCACCGTCGCATACCACGTGGCCTGTAACACCAGAGGCATCACAGATACGTTGCCGACCTTTACTAATAACAGCCCTTTTGAAGAACCCTATGTTATAATTACTCGGAAATGCCGCAGTTTATTCCACCAATTGCACATTTCCCCAATGACCGACATACGGAAAACACACAACAATTACTTTCTCCGCCTTCGTCTAATTTAATGCAGGCACAAGATTTTTATCCTAACAGCAATGAAAATATACTGCACAGCTACCAGACATTGACTGAATAACAAGTGATATACAAATACACAATATACACAGTAAAAAGATGTTTATAGGCAGTGTACACAAGACGCTTTTTAGCACAGAAAGTCTGCTATACCCCGTCTAAAATTTTCCTTGCTTTAGACCAGGGGTCTCCAAACTACGGCCTGCGGGCCAAATCCGGCCCGCCACTGCCATCAATCCGGCCCGCGACAGGAATTGAAACTCGCGGAATTGTCGGTGATTCAGCCCTGTGGATTTGATAAAATTAACAACTGATATGACTGGTCTTAGAAATTCAGACAATTCCAAACATTTTCCGCACAAGGACTGAAGACTGTAGCTGAAATAGATAGTACCTAGAACCGTACATAGTATCACTATTCGACACTAGATGTAGTTATGTGTCACAATACACAATCAATAGTAATTGAAATGCAATAAAAGCCTATGTTTGCTTAGGTGGGCAGAAAAATTAAAATTGTTACGGCCCTTGCAACATACCGAAAAAAATATTATGGCCCGAAGGCTTCAAAGTTTGTAGACCCCTGCTTTGGACAAATTAACAAGTAATAAAATAGAATTGGTTATAAAAACTTTTTAAAAACAAGCTTGAACTTGTCCGCCATATTGAATTTAGTGTGACTTCATTTTATTTTTCGTATTCTTCTCAGCAAACACTTTCATGATACCCATATCATGCGGGTACAGAAGAATAACAGGGTCCGCCATCTTTGGGAGTCCGCCATATTGGATTTAGAATGACGTCGATGGTAGCAGAGTTTTCTTCCAGCTTCGCATAACTAGTAATATCTAAAATGGTGGACGGGGTTTAGTGTGCGAGTCTTATGTGCGCTGACTATTAACAAAATTCTAAGCCTCTAAGTTTGTAAATAAGTACAAACACAAGTACATACATTGAAAGGCCATTAATGGTAAATATTATACAATATATTTATACATATTTTTATATATATATATATATATATTGCACATCAAATAACACTACATAAAAAAGATTAAGAAGACTGGACTAACAAGGACTTCTCGCAAATTATTGCACGTGGGACGTGCAGAAAGTGCGCTTTCCGCGTTTCTTCTGCAATTTTGAGTCTACTTCGCTTTTTAAGTCTTGCGTACGGTGCATTTGATCTTTGCAACAAAGTAAGCAAGTCATTTAAAAACAAGTTTGCTAAATAAATAAAAAAAGATGGTACCCATACAAAATGGATCCCGTGTTGGTGATACTGTATAAAGATTTTTTTTCCGAATTTAGCTAATTTGTGGTCCATTTTTTTTCTCACTTTGATGGGTAGTACAACACCCTTCAGTATTACTAAGTACACCTTTCTGTTACACCCCGTAAATGCACCGCGACCAAGACGCATAGTTCAAAATCACTTCACAACAGATATGATCAAGGGCGTCACCAGCCCACATTTTTCATTTTTTTAATCTCTCTTGGGGGGCATTTCCCCTCCCTGCCCCCCCTTAGCGACGCCCTTGGATATGATGCAACATTTAATTTACGTACATGTGATATGACTGTCGCAATTAAGTTCATAAGCATTAAAGCCCAACGCACACTGAAGTCAAGGCGGCGGCGTAAATGTGGAAATAGATTTACCTTGTATTCGAAACACACCTATTTATAATCACGATTAGAAAATCAATAATTTCATTTACAACTTTAGAAAAAATATGACTTTTACAACCGAGACTGCGCATTTGGCACAAATCAATAATATACACATTTATAGATTTTTATACATACATACATTTATAGTACTGCTGTACGTGAGCTAGAAAGCGATAAACCGACATTACGGTCTAATCTAGTCGGCTGCTTTAAAATTGCGTGTATGTAAACTAGACAGCTGTCAAAACCACAGAAAAGAGAAGTAAATAGAACGGAAATAAGAAGGAAAATCTGTCGCCAGGCATTATGACAGAACCTTGATTGAACATTCTTATTTAGATCAACGCGTCGATCTCCGCGTTACAGTTGCTAACTGATTTCGAAAGACTGACGTTTCGTTTATATGGGTGCAACTCGCTACAATAAATTTCTTACAAAAATGCATTGACAGCCGTTCTAATATATATAAAAATGGTCAAAACACTTTGGTCTAAACTGTAGGTTAGCTGCTTTCTAGATTACGTACGACAGCAAAGTAAAGGTGGCATTCCGGTGATTGGTCGAGCAACCATTGGCTCGCCCGCGCGCGAATATCCACCCTAAGCACCTGACATTATGGTTGGAAACCAGACCCATTGGGATATCCAGCATAGATACATAGATAACTCTTTATTTTTCACACCAGAATTAAATAAACAGGACTACAATACTTAAAACTAGTATCTCACACGCGATCTGTATGAATATACAGTTTATTTCCAGGCAAATACGGTGGATATCCCAATGAGCAAATTTTTTTTTGTTAAAATTTTATTGCCCTTGAAGTTCCTTTTGTTATCAGCAAGATTAGGTACCTTATTGTGTGTAGATTAGGGTGGTTTTTCACGTGCGAGTATTTTTATTGGAATAGCACCTTCGCATTTAAATTGTATACATGCAATAACTATGATAATTTAGTAATATACCTATCTACAAGTATCTGTAAGTTTATTCATGTACACAACTCTGGTTCAAGAAACAATTTAATTTTTGTCATCTACCTACATTAAATATACATTTTTTGACGCGCTCAATACTATCTTCAAATATATTCACAAAAGACTATAATGAATATAGAATATCTACTATTTTCTTTCAAAGGACATGTCAGAAAATGTCGATCGGCAGGCCTAGCGTGGGACATAATTTTGTCACCAATTTCTGTCGAGGGAGAACGTTTTTTTTTTTTTTTTGATATTGGCTTGTAATGTTGGCCTTTTGGCCTCTACAGATGGACCGGACTAGGAGGGAGAACGTGGCAAAGCTAGTAGTTATATACCTGGCAATTCTGGCTCAATTGCTATTCTGCCTTATTATGGATCTTTGATCGGGATCGCGAGTGTCAAAATTTTGACACTTGAAAGGGGTTATGACGCAAAAAAAGCGTTGTATTTCCAATTTCGTATTACGTCACCTACGAAATGGAAACACAAATGAAATGGTAACAAGTGAATTTTTTTCTTGTTACCATGTTACTCCGTCAAATTAAAAGATATTGAAACGAAACATTATTTTTGATAATGTTATGATAGTCAGCAAAACTGGAGTGTGTCGCTTTTAGTAAATTCACACTCAGTAATTTTATATCGTCAATAATGTAAAAATGTGCGAGCGAGAAAGCTGCAGACGAATAGAGGCCTCTTAAACCTGTCCCTTTTTTAAACGGTATAAAATCAGCGCCATCTAGCGTTTTTTTTAAATATAATAGTAGACAGATGTAAAAATTAGGATTATAGAGTATACAATTATTTTAATGCTTTGCTTTTAGTCTGCAGTGTTGAGTCGACGCAGTAACTCTAAATACGTAAAAACTACAGCTTAATAAATTCCCTACAAAATATTAAATGCGCGAAATTTGTATAAGTACCTTCTCACTGGACTCTTACACCATCATTGGACAAATAAACTGCATTACTAATATATTGCATGTACAACCATATATAAAGTTGAAAAAAAAGATGGACTCACTAGTATTTAAGTTTAATTTAAGTCAAATGTTGTTAATATTACGTCTAAGAGATTTGTTAATTTAAAGTAGCAAACAAAGGCATGGACGATTTTGTCCATGGTGTAAATGTATTATCATTATCAGCCATAAGACGTCCACTGCTGAACATAGGCCTCCCCCTTTAACATCCACACTGAACGACATCCTGCCATCTGCATCCACTGGATGCCCGCGACTCTCACGATGTCGTCGGTCATCAGGCCTACCTACGCTGCGTCTTCCGGTTCGTGGTCTCCACTCAAGAACTTTTCTTCCCCATCGGTTATCAGTTCTTCGAGCGATGTGGCCTGTCCATTGCCACTTCAACTTGAACATTTTAATAGCTATGTCGATGACTCTGGTTCTTTGTCGAATATCCAGTAAATGTATTATTATATATAAAATAAATAAATATACTATCATTTTAGGCATCAAGTGTATGGTTTTAATGGGTTATGTAAAGGAATCTTTGAACGTGATTTTCACCCCTTTCAAATTCAAACGTCGGATTGATTTGAAACTTTGCACACTTATCAAGGACCGACGACAATGCAATAATTTAAATAGTTCCATTATCCTTACCAGGATCTTCAGAAGAAGTGATTTTAAGGAGTGTTTTTTTTTTTTTTTTTTTTTACTACGAGTATTATTTCATTTTACGCCCGATAATCCAGATGCCTAAAATTTTACGATTGAATTAAAATGTAAAATGGCTCTTAAGTACCCTTTTCTTTTTTGAAGTCTTTTAACATTGGGTTTCATGTTTACTGGGACAGATCACTAAATCAGTAAATTTTCAACATGTTTGTCACTCTCATAGCTGCTTATTTGTTTTATAAAATACTAGCCGCCCGCCCCGGCTTTGCACAGGTGTAAGCTCGGCGTTCGGCCTCGCTACAAAATATAATATAGCCTATGTCACCCGGGGATAGTGTAGCTTCCCAACAGTAGAAGAATTTTTCAAATCGGTTCATTAGTTTCGGAGCCTATTCAATGCAAACAAACAAATGTTTCCTTTTTATATATTGGTATATATACTTGCTGCCTATTGGTCAATAAAGTCAAATTTTGTTTTAGTCAAAGAACAAACGTCCTTTTGCAAGTAGTTTCTGATGCGTCATTGGCAACTTTATTTTTTTACTTGAGTTCGGCTGAACCGATATTTAATTTTACCTATTTTGGACTTTATTTTTACACTTACAAGGTACATTAGCTACACTATTCCATTTGTTTATTGGCTTTGACAGCTGCCATAAAATTGTAAAAAAAAGCAAGAATGAAAACCTTTTTTTTACATATTTCACTGAAAACCCTACCTACAGTTTAGCGATTTAAAACCTAACGATAGTGATCAGAATTTGTGGTTTTCATTCTGATTTATACAATGTGATTGCAGCTGTCAGAACAAATAAATACTTGGCCCTAAGATCAGACAAACAAGGGAAATATGCCTTTCGTATTCAAATGTCTCCGTTTTTCATACTTTTATTCACTATACCGCCAAAACGCTATACGCAAAAACTGTAAGTAGGGCGGGCTCACATGTTCGTTTTTCACGCACACTAAAGCCGGGTCTGCTGAGGCATGTTTTCGTGTTAGCTAACACATTAACTGTTAGCTAACACCAAAGTCACATCCACTTTTCGTATCAGTAACATGTTAGTGTGTTAGCTAACACGACAACATGCCGCAGCGGATCCGACTTAAGAAACTTGTAGCGACACCAATGAACTAACTAATAGTCCACATGCAAAAAAAGGGCTGCAGTGTGAGTTCGACTAAAGGCAACAAGCTGATTTAAGCGAGATGCGTTGACATCCGCCACGCCACCTTTTGACTGCCCCGGTGGTTTAGTTAGTAGTGAACCTACCTTCTGCGCTTGGGGGCGTGGGTTCGATTCCCATCTAGGACAAACATTCATGTGAAGAACATTTGTGTTTGTTCTATGTCTGGGTGTTAATATCTATGTAAGTATGTATATAAAAATATATATGTACGTATATCAGTCTCTGGCAGCCATATTACAAGCTTTGCTTAGTTTGGGGTCAGATGGCGGCGTGTGCAATAAATGTCCCAGATATTTATTTATTTACCTTACCATATCTCACTTGTTTGTCTGATCTGACAATTGGACCGACTTTAGGAAAACTAACAAGAGAACTGCAACAATGCTAATAATTTCAAACTTTACTACAAAAGATTGGTCATTAACAAATATTTGCCACTAGCCAACCCGCGGACATTCCCTCAAGAACAGGGACCTTACGGCTGCCTGTTATAAACGATTCAGTTTAGGTGATTGCTAAAAGTTGCGCGACCCCAAACCGTATCTCGGCGCGTTAAGGTGATTTTACAAACTGGGCGTATTCAAACTCACGGTTAGAGTTAGCCGTAAGGCTCCCGTACACTTTTCCGGGATAAAAAGCATTCTTTCACTCTCCGCCTTTAAACTATATCTATGCAAAAATTACATCGCTCCGTTGCTTTATGAAAGAGGAACAAACAAACACATTTCTGCATATATATTAATGTAGTATGATATTATTTACATCTGTGAAGCTGCTATACAAACTGTCGCTTCATATGTACCTATCTATCACAATAGGGTTTTCAAGTTACCGACTAGACGCAAAGACCTTTAAAACCATAGATTTCACATCCTATACAAGTGAAATACCATTCTATGAAGCAGAAATTTGGCAGTTGCATTCCTAGCATTCCTGGAGTATACATGCACATTTGCTATAAAAGGATTTTATGAAAGACGAATTACGGGGATTGGAAGTTTATACAAGTAAGTAGAATTTTAGTAATTTTTAGCCCTCATGCTTACGTAAACATTGGTATATCTTTTTTATCTTTCATATGTCCAGATATAAGGAATTTATATACTATAAAAGAATTTAATGCCTATTTAATATTTATCCGACTTTCAAAAAGGAGGAGGTTCTATGTTCGTCTTTATGTATATTTTTTTGTTTCAAGCCTATAAATTCAGAGATTCATATTATTGCAGAAAAGTCAGACAATGTTAATAAATAAATGTTGCTGACGTAATTACCATTCAGACCCCCCTCTCCATGTAATCCAAAATAAGTAAAGCAAAGATCCCCCTCAGTAGTTACGCAATACTAGAATGGCCCCTAAAAAAAACAATTCGAAGTCGCGGGTAACTGCTAGTTACTAATAAAACTATCAAAATTACTAAACATCCCAAATAAAGCAATAATTATATGACTGATTTTTGTGAATGGTCTTTACCATTCATATTGCCATACAGTTAAGACTCAATTCTCAAAAGCACGACTGTGAGTAATGGCGTGCTTCTCGTCTGTAAGCACTGCATTTTGTTGCCGTTTTTAGGGTATTGATGTTAAATCTATTGTTTTAAATATCTTGATAAGGCGACATAAACACGAGCAAAACACAGTATCGGTAAGGTAGTCAAAAGAAGTTGGTAAGCATTTCCGTTTGAATTTTCGGTCATCCATGATTTTCGTTCGAAGCTATCCACTATCCACCCATGTCACTGAGGTCATTTAACATCGCTAGGGCTGTCAAAAGGCGTTAACAAACGTTCCTGATTCGCACATCACGTACTTTCGTTCCATCACTTGTATCGAAGCTATCAAAGGCTCCAAACTGTGTAGGGTTGTCAAAAAGCGTAGTTTACGATTGTTGGTCGCCGCAGCAGGCGGTGCAGTCGAGGCAGCCCTGCGGCGGACCGCCTCGCGACCGCTATCTTTTTCCGCGACACCCCTGGATTTGTTCCTGAAATACATACATATTCAACTAAATTTCTTTACAAGCAATATACCTACACCACGCAATATGGCTACACCGCTTTATGGTTGACATAGTCTGTGAAATGCGCTGCCTGAATGGGTGTTCCCCGATCAGTGGCGGATTTACCAGTAGGCTGAATAGGCTGGAGCCTAGGGCGGCAGGTTTTAGGGGTGGCAAATTAGGGGTCAAAGCATACCCTACCCGCCTTATTGGTTACATGGTTGAGCTTTTATTAGCTCTGAATTATACTCAAAAACTATTTCATGTGCAAACTAAATCATTGGGTTGTAAAAATAATCTAGGAGAAACACCCCCTAGTTCAAAATCATATCTACTAATAACGGGAAAAGCTAGTGTATTTAGGACGATAGCGCATAAATCATTCAGTAACAATTATAATGTTTTTTTATTTTTATTAATATGAATGTGAATTAGTTAGGGTATGGAATTATAGAGGTCGGTAGGGTCGGCAAAACTTGAAGCCTCCTGGCGGCAAATGTGTAAATCCGCCGCTGTCCCCGATAGTTACAATCTGGGTGTCTTCAAGAAAAGAATGAATCGGTTTCTTCTAGGCAAACGTGATCCATCGTAGGCCGCATCATCGCTTAACATTCAGGCGAGTTGGCGATCAAACGCAAGCCTATTATATAATAAAAAACACATCAGTCATAGGACTGCACGTCAGAAGTGAAAACTTAAGTAGTAATTCGCCTATTCTACGAGAGATGGCGCTGTTTTAAAATAACAGGTACTGTGTATTATGTATTCTGTGACAGCATGACGATGCGCGAGTTCCATGATTTTGTTTACTCAGAAAGTGCACAACGCCTTAAGAAATTTTCACTTTAAAAAGAAAGATGATAAATATGAATGCAAGGTGTAACCTGCAAGATGCGGATGGTGTCCAACAACTCCTGCTTGTCTGCCAGCAAGTTGGCGGCCTCCTGTTGAGCAGAGTGCACACACGCACGCAGCGCTGTCGCCTCTTCCACTTTACTGCAACATGGAAAACAATCATTATTATGGCTGCTCCAAGAGGTTTTTTTTAATAAAGACTACTCTGCTGGCCTGAGATGGCTTCGACAGTGTGACCAGGCGGTTGGCAAATGCAGACGGCGTTGGGCTTAACTTGTGGGCGACTAGCTCAATGGCATCTCGAAGGTACGGACCTCGGCTTAGGCCGTTGCCAGGAGTGGGGAATCAAACGAAAGTTTTTTTGTATTACCTCCTATAGCTTAAACGACTTGACCGAATTTTGATGTGCGAGGTGTCGTTCGATTCGTTGAGTGTCTCAGGCTACATTTTGCAGTCGGGTAGTTTGTTTTTCATACAAATCATCTGGATGTTCGATGCGGAATGAGTCAGAAGATTCATTCAATTTTAAACAACTTCCGGTTGTTTGATACGAATTGATGTAAGATGTTTCATAAAATTTCAAACAACTTCCGGATGATGTCAGACGTTGTATAGAATTTCGAACAAGTTCCGGTAGTTTAATGCGGAGTGATATCAGATGTTTCATAGAATTTGAAACAACTTCCGGTTGTTCGATGCGGATTAGTGTCAAACGTTTCATAGAATTTCAAACAACTTTCGGTTGTTGGATGCGGATTAGTGTCAAACGTTACATAGAATTTCAAACAACTTTCGGTTGTTCGATGCGGATTAGTGTCAAATTTTTCATAGAATTTCAAACAACTTTCGGTTGTTCGATGCGGATTAGTGTCAAACGTTTCATAGAATTTCAAACAACATTCGGTTGTTCGATGCGGATTAGTGTCAAACGTTTCATAGAATTACAAACAACTTTCGGTTGTTCGATGCGGATTAGTGTCAAACGTTTCATAGAATTACAAACAACTTTCGGTTGTTCGATGCGGATTAGTGTCAAACGTTTCATAGAAATACAAACAACTTTCGGTTGTTCGATGCGGATTAGTGTCAAACGTTTCATAGAATTACAAACAACTTTCGGTTGTTCGATGCGGATTAGTGTCAAACGTTTCATAGAATTTCAAACAAAGCGCTCTTAAATTATAACATTATTATTGTACTCACGCTCTCAATTCCCGATTATCATCAGCTATCCTCGAAAGTGTCAGCAACCTTTTCTTTAATTCTTCATTCTCCCGACTCAGTCTGTGGATGTTTTCTCTCGCGTCGTCTAACTCTGGCGTTGGTTGAGGGGTGGCTGGTGATGTCACGGTCGAGGGGGTCGAGACAGGGGGTCCGAAGTGGAGCACCCCCGTGGAGTCTCGGTTCATTCGTAGCGTAGTGAGGAACAAGTCTAAGGGTTGTGGTGGCGGCGCGGAGATCGATCGCGTCGGTCGATCTTCTATTAGGTGAAGCTTCACGTTTTCTATTAAAACCTGGAAATATTTGGCTCAGTTGGTAGTGTACCTGCCTTCTGCACTTGGGGGCGTGGGTTCATTTTTTTTTTTTTTTTTTTTTTATTGAAGAATAATGCTTGCGCTTGACCGCCAACTCGCCTGATGTTAAGCGACGATGCGGCCTACGGTGGATCACGCTTCAATTTCCATGTAGAACAAACATTTGTGTGATGAACATTTGTGTTTGTTCTGTCTTGGTGTTAGTTCGTATTTAAAAATATATATGTACGTATATCAGTCTCTGTTAGCCATATTACAAGCTTTGCTTAGTTTGGGGTCAGGTGACCGTGTGTGCAATAATGTCCCAGATATTTATTTCGAAGGTTTTGTTTATGAATTCGGATTTAAAGTAGGTTTGTGCTAGACGTTAGTAATTAAGCATGCGATCTGCCCTATCACACCCTTACCCTTCGCTCTCGAGATTCCTTGACATAAGCATGTGATGTCAAAAAATTAACATTTATTTGAACAAGTATGAATAGTTTTTTTGAAGCCCTAGGTAAAAGATCTGTTTATCTTCAAACAGTGCTCATAGCTAGGATCCAAGATTATCTATTCAGCCGTTTCTAGATTATTCACTCTTTGATTGGGAGGTTTTTCAATCTTAAATTTATTAAATACAAGTGCTGTTGCCCGCGATTTCGTACGCGTTGTTTTTCATATAACCTTTCAACCCTTTTTTCCTCCCTTTCGCAAAATAACATAGCCTGTACTTCAATCTGGTCATAGCTAAGCATATTCGTGAAAACAGCATTTAAATCCGTCCAGTGGTTTAGGAAATGTGCGTGGACAAACAAACAGACAAAAATTCTAAAAACTGTCGTAACGTGTTCAGCTGCTTATTTTATGACGCCCTGTGTTTTTTTTTAATATCTCGCAATTACAGTTTTTTATCTCGCAATTACAATTTTTTTATCTCGCAATTACAGTTTTTTTATCTCGCAATTACAGTTTTTTTATCTCTACGTTTTTATTATAAGTAAGTAGAGAATAGATATAGATAAATATAATAATTTATTAATCTTACCTCTAGCGGCATGGGTGGTATGATAACTTCATCCTCGACGAGTTCTGCTAACGCCAACGCTGTGCTCATGTTCAAAGCCAGGCTGAGGTCTCTGATCCTTGCCTCTAGGAGTTCTTCGAAAGGCGCTAGGCCAAATGGTTCTCCCTGTTAGAGTATAAATAAGAATAGATAAAATGTTATTATGATTCCTTCATGGATATAATAATTAACAATTAAAACCGACTTTATAAATATAACAGAACTGGACCAAATTGAAATTGGACCACACGGAAAGCACCAGCTTTCAAATAAATAAATAAAAACCTTCAAAAGCAGTTCACACAGTCGAGAGGAAACAAACATTAAAAAAAAACAGTCGAATTGATAACCTCCTCCTTTTTGGAAGTCAGTTAAAAATCAAAGAAAAATCAATATTTATAAGTACCTTTTCGTCCAGCTGCCTCGGTAGCTCAACTCGCAGAAGCCTAGCTGCGACATTTGGCGTCCCTCGCGGGTTCAACTCGTCGCTCTCATCGAAAGACGGCTCGGTCCACGCGCGGGCGCGCATCGAGAATTTATTCTATCGGAAAAATGACTTTAGTGTGGCGTTTCGGGCAACAGGTGGCGCTATTATAAAGTTTACAGTTATGAAGAGTCATGAGCCATCAACAATTATGTACTCGTTTTCGTAAAGTACTCATAATTTTATAACAAATTAAACGCTTTAGGCCAGAATACCGGGTGCAGCATCTCGGTCACGCATTAGATGTTTTTTTAGAATATAAAATGACCGTCATCTTTTAAAATATGTGCTTTGATCAAAAATATTTCGAAATATAAAAAAAACATGGGTAAAGTCTAAAGTCTCATTTATTCTGGTCATATTTTGGAATATTAACGTCGTAAAATAAACGAAGCACATTTTTCAAAAGTAGACAGTCATTTTATATCTTAATAAAATAAACTTTATTAATAAAAATAAAAATACTTTGAAAAACAAGCTTTTTTCGTATACTTATAAGCAAACTTTTTCGTTTGATAACCATATCATGATGGTAGATAAAAACATTTTGTCCGCCATCTTGGGGCGTCCGCCATATTGAATTTATCATCTATCATGCTTAGAACGACAAATCCAACGCACCCAAACTCCGGGGTAACGTCGTTTCGTTTAGGGAGTTCCTATGGCCACCTTCTGTCTCCATCATCAGCTCCATGGTACTATAACATTGCATTGTCACCGAACTTTCATAAATATGCCAAATTTCAGCTCAATCGGTTGATAACTGGTCTAAAATTTTGTTGCAAGATTTGTCCACACATATAAGACTTAAAAGCTTGTAAAAAGCATCTAATGTGCAAGTGAGATAGCGGCGCACCATATTCTGGGCCTTAATAGGGTTACTTTTATGTCGTGATTTCATCACTCTGCATTCAATGAGTATATATTTTTGTATCTAAATTGTCCAGTGTTGTCCTTTAGAAGGCTATATATGTTCATTCATACTTGTGACGTCACAGGTGTATCTATCATGGCATGAAATGGATGACATGGCATGACGAATGTACATGCATGCACATGACATAACATGGCATGCATTTATAACAGGATCTGAGAAGCATAAAAAATGAAAACATTTTTTTAATAGTTTAACTAAAATGTATATATTTAAATGTAAGCAATCAATTATTACTTTAATTTAACTAATAATGGCATGCGGGACAGCATGTTACTTGACGCGAAAGCAGAGTGCACGTTTCGAATCGATAGATGGCGTGCAGTGCAACTAAATGGTGGTCATGTGGATTACACAGATTGGTAGCAATGAAGCGTTTTGTAAAGATATTTCACATCACTTGTTTACATTTAAAAAAACTAGCAAAAGTCAGTTATGATATATAACTGACTGACTATACCGCAGTGTATTTTTATACAACAGCAATCGTAAAATATAGTTAAAATGAGGATTCCAAAGTATAAGGTTCCGAATTTAAGAGTATTTATGGCCCACAAGACCTACTCAACATTAACCCGACTTAGAACAAAGTATTGTGAATCCTATGTTCCGTGCATTACAGTACAATTCCAAGTGACTGATAACGAGTCTTTTCGTCATTGTTTGTGTCACGTTTCATTTGTTTTTATCGCGTTTAATTTGTTTTTGTTGTGTTTAATTTGTTTTTGTCGCGTTTAATTTGTTTTTTCCCGTTTCGTTTGTTTTTCGACATACTGATGAATTGAAAAGAAAAAAAATATGTGATTTTACAAAAAATGGATTTCAGGCCTTGGGTTTAAGGCGGTGGTGGTGGTGGACATAATAATTGGACTCCTAAATATTCAATCGATGTTTGCATTAAATTGTACATTACGTGACACGAAACTAAGTTCACATTACAATACTTTGCTTAAAGCACATTAGGTGTTGAATGGGTTGAACGAGCGATGGCATTTAGATGGTGACAGAAATATCTTTGTCTCATTCACTCATACACAGACAAACCCCCTTGGCTACGACACAACCTCTACATCTAATCGGCACTCAACAAAATAATACCACTACGTTCGTTACATACGGCCTGTGAGACCGCTTCAATACCTTGAGCCGTTTCTTTCGTTCACGATAGCCGAGCGGGCGGGAATTGCCATAGAGAAAAAACACACATAGACACATATAGTTAGAGATAAAAATCGGATGCAGTCTTCGTCTTCGTTACAGCAATGTAGACCTTACGGGGTACAAGATACGATGGGGTATGGGGTGAACGGGCGGCCATGCATTGATGACGGATTCTACCATGTTAAATGTGGTTTTTGTATAAGATTGGGGCATATAATATCGACGGAAGGGTTGCCATGTATTTTAAATAGCAAATGGTAGAATTTATGTGAAATATGAGTCACTTTTCTTAAATTTATCAGATACATTGTCAACACTTCTGCAAGATTAGGTTATATTTAGGTGGCAACTAATTTTCACACATTTAAGACCCAGCAAAATTTGAAAGTATGCTTTATTTATTTATATTGTAATCCTAATAATTTCATATAACTAAGGACATGCTGCTAGCGGAAAAGCAACAAATTTTAGAGTTTTTTTTACGTTTAATATTAACAGCACGCCCTTAATTACTCTATGTAAAACTAGTAGGCTAACAAAATAAAACAATAAAGGAACACTTTTCGAGCTTTGTCGGTTCAACATTGTGTGAAAATTGGTCGTTAAATTAAGCCATAAGGTGATACGTTTCATGTTTGGCGGAAAATTCAAATTTAAAACAGGTTTTTTGTCCTTATAGCTAGGCCGGGTAATTATTGTGAAATGAAAATTGTTGGTTGTACTTTACATTATCATGCACAGCTATTAATCAGTAATTCACCATATTACTTACATTTGTCAATAAACTGTTTGAAACAGCAAAAATTTGTTTATTGACAAATGTATGTAATAATGTGCATTAAAGATAAATAGCTTTACGTGAGTTTGTAAAGAATAATAATCAATTTTAGCAAACATCATGATTGTTTACAATAATTACCCGGCCTAGCTACAAGAACAAAAAAACCTGTTTGAAATTTGAATTTCCCGCCAAACATGAAACGAAACACCTTATAGTAAGCACATTATCAAAAACTTGTTGAAAAGGGTACCAATATTATATTTAGTTTACCTTTCCTGTGTATTAAATTCAGAAAAAAAATACATTATAAAGTTGAAATAATATGGCTAATGGTGACATGCTATTTGGAGATTTGAGAAAATGTTTAAGGGAGAATAGTAAAATAATAAATAAATACATTGTTGTGTAGTCTATTTCATTTTGGATATTTAGTATGTAAACAAATATGGCGGACAGGCAACCAATGACAGGAACTAGTGACAAAATTCAGAGCTGCCATTGGTCGAAAAATGCCGTGTTTGTTTACAGAGAAGGGAAGTAAGGAAATGTGTGTTCTTTTGTAAGGTGATAGTTCTGAAAGATAAGAATATAATAGTGTGGATATAAAAACACAATGAGAGAATTCCTTTTGAAATACATACAATATTATCTATGTATTTAGGGAATATAACATGTTTCCTTAATATTTTTTTAAGATTGACATGCACTATATTTTTTTGGGAAAACATAATTAGTGAAAATGATTGGTTTACCCCATTAAGGTGAAACGTTTCACGTTTGGCGGGAAATTCAAATTTCAAACAGTTTTCTTTTGTTCTTGTAGCTAGGCCGGGTAATTATTGTAAACGATCATGTTTGCGAAAATTGATCATTATTCTTTACAAACTCACGTAAAACTATTTATCTTAAATGCACATTATTACATACATTTGTCAATAAACAAATGTTTGCTGTTTCAAACAGTTTATTGACAAATATAAGTAATATGGTGACTTATTGATTAATAGCTGAACATGATAATGTAAATAACAACCAACAATTTTCCCAAACACTGTGTCATTTCACAATAATTACCCGGCCTAGCTACAAGGACAAAAAAACTGATTGAAATTTGAATTTCCCGCCAAACATGAAACGTATCACCTTAACAAGATATTAGGATTTGTCCTACATTAATCACATCCTCCATAACCGTATGTCAAGACAATCGATCAAAACTGTCAGATTTCATAGTTAAGAGTGAGGCGGCCGGCGGCTTCACCCGCTAGAGCATTCCTTCACTCTCCGACCCTCTTAACTCTATGCAAAAAGCTCTGTTGCTGTTTATTCATCACAAACAATCCAACAAAAACACACTTTTGCATCTATATAAATAAAAATAAAACTCTGTTGTGAGCCCATTACTTGAGAGCTATTGGAACGTTTTTTTTTATGTTGTTAATAGTAGGAATAAGGTTTAAAGGGGAAGAATAATTGGAAAAGTTGCCGGGAATATTGCAAAAATTGGGTGTTTTGTATGAAACAAACAAATTTATTGAAATTTGGACAGGACAACGTTTTTTGGGCCAGCTAGTTATGTGCGGGTAAATTAGTAAGTGATTATACGTTCAAAAACCTACCAAAAGTGATCACAATAAATCACAAAAATTGTATTGTTTTGTATTTGTATTTCATAAAAATTTCAGACCTAGACTAAATAAATATGCGCCCTCTATCCCATAGAGCGTGCATTAATAAGGCACTATCGGTTTTAGAGAGCGCATGCCTGATTTAGTACTGAGGTGTTCCGACAGATGACTCTTATAATAATTTTTGTGCGGAAATGACTTTAAAAAAAAACATAGTAGGACTGGACCAAATTGGACCAAACGGGAAGCACCAGCTTTCAAATAAAAAAAGAATCATCAAAATCAGTTCACCCTGTCGCAAGTTCTAAGATAACAAAATTAAAAATTAAAAAAACAGTCGAATTGATAACCACCTCCTTTTTGGAAGTCGGTTAAAATCCAGTTTAAATTGTTTTTTTCGGCAAAACGATTTGAGAGGGTTTTCATTGTTTTTAAAGAGGTTGTACTTGAAAACTGCCAGTTTCAACCAAATGCCTGATTATGATCGTAGCTACAATGTTAGTTATACGAGTCAATTCTCACCTGAAACTCATCCCAAGGTATGGCGGTACACTCGTCGTTTTTGAGGTCATCGGCGACGAGTTGCAGGCAGGACTTTCCGCTGCCGTTCTGTTGTACTATGTGGATGTTGTTCAATCGCCATGTTGATGTCGATATCTGAATGTACACAATAGCCATGATGACTATTTTTTTTTATTACCTCATAAAAAAGCTGATCATCAATAGAGCCTATCAAAGAAAACAAAATTCAAAAATAAATAAGTTCTAAGTATTTTAATTTCATGCTAGACAGAGAGCGCACTATACTGAGCTATGACGTCAAGCCTCAGGCACGGATTACAAATGCTATACTAACACACGCTTTGCGAGAAAGGGATGGAGCATCCCTTCTCTATCCCCACCTAAAAGTTTAAGCTCTCATATCTCAGAGATGAATCAGCCGATTCAATTTATTTTTTCAGTATGTGTAATGTATTTAGTTATATTCAACGCTAAGCCTATTATCTGTAATAAATTAAACATAAGGTCACTTGCCTATTCAGCTGATTCATTTCATCGATAATCACACTAATATTATAAATTCGAATGTAACTCTGTCTGTCTGTTTGCTACATAGTCACGGCTAAACGGCATAACCGATCTCGATAAAATTTTGCGAGGCAATTGTATGTATCATGAGGACGGACATTGGCTATTTTTTTCTGAAGAAATCGCGGACAAAGCTAGTTATGAATAAAAAACCGACTTCATAAAAATGACAGAACTGGACCAAATTGAAATGGGACCATTCGGGAAGCTTTCAAATAAAAAAGCATCATCAAATCGGTTCATCCAGTCGAAAGTTGTGAGGTAACAAACAAAATAAAAACAGACGAATTGATAACCTCCTTCTTTTTGGAAGTCGATTAAAAATAAATAAATGGAAGCGATATACCTAAACTCTGTTTTAAACTATCACGGTTGTTCACTAAAGTTATATGATTTTTTACGGGATATTTACCGTGGTAAGGTTGTGGAAGGAGCTCCCGATATTTCGGCGCAGTTACATGCACCATCCACAACCTTACCACGGTAAATATCCCGTAAATAATCATATAACTTTAGCGATATACCTAGTTTCCTCTTTAGCACTTACACCGCCCCTCGGTCGTCCATTCGTTTACATTTTGAGCACATAGTTTGCAGTTGTGTGCGCTCAATATTGAATGTGCGTTTGTAGAACTAGTAATAATATGTCAGTGTGTGTTTGCCTCGCCCCCTTCAGTTTTTGACAAACTTTTTTCATTACTAGCTGGAGTTTAACGCTGATCCAATCTATATATTATACAAAGTAGTCTGGAATCATCATTATCAGCCTATCATGTTCCCACAGCTGGGCGACAGGCCACCTCTCAGAGTGGGCCTTAATCCACCATGCTGGCCCAATGTATGTTGGTGAATGTATTTGAACTTTTGAAGTTCTTCGACATACTGAATTCCTTGAATGAAGAACTGGGTACTGTATAGAGGTTGTTTCCATACCACATCTCGTCTTCTGCAAGAGCTGGTGACGGAGTGGTCGCTAGGAGACGACGAGCGTCCTTCCAGCACCTCCGCTGCCACTTCTACCCCAGACGACATACGCCCGTGTTCAAACTCTCTGTTACAAACATTAACACATCAGTCATAGGACTGCACGTCAGACATGAAAACTTTAAGTAGTAATTCACCTATTCTACAAGAATTTTAAAATAAATAAATAATAAATCAACACGGTAAGCGTGACGATGACGCGAGTTCCATCATTTTTGTTCACCCTAAAAGTGCTCAACGCACCTAATTAAGTTGTCACTTCAAAAAATATTATGATTAAGATCATAAAACTAGCTGCGTCTCGCAGTTTCACCTGCTATCCTACAGAAACCGTATTTTTTCTGAGATAGAAGATAAGGATATAAATGCATTACATCATACCTAATTGAAACCCGTTTCGCTGTTACGGGGTTGAGTGCGGAAACACATGCACACTTACACACAAACTTTTGTATTTTTTGGGTTCCGTACCCAAAGGACGGAGTTTACAACGGGACCCTATTACTTAGCCTAACCAAGCGAGTTGGAGCTGGCTTCCATCGTCGCACGTCAGAGCAACTTGTATCGAGATGACGTCGGTCTGTTTACCGTACTTTACCTGAAGGTCATATCTGCGTCTAACGGGTCGTCGTTAGCCAGTCCGAGCACGACGAACCGCTCCGAGTCGGAGCTGGCGGTGGAGGCAGCGTCGCTGCGTCCGTCGTCACGCGTCAGAGCCACGTCTATAGAAGTAACTAAGGAGCTGAGGCCGCGACGCATTGATGAGAAACCTTGAACACAAAATCATCTTTTAAGGCCTGCCGCCCGATTCTACAAGCTAAGTGAACGCGCAACTGAGGTGATAAGCTAAGTGAAAGTGTATTTTTCTTGTCGATTAAAATGACAAAATGTTGAGTAGTACTGTAGTCCCTTATCCTTCTAATTCGATATTTTGACATTTATCTGAGAAATTGGCAAGAAAAAATCACATACACTTAGCTTATTACTTCACTTGCGCATTCACTTAGCTTGCAGAATAGACCGGCAGGATTCCTTCTCGATGATGTCTGTTACATATAACGACACCGGTTGGATTAGCAAGTTGAAGTGGCAGCGGGCAGGGCACACAGAACAGGTTCTCGAGTGGAGACCACGGACCGGTAAGCGCAGCGTAGGACGTCCATCCACACTTACCGTCGGGTTATATTTGATATTCATAAATATATTTAATTTTTTGAGAGTAATTTGATTCGCATAAAAATTATGTTTGATAAAAAATATTCCGCTTTTGATTTAAAAAAAAACAAATAATAATAAAAAAACTAACAAAATCAATTAAATTAACCACAATATTAAGTGTGAAGGCGGAACGTCATTAAGGGTTTGAGCTTTGATTAGACAGAAATCTGTATCTATACCTCCGAAGCCGATCCCGGGGCTGGGCGGCGGCTGGTGCACGTGTTCCAGGGGCATCGGGAGCGACATCGGCGGCTGCGGATGAGACGAGGGCTGCGACAGTGGACACATGTCCAGGGAGGATGCTAGCACGCCGCTGTCGCGGTCCTGGAGGGACGGCGCCATTGTTGCTTCCGAACCTGAAACAAATCAATAAAACTCATAATATAATATATTTTTTTTTACTGACCAAAAGTTTTTATAAGTAGACAATAACAATAATTGTATATCTGAACATAGTATTTCGTACACAATACAATAACTCTTTATTAAAAACCACAAAAACAAGGATAACATAACACACAGTAATTATCTAGGCTTTTAACAGGCGGCCTTATCGCTTTTAAGTAACACTCACCTAATTTCAAATCCTGCAAGCTGGAGGAATCCAGAGGAACGCTGTCGAGGTCTCTGGAAGACTCTTGCCCGGGACAATTGGAAGGAAGCACGAAGGTCAGCTCCACTGCTGGTACCACCAGCCCTACTACTATTGTTCTGCAAACAATTGCATAAAACAATGTAAATAAGAAATTCAAAATAAATACAATACGCGCTACAGGAATCAGTTTCATAATGCAAATACTGTCTTATAGACTGCCCCAGTGGCTCAGTTGGTAGTGAACCTACCTTCTGCGCTTGGGGGCGTGGGTTCGATTCCCACCTAGGGCAAACATTTATGTGACGAACATTTGTATTTGTTCTATGTCTGGGTGTTAATATCTATTTGAGTATGTATCTAAAAATATATATGTATGTATATCAGTCTCTGGCAGCCATATTACAAGCTTTGCTTAGTTTGGGGTCAGATGACCGTATGTGCAAAAACGACAGTTTTTTTTTTTCATAGTCATTTGATTAGGGTGCATAATGAGGAATGAGCTCTCATCTTCTGCATTCTAAAGTAACTATAATATGCTTAGAAAAATTATACATAGAACGCACACACAAAGCGTAGAAAATTATAGTCAAAAACGTCAGCAGTTTCATATATATGTCGCAGATGGATTGCCGAATCAGCTGTTTTACAAAACCACTAGACTGCTGAATATAGTCCTCTCCCTTTAACCTCCACACTGAACGACAGCCACCTGCCATCTGCATCCACTGAATGCCCGCGACTCTCACAATGTCGTCGGTCCATCTAGTGGGAGGCCTACATACGCTGCTTCTTCCGGTTCGTGGTCTCCACTCAAGAACCTTTCTTCCCATCGGTCATCAGTTCTAATAAATCGTTCAAGTCAGGGGCCCTAAATATATGTTTTTTATTATTTGTTGTTATAGCGGCAACAGAAAATTTCAACTGACTATCACGGTTCATGAGATACAGCCTGGTGACAGACGGACGGACAGCGGAGTCTCAGTAATAGGGACCCGTTTTACCCTTTGGGTACGGAACTCTAAAAATAGGGTGGATATTTCCATGCAAGCAAGCTACTTGTTCAGTTTGTCACTCACCCTTCATCAGCGTCAGGTTGTCTCGCAGCATCATGTGCCAACCACGCCATCATCTCAGATATCCTCTCTAACTGTCGTAGAAGGAACAGCATCTGATAGTGGTTCAGTTGAAGCCCGGCCAGGCCACATGTTCGAGCCACGATGAATATCTTGGAGAAGCCTTCTTCGAAACATAGCTGGAGAAGAAAGGTGAATATGATGACTAGAAAGAGTTTCCATGGGTACAGTGGAACCAAAATGGCACATTTACTGATTATAATTATCAAATAAAAAACCGACTTCATAAAAATGTAAGAACTGGACCAAACTGGGACCACACGGGAAGCAACAACTTTCAAATAAAAAAAGAATCATCAGAATCGATTCACCCAGTCGAAAGTTCTAAAGTTACAAACATAAAAAAAAAAAACAGTCGAATTGAGAACCTCCTCCTTTTTGGAAGTCGGTTAAATATAACGCTCAGAGCATTATAACAATGGCATGTATTATTATTTATTTCCACTCTGAAATAGCGAAAAAGAGATCTGCTGTTCTAAACATTTTGTCGAGCGTCAATTTATTTATTATTTATTTATTAATCTTTTTTATTCTTTGTTTTTTATTTTATTTTTTTATTTACTGATTAACAGAATGCTTACAGGTAAACCAAAGCGCAAACTATTTAACTATAATAAAAATATAACTAGTACCTAACTAAATAACCGTTAACCGTAATAAACGTTTTCTATGGAACAGCTGTTTTTTTTTCGCGATTTCTGGTTTGGTCCCATAGTAAAAAAAAACATAATGATGAGTACAATGACCTCCTTTCGGCTTAGTAGTCTATATGCGTAACCCTGTATAGAGTTAATTAAAGTAAAGTAGTATCGAAACTTTGCAAGTTGAAGTGGCAATGAGCAGGCCACTTCGGTCGAAGAACTGATGACCGATGGGAAGAAAGGTTCTTGAGTGGAGACCGCGAACCGAAAGACGCAGCGTAGGTAGGTCGCTCATTAGATGGACCGACGATATTGTGAGAGTCACGGGCTTCCAGTGGATGCAGATGGCACGATATCGTTCAATGTGGAGGTTAAAGGGGGGGGGGGGGGGAGGGGTATGTTAAGCAGTGGACGTCTTCTGGTTGATGATGATGAGTATCAAAACTGACCCATGCGGTGAGCGGCGTGGCGTCCAACAGCGGCGCAGGTTTGTAGTTGGTTGCGCGCGCGCCGCAGAAGTCGCACCAGAGCGGCTCCACTCGCGCGCACCACACTGCTCTGTTCTCCCGCCACAGCAGCTCGGGAGTTATCGCTGTGCCGCGCTCTATGTCATCTAGGTCTGTGGATCATTACACAAAAACATGACGATCCAACCTTCCAAAAATTATATATACAACGCACAACGCGTAGAACATTTCAGACAAGAAACTTCCGCAGTTTCATCCATATTATAAATGCGAAAGTAACTCTGTCCGTCTGTCTGTTTGTTACATAATCACGGCTAAACGGATTTCGATAAAATTTTGCGAGGTTATATATAATAGTATGTAGACAATATTTTATAGACAATATTTTATTTATAGCAAAAATCCACACACACTTAAAGCTACACACATATTAAAAAAATAAAATTTGGATTTTTGCCACAAACCGGCCCCAGCTCAGCATGATGCCGTTCGTTATCAACCGGCGCTGGTCTTCCGATGGGACCGGATATGTATCATGATGGACACAGGCTATTTTTTTCTGAAGAAATCGCGGACGAATTCGTGGTACAGCTAGTGTTATAAAAATAACTATTTTACCAAAACCAACTGTATGATTATAAAGCGGCAATTTATTACGAAATGTGTGAGAAGGGCCATGTTTCAGAAAGCAAACTAAAAGGACACTTACTATCAGCGTGTAAGACAAACTGCTCGTGTATCGGGTCCATATCGTCCGGCGCGCACGGGAACTGCCCGCGAAGCGGCGCCGATCTTCGCAGAGCTGATAGAATCGATGCTAAGTCAGCTCGGGTGCCCGCTGTATCTGTGAAAGGTAGGTCAAGTTTTTTTATGTATCTATCTATCTGAATCTTCTATAATACATAATTCTAAAATATATAATTCTTCTGTGCGTGTGTTTGTCACCTAACTCTTCCTAAATGGCTGGACCGATTTAATTGAAATTTTGTATGTATATTTTAATGGGTTCCTGGATGGTTTGAAAACAATTGGACCCGCTGCCTTATTATGGATCTTTGATCGGGATCGCGAGTGTCAAAATTTTGACACATGAAAGGTGTTATGACGCAAAAAAAAAGCGTTGTCTATTTCCAATTTCGTAGGTGACGTAATACGTAATTGGAAATAGACAAGGCTTTTTTTTGCGTCATGACCCCTTTCAAGTGTCAAAATTTTGACACTCGCGATCCCGACCAAAGATCCATAATAAGGCAGCCGGTCGGTCATTACGACGTCTGCCGGATCCGCTAGAATAACATTATAGACATAAATAATTATCAATATAAAACAGAGTTCATAAAAATGTCAGAACTGGACCAAATTGAAATGGGACTACACGGGAAGCACAAGCTTTCAAAAAAAAGAATCACCAAAATCGGTTCACCCAGTAAAAAAAACAGTCGAACACACTCCCTTTTGGAAGTCGGTAAAAAAAGGTCTCTTTGTAACTTAGTACTTACTAGATCTCGGTGATTCCCTGACGTTGGTTAAGGTGGCCCGCGCGGTGCATATCTGCAGCTCTTTCGGCCGATCCCTCTGTTGGGAGACGTGTTCTGGGCCCGCTTCTAGCACTATCTGTCAAACGTTCATGAAAATTGTTTGTTATTCTTATTAGAGATGGGGGCGATAAGTCCTGCACTGACGCTTGGGGTGTATTGTGCATTTCCCCCTACCAGCAGTTGCCAGTTACCCGAGCCAACCCAACTCCTTGAAATATCGGAGTGACGCCCTGGGGCGCTGGCACAGTTGCTCCAGTGGCGTAGACGGAATTGTGTACGATGTAAAGCGATCTAGCTGATGTGGTGACGTGGATGACGAAGGTAGCGATGCTTCATGCAACCCGGTGGCGATTCTAGTTTCTTCTAATGTCACACATATTTGACAGATACACAAAAATTAAATACAAACACAAGTGAATCACTTTAAAAACCGATTTCATAAATATATGAAAAACTTAATAAGTGCCTATAAAATCGGTCAACAGTTGGTGGAGAAATCGGTGAACATACATTTAAAATTATCAATATAAAAAACTGACTTTATAAAAATGCCAGAACTGGACCAAATTGAAATGGGACCAAATGGGAAGCACCAACTTTCAAATAAAAAAAAAAGAATCATCAAAGTCGGTTCACCCAGTCGAAAGTTATGAGGCAACAAAAAAAAAATACAGTCGAATTGATAACTGTCTGAAATAAATGATTAATAATAATAACCTCCTCCATTTTAGAAGTCGGTTAAAAATAAGCTACCTTCGGCATGATGGCTTCCATCCTGACGTCCATATAGGGCGGAGGCAGGTCGGGGTTCTGAGCCTCCTGCTGCAGGGCCCTCCCCACGTGCGGCAGGAAGGCGCCGAGCCACACCACGCTCGCCACGTCCACGCACACACGCACCGGACTCAGTTGGACGAACAACTTTGGCGCTGGAACTACAAATAGGACAACGTTAAATAAAATCTAATACATATAATAAAAACGTGGAGAAAAAAAAATCTGTAATTGCGATGTATAAAAAAAAACACAGTCTTAAAATAAGCAGCTGAACACGTTAAGACAGTTTTTAGAATTTTTGTTTGTTTGTTTATTTGTTTGTCCACGCAAATCTTCTAAACCACTGGACGGATTTAAATGCGGTTTTCACGAATATGCTTAGTTATGATCAGATTGAAGTATAGGCTATGTAATTTTGCGTAAGGGTCGTATTAAGGGAGGAAAAGATGGTGGAAAGTTTGTATGAAAATCATATGAAGTCGCGGGCTACGCTAGCACTAGTCATTTGATTAAAAAATAAAATAAAAATATTGCATGAAAACTATGAACTTCCTGCGGTATCAGTATTTAAATTTGGTCCAGTTCTGTCATTTTTATGAAGTCGGTTTTTTATATTGGTATAATACCAATCCAATCTTGGAGAAGCCTTCTTCGAAACATAGCTTGAGTAGAAAGGTGAATATTAGAAGAATAAGAATAAGAATAATTTATTGAGCATACACAAACATCATTTTATCACCATATAAAGCATGCAACTAAATGTCCTAATTGACAATCCTGGTAGGATGACCTTGGTACCCAAACTAGGTATAACCTGTGTAATGGCATACCAGGGCCCTCCGCCGGTGCCAAACAAATAACAATGGTAATATAACATATTGGTAAGTCTTAGGCAAAAATACAAACTTAATCATATAAGCTAAACTTGGAGAAAATAAAAATAAAAACTAAATGAAAAAGAATTTATCATATTTAACAAAAAATTACGATTTGAGGGCTGATATATTATAATTATACAATTATAAACAATATAATTTCTGGGAATAAATGTAAGTAAGTAATGAGGAGGGAGGGAGGGAGGGAGGGATAGGATTGGGTTGGGATTGAAGAGAGTAGTATGCCAGAGTCAATGCGATTGGAAAAGCAACAAGTAACTAGCTATGTGACGATTGTGAGAATAGATTCGGTTGAGTCGTAGTTTAAGGACAATAACCATTTAATTAGCGTTATTTTGCAAGAATAGCGAGTCATGGGGTAAAAGTTTAAAATTTTATTAAGTTTGTTATAAAGTTAAGCTTTGCGATAATAAGGCTGGTTTCTCGCAAATGTAGTGAAACATGACACAGTTTCACATATTTTAGATTTGGCTAAACGTAGGTTAGGACGGTCAGGATTGAATTTGATTGTTTTGTGATGCAAGAGAACGAGGTTCAAAATAAACAGTTGGCGAACTGTCAGAATTTGAGTATCACGGTAGAGGCACTCGGTAGAATATCGGAAAGGTTTGAAGGACATGACTTTAAGGACGGAACGTTGAGCTCTTTCAAGTTTAATCAAATGAGTTTTGCACGCACATCCCCATACAGAGACACAGTATCCAAGAACAGACTGACAGACAGCATAGTAAACTGTTTTGAGTAATTCAAAGGAAACAACATCTCTGAGATTTTTAAATACCCATATAAGCTTTCTGATGCGAGAAGACATAAATTCAATGTGGGGGACCCAAGAAAGGTTATCATCGATAATGACCCCAAGATATTTGATAGTGTTTACCCGCTCCAGAAAAACACAGTTACAGGAATTCTTTTCGCGCAGATTGCATGTATGGGCCTGAATTTTAAAGGTGTCACTCTGAGGAGCTTCTCGCCTTCGTATATTAAACGCAACTATTTTACTTTTAGTAAAGTTTAGAGACAATAAATTCTGTTGCAGCCAAGAAATAACATTACAAAGACCTTGCTCAGCGTGATTTCGTGCCTGTTCCCAGGTGCTTCCCTCAAAAACTAAGGCTATAATATTAATTGATGACTAGGAGTTTCCATGGGTACAGTGGAACCAAAATGGCGCATTTACTGATTATAATTATCAATATAAAAAACCGAAATCATAAAAATGACAGAACTGCAGGCCTATTATGAATCTTTGATCGGGATCGCGACTTGTCAAAATTATGTAAAAAAAAAAAGCGTTGTCTATTTCCAATTTCGTAGTATGAAATTGGAAATAGACAACGCTGTTTTTTTTTGCGTCATAACCCCTTTCAAGTGTCAAAATTCTGTCAATTCTGACACTGATTGATCCCGATCAAAGATCCATAATACCCCCGCTGGACCAAATTGAAATGGGACCACACGGGAAGCACCAGCTTAAAAAAAAGAAATAATCGACTGCCTCGGTGGCTCAGTTGGTAGTGATCCTACTTTCTGTGCTTGGGGGCGTGGGTTCGATTCCCATCTAGGACAAACATTTGTGTGATGAACATTTGTGTTTGTTCTATGTCTGGGTGTTAATATCTATTTAAGTATGTATTTAAAAATATTTATGTATGTATATCAGTCTCTGGCAGCCATATTACAAGCTTTGCTTAGTTTGGGGTCAGATGACCATGTGTGCAATAATGTCCCAGATATTTATTTATTTTAATCATCAACATCGGTTCACCCAGTCAAGTTCTGAGATAACAAACATTAAAAAAAAAACAGTCGAATTGAGATTCTCGTCCTTTTTGGAAGTCAGTTAAAAAGTTGTTCATAATAATGGCTATGGACCCCTTTTGGCCTACTACACCCTTTCCGCATAACCCAGTAGATATTGTCCGTGTAAGACACAACTTACCAGGGAAGATTACATCTCCAGGATAGTAAAAGAAAGTGAGTTCAGCGTGTAACAGGCCCGCGTCACCCGGCAGCGTCGCCTTCTCCGCGGAGAGGAGCGGCCGCGGGGATTCCCGGGATTTAGACCCAGTTGACACCTGTCAATAACGAACACAGTAAGGTCTCGTTCGTGGAGACACGGGACGTAGCAAGGGCATTTATTATGACGCCAGGTGATTTTATACCGAAATGACAAAATATGGCTAGAAAACCTATAGCATAGACAAAAAGCTAAGTTTTAAATTTTCAAAATCGACGAATGCAATATAAAATTATACATTTCCGGTAACATAAATTTATCACCGACTCGCACTTGGCCATTATTTATTATTTGCTGTTATGCTTTAGAATGTGTACTATAATCATTCCAAGTTTGACGTTTGTAAGTATTATCATTTTTACACAAGAGCAAATACAAAAATATGTAAAAAAAAATACGTTTGTTGTATGGGGAACTCCCTTTCATTTTTATTTTTTGTCATTTTATTATTTCTTAGCTAATCCACCGTAACATCATACATAAAATTTCAACTGGCTATCTATTACGGTTCGAAAGACACAGCCGTTTAAAGGTAAGACGGACAGACAGACAGACAGCGTAAGCTCATTAAAAGGGTCCCGTTTTTACCCTAAAATCCGACCCCATGGTCCAATATAAAGAAAAAAGCAGTGCATGTACCTTATAAACAGTAAAGTCGTCTATCCTAAGTACTAAGCAGGTTGTCATCAGTTTGCCGAGCTGTTGCAGTATTCTCGTCCTAGTTGGAGACGCTGAAATATAACAACATTGTTCATACAATATTCACGAATATTTGATCCATCTATAAAAAAATGTGTCGATAGAAAACTTCATTAAGGTTGACTATATCTCTCTCGCTCTCTTAGTCGAGTCGACTTTACCCGAACGAACGTTACATAGCTGAGCGTGACGGCTCAGTCATATTCAATCATCATCAGCCAGTACACGTCTACTGCTGAACATAGGCCTTTAACCTCCACACTGAACGACATCCTGCCGTCATGTCGTCGGTCCATCTAGTGGGAGGCCCTACATACGCTGCGTCTTCCGGTTCGTGGTCTCCACTCAAGAACCTTTCTTCCCCATCGGTTATAAATAAAGTGCTCAACGCCCCTAAACAAGTTTTCACTTCAAAAACAGATTTCAATGTTAGTAAACACTTGAACACAGAGATTGATATTGATAAATCAACAGGCGCTCGAAAAAAGAAAACGTATAATTAGAGCCGGTTAAATGTGACCACCTCAGCTATATATATATAAATGAACCCCCATTTCTCCTGTGGCCTTAGTACGAGCACCTGCGAAAAAGTTATCGTTACGTAAACGATAGCAAAATGTATGAAAAATTTCCTTTCACGTCTTATAGAGGCGTTGTTCGTTTACGTAACGATAACTTTTTCGCAAGTGCTCGTACTAAGGCCACTGGTAACGCTTTAACTTGAGAACAGCTTTACCGATTACTTTCATTTTTTTTTTTTAAATGTTTTCTAATACTTCGTAAAAGGTTCTTACATTTAAAAACGGCTGGACCGATTTGGATGAAATTTGACAGTCACCATGTTGGTGAATGTCATTCGTCTTTGAACTTTTGAGCTTCTCAGATTTACCGGTTTCCTCAGGATATTTTCCTTCACCATTGTTGAACGATGGCATCGAAACAGCACATAATTTATTTAAGTACTAAAAAAAGCCAAAAGATTTTGCGTACTTATTTCAATGTTTTGCCTTTAGTCGGGTTTGTTTAGAGTTGTTATTATGGACGGCCTTTGCTTTCATGTTACCTTGCGAGGCAGTGGTGTTGGAGGGGGCTTGCGTGTGAGTGGGTGGGATAGCCGGCGGCGCGTGCGCAGTACCGTTTGATACAGGCTCCGCTGGCTTCTCACTTTGGTTTGTCTGTAAAGAGTTAAGAAAAAATGAGTTTTCGTAAAATAAAGAAGAATGGGCGTTTTTTTGTATCGATTAAGACAGTTATTAAGAGGTAAAATTCTATTGTTTGTTTTAATTATTAACATGCTAGCGTGCTAGAAGTTAACACTAAAAACTCTAGCTCTAGCAGCACTTAGCATTAATTTTCTTATTTTATACAGGGTTACGCATATATCCCGTACTAAGCCGAAAGGAGGTCACTGTACTCATCATTATGAACAACTTTAATTATGGCACTAAATCACGAAAAAATAACTTCAGTGCCCATCGAGATACAATACCCATGGTCACTAAATGTCAACACTCGGCGCACGCTACGAATTGCGCAGCATTTTTGGTTAGTTGTAAGGCAACCGCAATCCGACTACAATGCCGCGCTATGCCAGTGCTACGATGCACTATCGGACAAGCAACGTTGAACACTATGCCAGCTAAATTGAAGTAAATGTGGCATTATGAACTATGTAATTGATGTCTAGGTATGTACAACGACGCTCGGACGTTTTTTGACTGTTTTTACTTAGAGATTATGACTCTATAGGTATCGTTCGCGCAAAACTTTATGAGCCCTCTGAAGTTAGGCGCAAGGCCTCCCCGACGCCCTGTAAAGTCCCTCGGATACCTATAATATGCGTACTGCGCAGCCACTGGGCCTAACTTCAGAGGGCTCATAAAGTTTTGCGCGAACGATATTGTATCTCAATGGCTGTGCCATAGAAAACGATCGTTGACACTCGACAAAATGTACCAAGTGCGCAAATTCCACATAAAACCCGATGAGAAAGTGCCACCTAGATATAGGCTTTGAATAGTTTGGGGCCTGTCGATACCGCACAAACTGTTTAATTTAGATAATTTTACTAGCCACCAGTATGATAGAATAATAAGGTACTTCCACTCTTTATTAGTCGTGTAAAATGAAATAAGTTACCTTACTGGGCGTTATTAACGGCCTAGGGTCTAAGCTATCGAGGAGGTCTCCACAAAATGAGGACAACGCTTGAGACAGCCACTGACTGTGAGGCGTCGCGGCTTCTCTGAAATAAGACAGATAAAGAAATTGTAACGTTACGGCGGATTAACTTATAAATAATAAAAAAGACAAAAAAAACAAAAGGGTGTTGTATGGGAGCCCCCTTTAAATATTTCATCATCATCAGCCAGAAGACGTACACTGCTGAATATAGGCCTCCCACTTTAATCTCCACACTGAACGATATCCTGCCATCTGCATCCACTGGATCCACTTAAATATTTGTTTTAATTTAATTAATTATTTTTAAAGTGAATGTATAAATAAATATTCTGTTAATATATGCGTCTACCTGTTGCCGTTATCAATATCGACCAAAAAACACCAAAAAAATCACGTTTGTTGTATGGAAGTCCGCAAATATTTATTTTATTGTTTTTTAGTATTTGTTGTTATAGCGGCAACAGAAATACATCATCTGTGAAAATTTCAACTGTCTAACTGTCACGGTTCATGAGATACAGCCTGGTGACAGACGGACAGCGGAGTCTTTGTAATAGGGTCCCGTTTTACCCTTTGATTACGGAACCCTAAAAACGGTTATACGCACAAGCGTCCTACTTGGCATGATTATAGTACACACTCTAAAGTATAATAACAAATAATGGCCAAGTGTAAGTCGGTGACCAATTTCTGTTAATTACCAAGTTATAACTGATAATTTCGTTACTTGGACGACCTTATCATTTCTTTCACCGAATCCAAAGGACACATTTTACTAATTTTGAAGTCAGTTTTTTAATTGATTTATATTAGCCTGTATCGTCTCACTGCAGGGCAAAATCTTCCCTTCCCTCCATCCATTTGTCTATGTTTTGGGCAATGTGAGTCCAGTCTTTCAAGTAGGAGTCCAGTTCATTCCTCCATTTCCGTCTGGGCCGCCCGTGAGGTCGTTTGCCATCGTGTGGAAGCCACTGTGTTGGGGTTTTGGCCCAACGATCCTCCGACATTCGACTGACATGACCGGCCCAGTCCCACTTAGGCAAGCTGCCTTCTGAGCTACCTTCTTTTTAATTGATAATTATTGTATTTTGTGCTGGTACGGAGCCCTACGTGCGCGAGCCCGACTCGCACTTGGCCGTTTATTTCAACTGACCTGTATCCCCTCCAATGTCTCCTGTCATCTGATGCCTTGTGGTAGGGAAACAGATCGGCCTGCATGCTGACTAAGGTCACTTGTAGCGCACCACCAGTTGAGAGAGATGGCTTTTCAGATCTACCCACTGAAATTATAACATACAAATATTTAAGAGGTACTTCACGAAAAGGCTATCGGACTGTTTTTTTATTATTAGCTGACAATAAATTAAGCCGAACTCTAAAAAATAAATTGAAATATGTATTTTTTTTATGATACAGGGTGACGAGACGAGCGAAGTCGTTCGCCTGATAGCTCTTCACGCTTGCCCATAACAGCTCAACGCCACTCAGAATTTGAACGTCTACAGTTTAAAACCCTGGATGGCAATGCACTGAGCTCGTGATATAAGATGTCAAATCTCTGTGTGCCCTGTAATTTCGCTGCAAACATTGCCCTTCAATCCGGAACACAGTAGTGTTTTCACACTACTGCTTGGCGATTGAATAACTGGCAAAGGTGTGGTACTTCCACAGGCGGACCCCTCCAAAAGAGTCTAACCACTACAAATTCCAAAATTAGGGAAGTAGTATCTTGCTAGACAGAGAGACCGCTATCAATTTATATCAATATATGTATAAATTTATTGGACAGATAAATTTACCATCAGACCGTTTAACTGCGGATTGAAAAATCAGCCCTTAGTTATAAAATTTGTTAATATTTTTCACTAAGACAATTTTACTAGCTACTAGCCGCCCGTCCCGGCTTCGCACGGTTGGAGATTAATTTTATATACATTCTAGTAATAAATATAGCCTATGTTACCCGGCGATAATGTAGCATTATAATGGTGAAAGAATTTTTAATATCGGTCCAGTAGTTTTTGAGTTAATTCGTTACTATTAGTGTAGATGTCGGTGAATTTGACTAAATTGACAATAATATTTTTTTTATTGAGTTAATGTAATGAATGACCGATGGTCCAGAATCGTCACACATTGGGTGCCTGATGGAAGACGCAGTCAAAGAAGGCCTAGGAAACGCTGGCGTGACGATCTTGACTCATTCCGGAGAGGTTGGCAAGAGGTGGTGGAGGACCGAGATTTATGGAAGGAAATGGGGGAGGCCTTTGCCCAGCAGTGAGACAGTATAGGTTAAAAAAAATAAAAAATGCGCCTTACGTCCCGGGTCATCGCATAGATGCAGGTCTATCCGTGGCGCCAGCAGGTGGTACGAAGTCTCGCGCACGTCGTGTTTGGCGAACATGCGCGCCAGGATGTCGCGTTCACCGCCTAGTGATGATCTGGATTGAATCTGCTCTCGAGGCTCTTCGATCTGAAACATCATCATCATTGGCCTGGATCCATCTACACGGGATGATTTATGTAACGTTAAAAGTATATATCATCATCATCAGCCAGAAGATGTCCACTGCTGAACATAGGCTTCCCCCTTTAACCTCCACATTGAACGACATCCTGCTATCTGCATCCACTGGATGCCCGCGACTCTCACAATGTCATCGGTCCATCTAGTGGGAGGCCTACCTACGTTGCGTCTTCCGGTTCGTGGTCTCCACTCAAGAATCTTTCTTTCCCATCGGTTATTGGTTCTTCGAGCGATGTAGCCTGCCCATTGTCACTTAAACTTAACTTCAACACGAACTATAATTGTACTAAGGCATATCTCCCTTGTTTTTCGGATCTGAAATTGACCCTATCCGTGCAGTGTGTCATCACCTTCCTCAGCGCCTTGGCGCGCGTGGCAGCGGCGGTGGCGCGGCGGACCGGCGCCGCGAGCGCAGCTGCGCACGCCAGCGCAGCACGCAGCTGTCCGTCTGTGAGCGCCCACGCCACCGGCTCCGGACAGATGGCTAGTCGGGACCCGATCACTGCACAGTCTGCCAAACAAACAATCATAGCTCAGTGCCAATAGCGACTAATATTATCATTACTCAGTGCTAAGCAAAGGTCGAAAGTCAATAGTTTGCTTTTGGCCAGATGGAATGTAGTCAAGGTCTAAAGCACACATTACAGCCCCGTTAGCTTAGTTGGTAGTAAACCTACCTTCTGCGTGGGACGTGGGTTCGATTCCCACCTAGAGCAAACATTTGTGTGATAAACATTTGTGTTTGTTCTATGTCTGGGTGTTAATATCTATTTAAGTATGTATTTAAAAATATATATGTACGTATATCAGTCTCTGGCAGCCATATTACAAGCTTTGCTTAGTTTGGGGTCAGATGACCATGTGTGCAATAATGTTCCAGATATTTATTTATTTATTTTATTATGTTTTTGCTGGAATATAGTTACCTGATAGTCTCTTCTTGATGACGATACGACAGTGCGTGTTGCCCAACAGCAGCCGCAGCGGAGGGAGGTTCGCGTTGGCCGCGCCGTGCGCACGCGCCTCTATTCGCGCGCTCTGCCATTCTAGCTCCTGAAATTATCAGGTAATTACTCAAAACACAACGGAGACAGGCTTATTGAAATAGGAAATTACCTTTACCAATATACCGTTTTGATATTATTTGATACGAGAGCACGACAATTTTAGATTTAGAACATTTTATTTTATTGAATCTGGTCTAAACCAATATGTAACAAAAGTACAATATTCTGACCTAAGTCAACTCGGAAGGGACTGTCCACCAAGATACGGGCTAGCGCTTAGTTTGGTGGCTAGGGCCGCTTAATCTATATTGATGTACCTAAATGTGAAATAAATAAATTTGAAATTTGAATTGCATGAAAACCCAGCGTACTTCATTTATGTTAAATTCAGGGTCGCAGGGGGCCGAGTCGCATCGCAAAAATAGCTTTCATCAATTTTAGATGGAGTATCGCACATTATTTTTTTTTTCAAGGCAAAGGCCTCCCTTTCTTTCTTTCATTCCTCTCTGTTCTGTGCTATGATGTAGCAGTCTTTTGCGTGGGAGTCAAGCTCGTCCCGCCATCTTTTTCTGAGCCTTCCAAGGGGTCGTATGGCATGCGGCAGCCATTCTGTAGTGGGTCTAGCCCACAGGCTCCTCGACATTCTACTTACGTGGCCGGCCCAGCCCCACTTTAGATTGCCGACTTTTTCTCCGAATATTGTACGAGATATTAGTAATATTACAGAGTACCTACTTTGAATATAAGTAACTGTCCGGTGTCAGGTGATTTGATTCTAGTCAGTCTTAGATCTCCTTTCCGACCATCCGGCGTTCTCGATTCCACCGTTACTCTCGATATCTGAAAAATAAGTAGACTTAGATAGAGAATAAAAATAACTGGTCTTTTTGGTCTTTTAAGCTGCCGTTCTGTGAGCGCTCTGTTCTGTCCGCCTACACTTAGTTTATAAAATACTAGCCGCGCCCCGCGGTTTCACCCGCGTGGTGATGATGATGATGAAAAGTAGCCTATGTGTTAATCTAGGATATAAGCAATGTATATTCCAAATTTTATCCAAATCCAACCAGCCGTTTATGCGTGATTGAGTAACAAACATCCATCCATACATCCATTCAAACTTTCACATATATGATATTAGTGTGATTATCGTGAATATTTTTATAATATTTTATGGCATTACCTGAACACTGCTGGTGAAAGCCTCACAGTTGAAGTCTACTTGGACATGGTTCACAGCCACTGAGATTCCATCTATCACCTGAAACAAACGGATTTTACATCATCATCATATCAGTCATAGGACGTCTACTGCTGGACATAGGCCTCCCCCATCGATCTCCAAAGGGCCGGTTGGAAAAAGAGACTACAGATGCAGACAGCTTCCAACCGGCCCTTTTGGAGATCGATGGGGAGGCCTATGTAAATGATGATGATGATGACACGGGAATGACTCGTATAAGATTAGACCTGTTACTCCGACTATAGTTTTAACCGCGTTTTGCGCTCTTTTTCGTCATTAATGCGCGCGCGACTCCTTCTTTGCGCACCATACATGAAATTCTATTATAATATAAATAAAATCTAAACTTTAGTTCGTACAAGTTCCATTCGTCTTATCAATTGCACACTACCGCTTCGGTTGTTAGTACCTTGTGTATGTAGCTATATTTCCCTGGTATAGGCATCGCTCCGGCTGCCGTGGGGTTCATAACACGCGGCTCCGTGCATACTTCCAGCGCTATGTGCACCTCGTCCAGATTCTGAAAACAAATATACAAACTGAATACAGGGTCACGCAGAAAGGGTACCTCAGATCAGACAAACAAGGGAGGTATTTTTATTTTATTTATTTACACGCTATTCAAACAAAAGATACCTTATATAAACTTAAATGATTTCACCTTAACTAGCGCATAACAGAAAAGAGATCAAAAATAGTAAGCCTTGCGAAGTAGTCCTCACTAGGATGACCCGTGTCGAGAACTACTGCAGTCAGCCTATCCCACTACACAGCCGAGCAAACATTGCACCAAAAATTTAACATTTTTAATAATTTTGATTTTGCATAGCAATATGTTAAAAATAACATTATGTAATATGGTATGTAGTATGGCAAGGCGGCGGGGTGGATGTTAAGATATTTTCACTTGTAGATGAGTTGTGCCCGCCACCATATTGACTAGATGAATGCAAGGCACTGTATCATACTCGTTACAGCTTACAGCCGTCTCTCAGTCACGCACTCCGAGTGTCCGGCAACACATCGCAGCTAATTAAACAAAAATATTTGTAATAAAATGCCTTCCTGTGTCTTTGTAAACTGCACAAACTACACACGCTCTGTGAGAGACAAGAAAAATGTTTCATTTCACGCGTAAGTACTGTATTTTTTATGAAAACAGAAAAAAAATATAAATTGTTTTATCTTAGGCGGCTGTTGTCACTACGAAATGTATGAGCGAGATGTGTAGGTCGTCCTTGTGAGAGAGTGATAGAGATCGCAGCATAATCGACGACCAAAGCCGAATTCAGACGATCACCACGGCGGCGGCGAGGCGGTTGCCACTTGTAGTTAATTATTAAAGCAGTGTTGTTCGCCTGTAACGTCTCTATTATATTACATCTCACTGGGTGGATGTGAACGCATCACACTTAAAACATCTTGATGCCCACAGAAAAGAGAATAGAACGGAAATGAAAAGGAGACTCTGTGGCCAGGTATTATGACAGATACTTGATTGAACATTCTTATTTATGTCAACACGTCGAACTCCGCGTCACAGTTGCTATGGGTTTATATGGGTGCAAGTAGCTACAACAAATTTCTAACAAAAATGCCTTCACAGCCGTAAAAAAAATATTTTCTGTGTTGATGGCTATAGACAAACTCCTATCACTATCAGACGACCTTGGCGCTCTTTTTAATACGCTTTTATTAGCTTGGTATGTATCTAAGTATATAACGGAATCTTTGAACTTGATTTTCAACTACTTCAAAACGTCGAATTAAATTGAAATTTTTCACACTTATCAAGGCACACCGATGACAATGCAATAATTTTCATAGTTTGTTCCATTATCCTTATCAGGATCTTCAGGATTAGCGATTTTAAAGCGTGTCCTTTAGTTTTTTTACACTGCGAGTTTTTTTTCTATGTGAGCTATTAGTTAGTTCAATGGTGTCGCTACAAGTTTCTTAGTGTGCGTGAATTATGAGTAAATGAGCCGTACTAACTGAGACGTGGTCCTTAACTGTTGGCCTTTTGGAAAAACTCAAGAGTCACACAACGTGCAATGGAGAGAGCTATGCTCGGAGTTTCTTTGGGCGATAAAATCCGGAGCGTAGATATTCGCCAAAGAACCAGAGTCACCGACATTGCTATTAAAACTTGCAAGTTGACGTGGCAATGGGCAGGCCACATCGCTCGAAGAACTGATGACCGATGGGGAAGAAAGGTTCTTGAGTGGAGACCACGAACCGGAAGACGCAGCGTATGTAGGCCTCTTATTAGATGGACCGACGACATTGTGAGAGTCGCGGGCATCCAGTGGATGCAGATGGCAGGATGACGTTCAGTGTGGAGGTTAAAAGTGGAGGCCTATGTTCAGCAATAGACGACTTCTGGCAGATGATGATATCTCTCTTGCTTGTCTGATATGAGAGTGCGATCCTTCAAGCGAGTTAAAGTTCAAATGCGGATCAATTCCTGTTAAAAAAGATGCAATCTCATACCAATAATTAATCATGAGAGCTAAAATATCCTAAAAGCATTTACAAACGGATATGTTATCAGTGCTGATAGCTATTGCTATTTAGTGGAGAGCCGATTAGGTCGGTCGTTTATCGCGGATAACACCATTTATATTTTAATATTTAACTGGGCAATATTAAACGTAACTTGCCCGCGACTTTGTACGCGTAGATTTTCATATAAACTTTCAACCCTTTTTTCCTCCCTTGATCCGGCCCTTGCGGAAAATAACATAGACTATACTTCAATCTTGTCATAGCTAAGCATATTCGTGAAAACAGCATCTAAATCTATCCAGTGGTTTAAGATATGTGCGTGGACAAACAAACAAACAAACAGACAAAAATTCTAAAAACTATCTTAATGTGTTCAGCTGCTTTATTTTAAGACGCCCTGTGTGGTTTTTATTTATATATCGCAATTACAGTTTTTATTATCTCTACGTTTTTAATATATGTATAGATAATATAAATAAATAATAATAAATAAATATCTGGGACATTATTGCACACATGGTCATCTGACCCCAAACTAAGCAAAGCTTGTAATATGGCTGCCAGAGACTGATATACATACATATATATTTTTAAATACATACTTAAATAGATATTAACATCCAGACATAGAACAAACACAAATGTTCATCACACAAAATGTTTGTCCTAGATGGGAATCGAACCCACGCTCCCAAGCACAGAAAGTAGGATCACTACCAACTGAGCCACCGAGGCAGATATAGATTACATTTATATTATAAATGCGAAACTTAATTACATTAATATTATAAGTGCGTATGTGTGTATGTTTGTCCGTCTGTTACTTAACTCGGTAACGATAATATAATTGTACTAAGGCATATCTCTCTATCGTATACAGCAAAGTTGATCCGTATCTCTAAAATCGTATATCTAAATTATCAGATCTTTGTGTGATCTGAGAACGTGCCTGTGTCTAACAAATGGTGGGCGCTATTCAGCATTTGTTGATCTTCCCGGATAAATCTAATTTCAGACCAAAGCGTAGAACTCTGAACTTCAATGAATCCAACTATATTTTTACCGACTTCCAAAAAGGAGGAGGTTCTCAATTCGACTGTTTTTTTTTTAATTTTTTTTACTTCAGAACTTTCCAATGGGTGAACCGATTTTGATTATTATTTTTTTATTTGAAAGCCTGGTGCTTCCCGTGTGGTCCAATTTCAATTTGGTCCAGTTCTGAATTTTTTTATGAAGTCGGTTTTTATATTGATAATTATATGAAAGTTATACTCGCACTTTTCTCCCTGTTTTTTTTTTTGGATTCACACTAATACCTCTTTTTTAATGACTGCGATACCTTCAGTATACAGTTTTTTTATTAATGAATTTCTTTATTAGGCTATCCACCGTCAAATTAGGTAAGGTTAGGTTAGGTAGAAAAAGCTAAAAGGCTGGGATCCCCAACGACGACAAGCTGTCGCAAACACTCTATACGACGACGTATACAAATAACTTAAATAAATAAATTTTCGGGACATTATTGCACACTCATCTGACCCCAAACTAGCAAAGCTTGTGTGCTATGGCTGCCAGAGGCTGATATACATACTCATGTAACTCATGATAATTTCACCCCCCCCCCCCCCCTCGCCATTCAATGAAGTATGCACAGGATGGCGTAAGTGCACAAACAGGCAACGTACAGTGGTCTATTTTCAGAATAATATACATAATTATTTCAGCATATATAATCACTTGGCGATTCAACCCTCGAGTCACGAGATATATTTATATTTGCGACAACAAGAGCGTTTCGTCGCTTACTCTGGCGCGCCGGGTGCTAACGCATCATGCCTAAATCCGGCTTCATGTCTTTAGTTGAACTCACCCTGAAGATGACCTTGCTATTAGTTCGTTTGTGGCGATACATGTATCTTAGCGTGCGCAAATAATTATAATACAGTATAACAATACAAAAAAAAAATGACATAAAAATTTCAGAACTGGACCACAAGGGAAGCACCAGCTTTCAAATGAAACAAGAATCATCAAAATCGGTTCACCCAGTCGAAAGTTCTGAGGTAACAAACATAAAAAAAAATACTATATATAACAGTCGAATTGATAACCTCCTCCTTTTTTGCCGTACTTACAATTTTTGCGTTAACCTGTATGACGAAAAAAGTTCGTGCGCCATGGAGACATTTGAACACGAACGATAATAGTACCCATATCTCCCTTGTTTATCTGATCTGAGGTACTTAGTATGTATGTCCAAGTTTTAATTATTATGCTTCAAGGTTTTTAAGAAGTCTGACATGCATCTATTTCTAACCGACTTCAAAAAATAAACAGGTTCTATATACATATGTATATTTTTTTTTATGTATGTTCACCGATTTTTCTGCCAATTATGAATTGATTTTGATGATTCCTTTTTTGTTTGATAGCCATACTTCAGAGGTATAAATATTTATTTATGACAGACATAACTTTTCCATTATACAACTTGCAAATTTTGAGAATTATGCATTTGCAGTTTGCATTTGTAAACTTCATTTTACATGTAAACCGTGGTAGAAATTTACTACTCATATCTCTATAACTGGTCCATATAGAATATAGGTACCTATTGTTTGTTTACTTACCTACCTCGTGTTGATAAGCCATGTGCTAAGTACAACCAAGATTAACATTGTTAGCAGATCTTTGTTGCGTGAAAATATTTTTATGTGAATATATTTCATAGGTATACACAACAATAGCCATATTACAAGCTTTGCTTAGTTTGGGGTCAGATGACCGTGTGTGCAATAATGTCCCAGATATTTATTTAATCTGGAGTTTTACTCTCAGGATCTATAATTTTTTTCAGTATAAAAAGCATCTTATGTTCCATTCGCGATCTCCAACAGTTTATTTTATATGAAAAAAAGTCATTCCATTGCTCTGTTGTTGCATGAAAGAGGAACAAACGCATTTCGCATTTATAATATTAAATAACAGCGATGGTGGCCAACTGGTAGCATGTGCGCTTTACAATCTGACAGCAACCGGTTCGATCCTTAACCCTGCTTACATACCTAATTACTTACTAAATACCTTAAATATATTATATGCAGTTTTGATGCCAACACTCAATAACGGTGAAGGAAAACACTGAGGAAACTGGTATGACCAAGAACCTCATAAGTTCAAAGACACATGACATTCACCAACATGCACTGGGCCAGCATAGTGTATTAGGGCCCATTTCCTCTCTCTGATGGAAGGCCAACAGTGGGAAAATTTAAGGCTGAAATGATGATGATGAATATTAGTATGATTTTTATTTATTTTTTTACTGCAAAATAGGCTTGCGCTTGGCCGCCAACTCGTCTGATGTTAAGCGATGATGCGGCCTACGGTGGATCACGCATGATGATATGCAGGGCTGTCTTTAACCTATTGGAGGCCCTTACACATTAGGATAATGGGGCCCCTATGACCTTGACAGAGCACTATTTTGTTAGAATACACAAAGAAAGTAGATAAGCTGATTTTCGGATGACGATAGAGTAGCTTCGTGCATGCAAAAAATAATAAGCAAGTAGGTATTGTATTCAGTCTTTATCCTGTAGTTTTTTTCGGTAATAAATATCGGTTATCTGGCAGAAACTAAAGGGCCTTCTATGTATATCTTTTGAGGGGCCCTGGGCAAGTGCCCAGTGGGAAAGAGGGGCCTGATGATATCGCCGCGCGCCGGTGTTCTCAATTACGCAAGTTACTACACATAATAGTGACTTACCAATACAATTGGCACAGTCTTCAGCTTGGTCCACTGTATCCGGAATGTTGCTCGGTTGCATCGAGCAGACGTGAGCCGCACCCATCCTGGCAGCTCTAGAAGGTCTGTCAGCAGGTCTTCGTCTAGTGTCAGGTCTTGTAGCTCTCCGGACCCCCTCAACGCTGACAGGGAGATCTGCTCTGGTGACAGATTCTTTGTGAACCTGTTGAAAAAGGTTTTTTTTTTGTAAAACAGCTTGATTGGCTCAGGTAATGTACTTTGGCTGTTGTAAATTGTTACAAAAAGCAAAGCTAAATTTTAGAGCTATCAACTTGCAACTGTATTGAGGCTCATCAGCTACGAATACCTGAAGTGCATGCAGACTAATGTTCTCAGTCTTAAACATGGGCGCAAAGTTGCTAGTCTATCGGTTTTCTAATGGATACATTTTGGAGAGTGCGCATCAGATCTGCATGATCTAATTCCCTCTAAAACACTGGTTTAAACTATCACGGTTGTTCACTAAAGTCATCTACACTAATATTATAAAGAGGAAAGATTTGTACCTATTTTTGTATGTTTGTAATGAATAGGCTCCGAAACTACTGAACCGATTTGAAAAATTCTTTCACTGTTGGGAAGCTACACTATCCCCGGGTGACATAGGCTATATTATATTTTGTAGCGAGGTCGAAGGCCGAGCTTACACTCGTGCGAAGCTGGGGCGGACGGCTAGTATGATTATAATTATATCGGGAGCTCCTTCCACAACGTTACTACGGTAAATATCCTATAAATAACCATGTAACTAATTCCCTCTAGCCCATTTTCTATGGTTGGTATTCAAAAAATCTGATCTGATTTAGACTCCGAACCTCCGTAATATCCCTAGTATACATTTCCAGTCCATCTACAAGATGAATCCAAGCCTATGATGTTGAGTTTTTCAGGTCATGGACAATATAAGTTGAGAATGATAATGTATGTAATTGTGCAGGTAGCAGCTATCATGCAAGACGGAGCCATGACCTGGTGATGTGAGGTCACAGCCTTCATTACATTAATTATTTTAACAACAGTCTTTCTGATTTAATGGTATATTTTTAATTGCACAGAAATGAGTAATTATTAATAAATGTATAAATAGGCACTTACCTAGAGGACACCAGGTTATTTAAATGAATACCGGGTCGGTAAAAAAAAACTTTGTAAAATACCTCGTGTCAAAAATCAAAATTGTTCTGATCTTTTCAAAACTCTAGGATTTTGATTCGAATTTTGTATTAAATAGGAGCGACCTTGATGACCGCAAGAGGGAATCCCCTATCCCCCAATCAGATTGAGGGAGTTTGTCTATGTGTTTTTACAACAAATTTCACAGAACTTTACAGAAAAAAATGCTACTAAACCTGACTGAATATTAAAATTCATTGATTATTACTGAAAAAATAGTCTGATTTATCTTTAAAATTATCTTAGCCATTTAATAAATACTTATGTATCGAGGTATAATTATAAATGGTCCACAGTTTCATCTAATATCTAATCAAGTACAAAATAGGACAGTCGCAATTTTAATTGGATGATAGCCTGATAGCATAATAAATACATCAGGTAGGTAGGTAGGTGTGGAACAAAGAAACATTGTTTTTGGAAACAGTACCTACGAAGAGTAAGGAAATGAAATGCAATTTGCAATCCATCGGCACGTACCAGTTTGATTTAGAATGCTCCAGAATCTCAGTTTATTGTGATCATAACTGAATTAAATACTTAATTCCAACAGGCAACTAGAAATTAGATTTGTATTTTGGTAAATCAATATGATGATTATACGTGACATACCTTGAAAGGTGCTTCAACAGCTGGTTTTTTATAATCGTTACCATTTTGAGCGAGCAAACTTAATCCAAAAATAAAAATTAATGCAGTAATTTAACAAATAATCATTATTGCACACGAAAAACCTTCCAAAAAGATTTCCGAATTCAGTCAGACTTTTTGGAAATTGATTGAATGAAGTTGTGAATGAACAAAATGAAAGAAAATTACGATCACGTCAATAAACTGTCAAATGGTTGTCAAAGTCAAAGTTGAATGTCAAACCACACCACAGACTAAACTCACCTTCTCGAGAATACTTTTTCTTAGCAATCGAACCTAAAAAAAAAACTCTACTATCCCTAGCAACGCAACTACCTGACTCGCAAGGGCGCGATTATTTGTTTGTGTGGTTGTTAGGTGCACTATTGATTTGACTTTATTAATATACAATAAATAAAATTAGGAACAAAAAAGCTGTGCCAATGAAATATAACTGGCTGGACGTAAATTCTAAAAGTGTTAGATTCGAAAAGCAAAAGCTCTGACAAAAAAGTCATTTGTTGACAAGTTTTCATGTTTTCTTTGATCTCTACATTTTGTTAATTTACTAATGTGTGTTTCGCTAAGTTATTTATTTGTGGAAGTACACTAAACATTGTTAAATTTGGGCCAGGGTTAAATAAATTATACAACAACCACTCGCAGGTATAGGTAGATATAGTTCTGAGATTCTAGTTTCAGGAAACTTGGTAAGTAACTACCTACCATTATTTACTTTTTGGCAGTTTTGTAGCATTTCTCTTTACCGTAATGTTTACCTTACCAACAGCGTTTATTATCTTCACCTATTTGGTTCTATTTAGTACGTTGCGTTATTTTATTTGTAATCATAGGTAGTTAGGATCTATATACCCGCACTAGGTATGCCTACTTAAATTTTCTTAATGGACACCTTCGTTGATATATAGGTAAAAAAGCTTTTATTTTATAAGAAACCCTAATATTTGTTACTTAAACTTGTACCTATTGAAGTCCAAAATCCTTTCATTTTTCTCATAGCAATGCCTTCCACGATCCTTGCCTTCAATTTAGCGTAAGGTAGTTTGAATATATTATTTTTTCTCAGCTGGCTACTGCACCCGCTTGCACTTGCAATGTCACGCAGGGAGAGCAAAGTAGAGACGTATTTTGACACGCTATCTTCTGGAGATTCTAACAACATGAAATCCAAACAGAATTCTAAAGAGGTGAACAACAACGAGGTCGATGAGCTATCCAAAGAGTTATCAGAGATGGGGTGCATCGTGGACGCGATGAAACGACCCCCCAACATATGCGTAGAGACCTGCATATACGAATCTGACGAAGAATCCGCCAAGTCTCACAATGGCCAGGATGAAGACGCTTATTCTGACGAATTCGAGGAAGACAAAAGTGAGGAAGAGGGCTCTGTCAAAACTGTCTCGAAGGCGAAAAGTGATATCGATCGAGACACGAATCGGTCGTCTGTGAAATTGTCTAAAAGCCAATCTTCCGTCTGTAGTAATAAGCCTCCGGCGTCGGTTTCTGGCAGATCGGGAAGATCTGACTTTGGGTAAGTTGAACGAGTAATATTCTTGTCGAAAATTATTTTATTTAATGTTGTTTTACTCCAGTGACAAACTGCGAGGTGAGGTGTCAGTCTGTCCTGAGCCATATAACTCCACCTGGAGATATAACTAGCACGCATACCAACTTTGGATCTCATTTAAAGACAACTGATGTACCACATCAGAACTATATTTAGAAAGAAAAGGTCAAATTAATGTATTATGACAGCATTGTAGTAGTCAAGCTTATATACGTAAGTAAAACCATATTTTGAGCGTTTATGCATTGCTCCAAACAAAAATAGCAAATACTTACTTTATATCAAACATGAACATGAATAAAAAATTTTACTGCCTTACCCAGTGCCTTATGGAGTAAGGCATAAACGCTCAACACTTTCATCATCATCAGCCATAAGACGTCCACTGCTGAACATAGGCCTCCCCCTTTAACCTCCACACTGAACGACAATCTGCCATCTGCATCCACTGGATGCCCGCGACTTTCACGATGTCGTCGGTCCATCTAGTGGGAGGCCTACCTACGCTGCGTCTTCCGGTTCGTGGTCTCCACTCAAGAACCTTTCTTCCCCATGGGTTTCAGTTCTACGAGCGATGTGGCCTGCCCATTGCCACTTCAACTTGCAAATTTTAATAGCTATGTCGGTGACTCTGGTTCTTTAGCGAATATCTACGTTTCGGATTCTATCGCGCAAAGAAACTCCGAGCACAGCTCTCTCCATTGCCCGTTGTGTGACTCTGAGCTTTTCCGCAAGGCCAACAGTTAAGAACCACGTCTCAGTACCATATGACATAACTGGCAACACACATTGGTTAAAGACCCTTGTCTTCACGCTCAACACTTTGCCATACTACATTCACCCTCCCAAACTAACTTCTACTTCCCTTTCCAGCTCAGTATCAGTTCCTCAAACCCGCCGAATCAACATGTCTTTCACGAACGACAGATTGCGAGAGATCGAACGGCACAATCATATTCTCCTGTCCAAGATACTGAGCGCGAGGAATACGAAGAAGTCCTCGATACCGGCTCGAGAGCAGCCTGCGAAGAAGCCGGTCCCGTCTGCCGCTGTGACGAGGAAGAGCCAGCAACGACAGATCGATCATGATAACATGGTGAGGAGGTAACAATCTTTAGAGGTAGGCTTCTTTTGCAGCACTAGAAAGCTATTTGCATGGAGGTACGTACCTACGTTCGTACAACGTTGCGAGGATTGAAAATATATCCGGTGAAATTTTGGGGATGCTCAGTATACAGCGGTATCAGTGTAGGGTTAAGCATATATCCTGTTCTAAGCCGAAAATAAATCATTTACTTTTACTATGAGACGAACCCTAAAATCGCTAAAAAATATCAGGTATTCCTTTGAAAACGGTACAGTGACAAATGTATGGAACAGCAATTTTTTTGCGAGATCTGGGTTCGTCCCATAGTATAAGTTGTTCATAGTGATGAAAATAATGACCTCCTTTCGGCTAAGTACAGGGTATATGCGTAACTCTGTATAATGGTAATTGTTCTTCTCAAGAAAAATAGGATGGTCTTGTTTTGATGCACGGTAGAGCCATGTCAATCTGGTAATGCAAACGTGCTTCCGTCATATCCGAACAAAAGGCTGTGTGAGAAAGAAAATTTTGGACCAAAGAAATACTGACATGGTGACAACACGGTGTTAATATGAAATGGTGACGATGTACATAACGACCTTTAGTTGTAGGCTTCCTTTGTAGAATTTGTAGGATTTGAGAATTTGGGAATCATCACGTTTTTGTGAGAAAAAAGCTGGTTATATTGTAGGCTGGCACTTATACTAAATCATTGTGCGATGGTGTTATTTCTTCCGTATCTTCCCTTGCAGGAAGTTACATAATCTCCTTTTTTAAAGCTTACATGGAACAAACGTCAGATAAAATCTAAATGTAGGTACATAGTCAGAAGCGTGAAATTTCTTCCAAGGTCAAAAGCACGTTGCAAATAGCAGCTCGGTCCTGCGAATGACGTGCAGACTTCAATCACGCGCAGAAGAAAACGTGCAGCACCAAGCACGTGAGTCGGTGAGCGAACGTGCCGCCCTGCCTCGGAAAACATGACTTTTCCTATTGTGTAACGAGAAATGTTGAACTTTATTTGGTGTAGTGTAGCCCTTATTCCAAACCGACTTCCAAAAAAGAGGAGGTTCTCAATTCAACTTTAAAAAAAAAAAAAATTTACCTCAGAACTTTCGACTGGTTGGACCGATTTTGATGATTATTTTTTTATTTGAAAGCTGGTGCTTCACGTATTCATTTTGTGCTATTTCATTTTGTCTAGTTCTGACCTTTGAGAATGCAATATGTACCAAATGTTTGTAAACCTTATAGGGTTTACTCCACCGTTTCTATTCGCCCGTTTTATCGGTATTTACAAAAGAAACTTTTACCCCCCACTAACTTTTATTCCATTTCCTTTCGAAAACTAAGTACCTATGCTATTAGATTTTTTGAATAGTGGTGTTATGTTGGTAGCTCGAAGAACCAACAAAGTGTTACTGCGGATAAGATAACTTAAAAGTCTTTTAAAAGACTTTATTAAATGATCATAACAAGATAAATTACAATGAAACTATAATCTAGATTTTTCACAGGCGGCCTTATCAATTAAAGCGATCTTTTCAAGCAACCGTCTACGGAAATATTTATTTCAGAATTACTTAAATATGTAAGTAAATATTTCATGACTATTTTGTCCAAGTATCCATTTCCTCGATTTATAATCAACAGACTGATTCTCAAAGTTTATTCTTTCCGTAGTCCCAAAGGCCAGTCCAGTTCAGTCTAGGGTTAGTTTGGAATACGTAAGTACTGCCTGAGAAGGTAGTAAAGATCCTTTCTTAAGCATACTCATGGGTCCGGTCTGATGGTAGCTTTTATTTCCAGATCCTTCTAAAGAAGATTCAGCGTGCGAAGTCGTCTGCGCTAAGCATCCGCCGTTGATACAAGCCCGCGTCCTCATGGACGCGTGGTAACGTTGTTAATACTTTATTATACGAGTTTTATACTAATGCAGAGGTTTTATTTCAAAATCTACTTTGGGATCAAATGAGGTGGAAAGGTAGAAATATGTCTTTGCCACAGAGTTTGTTCAAGTTTGTACTCCCATCTAAGACAGGTTTACGAAGAGTCTAAATTGTGTAGACGCTTCGGACGGAAATAAAATATACAAAAAATATTCCTGTCGAACCAACCAAATAGTTATAAAGGGCGGATTTGATACCTCGGCTGCACTAGGTCTATAGAAAATTGTCAGCCCCCTACTATAAAGCATGAGAAAGGTGCGGGTAATCAAAAGATACCCATATAATAATTTGAATGGTGTCGCCTATAGTCAGTTAAGTGATTATATTCACAGGTGATCAAAGGACACTAAAAAGTCGCCGTTGATCACACAGTGAAATAGACCAAAATATAATTATAAGAAAACGATGAAAGTCTGTATATGACAAAACAATTTTCTTCCTAACCATCACACAAGTGTGACAGAGAAGTGTGAAGGTTATTAAGGAAATTGTCTTATTTTTTTTTAAATACATTTTTGTGCCGTAGGTGGCAAACAAGCAGACGGGCTGCCTGATGATAAGCAATCGCCGTCGCCTGTGCATACTTCTAAAACCAGAAGCATCACAACTACGTAGCTGACCCTTTAAGAAAATATTAACTCGCTTTTTGAAGAACCCCATGTTGTAGCTTCTCAGATACACCGCGGAAAGTAGCTCATTCCACATTTTGCAGGTGTTTGGCAAGAAAGATCGCGTTAATCAAACAGTGAGCGATTTCCACTGGTCTATGATATGTGGATGAACTTTCAGGCGGAGGCGGCTAGTGCGATGGTAAAACCGCGACGCCGGTATCAGATCAAACAGTTTTTCAGAACACTTCCCGTTGTAAATGCAATAAATGATACAGAGAGATCCAACGTCTCTACGTATATTGAGCTGCTCTAGGTGTTCGGTGAGTTTGCTCAGCTCTCTGCTCTACGCTGTAATGCATCAAGAGGCTCAAGTTGATACTTGGGTGCTCCGTTCCAAAGATGGGAGCAGCACTCCATGTGAAAACGGAGTTGCGCCTTGTCAAGCAAAAGCCTGAGTAACAATGAACTGTTAGGCGTTTCTTCGTGGCCTATTGTTATTCACAAATCACCTTTTGCCTGCGGTCTTCTGAGCAGCGAGGGTTGAAAGAGGGCGCGATTATACTGAAAAAAACTTGCCATATTTTGTCGCCCCCTAAATTTTGCTGTCCTAGGTCCAGGCCTATTCGGTCCATAGGGCATCCGCCCCTGGTTGTATTGTATAGTTGAGAAAGAAAATTTGTTTATGTCAGTAGGTCACTATATTAGGTCAGATGATCAGATGGACGGAGTGCAATGCATTCTCGCTTTCGATTGTAATACTTATTGATCGAAGTTGTTTTAACGCTGTTAGTTTAGTTTTATTAGTTGTTAATATCCCGTTAATAGTCATATAGGTAACTGTAAAAAAACTGTTAAAACTACCCCACTCTTGTCCATATCTTCCAAAAATCTTTTTCCAAATGGTGCGATTACCCGCCTACTTTGTCCAGTTTGATTGGAACGCGAGGTCATTGAAGTTTTGAGGGTCAAAAAACAGTTGCTTTTGTTTATTGTTTTGTTTAGTAAATTGTTATTTTATACGTAGGTCAAGTAAAATACCTAGTTACTATTCATTATTCTTGTTTACGCCGTCCGCTCGGCGCTCTCGAGACAAATGGGTCAAAGGGCGCATATTCTCAGACCCACAATATACCTAACAACCTACAATAAAACAAAAAATAAAGTGTTGTTTACTGGAAGTTACATTAGTCTTATACTCGTAGATAGAGACTTATATTTCCTCCAGCTGCTGCCGATATATACCTACTCTGATCTATGGCTGCTGCTAGTCTCTTGCTCTGACCGCAAGGGCTACCAACCCAACGACAGAGACAATATTTGTCAAAGGTAGAGACAGGCCATATAACAGATGATCCAACAAGGCTATCTTAATTTTTCAGTGAAAGCTGCGCTTACTGAATTTTTTTTATGCCATAGGCGGCAAACAAGGAAGCGGCCCGCCTGATGGTAAGCGATAACCGTCGCCTATGGAAACCTGCAACACCAGGGGCATCACAGATACGTTCCCGACCCTTAAAAACTCCTATAACAGCCCTTTTGAAGAACCCACAGACCTAAAAAAATAATTTACATCCTAAATCTATGGAAGAACCCCATATTAAAGCTACTCGGAAATGCCGCAGGAGGGAGCCGCGGAGCTCATTCCACAAATTGCAGATGTGAGGCAAAAAGAAACGCGTAAAACGCACAGTGTACGATTTCCACCGATCTATGATATGTGGATGAACTTTCAGGCGGTGGCGGCTGGTGCGATGAAAAAACCGTGATGCCGGCATCAGATCGAACAGTTCTTCAGAACATTCCCCGTTGTAAATGCGATAAAACCCAACGTCGCTGCGCATTACTTCGCGCAATTTATTTTAAATGGAACGGACTCTATTTTTTCGACTGTTACTAGTTTTTCCATATTACTAATTATTCGGCCCGCGTTTAGGTCTAAAATTCAGTTGCAAGATTTGTCCCACAATACATAATTGCATACATACAAACTGACTAACAGGGCAAGGGCAGCTTGTAAGTTGTAAAATGAATATCTTTATTCGATATTTCCAATAATAAATAATCAGTGAATCACCAGACAATCATTATCATAACAGGACAACGATAATACTATTGATGCCTTATTAATCTCGCAGTTTTTTTATCATCAAGCAGCCGGAATTGAGCTGTCACTGTGCAGCTAATTACATAGATATGGGCGTAGTCAGGTTTTAAATTAGGATGGGGCAAAAATATAAATCTAGAGTCTGCCGGTCCATGCTGCAAGCTAAGTGAACGTGCAAGTGAATTGATACGCTAAGTGAATATAATTTTTTCTTGCCTATTTATGCAGGTAAATGTCAAAATATCGTATTATAAGGGTAAGGGACTACAGTCAATGGTGATCACATGATCATTTTGACATTTCTTTATAGTAATCGACAAGAGACATTGCGTTATGACCAGAGTTATTCTGGTGGTGTCTAAAACAAGGTGAAGCAAGTAAGTACTACAGCTAAGATCCTGGGGTCTTACGCCCAACTCTAAACGCGGGCTCGAATAGATGCAGTTTGCAAAACCACGCAACCGCAAACCGTATCTCGGCGCGTTAAGGTTCGCGTTCGCGTGATGTTGCAAACTGCACCTATTCCGGCCCGCGTTTAGAGTTGGGCGTTAGGCCCCTGTTCATTTAATTCCATTAACTAGGGAGGAGAGAAGAGGGACTCGTTATATCTTGAGTTTTTTTTTCGGTACCGTTTCGGTTGTTTGCTTCGATGAGCCTGAAGAATTAAGATATCATATTTGTTAGTCTTTGTTCTTCGTTAATTCGATCGGTTCTTTGAAGAAGAGAAATACCTAATAGAAATATTTCATTTTTACATTGCACAAAAGTCTCTTACCCTGCATTGTAATTATCTTATTACTACCAATGAGGTTTTACGTTATGACATCATTGATTACAACTTTACAACCTTGTACCGAATTATTCTTCTTGTAAATAAGCATTTCTGACATTTTATTAACAATGGATTGTCGTGCGATGTATTTAGAACTTAGAACGGCTAAGTGGCTCTTATTAATAATATCTCGGTGAAGCTATTATTGTGTACTTAGAAAGATATTGTAACCACTCGTCATTGCAATTATCTATTTTCAAGGAGAGCACGTGCAGATACACACTTTACTGCCCTTACTCTGGTTGAGTTACATTGCGGAGCTCAGTTCTGGCCAGATTGTCCAAGCTTTGACACTGCTGAAATTGCATGTAAGTATTACTGAATTATTGAATTTAGTAATTTAGTCCTGAATTTAGTAGTTTAATTTAGTCTAGTGACTGTTAATTGATTCAAAATAATGTCATACTTGGAGCAGTTTAACTCAATACTCAATAATTTATTGCATAATTATTATGAAGTTCACACACAGACGTTAGGTAGCATGTTTAAATTAGGTAATACGTAATAATAACCCTGATTGGGTATGGCAATATAGTCAAGATCTAATAGCAAATATTTACGATACACCAATCTAGAATGTAATAAAAATAAATTAAACCGGTAAAGTGTGAGTCGGGCTCGCGTTAGCGCAATCAGGGTTCCGTACCACCATATAACTTGTTTAGCTACTAAATACAAAAAATTGTGCACAACTTTCTTGAATTTCGAGAGACTGTCAATTGATTCAAAATAATTTCATACCTCCTTGGAACGGTTCTACTCAGGACAGGATCTAATAGCAAATACTTACACCAATCTAGAAAGTAATAAAAATAATATTATTATTTACTTACACACTGAAAAATACAAAAGAAACTTAAACTAAACAAAAATAAATATACGGCAGTATAATGGGCGGCTTTATCGCCTAGAGCGATTTCTTCCAGGCAACCTTTCGATGGACAGGACTAAAGAATTTGAAAAAGTTCGGTGGTGGTGGTGATATAATTATTTTATTTTATTTCTTTGTGTGTTATTTTCAGGCAAGGATGCATTACCAATGGATATTGTTCGCCGCTGTTATCGGCATTGCAGCAGCTTTGCCTAAACCAGGCCAGGTCCAGCCACCAGGTAAATAAATCTCTATCCAGTGCTGAGTTATAACAACACCTAACCTAAGTAACAAAAAATTACATCGCATTTATCCTGTAATGGTAGGACTCTTTTGCAGGGGTCCGCCTGGGGAAGTACCACACCTTTTCCAGTTATTCAACCGCCAAGCAGTAGTGTGCAGACACTACTGTGTTCCGGATTGAAGAGCAATGTTTCCAGCGAAATTACAGGGCACATAGAGATTTGACATCTTATATCTCGGGGTGACGAGCGCAGTGCATAGCCATCCAGGGTTTTGATAAGTTGACGTTTAAAATTCTGAGTGGCGTTGAGCTGTTATGGGCAAGCGTGAAGAGCCATCAGGCGAGCGACTTTGCTCGTCTCGTCACCCAGAATCATATATAAAAAAAAACTATGTATAATTTGATGATATTTCAAACTAATACTTATAATATCTAAAAGCTAACCGCCCTTAAATCTTGTAGGTACATAGGCATTTACTACAATTTATTTGGAGCTACGACGCGCTTTCAATAAATTTCTCATAATTACGTACACATAACCAATATGAAGAAAATAAACCGGGAAAGCACACTGAGGGTTCCGTACCACCATGTACATAAATTGTTAGTTAGGGTTCTGAACCCATAAAGGGTATAAACGGCCCTATTAGGTACTAAGACTAAGCCATACGCTGTCCATCTGTCTGTCTGGCCGTGCTATCTTTTAATACTTCTTACAGCTCTTTCTTATTCTTTCGAACCTTCACTTTTTTAACCGACTTTGGTTTTTAATGTTTGTTACCTCGCAACTCCACCATTTATAAACCGATTTAGTATTTTATTTGAAAGGATATACTTTCATATTGGTCCCATAGAAATTTCATACAAAATCAGACGAGAAGAGGAAGATATATAGACTATATCCTCTTCTCCTCGTCTCCTTGTATTGTATTAGACATACTCGTAACAGATTTTCCTCGATATGTGTTCTATAAAATCAAATATTGAACACGTAGGTTACATGGATAAACCTTACCAGCCCTGGACCTACGACTTTTCCGAGCAGGGGCAAAACTTGACATTGGCGCCTCTCACCTCTAGGATTAGAGATGAATGTTATGATTTAAAAACCGGAATTTGGCGCCCCCTTAAGCTGCCGCCTATTCCGAGCAGGGGCAAAAGGCGCCCCTCACATCTCGCATTAGAGTTTTTTTTTTCTTAACCTATACTGCTGGTCAAAGGTCTCCCCCATTTCCTTCCATAAATCTCGGTCCTCCGCCGCCTCTTGCCAACCTCTCCGGAATGAGTCAAGATCGTCACGCCAGCGTTTCCTAGGCCTTCCTTGACTGCGTCGTCCATCAGGCACCCACTGTGTGACGACCCCGGTATTAGAGATTAATGATTGAAAAAAAACGGAAACTGCCACCCAGGGCACGTGCCCCTGTCCCCCCCACCCCCACCCCCTAGATCTGGGCCTGAACCTTCCTGTTATTCACAGATATCGGACCAGGAGCAGTTATTGCACCAGGAACAGTAATCGGACCGGGAACAGTTATAGGAGCAGGAGTGGTTATCAACGCAACATCAGTTATTGGGTCTCATGTAAATATCGGAGCAGGAACAGTAATCAATGGAGCAACTGTCGGAGATAATGCAGTTATCGGAGATGGAGCAGTTATCGGAGATGGAGCAATTATCAGACCAGGAGCAGTTGTCAAACCAGGAGAAGTTATCCCTGCAGGAGCAATCGTTAATTAGACCATAATAAATTTGAGCTGACCCCCAATAGTAGATTAATGTTTTTTCGGGAGTCGGGACTTATCGCGCAATATTTTATATAGGTAAAAATAGGCACCTTTCGCTCGACGTTTCGACCATGTTACAATGGCCGTGGTCACGAGCTGACTGAAACTGCAAGTGGGTGGGTCCGGCAAGAGCGGGTATTTTGTTCTCCTACACTCACTTGATTTTGAAAAATTGCATTTGCAATTGCAAAATAAATCTTGAAATATTGCGCGATAAGTCCTGATAAACATTAAAATATGTTTTCAAAGTTTAAAAAATATAATAGTAGATTGTTATACATGGGCTGAAAGGGACCTATTAAGGCACGATATGGTTTGGCGCACAAGCGTAGCAAGGGCGCTTATAGTTTGAGTACCTAAATAGGTCATTCACTTGAGGTAAACTTCTTTCTGCTTTTCATTTCGAATGTGAGGAAAGTAAATAAAAACTTGGTTAGTTAAACAAACAATGTTTTATTAAACAAATACTTAATACAAATAATTTTCATTAAAAAAAACGCTGCTATTAAACATAGTGGCTCTAGAATAAATTGGGAATGGCTTGCATAGTTTAAAAAAAAATTGACAGCAGGGAAAAGCGTTTCCTATCGATGAAAATGAATGTTTTCATCCCTCTGATAAGGTAATTTCAAGCGTGCTTTCCAAGTATGAAAAATAAAACCCAGCCCGGTCCCTACCCGTGGTCCACCTACTGGCTATACCAGGGGCATTATACCATGGCACATTTGCGTGACACTACCAGTAGTGCCATTGGGAACTGATATTCCCCTGTTGTGCCAAAGGATAGTTAAGTTTTTTTTATGATAAAATGGGCTAGCGTTTGACCACAACTCACCTGATGGTAAGCGACGATGCGGTCTAAGATGAGGCACGCTTGCCCATGACGTGCCTATTCACTCTTATCTTGAAGAAACAGAAACTTAAGTTGTAATTTATAGGGAACACTGAGGCAGGAAGCGCATTCCATTCCTGTGCAGTTCGTATTAAGAAGGAATTTTGGAAAAGCTGCGTACGGACCTTACCAAAGTTCACGACGTAGGATAGAATGACCGCCTCGATGATCTATGGCGGAAATTGGATGACGGGATCAGCTTGAACAGCTCTTGTGCACATTCTCCATAATGAAGGCGATAAAAAATTGACAGACAAGCTACCCACCCTCCGCGTATGCCGCCGGCGGCTGTGCGACATCTTTTTAACCAGCGCCTCGTTATTAATGATCCGAATGGCGCGTCTCTCTATAGTTTTTCTCCGAATGACACAACTAGGCTTCCCAATAACAATATTGGGGTAAGTACTATAAGGTTTTTTTTTATAATTAGGTTTTATCGAAGTGATTATTAAGAAAAGACGCAGCGGCCTCCCACTACATGGACCGACGACATCGTGAGAGTCGCGGGCATCCAGTGAATGCAGATGGCAGGATGTTGTTCAGTGTGGAGGTTATAACAGTGCCGGATTTATATTTTTTACGAGTGTAGGCCACTTTGTTTCCGCCGCCCCATGTACCTTTCTAAAATAATATTTTTGAGCTTCCTCTATAATCTGCCGCCTCTAGGACGCTGCCGCCCCTAGGCCGTGGCCTTTGTGGCTTATTGACAAATCCAGGACTGGGTTAAAGTGCCTATGTTCAGCAGTGGATGTCTGCTGGCTGATGATGATGATGATGAAGTAATTATTTAATAAACCGGTCAAGTGCGAGATGGGCTCGCGCACTGAGGGTTCCGACCATGACATAAATTGTATTGGCTAGTATTTATTGTTTTACTTTAGAATTATGTACTATCTATTATAATGCCAAGTTTGACGCTAGTAGGTTTAAACCGTACACCCCTACCAACCGTACCGTAGGTGTAAACGTATTACCGTTTTTACACTGTTTTTAACCGACTTCCAAAAGGGAGGAGATTCTCAATTCGACTATATTTTTTTCACGATCAAGGGTTGGTCCCGTAGTAAAAGTTATTTATGATAATAAGTACAATGAAATACTTGAATATGTTTTAAACTATCACGGTTGTTCACTGCAGTTAAATGATTATTTACGGGATATTTACGGTGGTAAGGTTGTGGAAGGAGTTCCTGATATTTCGGCGCAGTTACATGTACCATGTTTCTCCTGAACTCCTTCCACAACCTTACCACGGTAAATATCACGTAAATAATCATATAACTGTATCCTTGAATTTGTCCGTCGTTTAGTGATACATCTGATATATTATGCACATAACAGAGCTACCTGTAATAGTTTTATATTGTTCTTATCTCTTGTACTTAGGAAGGTAAGTGTTATTGTACTGATAACTGAGGTATGGCCAATCAATTTACTGGCTATCTATAGTTAGTCCATTTATAACTTCAATAACATGTTGCCAACTTATTTATGAATAAGTAGGTACATATAACATAGAACTGACCGTTATTCTGGGATGAAATTGTTTTTTTACAGTTTTTTTTATTGTTTTGTTTTATTGTTTGTTTTTTGGGTACTCAGATCAGACAAACAAGTAAAATATGCCTTAGTACAGTTATCATTTGTGTTCATTCCATGTTCCACCGTTCCACCCACTTTTTAGTAGGTAGGTAAACTTACCGCTCGACTTTCGAAATTTGATGACATTTCAAATTCAAATTCAAATTCAAATTCACATTGTTAGTTAGTCCGTAATCAGAGATTCAGTAGTCACAAGTGTAGGCCATATAAAGCGTGTAAAATATGTTTCAATTAAAACCGTATATTGGTTTATGTATAATTTGCTAAATATAATATTTCATCGCTAAGCCACCAGCCACCAGCTAATATGAACAAAAACATTAAAAACAACATTGCAATAGGTACGTACAAGCAAAGTCTCATCATCATCATTTTAGCCATATAGGACGTCCACTGCTGGATATAGATTAGGTCTCCCCCCCATCGATTTCCAAAAGGGCCGATTGGAAGCGACCTGCATCCAGCGTTTTCCTGTAGCCTCTTTAGGCGTCTGTCCATCTTGTGGGTGGACCGTCCTACGCTGCGCTTTCCAGTCCGTGGTCTCCATTCTACTTGACTGATTAGCTGAGTATTTGATATTTTATTTCAACACGAAGAAGCGAGGAGAGTAGGCAGGACAGGTCGACACCACTTCAGTCGGCTGATGCGGCATGATGATTGGCTTCTTTCCCGCTAGATGGCTCTATCAGAAAGTTTCAATAAGTCATAAGAGCAACATATCCAGCTCTAGACTCAGGTCTGCAGTTCATTGGAGCTGTGAAAAAATAAAACTTCTCGGAAAAGAATCAAAATTTATAGGGTATTCCCGCTGACCTAGAACCATGTAATTTTTCAAGAATCAAGGTCTCATTGCACATATTTAAAGGAAAAAGTCTGAGTCGGAAGTTGTTAAATTGGAGTTAGGTAAATCACATAAAAATAATTTGCTTTCACAAACTTACGTTTTGTAGTTGGTATGTATGAAAGCACCTTTTTGCCAACTACAAAGTTCAGTTTGTCCTTCAATATTTTAACCTTTGTCACCTATTTTCGTCGAGGCTCGATTCCCGCGGTGGATGAACTACCTACATAAATATATTTTTATTAAGTTTTTTACAAAACCCTCAGTGCCAGATTTTAACCTTAAAATAATTATTTAAAATTTATAACGTTTGTTAATCACACAATATGGTTTTATAATTGTATTTTCAAACAATACAGACAACAGAACAAAATTATATACGTAAGTAGAGCCAAGGTGAAGGGATGCGTCGATATTGATCAAACAGCGTGACAATGGTATGATAATGATGGTATATTTACCCGTGATGGAAGACTTGGGAAGTAATTTACAAACTTCCATAATAGTCATTCCCTAACGACCCGCCCCGGCTTCGCACGGGTGTAAGTTTTATTATTTTTGTATAAACCTTCCGTAATTATGTAGGTAACTGATGGTGAAAACCGCATCAAAATCCGTTGCGTGGTGTGGCTCGGTTTAGGAAAAGTTAGCGGATATACAGATAGAAAGACGCGGAAAGCGACTTTATTTTTAAACTACTTCCAAAAATGAGGGAGGTTCTCAATTCGACTGGTTTTTTTACCGACTTCTGAAAAGGAGGAGGTTCTCAATTCGACTATTTTTTCGACATCAGAATGAACCGATTTTGATGATTATTTTTTTATTTGAAAGCTATGGTGCTTCCCGTGTAGTCCCATTAAAATTTTCTCCAGTTTTGAGATTTTAATGAAGTCGGTTTTTTGTGTTAAGTATTAATTATATTTAAGCAGTACATATTTTACAAATCCTATGCATGTTATTCTCAAACATCATGTCACCTTGCTTATCAGTTCATCGGTGCCAGCCAGAGAATACATAACAGTTATTACGTCCATTGACGCACGCCTGGAAAAAAACTAAATTAACGCATATTTTGCTGGAAATGTACACATTCTGTGTCCAATAATTAATTTGTAAAAGTAGTGTTCTGTGTTGTGAATACAAATGTGCCGAGGTAAACAAAACAAAACAGTTTTGCGTCATGACTTGGTGTTTGTGATATTAATCTTTATTCATTAGTACATTTGGCATAATTTCTCAATTGCTTACGTACTTAGAATACTTAAAATTGTCATCACGACGTATTAATTAGGTGCGCTGAGGCTTTGAACCATTAGATATGGGGACTTCTACACAATATGTAACAAACTGCGTAATGAATTTTAAAATATTTTACATACCTACCTACATTGAAATTATCCAGGCTAGTTTGGGTACAGCTCCCGATTAGTGGCGTATTTTAAGATTCAGCGCCCTGGGGCCTTACCCCTATCTCGAAAAGTTGACCCGCATAGGTGTTATTTGTACACTGTACCATCAAATACGATAAGCGGTAGTTATTCGATGGCCGCTAAGCTTTGCTATTTTCACGCACACACGCATAGTAAAACGGATTTTCGTTCATTCAAGTTAGACGCTTTTAAACGATGCAGCTTAAATGAGTTGGTTAATTTTAGGTACCTATCAGGTACCTACTAAAAATTGGCTTGCAAAAGTGAAGCTAGGGGTAAGGCCCCTAGGCCTGTAAGGTTCACCGCCCCATAAATTAACAGAAAAAAGCAAAAACTTTGAATTAGGAATAAAATAAAAGTGCAGACAGTACCTAGCGTGTTGACGTGAGCTGAGATGATAATGAATAAAAAATCTTTTACCTACCTAAAGTCAATAAGAAAGGCGCACAAAGATGAACGTGTGGTATGGCTTGCGCCGCCCCTCACAGCCTGCCATGCTGCCCCGGGCCATGGCCCTTTTGGCCCTAGGATAAATACGCCCCTGCTCCCGATACATCTAATATTCCATACATCTATATATCTATATCTATCTATACTAATTTAAACGTAGAAATAAAAAAACTGTAATTGCAAGATATAAAAAACAGGGTGTCTTAACATTAGCAGCTGAACACGACAGACAGTTTTTAGATTTTTTGTCTGTTTGTTTGTTTGATTGTCCACGCACATCTCCTAAGCCACTGGACGGATTTGAATGCAGTTGTTATGTTACGAATATGCTTAGCTATGACCAGATTGAAGTTATAGGCTATGTATGTTATTTTGCGGAAGGGCCGGAATAAGGAAGGAAAAAAGGGTTGAAAGTGTATCTGAAAATCTACGCGTACGAAGTCCCGGGCAACATTAGTAAATAAATAAATAACAAACATTGCTTATTTGTCAAAAAATGTGCTACTATGTAAGACATTTTTAAAGTAAGTAATTTATTACGCTGATAGCATTATCATTCGATTTGACGTCGCAACGCGGTAGGTACCTATACATACATACATAGGTTATTTATTTACCTACTATTAATTTTACGTGGAATCTATACCTATACAGATATCCAATCTTGTCACTGATAAAATAGGCGCCGGACAAAGAACTGTAGCTGATAAACGGGAATGATATTGATAGCATACATAAAATACTGCTTTAGTAATTATTTTATTTTAGCATATAATTTTCGGTAATTGCGTTTTTTTACAACTTTATCAAAATAACACCTGACAGTAATCGAATTACCCCAAGACTGTTGAAGGTCGACATATGTTCAAGAAAAGATACGATATGGAGCAGTCTTGTCTCTTGATGGTAAGGTCTACACTTGCTTATAGCAGTCGCATTGACCCATTAATTTAATAGTTCAAAACACTCTCGTCCGTCAGTGTCAGTAGGCAGGCACCTGCTTACTTAAAGATGTAGAGTTATCCACACTCCCACACTAATATTACAAATGCAAAGTAAAGTAAAGTAACTCTATCCGTCTGTCTGTTTGATACATAATCACGGCTAAACGGCGTAATCGATCACGATAAAATTTTGCGAGGTAATAGTATGTATCATGAGGACGGACATAGGCTATTTTTTTCTGAAGAAATCGCGGATGAAGTCGCAGGTTTAGCTAGTTTGCCTATTAGAGGCGAGGAAGTTGCTCGCGTGATGGTAAGCGCTGTGCTTGTCCATAACACTTACAATTTTGATCTTCAACAGTCTAAAACCCTGGCGTGGCACTGCTCTCTTTGCCATGAAGCAATTCACTGGAAACATTGCCTAGCAATTCGGTGGCCGAAGTACGAGTATTCACGTAAAATATGTACTATCAAATTTCATACAAATATCAAGTTCGAAATCCAAAATTGTATAGATTGATTACCATTTCGGCACAGTTACATGTACTATGTTCACGGGCAGTCATACGAGTAATCCACAACCTTACCAGGGTAAATACCCATTTTTCCCATTTATCTATCGGACTGCCAGAGCGGGCACGAAAAATCGACACCACTTTATGGTTGATATTCCGAAAACCCGTTCAAAGCGCTTTGATTCCACTTTTATTATGCGAACTGCTAGTCTGTAGAATGCGCTACCTGAATGGGTGTTCCCCTGTAGTTACAATCTGGGTGTCTTTAAATCACGAATGAATCGGTTTCTTTTAGGCAAGCGTGCTCCATCGTAGACCGCATCATCACTTAACATCTGGCAAGATGGGGATCAAACACAAGCATATTTTTTATTTAAAAAAAACCGTCAATAATGACAATGGTGATTTTAAAACAATGTTTTACAAACATTCATTATACTATCTACAGGATGCCTGACGTCATATCCTCTATTGTACTCGTACATAAACTGAAAAAGCCATAAAAAAACGTAATTCAAAACATGACGTTGATTATCCATACGACCGCACCACGTAAATCTACGATGTTATCAACACGCCGATAGCAAAACTACAAACTTATCTAAAAAGTTGGCTAAATCAAGGCACTAAACATTTCAAGTTATTATCAGTTCCGGAAAATACGATAGTGGCGCATACTTCAACTACATAATTAAGTTGGTCAGCTGGTTTCACTGTTTCTGTAATTATTCACGTTTTACCGTGACGTTGGAAAATAATCTTGACGTCATTTTATTACTTATCCGAGTTTAGTGCGTAAATTACGCGAGTACGCCGTGGACTGAAATATTTTAATTTAATTATTGTCAAGTGACGTGGTCAAGACGTAGCCTTTTGGAGAAACTCAGAGTCACACAACGGGCAATGGAGAGAGCTATGCTCGGAGTTTCTTTGCGCGATAGAATCCGAAACGTGGATATTCCAACAGACAAAGAACCAGAGTCATCGACATAATTATTGAAATTTGCAAGTTGAAGTGGCAATGGGCCACAATGGGCATGGGTAAGAAAGGTTCTTGAGTGGAGACCACGAACCGGAAGACGCAGCGTAGGTAGGTCTCCCACTAGATGTACAGACGACATCGTGAGAGTCGCGGGCATCTAGCGGATGGAGATGGCAGGTTAGGACAGCAGCAGCAGTGGACATCTTATGGCTGATGTTGATGATGATTGTCAAGTAGTATTTTTTTTCTTCGTATGACGTGTATTTTAATGCGAGCAGTAATTCTAAATCTATAATACTGATTATAGATTTAGAATTACTCACATTTACGAGAAATGTTTTAGCGTATACAAAACTAAAAGTTCGTACCATAATCAGCTCGCATTAAAATAATCGTCATACGAAGAAAAAATACTACTTGACAATCATCTGGGACTCAAAAAGGTTATGACTAACCCCTACCTATATTTATACTCTCTCAACCTCTCGCTATCCTCACTCTTAAGGTTCACTTAACAAGATTCTGTAAAGGATTCTTCGAACAGATTTATAACCTCACACATTTTCACCGACGAAGAACAAAAATTGTCAAATTACATGATGATTATGGATTGACAAAGATACAAGCACGTAAATTGGCCTATGACTATGCTGTAGCCATAAAGAAAACTAATATTCCTGATAGTTGGATTAAGAAAAAAAAATGGATTCTATTATGAATATCAAGTGTTTTATGGGTCATGCCCAAGCCTCTCACAGTGTGTCCAACCTCCCTGCCATGCATTGCACTGGGCATTGCACTGGGAGCATTGGGCACTTTTGACTTAATTTCTGAAATTATCTCGTAATGTTGAGACTGATAATAATTTAATGTAAGTTCTCTCTAAGATGAATGTATGTGTGGTGCAATAAGAAATGGCAATAAATGTTGATTATCTATAAAATCTGATTTTTTATGCATTAAATTGAGAAAAAGTGCCCATCCCTCCCCTACCTCCCCTATACTATAGCCTTTTGAACGTAATATTATAGCTGGTATTATAGCCATTATACTGCAGTAAAATATTGACTCGACTTACATAGGTACATATCGTCGCGTTTTATCAGTTGGTTATTATTCTCACCAAAATTTCCATTGGTTGTCATTGAAACTAGAGCGATTAGATTATTTAAGTTTTACCTATACTGTGACGGTTGCGAATCGAACGATGCTTATTATCGTCATGAATTTTATAGATTAAATGGGGTCTATGCATAATAATATAACCTATTGCTATGTATTGTTCAACTGAGGTCAAAAAGGCGTTTTTACGCGGTATTTTCGCGACTGTGAACCACTATTGATGGTTTTTTTTGAGGATGAAAATCCAATTCTAGAGGTGGAAGGTTCACTTCTATATAGGAGTGGAAAATTGGGCAGTGAATCAAACCAGTTTTTTTTATATTTTCATCTCTTTCTTATATGTAATATATGTAAGTAGTTAGATATATAATAAAATATGGAGCTATAGAACAAATGAAAGTTTGTTAAGTTTGTATGGACATGAATGGAAGCGACTGGTAAAGAACCGGAGAGAGTGGTATGATGGGACATCTATCCCAAATTATAAACGCGTCAGCGAAATTACAGGGCACACAGAGATTTGACATCTTATATCTCGGGGTGACGAGCGCAGTACATTGCCATCCAGGGTTTTGAACTGTTGAAGTTCAAAATTCTGAGTGGCGTTGAGCTGTTATGGGCAAGCGTGAAGAGCCATCAGGCGAGCGACTTCGCTCGTCTCGTCACTCAGTATCATAAAAAAAGGATACTTAACCACGTGCCTCAAAATACGTCATTTAGACTGATAATATGACGCCGTCTAAAATGAAATGTAGATTTTTATAGTGCCATATTTTTTTATAGGCCAGTCAGCCTACGAATTAACTTACTTTTATAGTGTGCCCACGGCCCGCGCTCACCAGTCAGAGCTTTTAAAAGATAAACTATGTATATTAAAAGAAATTATGAAAAAAATAAGAAAATTATGTATTGTAACTTACGTGGTCCTTTTTATGATGTTACAAACTAAAGTTCTCACACACGAACGTTGCAAGTACGTCATACAATATTAAATCTACATGTTATACCTATACGGTGTCAAATATTTTTGCAATCTACTATTTATAACAGTGTCAAGATAATAATTTCATGTAAAAAAGTGAACATTGGTTAAAAAAATCTTTAACTGCTTTATTAAGCAGAAGCAAACTTAAAAAAATACTTCATATTATAAAAAACAATTCATTTTTACAAGCTTTTATTTAGCAAGCTAAACTAACAAGCTTTTTTTAACTTCATGTCTATATTTTTTTTATATGTATATGTAAGTATATGATGGAGTCGGAAGGTGTTCATATAAACTATGTATGTTCATATCAACATTATATATATACGTTTCAACGATATCAACGTTTTCAATGTTATTCTAAAATAAGTTCAACGTAAAACAACATTTATATATATATATATATATATAATGTTGATATGAATGCGGAGGAGGTCGAAAAAACTGTGATTTCTTTTTAACGCCAAAATAAAACATAATTGTAGCATAAACATTACTTTAAAACGTTTTCAATGTTGCCATAAAAAGTGACATAAAAAGTGCTTAATAGTTGTTCGCAGTGTTTTTCTTATCATCATTAGCCAGAAGACGTCCACTGCTGAACATGTGTTTCCCCCTTTAACCTCCACACTGAACGACATACCCGCGACTCTCACGATATTGCCGGTCCATCTAGTGGGAGGCCTACCTACGCTGCGTCTTCCGGTTCGTGGTCTCCACTCAAAAATCTAGTTCCCCATCATAATAGCCGTAGCAGACGTACTGACCACGTACCACGGACCGTCGTCTGACGGCGGTCCGTGGTACGTGGTACGTCCATCTGTTACGGCTTTAGAGATAAAATCTATAAAAAAAAAAAAACTAAACAGATAGTCTTTGGGCGGTTTTACGAGTGTTAGTGGTGAACTTGAAGCTAATGGACTATTATGGCTAATGGTTAACCTTGTTTGTGAAGGCTTATGTCATCTTTTGTTATTTTAGAGCAAAACAAATGACCATACGGCTGTGTACGTGTAAATGTACATAATACAATAGAGTCTTACTTGAATCCGGCATTATAAATATTAGGAGGTGCCGGATTATTGAAATATTCGGATTACTGGATTATACAACGTGTTTATTAAAGGTGTAGTAATATTGAAAGGTATGTAGAAGTATATGTCCTCATAATTATGAACAGCATTATGTTGCACTAGCCGTCCGGCCCGGCTTCGCACGAGTGTAAGCTCGGCCTTTGGCCTCGCTACAAAATACAATATAGCTTATGTCACCCGGGGATAGTGTAGCTTCCCAACAGTGAAAGAATTTTTCAAATCGGTTCAGTAGTTTCGGAGCCTATTCATTACAAACATACAAAAATAGGTACAAATCTTTCCTCTTTATAATATTAGTGTAGATTATGTTCCATAGATAACGCCACTCGACAAAATGTATGGCGCAGCAGATTATTTTCGCGTTTTCAGGTTTGTTCCCATAGTAAAAGTTGTTTATAATGATGAGAACATATATACCCTTCTATATTACTACACCTTTAGTAAGCACGTTCTATAGGGAAATTCAAAGCAAAGAAAATAAAATGTTACATAATATTGTTGGTAGCATTTATTTATAACAAATTTTGTTATGATAACTGGTGGAGCGAGGTGGGTGTAGAGAGCCGGACTACTGGATGTGTCGATGTACTGAAGTGCCGTATTAGTGAGAGTCTACTGTAATTATCTTTTAAAGCTATGATGACATGGCTGTTACCTTACCTAATAGTTATGGAAGTTAAGTCCTGTAGAAAAATATCCATTGATATTCTAAGTACCCCATTCGCTGAAAGATTATTCAATGTGCTGTAAGAAAAACAAATATTACCATACTTTATTTGGATTATCTTTAAACCTTCAACGGTCTATTAATTCAGCTGTTGTATAATAGGCCAATTAGTTTAAGCATTTAGTGTTACTTAATGGATAACCTAAAAAAAAGCCTGAAAATGATGTGGACAGATAACTAGAGAAGGGAAGCAAACAGATAAAATTATATGGACAGATAACTAGAGAAGGGAAGCAAACAGATAAAATGATATGGACAGATAACTAGAGAAGGGAAGCAAACAGATAAAATGATATGGACAGATAACTAGAGAAGGGAAGCAAACAGATAAAATGATATGGACAGATAACTAGAGAAGGGAAGCAAACAGATAAAATGATATGGACAGATAACTAGAGAAGGGAAGCAAACAGATAAAATTATATGGACAGATAACTAGAGAAGGGAAGCAAACAGATAAAATGATATGGACAGATAACTAGAGAAGGGAAGCAAACAGATAAAATGATATGGACAGATAACTAGAGAAGGGAAGCAAACAGATAAAATGATATGGACAGATAACTAGAGAAGGGAAGCAAACAGATAAAATGATATGGACAGATAACTAGAGAAGGGAAGCAAACAGATAAAATGATATGGACAGATAACTAGAGAAGGGAAGCAAACAGATAAAATGATATGGACAGATAACTAGAGAAGGGAAGCAAACAGATAAAATGATATGGACAGATAACTAGAGAAGGGAAGCAAACAGATAAAATGATATGGACAGATAACTAGAGAAGGGAAGCAAACAGATAAAATGATATGGACAGATAACTAGAGAAGGGAAGCAAACGGCAAAGTAGTTGGTATTTATTTATTGGACGTAGAAATTTGTAAATAAACTATTTTGTTTATATTTGATTTCAAATTGATTTCATATACAATACTTATAATTTACTATTAGTTTTTCAAAAATAAAACAAGAGCTCTCTTAAGAATACCAAAAACACAAAACTTAAAACTAAACTAACTACTTAATGGGGCTGCCACGATTTTGTAGTGCATCAGCTATGTTTACACAGGCGCGAACTGATGGGTTTCACGCCATTATGAGAAAAGAAACCTACTCCCTGTTGAGCAGAATGCGTGGTAGCAGCAACAGCATCCTTAGTACAATAACTGATAAGCCTGATTGTTCCATCCAAAAATACTGGAATAGTCTTATTATAGGTCTCGTTAGTTAAGTTTAGTTTTATATTAGGTAATGTTGTATTTTCATATATATGTTGTGTCAAATAGTGATATCTATCTATCTATACATATAATAAAAACGTAGACATAAAAAAATCTGTAATTGCAAGATAACAAAAAAAAAATCACACAGGTCGTCTTAAAATAAGCAGCTGAACACGATAGGACAGTTTTTAGAGTTTTTGTCTGTTTGTTTGTTTGTTTGTTTGTTTGTTTGTTTGTTTGTTTGTTTGTCCGCGCACATCTCCTAAACCACTGGACGGATTTAAATGCGGTTTTCACGAATATGCTTAGAAATTACCAGATTAAAACATAGGCTATCTTATATCATTTATTTTAATTATTTATTTTTACATAAACGAAAATAAAAATCAATGATTTATTTCTTCGTTAGCCGAAACGTAATATGAGGATCGTCACATAGCCTCAAGCAAGAAGATCCAAAGTAAAGAGAATGTTATTGACATAGCCATTAAAATTTTGAAACTGTCAACTGTCATTCGGTTAATCAGTTTAAATTTAAAGAAGGTTCCTTAACATTCTTAGATGAATGAACGTGTAGATCAAGCATGTTATAGGCCTTACAACCTCTTTGGTGATTCATTCCAGTGCATGGAGTAGGAGTGTGGCGTACTCGTACTCCTTGCGCCAACCTTCGTGAATTTCATTCCAATTTTCCACGACGTGTGGCGTTGGGGCGCGAAAAATAATAATAAAAGAACACCGATTTTAAATGGAATTGTCATTCGCTTTTTCTAAGATTTGTCTAAGATTTTTCTTTGCATTAAATTTATAATTTCTTTCGGACTCAGCTATTTTCTTCCATTGTCGGTAGCTTAACCCTCTCCTTCTATATAAATAGTACAAATCCACTATAATTGGTGACCACTGAATGGACCGTACACCACCGACAAAGGTCAGAATGCCGCTAGATCGTACTGATAGCACTGCGGCTGACACGAAGAATAAAGATGATGACAATGTATTCCGAGTTGGCGTGCGAACCACCGTTTTGGCCCGAGAAGCCGGCGATTTGGTTCGCCCAGATCGAAGGCCAATTCGCGATTTCCAACATCACTGCAGATAGCACCAAGTTCTACTATGTGATTGGACAACTTGACCCGCAATACGCAGCTGAAGTCGAAGACATCATCGTCAACCCGCCTGTGACCGAGAAGTACGAAAAACTCAAGCTGGAGCTAATTAAACGTTTGTCCGCATCAAGAGAAAAAAAGGTACAGCAACTTTTAACACACGAGGAGCTAGGTGATCGTAAGCCTTCTCAATTCTTACGTCATCTATGACACCTAGCAGGCCCCGGGGTTCCAGAAGACTTTTTACGCATGATTTGGACCAGCCGCCTACCGAACAGCACGCAGACATCATTGCTTCGCAGCAGATGACGTCATCACTCGATGATCTCGCATCTACATCCAGTACCACACCGGGAAGCTCCAAGCTCCATATTACATTCTCATGGTTTTATTCTACGAGTATGTTAGCATTTAAAACACAAAATATATCGCATCCTATTTTAATACAGTCCCGCGAATAGAAATATTCAAAAAAGGCCCTTTGTACATGAAAATAAACCTATACAACAAAATTCCGGACGCAATAAAGAAAGAAAGAAATAATAACATTTTTCCAGAACCAACTTCGTAAGTTTCTAACCCAAAAATGTTTAACTATACTTAAATTTATATGTTTATGTCTGTGGTCTGGTTTTGTGAACAGCCACTACATAAGTCATTGCTGCACCCTTTATGCAGGGTATATAAACTTAGCTTTTAGAAGAATACAGTGTATATTTGCAATAAGAATAAGAATATAGAAATAATTTTATTTTACTGTGATATTTTAACAAATAAATAGAGTAGTTCCATTTCATGGCTTTTTAATCAAGGTATACATACAAATGCACGCGAAATAAGAAATAACTAGCCAAGAGCGTGTTAAGACAAGCATTATGTCAGGGTTCCGTGGCCAGCGAAACTGGCCGGAAATATACTTTTAATGGTTTAGACAAAAAGAAAATTTCAAAACATGCTCTGCACTGTGGTCACATTATCTTTTTGATTTGAAAACTGTTGACGGTGTTATTTATTACTTTTATGATTCTATCAATACTTCACACAGGGCGACTTAAAATAAGCAGCTGAACATGTTAAGGCAGTTTTTAGAATTTTTGTTTGTTTGTTCACGCACATCTCCTACACCCCTGGAAGAAAATGCGGACGGATTTAAATGCGGTTTTCACGAATATGCTTAGCTATGACCAGATTGAAGTATATGCTATGTTATTTTGCGCAAGGCCGGATTAAGGGAAGAAAAAAGAATTGAAGGTTTATATGAAAATCTACGCGTACGAAGTCGCGGGCAAAAAAGCTAGTTGTCAATAATGTAAGGAACTCGATCTCATTTGTAACCACCTAATATGGACCACTGTTGTCTGAAATAAAGATTTATTTATTTATTATTTATTTATTTAATCGAAGCTCGTACTATCCGTAAGCAATGTAGAGATAATTATAGATAGTTCAAACAGTATCTAATTTCAAGCAAAGTGCAAAGTGCAGCGCATTCCATAGTTCGCACAATAAAACTGGAATCAAATAAAATTTTGTTCGTATTGTAATCGTAAAAGGATAAATGGAAACCTGTAGAATTCTGTTCACTTTTGCTAGGTTTGTACGTAAGACTGTAGCTGGGTGCAGCTAGGGTTACCAGATAAAAAAATCAAAAGTCCGGAGAAAAGGCCTGATTTCCATGGAAAAGTCCTGAGATTTTCTACTTTTAACTGCAACTGCAATTGTTACCAAAAGAAGATTATTTTTAGTTTGTTTCACTTTGATAAATAAGTATTTATTTTAACTGCAATTGTTACCAAAAGAAGATTATTTTTAGTTCGTTTTACTTCGATAAATAAGTATTGATTTTAACTGCAATTGTTACCATAAGAAGATTGTTTTTAGTTTGTTTTACTTTGATAATTAAGTATTGATTTGAACTGTTCAATCGTTACCAAAAGAAAATTATTTTTAGTAGTTTAATAAGAGAGATCTTTAAAATGTAACCTGTGTTTTATTGAAAATCCTGAGCTATCACTAGATTTGCTAAATCCGGCCGGAATCCTGAGAAGAGTCGAAAAATCCTGAAATCTCAGGACAAATCCTGAGATATAGTAACCCTAGGTGAAGCTGAATCATTTCAACTTATGTTCCCAGTGCTGGGACACAGGCCTTCTCTCAGAGAGAGAGAGAGGATAGGCTGTAATCCATCATGCTGCCCCAGTGCAAGTTGGTGAATATCATATATCTGTTCTATTGAGGTTCTTGGACATACCTGTTTCTTCACGATGTTTTCTTTCACCGTTTTTGAGCGATGGCATTGAAACTGCATTAGGTTTATTGAAGTACTAAAAAAGTCGTTAGTGCAGGGCTTAGGATCGAACCGGGTACCGTCAGATTATAAAGCGCACATGCTACGGCTAGTGGCTCGTGGTAAAATAAAATGTTTTCATTCAGTTTTTTACAATGTTTAGCAGAAGTACAACTGTAAATAATTATCGATATAAAAAAACCGACTTCATTAAAAATGTCAGAACTGGGACCAAATTGAAATGGAACCACACGGGAAGCACCAGCTTTCAAATAAAAAAAGAATCATCAAAATAGGTTTACCCAGTCGAAAGTTCTGAGGTAACAAACATAAAAAAAATATTGAAAAAATACAGTCGTATTGATAACCTCCTTCTTTTTGGAAGTCGGTTAAAAAAACAAACCGACCGACTATTGTCGTGTACTTAATAATTTTTTACACTTTTTGTTTACTTATGAGGTCCATAGGTAAGTTGAATAAACCGTGTTCGTGATAAGTCGCAAGTGAGATGAGGTTACGTGATGGGGCTAGCATGCTGTTATGATCGTGAAATAGTTATAGTAATTAACTTTAACGTGGCCAATGTTTTCGAGGAAGCAGTCAGTAATGACAGCTATAAAACTGCAGTCACTGATAACCGATACCACGTAATGTGAAATTTAATGACGTTTGTGATTAAGAGAATGGAGAAAACGATGACGAAGAAACCTATCGGAGTTTTAACGCCAACGCGAAAAACATGACGTCTTTTTGTATTATTTACTTAACCTTGTGTATTTTCTATGTGTATATAAAAATGATATGTTCGTGAACGTGCTTGGGAGTAGGTAACTCATATAATGTGGTGAAACATGTCTTTTCGTGATGTTTCTAAAACTCCGGCGAAGCCTCTTGTAAATGCCTCCACCAATTTACTAGGGCATAGACCTATAGGGTCCATCTAGTGGGAGGCCTACCTACGCTGCGTCTTCCGGTTCGCAGTCTCCACTCAAGAACCTTTCTTCCCCATCGGTTATCAGTTCTTCGAGCGATGTGGCCTGCCTATTGCCACTTCAACTTGCATATTTTAATAACTATGTCGGCGACTCTGGTTTTTTAACGAATATTTACGTTCCGAATTTTATCGCGCAAAGAAACTCCGAGCATAGCTCTCTCCATTGCCCGTTGTGTGATTCTGAGTTTTTCCAAAAGGCCAACAGTTAAGGACCACGTCTCAGTACCATATGTCATCACTGGTAACACACACTGCCTGCAGTAAGAGTCTACTAAAAGGGGACCTCCGGGTTCGGGATGGTCAAAGTTGGGGCTCTGACCATCTACTTAAGCGTGCACAGGAAGAGAACGACAACGTTGTGTGACCAACGTTGTCGCGAGTGGAGGGGCTGAGACAACACGCAGCTGTCTCGGGAGGAGCCGTAGCGCAGTGCTGAGGGCTCCGGTGCGTTCCTCTGAAGATACCGGAGCCCTCTTATCAAGCACTAAGGCTGGTCACCGGGGGTTTTAGTGGGTATAATCCCACATAACCTGGCTGCACCCCAATGCAGCGAGGTATCTTTGGAAGATTTTCCCCTCGAAGAAAAAAGGGCATGACTTGGACTAGAGTAATGGCAAAGGTGAAATTTAGCAGGTACAGAAGTTATATTTATAGAATAAGTGGCAAACAAACGACGGGCCACGTGATGCTAAGTGGTCACCGCCGTCTATATACAGCTAAAATATCCGGGGCATTGTGAGTGCAATGTCTACCTTTAAGGACTCTACCAAGGATCGAGACCAAAGTTTGGTAAGGTACGCTATTCCACAACTTACAGGTATGAAGCAGAAACAGTCGCTTAAATGGAACAGTGCGAGATTTCCACGTACATTATAATGTGTGGATGTCATTTCTGGCGATGTCGTCCGGTTCGGTGGTAAAACCGGGATGGAGGGATAAGGTCAAAAAGTTCATCAGAGCATTCCCCGTTAGTAATGGCAAAGGTGCAATTTAGCAAGTACATACGAGTATGTTATATTCTGCCAAGTTACTGTTTCTGTTCGCAGTCTTACACAGTCATTAATTACCAGATCAGACGGCCCCGTCAGCACCTTATAAATCGCAGTCGCTGGGCAATCAATTAACTTTATTATGATAAGTTTAAAATAAACGTTACGTTAGGGAGTGCACCAAACCGTCACAGGTGTTGGTTGGACTCCTGCCAGCTGCACAGCTCTAATAAGAAATCCCGAAAACGTTAAACTTTTAAAATGTCAAACAAATTTATCTCTAAAATCTTTAGAAAACACACAACGACGTGCAACAATAAAGTAATTCATTAATTTAGTGCACAAACATTTCGGAAGGCCTTAATTAAATCTGAAACAAACAAAAAATATTAGTTTTCATATATCTAGAAAAACATTCTTGAACATAAAATCTTGAAAAAAGTATTGCAATTTGTCGAAGCTATACCGAACTACGTCGCAACATACTATCACTACACTTTCTAACACACATTTGAGTATTTTGAGGTTTTTTCTCTCGCCCACCGCACACTAGCAAAACCGGCCAACGACTGGCGTCACACGACGCGTTTGTACACCGACGTTCAATTTTAATTTTTTAGTTCATAAGGCCGGTCATTCGCTGGGATATTATCGGTCTTGCAGAGGTCCGAAGACTAGGAGAAGAAACTATAGAACGAGATGACCTTATATTCTATCATTATGGAGAAACGCAAGGACTCTACGGAGTAGGGTTTCTTGTGGCCAAAAAGTGGAAGAATAACATCATTGAGTTTACTGGACATTCTGAAAGAATTGCATCATTAAAACTCCAGTTAACACCTAAAAAAACACTAACCATAATCCAGACGTATGCACCGACTGCCTCAAAACGCAATGACGTCGAGGTTGAATATTTCTATGACCATCTCAATAAGATCTATGACGAGCACAAAGGAACATATAATATGATCATTGGCGATTTCAATGCCAAAGTCGGAACAAGGCAAGACTCTGATAGCGACGAAATCCTAGGAAAATACGGTCTGGGGAACCGCAGCGAGCGAGGTGCTCGCCTTATCCAGTTTGCCTTTGGACAGAGCATTAAGATCGCCAACAGTTTCTTCCCAAAAAAGCCCCAACGAAGGTGGACGTGGAGAGCACCAAATGGAACCACAAAGAATGAAATAGAATACATTTTATCCCCCAACATGCAAATGATAAAAGACGTCAGTGTAATCAACAGAATCAAGTTTACTTCCGACCACAGACCAGTCAGAGCAAAAGTCAGCTTTGATTTTAAGATCCAGAGAGCAATATTATTCAAAAATCGTTTTAAAACAGTCAACAAACAAACACTATTTAATAAGTCTGACCAATATATTTTACAACTGTCTAATTACTTTAGCGGACTCGAAATTGAAAAAGTAGAAAATGTTTATGACGTAGAGGCCCAATACGAAAATATTGTAAACGCAATACATAGTAGCAGCAAAAAATTGAAACCAGACAAACCTCACAAAAACAAATTAACACCCCAAACAATCCAACTAATAGAAGAAAGGCTCCAATTAGAAATAGGAACAGAAGAACATAGAAAAATTGACAAGAAAGTTAAACGCAGCATCAGACAAGACATAAGGAATTTCAATACTTTTCTAGTCAAAGTAGCTTTAGAAAAAAATTCATCTCTTAGAGCAGCTAAACAAGGTCAATCTAGAGGTAAAACTTGGATCAACCGCTTACAAGATAGTGCCGGCATCAAACACGGCAGCCGACATAAAATATTAGAAATTTGCACGTACTTCTACAAATCTTTATACTCCGACCCATCAAAATCAAAATCTGATAATCAAATTGAACACTCGCGCCCTGAATCCATACCTTACATAACTGGATTTGAAGTCCACAATGCACTCAAAAGTATGAAGTATGATAAAAGCCCCGGCGAAGATGGCATAACAACAGAAGCTTTAAAAGCAGGATCACAGATCCTTCTTCCCCATATTACCAATCTTTTTAACACAATCCTCCAATCAGGAAATATTCCAGAAAAAATGTGCCATTCAAATATTATACTTCTCCATAAGAAAGGAGACAAAAGCGACATAAACAATTACAGGCCCATCAGCTTAGTGTCACATCTTTATAAAGCTTTTATTAAAATCATCCAGAAACGCATAGATAGCAAACTAGACAGCCACCAACCACCAGAGCAGGCTGGATTCCGCCCTGGTTTCTCAACTATAGACCATTTACACACAATAAACCAAATCATCGAAAAACACAACGAATTCAACAATCCACTCTATTTAGCTTTCGTAGATTACACAAAGGCCTTCGACAGTATCACACACAAAGCAATATATTCCGCACTAGAACAGCAAGAAATAGACAAAACTTACTTGGATCTCATAAAAACTATATACGACAATAGTACAGCAGACATTAAGCTTAATACTCACGGTCCTAAATTCTCCATAGAAAAAGGAGTCAAACAGGGAGACCCGCTCTCTCCCAAATTATTTACAAGCACACTCGAAGAAATTTTTAAGACCTTGGCGAGCTCGTGGCAGACAAAAGGGATTGATGTCGGCAACAGGAAACTCAGCAATCTGAGATTTGCAGATGACATCGTCCTCTTTGCGTCAACCGCACCTGAACTGCAAAATATGCTACAAGAACTCAGCACAGCAAGCCTCGGGGTTGGACTAGCGATGAATCGGTCGAAGACAAAAGTGATGACCAACAGCACGAAACGTAGGGTCGAGGTAGATGGACAAGTACTGGAATATGTTGATGAGTACGTGTACTTAGGCCAGATAGTCTCCTTCGAGAACCGGCAAGACAAGGAAATTGAGCGCCGCGTCGAAAACGCTTGGAGGAGCTACTGGTCTATGAAAGAGCTGATGAAAGGTGACCTGCCGATATCACTGAAGCGTAGACTCATCGACATGTGTATTTTGCCCGTCCTAACCTACGGTGCTCAGACCTGGTCACTGACCGATTCTCAAAAGTTCAAACTCGGGGTTTGCCAAAGAGGAATGGAGCGCAGCGTGGTTGGTATTAAAAGAATAGACAGAGTTCGCAATAGCACACTGCGCTCCATAACTGGTGTGTTCGACGTGGGCCAAAAGGCTGCCAGATTGAAATGGGATTGGGCGGGACATGTGGCGCGTATGAACCCCGACCGATGGGCCAGGATCGTCACACAGTGGGTGCCTGATGGACGACGCAGTCAAGGAAGGCCTAGGAAACGCTGGCGTGACGATCTTGACTCATTCCGGAGAGGTTGGCAAGAGGCGGCGGAGGACCGAGATTTATGGAAGGAAATGGGGGAGACCTTTGCCCAGCAGTGGGACAGTATAGGTTAAGAAAAAAAAAAAAAAAAAAAAAAGGCCGGTCTTATGACATGTATACAGGGTGTAATGGAAACGCTCCCAAAATTAAGGCTAGTGATATTGGTGGTGATTGCTGATACGATACTACCTACAAAATAGTTATTTGTTATACAAGAGTGAAAAGTTGCTTTATAAGCAAGCGAAGGATTCTAAAATTGAATCACTCGCTATTAAGTAAAGTTTTTTTTAGCTCTACCTAGGTATGTGGGGAATAAGCTGGACACAAGCTAAGACTAGATTATGCACAGGTTATGCCTGAGCCTGTGTCCTAGACTTCGGTCTTGTTATATACGTACTTGTTATATACGACTATGACAGTGGTATATGCTTAACTTAAAAGTAGTTGTTAAAGTCTACTTACATACACCACAGGGATGTTGTTTGTTCTAAAACAACAATCGTTATACTTAGACGTGTAATAGGCCTTCGGACGGCCATTAGATCTAAACATTCGGCCTACACAAACCAACACCTACGCTTGTTTAAGAATGGAGAGTTCATAATTTGAAAACACTAGCGCTGTTTTTAAACTATTACGGTTATACACCACAGTACATAATCCTCGGCAGTTTTAACATATTTGAACCGTTTGGGGTCGAGACATTGGGCCCAAGGGATCGGGAGCTCATCTAATTTTCAAAAATCTTTCAGTGTCTGGTTAATGTGACGTGTAACCAAAATGCTGGCGTGATTCTAGCTCAACGCACAAGCATTGCCATTCAGCGTGGTAATGCTGCCAGCATGCTGGGTACGATAGTGGGCTTTACCATTTGGATTATCTTTAGACCATCAACGGTCTTTGGACAGTAGGTACTGTTTTTTAGCTTGAACATTGTTTAGTGCTTTTATTAAAAAAGCACTTAGTGATTTAAAAAAAAACTACTAAAAAGGCTTCATGATTATTAAAGGGATATTTACCGTGATAAGGTTGTGGATGTAACTCCCGATATTTCGGCGCAGTTAAATGCACCATGTTTACGGGAACACTGAAGCATGGGTGGTTGGACAAAAAGTTCAAACGTTCAAAGTTAGGTGCAGACTAAACCATCATCTCTTTCTTAGCATTTTACTATTGTTATCACTGGAATCGAACTCAAACCATAACATATACTCGCACCAAATATCGGCAACTCCTGCCACAACCTTATGACTTCATAATTTGAATTGTTATTCATGCAAAACCTGGCTTTTTCATATCGTATTTCAAGCGAACTTGGAATTAAAAGTAAACTGACATTTGCCTAAGTTAATACGAAAATAAATCATAAGCACTAGGAAACGAGATTAAATGAAAACCTTGTTTGACCTTTTCAAAGAAATTACGAAACAAAAGTTAAGAAAAGTGCTGAATCTGCTTGGGGCGTTGAGATTACGGAGTGACGCATGACGCCACGTTTACGCAGAACTGAAATGTGTTCCTTGAATATCCCGCTTTTCCAATGAAAATACAAAGACAGGCGAAAGTGGCGCTGAGGATTGATGCGCCAATTTCAAATGGACATTTTCAAGAAGCTTCTAGATTTTATATTTAGGAACGGGTCACTATTTGCAATGTGGGGTTTTTCATACTTTATAACACACCATTTCTTTCTGTTTCTAGCAGAACTTCCTAATCGCGTGTGTCTCTTACAACTAAAGTAATTAATCTAGATAATATATTATGTATAATATTCAGCTATTATGAATAATATCTACGCAATTTTGATAAACTGATAAATGTATCTACTTTGACTCATAGCACAGCTTTAGCCCACATGTATGTAAAAATAGTTAAATTATGTTGGCTGTTGTTAAATAGGTACTAAACACGTTTTAGGAATAAAATAATATTTAAAAAAAACTATTTTGTATTGTATTATTTAGTATAAATTCTTGTTAATAATATTTATCTATCTTTTGCAACTAAATAAAACAATTTGTTAAGTTTGATAGGTCACGAATTTTCTACAAATGGAAACCCAGACGTAGGTATTCTCGGTCCATCTTTTTGTTATATTTATACACTGTCCAAGTTTTGAATTCTGACAGTTGTAATATTGCAAAAAGTTCAATGTTTAAAAAAAAATATATATATAAGGGCTGCCAGCTAATTTAATGTAAAAACCATGTTTAAAAATAAATTATGTGCCATGTTGTGTGTTTTACCCGACAGTCCAAGAAGGAGGCATATGTGTTTCGGGGGTATGTATTTATGTATGTATGTTTGTTTGCATTTTTTATGTTCTCTGTATTACTTCCATAGCATAAACGGCTTGACTGATTTTGATGTGTCGTTAGTTTCGTCATCATAGGCTACATGCCGTAGGTACTTAGGGTATTTTCTTTTTGTTTTAATGAGCTTCTTTCTCAGTAATAATAACATTTTTTTTTGTTATGGACAATCAAAACACATAATTTTTACCTATAGCAATGAATATTCTAGGTAGGTACCTATATAAGATACACAATTTAGTGTTTAATTTAACATTTGCTTAATTTAATTATCTTGTCAGAAGGTCTATTAATATCTTCATTTTATTGTCATTATTTACGACAGGATCATTTATATCTAAGGATATTTTATTCTACTAATATTTAATTTGACTTCACATAAGATTTTTCTGCGCCAACTTAATTTGTCATTTTGTAATTTAATCTTTTATATTGTTCTTTTTCTTTTTAAATAATTTTCAACTGACTTTATTTATTCGACTGTTTTTTTATATCAACGAGATGGACAGACGACCTAAAAGAGACCGAAGGGAAGCGCTAGATGCAGGCCGCTTCCAACCGGCCCTTTTGGAGATCGATGGGGGAGGCCTATGTCCTGCAGTAGACGTCCTATGGCTGAAACGATGATTATGATTCATTGTCATTCAATAAGTTGTAACACTCTTTTCAAAGTTGTTACTTATTATTTGTAAATATATCAAAATAAACACTTTTTTTTAATATATAGAATAGTTCTACGTTTGGCCACCAACTCACCTGATGGTAAGCGACGGTCTGACCGAGGATGAAACACGTGAATCTAGAAGAAATCTATTCACTCTAGCCTTGAAGATTCTTAGATTGTAGTTCTCAGGAAACAAGGAGGACGGCAGGGAGTTCTATTCTTGGTACGTATCATAAAAGACGACCCAAATCGTTGTGTACGAATCTTTGGAATTTCCACGAGGAAGGGGTGATAGTGTGCAGTCCTTCTACTTGAACAGTTATTATAATTTGGTAGATAAATTTGCTCATATTGTGAAAGAGATTATGTGTAATTTTCCACTGGCTACTTTTAAATTAATCTAGAATGTTAACTGATAAGAAACGTACCTACCTACGTATATATTTTAGAATCCGGTCACTGATTGCACATTATTCATACTTAATGTTACTTATTTTTGTATAATATTGTATAGTAATTAAACCTACTTTGTGTACTTTTACAGCCGTTACAGACGTATCGAACTTGGCTGACGAACCGCCGTCTGACCAACAGGAGCGAAAGAGTGAGAATATATTCCCCTCTCTTTTTCTCTCGTTGGTTGACGTGCTTGACGTCAGCCATGTTGACGTGTCTGTTACGGCTCTTAAACGACGGACATATTCGAGGATATCATTTGCGGTCATCATTATAATCAACTTTCATTTTGGGACCGACCCTGATAATGCGAAAAAAACTGCTTTTTCATACCTATCTCAACTTCGCTGTCTTATTTTTTATTTTATGTTTTAAATCGGGCAAGTGCCTTTTTTAATTAAACAAAATACAAGCTAACACACTAACCACATAAACAGTTAGACTGCCCATAAATTGAAGGTCTTAGAACTGCGCTCTGAAAGATTTTTGAAAATGTAGTGAGCTCCCGGTCCCCAAGGGCCTAATGTCTGAATTACATTTTACTACAGATTTTTTCCCATCTACGCATGATGGTTGGTCACAAAAGTTGTTTTGATGGGTATATTAGGTAATATCCTCTAATATTTCCGTTGTCTAGAGATACACCCGGTATATGTATATTATGTATAAATATAGATTAGGAAATTTAACTGCTGCTTTTTGGGCACCTTACCCGAAGAGTTACCTTAATGGATTTTTTTATAGTTTGGATAGGGCAGGATAAGTATTCAGTTTAATTTAGTTTATTAAAAAGGGAAATTAAATACGACAATCTATATCTTCTATACTATGTTAAATCTCCTTATGTCCAGTAATATCACTTGAAACATTGCCCTAATCAAAAATACAGTAAAATTGCACACTACTACATGGCGTGTGGTAGTATTTAATATTACCTTACAAACTGTGAATATCGACAAGACAGAAGTGTTAAAACTGTCGAAAGATATATTTAAAATGCTTACATCTCTAGACAATTATTTTAAGATACGTATTGCTTATTTCCTTATGGAAATTTTATGGAGCAATCAATTCTCATGTAGGGCCATCACATAAAGAGAGTAAGTAGAAAGTACATTAGCATCCAATAAAAAAATATTGCTGCATGCTTTACCACAAAAGTATTTATTGTAAAACAATAATAGATTTTTTGTCAATCTTGTTCAATTTTTGTTTATTAAGTTACGTTAGTTTTTTAATAAATTAAACATTTTTTATTTTATTTCCTATATAAGAGTTTATAATATTCGAACAGATTTTCTTGAATCATAGCTAAAAATACTCTCGATCGAGTCACCTTTTTAACAAACAAAAAAACAAAATCAAATTTGACTCAGCCGTTTGCCACACGGCATACTTAACCATTTTATACACTCGCTTAGAAACTTGCAGAGACACCAATTAACTGACTAATACTTTACATGGAAGAAATAAAAAACACGCTATAATAAGACAACTAGATATTTAAATTATTGCATTATCATCGGTCCTTGATAAATGTGCAAAATTTCAATTTAATTCGACGTTTTGGAGTAGTTGAAAATCAAAACACTGTTTTAAACTATCACGGTCGTTCACTTCAGTTATATAATTAATTACGGGATATTTACCGTGGTAAGGTTGTGGAAGCAGCTCCCGATATTTCGGTGCAGTTAGAGCCGTGACAGACACGTCAGCCAAGTTCGATAGTCTGTTACAGTTATTACATGCACCATGTTCACGGGAAGACAGTCACCGAAAAGCAAGTTCAAAGATTCCGTTACATAAATACATACATACCAAGCTAATAAAAGCGTGATAAAATGGGCAGTGAGGTCATCTGCAGGGTAAGTTCGACAAAAGGCATTAAGCCTGATTTAGGCCAGATGCGATCGCTGCTACGCCGCCTTACCATATCTCCGTTGTTTGTCTGATTTGAGGTCGAGCGAAGCCGCGGGCAAAAACTGGATATAGGAAACACAAAACTGTTACTTGAACCCTGAAAATTGCTCTCTGTTTATGGGCAGTCATGCAAAAGAGTCCATTATGTGCTTATTGTACAAAAAAAAGTAATCAAAGCCAACGAAACGTGATGCCTTTGTACTAAAATGTAAAAGACAATTGTATCAACGTGTGAAATATGAGTAGGAAAATCAGTGCCGTTACTAGGGGGTCAGGGGGCATTACCCCTGGAGATTTCATGTCCCAGCTTTCTTTCTATGCCAAGCTAATCTAATTTCGCCCGAAAATAGGGCTATGTTAAGGTCATAGGAGCCCTATTATCCTAATGTGCCCAGGGCCTCCAAAAGGTTAAAGACGGCCCTGAGTATAAATTGATTTTTTAAAGCCCCGGAAAAAAGCTTATAATCTTTAAACGGCTGAACAGATTTTCGTGAAGCTAAGAACACTCTCAATCAAGTCACCTTTCACACAAAAAAACTAAATCAAAATCAGTTCAGCCGTTTAGGAGCTACGATGCCACAGACAGACACACGTTAAACTTGTAACATCATGTTTGCGTCGGCCTTTAAGCAAGGAAGATCATCAGACATCCTAGTCACATGAAGATTTTTCACCGACTTCAAAAAAGGAGGTTCTCAATTTGCCTACATCTTTTGTCTTTGTTTATGTTACTCGATATCTTCGCCGATTGTGAATAGATTTTAATGCCTTTTGTTATTGAACAGGATTTTTTCCTCATTAAAATTATAAAGAAAATATTCCACATCCAAGAGAGGAAAATTATGGGATGAATCCCGTTTATTGAATATCAACCACTTCAGTGAAGTCGGTTTTTTATGTAAAACATCTATTGGCGCGCCTGGCAGTAAAACCACAACACAACAGCAACGTTATTACGCTCTCTTATGCCGTCATGTTTCACATCTGTTGGGCGCCCCGTGACGGCCATCTTTATTTTGTACTTTTCGTGGCTGGCTTATTGTCACAAAATATTTCAGTCAACAATAAATCCTAAACAGTAAATCCTAGAAAAATATAATATAATAATATTTAGTAGCAACCAATCAAACTGAAAACACGCCACTCTCACCCCACAAAGATGATCAAGACTTCAACATTGTTTTAGTTAGACAGCGTCTAAACTTAATAATTTACTCCGCTGGCGCAGCGACCCAAAGTGGGTCCTTGGCCTGACATAAGACAACCCCATAGATCCCGGGCTCGCGCTATCTCTCGCCAGTTGGCAACTTGGAGCTTGCGCAACTCCGACTCTAAGGCATAAAAGTGATTTATTTCAATGATTTTAAATGAGTAAAGGCGGTTTTTTGTTTTTTGGTAAAAAATCTGTTAATCCGCTTTTATTTTTGTTCATTTTTGTTTATTTGTATAGTTCATTATCATCATCAGCCATAAGACGTCCACTGCTGAACATAAGCCTCCCCCTTTAACCTCCACACTGAACGACATCCTGCCATCTGCATCCACTGGATGCCCGCGACTTTCACAATGTCGTCGGTCCATCTAGTGAGAGGCCTACCTACGCTGCGTCTTCCAATTCGTGGTCTCTACTCAAGAACCTTTCTTCCCCATCGGTCATCAGTTCTTCGAGCGATGTGGCCTGCCCATTGCCACTTCAACTTGCATATTTTAATAGCAATGTCGGTGACTCTAATTCTTTGGCGAATATCCACGTTCCGGATTTTATTGCGCAAAGAAACTCCAAGCATAGCTCTCTTCATTGCTCGTTGTCTGTATGATTTTTAGTTACCTTCATTTGACCACCTGTACAACTGAGTTGGTCAAATGTCGGATATGTAACTGGCTATTCCCAATTCCGGGCGGTCGCACGGTATATTATATGCTGTTATCACGTCGCCGTCGGTACAAAACAAACAATTATGTGTGACTCAGCCGTTCTAGTCCACAAAACAAGACCTGCAAACCTTATTTTGTTATTGACAGGATGTGGGACGTATACCTATTTGCCGTGATTGAGTTGTGTGACTGATATGTGAAAGTGGTGATATGGTAGTTAATGTAATGCGAGATAATGGGGCAAGTGCCTTTATTAACTAAACATAATTATCAATATAAAAAAACCGACTTCATAAAAATGACAGAACTGGACAAAATTGCACCAGCTTCCCAATAAAAAAGAATCATCAAAATCGGTTTACCCAGTCGAAGTTTCTGAGTTCTGAATACAGGCGAATTGAGAACCTCCTCCTTTTTGGAAGTCGGTTAAAATACTTGCACTAACACTAAATAAACAGACAGCCCATAGACCGTTGAAGGTCTAAAGACAATCAAATTCAAATTATTTATTTGCTAGAATATAGGTACAGGATCGGTCTTAAGTGTAAATAGGTGCTCTATATCCAACCTTTAAGGCGTGCAAATTACAATAGGTATATCCAAATAAAAATAATCCAAATGCTCAAGCCCACTATCAGTTGGCAGCGTACCCAGCATTGCTGGCTGCATTACCACATTGAATGGCAATGCTTATGCGGTGAGGCGGATAGGTAGGTACACGCCAGAATTATGGTCACGCGTCGCGTTAGCCAGGCGCTCTGAAAGATTTTTGAAAATGAGGTGATAATCGAGATAATGATATCGATTATGTTGTCACCTAACCTAACCTAAACTAAATTTGACAGCTCTAAAAATTTTACAATTAATTCTGACGTATTGATATGAAAAGAGACGACAATAATTTTAGTCCTGTCGGATTAGTTCAGCTTAGAGAATGATAGGTAAGTAGTACGATTGTACATTCACCAACTTTTCCCTCTCTATAGGTCTCTTGCGGAGGACTTCATTTTTAACACCTGATGCAAAAAGAGGGGTGTTATAAGTTTTACGTGTTTATATGTATGTGTGTCTGTGTACCTGCCTGTGCCATTGTAACTTCAAAACAGTTGAAGCGATTTTGATTTTTTTTGATTAAAAGAGGACTAAATTGAGATTGTTCTTAAGTCATAAGTAATTTTTTGGTAAAATGGCAATTTACAAGTCAATGCAATTTCTCTTAAAAAGTTAGAAAATAACACATAATAATTGATTGATTAATATACAAACATATTCACGAATTACATTATAAAACAAACAAAAAAAAACAATGAAATTGTAAAATTATAGGTACATTCAATCAAGTTTATTAAATTTGTAAAAAGACTGCTCGATGAGCCATTTTTTTTAAACAATTTTTGGACGACCGTGGATGCCATTAATGACATCAGGTAGGTAAGTGATTAGCTATGATTAAAAAAAATCACTTCAGCCGTTTGGAGACTAGCAGCTCTTATATCAGGGTTTGAAAAAAAAACTACTTGTAATCAAAACGATCTTTATGTATACAGTAGTCACTCACGCTGTCCAGGGGCTCTATTTTTGTATCGCTCGTACGATTTTGCACGAAAATATTATGCGAAATGAAAGATTTTCTATTGATAGAAAGCAAACTCGAATGTCCTAAAACTGCGACCTGGGCCCTTATTCCGCACGGGCAAACGCGCGCTATCGTGGCCACGGTAAGTTTCCCTCAAAAAGTTGGCCTCTATTGCTTAGAAAATAAAGTTCAACTTTTGGAAGTTAACTTACCGCGCCACGATAGAGCGCGTTTGGCCCGTGCAGAATAAAGGCCCAGCGGGGGTATTATGGATCTTTGATCGGGATCAGTCAGTGTCAGAATTGACAGAATTTAGACACTTGAAAGGGGTTATGACGCAAAAAAAAACAGCGTTGTCTATTTCCAATTTCATACTACGAAATTGGAAATAGACAACGCTTTTTTTTTTTACATAATTTTGACAAGTCGCGATCCCGATCAAAGATTCATAAAAGCCCTGCAGAACCACCTGAGGATGGGCAGCAGCGTCCTAATAGTACACGGTGAACGTACTGCGATTCCCAAGCCGCCTGCCAAGCGTGGGGATTATGGCAACACCCCTCTCTATGAGGGAGGCCTTGTCCAACAGTGGACGTTAATTGGCTGATGATGTGTGTGTGTGTGAAACTCGAATGGTTGAACCATCGTCAATAATGCGAAATCAAACTATTTCGCATTATTGACGATGGTTCAACGTTAATTCGTTAATTCAAAAATAGAGTCCAGAGCTATTTGCAGTTATGCACCGGGCTTGATTATTAAATCGTGAAAACGTAAGAAATAATTATAAGTATCGAATGATATATTAGTTATTGATAATGTTCGAATGTTACCACAATACAGTGTTTGTTTTTATTGTCCAGTCTAGAAGCATTATCTAATCATAAATGACGATTGATTAGATTGAGATATCTAATCAATTGTCATTTATATGCGCTTTAACTCATAATTGATTAGCTAATTATACTTATTACGTTGTGTCGGATTAATTTTAAGACGTAGTTATCTCTATGCCACACCTTGTCTGAGCCAAATTGTTGATTAAGAATTATCACCTTGTTAACTATGAAAAAACAGCTATTATCTCATTTTATATTAAGTATCGTCTGATCTTGAAATATTCCTTTATAGGTCGCATACATAAGCAAAGCAATACTTATGAATAATGTCTGATATTTACATCGCGTAAAGGAAAACTGAAGGCTTCGGGCCATGCGTGTCTAGTTCCTACGGATTTTACCATGATTGTATGCAAGACCGACTGTATAATATTTATATACATCGTCAATGAAGATGTATCACACTTGCTGACGTTTTCCTAAGATACGACGACCATAAAAAGTTTCTAATTATGGATTTTCTATTATTTTATTAAAAAACTAATGCTGTTGTCCGCGATTTCGTATGCGTAGATTTTCATATAGGTACCTAAACTTTGAACCCTTTTTTCTTCCCTTAATCCGGCCCTTGCGCAAAATAACATAGCCTATCCTATATTTCAATCTGGTCATAGCTAAGCAAATCGTGAAACCGCGATTAAACCCGTCCAGTGGTTTAGGAGATATGCGTGGACAAACAAAAAACAGACAAAATTTCTAAAAACTGTCTTAACATGTTCAGCTGCTTATTTTAAGACGCCCTGTGTGTTTTTTTGATATCTCGCAATCACAGTTTTTTTTTATCTCTACGTTATTATTATATTTATAACTATAGATATATGTATGTATAGAAGATAGATATATATATTCTCAGGCGCGGATCCACCGTTGTGGACACGATGGGCATGCCCACAACCCTAAAACGTGACTTGTGACGCCCCACAGCTTTACCCGCGCGAAACTACGATACACTGTACAAAATCTTGGTCAGAGCATCATATATTTTTTTATAAACATTTCCTTTGTAGGTATGCACTATATCGATCATGCACGAGCAAGGTTCGTACGCTGACTCGCACTTGATGATGATCGGGTTCTTCTGCCTCTACCGTATGTTGTAGAGGTAGGAAATCGGCTTCTATTCTTGGAATTATTGCCGAGGCTGGGCGCTGGGGGCAACTACCCCCAGGGGTGGGTAGGAGGGGGCGAGCATCACGCCTATCGGTAACATCCGACCGGCGGCGACTCAGCCCCCTCGGCAGGACCTGTGATCTTCTTCTTTGTCTTCTCCGGGGTCTTCTTTCTTCGTGGGTTCCACCCACTACTTCATCTTCATCCTTCTTCGTGGGTTTCACCCACTGTCTGGTATTTCATGTTGCGGGTCTCACCCGCTGACTTGTCGCGACTCTTCTTCTTCGGCCGCATCCAGGTTGGTCTGGAGGAGGTCTCGAGGTAGAGCGTGCCACTTACGTACGTCAGGGGGACGTGCATGGTGCGGCGCATGACTCGCACTTGCCCAATTTTCGGGTGGCTGTGTCCACAACCTTACCTATTTGGGGTGTGGATCCGCACCTGGATATTCCATATGTAGAAAACCATTGGAGGAGTCCCGTATAATAAAAAATTACCAGTGACGTCGTTTATTTTGTGGAAAGTTTGTTGATAATGTAGACATAAATTATGTGAGTTTCCGCCCAGTATAATATTGTTTTTAAGAGCTCTTGGTATTGTAATCCTTTGTAATCAGTAATACCCAGTGCGTCACACACTTCACACAGTTAATGCACTTATACAATTTAAAAAAAGTATAGATGCAATGTTGCACTGAAGGTCGTCCTCACTTATACTGCTTCAATCCTCTTAGCTCAAGCTCACCTCCGTGGAGTCATGTGCTTCTGGTACCTATAATCTTTGCCTATGATGTATGCAAATAGGTAGATTAATCTCTCCTTTTTTAACCGACTTCCAAAAAAGGAGGAGGTTATCAATTCGACTGTTTTTTTATTATTTTTGTTACCTCAAAACTTTTGACTAGGTCAACCGATTTTGATGTTTTTTTATTTGAAAGCTGGTGCTTCCCATTTGGTCCCATTTCAATTTGGTCCAGTTCTGATGAAGTCGGTTTTTTATATTGATAATTATCACACTAGAAATTACATACACAAAATAGATCAAATTTAATAAACCGGCCAAGTGAGAGTCGGGCTCGCGCACTGAGGGTTCTGTACTACCATACCACCAACATAAATTGTTAGCTACTAAAGTATAAAAAAGTTAGTGCAAAAAGACATCACGCCCAGGCAGTCAATCAAGTCAACCAATCCAAGTAAGATGCCACTATTGTCCGCGCCCGAAGTTGCTTAGCTTGGTGGTAAACAGATATTAGTCACCGACTCGCACTTGGCCATTTGTTGTTTTACTTTAGAGTATGTACTATATAATCATGCCAAGTTTGACGGTTGTACTTATTACCGTTTTTACATTAGAGCAAATATGAAAATACCTTTAAAAAACGTTTGTTGAATGGGTTTAGTTACTTTTAACTTATTTGACTTTATTATTAGTTCTTAGTTATTCCGCCGTAACTTTATTACATATTCTGTGAAAATTTCAACAGATAGGTTAGTATCTAATAAGGTTCTGTTTACACCGTTTGTGTCCGGAACCCTAAAGACTAGTGTAACAACCGGTGGTCTCATTGCTAAGAGCAATCTCTTAAAGTTAACTTTTATCAAAATTAGGTGTCAGATAATAAACCTAAAATTTCTCATCTCCGTATCGGACAAACACGAGCCAAATTATTAACTAACTAGCTGTCCGCCCCGGCTTCGCACGAGTGTAAGCTCGGCCTTCGGCCTCGCTACAAAATATAATATAGCCTATGTCACCCGGGGATAGTGTAGCTTCCCAACAGTGAAAGAATTCTTCAAATCGGTTCAGTAGTTTCGGAGCCTATTCATTACAAACATACAAACATACAAAAATAGGTACAAATCTTTCCTCTTTATAATATTAGTGTAGATAAAATTAGATCTCGAAGTAATATATGGTGCTTGTACAATAACAGGTGAAGCCGCGATGAGCAGCTAGTTTGCATAACAGGAACAATACAAAGGAACAAGCGACTACGATTACATGATAACTGAGCGCGGACTAACGTCATAAATAATGGTCAATTCACGGAGGTCACAATCACAAATGACTGGCTACGAGTAGGTAGTGAATCGGAATGAACCGAATTTACCAGATAACAAATACAAGTACAAACTCAACTTTTTTTTTTTATGATACTGGGTGACGAGACGAGCGAAGTCGCTTGCCTGATGGCTCTTCACGCTTGCCCATAACAGCTCAACGCTACTCAGAATTTTGAACATCAACAGTTCAAAACCCTGGATGGCAATGCACTGCGCTCGTCACCCCGAGATATAAGATGTCAAATCTCTGTGTGCCCTGTAATTTCGCTGGAAACATTGCCCTTCAATCCGGAACACAGTAGTGTTTGCACACTACTGCCTGGCGGTTGAATAACTGGCAAAGGTGTGGTACTTCCCCAGGCGGACCCTTCCTAAAAGTCCTTCCACTACAAAAAAACTTACTTTGCTGGTGAGGTGAGCAAAGTAAAGTTCGTCGGTCGAGTCGCTATACAACGTTATATCTAATGGGCCCAGGATTCTGGCAACAAATCCCACTGGAAGCGGATTAACAGATTAGTTTCTTTGTAGTAAGATTTAATTTGTTTTATCAGTATGTGTTTTTTTATCATCATCATCAGCCACTGCGACTGCGTCCACTGCTGAACACAGGCCTCCCCCTTTATCCTCCATACTGAACGACAGCCTGCCATCTGCATCCACTGGATGCCCGCGACTCTCACGATGTCGTCGGTCCATCTAGTGGGAGGCCTACCTACGCTGCGTCTTCCGGTTCAGTTTGCCACCAACTCGCCTGATGGTAAGCGACGCGGCCATACTTTTTTCTGTTTTTAATAGATTTCAAAAAAGTTCTCAATTTGTTTGTATTTTTTTACATTTGTTAATCTCCGCTATTTACCGAACCGTTTCGGAAAATTATTTTATTTGAAAGAATATATTTTCAGCTTCAAATCATCATCATAATCATTTCAGCGATAGCATAGGACGTCCACTGCTGGACATAGGCCTCCCCCATCGATCTCCAAAAGGGCCGATTGGAAGCGGCCTGCATCCTGCGTTTCCCTGCGGTCTCTTTTATTTCGTCTGTCCATCTTGTGGGTGGACTTCCTGCGCTTCGCTTAGTTCCATAGAAATGTTATCAAAATCGTTTCATTCGTTTGGTTATTAAATCAAAATAACTGGAAAAATATGTCACCCAAGTAAACATAAATTATCAATATAAAAAACGACTTCATCAGAACTAGACCAAAATTGAGACCAAACGGGAAGCACCAACTTTCAAATAAAAAAAGAATCATCAAAATCGGTTAACCCAGTCGAAATTTCTGAGGTAACAAACATTCGATTCGATTGATTGATTGGCGTGGGTTCGATTCTCATGTAGGACAAACATTTGTGTAATGAACATTTGTGTTTGTTCTATGTCTGGGTGTTAATATCTATTTAAGTATCTATTTAAAAATATATATGTATGTATATCAGTCTCTGGCAGCCATATTACAAGCTTTGCTTAGTTTGGGGTCTGATGACCGTGTGTGCAAAAAAATCCCAGATAGGTATTTATATTTAATTAACAAACATTAAAAAAAACAGTTGAATTGATAACCTCCTCCTTTTTGGAAGTCGGTAAAATATTGCGTACCTATTTACTAATTTTTTTTTGTCGGTTTAAGTAAAATGCTAATTATTATTGTTATGAAAGTAAATAAAAATGCTAGGTATAGTCAGTAGGTAGTTTATCAGTTTTTTTACAGCAAGTTGTTTATAAAATATTTTAAGTTGTTTTCATATATATTTCGCATAATTATCTTAGCAATTAACCAAATTATCTCTGATAGAAAAACTAATTAAACTAAAACTATTTAAAAATACATATAATACATTAGGTACTTACGGTAAAAAACGTATCAATAAGTTCTTGAAATATAATTGCTCTCTTGTGCCGAATTATTTACTGTAAATAGTGTGTACCTTTACCTTCGTTGTAGTATAAAAATAGATCAAATTTAATTATACTCACCTTCTAGAAAAAGGATAATAACACAAATCTTGGAAAATTGCTCCCTACGGCGCGTGTTTCCCACCCAATTACATCCAGTTATCTTGAAAAAGCCGTTTCATTATCTACCGGGAATCTCTCGGGGAAAACGAATTTTCACGACTGTAAGCGCGCCACACACACAAAGCCGTGACGCCAACCGCACACAGGCACGAAAACTGAATTAACACAGTCGCGAAGGTATAAATAAGGCGAGAAGAGCCGCCTCCCCGCACTCTGCTCGCAGAATTTGCAGTGAATACACGTTACCAATATCTACTCAAACAAAATAACAACATGGTTGTGAAACTAGAAACAGTCGCCACCTTGTACGCGGACGTTTATCCGGCAATCAAGACGCGCCGTGACATGGACACCGTTGTGGAGTCCTCGCGTCGCCAAAAGAACAGACGCACAACACTAGCGCTACCAGCTCTAGTCGAAGATGAAACTGAGGAAGTTTTCGAGACAGAGAAGAGGTCCAACCTGCTGCACACGGAGGGACTCCGCAGACAGAAGTCTATCTCTCCGCAGCGGCGCGAGAGGATGCGCCGCCAACTCGCGCTGCCGTCCCTGTCCGAGGACGAGGAGCCTTGAAACAGCGTTTACCATCACCCAGGAGTGAAGCTACGAAGCGGCCGGCAGTTCGCTTCATCTTCCAAGAAACACGAAGGTCTCTGGAAGTGGAACATTGAAGCTAAACCGCCCGGGGCAGCCCTGACCCCGACGTCGCCAGATCGGTCACAGTGAAACAATGCAAGAAAACAAACCAAGTTTGGTGTCGGAACAATAGTGAAGTGAAACCAAAAACAAACGCCAAAGCGCTACCAAATAGGTGATAAGGTTAATGTAAGGAATTGTTTGTAAATCAGAAATAAATTGTGTTACAAATTTAACTTTGTTCTTATGATTTGGTACGTACCTTTTACCCCTATACTTAACACTAATAGGCTTCGAATCTAATGCATGAAATTGAAGAATTAACAGAAAGGTTCTATTCTATCTGTGAAATAGCTTATTAAATAGAAAACAAATAGGTTTATAGAACTGAATATAACACTGCCCATATCTACTAATGATATGCAAAAAATTACAACAAATACCAAGGACAGAATAACTATAGATTTAGTAAGACATACCTACACATTGCATAACATAATATTCCATTAGAAAATGTAAACAGTCGTATAGTTACAACACTTTTCAAAACATTTTCACTTGATTGAGACATTCCTCGGCGGAATGAATCAGCAGTTAAGAAACTCGAATGTTTACAAAGATTCGAAGAAACAATGTTTACAGAAACACTGTCAAGTGTCAAACACTTTGTGATACTGATAATGTCATACATGATGATATGACATGACATACACATAGGTACAAGGTCTGGATTGCATGAGATGTGTTTTTAATTGTTATGAATGTAACAATATTATTATAAGAAATATTCCTTTACAACCAAATCATCATAAACTAATTATTAATAAATTAATAATGATGTCTGTTATAAAAAAAAACGCTATCAGTTAATTGGTGAATTTAGATAACAAAATTACTTTAAAACCAGTTTGCTGTGTAATATCGGAAGGAAATGAACACGCTGTTACTTATCTAAGATTTTTTGGAACTCGTTTATAATCGAATAATGGAAATAAGCTCTTTAAAAAACTTTTGTTCAATTTGTAGTTATCATTTACTTATTACAGGATTCGTTTTTTGCGTCATACAAATCAATATAATTGTCGACAAAAAATTACGAACGTTTTTGTAATCCGTGAAAATAGCAATTGAAGGACAAAACGTAAACCAAATCTACGATTCCCAACCAATAAATGTTCCAACCCACAGTCGGCCAGAACGTTGACCTGAGATGCCGAAACGAGATAATAAAAGTAAACAATATACATAGATACAATACAAAAGGTAGAGTTCTAGAAACTAGAACATTTTCCGGACGTGAAAAATATACATACAATACTATTAGGTATTATTTATCCGCCTAACAAGATCACACTCGTTATATGTAAATCTATACAAATGCTAAGGTTTGGGTAGTTGTTCGTTACTGAATTTCATCGAAAAATTCCAGTGGATTACGATAAAATTTGGCCTGTAAATATGTTATACCATAGATTGAGAAATAAGCTACCTTTGAATTCAAGAAAAATTGCGAAAATGGAAATAATACGAATGTAAACGCGAGGCACAGCCTCGGCTTGCATTTTCTACTTTGTCCCAGATCCCATGCGAGTCATTTCTGTCGTAAAATAGGGGTTGGAGTAGCGACTATTGTTTCGTCTGTGGTTGGGGTGAGACTAAGACGGATGCTGGTAGATATTCTGTGGGATGGCGACGCAAAATGGATCAATGAAATTGGGCCACTCGTAGATAGATGCAATTTGAAACGTTTGTAGTTGCGTTGTAAAGGAAATAATACAAACAGACCGCTCTTTCGTTGAAACATACTATTTTCAGTCACTTGTATAACAGATTTAGATATCTGTGAAGTAAGATGTAGTTACTCGCCAATAAAAGAAGCAGTTTGAGATTAAACTCCACGAAAAGTGGAGGTTGAAAAAGGAAAAATAATTCAGCTTATACTTTCTTTTTTGCTCCTTTGACTCTTTATCTTCTAATTTAATAAAAATTTATTAAAACGAAACATAATATGTTACTATACTTAATTTTAACATTGTTTAATTTATTATATTAACTATAGTTTCTACGTTGCGCTGTTTTCAACCTTTCGAGACTTCGCTAAACAGTTTCAACGGAAGATCCGAGGCCATACAAACTTGCACATGATGATCAAAATCGGTTGGTATAACATACACAATACCGTCGTTGAATAAATAGACTCTACCGATAACTGTTTTAAATATACTTACTCCTACATCATCAAACAAATTAAATCTTTGACCCTACGTCATCATGGCCAGTTTACATCATCGATTGTTTGCGAGGGTTTACCAAAGGCCTCTGGTTTTCCTTGTACCTCTATAAAATCGTTTGCATTATCACAGTAACTACTGTCCAACCTGTGATGACTTTTGAACGTTGGTATAAATAAAATTACACGGTAGGTAGTAGGTACCTTTCCAGTGGCGATTCTTTCTATTTTCCTTGTCGTAATTAGATCAAATTTTTACGTTTAAATCAAGCATTATTTAGTGTTTAAATGGTGGTATCAGCTTTGATGTATTCCACTAAATTAATCGAGTATTGTAGTTAGCATTTTTTTTTAGGTCTGTGGTTTTAGATTAGACCATTGGCAAAATGTGAAGAGGACGCAGGCGCGTGGATATTATTCCGTCGTCCGTTCAAAACATTGTAATCGTATTTACCCTTTTCTAGTACCTATTTGTACGAAACAATTTTTTTAGCAGTTGTTGTATATAGCTATAAACGAAGTATAGAAACAAACTCGATAATGTTATTTTAAATTTCACTATAGACGAACCCTATCTATAGTCCGTCCAACATTTTATTTGCTTTTCGACAGATATTGATAGTGATTGCTATAGCAAAAAAAAATATCAAAAATCATCATTTATAAAAAAAAAAACATTGTCAATAAAAATACTAATCAAGGTATGAATAGCCTATTAAATAATAATGATCATCAAGATATATTCAGGTAGATTTAACAGACAACCGCCGATACCAAAAAATACCTGCCAGTTTACATACGTCAAAAAACACTAGGAATAGAAACTAAAATGAACCCAGTGAAAATAAAATATGACATAGACCTGGTTTTAATCTCAATGTTAGATATATGCATGATATGAACCAATGAAAAGTTAAGTAAATAATAAATGAAATTGTCAAGGCAAGCCAAAGAGTTCACAACTGATTCTGATAAATTTATTTGAAAGACTAAGAAAAATGAGTAGATCGTTTTTTTGCACCTAACTTGTGACAAAAATAGTGCAGGCATACTATTTTTGTCACATACGACGTTTAATAGGCTAGCCAATCTAGTTTATACCATAATATAGGAGAGTTACTTGTATGCCGAAAGACTTGTTAAAAACCTGGTTGGGCAGCAGCCACTTAAAAACTTTACCAACTATGTAGCCTAATATTAGTTTCTATTAATTATGTAATTGTTTATTAGTGTGTTAGGATTTGTTATTATTGTTTATTTATTATCAATAATTTATTTTATATAATAATATCGAAATATACTAAAGTAGCTAAATAAATACCTAACTGAATTAAATCTAAATTAAACTATAGATAAAAAACTTTATTTATTAACTTTAAATCTTTTATACAATCGCCCGAATTCTTCAGTCTGCCCGTGAACATGGTGTATGTAAATGTCGGCAGCACCATCCACAACCTTATCACGTCATATTATAACTGTAATTCACTGGCTATCCTCACAATAACAATAGTTTGAAAAACCGCTATCTCAAACTCCATAAATAGTATGTACTCGTATACAGATTGCATCAACTTCGCAACCGCAGATCAGACATACAAGGCAGATCTGCCTTAGTAATTATCTTTCGTGTTTAATAGTCTAAATGCAAATAATTATCAATATAAAAAACCGACTTCATAAAAATGTCAGAACTGGATCAAATTGAAATGGGACCACAAGGGAGGCACCAGCTTTGAAATAAAAAAAATATCATCAAAGTCGGTTCACCCAGTCGAAAGTTCTGGGGTAACAAACATTAAAAAAACAGTCCTCTTCCTTTTTGGATGTCGGTTAATAAGAGCGGCAAGGTCGTCTACTGGGTGAGTTCAAATAGAGGCGTCAATCTTGATTTAGGCCTGATGCATTCGCACCCGGTATGCCATGCAATATGATTGTTTGTCGGATCTGAGATATCAACCTTCTTACCAAGCCGCTTCATATTTGCACCAGACCAGACCTACTTAGTAGATAAGGCACTTAGTGGTTCACCTTCACACAGCTCGAGAGATGCGTAATAGAATAGAATAACTGTATTCTGTCATCTATTGAGAATCATCACGCAACGTAGTTGTTTATTGGCCGAGCGAAGCGAAGGTCTCTCGGTAAGTCTAGTGGTAGTGGTTGTAGTGGTAGGACTCTTTTACAGAGTCCGCCTGGGGAAGTACCACACCTTTGCCAGTTATTCAACCACCAAGCAGTAGTGTGCAAACACTACTGTGTTCCGGATAGAAGGGCAATGTTTCCAGCGAAATTGCAGGGCACACAGAGATTTGACATCTTATATCTCGGGGTGACGAGCGCAGTACATTGCCATCCAGGGTTTTGAACTGTTGAAGTTCAAAATTCTATGTGGCGTTGAGCTGTTATGGGCAAGCGTGAAGAGCCATCAGGCGAGCGACTTCGCTCGTCTCGTCACCCAGTATCATAAAAAAAGTCTTAAAAATTGTGTTATTACGCATAAGTTTAACGTGTGTATCTGTGTGTCTGTCTGTAGCATCATAATTCCCAAGCGGCTTCTCGTTTTGTTTGTTTGTAAGGTGAGTTGATCAAGAGTGTTCTTAGCTATGATGCAAGAAAATCTTTTCAGCCGTTCGAGGCCGACTGGCTCCATTACAGTTCGTTTTAAATTTTAAATTTATATGAGTGAGTTGTATTTCGTTTTTATATTTACACATTTTTTTATATATATCTGGGACATTTTGCACACACGATCATCGTCTGGTCCCAAACTATGCAAAGCTTGGAATATGGCTGCCAGACACTGATATACATACGTATATAATTTTAAATATGTACATACTTAAATAGATAAAACAGAAAACAGACAGAAAAAACATAAATGTTCATCGCATAAATATTTGTCCTAAGTGGGAATCAAACCCACGCCCCCAAGTGTAGAAGGTAGGTTCACTACCAACTGAGCCACCGGGCAGTCAGTACTTAATAATATATAAGGTCGGGGAAAAAGTTTCTTCGTATTTTATAAACAAATTCAAGACATATTTTTTTCAAGTTTAATTACATTTAATTATAATATATATGTACCATTTTGTTCGATAACTTGTTGCCATCTTTTAGGTAGTGACATGACCCCGTTGCTGTAGAAATTTTGGGAATTCTGATCAATAAAATGCAACAAGTAGTTTTGACAGTCCTCTCTTGATGTTAATCTAACACTACCCAAAGAATTCTGAAGAGATCGAAACAGGTGGAAATCTGAGGGTGCAAGGTCAGGGCTATGTGGTGGATGCATTAACATTTCCTAACCAAGCTCTCTAAATTTTTGCTGAGTGGCCAAAGATGTGTGCGGTCTGGCGTTATCATGATGAAAGACCACACTCTTTATGTTGATCAATTCCGGCCGTTTTTTCTCAATTTCTTGTTTGAGTCTCATCTGCTGTTGGCAGTAGAGATCCGAATCGATGGTTTTGCCCGGCGGTAAATGCTCATAATGAACGATGCCCTTCCAATCCCATCATACACACAGCATCACCTTATTACGTGTTAATCTGGGTTTCGCTACAGTCTGTGGTGCTTCACTGCCCTTTGACCATGATCGTTTGCGCACATTCTTGTCGTAGGTGATCCATTTTGCATCACCAGTGATCAATCTTTTAAAAAACGGTTCGGTTTCTTTACGTTTCAATAGAGAATCGCAAATGAGTACACGATTCATTTGGTTTCTTTCAGTGAGCTGGTGTGGCACCCAAATATCGAGTTTTTTTGTATACCCAGTTATTTTCAAATGGGTCAAAACTGTTTTGTGGTCAATCCCCAGGTCTTCAGCTACGTCGTAACTACTAATATGCCGATCTTGGTCCACTTTTTCAGAAATGGCATCGACTTTATCCGTAACAGGGCGACCAGAGCGAGCTGCATCTTTGACATCAAAATTCCTGGACTGAAAATGCTTGAACCAACATTGTGCTACTCTTGATGACACTGCATTAGGTCCATAAATGTCACAAATTTTATTCGCGGCTTGTGTCGCATTTTTCAGTTTTTTGTAATAAAATTTCACAATATATCGAATTTCTTCGTTAGATTCACTCATTTTATCGAACAAAAAAACAATTGAAAAATGGCGGGAAATTGCTTTTTACTTTTTATATTCCTTTTTTAAAATGTCATATTTTTAATGGTATCAAAACCAGCCAGATACAAACAGTACAACCGATGAGATTTTTACTACAACTTTATACATACAAAATACGAAAAGACTTTTTCCCCGACCTATTATATCGAGTGTAAGGGAAACTCTACTGAAGCTAAAATGCTACTATTATACTATCTAACCATCGAATACCAATAACCATTTGCCTTAGTTTCTGTGGAACTAATAAATAAATAAATATGTAAAATTTTGCAAACCAGCAATGTAAAGCGTACAAGAGTGCGGCGCAGGTGGGTTATACCATAATCACATAAAACATTCTTACATTGAAATTTGTCTCGCTCTCTCAGATAATGAGAGAGCAAGACAAAAGTCAATGTTAGTAAAGTCGTTCGTTGACATAATATCTAGCGTCAGCTGATATTTTATTTGCATTATATTGCGGACATTAATGCAATCATCATCATCAGCCATAAGACGTCCACTGCTGAACATAGGCCTCCCCCTTTAACCTCCACACTGGACGACAACCTGCCATCTGCATCCACTGGATGCCCGCGACTCTCACGATGTCGTCGGGCATCTAGCTGGTTGCTGCGTCTGCGTTGCGTCTTCCGGTTCGTGGTCTCCACTCAAGAACCTTTCTTCCTCATCGGTTATCGGTTATTCGAGCGATGTGGCCTGCCCATTGCCACTTCAACTTGCAAATTTTAATAGCTATGTCGATGACTCTGGTTCTTTGTCGAATATCCACGTTTCGGATTCTATCGCGCAAAGTAACTCCGAGCATAGCTCTCTCCATTGCCCGTTGTGTGACTCTGAGTTTCTCCAAAAGGCCAACAGTTAATTATGTCCGTCATTAATGCAATAGTAAAACATTTTTATTTTGCAGTATTATATCAGAAATTTCAGCACTATCACCAGTCTTAGTTTTCGGGAGCGTTTTTTTACACCCTCTATTAAGTATATAGATTTGAACAGGTGTTAAATAGTGTGTGGATGTCCTGAAGCGCCATCTCACCGCATGTGACATCCCGTGCGAGGGTTGGGAAGAGCTCGCGCAACAGAGGCGAGAGTGGCGCAGCTCTGTTCATAAGGCTGTTAATAATTTCGAAGAGAAGCGAATACAAGACCTAGATGCTAAACGCCTTATCATTAAAACCCGTCCGAAGCCTACCTACACTTACACATACAATGCTGATGGTCAGTTGCATTGTGCGCCTTGCAACAGGACCTTTAAAACTAAGTTTGGTTTTGCCAGCCATATACGCGCTCATAACCGGCGCTAGTCAGGTTCGCCGTTGACGGACACGTCAAGGAGGCCGATATAAATAGTGTGTGTGTAAATTTGCATAATCAATTAGATCCAGATTATGTTTGTAATATTTTGTTATCCTTCATTGCGGTCAACCGTCATTATTATTTTAAAAACAAAACTTTTGTTTACTTCGTTTTATTGTATTTTATTGAATGTATAAACCGTTGAGAGGAATAATATTGTTGTTTGTCCGGTAGCAAAGTAAATGTATTGATTGAGCAATGCGTTCTATTCACAAGCTGTTTTTAATTTGAAAAATAAATGGATCCACAATTTAGTCGATGATTGCATATTCATTTCTAAAGTTTCTGTTATTGAGTTCTTATTATAATTACGTTTTTGATAACGCATCGTATTTTTGTGATACGTAGAGTTCTAAATAATTGCTAGCTGGGCGGGCACTTTACCCGTGGACAGTGACTTTTTATTTATAGTTTTGGATAGGTCAGGATAGGTATTCAGTTTAATTTAGATTTAATTAAATTAGATATTTATTTAGTTATTATACTTTAGTATATAGTTAAAAAACTGTACCGCAACTAAGTCCGCGATTTCTTCCAAAAAAAAATTGCCTATGTCCGTTCTCATGAGACATAACATTGCCATGCAATTTTATCGAGGTCGGTTAAGCCGTTTTGCCGTGATTATGTAGCAAACAGACAGAGTTACTTTCACATTTATAATATTAGTGTGATTTCATACTTCTATTATTCATTCTGTAGCAAAACAATATATATTAATAAAATATTTAAATTAATTTGTAAATCTTTTGTGTATCTTAAATAAATAAATATAGTTTAAATCATAGAGCAAGAAAACAATGATACACTGGTGTGATACGAGAAAGAGAGTCTCTGCCCAGCAGTGGGACACACTGTCCCGGCGACGGTCCAAGCCGAGGCTCGTACCTCCGAGGTGCCCTTGCGCTTGTCGCCCAAAATCTAAACCATGTTGGCCCAACGCCCTCTGCGTTCACCAAATAGTCCGGTCAAGCTGTAGAGGCCGCAAGGCCAACAGCAATAAGTCACATTAGAAAAAAAAAAGCAGTGGGACAGAAACAGCTGAAAAAATATATAAGACAACGAATAAATAAATACATATTTAAAACGACTTCAAATCAATATGAATTGTGTGATAGATGAATATTTATCTTCTTCCGAAATAAGGGCCTGCATCGAACGAGGAAGCAATGAAGTAACCAAGAGTTATTTTAAGCATCGGAAACTTAATAATAGCACCGCATTAATATTTATAGTTTGTATTATATTGGCATTGTCTCCGACTTCCTTCATCTGTTGTTCCGAAACAACAGGTGTTTGTACCTACTCCCGCAGAATAAATAATAGTCCGTACTTTGTTTAGTAGATATAAATATACCTCATAATAATAATATCTACTGTGGTTTAGATGCCTGATTTCTTTCATACGCGATTAAAGTTGTGTTGTATTTTTTGAAATCGAGACTTTATTCTTTAGTTGGGTGTAAGGCCCCTGGGGCCTTACCCCTAGCTTCACTTTTGCGAGCCAACTTTTAGTAGGTACCTGTTAGGTACCTAAAATTAACCAACTCATTTAAGCTGCATCGTTTAAAAGCGTCTAACTTGAATGAACGAAAATCCGTTTTACTATGCGTTTGTGCGTGAAAATAGCAAAGCTTGGCGGCTATCAAACAACTACCGCTTATCGTAGTTGATGGTACCGTTTAGACAAATAACACCTATGCGGGTCAACTTTTCGAGCTAGGGGTAAGGCCCCTGATTTATTTTATACGCGATTAAAGTTGTGTTGTATTTTTTAAAATCGAGACAATATTCTTTAGTTGGGTGTAAGGCCCCTGAACTGGAAAGAGGCCACTGAAATCTTCTCAGAAGAAAGAAAGCGGTTGTTAATATCTAATTTATTATGTCTAATTTATTAATCTAGGTACTTTTCTATGGCTCAGAATCTATTTAATTTTGTGCTTTAGAGATCGAGTAGAGATTACGGACTAGTCGTAAAATACCTTAAAAAATATCTGAATAAGCTCATTTTAGTACCTAAGCCCAAAACAATACATTTCTCAAGGTAAAAACAACTTGCTTTATATTTTTATGGAGTTAGTGACAGGTCTGGGAAGAGGCCACTAAAGTCTTCTCAGAAGCAAGGAAGTAACGTTTGTTAAATATTAAATAGATCAGTGTTTATCTATTTTTTATGGCTAAGTACGGGATAAAACTTTGTGCTTCGGAGAACAGTGTTTTGTAGTCAAAACACCTTTAAAAAATATGTAAAGGCCCAAAACAATATATTTCGCAAAAAGGTAAAAACAACTTGCTTTATATTTTTATGGAGTTACTGACATCAGGGGCCGCAAACCGTATCTCGGCGCGTTACGTTCTTGTGATTTTGCAAACTGCAGCTATTCGGGCCCGTGTTTAGAGTTGGGCGTAAGGCCCCAATACTGGAAAGAGGCCACTGCAATCTTCTCAGAAGAAAGAAAGTAACGGTTGTTAATAAATATTATTTTATCTACTTTTCTATGGCTCAGAACCTATCTAATTTTATGCTTTGGAGATCGGGTAGAGATTACGGACTTGTCGCCATATAAACCTAGCCATATAGACTTTCAAAAAATTCCGGAAAGGTTCACATTTATAAGTACCCTAAGCTTACACAAAATATTTCTCAAAAAGATAAAAGCAACTTGCTTAATATTTTATGCAAGTTACCTAACCTCAAAACAAAGCAGAGTTTAAAAGGTCGAGTTCGTCGAACTTAATATGCTTAAGACTCGTTCAAAACTTCGATAACATGTTATTAAGTTATTATTGGCTTGTTATATTTTTATTTCCATGCAAACAAGTTTATTTTTACTTAACAAGTGGGTTAAATACATCGGACGAAAATAGGTCACTCTAATTTTATCAGTGCGCTTATTTATGAAAGTGGAGTAGGTGGCGGTGATTTTGAGGTGTTTTTAACCGATTTAAAAAAGGAGGTTCTCAATACCTTTTTTTTTCTCCATGTTTGTTTCCTCAGAACGCCGTCATTCATAAACCGATTTGGAATTATTATTTTTGTTTGAAAGGATATACATACTTACTTTCAGGTTAGTGTAACCCACGTATACCTTTGCGTCTCGGAATATCATAATAATTTGTTAACTAGTATAAAGGTGATAATGTACCTATCATATTAACCAATTACAAAAATAAATAGTCAATGTCAAAGTAGGTACTTAATATAAAAGAAAATAGAAATAAATTAGCATAATGACAAAATTGAAGGGCAATGTTTCCAGCGAAATTACAGGGCACACAGAGATTTGAAATCTTATATCTCGGGGTGACGAGCGCAGTGCATTGCCATCCAGGGTTTTGAACTGTTGAAGTTCATAATTCTGAATGGCATTGAGCTGTTATGGGCAAGCGTGAAGAGCCATCAGGCGAGCGACTTCGATCGTCTCGTTACCCAGTATCATAAAAAAAAAAAAAAAATGCATTATGTCAAAATGAACGAATAAATATACATATAATATACATACCAGGCGCAGTATATTATTATATGTACTACTAGCTGCGCCCCGCGGTTTCACCCGCGTGGTGATGAAAATCGGTGATGATAATGATGATGAAAAGTAGCCTATGTGTTAATCCAGGATATAAGCAATGTATATTCCAAATTTCATCCAAATCCATCCAGCCGTTTCTGCGTGATTGAGTAACAAACATCCATCCATCCATCCAAACTTTCACATACTCGTATATGATATTAGTTTGATGAAGGACTTTACATAAATTGGGGGAAACTACAGATTTTAAACTTGGGTGGATTAAGGCACTCTGTACTCTACTCCAAATGCGTTTATTCATGTGTAATGTATTTTTGCCGCTCGTTGTTTACTTTGGTAGTTTTAATTAGGTACGTTGTTTTCCTAAAAACCTTGATTCATTGAGCAGCTGGCGTGCCAGCCGGTTTGAAGATGAGTTTCCTTATTAGTATAATAAACAAACATCGTATATACGTAGTTATATCACACGTAAACCTACAAGTCGTACATTATTAGTCACAATTTATGTTATCTTAGGTCACAATACACAACTAAAGATATGATATAAAACCGGCCAAGTGCGAGAAGGGCACGCGCACTGAAGGCTCCGTACTCACCAACACGTAAATTGTTGACTACAAAAGTATTAAAAAAAAAAAGCCCATGTGCGAGTCGGACTCGCGCACGATGGGTTCCTTACCATTATCTATAAAAACGGCAAAAAAATCATGTCTGTTGTATGGGAACCCCCTTAAATATCTATTTTATTCTCTTTTTTTGTATTTGTTTTTATAGTGGCAACACAAATAAATCATCTGTGAAAATTTCAACTGTCTAACTATCACGGTTCATGAGATACAGCCTGTTGACAGACAGACGGACAGCGGAGTCTTAGTAATAGCGTCACGTTTTACCCTTTGGGTACGGAACGCTAAAAACGGTAATACATACAAGTGCAAACTTGGCATGATTATAAAACACACTAAAGTAAAATGACAAATAATAAATACTGGCAAAGTGGAAGTTAGTGACAAATTTCTGTTCACCATCGGTTCTCTTGCAATCACCGATGTTCACCAATTTCGGGCACGGTCGGTATTTGGACGGGCCTGGGCGTGATATTGTAGGTTTTGTCATCATCACCATTTCAGCCATAGGACGTCCACTGCTGGACATAGAATTCGATTTCCAAAAGGGCCGGTTGGAAGCAGCCTGCATCCAGCGTTTTCCTGCGATCTCTTTTAGATCGTCTGTCCATCTTGTGGGTGGACGTCCTACGCTGCGCTTACCGGTCCGTGGTCTCCATAATAATTGTCTAAGTACCTACAATATATTAGAGGAATAAACGTTGGTGACTGTGTTGTTTTCTCCTCTACGTGTATAAAGTAGGTACATGCATACAAATTACTCATTCATTAATCAATATTTATTGCTGTTTGTTCAAGTTTATAACGGCGTCTCTTTAATAATATTTGTCGGTTTCTCAATAACTTGTGTAGGCCAGAGTCAATAACGTATGTATGTACCTATGTAATATGTAAATACAATGTGCTTTTAAATTAATAGCCGTATTACGAAACACAACGTTTAATTTTAGGTATCTTGATTTCAGGCAAAAACTATAAAATAAGGCCGTCATTGCCAAGACGAATATAAAACAAGTAAACCGTAACATTATAATTATCAATATATAAAAAAACGGCCAAGTGCGAGTCGGACTCGCTCACGAAGGGTTCCGTACCATTATCTATAAAAACGGAAAAAGATCACGTTTTTTGTATGTGAACCCCCCTTAAATATTAATTTTATTTTAATTTAATAATTTATTTTTAAAGTTAATACATAACTTAATATTCTGTGAATATTTCAAGCGGGTACCTGTTACAGTTATCAATATCGAGCGAAAATGAGCAAAAAAATCACGTTTGTTGTATAGCCCCCTTAAATATTTATTTAATTCTATTTTTTTGTATTTGATATTACAGCGGCAACGGATATACATCATCTGTGAAAATTTCAACTAACTGTCACGGTTCATGAGATATACAGCCTGGTGACAGACGGACGGACAGCGGAGCCTTAGTAATAGGGTCCCGTTTTACCCTTTGGCTTCGGAACCCTAAAAAAGAATCATCAAAATCGGTTCACCCAGTCGAAAGTTCTGAGGTAACAAACATAACTTACCCTCCGAGAGATTTACGAAAACTACTTTTGTAAAGTGGAGGTAAATATTAATCTACACTAATGTTATAAAGAGGAAATATTTGTATTTTTGGATGTTTGTAACGAATTAACTCAAACTACTGGACCAATTTTAAAATTCAAATTCCTTTCACCATTAGGATTCTATGTTATCCCTGAGTAATATAGGCTATATTTTCAACTAGAATGTTAAAAAATAAATCTCCTCCCGGGCGAAGCCGGGACGGGAGGCTAGTAAGTTGATATCTTGAGTTTATCCAAAATTTGAAGCCGTTATTTTCAATTAAAAATACAGATCCATTTATTACAGAAGTTGAATTTTTCATAGATCTTTCTGTTTGATAGAATCAGAACGCCGAAAATCCAGTTTTCGTTGCTTTTTCGTCAAAAAATGTGAAAGCTCTTATGAGTGCTAAAGACCACCATTGCTTCTTTAAAAATCCGTTTAATTTCAATATGTTCCGTAATCGCGTAAACGTAAGAAATAATTGGAGGTCGGTGTGTGAGCAGGGTTTTTTTTTATCGTGAAAAATTTCCGTTTTCAGCACTCACTCGCCTAATGGCTAACGTCACGCTTACTAATACAGGGAAAGCGTGCCGCTTACCTTCAGCCGAGTGATTTGCTCGTCTCGTCACTAAGTTGCATAAAAACGCAAGCTACTTGGTCAGCGTCACGCTTGTCTACAACAGGAAGAACGTGACGCTTACCTTCAGCCAAGTGATTTGCCCGTCTCGTCAGTAGCAAAAACGTAAGCTACTTGGTCAGCGTCACGCTTCTCTACAACAGGAAGAACGTGACGCTTACCTTCAGCCAAGTGATTTGCCCGTCTCGTCAGTAGCAAAAACGTAAGCTACTTGGTCAGGTCACGCTTGTCTACAACAGGAAGAACGTGATGCTTACCTTCAGCCAAGTGATTTGCCCGTATCGTCAGTTGCAAAAAAGCGCAAGCTATTTACTGCGCATCGTATTCAGCGAGTTTAAGAAGGTCATGAGAACAAAAAGCCGGCGTTCTCTGAATGTCATTCACATGCTGTTTGCGATATAAAGTCACACAATAGAATGAACTTGAAAGTAACTGTTTAGTACCTGCCTTCTTGAAATGCGCTTGATCATTATAAAAGATCAAACAAAGGAAGTGAAAATCTTTTGTTATAAAAACTCTTACTTACTCTGGTATGCAGTAGGTACATCACTCTATAGGAAGTTTTGGCGTCATTATGAAAAAAATACCGGCCAAGTGCGAGTCGGACTCGCGCACGATCGGCAATCTTAATAATTATCTAAAAAAACGGCATAAAAATCACGTTTGTTGCATGGTAGCCTCCTTAAATATTAATGTAATTTTAATTGTTTATTTTTAAAATGAATAATATAACTCAATATTCTGTGAATATTTCAAGCGTCTACCTGTTGCCGTTATAAATATAGAGCAAAAACGAGCCAAAAAATCACGTTTATTGTATGGGTGCCCCCTTAAATATTTATTTTATTCTGTTTTTTAGTATTTGTTGTTATAGCGGCAACAGAAATACATCATCTGTGAAAATTTCAATTGTCTAACTTTCACGGTTCATGAGATACAGCCTGGTGACAGACGGACAGACATACAGACAGCGGAGTCTTATTAATAGGGTCCCGTTTTACCCTTTGGGTACGGAACCCTAAAAACTGTTGATTTAAGTAAAGTATTTTACTTAATGCTAACCTACTTAATGTTTTTTTATATATATATATATTTATAATCGATATTTACTGTATTTGTCCGGTCAACCAGACTACGGAAAAAATTACCTTTCCAAGGTTACACAGAAATATATAGACCAGTGTATTTTTTTAAAGTTTGAATTTCATTGATTACAGCAGCTGCGCGCCGCGAATCTTGCGTGCATTGCGGATAATCATGCGTTTACCTCCAGCATAGGTAGCTACTAATTTACCGAAGTATAAATCTTCCACTGTGTCCTACACATACATACTAGGTACTTGTATATGGAACTCGTGTGTTTCTCATTCCCTATTAATCAAACCATTTGAACGAGACTATTTGGACGGTCATCCAATAACTTATCTCAATGTATTGATATGAAATTTGGCGTGGTCTTTCATCAGATCATTGGTTCGGCGTGACCGGCCAATTGGCTGCATCACATGATGCCATAGCGATATCAACGGCCTAATGAACAATCAGACAGTCATGAGGATTCAATCGTAATTGTATTGGTTTCTAATGGAAACTCAGACAGATTTATCGAGCACGGGACTAAAGAATTATGACTTGTGATCTATTTGAGAGGTTATCGTGCTATTCGCGTTTGACCATCAACTCACCTGTTGGTAAGCGACGATGTGGTCGAAGATGAAGCACGCAGACTTAGAAGACACCTATTCACTCTTGCCTTGAAAAGGCCCAGATTATATCTCTCAGGAAACAAGGGGAACTAAGAGGCCTCTAAAAACAGATATATTATGTAGATCTATCATATCCAAGCCAAGGCTTTTACCAAAAACTGTACCATTTCACGAACAATGTGCATTCGAAATTCTACCACGTGTCTTATAAGAAGCCGTTATAATGTGAGAACCACATTCTTTCGGCGGACGCAACGGCCTCTGTCTCCCAAATACGTATTGTTGTGTCCATGTCTTTTTTCTTTTCTTTTTTGCACGCACAAAGCTGTTCCCATGGATGTGCCGATACGATGGGAGACATTGATAGATATTATTACTCGTAAAGACTACAGTTCTGTGACAAAAAATTACATTAACCTATAGAGTAACAAATCGTATGTCCTTATAGCGAACTATAAGCGATCCCTAGGAGTATGAAGAGTATAGTAGTAGGCATAGTAAAAGTGAGTATATAAAAAAAAAACTTCAAATTTTTTATTTTGTTTTCTTCTTTCATTGAATCTTAATAAGATATGTAATTGGTATATTTATTTGATATACAAGCATCTATATCTATACATTTCTTGTAGTTTGTTCACACTAGCGCACGTCCGTTGCGTTGCATAAGGTAGAAAAAGGTCATGTCACAAAATAGGTATAGTAATTAAATCTACCGATGACACCGAGCCTACATTTTTTAAGCGGCCAGGTGTGCGACGGTCCCACGTGAACTGAATAAAACATGTCAGCTGTTATATTCACAATAAACGTTATTTATTATCTGTGTCTGTATGTTAAAGTATGTATGTATGTATGATTTATAAGGAGTGAAACAGATCTGTAGCATTTTTTTCAGGTCTGTGATTTGATCGCAGGATGTATATTTAAATAACTTCGAAAAGGCGGAGGTTATATGTTCCACTGTTTTTTTTAAATGTATGTTCACCGACATCTCTGCCAGCTGTTGATTTCAATTTTTTTTTCTAATGTCACGCAATTCAGGATCTGCTGATAGGATCTTAGAGAAACCGAGGGCAACCCTCAAAATTTGTAGGCACTTATTACGTTTTCCATATACATATTTTATAAAGCTGTTCAAGTATTTGTGTCTGACAATCATCATCTCATATGGATGAGCTGATGATGAAGAGTACAATTTCTCAACGGTTAGGAGCTGAAAGAAAATTCTCTCAAAATTATACGTACTCGTACATATGGACCAATAGTATTATTTCAGGCTATTAGAACCAACTTCAAAAAAGGCGGAGGTTCTATGTTAAGTCGGTTTTTAATGTGGTCCACTTGTTACATTACTTCTACTACGATTTAAATATTAGTAATTTTATTTTCTTTTAAGCAATTTTTTTTTTTTTTTTTTTTTATATCTGGGACTTTTATGCACACATGGTCATCTGACCCCAAACTAAGCAAAGCTTGTAATATGGCTGCCAGAGACTGATATACATACATATATATTTTTTAAATACATACTTAAATAGATATTAACACCCAGACATAGAACAAACACAAATGTTCATCACACAAATGTTTGTCCTAGATGGGAATCGAACCCACGCCCCCAAGCACAGAAAGTAGGATCACTACCAACTGAGCCACCGAGGCAGTCGAAATTTAATTTAACGAATTAGTCAGTACTTGAATAACTGACAAAGGAGAGTACTTCCCTAAGTGGACTCAGAAGACTTCTCGCATTTCGCAGTAAAAAGATCTTAGCATATCCTTATCTAGTTTTTTTTGGCTCTGTTATTTGATCGAAGAGTTGAGGAGGCGTCGCAGATATATGATAGAATAATTTAGGGATTGTCGTTGCACTACCCTAATCATCATCTGGCTGATAATTCAGCCTATCCTGTTCTCACCGCTGCGAGTTGGAACACAGGCCTTCTCTGAGAGAGAGTGAGAGAGGATGGGCCCTGAACGTGCTGACCCAGTGCAAGTTGGTGCATGACATTATATCTTTGAACTTTTGAGGTTCTTGGACATACCGGTTTCCTAACGATATTTTCTTTCACCGTTTTGAGTGATTGACATTATTTATTTAGGTATTTGTGCAGCGTAGAGCTGTAAAAATTGTCGACGATCCCAAGCTCACCGAACACCTTTTTTGTTTTTTTTTGTTTTCGAGGGGGAAATCATCCAAAGATACCCGGCTGCATTGGGGTGCAGCCAGGTTATGTGGGATTGTACCCACTAAAACCCCCCCGGTGACCAGCCTTAGTGCTTGACAAGAGGGCTCCGGGATCTCCAGAGGAACGCACCGGAGCCCTCAGCACTGCGCTATGGCTCCTCCCGAGACAACTGCGTGTTGTCTCAGTCCCTTCACTCTCGACAACGTTGGTCACACAACGTACTCTCCCTGGGCACGCTTAAGTGGATGGTCAGAGCCCCAACTTTGACCATCCCGAACCCATAAGTCCTCTTTTAGTAGGCTCTTACTACAGGCAAGGGGTACCGGTGCCGTATTCTATTGCCCCGGCACCAGGGCTAGCTCACCGAACACCTAGAGCCGCTCAACATGCGCAGGGAGGTTGATTCTCTCTGTATCTTTTATAGCATTTACAATGGGGGAGTGTTCTGAAGAACTATTCGATCGAATGCCGGCGTCGCGGTTTTATCATTGCACTAGCCGCCACCGTTTGAAAGTGGATCCACATATCATAGAGCAAATCACATACTGTGCGATTCACACGATATTTCTTGCTTCACACTTGCAAAATGTGGAATGAGCTACCTTCCGCGGTGTTTCCGAGAAGCTACAACATGGGGTTCTTCAAAAGGCGACTTAATAGTGTCTTAAAGAGTCGGCAACGAATTTGTGATGCCTCTGGTGTAACAAGTATCCATAGGCGATGGTGACTGCTTACAATAAGGCGGCCCTGCTTGTTTGCCACCTATGACAAAAAAGGTACTAAATAAGTCATTGGTGCAGGGCCGAGGATCGAACCAGGTGCCGTCGGATTATAAAGCGTCGCTCGGCCGTCACCGCTCTCTGATCTCGTTATAAGGGTTGCTCCCATAGTTAAAGTCGTTTATAATGATGAGGACCAAATATATCCTTGAATATTTTCGTTGTAAGTATAGAAAAGAATGGAGCATAAAGTCGCACACTCTGACGTGCTCTGACGTAGATAGCTTTGTTCCGCAAAGTTGAATCTTATTTTGGAGCACCTATTGTCAAAAGCAATTATTTACTTTACAATACGGCAAGTGTGTTCTTATTTAAATAAATTGTACGCTGCGAGAGTTATTTTGTCATGTGACAATCACTATCCGAATCCGTGACTCCACGTAAAAGGATTGCTCTATTGCTTGAACAATGGTTAATGACACTCCATAAACTTTTATTGGGACTCTATCAGCTCTACCTAACGTACACGTGTTAAGAAATGTGCTGGCAGATTGAGTCAGCGAGATTTTGCAAGATAACGGATACATAAATGTTGTGTAAAACCAAACTTGGCATTACTTTGGTAAACTGCAAAGATATTGAAAGCTGTTTCATCATTATCAGTCTATCATGTTCTCACTGTTGGGACACAGGCCTTCTCTCAGAGAGAAAGAGGATAGGTCCTAAGCTGGCCCAGTGCATGTTGGTGATTGTCATATGTGTTTGGACATACCACTTTACACAAGACGTTTACCTTAATAGTTTTTGAGCGATGGCTACGAAACTGCAAATAATTTTGCTAAATACTAAATAAGTCATTGATTGCATTGTAAAAGCTGAACGAAAATACTAAATTCTAATCACTTTTAGCAGCTTTTTGAACGTATGATTGTAGCTGGTAAGTGGTAACCAATATACTACAGTAAAATATAAAATCTCATATTTTATTATGTCATTGCAGCTGTCAGGCGCTTTCTCTCAACGGCAATACTGTAATTTTCAATAGCTCTGATATATCCTTAAACTCCATGATATTCGTACTTTTCAAAGATAACTTTTTATTCATGAAAAAATATTGGTAAGTACAAAGTGTCGTATTAAGTAGATACCAAAAGTATGCATATTTCTATTAGTAGGCGTTGAAAAGTACTCATCAAAACTCAACGACGGCTTTATTCCTACTTCCAATGCAATATCCTAACTTAGCTCAATAACTATTTTCCGTATCAGAAATGGCTGCAATTCGATCCTACGCAAACTTTATTTGGATTACAGCCAAATATGGTAAAAATACGGCCACATATGGATGTGGATCCAGCCTGTCTGCCATTACGAGGGCGGTTCACCAGATACCACCATAATTGGAATGTGATTCTGGTTTAGAGCGAGCTTTATTGAATGAGGTGAACCGTGACACCGAGGCAAAGATAACATACCTACTCGTAATTATCAGTTATAAAAACTTTTTAAAAAAAATGCCCTAGGAAATCCCTAACACAAACCATAGGAATCCAAACTCGAGGGGTTATTAGTTACACTTGGGGCCGAAGGTCTGATGAAGCAAGAAAGGTACTTGAGTGGAGACCACGAACTGCAAGTCACAACGTAGGTAGGCCTCCACTAGATGGACAGACGACATTTTAAGAGTCGCGGGCATCCAGTGGATGCAGATGGCACGATGTCGTTCTAAACTGAAGGCTAATGTACAGCAGTGAACGTCTTCTGGCTGATTATGAAAAAAAAACATTCATAATTCTATGAAAAGCATTAAAAAAACTTAAGTGTACGTACAGCTTTAGTGTAACTATTATCGCGTTATATTGTAACCATTCTCCATTCATCTCGGTCTTCTGACAGGTTTTCTGGCTCCAGAAAATCAAGTCTGACGTCGCTGGCATTCGATAATTTACTAACATTGTCATCGCCCATAACATAGTGTGAGCGATCTCTTATCAGTTGTCAGCACGTACGGCCTCGATAAGATTATTGAACTGCTCCTATCACTGGTGTGTCAGTGAGTTGATTGAATACCTACCTATTAATAGATAATAGGTAAAGTTGCAGTATAGTAACACCAACGGAGTTTCATTTATACTACTCAAAGCAAGCCTAGTTTTTTCTTCGTTTCTTACTGAGAGAGATCGAGCGACAGACAGAGAGCGATAGAAGCCAAGTTCCGGGGTGGAGGTGTTAAAGGCGTAAAGCCACGTTTAGTAAATCATTTATTGGCAAAACTGTGTACTAGATGAAAGTACAGCACATCTCTCGAAATTATGCCGAAATAGGACAGTCTTTATGGGGCCACAATATTTTGACATGAGCCTTAATTGGCGGGTGCCGTACCTCATTCATGGACCCGGGTATGTCCTAAAACTGCGACCAGAACCACCGGAGGATGGGCAGCAGCGTCCTTAGTACACGGTGAACGTACTGCGATCCCCAAGCCGCCTGCCAAGCGTGGGGATTATGGCAAAACCCCTCTCTATGAGGGAGGCCTTGTCCAACAGTGGACGTTAATTGGCTGATGATGTGATGTAATGTGTACCTCATTCAATAAACAGCTCCATCACAAATCAAACCCAACACCATCAAGAACTCAACACAATAGCCCAGAATTTTTTAATCCTACTGTACAATACTTAGATAGGTATTCCCTTTCAGGGACATTCCATAATTGTACATGGCTTCTTGGTATTGACTTTGGCCCTACCAAATACAATGATTCTCAAAATTCCGAGCCAGAATGAAAATAAATGTATGCTGCAGACGGAGTCACCAGAAATTGCAGTAATTGTGACTAACAATATAGTTTGCAGAGCTTTTATAAGTTGCTAAAACATCACATAACGCAAAACATCAGACCAATTTGCCAGCGTGCCATAGAAAAGACGTATGTCCAGCTGGGGACGAATCCGAGCAGATATATATATAGCGAATTTAGTAATCCAATTCGCCGATTTAACACGATTATGAAAGGGCGCCTACAAAGAGAATAAAAGTACCGCTAAGATAACATCGTAACTCGTCACAAACGAATGGATGATGGTGACTAGTGTGTAGTGACGTCACCCGCCGTAACGTCGGCGTCTGTGTTTGCACAGCGACAGCGTGACTGACGTAGAACCTAAACCTAAACCCATCGTTAAGAAGATAACAAAATTTATGACCGCAGAACTGGTTTATAGTAAAAGGTAGGTACTGTGGTAAACCTTTCCCGGTCGACACCTTAACTGCGGTCAGCGAAGTCACGATACCTCGGATGCGTTATGGCGTGCTGTGTAATATTAGGTAAAATTAGGTCTGTTATTTGTTGGCGTGACGAATGACTACGTCCTAGTGTTTTTGCCTTGGAATTTGCCACAGTGATGGATCCAAAGTGTGGTGAAATGTTACTAATGGAGATACCTGTTTTATGCGATTCAGTTTGGGTGATTGCGGAAAGTTGCGCGACCGCAAACCAAGGTTCGCGCTGGATTTTGGAAACTGCGCTAATTTGAGCCCACGGTTAGAGTTAGCCCTAAGGCCCCTGTGGGTGTAGCCTCTACTGGGAAAGGTAGAATTCCGAGTTCATAGTTTTCGCCTTTCTTCATAGACCGTCTCACAGACCGCTGTTCTGTGTGTACGGCGTCAAGGCATGCATTACTGTGAACGCAGAACTCTGAACTGAACACAGAACGATAACAGTTACATTTAGCTTTGTTTTATTTAAACTTTTTTCATTGTATATGGACTTGAATAAATAAAGCCTAAACGCAGTTACTATGTATGCAAACTCTCGCTGAGGGGCCCGCCTGATGCTTTTCCACTAGAATCTATCAGAGATGTACGAGGAAGATGAGCGGTGCGCGAGAAAAAAATCAACCAATAGCAGGCGAGGCGAGACGGTATAGCGGAATCCTATTGGTCGGTTTTTTCCTCGCGCACCGCTCATCTTCCTCGTACATCTCTGATAGATCCGCAGCTATAGTGTTCTGAGCGGTTATACTGTTGGCGTGAACTATATTTGCTTGGGTACTTACATGGGCAGATTGTCTGTCTGCGCCTGTTTGCTAGGTAACAATATGCTTAGTGACCCACGCACACCACTTATTGTCCAATGTTTGCTTGGATTAGGTTCTAAGTGTAGCTTACGAACGGACGGGAAATCAGGTTACTTTGGCTTAGTTTTTTTTGTATAAATACATTTACACCATGGGTGATGGGACAAATAAAATTGTCCATGCCCTTATTTGCTCATTTTAACTAGCGAATTGGATAACTAATTTTAACATAAGATGTTTTCTCTATGAGACGTTAGATTTACGAGGCTTAAATTAAACTTATACGGGGTTACGCATATAGACTTTAATAAACCGAAAGGAGGTTATTATACTCATCATTATGAATAACTTTTGTTTTGGACGGTCATTGACACTCGACACAATGTAAGGGACAGCTGATATTTTTTTCACGATTTCTGAGTTGGTCCCATAAAATATAAGTTGTTCATAATGATGAGTAGAATGACCTTTCAACTTAGTACAGTCTATATGCGTAGCCCTGTATAATAGTGATTCCATATTTTTTTTTAATAATTAAACATTATACAGCCCTATTTTCAAATTTTTCCTCACTTCACAACTTTTTAAATTGATAGTATGAGCAAGACAAAGAAACCGAGCTTAAACCAGAAGGCTTAGAATTTAAGCTTACCCATATATTGCAACCTTGTAGGAACCCTAGCTAAACGTGTGTCTACTTCCAAGATTTGTGTCTATAATTAGGTGCAAGTAAAGCTATACAATCGCTTTTTTATCTCCAGTCCAGGCAAAGGGCAATGTCCTGCTGACCCCTTCTCAAAAACTGCCTATCACGATTCCTCTCCCTCGCGAATCTTTTGACCCTCCGAGGTAAACGTTCCATCTATAAATACCCAGCTCCTTGGCTGATCCTTTTATCGCACGAGTGAACTACGCCATCTCTGACGTACTCTGTTCCCTGTCATTATATATATATAAAACAATAACAATACACTCTTGCGCAGTTGTTCCGTGCAAAGCTAAGGTCAGACAAACTAGGGAGATAGAGTAGATAAGGTGGCAGGTTTGAACACAGCTGTTAGGGAAATTACTACAATATATATTATTTACAATCATCATCAGCCATAAGACGTCCACTGCTGAACATAGGCCTCCCCCTTTAACCTCCACACTGAACGACATCCTGCCATCTCAATCCACTGGATGCCCGCGACTTCGTCGGTCCATCTAGTGGGAGGCCTACCTACGCTGCGTCTTCCGGTTCGCGGTTTCCACTCAATAACCTTTCTTCCCCATCGGTTATCAGTTCTTCGGGCGATGTGGCTCGCCCATTGCCACTTGTTGCAGATTTAATAGCTATGTCGGTGCATGGTTCTTTGACGAATATCTACGTTCCGAATTTTATCGCGCAAAGAAACTCCGAGCATAGCTCTCTCCATTGCCCATTGTATGACTCAGAGTTTATCCAAAAGGCCAACAGTTAAGGACCACGTCTCAGTACCATATGTCATCACTGGCAACACACACTGTAACCTGTGCCCTTTTCGCGTAACATAATATTCCTAAACAATACACGTAAAACAACTTTAGAAAAACATAAATGTTTGTTAAACAACCTGTAATGAAATAAGTAGGTAGATAAGCATATATGGTAACTCAAAATGAAAGCAAACTCTGCATTGTAAATGTCAAAACATTTAGTAAAAAACAAACACCGCTAGTGTTGCAGTAGTAGGTTTTATGGTTGCAGGTGTCCATAGGCGGCGGTTTTCCTTACCGTCAGGTGGACCATATAATTGCTTGTCGATATTTTTATTTAAAAAAAACCCTATAGGAGTTGACCTTAAATTACTTGATTTAAAATTAATACTAATTCCAAAAGTCTGTCATTAAAACCCATTTATTACGAATGTCTTTGAACGACCTTGCTTTTAATTTACTAAAATAATCTTCCAGTTTATGAGCCGATTTTTGATCACATGTTTTTTGTTCATCATTTTAGGTACCTATCTGAATGAAATAGAATTGATTTCCAAAGGCAAATGCCAAAGAACCGCCGAAGGCAAGGTAATAATGCGCTTTTGATTAGGAGAACCTCTGAATACAGAATCTTTCTGTATTCTGAGAGGGGAACTTCCAGTAGATTACTACTGCAATGTAAATATAGTACCAAGAACGATCACTAGTTCATGGATCCTTGATAGTACCTACCGCAGAAATTTACGAATATTTACTTATATAAATAATTATATTTACTATTAGTATTGTACCTAAGCTCGGTCCAAGTACTTATAATATTCTGCATAACATTGCAAAAGCTGAATTAAACTAAAACTTTTAATATTTAACTGAAGTATATTGGGTACATGAAACCGTCTTAGTAGACTTTTTGAGCGAAAAAGCAGGTACATAGTTGAGTGATGAAATATTATAAGAAAATGTTGCTATTCAGCTCTTAACAATTTTATTGCAGCTATCAGAGCAAATAAATGCTTGGACCTAGTTTAGATGGTAAATGGAAACGACAGTTTTAAAATAGCCAATGTTGATAAGAGGGATATAGAAGGATGTGCCAAATATAGATTGTGCTACTATATACGTCAGCTGCTGTTGGTTAGGGTTCTGTAGGTACCCAATGGGTGAAAACGGGAACTTACTACTAAGCCGACACTGTCTGTCTGTCCGTCTGTCTGTCTGTTTAGCGGTCATATCTTTCGAACCGTAATAGATAACCAGTTGAAATGTTCACAGAATATGTAATGTTACGGCAGATTAAATAAGAAATTATAATGTTGACAATAAGTTAAAATTAAAGAATGGTGGGTCCCCATACAACAAACGTGATTTTAAACGTATTTATTTGTGTATTTGCTCTTATCAAAAAATGGTTATACGCACAAGCGTCAAACTTAGCATGATTAAAGTACATACAATAAACTTAATATCACTCTGCAATCCACAATATGCTAAACAAATAAGTTAATTTTTCCTTGTTTTTTGCATGAAACTTGTTCACTTATTTCCTCGTTTATCATTCCGCAACCCTGCCCCACTATCGCTGTAAACATGGCAGGACGTCCCACATCCGCACACAATTAGGTATTTTTGTGCCGACATTGACCCACCAGTGCAAGGTCCATGGGACCACGGGACTAGGGGACCTAGGAACTACGAGTGAACTGTGGCCTTAGTACGAGCACTCGCGAAAAAGTTATCGTTACGTAAACGATAGCAAAATGTATGAAAAATTCAGTTTCCTTTTCCTTTCACGTCCCATAGAGGCGCTGTTAAATTTTTTATACATGATGCTATCGTTTACATAACGATACATTTTTTCTCAAGTGCTCGTACTAAGTCTACTGTACTAAAACTCCTACATTGACTACCAACCGAGATTTATCCTATCTAGTTAGGTACATCATCGCTTAACTTCAGGCGAGTTGACGGTAAACCCAAGCGTAACCTAATATATAGATTAAAAGAAAAAAAATGCCATAAGACATTTGAATACGAACGATGATTGTACTTAGGTATATCTTATAATATCTATTTCCCTTGTTTGTATGATCTGAGGGTACGGCATTATGACAAAAAAAACTCTTTGTGTCACGCGAGTAATACCCGTGTAATATAAGGTCGGGGAAAAAGTTTCTTCGTATTTTTTAAACAAATTCAAGACATATTTTTTTCAAGTTTAATTACATTTAATTATAATATATATGTGCCATTTTGTTCGATAACTTGTTGCCATCTTGTAGGTAGTGATATGATCCCGTAGCTGTAGAATTTTTGGGACTTCTGATCAAAAAAATGCAACAAGTAGTTTTGACAGTCCTCTCTTGATGTTAATCTAACACTACCCAAAGAATTCTGAAGAGATCGAAACAGGTGGAAATCTGAGGGTGCAAGGTCAGGGCTATATGGTGGATGCATTAACACTTCCCAACCAAGCTCTCTAAATTTTTGCTGAGTGGCCAAAGATGTGTGCGGTCTGGCGTTATCATGATGAAAGACCACACTCTTTCTGTTGATCAATTCCGGCCGTTTTTTCTCAATTTCTTGTTTGAGTCTCATCTGCTGTTGGCAGTAGAGATCCGAATCGATGGTTTTGCCCGGCGGTAAAAGCTCATAATGAACGATGCCCTGCCAATCCCACCATACACACAGCATCACCTTATTACGTGTTAATCCGGGTTTCGCTACAGTCTGTGGTGCTTCACTGCCCTTTGACCATGATCGTTTGCGCACATTCTTGTCGTAGGTGATGCATTTTTCATCACCAGTGATCAATCTTTTCAAAAACGGTTCGGTTTCGTTAAGTTTCAATAGAGAGTCGCAAATGAGTACACGATTCATTTGGTTTCTTTCAGTGAGCTTGTGTGGCACCCAAATATCGAGTTTTTTTGTATACCCAGTTTTTTTCAAATGGGTCAAAACTGTTTTGTGGTCAATCCCCAGTTCTTCAGCTACGTCGTAACTACTAATATGCCGATCTTGGTTCACTTTTTCAGAAATAGCATCTACTTTATCCGTAACAGGGCGACCAGAGCGAGCTGCATCTTTGACATCAAAATTCCCGGATTGAAAACGCTTGAACCAACATTGTGCTACTCTTGATGACACTGCATTAGGTCCATAAACGTCACAAATTTTATTCGCGGCTTGTGTCGCATTTATCCCTTTTTTGTAATAAAATTTCACAATATATCGAATTTCTTCGTTAGATTCACTCATTTTATCAAACAAAAAAACAATTGAAAAATGGCGGGAAAATGCTTTTTACTTTTTGTATTCCTTTTTTAAAATATCATATTTTTAATGGTATCAAAACCAGCCAGATACAAACAGTACAACCGATGAGATTTTTACTACAACTTTATACATACAAAATACGAAAAGACTTTTTCCCCGACCTATTATAAACAAAATGTCTCTTTTGTATTACTTACTATTAATAGTTTTATTTTTATTATGCAAGAGGCTTATGCAAATATGATCGCTAACTCACCAGATGGCTCGGGTTCCGATGGAGCACGCTTGCCTAGAAGAAACCGATTATTTTTGATTTGAAGACAGATTGTAACTGTCGGAGAACACCCATTCAGGCAGCGCATTCCACATACTCGTACTAGCAGTTCGCACAAGCAGCAGTGGAATCAAAACGAATCGAATGTAGTCCCGATTCTGAACAAAATGTATTCAAGATTTTTCATTATTTCGATGGTACGATGTTTACAGATGACTATCCTTTGATATGACGAGGATGTGTTAGTAACAGTGTATACAGTAAGATCGGCTTGTTATTGAGTCACCGCTGAAGTTTTGTTGCGGTTTTCATTAAATTCGTAATGTGATTCATTGCCGTTTTACTTTATGACAGATTTCTGATTCATAATGGCGGGTTTTGCCGATTCTTTAACATAATAAATTGCAGATTAAACTAACGAAAAAATTTAATCCCATCATTGTTATGTATTTGTATATCCAAAGCACTTACGCTCGTTTCTTGTGGCAGAGTCGAGCGGTGAGGAAGAAGGCGTTCTTCCTTTGACATTTTTAGATCGAAGCCCTCTTCCCTCAAATATGGAGGAGAGTATATAGGCTGGCGCATGCGTCAACTCGTGAACGGGTGCTGCTTTGCATTGCTTGGTATATACACGACACATAGTAATTTTTCATCAGACATAATTCTTTCTCACATTTTCAACTTTTCAAAAGAAAAAAGTTACTTACTAGGAATTTAAATATATCGTAACATGATGATTGTTCTACTAGAGGGTTTGTTGTCAACAACATACTACGAAAACAACGTAATGCTCAAACCCACTATCAATTGGCAGCGTACCCAGCATGCTGGCGGCATTACCACGTTGAATGGCAATGCTTATGCGTTGAGCCAGATACGCGCCAGCATTTTGGTCACGCGTCGCGTTAACCAGGCGCTCAGAAAGAATTTTGAAAATGAGGTGAGTTCCCAGTCCCCAAGGGCGTAACATTATTTGTAGGTATGCAAAAACAACAAAAGAGAATGTTTTATTTCGCTGTTGATATGAGATATTATTATACCTGCAGAATTAATATAATTCTTGTATTTATAAGTTCGCTATGGAGGTATCGTCGTTAACAGCCTATCATGTTCCCACTGCTGGGACACAGGCCCCCTCTCTGAGAGGATGGGCCTTAATCCACCATGCTGACTCAGTGCATGTTGGTAAATGTCCATACGTTTTTAAACTTTTGAGGTTTTTTTTTTATGATACAGAGTGACGAGTCGAGCAAAGTCGCTCGCCTGATGGCTCTTCACGCTTGCCCATAACAGCTCAACGCCACTCAAAATTTTGAACTTCAACAGTTCAAAACCCTGGATGACAATGCACTGCGCTCGTTACCCCGAGATATAATATGTCAAATCTCTGTGTGCCCTGTAATTTCGCTGGAAACATTGCCCTTCAATCCGGAACACAGTAGAGTTTGGACACTACTGCTTGGCCGTTGAATAACTGGCAAAGGTGTGGTTCTTCCCCAGGCGGACTCTGCAAAAGAGTTCTACCATCACATCTCACCATCACCATCACCATCTCATGTGGTTCTTGGACGTACCGGTTTCTCACGATGTTTTCCTTCACCGTTGTTAAGCGATGTCATCGAAACTTAACGTAATTTATTTAAGTACAAAATAAGTTATTGATGCAGGGTCCGAAGATCGGACCGGATGTCGTCAGATTGTAAAACGCACATGTTAGCGCCCGGCCACCATCGCTCCTATCGTTATGGAAGTCAGGTGATCAGAATAAGATAGCTCTTTATTAAAATACCCAAAAACAAGGACAACATAATTATACTTACGTTATTAACAAGACAAGTAGGAAATCAGCCCACTACCACCCATACATTGTGGACTTTCCTTGGATACGTACCAAACGTTTCGATTCTTTTCTAATCCGTACGGCCAAGGATTGGAACAACCTGCCGGCTTCTTGTTCTCTGAGAGATATAATTTGGGCTTTTTAAGTCTCAAACGGGAATAATTCGCGACAAAAAGGTTGTTTGTAGGCAAATCTACGTGTGTAAAACTGCAGTACATTATGGTGGCAACAGAGTAGGAAAATCATACAAACTAATTGGTACCTATGTGTACCTAACTACCTCCATGGCTATAAACCTATGGGTATGTATATACCTACTACTAAGTACTACGTAATAGTATACTGATTGGTATGCATGGCAACAGTATATGTTTAATACCTACGAAGAAAAGGATGAAGGCGGGCGGCGCCCTAATAACCGCCCATCAAACGTAGGAGATATGTTTTAACAAAATTATCTTTTGTGGTCAAATGTCTCCATGTTTCTCAAAGTTTTTAGGGTTCTACGGAACCCTAAAGTATCGCAACCTGCCGTAGCCCTTGTACTACAAGAGACCCTTATAAGATCGTTATTTCCGTAAATCTATCTGTCTGTCCATCCTGATTATTTAGAACCTTCTTACTTCTATAGTTATTAAGATAAATGCATGAATTTCAGTTTTAGTATAAAAGTATACAAAAAAAAATATAGTAGTGATTACACTCCATTTCCCATAATATTTTGCGAAATCATACGAGCGGTTCAAAGATCGAGCTCCATCGTATTTTGTTGTGGGTTATTATTTATTTCAGAAAATGTGGGAACGGGGAAACCGTTTAAACTGGCGTTGTTTTATAATGTAGGATTAAAACCACAAAAAAGAGAAGTAAATAGAACAGGAATGAGAAGGAAACTGTCTCCAGGTATTGTGACAGATACTTGATTGAACATTCTTATTTATGTCAACGCGTCGAACTCCGCGTTACAGTTGCTAACACAGTTGCTATGGCTTTATATGGATGCAAGTCTTAGTGGCTACAACAATTTCTTACAAAAATGCCTTAACAGCCGTTCAATTTTAAACAAAAAAAAACTTTTCTGTGTGGGATAGCGTTTAAATTCGCGTTGTTGTTTTACAACACGCCCGTGTAGGGTTAAAACAATATTTTGTCTGAATCTGCAAGTTCCTGGAATCGTCAGACCAAGGCGACATTGTTTTGACAGCCACTTGGCTCTCTTCGCAACGGTCTGACAAATTGCGATTTGCGATTGACGACGCCGTTCCGCTTTTAATTTAGGCTTGTTTTTGTTATAAACACACGTAGGAGTGTTTGGTTTACATTGTTTACAAATTAAGAGCATGTGATGAGATAAAAATTTAAACAAATGATGTCTGCAATGTTGATAGGTGAGTTAAAGAAGGAAGGTGAATAATGTGAAGTCTATTAGTATGACTCTAGAATCCATCTTATTGAATAACTAGTGATGTTGCCCCCGACTCGTACACGTAGATTTTCATATAAACTTTCATCCGACCCTATCGCAAAATAATTTAGCCCATATTTTAATCTGGTCATAGCTAAGTATATTCGTGAAAACTGCATTTAAATCCGTCCAGTGGTTTAGATGTGCGTATAAAGAAACAAACAAACAGACAAAAATTCTAAAAACTGTCCTAACGTGTTCAGCTGCTTATTTTAAACACCCTGTGTGATGATTTTTTTGATATCTCATAATTACAGATTTTTTATATCTACGTTTTTATTAGATATCTATAGATGTATATGGGTAACAGGGGTAATACTTACAGTTATGGGTTACGCGGAAAGGGTGTAATAAGCTGAAGGAGGGCCTTTATTATGGAAGAAAATCTGAAATCATAAAAAAAATATCAGCTCTACTAGACCTAACATCCATAGATATATAGAGATATATAGATAGCCCCGTTGGCCCAGTTGGTGGTGAACCTGCCTTCTGTGCTTGGGGACGTGGCTTCGATTCCCACCTACGACAAACATTCATGTGTGTATTTGTATTTGTTCTATTTCTGGGTTTTCATATCTATTTAAGTATGTATTTAGAAATATGTATAGGTATATGTACGTATATCAGTCTCTGGCAGCCATATCATATGTGTAATAAAATTACACATATGGTCATATTACAAACCTTGTTTAGTTTGGGGTCAGATGACCATGTGTGCAAAAATCTCCCGAAGATTAATTATTAATATTAGATATATGTAAATCAATGCATTTGTGAGCACATAAAGCTTGAGTTTAAAAGCTTAGTGACTTTGTAAGACCTAGAACGGTCAAGTCATAATATAATCTTTCTTGGTTAGACATTTCTTCATTGCTAACATCAAAAAAAAAAAGTATTTTATTTATCTCAGTGAATAACGTACATGCTATGATGTATATACAACTCTGCCAAACTGCGTACCAGTTTGTAGGCAGATATCTACTCTCATTACAACATTTTATTATTGAGTAGGAACATTATTATAATTTCTTTTTTTCTTCTTTCATTGTGTACCTACTTACGAGTATATGCTGCATCCGACGCGACAGGCGTGGCGTCGCAGACCGGAAGGATATGGCGGTAGACCGAAATGACCGCCCGTTGACACTGATTGGCACTTTGCGGACAACACATTACGCTCTTTGTGTTTTTCGTTGAGGAATGTTTTCTTTTTGACGTTTCTTTTTATGATACTGGGTGATGAGACGAGCGAAGTCGCTCGCCTGATGGCTCTTCACGCTTGCCCATATCAGCTCAACGTGACACCAAAATTTAAGAAAGAAGAAAGAAAGAAAAGCCGTTGTAAGAATATGAGCAAAATCGTTCTAGGTGTTGCGAAGATATGGTCGGGAAGTCATTGTTTGGGGAGAAGAACTATTTATTAAACACGTAGGTCTGAATCACTAGAATATCGTAAACAACTAATTAGGCAACCGTTTTAGATTTACGTCGTTGTTCCCTTTTGTTACAATAATACAATACAACAATAACATAACATTATGGAAAACATAAGACAATTATGTTTGCGATATAATGTGCGAGTATTAGATAGGGTACATACACTACATACTTATATCAGCAAATTGGGATTTCACGGAATATAATAGTATATTAGGCAATGATGTTATTATATAATAACATCATTTTATTATTGGAAAAAATGGTGTTACAGTGTAAACTCTACGTAGCGCCACTTAAGGTGATACGTTTCATATTTGGCGAGAAATTCAAATTTCAAACAGTTTTTTTGTCCTTGTAGCTAGGCTGGGTAATTATTGTGAAATAACAAAATGTTTGCGAAAATTGTTGGTTATTCTTTATATTATCATGTACAGCTATTAATCAGTAACTCACCATATTACTTAAATTTTTCAATAAACTGATTGAAACAGCAAAAATTTGTTTATTGACAAATGTATGTAATAATGTGCATTGGAGATAAATAACTTTACGTGAGTTTGTAAAGAATAATGATCAATTTTCGCAAACATCATGATCGTTTACAATAATTACCCGGCCTAGCTACAAGAACAAAAAAACTGTTTGAAATTTGAATTTCCTGCCATACGTGAAACGTTTTACCTTAAGGGACTTCGCATTTTTATGCGTCATTGAGAGTCGTTATAAGGAGAGAAGAAAAATTAATATGTAACTACTTACTACTTCTTAGTAAATAATACTAGTCAAATAGAAAATTTACTAACAACAAACATTAAAATTGATACATATAACGACGCTTATTGCGTATAGTCTTTTATCTTTATCTGACGTTTTTGCTGCGTCAATATTATATTATATTTTAGATACGAGTTGTTAGAAAGTACAGGGCCTTTATTCTGCAAGGGCCAAACGCGTTCTATCGTGGCGCGGTAAGTTAATATCCAAAAGTTGAACTTTATTTACTAAGCAATAGAGGCCAACTTTTTGAGGTAAACTTAATGTGGCCACGATAGCGCGCATTTGCCCGTACGGAATAAGGGCCCTGTTTATTGCTTAATAATGACGTATTGTTGTCGTTATTTAGAGTGGGTGTGATGCTACATACAGTGTATCATTGTATAGACAACAAGGTAAAGAGGTAAACCACCCAAAATCAAGTCATTTCGACGGTTTAGGGAGTTTGTCGTTAAATCGTGTGTAGCTAAATGGAGTTTACACTGTATATATAAAAACCTCTTTGATATTAGGTACTATAGAAGCGCGGTTTCACCCGCTATCGTGCATTTTCGAATCATCATCATCATCAGCCATAAGACGTCCACTGCTGAACATAAGCCTCCCCTTTAACCTCCACACTGAACGACATCCTGCCATCTGCATCCACTGGATGCCCGCGTCTCTAACGATGTCATTAGTCCATCTAGTGGGAGGCCTACCTACGCTGCGTCTTCCGGTTCGAGGTCTCCACTCAAGAACCTTTCTTCCCCATCGGTTATCGGTTCTTCGAGCGATGTGGCCTGCCCATTGCCACTTCAACCTGCAAATTTTAATAGCTAATGAATTTCTATTAGGCATTTTCGAATGCCTAACAGAAATTCATACTGAAGAATTAACAAAATTGATGTTTGTCACAAAATTGATAGAAAACTATTATAACATTATTTAAAAAACAAACTTTCGCATGTAAGTATTTTTCTTCTCGAGTATAGTGCATTTGCCAGTGTGAAGTATTGAAGTATTTTCAAAATTTATAAAACATCGTCAATAAAGTCACAGTCAGGGTCCAACAAAGTAGGTCAAGTCCAAGTCATATCTTAGTAAAAAGCGATGGAGACTTTAGAGGCTTCTATGGAGTTTTGGAAAGATCACAATAAGACAAATTTTACCTCGTTATGTTACTGCCTCACACTCGACTTTATACGTTCACGAACACTTAATAAATAAAAATCCACCATTATTACTCATCAGCACTCAAAATAACCCAAGTTTTAATGAGACGCCATGTTTTTTCACGTTGGCGCCAAAACTCCAAAATAAGTATTTATAAATGTCTGTAGGTCATGTGCTTCTCTTTCTTATCAAATATTACGCAATTCACATCACTTCGTTCAGATAAACATGATAACACGCCAAGACGCCACTCACGGCAACTGGCATTATCTACAGTCGTAAAGTGCAATCAAAATAACACAAAAAAGTATCTTCTAAGTCTCCGTACTTCATCTTCGACCACATCCTCGCTTACCAACAGGCGAGTTGGAGGTCACACGCGGACTTATTCGCAATAAAAAAAAAATTGATAGCTAAATTGGTCGAACTAAAACTTTTTTCGGGACGCTATCAATTTTGAACGCACTTTAAAGATGGAACCTTTTTTTAAACATTCTGGGCCTTACTTAAAAACGTTACTCAAGTTGACATACGCTTAAATAATGCTCCGTCTTGTTTTCGCGTGTGACCATTGCCGTCAGCGAGTAGTTGAGAGAGCATTTTAAAACATAGATCAACTTGAGTATCGTTTTTAAGTAAGGCCCTCTAGTAATAAATATAGCCTATGTTACTCAGCGATAATGTAATGTAGCATCCTAATGGTGTTTTTTTTACTCCACTTACTCGTTTGGGGTATCGTTGAAAAGGTCTTTTAAAACGAAGGTTAGGTTTGATACATTACTTTTTTATAAAGTCTATACTTTGCGAAATATGGCCCGCCAAAGTGGCAAATAGTTGGTCCCTCCCCCCTGCATTTCTAAACTATAAGACATAAAAACTTGAGTCTTACAATACAGATAGGTCATATTTAAAACCTTCATTCAAAATTATTTCGAACATTATCTGATGATGAATTTTTGAGTAACAGCGATAAAACTGTAATAAATTCAAAGCGTTCTAGCTCATAGCTCATTGACCTTTTTGTAAAATGGTATTAACAAATAACGTTTTTCAATCAGTTTTCTCTATGTTTAAACCATAAAAAGTATATGCTATGTCGGGATGGTACATCTCTAAAAGTTTGGCTAAGTCCACAGAGCTTCGTTCGTTCGAAGTTTTCTATAACCATCATTTTTTGAACTATGACTACAATTATATGGCTTTGGTTACAGAACCCTTACCATATGCGTGACTCGACACGCTCTTGGCCAGTTATTATTATAATATTAGTGTAGATTGGTGTATTTTACCATAGACCATTTTTACGCGAATGAACCGATTTGTAGTTTTATTTATTATTGAATTAAAAAAAACTTAAAATCGGCGATCCAGATTTCATATTTGGAGGGATTATTAAAGGAATTATTATTTTTCTAAATATTGCCATAAAAAACTGCCAATCTGCCAACTGCCGAGTTTAATCCCGTTTATTGTATTTTCAATGAAGTCAGTTGTAATACTTCAGTAAAAATTAACTAATTATTTATTTATTTTGCGAAAATAAATAGTTAAAAACATAACAACAAAAATTTACAAACAAGCCTTAAAAGTTTTCACAAATAAAATTATGTCATATAGGTACGTATTATGTACGTATGTATTATGTAATTAATAGACAATACGCCGGCGGAGCCACTTATGTCTACAGTGCTCTTAGTACGAAAACTTGCGATAAAGTTATCGTTTCGTAAACGATAGCAAAATGTATGAAAAATTGAACAGCGCCTCTATCGGACGTGAAAGGAAACTGAATTTTTCATACATTTGCTAACGTTTACGTAACGATGACTTTTTAGCAAGTACTCGTACTAAGGCCACTGATAAGATTGTCGCAATGAACAAAACTCTCTGCTCTATAAATAATCATTGATCAATAATAACAATGGAAGGCGCAATGTCACGAGACCATTGCACGTAGGTACCTCAGAATTGCGTGTAAAAAAGCAGGAAAATTCTATAACAATTGAAATATTTTTCTTGGACAAAGAATCATTTAGTAGATACAAATTACTGTTCCAGGGCAGAAAAGCGCATATTTCAAACAGGCATTGGACTTTTTCGCATACTCTATCTACCATTAGATTTTATATATTACTAGATTTTTACGATAAATTATCATGTATTTTAATTTAATATTATTTCATTATTATTTTAGAGTCAGTACTTATGCAGTAATTTAATAATAACTATAGTCTATTTCCATTCGTTTCTTTACACTAACAGTTGTAAAAGCTGAATAAAAAAATCATTATCATTTAATATTTCACAGAAGTGTTTTTACCTGCTATACAGTCCTACGTTCAAAAACCTAGCGAATATTTCAGAATTCGTGGTTTTTACAATGTCAGATAATGAGATGCATATAAATTCTTGGACCGTTTTTTTTTTGCTAAGATTCTTATATTCTCTACACCTAGCACCCTAATTCAAAAAGTGGAAACCTGCAAATCCTTCCGCGGTGTTTCCGAGAAGCTACAACATGGGGTTTTTCCACGCCACAACCTAGATTGTGTTACAAGTATCCATAGGCGACGATGACTGCTTACTATCAGGCAGCCCGACCGCTTGTGTGCAATTATTATATTTCCATGCAATTATTTTATATTCTAATTCTATTCGTTAATGTAATTGGATGAATAAACAATTGAGAAATTTATGGAAACCTTTCGACACCCAGACTTAACGAGTTCAAGAGAACTTACGACCTTGATCCTTACTCCGCCCCGGAGCTCAACAAAGCTCATTTTGACCTCACTTGGGGTTACAGTAGAGCTGTTTTCTTCAAGAAGTCATTAGCCCTCGCTTACGTCACAATATTATGATCGCGCACTGATAACGAGTACCTACTGGAACTGGATATTATACGATGCGATAAAATAAATAAAGACAAGTAATATTTACATAAACAATACATTTTGATGTGCCACAAACTGAATGTTTATTTTCAAGATGTTTCAGGATGTATGGTAGGGTGGGACCAGCTGCCTTATTATGGATCTTTGATTGGATCGCGAGTGTCAAAATTTTGACACTTGAAAGGGGTTATGACGCAAAAAAAAGCGTTGTCTATTTCCAATTTCATAGGTGATGTAATACGAAATTGGAAATAGACGCTTTTTTTGTCGAAAAACGAAAAAGCGTTGTCTATTTCCAATTTCGTAGGTGACGTAATAGACAACGCTTTTTTTGCGTCATAACACCTTTGAAGTGTCAAAATTTTAACAGTCGCGATCCCGATCAAAGATCCATAATAAGGCAGCATCTAACGTAAGAGCCGTAGTGCCACGTCAGATAACACAAACAAGGAAATATACCTTAGTACAATATTAAAATTCGTGTGAAATGTCTCCATGATTCATACTTTTATTTCACTACTAGTGCTGCTGCCTGCTACTTCGTACGCGTAGATTTTCATATAAACTTTCAACCCTTTTTTCCTCCGTTTCGCAAAATAACATAGCATATACTTCAATCTGGTCATAGCTAAGCATATTCGTGAAAACCGCATTGAAATCCGTCCAGCGGTTTAAAAGATATGCGTGGACAAACAAACAGAAAAAAAAACTAAAAACTGTCTAACGTGTTCAGCTGCCTATTTTAAGACGCCCTGTGTATATTTTTTTGATATCTCGCAATTACAGATTTTTTTTATATCTATGCGCTCGCACTTGCCACGCTACCTTACCATATCTTCCTTGTTTTCCTGATCTGAAAGTGCAATCATGCCTTTGATTAAGTACATTTTTTTATGATACTAAGTGACGAGACGAGCGAAGACGCTCGGCTGGTGGCTCTTCACGCTTGCCCATAACAGCTCAACGCCACTCAGAATTTAGAACTTGAACAGTTCAAAACCCTGGATGGTAATGCACTGCGTTCGTCACCCCGAGATATAAGATGTCAAATCTCTGTGTGCCCTGTAATTTCACTGGAAACATTGCCCTTCAATCCGGAACACAGCAGTGTTTGTACACTACTGCTTGGCGGTTGATTAACTGGCAAAGGTCTGGTACTTCTCCAGGCGGACTCTGCAAAAGAGTCGTACCACTACAACTTGTTGCAACTTGATTATAATACATTCGTAGTTTATTGTACTGTTTTCTCCGTATTAGAGCCCCTTAGATACATGCTTCTGTGCTTAGTTTAGGGCTCGCCAAACCTGCTTAAAGTACAGCCTGGTGACAGACGGACGGACAGACAGACGGACAGACGGACGTACAGCGGAGCTTTAGTAATAGGGTCCTGTTTAACCCTTTTGGTACGGAACCCTAAAAAGGGCACAAAATCAATTTCAATTAAGTTTTCTTGTTAACACGTCTCGCGTTTATGACATAAGCTATCTCATGTTAGTTATAGAATAAGAACCCTCACCGTCGCCCACGTTGAGACCTATGCATAATAATTAATTATTTAGATTTATATATAATTTAACGTATAATTAATTTCAACGGTCAAACAATTACATATTTGCTGCCAAGGGCGAGCAAGGGGAAACCGCCAATTAATGTCTTATTTGAATACTGTTGCAGTGCAAAATACTTCTAAATGTCATAACAGCCATTACATAAAGTAACCTTTCACGAACCCTTCTTCACGGTCCGCTTGAAGGTTAATGACTGCCAATAAATCAACTAATAATTTAGCTAAATAATTATCAATTTAAAAACCTACTTCAAAATTAGTAAATACGCAATTTGGATGAGCATTTTTGTCCTGTTTTTTGATTTAAATATTAACTTAAAGACCACGAACCGTAAGACGCAGCTTAGGTAGGCCTCCCACTAGACTAGATGGACCGCGACATCGTGAGAGTCACGGGCATCCAGTGGATGCAGATGGCAGGATGTCGTTCAGTATGGATGTCTTCTGGCTGATGATGATATCAAATGTCAGCTCATTAAATGCACCTTCCGTTGCTAACGTTTGCAAAATATTCAACCAATTATACGTCAAATACGTTAAAGAATCGTTAGGTTAGGCCAGGACCACATCACAGACTGTTCGCTCAGTGGCGCACGACAGCATAGCAAACCAGGGTGAGTTCGAAAAGCATGAAGCCTGATTTACGGCTCTTGCGTTTGCACTCACCACGCCACCATATCTCCCTTGTTTATCTAATCTGAGCCTCTAAGCATGTCAACAAGGATCCCACCGCAGGGGTGTGATGCTTGCATTAGGCGCTTCGTCCCTGAATCACCTGCTGATTGCCAATTAAGTACCTCAGCGTAATTTAATCCGTGTAGTTTTAGCAAATTAATTGATTCGTTTGTTTACTTTGTTGGGCAAGTTTCGTAGGTTTTGGCTCTCGGCCATGAAACTACCATTACTTCCTACCATTAACATTTTGTTTATATTAGCTGGACGGGTAGCATTTAAAACTTTAAATATATAATTTAGTGGAGTAAAATGGCGAGTTGGCGGTCAAACGCAAGCCAACTTTAAAAAACACCTCATACCTAAACTAAAAACTATATACAAACTAAAAACTTACAAAGATAAACACAATTAATTAAATAAATTATGTGCTTATCTATCTAGCAGGAAATAAATTTAATCAATTAATTAATGAAACGCAAATGCGCACTATTCGTTTGTTGTTATCCTAAAAATGACAATATTTTGGTTTTCCCTTACCATAATTATTATTGTGGGAATACCAAAACATATATTGATATAATTTGCCCATTATTTTCTTATTGCTAATTAAATGGATCTGGTAATCACTGGATATTCCAGATAGGAATCGGAAAATACCATCGGAAATAGCTTCAGGAAAGTAGCTTGAGGTGGATGGGCCAGGTTCTCCGCAGACCGGCGGAGTGCTTCGGCAATCAACTCCTGGATCTTGTGTTCTCTGCAACAAGACCTCGTATTACTGACCAAAGCGGCTATGGCTTGCGTCGTAAGAGATGACATGAGAGCCAACTCACCAAGGAAGATGCTGATGACCATGCGAAGTGGAAGAGCCATATAGTAGGAAAGCGGACTCCGGCCCATGGCGGGATACACGCTAGGCAGAAAGAAAAGTCAGCATACCACCGGGTCTAAAGGTCTATTTTTGCCGTTTTCCTACATAATTGAGTACTTCACACATTGTAATGTAAATTAGCTGTTAAAAGTAGGCTACCGGGTGATTTTCTTTACCGAAACCAAGGATGGATGTACTAGTTTTGTCGATGACCGAAACAAACTTATCGTGTGACAGTTATGGCATAAAATAAATCCGGAGAAATTAATAAAACGCAGAACTGCAAGACCAAATATAAGAATGTTCAATCAAATATCTGTCACAATACCTGGCGATAGAGTTTTCTTCTCATTTCCTTTCTATTTACTTCTCTTTTCTGTGATAATGACCCTAATCTTCAGATCAAATTTGATCTGAGCCCTAATCCGTCCAGTCTATATCTTTGACACGGACACTGCAGTGTTCAAAACACAGTTTTATAATATTTGTTTAAATTAGACCTGTCATTTTTGTAAGAAATTTGTTGTAGCCAGTTTGCACCCAATAAACGAAACGTCAGTCATTCGAAATCAGTTAGCAACTGTGACGCGGAGTTCGACGCGTCAATCTAAATAAGAATGTTCAATCAAGGTGCTGTCATAATGCCTGGCGACAGATTTTCCTTCTCATTTCCGTTCCGTTACTTCTCTTTTCTGTGGTTCGAAACGTCAAGAATTAAATTATTTTACATTATTTCAATGTCTAATAATTGCGAAAACGTACTTTTAGATTTTATAACGCCGCGTAGAGCATGCAAGTAGAAACATGTAAATTATTTCAATGTAATTCAGCCAGCTAAGTACATGCACATATCTAACGGTGATTTTACCGCTCGAGCCGAAATGAGGGCGATGTTTTATTTACTATTTGTCGCATGAAATATTTATTAACACCATCTCTGAACCAATTGGTTCTGAAAAGCCAGTTTATTCTTAACTAGTGGTGTCCTCTGATTTTACCAGTGAAGTTACAAGGCATAAAGTGACTTTTCATTACTCATACTCGGAAAGTAGATCTGAAGTTGCCTGAGTCTGAGGAGCGGGTTGAAAGTAATACATTTCAGCCCTAGGGAGAATCACTTTCAACTGCTGTCAGTTAAAACCATAAAATGTACCATTATCTATAAAACGGCATAAAATCACGTTTATTGTATGGGAGCCCCACTTTAATATAAATTTTATTTTAATTATTATTTTTTATTTTTATTAGATATAACTAAATATTCTGTGAATATTTCAAGTGTCCACCTGTTGCCGTTATCAATATCGAGCAAAACGGTTCATGAGATACAGCCTGGTGACAGAAGGACGGACAGACGGATAGCGGAGCCTTATTAATAGAGTCCCGTTTTATCCTTTGGGTACGAATCCCTAAAAAATATAAAAAGTCAACTCTTTTGGGCTGTCACGTAAAGTAAAAAGACGAAAAGACTGCTCATTTAACTATATTATTGTGGATGTAGATGTCATGTCCTATATTCAAAAGTCCCGCAAACAAATCTTTTATTTAAAAAGGTTAGTGCGTCAATTGTGCATTTCAGAAAAACATGTTTATACGGTGCTGACCTTTTTATCCTATGTTACCTCGAGAGACCAAACATATTTGACTTCGTATTATATTTTCTTACAATAATGTCATTAGAGGGCCTGCCTCTCAGATCAAATAAATAAGGGAGATATGGTAAGGTGGCTGGTGCGTACGCATCTGGCATAAATATGGCCTTGCCTTTTGTCGTTCCCCTGCAGACGACCTTGCCCCTCATATTTGCGTGTAGGTTATTAAGCTAATTTCAGACTACGCTATAATATACATAGTTCATAGCACAATAATATTGGTACCAAACATTATTACAGTTAGTTCACACTTAACTGAACTAATATACTTATTATTGGTTCCTTCCTTATTTCCTCATTTTCTATTATACTACTTATATAGCACAATTATAGTATAGCGTAGGCTGAAGTTAGTTTCATAGTAGTTAGTTCATTGGTGTAGCTGCAGTTTTTAGTGTGCGTGTAAAATGAGTATGTGTGCCGATAGTGACAAAAAGTGGGTGAAACACGGAGACATTGGAACACGAATGATAATTGCACTCAGGCATATCTGCTTTGTTTGTCTTAAAACTAAACTATACATCACCAACACGATAATAGCGAAAATAACCCCTTCTCTAATAGGTTAACTACTAAGTTTATCTCCCTCTTTCTGTTGCCTTTTCACACCTAAACTGCTGCACTGATTTTGATCTTTATTTAAAACTAGGCTTGCGTTTGACCACCAGCTCGCCTGATGTTAAGCGATGATGCGGTCTACGATGGAGCACGCCTGCCTAGAAGGAACCGATTCACTCGTGATTTGAAAACCCCATGCATATTGTAACTACAGGGATCACATTTGGAAAGGACATAGTGCGTAAAATGAAATAGAATAATGATATTTTTTTATCATTATTCTATTCTATTATTCTATATGATAAAGATATATTTATTCTTTTTACTAGCGACCCGCCTCGGCTTCGCGCGTGTAAGTTTCATTATATAATAGGTCGGGGAAAAAGTCTTTTCGTATTTTGTATGTATAAAGTTGTAGTAAAAATCTTATCCGTTGTACTGTTTGTATCTGGCTGGTTTTGATACCATTAAAAAGATGACATTTTAAAAAAGGAATACAAAACGTAAAAAGCAATTTCCCGCCATTTTTCACTTGTTTTTTTGTTCGATAAAATGAGTGAATCTAACGAACAAATTCGATATATTGTGAAATTTTATAACAAAAAAGGGAAAAATGCGACACAAGCCGCGAATAAAATTTGTGACGTTTATGGACCTAATGCAGTGTCATCAAGAGTAGCACAATGTTGGTTCAAGCGTTTTCAGTCCGGGAATTTTGATGTCAAAGATGCAGCTCGCTCTGGTCGCCCTGTTACGGATAAAGTCGATGCCATTTCTGAAAAAGTGGACCAAGATCGGCATATTAGTAGTTACGACGTAGCTGAAGAACTGGGGATTGACCACAAAACAGTTTTGACCCATTTGAAAAAAACTGGGTATACAAAAAACTCGATATTTGGGTGCCACACGAGCTCACTGAAAGAAACCAAATGAATCGTGTACTCATTTGCGATTCTCTATTGAAACGTAACGAAACCGAACCGTTTTTGAAAAGATTGATGACTGGTGATGAAAAATGGATCACCTACGACAAGAATGTGCGCAAAAGATCATGGTCAAAGGGCAGTGAAGCACCACAGACTGTAGCGAAACCCGGATTAACACGTAATAAGGTGATGTTGTGTGTATGGTGGGATTGGCAGGGCATCGTTCATTATGAGCTTTTACCGCCGGGCAAAACCATCGATTCGGATCTCTACTGCCAACAGCAGATGAGACTCAAACAAGAAATTGAGAAAAAACGGCCGGAATTGATCAACAGAAAGAGTGTGGTCTTTCATCATGATAACGCCAGACCGCACACATCTTTGGCCACTCAGCAAAAATTTAGAGAGCTTGGTTGGGAAGTGTTAATGCATCCACCATATAGCCCAGACCTTGCACCCTCAGATTTCCACCTGTTTCGATCTCTTCAGAATTCTTTGGGTAGTGTTAGATTAACATCAAGAGAGAACTGTCAAAACTACTTGTTGCATTTTTTTGATCAGAAGTCCCAAAAATTCTACAGCAACGGGATCATGTCACTACCTACAAGATGGCAACAAGTTATCGAACAAAATGGCACATATATATTATAATTAAATGTTATTAAACTTGAAAAAAATATGTCTTGAATTTGTTTAAAAAATACGAAGAAACTTTTTCCCCGACCTTATATAAACATTTCTTGTTTTTTTTTTCTTCTAACTGATGATGAAAACCGCATCAAAATACGTTGCGTGGTTTAGGAGGAGTTAGCGGATATACCATAGATTTAGGATGCAAAAAAAATTTGGTCTGTGGGATATATGTTACAGACAGACGCGGAAAGCGTTTTTTATTTTGTACTATGTAGAGATTGTACCTATTATGTATTCTGTGGTAGAGATTACGAAAAATATGCAAGTAATGTGGGAATTTGCGGGCTTACCCACGCAATTACTTTTTAAGGCAATTGCGCGGTTAACACGTCAGGCTTAAAGCCGTAACAGACGTACGGACCACGAACGAACCGCCGTCTGACCAACAGGAGGGAAAGAGAACATTTTCTACGTCTGTTACGGCTTTAATCGTGTTTGTTATCTGCAACCAGAACTCTACGCCGTTGTCATTGCCTAGCCAGTCCATTTACACTATTCATCTATTAGTACTATTTACCATCACGCTGTGTCATCACTCTAATGGTTATTTCTTGTAAACTATTGCATATTTTGTGAACGATGGTGGCCGAGCGATAGTATGTGCGCTTTACAATCTCACGGCACCTGGTTCGTTTCTCGGCCCTGCACCAGTGACTTATTCAGTAGGTTCCTAAATAAATGATGTGCAGATTCGATCCCATCGCTCAAAAACGGAGAAGGAAAACATCATAAGAAAGGAACCAAAGAAATTCAAAGACACGTGCACTGCATGGGTCATCATGGTAGACCATGCCCATCCTTTTTCTCTTGTCCCAGCAGTGGGAATATGATAGGCTGTTACTGTAATGTAATGCATATTTTATCGTACTGTTTTATAATTTTTTAGTCTGTTCAATAAATTTTACAAACTCAATAAATTTATTAAGATATTTATATCTTAATTTAGTCTATGTTAGTACAATCATTAATTTCAGGCAGAGTGCCCAAAATGCTGGCCGCGTTGCCTCGCTGGATGGCGAGGGTAACTTTCTGACCCAAATATAGGCCAGCATTTTGGTCACGCAAAGAAACTTTCAGTCTCCCCGACAATTCCTTAAAAATTTCGAAAGCACTTGATCCCCACGGTCTGAGATATCGTTTGAACTAGTAGTTTAAGAACCTATTATGATTATATTCTAGAACATAGGTTAAATTCCGTTTATGTTAGTTTAGTTTTAAATATGCTGAAAAACATAAAAAGGAAAGGACATGGTTTTCGTCCGAAAAAATTCTCACTTCAGTGGTTTTCGTAATAGGTACTCATTTATCTCGAGAAAATGAAACCATATTTTCTTTCAGATTTCCCACTTCAGGGAAGCGAGACAATGTCACCATTTTCCCCGAAAACAAGACATTTCCCGAACGATTGACGACCTTATAACACATTTCTTTTGTGTTCATGTGTTCGGGGAAACGGGATCTCGTCATCTGACATAATTTCTTGTATAAACAGTTTTTATTCATTCAGTATTTTGGGCTATAACAGTGTTTTGAATAAAAAAACAACAATTTACATGTGGTATAACGGAGGCTTAATACATACGTCAACACTTCAACCGATACCCGCTGTTTTGTTAAATTATTTAAATACTAATAAATCTACTCTATTTTTATTTTTTTTGCCCCCTTCGAGATTATTTTTTTCCCTCGTTTTCTGCGTAATCTTTTTCGTCCATCTAATTTCAATACATATAGTTTTGTATGCTCAGTATCATCACTTTCTCTTCAGTAAAATTATCTGTCCTTATAATACAGGGTTATAAACTTGGGGTGCAATAAGCCGAAAGAAAATCATTGTAGCCATAATTATGAACAACTTTGACTATGGGATGGGACCAAACGCGCACCACCGCAAAGTTGCTAAGTCTATATGTTTTTTACCAGATGCATTTCGGAGACTCGGATAACGCAGTAGGTATAAAGGCCTCCCACTAGATGGACCGACGACATTGTGAGAGTCACGGGCATCCAGTGGATGCAGATGGCGGGATGTCGTTCAGTGTGGAGGTTAAAGGGGGAGGCCTATGTTCAGCAGTGGATGTCTTCTGGCTGATGATGATTTCGGAGAGTGTGCATTCGACGCTTCAAAGTTTGCCTTTATACCTGCCTCAAGTTTCAGCTTTTGTTTGAGGTTACCTAATTAAAGTAGAAATCGTTATAAAGGAAATCCTGGAAGGTTACATTCCGAATTAGAATAATTTATTCCTTAACAAGAAACATGACGCATTCACTCCACCGAAAGTATCCTGGATCCTGATCAGTCAGGAAATTGTCAACACAAAGCGAGACAGGTGGGTAAACCCAAGTCAGATCGAAAAAACAACGATAAAATATTTAAAAGTACTTTTCTAACTACTTACTCGCAGTCAATCTACATGACCAATTGGAACCACCAGCGCGTTTTCTGAACAAACTGCGACAGCACTCGTTAAACATTTATAGTTTCCTCGTTTGATCAACTGTACTGATAAGTTAGTTGTAATAAACGAGTTTCGATGGAAATGAAGCGGACATAACGTGTCACCACGCCAGACAGAGACTGCGCGGCGGCCGTGTGACCTTAAGTTTTTTTTTAGATTGGTCTGTGACGCAGAATCTGATTTCCGCCACGCTGTAGGCATAGGATAAAATAAATATTGGCTGGTGACAGGCGTACTGTCCCACCTCGTTAGCAGGCTGTGCTGGATATAAGTAAAGATACGTACCAAACGTTTCGATTCTACGTTTCTAATCCGTACGGCCAAGGATTGGAACAACCTGCCGGGTTACTTTTTTCCTGAAAGATATAATCTGGGTCTTTTCAAGGTCAGAGTAAATAGGTATTTTCTAAGTCTGCGTGCTTCATCTTCGACTACATCGTCGCTTACCAACAGGTGAGTTGGTGGTCAAACGCGGGCTTATACGCGATTAAAAAGAAACAGTTAAGATAGTCTATGCATTCCAGGATTACAAACTCAAATTCTTTTACCAGGTACAGGTGCAGCGCATATTATGTGTACTTATAGTATCAATACTATCGCCAAAAAACGGTGAAGCAAACATCGCAAGAAGGTCACCCAAGAACCTCAAAAGGTCAAAGACATAATGTGACATCTACCAACATGGTCCAGCATGGCGTATTAGGGCCCATCCTCTCTCTCATGAGAGAAGGCATGTGTCCCAACAGTGGGAACACTGAGGGACTCAGTAGATTATGATGACTTATTTAAGACCGCGGTCTCTGTAAGGTGAACGTAAGAAATAAGGTATCTAAAAAAAGGTACAGTGCGTTACTGATAAATAACTTTACATAATAATGTAAAGAACAATTATCGATGTGCGTAAACACCGTGATCATTTACAATAAGTACCTGGCCTAGCTACAAAGAGAAAAAACTGTTTGAAATTTGAGTTTCCCGCCATTGGTTAAACAAAACACCTTCAAAACTGTTGAAGTAATAATGAAAATGGTGTACTTGCTCCAGATAAGAAATACTTACATAATATACATAGATACGACATACCTACTGAACTAGTGACAAGAACAGTGACCTACATTTTGATATAACAAAGAGCACACAGCTTTAGTTTCGTCAAGGCAAAGCGGTCACACTTTATCGATAGAGCCGTGTCGAATCCACGTTTTGTGTACACCGTATACACAAATCAACACTGATGGTGGTCCAATTTATTTTGACCTAGTTGTAGCCCGTGGCTTTATTATTTTTAATTTTTTTTATTGTAAAATAGGCTTGCGCTGGGCGCCAACTCGCCTGATGTTAAGCGATGATGCGGCCTACGATGGATCACGCTTGCCTAGAAGAAACCGATTCACTTTTGACTTGAAAACACCCAGATTGTAACTATCGGGGAACACCCATTCAGGCAGCGCATTACACATACTAGCAGTTCGCACAATAAAAGTGGAATCAAAGCGCTTCCTACGGGTTTTCGGAATGTCAACCATAAAGCTTTCTTTATTGCATACTACTTATTACTTGGTCTTACTTGGTACTTACTTGGTCGAGTGGCAGCATGTGCGCTTGCAGCCCGACGACACCCGATTCAATCCTCGGCCCTGCACCAATGACTTATTTAGTACCTAAATAAATTATGTGCAGTTTCGGTGCAATCGCTCAAAAAATGTGAAGGAAAACATCGTGAGGAAACTGGTAGGTATGTCCAAGAATCTCAATAATTCAAAGACCTATAATAATATTTGTAATATTCACCAACATGCACTGGGCTAGCATGATGGATTAGGGCCCATCCTCTCTCTCTCTCTCTCTTTCTCCCTGAGAGAAAAGGCTTGAGTCCCAGCAGAGGGAACATGATAAGCTGATAATGATGAATGATGATTGCACACTTACAAAATAGATAATGTAGAACCACACAAATAGAGGAGGAGGACTTAATACCAAACACTTTCTACCAGTCATCCACCAGGTTGGAAAGAAGTACATATGAATATGATGGATGACGGATGGTATGAAGGCTTGCGTAAATTTTTTTAGGTCTAAAATACAAAGATCCTGGTCAACTAGCGAAAATAAAGAACAGATCTAAAATTATAACAAGAAATAGATTTTGCAGAATGCACAATTTTGCAGATTTCCCGTAATTATATGGGTTAAAATATGGAAATTATGGGCAGTTGGGGCGCTGAAGCCAAGAGCTCGGTCCCAGAAGTTAGCCGCAGAATGCGAGACACAATGGCGACTCCCACTCTGGCTCTTCTTAGTTCAAAGGCTGGCCATTGCCATGTAGAGTGGGAATGCTGCCAGTATTACGAGCATTTTACACCAGGAACTGTGCATGCAACTTTTTTTTACTTTTTTTTTATTTATTTATTATATACACAAAACAAATTACAATCATACAAAACAATATCTTAAAAAAAATAGGTTCAGACCTGGATTGTAATGCAAAAATATGTGCAAACTTAAAAACAAAATGAGAAGACATGGATGAGGTTAGTGCTTAACTTATACATGTGTAATGATGAACTACAGGAACGGGTAGACCGCACACTGACTACAAGTGTCGCAGGTGTGCATATTCTACACGAGTATGCTATGTATCTATATGTTTGGAGCAGACAGACTCAACAAAGAGGTTGAGTCTGATCGGACGGGTTTGGTATAAAGAATACCTTTAACTGTTTTTATATAACATGAAATTTTTGAGATAAAAACATCAATTTCAATCTTATCATTAATAATATCATTATACTGACGAGCCATCCTTACCAGTGGGTTGTAAAATGAAATATTATTTTTATATGTCTGTAAGGCAAAAAGATTAATTTGATTGGACCTACGCGCGCTATACTTGATATTAAAGTTTATCTGAGAAAGTAACTCAGGGGTGTCAACTAAGGAGTGAATTATTTTGTAAAGATAGATGAAATCAAAATACTTTCGACGTGTTTCTAACTTTTGCACATTAAATCTAGCTAGCCTTGCCTCATAGTCAAGTTTAGAACGTCCTAACTGCTGACGGTAGCATAACATTCTTAAACACTTTCTCTGTACTCTTTCAATTTCCTCAATATACACTTTGTAGTGCGGAGACCATACCGGGCTAGCATATTCCAAGATGCTTCTGACAAGAGCAAAAAACAAGTAAAGAAGTGATCGAGGTTTTTTAAAGCTTTTTGTCGTTCTAAATACAAATCCAAGTAGCTGATTGGCTTTAGTTGTGATGTGTTGAAAGTGCGCTCGGAATGAAAGTTTATCGTCGAATAGAACGCCCAAGTCCTTAGCAACATTGGATCTTGTAAGAACCCGGCCGTCAACAGAGTAGTTATGGATAACCTTATGTCGTTTATTAGTAAACGTTATAACAAAGCATTTGCTGATATTGAGATACATGTGATTTGATTTACACCAGTCAGAAACAAGATTCAAATCGTTTTGTAAGAGGTAGCAGTCGTGAGAGTTGGAAACAGTGTTATATATTTTTAAATCATCAGCGTACAGTAAACATTCACAAGCCAAATGCTCTATGAGATCATTGATGAAAATAATAAATAGGAGGGGCCCCAAATGAGATCCTTGGGGCACCCCAGAGGTCACTTGAGTTGGAGAGGACAGAAACCCTTTCAGAGCAACCAATTGACTCCTATTACAGAGGTAGGAAGTTATCCAGCGGAACAAGCTACCATGAACGCCGTAAGAAGCGAGCTTACTGCAAAGTAACCTATGATTGACTTTGTCAAAGGCCTTTGAGAAATCCGTATAAATAGCGTCAACCTGGCCACCAGTAGCAAAACTCTTGCAAAGATAATTTTTATACTCTAAAAGGTTGGTGACGGTAGACCTGTCCTTGACGAAGCCATGTTGTTTATTAGAGAGAAGTGGCTTGAAATGACTGTATAAATGACTGTAAACTAAAGATTCAAATAATTTCGCGAAACAGGATAAGATACTGATTGGTCTATAATTTTCACAGCGGGACTTATCTCCATTTTTGAAAATAGGAATTATATGTGCTATTTTCCATCGCTTGGGGAAAATGCCGCTGGTGAGTGATTTATTAAATATGATGCACAATGGCACGCTCAGTTGGCTACTACAGAGTTTTATGAAAGATGGAGGCAGTTGGTCTGGTCCAGCACCTTTATTTATATCAAGTTGTTTAATTTTAATCAATATGTCTTGTTCAGTTAAACAAATATGCGAAAGTGATTGTGTGGCTCCAATGTTGGGATCCTGAAAAGAAGTGGATGTGTTACTATCTAAGTTTTTTTCAAAAACTGATCCAAAATATTCTGAGAATAGGTCACATATACTCTGTCCGTTGGATGAGGAAGAGTTGCCAAAGTTCATCACATGTGGCATTGATACATGACCTTTCCTATTATTTACATATCTCCAAAACGATTTTATGTTTTTACCTATGGAGTCCTCAGTTGAAGAAATGTAATGTTTATAGCATTGGTCAGCCATTGTCTTAAATCTGGCACGTAATAATGAAAATGAGTCATAATCTCTGGGGTTGTTAAATTTTTTATAAAGTTTATGATATTTTTTTTTTTCTTCATTGCATTTAATTAAGGATTTGCTATACCATATTGGGTAATTATGAGATTTTAAAGTCATGGTGGGTGTATATTTATTAATAATATCAAACAAAGTGTCATAAAAAATATCAATACACAGATCCACATCAGGGCCCGATAGGATGGCATGCCAGTCTACTATACTTAATTCGTATCGTATGTCTTGATAGTTACACTTTGCAAAGTTTAGTCGTTTATTATTGAGTTTTTTCAAACCTTTTAAAGAATTAATTTTAAAGGGAAATTCAAATTGAATAGAATACAACAACTATTTAATTTGATGTGAATTTATGTAATTTCCATTAGATGTTTGCGATGTTAATTACGTAATGTATTGAGACATTCAATATTTGAAATATAAACAAAAAAATATTTAAAAAATGTAGTATCCGATATCCGTTGGAATAGAAGTGTTCTAGGGTGGAAACTACGAACGGAAAAACGTAGTGTGGGATGCCCTAAGACTCGTTGGAGTGACGATATAAGTAAGGCAGCTGGCAGTGGCTGGAAAAGAATAGCTGAAGATCGAGCTAGCGTGCCTTGGATGAGTCCAGCAGTGGACTAGTAGGTATAGGCTGATTGTGATGATGATGATGTTAATCCTATGTCCATCCATTCTCATGATGCAAAATACTTTCTTAGATTAAGATTGATGCAGCTTTTAGTCCTGAGAAGTTAACAAGAACAACAACAAAACAAACAACAGAGACAACAAAAGGGCAAAACAAAAATCAACAGGAACAAGACTAAAACACAAAAGACAACAAGATACCAATCAGTCAGTCAGAAGAAACCAATCAGTCATGATGCTTACGCGTAAATTTATAAATTTTACCAAAATTGGTTTAGCGGTTTTATTTGCGAAAAGTTAACAGACAGAAGGACAGAGTTACGTCAGTATGCTATATAATAGTAATGTAAAGTGTTACAAGGGCTAAATTGACGTTTTTATGTTTGTTTTTATGTAATGAACGGCGACAGAGTTTTCCTATTCCGAGAAAATCTTACAACAAAATGCTGGCATAAAAATCAAATTCGTGGTAAAAGAGATTTCAGAAAATGTGTCTCATAATTTCGTTTTATTCCTTGCCAACTTTATTGAAACTTTTGATCCGAAACGAAATAAAATATGGTTTTAAAAAGCTTCGAAAGTGTAAAATGTAATTCATGCGCGTAATTTTTTATCTCTAACTATAATCCTTACTAATATTTCAAATGTAAAACTGTATGTTTGTTTTGTTGACATATTTTTTTTTCAGTGACGGGGCGTTGACTTTTTCTTTGTATCTTTTATCGCATTTACAATGGGGAGTTTTCTGAAGAACTATTCGATCTAATGTCGGCGTCGCGGTTTTATAATCGCACTAGCCGCCACTGTTTGAAAGTGCATCCACATATCATAGATCAGTGGATATCGCATACTATGCGATTCACACGATCTTTCTTGCCTCAGACCTGCAAAATGCAGAATGAGCTACCTTCCGCGGTGATTCCGAGAAGGTACAACATGGGGCTCTTTAAAAGGAGAGTTAATAGAATCTTAAAGAGTCGGAAACGTATTTGTGATGCCTCTGGTGGTATCCATAAGCAACGGTGAATGCTCACCATCAGGCGGCCCGTCTGCTTGTTATACCTATGTATAAAAAAAAGTAATAGTCCACATGCAAAAAAGAAATTGCGGCAAGATCGTCTACAGGCTGATCGACTTAATATCATTAGACTATCAAGCCTGTTTTAGGCTAGATGCTGTCGCACCCGCCACCTTATCATAGCTCACTTGTTTCTATGATCTGAGCTTCTACCCCATGAACCTGACACCCAAATGTTTCCGCTTCAGTAAATAAACCGGCCAAGTGTGAGTCGGACTCGCGCACTGAGGTTTCTTTACCATCACAAAATAAGGACAATAATTAATTATCAATAAAAAATGTGGCATTTAGATTCGGTGAAAGAAGTGATAAGGTCGTCTAAGTAACAAAATTAGCAGTCCTAACTTGGTAATCAACAGAAATTTGTCATCAACTCACACTTGGCCTTTATTTATTATTTTTTGTTATATTTTAGAGTGTGTACTATAACCATAGCAAGTTTGATGCTTGTACGTATTACCGTTTTTACATAAGAGCAATTAGAAAAATAGGTACGTAAAAAAATACGTTTGTTGTATGAGTGACCTCCCTTTTGTTTTTACCATTAGACTTTTTTATTTTTTATTATAGTTAATCCGCCGTAACATTACATATTCTGTGAAAATTTCAACTGGCTATCTAATACGGTTCCAAAGATACAGCTGTTTAAAGGTAGGACGGACGGACGGACAGACAGACAGCGTAGGCTAAGTAATAGGGTCCCGTTTTTGAGTATTTGGGTACGGAACCCTAAAAAACAAAAGCTTCATATATTTATGCATGCACCGTTAAAATAATATTAAGTAGTTTCAATGAAGTAAAGATTTGCAACTACCTACACAAATCTTTACGACCACAATCACCATGCCAAGTGTCCAGGAAGCCATTTCGCCCCCAATTAAACATTATTTATGCACTACCCGTATTTTCAGTTTTTCTCACTTCTACACTAATGTCGTAGATTACGAAGCTACAGAGAGAGAGGAAAGCAGAAACGTCGTAAAAAAAATAGCCAAAACTTAAAACTCACAACTGATTACAAAAAAATACACGAATTACGATGCTTGCGAGACCGGATCCAAAACACTGAGGTATGACGTCGAACCAAGGCTGCCGTCATCGTAAAAAGGGTGACGGAACTTAAGTGAAGCTGGGCAGGACACAAATAGTCATGGCCAAACTAATGATGAGAGGTGGTGTACAGCAGTAAACGCGTGAGTTGGTTGGCGGAACCCGGGCCGACCGAGAGGAACCGGTGACATTAAAAGAGCTGTCGGAAACGAGTGGATGCTACTAGCGAGAGACCGGGGAGAAAGGCATAAACAAAGGTTTATGCAGCAGTACCCACTGCCGGGTATAGGCCTATACTTTTGTTTCCACTTAGGGTTTATGATGATGCTTCATGCTGCGCGCAATCGCCATAGCTATCCCTTTTCTTACATATTTTCAACATTTTTGACAACAAGAAGCAAACAATTGCTGAGTGACTAAAAAACCGATTGGGCATTTTCAATAACCGTGCATGCAATTTTCATGTTTATATTTTATAATAAGATGGCAGAGGAGATGGAAAAATACTTTATATTCGAGTTTTTTCTACTATAAAGCTTTATGCTATTTGTAATAATAGCCGCGGGCCTGTGGAATTCCGCAGGCCTTACTGTAAGTAATGCTGTCTGCCACCGCGGCACTTGTCGTTGCCGTCTGCGTTGTGGTCTGCGGTCTGCCGTCGCCTGCGATAGCTGCACACCAAATGTTCGATGTTATCTCTCTGGAGATTAGTATTCTTTGTGCGCGTATTTTTCTGCACTCGATATAAGCGAGGCGTTCTGAATAAGATCAAAGACGTCGAGCGTCGCATCTAATGAGCCTGCTTACTCTCAACTGCGTTATTTTCAGCAAAATTTACGAGGCGTTTCGTGTTTCTAGTGTAAGAGCTTTGACCTTTGTGAGCACCTGGTCTGGTGGATTTGGAACGGCCTTGTCCTTTGAGTAGCGCCGGCCTGTCTGTACAATATACTTATATTACATAAACTTTAAGATCGTGGTGGCCTGGCGCTAAAAAAGAATATCTACACGCCTGGAAGAAGCATCCCGTGGCCAAAATACCTACTGACGTGTTGCGGCCAATTAAGGTACCCGGACCTTGGCCGCTACGCGTCAGTATTGCAATCCAACGCGGCAATGCTGCCAGCATTTTGGAAATGATGCCTGCGGGTAGCGGTCTATTAGATTGGTCTATTTTTAACCCCTGACTCAAAACGAGGGCTGTTATAAGTTTAAAGTGTATCTGTCTGTGACATCGTAGCTCCCAAACGACTGAACCAATTTTGCTTTAGTTTTTTTGTTTGAATAGTGACTTCATCGGGAGTGTTCTGATTCAAGATAATTATCAATTTAAAAAACCGAGTTCACAAAAATGTCAGAACTGGACCAAAAAACCAGACGGACAGACAGACGGACAGACAGACAGACAGACGGACGGACAGAACGAATTTATAAGGGTTCCTTGTCGGGTTACGGAACCCTAAAAAAACATATACAGTGGAACATGGAACCGTCCTCGTTTTTTGAAGTCGGTAACAACGGGCTTGTGAACGACATTCACTCTTTCTCTCTCTCTATGTACGATGCATCCGCGCATAAACGCGACAAAGCTAGAATATGGATAGGTATGTTTGTCTCTTACTCGCGGGATAAAAACGGTGGAAAGACAATTTGTCCAAAGCCCGTGCTAGGTCTGCAGGGGACTTGAGTGTCATGCACTGCAACTACCAGAGACCACCACCATAAATACATTCCACTATCCTAAAAACATTAGATCATGTCACCGGCAATTCCTAAACCAAGACAATAGTTACTGATTACTTCATATCAGTACCTATATGGTGAAACCCTCAAGGGTACAACTTGGTACGGTCGCAGAGTAGAAAATCTACAAAGAAATAGCGTATACCTACTAATACAATATAACCGGAAGGAAGAAAAGGAATACGACTAAGACTAGACATTCAGAGAATTGAATGTACTGCGGTGGTAAATTAGATACCTTTATTATACTATTCAGGGAATTGGACGGTGAACCTTACTACATCATTCTAAGCTAAAATATCTTACTTACCTCAGGGAGTGTACACCTCAGAGTGCTTGGTGGAATTGGGGTATAGATAGAACAGGCCTAAACAGTTTAGGCTAAAATAAATGTCTGTTGATGTGCGCGTGCAGAGCAGGTATATTCGTTTCATCATCTAGTGATAGTCTGTGACAAAAAGTTGGAAAATGTTAAAGTGGCGTTAGCGGAGCCTTTGTTGTGGAAAATTGGACGTTATGACTTTTACATATTTGCCTTAATGACATTTTCCAAATAAAAAAACCATAATAATAACAGGTAAAAGCTATGCCAGCGCCATTTGTTAAAAGTTTTTAGTGACCACTTTGAACAAGTGGATTGAATACGCATCTTCAAAAGACAATCGCAATGCCTGCGGCATAGACTCTGGTCTTCAGGAAGGGCTTCCTACACGTACATTATCTTGCTATAATACTATCTTTAAGAAGGTTAAAGCATTTAAAGGAAACCTTCTCGACGATAAATGCCAAACTTAAAAAGAAGACCTAAGCCCTCCTATAGCTATAAAACTATAATTTTTTGGCCAACTCTACTGGAGAGGTTACGATGGGGTCTTAAAAATGAATACCTACTACTGCAAAGGTTAGAGAATAAGATAGGGTCTTAAATATGAAGTTTGGCCTAGTGAGGCGTATCAGGGCTCATGGTTGAAAATATAACCTAATTAAGTGTCGCCGGTATCATAACCTATAAAATATATTTAAATATGAACGTGCCCTCACATGGTAATTCCGTGTGAAGATAAATCTAACACACTCACAGAATTGCAAACTTTTACTGCAACTAAGAGTAAGTGATCTTGGATCTTTCCCTACTCGGTAGTATAGGCGCCGACGTCGCCGGATGCTCACAATTATGCATTATGCATGACAATTGGCATTCATTAACGGGATATTTATCCATTATGCTCTCTATCTAGAGAATTGTTTTTGATACTAGAAGTTTCAGGCGGTTTCACCCTATAAATTCTACTTGATCTAATTTAACATTATTATTTTTTTCTCGAGACCGCGTTTGACCACCAATGCGATGATGACAATTGTAAAAGCAGAATGAAAACCGCGAATTCTGATCATCATTAGGTTTTTGACCGTATGACTGTAGCAGATTCCCGATATACTTCAGTGAAATACTATAATTATCTATATAAAAAACTAGCCGTCCGCCCCGGCTTCGCACGAGTGTAAGCTCGGCCTTCGGCCTCGCTACAAAATATAATATAGCTTATGTTACCCGGGGATAGTGTAGCTTCCCAACAGTGAAAGAATTTTTCAAATCGGTTCAGTAGTTTCGGAGCCTATTCATTACAAACATACAAAAATAGGTACAAATCTTTCCTCTTTATAATATTAGTGTAGATTGACTTCATACAAATAACAGAACTGGACCAAATTATTATGGGACGACACGGGAAGCACCAGCTTCCAAATAAAAAAAGAATAATCAAAATCGGTTCACCCAGACAAAAGTTCTGAAGTAACAAACATAAAAAATAAAAAACAAAAAATTTAAAAGCTGTCGAAAAGAGAACCTCCTCCTTTTCGAAATTCGGTTAAAAAGAACATGTTTTCATTTACTCGTAGCTTTTCACAATGTCAGCAGCAATTGCAATGGATGGAAATAAACGAATATACGAGTATGTAAATAGTAAAACCGCGTCAATTGTTGACATCTTGAACCTATTCCTTAAAAAATGGTACCTTGCAGCCGTCAAAGCGAATAAATGCTTTGACCGAGTTAAGGATATATAACCGAATATTGCAAAAGACATTTTATATACGAGTACGTTAAATGATAGCTTCCGGTCCCGTCTCAAAATAGACTTCAACAGGAATCATTCATATTATGATAAAAAATATGGAATGAGCTACCTTCCTCGGTGTTTCCGAGAAGCTACAACATGGGGTTCTTCAAAAGGCGAGTTAATAGAGTCTCAAAGGGTCGGTATTTGTGATGCCTCTGGTGTTACAAGTATCCATAGGCGACGGGGAATGCTTACCATCAGGTGGCCCGTCTGCTTATTCTAGGTATTTCTAGGAAAGATTCAGTTCATGTTTCAAAATCCGGTAACTTCAAACACACGTATAGGGTGCGAAGTTCCGACTTATCTACTGAGAACCGTCTACACTTCACACCTCGGTGGTTTTCCATGTTATTTATAACTTTCCCGTATTAGTTTAAATTCGACGCCGCCAGTAATGAAGGTCAAACAATGCATGTTGGTAAACAAGGAAACAATGTAAGCTACAGTGCGACAAGGATAAAAATTAACTGAATGTCGATGAATGCAGCGAATGCACTGATGCAGCGAAGCGTGGGCCACGCGGAACAGCTGGGGAAGGGAACTCTTACAATATAGAGTGTGTTCAAATCAACACAGTAAAAAGGTTCCTTCTAAAATGATGTGTAGTTCCTCAGGTTACACATCGCTGTCTTGCATTTACGATGACATTACCTACCCACTCAGTGACCCCTGAATTTACACGAATCTACACACGAAATACAATATGTACACTTATTAACCGACTTCAAAAAAGGAGGAGGTTCTCAATTCGACTGTATAATATTTTTTTGTTAACTCAGAACTTTCGACTGGCTCAACCGATTTTGATGATTCTTTTTTTATTTGAAAGCTGGTGCTTCCCGTGTGGTCCAATTTGGTCCAGTTCTGTCATATTTATAAAGTAGGTTTGTTATATTGTTGTTATTTATAATTATTTGGCTGTCGGATAAAAAACTAAGACTGAAGTATTGTTCCATTTTTGTGCACGATCAGTATGAGTCTTGTCGGACTGTACAAGTATTCCGCGTAGGATCGTAAACGACGACGTGAGAAAATTTAGCATTTCGCGTAAAATATGTCCGAACGCGTAAATATTTGCCTTGGACAAGAATCTTGTTGTTTCGAGATAAATGGGGAAAATAGCGAGGTTTATTAAAGAAACACAACTCTATTGTATCTGCCTCGTGCCAATTTTTTATTCGTTTCTAGGTAAAAATATTATTTACCGACCGAGAAGCGAGAATACACTGAATAGTTTTAAATCCTAAGTAGTATACAGTTTTACGCATTTAGGCTACTAAACCGAAAAGATGTCATTGTACTTATCATTATGAACAACTTATACAAAGGGGACCAACCCTGAAATCGCGGAAAATTCAGCTGTTCCATAGCAAGAAGCAAGATAGTTCCGTTTTCTATGACAGCTGTTTTTTCATGATGTCAGAGTTAGGACCATAGTAAATTGTTGCATTATGAACAATGACCTCCTTTCGACTTCATCATCATCATTGGCCAGAAGACGTCCACTGCTAAACAGGCCTTTTAACTTCCACACTGAAACCCCGCGACACGTTTCGGCTTAGTAAAATCTAAATGCATAACCTTGTATATCAGTCTGTCTACGACGTAGGTTAGATCACGTAGACTTTATGTGCTCACAGAATAATGCATTAATTATGCTCGAGCCTATGTTGTGATTATTTTAAGATGAACTTGAGGAGCCAGATCTTTTATCAATTAGGGCAAGTTTTGTCAAGCTATCGCAATATTATTATTTTTAGACATGTATTACTTGACTTTTTAATTTTGACAAAATTTTGTATATTTCTTATAATTTGTTCATTTTATTTCTCAGTTATGTTTATGTTAAACTATAATTATTTATTTATTTCGCTTAATTTGAATGTATGCTGTCTTCACATGTAATTATTGTGACATTTAGTTATATTTTTGTTTGTGTTTATCATTTTTGATAATTGTATTTATGTAAAAAGTATAGTTGGACTTAAATAAATAAACACTACAAAAACAGTTAGACTGCCCATAGATCGTTGAAGGTCTAAAGACAATCCAAATGCTCAAACCCACTATCAGTTGGCAGTGTACCCAGCATGCTGACAGCATTACCACGCTGAATGGCAATGCTTATTTATGTGTTGAGGCAGAAATGAGAAACACCAGCATTTTGGTCACGCGTCGTATTAACCAGGCGCTCTGATTTTTTTTGAAAATGATGTAACCTCCCGGTCCCCAAGTGCCCAATTCTTATTCGGGATGGGGGCGATAAGTCCTGCACTGAGGTCCCACTTGGAGTGTGTTGTGCATTTCTCCCTATCAGCAGTTACCCGAGCCAACCCAACTACTTGAAATATCGGAGTGAGGCTCCCGGGCGCTGGCACAGTTGCTCCTGTGGCGTAGATGAAATTGTGCATAATGACGATGAAAACCAGTCTAGCTGATGTGGTGACGTGGATGATTAAGGTAACGAAGCCTCATGCAACCCGGTAGCGATTCTAGTTTCTTCTGTGGTTTCACAATGCCACAGCTCATACTCTACAGTTTCTTTCTCCTTCATGCAGCCACGACACAGTGGATTGTCCGTGGCTCCCATTTTATACAAGTGGCTATTCAAGTTGCAATGACCGGTTATGAGGCCTACAATCAGGCTAATGTATCGAGTATCGATTCTAAATGGCTCAGATATGTTACGACTCCCGAGGTTAGCATATTTGCGCCGCCTGTGCTGCTCTGCCGAATTGGCAGCCGCACTAGCCCTACCTTTATTAATATTGTCGCAAATATCAACAGTGTAGGGTTATTTCTTACAAAAACGAAAAATATATATTATGTATAATAAATTTATCCACAGAAAACCTTAGCACACGCAAGCACGTTTTTTTTTCTCTTCTGTGGCTGTAAGCTGTCAAGAATTCGACGTGACTTGACCGTTTACTATGTCCGCCTAATTATCTACTATCAAGGGTGTGTCACATGTCCGTCATTGCATTTGGCATTTGGCACGCTTCACTTGGTTGTGGTCACGGGGTTTACAGACAAAACATTGAATTTTAGATCAGACAAACAAGTGAGATATGGTAATATGGTTGGCCGATGCTAACACGTCAGCTCTAAATCAGGTTTGATGCCTTAGTCCAAATCACCTTAAAGACCTCACTGCCCTTTTTTTCATCATCATCATCATTTCAGCCATAGGACGTCCACTGCTGAACATAGGCCTCCCCCATCGATTTCCAAAAGGGCCGGTTGGAATCGGCCTGCATCCAGCGTTTTCCTGCCGGTCTCTTTTAGGTCGTCTGTCCATCTTGTAAATGGATATCCTACGCTGCGCTTAAAGGTCCGTGGTCTCCATTTGAGAAACTTTCGGCCCCATCGGCCATCTGTGGCCATCTGCGTGCTATGTGCCCTGCCCATTGCTACTTCAACTTGCTAATCCGATGGGCTATGTCGGTAACTTTCGTTCGTCTACGGATCTCCTCATTTCTGATTCTTTTTTTGCGTGTGGACTATTAAATACTTCATTGGTGTGTCTGCAACTTTCTTAAAGTCAACAATGAGTGGTTTAGCGATAAAGTGAATCTTTTTTCAAAACAGAGTCATCAGAACAGTACTAAGGCATATCTCCTTTGTTTTTCCGATCTGAGCATTGAATAATCTAATAGGTACTGTATCATTCCGAATCGCATTCGATAGAGCAGGCTTGCCTTGGAGTATCTAAAAACATTCACTCGTGACTCGATGACACTTGCTTCCCAATATTTTTTTGGTCCTATACTATATTACGGCCAAGAAACAATTTAAATTGCTTCAATAACATTGTTGAAACAATATCGTTGAATATTTTATTGTAGTGCATTGGCTACCGGCTACAATCTTACGTTCAAAAAACTGACAGTTGCCTTAACTGTTAGACGCATTCTTTCAGCGGCTAATTAGAAAAGCTGGCAAGGCATTTTTGTAAGAAATTTGTTGTAGCCAGTTGCACCCATACAAACGAAACGTCAGTCATTCGAAATCAGTTAGCAACTGTGACGCGGAGTTCGACGCGTTGATCTAAGTAAATAAGAATGTTCAATCAAGGTTCTGTCATAATGCCTGGCGACAGATTTTCCTTCTCATTTCCGTTCTATTTACTTCTCTTTTCTGTGATTTCAATGGTTTAGTTGCAACAGAGGTGTCCTGGTGTACCTATGCTCAAATGCTCGGGATGGTCATATTATGACACGGTTATTTTTCATACTGACCTGACATGACGTTTTGAACGCCCAAAATGCACTCTAAGCGCATCTGGACTCTGGATCGCAGAACACAATACTGTGAACAACATAACAAAGTGGGCTTATGCAAAAAACGTGGAGCCTAAATTAGCGTGAAGAAACTGCTGTAGGCTATTATTCCCAATGTATCCAAGTAAATAGTACTAAATAAATGCAACTAGGTCGTAGGCTAAAACCACAAAAACAAAATGAAAAACAACAATTAATCTGCTATCCTTATCACCAACCCAGTTACAGAGCGAGATGACTTCACCGAAGTTGGAGTCGCCTTGGCGCAGCTCCAACAACCACAGTTTCACTAACAGTTACTAAGGAAAAACTGAAATGGGTTTTCGTCTGTTACGGACGATTAGCTGTGAAGGTGAGTAAATATGAAAATGTATACAAATAGGTAATAAGTACCTACATATATCTAGTAAAATACAAACACTACGACGTAGTTTCATACTAGCTGTTGTTTAATCTGTAATCGTAGTAGTATCACGTATTTCGCGGTTGTTTAGCTGATATTACTATTTGTTTTCGTGTAAAGTCAGCTTCGATAATTTTGTTCGAATTACGCATTAAGGTTCGTATTCGGGTTTGCCAAGGAAGTGTTCGCGATGGCTTCAAGGGCAAACACAAAAATTGTTTTTGCTCCGTCTGAAGTTTCATAACGGGTGTAAGGAAAAAGCTACCGAAGCTAAAACGCTACTATTATATTATCTAAACACAATCGAATACTGATAACCATTTGCCTTATACTTGTTATTTTTGTGGTTTGGAATTTTGCAAAGCAGCAATGTAAAGCATACAAGCACACTGACCGAGGGCAGACCTCTAGCACTGGGACATTATTATTATAGCAAACATGGTCATCTGACCCCAAACTAAGCAAAGCACTGTAGCACGGGTGCCGGGGCAATAGAATACGGCACCCCTGCCTGTAGTAACAGCCTACTAAAAGGAGACCTCCGGGTTCGGGATGGTCAAAGTTGGGGCTCTGATCATACACTTAAGCGTGCCCAGGGAGAGAACGAAAACGTTGTGTGACCAACGTTGTCGCGAGTGGAGGGACTGAGACAACACGCAGTTGTCTCGGGAGGAGCCGTAGCGCAGTGCTGAGGACTCCAGTGCGTTCCTCTGGAGATCCCGGAGCCCTCTTGATAAGCACTAAGGTTACCGGGGGAGTTTTAGTGGGTATAATCCCACATAACCTGACTGCACTCCAATGCAGCCGGGTATCTTTGTAAGATTTCCTCCCCTCGAAAACAAAAAAAAGACTTCTAGCACCTAGATTAGAGTGCCTCTAGCGTCAGCTAATATTTTGTTTGCATTAGGTTTTTTTTTTCAATAACGCATACTTAATTTTTTTTTATCGTTTCACACAGTTGAAACTTATGAGGTAAGAAACATTTTTTTAACAGTCAAATTGATAACCTCCTCTTTTTTGGAAGTCGCTTAAAAAGTCTTTTCCTCAATTTGGCGTGCCCTATTACCTTACTTCAAAGAAACCAGCAATACTTGAACAAAAAATAAGTTATTCTATGTTAGGTATAAATCTGTCGGAAGGCTGAATTTAACTTCTGATTAACTTAAGTTTGTTGACGGATTTATTGTTCACGGGACTCGGTAAAAATACGTGACCTTTATCGAGAAAGAGAATATAAAAAAAAAATATTTTTTATCTGTGAATATGTTTAGGATAATATACATTGAGCACAACCTAAATAGGTACAAAAGACCACTGAAATTAGGTTTTTTTTCTCTTTTCTATGCAAAAGACTGGCTCCACGCACACAAAGACGCGTATGTAGGTCTATCTCGGTCAAGTCGGCCGAACGCCAGTCTTTTCTTTGGTAATATACGTAATTATCGTTTCGCGTGACAATTGTCATTAATTACAAGGATTTTTCCCTTGTCATGTTGCTTTTTTTTAAACTAAAGAATGAGGCTTTATTGCATTGTAATGTACTAATAAGATATTTTTACCCTTCATAATTCGTATCGTGCCGTAATCGATAAAGTACTTTTCCGTAACCGTGCAACTTTTATTTGATTTCTCTTACAAATAAATCTACACTAATATTATAAAGAGGAAAGATTTGTACCTATTTTTGTATGTTTGTAACGAAATAACTCAAAAACTACTGAACCGATTATAAAAATTCTTTCACTGTTGGGAAGCTACACTATCCCCGGGTGACATAGGCTATAATATATTTTGTAGCGAGGCCGAAGGCCGAGCTTACACCCGTGCAAAGCCGGGGCGGGCGGCTAGTGAATTATAAAGTAATATATACTTACCTAATAAATTGAAACTCTCCAATCTAAACTTTTTACATAACATTATAGTTGCTTTGCTAACTCTAGAACTATGGTTGCGCGTAGACATGTCTGCGGCAGTGGGTTATTCCAGGACCAGATACATACGTTTTATCGTCGTCACTCACATTTGCTTTGTAGTACATTGGCAATTTGGCATAATGCGAAGGTACTCCAAAGACTTATAGAATGTACTTATCGCTTTTGTATTACATATTATATTATCTATATTATTTGGTAGTATTTAGTTAATGGTCATCTTCATCATCATCAGCCAGAAGACGTCCACTGCCCCCTTTTAACCTCCACACTCCACTCTTCCTTTTAACTTTTTACCTCCACATAACTTACTCCTCCCCTTTTAACACTTTTAACTGAACGACATCCTGACATCTGCATCCACTGGATGCCCGCGACTCTCACAATGTCGTCGGTCCATCTAGTGGGAGGCCTACCACGCTGCGTCTTCCGGTTCGCGGTCTCCACTCGAGAACCTTTCTTCCCCATCGATTATCAGTTCTTCGAGCGATATGGCCTGCCCATTGTCACTTCAACTTGCAGATTTTAATAGCTACGAGTATGTCGGTGACTCTGGTTCTTTGGCGAATATCTATGATCCGAATTTTATCGCGTTAAGAAACTCCGAACATAGCTCTCTCCATTGCCCGTTGTGTGACTCTGAGTTTTTCCAAAAGGCCAATAGTAAAGACCACGTCTCAGTACCACATGTCATCACTGGCAACATACACTGGTCAAAGATCTTTGTCTTTAGGCACTGTGGTATCGTGGACGAGAAGATGTTACGCAATGGTAGATATCATTAAAAGCGTTTTAGCATACTTCCAATTTGGTCCCATTGTCACCAAGTCAGGATTTGATGTTGGGATCCCAGGGAAATCGAGAGCAACTCTCAAATTTTATAGGCACTTATTACGTTTTTCATATACATATTATCTAAAGCTGCTCAAGTATTTGCGTCTGATAATCATCATCTCATATGGATAAGCTGATGATGAAGGTTATTGCTCCTCAACGGTTAGGAGTTAAAAGAAAACTTATTTAAAATTATAATGCCGGTTTCCTTACAGTGTTTTCCTTCACCGTTTTGAGCGATGGCGTCGAAACTGAACATAATTAATTTAAGTACTAAATAAATAATTAGTGCAGGGTCGAGGATCGAACCGGGTGCCGTCAGATTGTAAAGATCCCATCGCTCTAGCTAGAAACTTGTTGATCGAATACTCTTTTGACCCTGAAAGGGCTCAGCAAAAGTTCAATGAATATCACACGACCGTCCTTCTAGCCTAGGCCTAGCCCTTTACGTCACTAATCGACCTCATAGGCACGGTGTTCATTCATTATAGTTCATTCATTCCGAGAACTAACAAGACGTGTCATGCCATGAACATACCCATTTCCATCAGTTTCCACGAAAACTGGCAAATTACGACGAATACAGCCTTGATAAGTAATTAAATAGTTATTGTTAGGTGTGGAATGAAGGACGTTGTTAATGGAGGTCTAATTGATGGTAATAACTACGTTTTACTTTTAGCATGACTTAATTTGGCTAAATAGCGTCGAAAAATAAATAGGTACAGAAGGCTGGCTCCATACAACAAGCGTTAACAGGCGCACGCACACAAAGACGCGTACGTACAACGATCTCCGATTAAGTCGGTCGAACGCCAGTCGCGAGTGCCCGCGCTTTGGTAATTACACGTAGGTACGTAAGTATCGTTTCGTATGACCATTGTCAAAATTTACAATGATTTTTCCATTGTTATATGGCATTTTTTAAAGAATGAGGCTTATAATACTTGAAAATATAATAGTCGTGCTTTTCTTATGTGCCGCAATCGATGAAAGAACTTTTTGGTAACAAATTTATAGACTTTTATTTGATTATCAATTATCCGCTTATAGCTAATAGCTCCCAAATCAAAACTTTTCACATGATATTGTAGTTGCATTGCCATACCTAGCGCTACGGTTGCGTTACGGGTATTAGAATCAAGGTCAGCCGAAGCCGGTCTTCTGTGCCTGCTTTTTCTGTGGTAGCGTGCATCGGGATGAGTGGTGCCAAGGGTGAGGCCTATAGGCGTATAGGTTATGAATATATCCAGCAGTGGACAAGGTGAGCTGATTAGGATGACGTTTAATAATTTGGCTTTTGGTTTTATAGAGTTCGGGGTCAAACTTATTTATTATAAACTAGTCGACCGCCCCGGCTTCGCACGGGTGTAAGCTCGGCCTTCGGCCTCGCTACTATGACCCGCTCCAGGAACACAAAATTTCATCAAAATCGGTCCAGCCGTTTTTAGAGTATCTTATGTCCGTCTCCTGGTTCTAAGCTACCTCCCCACCAATTTTCAGCCAAATCGGTTCAGCCGTTCTTGAGTTATAAATAGTGTAACTAACACGACTTTCTTTTATATATATATAGATTGTGTCAAAAGAAACTATTAAATCGAGGTTGAATCACAGCAACCTTTTTTTTCATACTACAATTTTAACATTATCAAAGACTCTGATCATACAAACAAGGGGGATAAGGTAACGTGGCGTTTGAAGTGCGAATGCATCAGGCCTAAACCAGGCTTGATTCCTTTATTAAAACAAACCCGGCAGACGACCTGGTCGCTCTTTTTATTTCTGGGACTATTAGTTAGTGAGTTACTTAGTAATAGTTCACAAAATGTGTAGCGCTGTCATAAATGAATCACGTGATCGGCCATTTTGTGTGAAAACAAAAAATTTCGCTCTCGAATTTAGCAATCTTGTATTCATCAAGTTGTTGACTTTGGCGGGCAGTATTACACTTTGTATATTATTATTCCTTTATAACATACTAGCCGTCCGTCCCGGCTTCGCACGAGTGTAAGCTCGGCCTTCGGCCTCGCTACAAAATATAATATAGCCTATGTCACCCGGGGATAGTGTAGCTTTCCAACAGTGAAAGAATTTTTCAAATCGGTTCAGTAGTTTCGGAGCCTATTCATTACAAACATACAAAAATAGGTACAAATCTTTCCTCTTTATAATATTAGTGTAGACAAAGAAAATTTCTCACATTAAACGTTAAAAGATAATACATACGAGTATATACTATCAAAGCACGAACTAAAAATAATAATATTTGGGGCGGGAAAACCTCCATCATCGCTATTTTTATACTTTTAAATTCGCATGAATTAGGTACAATCAGATATTAATCCTTTTAATCAAGTACATAGGTAAGCGCTAATAAACATAGGTTTTTTAATCTGTAGCTGATTGCACTTTGCTATCGGTGAGCAAGTACTAATTAAAAAAAACATATTTTATTGACATTACTCCACCGACAAGAGCTACGCTCTTAAATGTTGAATGAAATGACATTAACTGTCAGGGAAATCACCACTACAATAAATATAGACTATTGTATTTTTATACAATGGAGTGATATCTGAGAACATTGCTAACCTGATAATAACCACTAAATTTACTAACCCCACCCTTTAACAGAACTCGACGCGGTACTGGAGAGTGCCCTTCAACTTAAGAAACTGGGATAATATAAAATATAAAGATATTTGCTCTCAAACATGTTTGATAATGTGTTCATTATTTGACCAACGTACTTTAAAAAAAATTAGACATTGTGGCTTGATCTTCTTTTGCAGCCAGTTTTCGTCTCAAAATATTCAATGTCCAAAAAGATTTGATTACGTTTTCCCTCTAGAAAGAAGCAAAAGCACAAAGGTTATATTATAATTTAATTTCGGACAAAAAAAATCTTCCATATGAATCTGGCTGGTAATCTGTGATTGGTTAATAATAAAAACAAGCCAGTCATAAGGAGATGTGTTTTTTTTCCTTCGAAATTAGGTTATTAGGCAACGTTTTAGTGAAATGCGAAAAATACTATAAAATATTTATGGACTCATGTATGCTGGCCTCGGTTACATCTCGGCCCATGATTTTACATTCGTCCATACGCAATCCCAAGCGGCTGCACTATGCAATAGGCATATAGCAATACGTCACTACTTCTTAGTTTATCACATCAAACATATTTTTAATCTGGATCACACGTGCAAGGTTTATTATCATAGCCAGAGGACAAACATTCAGGATTTCTATTTTTAACACATAGATAACATTCTATTCTCGAATATTTGCACGGCATTTCCTTATATCTGACGCCTGTGATGACAAATGGTGCAAGTTGAATTATTTCATTTCTCTTGAGATAGCAAAAATAACAAAAGCATTCCTACTGTTAGATGATAATGTAAGTCAAAAAAGTGTAAATAAAAAATAGTTCGATCTAATCTAAAAATAAATTAATCGTACTGATTTTATAAATGGGAAAATTTTAGTTTCAAGCGAAAGGTATGTATTATTAATTTATTATGTACCTATTTTTAAACCCCAATGCAAACAAAGTGGTATTTTAAGTTTAACGTGTGTATCTGCGTGTCTGTGTATCTGTTGTGTTTATCTCTGTAAGTATGTATTTATCTGTGTATCTGTTCATGGCATCGTAGCTCCCAAACGGATAAACGGAGTTTGATTTAGTTTTTTTTTTTAATGTTTGAAAGATCATGATAATTTGTCGTGTTGCTTGAATATTATGAGCTCTTATATCAAGTGTTTAATAAATTCAATTTAAACTTGTTATCTTAGTAAAATAATTTCCGATAAGTCCCGCTAGAGATTTTAAACATGTGTACAATTCGAAAAAATATCAAAGTTACTTTTATGCAGGTAAGTGTTTACGTGATCCATTATATGTGAGGGCACATTTTTTTCACGTGTTAGCAAAATTGTGTTCTTTTTACATGTTGTTCACTTTGATCGGTAGCTCAACACCAACACATTTATGTTATACCCCGTATAACATAAAAGCCAATGATTATGAATCTTATTCTTATTATTCCTAAAAACTTCACTTAGATACTTATCCAGCTTTATCTCTGAGCCGTCGAACTCCACCTTCAGTGTCAAGCAAACAGGATACTCAAGACAACTCATTCGTACTGTTTACATGATTCATACGACACACATCGACACTTAGTGCAGAATTAGGCACATTTCCTCTTCGTCAAATGTGTGACGAATTTTAAGTAAGGCGCTATAGGGTGCGGTACAGCTGTCAACGAGTAGCGATTTAACAATGTAAGCCAAACGTCAATCCAGTATATTTTGTCACAAAAATGATGGGCGGAAAAACCCAAAAAATCAATCAAGCGAGGCCGCAGGCCGAGCTTGACCCTCCGGGACCAACGCGGCCTAATTTTGCGCGAGGCCGTAGGCCGACAGTTGCAGCAGCCACAGACGATGGCGACGCCGAGCTGCTCGTACTCCTTTGGGTCGAAACATACTGGATTTCAGCTCTTGTATGGTGTCTCTGACTGGATATGAAATTTCTTCTGCGTTTTTCACCACCATGAGGAGATTTGTACCCGGACCACTTCGATCTTCATTTTCGGTCATGGAAATCAAACATCATCATCGTCAGCCCATTTTCTAATGTATTGCGATTTCTTATCCATTTTCAACAGCATCCTCCGTTTTCTACAAGTTTTACAGAAATCCACACTAATATTATAAATGCGGAAGTAACTCTGTCTGTCTGTTTGCTACATAATCACGGCTAAACGGCTTAACCGATCTCGATAAAATTTTGCGAGGTAATAGTATGTATCATGAGGACGGACATAGGCTATTTTTTTCTGAAGAAATCGTGGACGAAGTTACGAGCGCAGCTAGTACTACATAAAATTAGAATCTTAAGAATTAGCACGAACAAACAAGGAGACGCATGGCAAAAAAAACTTTAACATCTGATCCTTATTTTGAGTTTTCAACAACAATACTTATTTCAAACGACAGCGCCACTTAATGGTTTATCCATAATGTTCAAAGATTTTCACAAGCCAAGCGGGCTCCACCAAATATTTTTATGGGCTCTAAATGAATCATTCCTACGAAGTTTTAGGATGTCCGTAATAAGCCGATCTAATCAGTTAATTCATATTCTGCACTCGTTTGGGAAGTTCGGTGCTTTGTTCCTCAAAAATGGCTCCATTAAAACTCAAGAGCATGGTTATTTAACCTATACGTCTAAACTTGCAATTTTATGGAAAAAAAACCGACTCAGGAATACTGGTAGGGCAACCAAGCTAATGCAGTAAGATGGGGCGACTCGACTTCCAGTTAATATAGCATACATCGCGGTGTCCGCCAAGGGGGTTTATCTTCTCCGGACCTTTTCAACATCTATATTTAGAACGGTCTCATAGAATAGCTGAGAAGCACTAGAATAGGATGTCACGTTGGTGATGTATGCGTCAATAACCTTAGTTACGTGGATGACATGGTCTTCTCAGCCCCTCTATCAACGGTTTAAGAAAACTGCTGGCTATATGAGAAAGATACGCTGGTGAGCACGATCTCATGGACAATGTTGTCAAAACAGAAATGATGGTTTTTAAACCTGGGAATACCGAATGTATTTTTTAGGGGTTCATCAGAGAAGATCGTGCGGCAGTTCAAATATATATGGGTCACATTTTGACAGAGGATCTGAGTGACGACATAATAATATGTCTACTTATGTATCATAAAGCCTTATTCTTAAATAAAGTTTTTTGCAATATGACAACGGAACACGAAACGATAATTACGTGTATTTCCAAAGCGGGGGCAATTGCGACTGGCGTTCGACCGACACGATCTGAGATCGTTGTACATACGCGTCTTTGTATACTAATTTATTTTGTGCCGATACTTGCATTTATTACATTTTACGACTTGTTTAGAAAAATCGCTTTACAGACATTGCTCCAATGCTGCAAGCTTTTATATTCGCGCTTGCTTGTAGTACCTACCTCTACAGTCGCGCTGTGGGAAGTGACCTTTACAAATCTCTTACTACGTAAAGCACATTGTCTCTGTTTGTGCCACAGTCTTTAAATACAACACCTATTAATAAACTGAGATAGTAGGCGTCGACAATCGCAACCGATATGAATAGCTAAGTGCACTTGCGTCTTGCTCAAGGAGAAGGTACAGAGTGGAGATGACTTAACAGCATTCTGAAAGCTTTCTTAACAATGCTATACATTATATCACTTTATAATACACCGAAAAATACAAAGTACACTAAAATTTAATAGAAAAACTGACAGTATAATCGGTGGCCTTAGTTTTTTTTTATATATTTTTTTATAAAGGAGTTTTGTCGATATTGGACCATGCCATTCCCATAAATCTAATGACTTATTTAAACTATATAAATCTAATTATCTTCCAGGAAAACTTTGGATGGATATTAGTAAAAGAAGAGTAGATAAGAGTCGGCGAAGTGGTGTTGATAATACATAAATAATATACATACATATAAGTAAATACTTAGTTAATTTAAATTAATTATTGGAGCACCATCACATCCATAATAAGCAATAATTGTAGTATTTTTATAATTGATGACATTTGTTTTGTTTTGTATTTTACTTGGCATATTGACTTACTATTATTAATTTTTTATACAAAAAATATTTTTTTTTGTTTGGTTTACTTATTATATTATTATTATATTTTACTGTGGCACTATTAATTTGATTTATTACTTAGCGTATTTTATGTGATTTGTCCTATTGATTGAATGTATAAGTTGTTTTGTTGCCTGAAATAGAAATTAATTTTAATTGATTAAATTTAATTGCAAACAGTTTGAAAATGTATACAACGTTGTGAAGATACCTTTAGATAGACCTAGCACAATTTCTTTTGCCATCTCCATTTTTTTTCTTCATGGCCACGCTCGTAAATTTACATTTGACAAAATAGCATAAACACTGGTGGCACGTCACTTCATGCAGTCACGTGGTCACGTGAGAGACAGAAATAGAATGCACGTGTCGCACATTTGCTCGTAGTAGAGCTTATTAAATTCCTGACAGGTATTTGCGGGAGTGACGTACAAGATTTGTGAAGTTCAGTGAAGGTACCATTCGCGGTTTTCCTGTTTTCACATACTACATTTTGTGAGTAAAATTTTCTTACCTCAAACACAGACACATGGCGTAGCCACGTTGGGGCAGGGCCCAGTATGAAAATTACCACAGAAAAGAGAAGTAAATAGAACGGAAATGAGAAGGAAAATCTGTCGCCAGGCATTATGACAGAACCTTGATTGAACATTCTTATTTAGATCAACGCGTCGATCTCCGCGTCACAGTTGCTTTCTGATTTCGAAAGACTGACGTTTCGTTTATGGGTGCAACCACTGAAGTGAGAATTTTTTCGTTTAGCTTTTCTGTGAGTGCAACTGGCTACCACAAATTTCTTCAAAATGCTATGACAGCCGTTCTAAATAAAACAAAAAAAATCTTTGGATATTACCGGGGCCATGACAGAACAATGTCTGTGAAGCACTACTCAATTTTTTTTGCCCCATCCTTAATGAACAAATGGATACGCCCATGAACACAGATATCTGTGACCTCAAAAGTGTTTGTTTCCGACACTCACTTGTTGTGAACGTAGCACTTGCATGTTGCACTTTTCAGTCGGCTCCTTCGACGCAAAAAGAGGAGTCTTAAGCGTGTGTGTCTGTGACATTGTTGCTCCCAAACGGCAGAACCAATTTTGATTTAAATTATTTAGGATTAAAATAAACAATTTATATAAAACAAAAAATTCCTTTATGTTAATGTCTTTAAAACAAAGACGCCAATGGGGAAGTATTACATTCTCTTGGATGGGGACCATAGAGTGCACACGACACAAAGTAATATAATATTTAAGAACTTGCTCCTTGCTTGTTTTCATACCTGTCAAGAGGTGCATTAGCTGTCAAAAACATCATCATCTATAGCACAGATCTATATACTCTATATAGTAATAGACGCCATTTTGAGTAGTCAAATGGGCAAGCGTGAAGAGCCATCAGGCGAGCGACTACGCCCGTCTCGTCACCCAGTATCATAAAAAAAAAGCTTATAATACGGGGATGGGGAAAGGGCCACGTGATGTGCGGTGCGCCACGTTGACTACTCAAAATGGCGTCTATTACTATATAGAGTATATAGATTCAAAATTCTGAGTGGCGTTGAGCTGTTATAACAGCTCAACGCCACTCAGAATTTTGAACTTCAACAGTTCAAAACCATGGATGGCAGGGTACTGCGCTCGTCACCCCGAGATATAAGATGTCAAATCTCTGTGTGCCCTGTAATTTCACTAGAAACATTCGCCCTTCAATCCTTGGGCTCTTCTAAAACTTGATAACAAAATAAAAATACCCCAATAATCGTTAAAAAAACCTGTTTAATTTTACTTACTAAAATTTTACTATCTAATAATAACACAGTTTTTTCTACGACGAAGCCAGTAGGCGTAGCATTTATCCCTGTCTAGTAGACAACTCGTAGACACATCCATTGAGGCGAGACTAAAATCCTACAATAATAGGTCAGGGGTCAAGAAGTTTGAGAGTCGAAGAAACTAGATGCGGTAGCCTCGTAACATTTTTATTACGAGTAAATGTCAAATTTTATAGCACTTGCTGGATGAGTATTGTTGCGGTGTCGCCAGAGTACCTAAGACTTGAAATACTTAGGTGTAGACTTAAAGGAGTCAGAGCTATAAAAGTAATGATACCTACTATGAAGCGATATTTCGAGAGTTTATGTGCTCTATAAGTACAGGGTTACAAGCTTGCAGTGTAGTGTGTGTGTAGTGTGTGTGTAGTGTCGCCGGAAGGAGGTCATTGTACTCATCTAGGTATATGTTAAAAAATACTAGTAGATATGCATGGGACCAACCCTGAAACCACTGAAACAGCTGATATTTTTACCCGACTATCTTCTCTACCTTTGCCCAACTATGGCAAAAGGAGGGTATGAGTATGAGATTGACATTCTATGTAGTGTTTTTATGCCATTCTATGTATATAATAAGTTCATGTATTCCCTCTAATATCCTGAACTACTACTTATAATATTTTGACCAATGCTGTATCAATCAACGCGTCTATGACAAGAGTATTACTCCTCGTGTCATAGGCAATATGACGTCACGGTAAAACCAATATGGCGGATTGTATTATCTAATTTCGCACGACGGATAAACCTTTTATGGGATAAAAATTGCGTGTTTAGTATCAAAAGAAAGGGCTTCATTCAAAACATTTCAAATAGGTATGTATTGTTCTTATGTAAATGAACTAATGTAAAGTCTATGCATGTATATGTGTGTGAATTGTCATGCTTCATTTTGTTGAATCATTTCCAAATGCCGAGATGGACCCATTCGACAATAATTTGTGTTTTTCAGTCATAAGGTGTTTTTTTATGTATGTCGAATAAATTGATTTTCTTTCTTTCTTTCTTTCAAAACCACTAATCAGATTTTAATAAAGTTGATGTTTCGTGACGCGTCTGATCACCCCGGCTCATAAATGTTGGCACACTAAAATGGCGGATTTAACCTAATTTCACATAACAAAAAGAGAGTGATAAATATATCGTGTTTGGTAGCAAAATAAAGGGCTTAATGATAACATTTTAAATATATATATATATAAGGTCGGGGAAAAAGTTTCTTCGTATTTTATAAACAAATTCAAGACATATTTTTTTCAAGTTTAATTACATTTAATTATAATATATATGTGCCATTTTGTTCGATAACTTGTTGCCATCTTGTAGGTAGTGACATGATCCCGTTGCAGTAGAAATTTTGGGACTTCTGATCAAAAAAATGCAACAAGTAGTTTTGACAGTCCTCTCTTGATGTTAATCTAACACTACCCAAAGAATTCTGAAGAGACCAAAACAGGTAGAAATCTGAGGCTGCAAGGCCAGGGCTATATGGTGGATGCATTAACACTTCCCAACCAAGCTCTCTAAATTTTTGCTGAGTGGCCAAAGATGTGTGCGGTCTGGCGTTATCATGATGAAAGACCACATCCTTTCTGTTGATCAATTCCGGCCGTTTTTTCTCAATTTCTTGTTTGAGTCTCATCGTCTGTTAGCAGTAGAGATCCGAATCGATGGTTTTGCCCGGCGGTAAAAGCTCATAATGAACGATGTCCTGCCAATCCCACCATACACACAGCATCACCTTATTACATGTTAATTCGGGTTTCGCTACAGTCTGTGGTGCTTCACTGCCCTTTGACCATGATCGTTTGCACACATTCTTGTCGTAGGTGATCCATTTTTCATCACCAGTGATCAATCTTTTCAAAAACGGTTTGGTTTCGTTACGTTTCAATAGAGAATTGCAAATGAGTACACGAGTCATTTGGTTTCTTTCAGTCAGCTCGTGTGGTACCCAAATATCGAGTTTTTTTGTATACCCAATTTTTTTCTAATGCGTCAAAACCGTTTTGTGGTCAATCCCCAGTTCTTCAGCTACGTCGTAACTACTAATATGCCGATCTTGGTCCACTTTTTCAGAAATGGCATCGACTTTATCCGTAACAGGGCAACCAGAGCGAGCTGCATCTTTGACATCAAAATTCCCGGACTGAAAACGCTTGAACCAACATTGTGCTACTCTTGATGACACTGCATTAGGTCCATAAACGTCACAAATTTTATTCACGGCTTGTGTCGCATTTTTCCCTTTTTTGTAATAAAATTTCACAATATATCGAATTTCTTCGTTAGATTCACTCATTTTATCGAACAAAAAACAATTGAAAAATGGCGGGAAATTGCTTTTTACTTTTGGTATTCCTTTTTTAAAATGTAATATTTTTAATGGTATCAAAACCAGCCAGATACAAACAGTACAACCGATGTGATTTTTACTACAACTTTATACATACAAAATACGAAAAGACTTTTTCCCCAACCTATTATATATTTTATCTAGGCTTATTATACTTACGCATTTTTTATGTTTCGTATAGCTGAAGTTTTGTTGACTTAACCTTTATCAAAATTATTAGTAAAACATAATATGCATGTATTAAATTTTGATCTAGTAGTATCTAGTGCAAAATTGGCAATATTAAGGTGATACGTTTCACTTTGGCGGGAAATTCAAATTTCAAACAGTTTTTTTGTCCGTGTAGCTAGGCCGGGTAATTATTGTGAAATGGCATAGTGTTTGCGAAAATTGTTGGTCATTCTTTACATTATCATGTACTGCTATTAATCAGTTACTCACCATATTACTTACATTTGGCAATAAAACGTTTGAAAAGGCAAAAATTTGTTTATTGACAAATGTATGTAATAATGTGCATTGGAGATAAATAACTTTACGCGAGTTTGTAAAGAATAATAATAAATTTTCGCAAACATCATAATTGATTACAATAGTTACTCGGCCTAGCTACAAGAACAAAAAACTGTTTGAAATTTGAATTTCCCGCCAAAGTGAAACGTTTCACCTTAATTTAATTTGTGCGATAGAATAGCCGAAGATAGGATTGTTATCACTTTTTTTTTCTAAGATTCAATAGGATATTATAGTAAGTCCCATTTAACCATACCTACCTACCGACGTGTATTGGAATATTCCAATTTTGCACTAGATAATACTAGAACTATTTAAATTAAATCTAGATCTAACTAGATATTATGTTTTACTAATAATAATTTTAATAAAGGTTAATCTCTAAATTTTCATAAAAATTTACAAAGAAATATTCAATCAAATTATTTAATACTTTTTTTCATTGGTACAAAATTTTGCGATATATATCATGAGCATCGAGGTCCAGTTCCAAAACGAACGTTTTGCAGCTAAAGAGGTAAAAACACGGTTATAACCTCATTCGAGAAGCTGGATCTGGGTTACGAGTGTTATGAGAATCTCGCTGACGTAAGATGGAAGAGTGTTACAGGAATTATGTGTTATGAACATCGATATTTCGATGTTTTGTAATTTTGAGGGCACCTACTGCCGGTGTCTTATGTGATCCAATTTAAACCACTGCTGTCTGATCGTAAAAAGGTCGTCTTTTTTTGCGCTAACGTAATAAAAACGGTTCACTGCCGTTTCATGACCGCCTCATTGTTTTATTTTCCTAAACTTGTGTTATGGTTAATAATGATTATTGTTTATTAAGGCTTCGTGAACGTGACGTGTTTGAGTGTAGCCAAATGATATAACGAGGTGAAACATCTATTTACGTGATATTTCAAAAACTCTACAGAAGCTTCTACCACAACTTTATAAATACTTACATACACACGCCGATCTATTGGTCTCAAGTTGCTGTAGAATGTCCACACTGTGCCTGTGACACTAAAACAGTAAAAAAATACAAAGCCCACGTTTAGAGTTGGTCGTAAGGCCTCTTTTGTTGTCAACCCTTGGCAACTTTTTTTTAAAATAAATTAAGTACACGAGTATAAAAAAGTACTTACCTATGTGCAATAAAAAAAAAAAAAAACATTAATTTATTAAAATGTTTGAAATCATATTTTTTGTGCTCTTAGCACACTGTAATAATTTTATATCTTATTTGTATATGTTGTAAGATTGTAGGAATCACAACACACAAAATTGAAATCATACAACAAGAATATTCCGTTCCATTCCATGCATACCTAAGTCAGAATTGTCACTTTTTTTTCAAAATTGTATAGTATATTGAAGCAAAATAAAGTAGGATACTATTTTTCTAATATAGTTGGTAAACCTAGCTCAACAATACGTTCTAAGTCTGTGAGTTACAAAAAAGTTCGGTATAAAGTTTACTAAACCTTTTTGAGGCTGACACAATAAAAAAAACAATGAAAACATCAAATAATATAATGAACTTAGAGTAGGGCCCGCTACGAAAATACCCATCCAGTACTAGTTTATCCTTGTACAACTGACAGTTCATTCGCCTGAGATCTGGAGCGTGCGACGTCATAATGGTAAGTCGTAAATGTCCAGTGATTCAATGGCAATATTGCAAGAAAATTAAAACAACTGCTGCCTGCCTGCGGCATTTCCAAGTAGCTTTAATATGGGGTTCTTCAAAAAGACTGTTAACAGTCTTTAAGGGTCGGCATTAATCTGTGATACCCCTGTTGTAGGTATCCATAGGCGACGGTGATCGCTTACCATCAGGCGGAACGTCAGCTTGTTTGCCACCTTTGGCATAAAAATAACTTGGAGCAATGTAAATTGTAATAGCACAAAGTATAATAATTTATTAACCTACTGTTATGATTGAGCATATGAATTACAAAGATGTATTTTTCTAAAAGTGTTTAGTTCTAGTTAGCGCTACATTTATGTTTTGAATCCCATTCCAGCTTTAGATGAAAATATTTTAACTCTCGTAGAAATGTATTGTGCTCAACAATTCACTTCGAACAACGTAGAATATTGTAAGAAATAATTCAGAGAAATATTATTGTTATGCAATGTTTTCTAAGTGAATTAAACATTCAAATCGAAACAGTTTATTTGAGGTTACGATTTGACTATAAAAGTTATTTTACAATCATTGTAACATAAACTTTACGAGTATAGGTTAAAGACGTAACAAAACACTGTTACCATGTTAGGATTGTAAACCTCCACAGCTTCCACATCACTGGAACACACACTGGTTATAAAAACTCTTGTCTTTAGGCACTGTTGAATTGTGGCCGAGAAGATGTCACGTATAATTTCCCAAAGGCCCATCCGACTTGGTGGGTTCCTTATACTTATTTAAAGAACAAAATATCACGTGAAAACAAGAAATTTGCCGAGTTATTAATGTTTCCAGTTAAACACGTGAAATGTGATCATGTTATGTAGCATCTGACCTGCATTTCTCATCGATAAATTTGGTATTTTGTGCTTCATGTCCTGGAATGAAGCCCACGGTCGTTTCCATTTAATAAAAGTTCAATATCAGAGCACGGTCATGCGTATTTATTTAAGTTTCAACAAGGAAAAACATCGCTCGAAGAACTGATAACCGATGGGTAAGAAAGGTTCTTGAGTGGAGACCGCGAACCGGAAGACGCAGCGTAGGTAGGTCTCCCACTAGATGGACCGACGACATTGTGAGAGTCGCGGGCATCCAGTGGAATAGAATAGAAAACTCTTTATTGTTCACACCAAAAATTACATACGTACATAGTAGGTAACATAAAAAAACAACTTAAAAACTAGTGAAACATTTGGCGGCCTTATCGCTATAAGCGATCTCTTCCAGGCAACCTTATGCAGATGGCAGGATGTCGTTCAGTGTAGAGGTTAAAGGGGGAGGCCTATGTAGGGGGAGGCCAGCAGGGGACGTCTTCTGGCTGATGATGAAGGAAAAAATACTTTAATCATGAATCCCTTGCCACCAAGTTTAATGTACAGGGTTACGCGTGAAGAGTGTACTACGCCGAAAGGAGTCTGTTATACTCATAATTATGAACACCAGCTCTGAAATCGCAAAAAAATCTGCTGTTCCATACATTTTGTTGTTTCAATGACCGTTTTCTATGGAACAGCTGATATTTCCTTCGCAATTTCAGAGTTGATACCATAGTTAAAGTTCACGATTATTGGTACAATCGACCCCTTTCCTAGTAGCAATTGAATAACTTCACTACACCACTACTCCACCTCCTGGCTCCATCATCAGATCACTTCGATGGTACCAAATTATTGTAGTGTCATCTGGATTACATAATTATATGTATGTACTTGTTACTTGTGTAGCGCGCATTTTCCGCAACTAGGCCATTTTGCGTCACCCGGCTGCAGCTGGTTCAGCCACTCGGTCTCCTCAAGGAAAGCCAGCAGCTCGCTGATGCCTGCGCAGGCTTCCCAGAGCGTCCTCGGAGATCCGAGAGTAGTAAACACTACCCTCGAATAAAACGTGGCGTTGTTCTGCCACGCTGCTGCACTCCAGCAGCAAATGCGCGGCTGTTTCTTCAGTCTCCATGCACCCTCTACATAAGGGACTGTCTGTAACACCAATTTATTTATTTATTTATTATATACACAAAACAAATTACAATCATACAAAACAATATCTTAAAAAAATAGGTTCAGACCAGTGAAACATATATAAACATATTAAAACAGGTGTTTGTTTAAAAGGCTGTGTGTGAGGCAGTGGCAATCTGTGACAACTCCATGACATGTATGTACTTGCAAAGTTTCAAATCGAGGTTAAAATCGATATAGGTTAAATTCGACGTTCAAGAATTGTTAACATTTTTAGGTACTAAATACTAATGAAAGAATTTTTTGGCACAGGAAAAGCCAAACCCATGCTGAAGTAAGGTAAGGTAATCGATATGCCCTGCAGCCTTCGGTTAAATAATAATCATAAGCGTACTACAGTCATGGGAAGTACCGACTTAATCTAGGAAGTAGAATGTGGGACGATCGATAACTAACAGCTACCGGCTTACTGGACTACTGGTATTGAAAGCAATATACGTTTAACCGACTTCAAAAAAGAGGTTCTATTTTTGGTTGTATTTTTTTAAATGACTTGTAAAAAGAAGAGGGTTTCTCAATTAGTATTTTTTTAATGTTTGTTACCTCAGGACTCCATTATTTATAATTTTTTATTCGAAAGGATATACTTTCAGATTGGTCCCATAGAAATTTCATTAAAATTGGTTCAGTAGTTTGATTTTTAAATCAAAATAACTGACGTATTTTACTGTCGATCTGTGACAAGACCACGTTTTTGACCTTAACAGTTAGCGAGGTAGGATCTATCGAGTAGGCTTTTAATTTTCAAAAGGTTGAACTACTAACTACTAAGATTTAGATTAGATCTACGTTTGGCAACAAACTTGCCTGATGCTAAGCGACGGTGTGGCCGAGGATGGAACACGTTGATCTAGATGAAATTTATATTCACTCTAGTCTTGAAGATGCCTAGATTGTAGGGCTCAGGAAACGGCAGGGAGTTCCATTCTTGGGCAGTACGTATAAATGACGACCCAAATCGTTGAGTACGAATCTTTGGAATTTCCACGAGGAAGGGGTGATAGTGTGCAGTCCTTCTACTTGTCCTGTAGTAAAAGGAGGAGGGTGGAATAAGGTCATGAAACTCTTGCGCACATTCGCCGAAATGTATCCGATAGAAAACAGATAAACAAGCTACTTTACGGCGGTACACAAACGCATATAGATACACACTTTAAACTTATAACATCTCTCTTTTTGCGTCGTGAGTTGAACACTTGTGACTAAACATTCATCACTCATCTAAAAGTTGTCCCGAAGAGATCGATGAGACTTTCTTTTGTACTAGGACTAGGCATGCGTTTGACCACAATCACATCTGATGGAAGCCAAGATGTGGTCGAAGATGTAGCATGCTTGCCTAGGAAATATCTACTGACTTTTGTCTTGAACAACCCCGGACTGTACAGACGCTGAATCCGCGCTATGATTTGACGTAAGTATATATCAGAATCGCAATGCTGTACCTGTTCTAAAAGACGAAAAGCGACTTTCACAATGTCGTCGGTCCATCTAGTGGGAGGCCTACCTACGCTGCATCTTCCGGTTCGTGGTCTCTACTCAAGAACCTTTCTTCCCCAACGGTTGTCGGTTCTTCAAGCGATGTGGCCCATTGCCACTTCAACCTGCAAATTTTAATAGCTATGTCGGTGTCTCTAGTTCTTTGGCTTTGAGCTTGGTACCTTTATGAAATAATGGTATTTGTATTATAATGTTCTTAAAGTGTTATTGCATTGGCTATATCTCATTTGGGTTAATTCATCACGCCTATGCATCGTGTAAATGATACCACACTGTGCGCAACACGTGATGGCGTGCTGAAACCCGTAGCTGTGACAGCGGCGGTGACGTCATACTGTTGATTTACAAAGCTGGTTACGACTGCAGGCTTATCGCTTATCGCTGAACTGATAACAATTGCACAGTTCCTTCTAATAATGAGTTACTTTATGAGTGATGGTAGCCAACCGGCAGTTTTACAATCTGACGACACCCGGTTCGATCCTTCTTTCTTTTCCACCAATGATTTTATTACTTAAATAAATCATATGCAGTTCCGATGCCATCACTCAAAAATGGTGAAGAAAAACACGAGGAAACCGGTAAGTACATGAAGCTCAAAAAAACGTTCAAAGATACGACATTCACTAGTAACATGCTGCTTGGTGGATTAAGGCTCTTTGAGAGAAGGCCTGTGTCCCAACAGTGGGAATGAGTTGATGATGATGAAAAAGTGATGAGGCAACGAGACTGCCAACTGTCAAACTGGTGTTAGTAGAGCTTGGACTTTTATTTAAAAAAAATTGTTGACATTTGTATATTGCTAGTACGCTGCCTGAATGGGTGTTCCCCGATAGTTACTATTACTAACTGGGTGTCTTCAAGTCGCGAGTGAATTGATTTCTTTCAGGCAACCCTCGAAGACCGCATCATCACTTCACATTAGGCGAAATAGAGGTCAAGCGCAAGCCAATAACAAATAAGAAAAAGTTTGGAACGTATCGTGTCTAAAATATTTTTCATGCAAAGCTATCAGTGGTCCTCAAGAGACACAAATAGTATGTATCATGAGCGAGGACTGACATACTCGTAGGCTATTTTATCTGAAGAAATCGCGGACGAAGTCGCTGGTACAACTAGTTATCTATAATTGGCACACATCAAAGTCATTCCAATCGGTGAAATGTCCTCTAGTCGATTAGTTATGAATTGGAACTTGACACAGTAGGCTCACTTAAATACTTAGTAATTGACTTTTGTTCTTTAATATCTGTCAATTGACAAGAATGCGCTTTTGAATATAGTCCATTACCCTTCTACTAGCATTTTAATAGAGGTCAACCTGCAATTGGGTACACGTGCCGTAGCAACTACAGCTTAAACTGTAACGTAGTTTACAAACTAAAACAATGAACTCTTAAAGGCCTATTAACTAAATGACAAGGAACTCGGAACTTAGTTACACATAATCGTTCCTTTGTACAAAAAACGTGAACCTCGCGTTAAACGACCCAATGTCGAGAAACCATAACAAGGATGATGCTAATGAAAAGAATTTACAATGATGTGATGCTGATGCTTGTCTGAAAATTTAGGTGAATCCAGTTAGCGCTGGTTCGGATTTTAGAGCAAATACATAAACTAAGAAGTATCAAGAGATATTTTAAATTGGAACAGGGTTGCAATCGGGACGAGATGAAAAGGACTCTGAACTAATTGTGTCATTGGGTTTACATACTTGCTAGACTTTATGATGTGAGATGTCCAATATTTCTGTGACGTTAGTGAAATTGATATTCTTGAATGTTTAAATGTGACCGATTGAAACGGGGTCAAATATACGAGCTTGATTAAAAAATTATGGGTTTAAAAGTTTGCTCACAGAACATTTTATAAATGCTGCTGGTATATGCTGCTGCTGGTATATATTTTTTGTTACTTATCTTATAACTTCTTTACAGAGGCTGCTTAGCTAATCGCGACCAATGCGCTATTCTTACATTGCGACATTCTCCTTGTACGCACAATTGAAAGCGCTTCGATGTCACGTGCTTCATCCTAATCTAATAAAGCGTTAGCATTGCAGCAGCACTGCACACCTGTTACAAGATGTGCGTGACGTCACCTGTCGGTTCCAACGGAAGACCAGCGCTGGTTTTATACGACCACCACTACGCTGAGTTGGGACCGACTTGTGGCAGAAATTATTATTTTCCTATTTTTAAACGTAATGTATAATTATATATCTCTTGTTTCTGTCATGAATTAATATTTTTCTTTCCTCCTTCTTCCTTTTTTACTTCTTATCTTTGCCTAATCAGGCATGATATAGTCAATCGTATGTCTAAGTTCAATATAAAAAAAAAAAATGTTACCTATCTTTCGTTCATCTTCAGTCTGCAACTGGATAGGATATAATAGTCTCTAGGTTCGACACTTTCGAACTTAGGATCTAGGAACCTAGGGTTCGACTTGGACCTTTACGCTTTCAGTCACATTACGTACCAATGTTCCTCTGCTGAACATAGGTCTCCTTCAACTCCTTCCACTTGCTCTATCCTGGAGAAAGTCCTTCCAAGAGACTTGGCTTGTTTTTTTTACCAGAACAGAGCGGAATCTTACAAATGGTCTGCCTAATAGTAACGGTAATCGCCGTTTATGGACACCAGCAACAGCGGCGTTGTCGATGCTTTGCCAGCCCGGACAAATGTTTGTAGACACTCTTTTTAAAATGCGAAGCTCGGCGGGAAGACCTTCGAGGAAAAGACATTCCACATCTTGAATATGGAGCGGCAGAACCGGACAGTATGGAATTTCTAGCTTTGCAAGATGTGGGGTTAGCTTTTGACGATGTCGGGATGTGCGTTAGTAGAATTCCGACGCAGAAATGAGAGAATCTGTACATCACTGAATTAAAGACTTGCTACGTAGCTTAGAACAATTTCACGTGACCTTCAATGATAGTTTTAATAAAAATACTGAGCATAACGTCACGTAACCCATATAGCAATAATTCTAACCAGATGCCACCAATTCTGTTTGACTCATACAGGATTTTAACTCAAAGTAATCAAACAGAGCATCACCAATTCTACAACTGAATTTATTAGGCCCCCAACAGGACATATGGTGGTGTTCATTGATGATTAAGCAAGTGAGTCATACAATACTCCATGAATCTTGTACCTAATACCTAGATGTGAGATTTTTTAATATGTGAAAATTTTCATAACTATATAGTTGATTGAATCAGGCGTTACTTTGCGGAAGTCCATTTTCAAAACTGTTTTTCTGATGAATTTCTAGTGTAAAGGGTAGAAGCGGAATGACACTAGAAATTCATCAGAAAAACAGTTTTGATAATCACAATAATATCATCATCATCAGCCAGAAGACATCCACTGCTGAACATAGGTATCCCCCTTTAACCTCCACACTGAACGACATCCTGCCATCTGTATCCACTGGATGCCCGCGAACACAATAATAATTATATCTTACGGTAATACTTTATCACCAATATTTTCAAGTTTATATTATAGGCCACAAGAACCTACTTTGTACATTCTATGCTGATGCTAGGTATTAGCAAGAACGAAATCATCCTTGGTATTAGTTACTAGGTACAACGTTAACGAGTTTCGTGAAATTCATCAATGGCGTCACTTATTAGGCGCGTTGAAACGATGACATCACTTCGGATTCGCTGAAACTGATAATTAATTCGAGTAGGAATTTCACATCTTTCGTTTGCAAAAAATAAATTCCATCATTATTATCAGTCGTCAACATTTCGTGTAAACTAGGCTGTTTTTTTTTTTTTTTGCTTTCTATGTTTTTTTGCCAGTTCTTGCAAACAGCCCAGCCAGGTTCAGGTTGTTGTTTTTTCTTATATTATTTACTGTCAGGGAACAGACCAAAATATGGTCTGTCTTGAAAGATCCAAATTGACCATGTTCTCCTTTTTTTGGTTCCAGAAATTTTGACTATTTAGCCAGTGTCAAGTATATTTTCTAGTAGTCAGTCGATAATTTCAAGTTTTAATAGATCAAACAAGTCATATTCAAAGGTGAGCAAAGCAAGTCACAGTCAAGTCCGAGCCATGCCCCAGTATTGTGATGATTTTACAAGAAGCTTTTCTGTAGTTTTGGAAACAACACGAAAATCACGCTTGGCCGTCTATATACACTCGAGCTAGTTAACGAACACTTAATTAATTATAATACACCATTTTCCATATTATTATCATTTAAAATACACAAATGTAGAATAAAAAAATATAACATCAATTGACCCAATCTATTCGCTGCCTGTATGTTCCCGATAGTTCACAATCTGAGTGCCTAGTGAATCGGTTTCTTCTGGGCAAGCGTGTTCCATCGTAGACCACATCATCGCCAAGGAGGCGATCAAACACAAGCCTCATCATCATTATTTCAGCCAATTATGTTCCCGTTCCTGGGCTCAGGCCTCTTAGACAGAGAGAGAGAAGATATTGGCCCTAATCCACCATGCGAAACGCAAGCCTAATAATTAATAAAAGAAGTGGTGGCAGGTGCCGTTTCTCATCCAATAGATCTCTTATCCCATCCACAAGTTGTTCACCTCAATAGCCCAGTTTTTTTTAAATCCTATACTGTACAATAGTTTCATATTCCTTCTTATACACATTCCATAATTGTATTTTTTAAATTCAAACGGGCCTCTTGGTGTTGGCTTCAGCTCCACCAATGCCCACCAAATTTTCTGACCCAAAAATTTTGTGAAATAAAAGAAAATGTTTTCCTTTGTTGTTTATAATCTGACGGTTTCCCAGCTAGAAATTAAATCGATCCGCCAAAAAAATAAGGTCAAGAAAAACACCTACACGTCAAATACCATCATCCATCCCCATCAGATTATCTGCAAAAATTACTTATAATGAATAGCAACAATTAAGCCAGGATACCAAATCCATTTATTACGTACATCTATGACGTAAATCGACCTAACAAATGGAAAAAGTGCAAAACAAATTACACTCGTCATTTTATCACGACTTGATGGATCCAAAGTACCAAAAACACGATTTATTGGTTCTGCTAACTGTTTAACGTTATTTATTATCGAATGCTTACGTAGGATAGACATATTTTTTTTTTTTATAGGTAAGCTAATTGAAAAAACAGCTACACGTATTAATGTATCTATTTACTAACAGCACAGGACTGAACTAGTTCACCAATGGCGGGATAACTTTGACTTGTGACTATAGAGTCGTTGATTTCTGTCTCGGGCCTATTTCATCTATGCATGACCCGTGACCCGTGATGGATCTGATGTCGTGGACATCGGGCTGTTAGTATGCCGATGAAACGCTTGTCCGCTATCGGTAAGCCAGTATCGCCAGGGTTCTACTCATAGACATACCTATTCGTAACTTTTGCCCTTTGTCTGATTTCCATATTTCAGATTCGGTCTAACAAGCTGCGACGCTCCATTAAAAAAAAAAACTTTTTAATACAATTTGTAAACCACACACAGAACCAAATGAACGGACTTCCAAAGATAATGCGCGTCAAACTAAAAGGCGCAAAAATAAACACGCAAAGCTTTTTGACGGTGAAGTGCCGCCGACCTCAGAGAAGATTGATCACCGTATTGAAATCTGTGCTCCTGCGCACGTACGCGCTACAAATCGTTTATACTAACAAAAAAACTGCCAACATTCTGGTGTAGACGGATTGGTAGACATCACTAATTAAATTTAGATCTAACTTTAATTTAGATCTAACTAGATATTATGCAAGATACTAACTACTAGATCTAAATTAAATTTAGATCTAGTAGTATCTAGTGCAAAATTGGCATATTCCAATGCCACTTATTATGTTGATAATACCTAAATACACGTAGGTATGGTTAAATGGGATTGACTATATCCAATTAAATATTAAAAGAAAAAAAGGGATATTAATCTTATCCTCGACTATCCTAAAAATTTTTTGGACATCCTAAATCTATGATCCTATCGCATAAGTTAAATTAATACTGTCAATTGTTTGATATCTACCTACGTATAAAACGGTGGGATTGCTAAGACATTTCGGGGGGGGGGGGGGGGGGGCATGCTAACTTGTGTGATAGTTAGGCACTGAATTTGAAATGTAAGTAAGGTTTCAATCTTTTTTTTTATATCATAGTAGGCAAACGAGCTAACGGTACGCCTGATGTTAAGCGATTACAGTCGCCTATAGATATCTGTAAAACTACGGGGCATCACAGATACGTTGCCGACCTTTGAAGAAACCCATAATATATTATGTTACATACCTAGTTACTCGGAAATGCCGCAGGAGCTTATTCCACATTTACTACAAATATTTTACGAAGTCTACCATTCTTCAATGTTGAGTTGTACTTCCTCGTGAGATTCTAATAATTCTATTTATTTTCTCGAGACGGATTTGGTTCAAGGATATACAAGTACCTAATACTCTGTCAATAGGTTGTAGGGTAATGTAGGGTTGCTTTTTCGGTAATAGGTTTGGAACTTTTCACGGAATCTTATTCCGAAACTGGGTTGATCCTTCCTGTTAAAAGTTCTTTAAGGCTTAAAGCTCCAACGTTCCTTATATTAAGCGGTTGATCTAATTTTCTGCGAATAGAGCTTACGTATCGAATTAGACCATGCCTCTTGGGTTTTCAGTTTGGAAAAAACCATTCGTGTATTCAAAATAATTCTCATAGTTTAAAAAACTAAAAAACACGCTTTAAAATCGCTAATCCTAAAGATCCTGCAGACCTAGCACGGGCCGTGGAAAAATTGCCTTTCCACCGTTTTTATCCACGCGTAGGCGCGACACAGCTAGAATATGGATACGTTTATCTCTTTCTAGCGAGATAAAAACGGTGGAAAGACAATCTGTCCGCGGCCCGTGCTAGGTCTGCTGGTAGGGATAATGGGATAAACTATTTAAATTTTTGCATTGTCATCGGTCCTTGATAAGTGTGCTCAGTTTCAAATCAATCTGACGTTTAGAAAGGGGTGAAAATCACGTTTAAAGATACCGTTACATAGATACATAAAGCGTGTTAAAATATTAAAGCTTTTTCAGTTGCTTAATTTAACGGCATAAGAGTATCGGGTCTCAACCATGTACCACCGGCTCAATCCACCATGGAGTGCGGTTGAAAGCCTCGAGATCCGTACTATACCATAACGATAGCAGAACGATGATGGGGAATTCAAGGCCCGTTCACCCGCCAGAAGTAATCCACTAGTATCTTTTAGATATAGCAATTGCAACCTTCACAATACATTACATAAAAGGTGATATATTAAAATTAGTCATCATCAGCCAGAAGACGTCCACTGCTGAACATAGGCTTCCCCCTTTAACCTACACACTGAACGACATCCTGCAATCTGCATCCACTGGATGCCCGCGACTCTCACAATGTCGTCGGTCCATCTTGTGGGAGGCTGCTTCTTCCGGTTCGCGGTCTTCTCTCAAGAACCTTTCTCCCCATCGGTCATCTGCTCTTCGAGCGATGTGGCCTGCCCATTGCCACTTCAACTTGCTAATTTTAATAGCAATGTCGGTGACTCTGGTTCTTTGGCGAATATCTACGTTCCGGATTTTATCGCGCAAAGAAACTCCGAGCATAGCTCTCTCCATTGCTCGTTGTGTGACTCTGAGTTTTTCTAAAAGGCCAACAGTTAAAATTATATAAATTATTAACCATCCATGAACAGTTGAAATTATATAAATTATTAAAATTGGTATAGGTTGAAATTGCTTTGGAGGCGAACATCCGCGTCCACAACACATCTGAGTGTGTACTTACGCCGACAATTTAGTATATTAGTTTTAGTTAGCCTACGATGCCGACCCCGTATTCACGGGTGGTCTATGAATAAGACTAGCAATATAATGACGATCGATTTGCGTTACATAAACGTTTGCTTTTAGCTGATTACAGGCTGAAAATGAACAAAGGTCATGAGCAGCGGAACCGAGGAAATTGAATGAGAAATATTGAGGAAGCAATCGACTTTCTTTGTCCTTGAATAAAGCTATGATTCAGTACACTTTCCTTGAAATGTATTTTAGGAGCACGGAATAAAAAAATCTATATACAATATTTGAAAGCGATATACCTGTATATGATGTACTTATACGTCCGCTAAGAAATTATTTTGCGAAAGGGCAGAAGGGGGATTGAAAGTTTATATGAAAATCTATGCATACGAAGTCGCGGGAAACAACTAGTAAAAAATTAATGAAGAAACAAAAAATATATTTTATCTCACCTCACCTTTTTTTAGGGTTCCGTACCCAAAGGGTAAAACGGGACCCTATTACTAAGGCTACGCTGTCCATCTGTCACCAGGCTGTATCTCATGGACCGTGATAGTTAGACAGTTGAAATTTTCACATATAATGTATTTCTGTTGCCGCTATAACAACAAAAACTAAAAAAATAGAATAAAATAAATATTTAAGGGGGCTCCCATACAACAAACGTGATTAGTTTATGCTCGATATTGATAACGGCAACATGTAGACGCTTCAAATATTCACAGAATATTGAGTTATATTATTCAATTTAAAAATAAAAATAAAATTTATATTTAAGGGGGGCGTACCATACAACAAACGTGATTTTTTGCCGTTTTTAGATGGTATGGAGATGGTATGGTACGTGCGCGAGTCTGACTCGCACTTGGCCGATTATTGTAAAACCTACAGATATACACCGCTATATATTTACCTCACCGTTTTTGTAAAGCTATCTATAAATATGCTCCGCTATATACCTCACCTTTTTTGTAAAACTGTCTAAAGATGTGCAGCTGTATTATAATATAACCAGGATATATTATGTCGCAGGCACCTACTAAAATCCCTTCGGTGCCCTGCTTCTGTACCTGAAGCACTGGGATTTTAGGGATAGTATCCTCCTAGCACGATGTTGCATCATTATACACAAGTTAAGTAAAATAAAACAACGAGGGAAAGCAACATATTTTTTGCGCTGTTTTAATGATGAATTTCTAGTGTAATTCCGCTTCTAGTAGAAGCGGAATTACACTAGAAATTCATCATTAAAACAGTTTTGAAAATGGACTTCCGCAAAGTAACGCCTGATTCAATCAACTATTTTTTGCGCGTTTGCACCAAAACTACAAATTACCCGATTCAATAAAACGCACTTCCACTTCTTTTAGATTAGCTATGGTTATTATATTATCAAAGATAATAGGGAACTACGTAATACGTACGCAAGTTTCACTAAATATTTATACAAGTGTAGAATAGGGGGACATTGATGTATCGACTTTACAATAATATTTACTTCCAAAGTTGAAAATGGTGCACGCACATGCAGTGTTGCCAAACTAATGATTCGATTACACTAATATTATAAATGCTCAAGTTTGTGTGTAAATGTGTAGTTTTAACTTTATGTGTACTTTTTCCAAAAAGGAAGAGGTTCTCAATTCGACTGGTTTTTTGTTACCTCAGAACTTTCGACTGGGTGAACCGATTTTGATGATTCTTTTTTAGGGTTCCATACCCATAGGGTAAAACGGGACCCTATTACTAAGGCTCCGCTGTCCGTCTGTCCATCTGTCACCAGGCTGTATCTCATGAACCATGATAATTAGACTGTTGAAATTTTCACAGATGATGTATTTCTGTTGCCGCTATAACAACAAATACTAAAAAACAGAACAAAATAAATATTTGAGGGGGCTCCCATACAACAAACGTGATTTTTGTGTTCATTTTCCTCGATATTGACAATGATAACGGTAGATGCTTGAAATATTCACAGAATATTTTGATATAATTATCTCAACTTTAAAAATAAATAATTAAATTAAAATAAAACTAATATTTAAGAGGGACCCATACAACAAACGAGTTTTTTTAGATAATGGTACGGAACCCTTCGTGCGTGAGTCCGACTCGAACTTGGTCAGTTTTTTATTTGAAAGCTGGTGCTTCCCGTGTGGCCAATTTGGTCTAGTTCTGACATTATTATGTAGTCGGTTTTTACATTGATAATTATGTCCACAATAAACTCCGTTACACTAACAGAATTTTAGTGAAATTTGGTATGATGGTAAGCATACCCTAGATTAACATAATTATACGCTTAGGTACTTATTTACTACGTCCGATTAGATCTTGGCCTCCGACACAAGAGGACGCCATTGTTCCCGGTCTCGTATTGTCTCTCGTCATTTGGTGACTTAGAGCTCGCATAAGTCCGACTCTACGGTAACTTTCCACAAATAGAAAAACATGGGTCCTTTAGGATAGCAGGTGAAACCGCGTGGTGCTGCTAATTGATAAATAAATATGAAAATAATCCTACTTATAAGGCAAGATCCATAGGGCTGATACATAGTCCGATATAGGAAAAAGAATACACATATATCTATTTAAGTATGTATTTAAAAATATATATGTATGTATATTCAGTCTCTGGCAGCCATATTACAAGCTTTGCTTAGTTTGGGGTCAGATGACCGTGTTTGCAATAATGTCCCAGATATTTATTTATTTTATATATATATTCATTCCTCTTAAATTATGTTCCTTAATATTACATTCAAATTCATGTTTTAAAACCGTTTATCTACTCAGCGATCTTCATAGGATTAAGCTATTATTTTGTCTGTTTAACTCTTAACGAGCAATAGAATTTTATTTATAATGTTTAGTGTTCATTAAAGATCTTTAAAATAAACATTCGAGGCTGAGACGATATGTTTATTTTAACTGCCTGTTCGCTTCGACCAATATAAAATGAATGGACGGGCCCAGTAGAAGAGCATTTTTGAAGATTACAAAATGAGCGCCAGCTCTCATTTCGTTTCAGTCGGTCTCTAGCCGTAGGAAGTGAAACACGAGTCTATTGTTACGCGATAACGAAACATCTGACAAAATTATGAATTCGTATGCTTTACCGAAGTGTAAATACACAAATAAAACCGATATCTATTTTTTGTAACATATATACTGTACATTTTTATAATTAGGTGTTGAAGTATATGTCCGACGGTTTTGACTCGTTTTTACTGATCAAGTTCAATGGTTAGGGCCCGTCCATTCTTTTATTTTGGTCGAAGCCTGTTCGTCTAATGTTTCGTAGTGGTTGAGTTAATTCTGAAAAGTTTATCATAGGCGTACTGCGTAGTGAAATGAAATATTTCGTACGTAGAGCCTGAGTAGGTAAATTCTTAATACCATACGAGTAAGATCACACTAGCATAAGGTGAAACGTTTCACTTTGGCGGGAAATTCAAATTTCAAACAGTTTTTTGTTCTTGTAGCTAGGCCGATTATTGTAAACGATAATGATGTTCGCGAAAATTGATTATTATTCTCTACAAACTCGCGTAAAGTTCTCTCCAATGCACATTATTACATACATTTGTCAATAAACAAATGTATGCTGTTTCAAACGGTTTATTGCCATATGTAAGTAATATGGTGAGTAACTGATTAATAGCTGTACATGATAATGTAAAGAACGACCAAAAATTTTCGCGAACACTATGCCATTTCACAATAATTACCCGGCCTAGCTACAAGGACAAAAAACTGTTTGAAATTTGATTTTCCCGCCAAAGTGAAACGTTTCACCTTAAACAGGGCTACGCTAGTACTAAGTCGAAAAGAGGTCATTATACCCATCAATATGAACTGAACAACCAACTTTTACAACGGGACCAATCCTGAAATCGCGAGCTACTGGACCACTGTTCTGTATAACTAACGGATGTATAATGTATCTTTAGGCGATGGACGTATTCAAGAATATCATTTTAGTCATCATTATAAACAACTTTTAATATGGGACCAACCAAAGATAAAATCAAAATCATTTATTTATGATAATTACATGTATGGTGTTACTGGCTCTAACTGCCAAACTGGGTGTTGGAAACCCGTGTCTTGGTAGTTAGTGTAGGAAGGCTTTTAAATGAAAGTTATTTTGGGTCTGAGAGCTGATCACTTTAATAGGGACTGATTATTTAAATTATTGGAAAATTTAATGCACAAGAAACTTATTTCTTCGAGATCCTTTTTGGCCGACTTTTTCTGTCATAAACTTCTTCCTTTTATCGCCGGCCAGCGCGCGACCGGGAAGGCCGGTGAAGCGGCGTTAAGGAGGTTGCAGCCGCATTAGTTCCTTCCATTTGTAAAATATTAAGGTTGTGTACTATTGTACACAACCTTAATATTTTATATAAATATAATATATATTATATTATTATATTTATACAATATATTATTATATATTGTCATTGGGACCAACCCTGATATCACGAAAACAAAATCAGTTGTTAGATAGAAAAAAATAAATAACACTCAAGGTACTTATTATGTAATATGTACAGCGTTTAATTTTCCCTGATAAAAGGCTACTTAAGCGTGCCCAGGGAGAGAACGACAACGTTGTGTGATCAACGTTGTCGCGAGTGGAGGGGCTGAGACAACACGCAGTTGTCTCGGGAGGAGCCGAAGCGCAGTGTTGAGGGCTCCGATGCATTCCTTTGGAGATCCCGGAGTCCTCTTGTCAAGCACTAAGGCTGGTCACCGGGGGTTGTAGCGGGTATAATCCCACATAGCCTGCACACCCCAATGTAGCCGGGTAAATTTGGAAGATATCCCCCTCGAAAACAAAAAAGTAATAAAAAAGCGGCGCTGCATTGAAGTGGCGACGGGCTCGAACTAACGATGACATAGATCGCGCTGCAGTGCGACCCTGATCCACATGGAACAAGCCATGCAGCCGACTAGGTATCTCTATTTATTCCGTCCGTCCGTCGGTCGGTCAGTTTCTTTAGCTTGTTTCTTGTTTGCGTGTATGAAAGCTAGATAAGATAGAAACTCTTTATTGTGTACACCAGAAATAAAAAAATAACAAACAGATAGAAAACACTTACGAGCTAGTGCCACAAGCGGCGGCCTTATCGCTAAAAGCGATCTCTTCCAGGCAACCATTGGATGGAAAGAATTTACGTGTACTAGGTACGCAATGTTTCCTGCAATTGTGAACTGTTTTTTTTTATTTTTTATTTAATGTGTATTGTATAGTTTATATCTCTAGAATAATAATAATAGAATAGAATAGAATAATAATTCATTTAAATTAAATTTTGTACAAACGTGTTAGATCACCTAAAAACATTGATATCGATCCTTATGGAACAAAAAGTCATGAGCCGAGAAATAACCTTGAAAAAAAAAATTTTTTTTGATGGGTCAAAGAAAAGCTCACTCTCTCGGCTAATGAGAGAGCAAGACAAAATTCAATGTAAGATAGAATGTTTTTGAGGTTGTGGTAGCCTACGTCCTGTGCTTCGTAGGTAATATAGAAAATGATCAGCTCATGTCACGCCGATTTACCTCCCCATTGTTTATTAACCGAATCAAATATTCCACAGATGTTATAAATTAATCGATAAAGTCGATCAAGAAAACTGCTGGTAAAATTATTTCTCCATGACGCGCGACAATCTATGGAAAGTGTTTAATGAGTATATACCATTTTAGGGTATAAGTATAGCCAATTCATACACGTGGAAACTAAAATGTGTTATTAATTGTTTCGTTGAGCGTTAAACTATAATTTTACGTCTATTTACGCATTTGATAGCGAATTATTTACGGGGTTCTAAGTATGTAGTATGCGCGTTTTACTTTATTGCCGTAGTAAAAAACGTCATTCTATCAGTTGCATAATGCTTGAATAATCGGAGCCACGTGTGTTAAATTTACGATTAAGAGAAGTTTTGTGATGGTATATTTTGCTTCAACAAATCGTTAAAACCACATCAACTCATAAACTTTTATTAGTGGTTTATATCTATCCAACTAAATCTATATAATGCAGCCGCTGAAAGAATGCGTCTGACAGTTGCCACATTGTTACAAATAAAAGTATTGACTTACATTTTCTATTAAATTTTCGCCATTTATTCTCGGTCCACTGCGTTTAACTGCTGGCCTTTTGGAAAAAGTCAGAGTCGCACTGCGGGCTATGAAGAGAGCTCGGAGTTTCTTTGCTCGATAGAATTTGGAACGAGGATATTCGCCAAAGAACCAGAGTCACCGACAGACTCGTAGCTGCTCAAATTTGCAAGTTGAAGTGGCTAGGCAGACCACATCGCTCGAATAACCGATGGGGAAGAAAGGTACTTGAGTTGAGACCACGAACCGGAAGACGCAGCATAGGAAGACCTTCCAAATAAACCATTTTTTGAAGTCGATAAAAAAAATTAAAAATGGTTTGGTAAATGTCAAATGGGGACGTTTTTTTTTTTTATGCACCTGTGTTTTGGAGAATCGTCAAACAAGTAAGTACCTATTTTAAAATGAAGATTTCATATTATATCTATTATTTACAAAGGCTATCCTTAATATCGCCCGCCAAAGTGGTCAAACGCTTTGTAACCCAATGCCTCAATAAGTGGGCATATAGAGTCAAAAGATAGCTACTTGTTCGTGTAACTTACCTCGTTTACCTCATACAATAAGAAGGACAGGTATTTCCCACCATAACCCTCATGCTATGCAGTGCACCCAGTAACCCAAACAGTGTGTGAAATATCACACGCGGTGAAGCGATCGGCACAGACTATCCAACATAACACACAGTTGGCCAAATTATGGAACAAAAAAATTCGACGATAGACGATCATGGTTGTCAGTTTTGTTCAGAAAACACGATGATAGCTCCACCATTCAACTCCACAGGTAAATTGGTCGCACTATGTAATTCGAGATGTTTTGTGAAACAACCGTGGTGGGAAGCCGAGCTTGTTATCAATTCTTCGCCTGATTGCTTAGCAGACGTAATAACTTGGTCTGCTAGTTTTGTTGCTCTTTTGTAATACTCGCTATATGCAGCAAAAAATCCAGTGCACTGAAATAAAACAGTTTCAATACGACGCGTCCTAGTAATTTTAGGCGAACCCTAGATGTTGCTACATGATTTTCACCTATTTTCTTTTTTGTGCTTATAGAGCTGCTAAAGGCACGCGTCTATCTCACTTGCGCATTACAACGTTTTTGGTGTAAGAAAACTACGGAGTGGGATAAAAAAACCCAATAGGTTTTTATGGGGTTAGGCATTATCTTTACATGGACATTGCATATAGCACAGAGCAAATTTCGTGTTGATATTATTACCAAAAAAAAATTGCTTTGTAGCAAATACTTACTACAAAGCATTTTTTTTTGTTTTATTTTATACGATGCAGAGGACTTTTTTCCCCGCCATCCTATAAATATCAACACGAAATTTGCTCTGTACTATTTGCAATGTTCATGTAAAAATAATGCCCAATTTCATTTAGAGATTTTTTGTTTACAAAATTAATGCTTATCTGCGAAAGAGAAAGCTAAGGCCGTTGAGCGCAGAAAGTAAAAAATTGATGAATCTAATTATGATTTGTGGGTTTTTGAGGGATAAGAATGAAATACGAAATTAGTTAACTATCTCTTTTATGAGTATTAATTTTCTCCACATTGCAAGTAGTTAAAGCAATTAGATTAAAATTAAAATATTAATATTAATCAATAATTATCTCATGAGACACTTAACCGCTATTACAATTTCGTTTCTTTCTGTACCTACTTATAACTATAACAATAAATAATTTGTAGCTTCTGTTTTGATTCTGATTTGCGTATACTTTGCTTAGGTACTTTACTTCGGAGTGTTTGAGTTAATTATTAACATTATTTACTTTCATCTTCTTGATTTTGAGATTCATCTATATTATTTTTATCTTCCTCGATAGTTTCTTCTATTGTATCTTTTCCATCGTTATTTCCTTTTATTTCATCGCTATCCTCTTTATCACTATTATAATCTTTTTCTGTATCTTCATCAGTATATTTTTTTGCGGTTTCATCGTTTGTTTCAGTATCACATGTTACTTTGCTTTCGTTGATTTCTTGTGTCTCATTTTCTACTTCAGGTTCAGTGTCATTCGCTTGAGGTTCAATTTCTGCAACATCGTCTTCACTATTCTGCTCAGTTTCATTTTCCTTGTTATTTGGTATAGTTTCTATTAGTGTATTTTCCTCACTGCTGTTATTTTTTTCTTCTTGAGTCTTTTCTTGCGCCTCTTCGTTTGCCTTTTCTTGCGCCTCTTCTTGCACCTCTTCATTTACATCTTCTTGTGCCTTTTCTCCAACCTCCTCTTGCACCTCTTCTAGCTCCTCTTCTTGCACCTCTTCTAGCTCCTCTTCTTGAGCCTTTTCTTGCGCCTCTTCTTGCACCTCTTTATGTACAATGTCTTGTGCCTTTTCTCCAACCTCCTCTTGCACCTCTTCTTGCACCTCTTCTTGCTCCTCTTCTTGCGCCTCTTCTTGCTCCCCTTCTTGATCCTCTTCTTGCGTCTCTTCTTGTGCCTCTTCATGCGCCTCTTCTTGCACCTCTTTATGTACATATTCTTGTGCCTTTTCTTCAACCTCGTCTTGCACCTCTTCTTGTTCCCTTTCTTGCACCTGTTCTAGCGCCTCTTCTTGCGCAACTTCTTGCACATTTTCATGTACCTCTTCTTGTTCCTCTTCTATCGCCTCTTCTTGCTCCTTGTCGGCCACATCTTCTTGACCTTCTTCTTGTGCTTCCTCTTCAGTTTCTTCTAGAGTCTCTTTCGGTACGTATTCTTTGTTTATTTCTACATCTTCGGTTGGTTCTTGAACAGCAGAGGAGCGTGTTTGTATATCGCTTTCTGGTTTATCGTTTTCATCTGCTGGTGACGTTTCTTGTTCATCATGAGTAATCGCTTCCGAGTCATCGAGCTGTGACTGATCGACATCTTGGGTTTCAGCAGTATCATCTGGCTCAACGTTCAATTCCTCTAAAGATTGTTGCTCTGTACTATTGTTATTTTCACTTTCTACATTTAAATGTACCTTACCTGTTTCTTCTTCAATTATTTTGTCGGCACCTCCAACCTCTTCATCTATATGAGTGTCATTTTTATCCGTATTAGACTTGTTTTGGTCACCAACGTTATCAGTTTCTTCATCTTCTTTCAACGCATTTACTTCAATATTCTTGATCTCTTCGGAATCCATGCCAGATATTTAGTTGACTTAATAATTTGTATTTTATGTTTAGGGAAGATGAAATTCACCAAAAGTAATAGGTATTTATTTTGTTCAAAAATATTTTAAGTGCAGATGAAAGCCTTTCAATATTGAAGTTGGAATGATACTATCAACAAATACCTGACAAACGCCTATATAAAGCTCAATCGTATAATCATATACAGATAAAGGCGAGTCATCGATAGACTTTAAAATTCTAAGCATTTCATTAGTCATACGTTTTCGGACGACATAGGAATGGACGATAACTAATACACGTCATATATTATTATAATAATGATAATTAAGCCTTTTTATTTCCTTAATAAAATTCAAGTTACAAAAAATAGTATGATTATAAATTATAGAGCATGCAATTTATGTATTTATAAGCTAAACTAAAATTATTTCAATATTTAAAATTTTCATATAAAATTCTTGTTTAAATTCATTTTTATTATTATATATCTTTCATTTATTATTTAAGGACCTCTCTATAGAGTGAAGGCCTCCTCCATTTTTCTCCACGTAGTTCTATCCTTCGCCTTTTCTGTCCAATCCTTTCCCGCTATTTTTAAAATTTCATCGTGCCATTTTTCCACCGGTCTGCCTTTTTCCACCGGTCTGCCTCTGGTTCTATTCCCGACAAGTCCCTTCCATGATGTTATCTTTTTGGCCCACCTGTCCTCTTTCATACGTGCAATATGTCCGGCCCACTTCCATTTCAGTCTTTTACAGTGTTCTAGAGCGTCAATCAATTTTGTTGTTTTTCTTATGTCTGTGCTTCTCTGTTTATGTCTCAATTTTAGATTCAGAATACTCCGTTCCATGGCTCTTTGGGTTGTTAATATTTTGTTTCTGGTCTGTTTATTTAAAATCCATGTTTGGGATGCATAGGTGAGAGAAGGTAGGATACAAGAATCCATATCAATTTTCTTTAGCTTTATTGGAGTATTTGACTTTAGAATTTCTTTAAGGCTCCAAAATGTATTCCAGGCCATATTTACACGTCTCATTAGCTCATCTTGGTGTCTAGATTTTTTAAATGATACTTGTTTGCCAAGATATATGTACTCTTGGACATATTCTAGTAAGAAATCATTTACGTGTATTGGCGATTTAATGCTGTTGGTCATAATTTTAGTTTTCATTGTGTTTAAGTGCAGTCCAATTTCATTGCTGACATAATTAATTTCATTTATCATTGACTCTTATTGGGGTGAATTTTCTGCGAGGAGTACGATGTCATCTGCGAACCTGAGATTACTTAGAAATTGACCATTGATGTTTATTCCTTTGTTTTTCCACTTTAATGTTTTCATGATGTTTTGGAGAACGGTAATAAAGATTATGGGGGAAAAGGTATCACCTTGACGGACGCCTCTACATATATCAATTTTTTTTTTTGTGCCTGTTTTGTCTAATATTACTCTACTTGTGCTTTTCTTATATATGTCTTATATTACGTCATGTATTAAAAACATACGTTTTGACAGTTTTTAATTGAATAGCAGAGAACATCTAAGTTGGACACCGGCCTGGTACTGGCTGGTACCAAGGATGATTCTATCTTTTGTCGATACTGGTACCCACCGCTGACACTAGAAGAAGTAGGTGGAAGGTAGCCTAGCAGTCGAGTTCTAAAATGAATAAAGATTCAGTCCATCTAGGTAGTACAACTAAGACAAAAAGAACGTCGTGTAAAACATAGCTTATTTTGTTTAACTAAAGACTTAACTTGTGTAGCTAAGTTCTTTCCAAAGTCCCTCATCAGTCATCACTCACAATTTTGTACAGTTATTTTGTTTTGTACAGTTTGTACAGTTTTGTAAGATTTCTGTAATTTTTTTTGTTTTTTTTTTTTTGTTTCTAGTAATTTCGTAGTGTATTATTTCGACAATCACCGAATTGGACTCTATAGCTTTTTTCTATTTGTGAAAACCTTATGGCTTATCTGGTAATATTGTTTTTGCTGTGTTATTTTTTAAAGATGTTTGTTTTCCGTAAATAAATAAATAACATAAAATGTATTCAATACAGTGAAAAATATTGTATTTCAGTAAATATTGTAGGCAGTTGAACTTGAAACTAATGCACCTGTTATCGGAAATCGATAAGCTATGCTGATTGTAGGACTAGGAAATTCCGTTCAATGTGAGTGTGAAACATTTTATTTTCTGGAAATAACTATGCGTAAACTATATTTATTTTCGTAATGACTAAGAAAAAATCTTACATGACCCTAAATTTTTTTGCAGCTCCTCGGACTCCGGTGTCCGTGCCCTTTGTCAACTTATACAATTTATGTTGTCAACAGTTGCTAATGTTAAAAACTAAAATAAACGAAAACTAATGACTTTACAAAAGCGTCACGAAGGACACAATTTTGCTTTTTAAATATCTAAATGTGGTAATGATAATAAAATCAGCAGGGAGCATCTGGAGGTGGAAACAGCAAACCTAAGAACAAAGCCGATGATGTTACATCAACCCAATCTACACAGTTCCATCTATTTTAAAAACACAGAGGCTTGTGCGATCCCTGGATCTGTTGATACAAATACCTGCTTAGTGTTTGTTAGCTTTGCCGTCATTGATGGCGTATAATGATCTGGCCTGTCCTGAGAACGATTTTTTTTATGTTAACCTATATTGTAAAAACTGTTTTAATGATGAATTTCTAGTGTAATTCCGCTTCTACGTCGTTTCAAGTACAATAAGGAATTTGTGATAAATATTTGTTGATAATGTTAATTATATTGAGTTTAATTTTGCCTAACCTGATATAAAATATTAATTACATAAATTGAAAATTAACGTAACCTGAAACAAAAAATAATTAATTCTGAATTATTTTTAATTATAAAATTATTAAAGTAATCTGAAACAAAAATTAATTAATTCTGTCACATGAAATATGATAATACTAAATCTGAAAACAAAAATGTATTAATTCTGAAACATAAAATATATATTAATTGAAATTACATGTATTTTAATTGAATTTAAAAAAGTAATAAATTATACCCGTTTCCTTAGTGCACTTTGTCGACACGTGTTTCGCCTCTTCACCTGATGTCCTGAGGCATCCTCAGGACGTGTTGACTCGTCGAGCGCTTGGCCGAGAAACCTACCTCAACCTATATTGTCCCACGGCTGGGCAAAGAGAAAGATACCCGTTCACCCGTAAGCGTCACCCGTTCACGAGTTAACGCATGTGCCAGCCATCACTCTCGCCAATGAGTGCAGTCTACGCGTATGGAGTCGCAGGCAAAATATATACCTACTTAGATACGTCCTCATATAAAATAAACATATATACTTAAAGCTTATTAACCTGCCCCGTAACCTGTCGCTCTCCAAGTTTATATTGATACAATAAAAGGCACTTGTATGGCTTTAAATTGCGTCTCGAGTAGAAACAGCGAGTAACGACCTCACAGCCAGAGGTTGCCGGGATCAACGTCTGTCTGGAATACACTGACGTAAATGCCCTTTAAATTTTGGCCCCTACTGTTAGAAAATATAAGGATTATTATCCTAAAATTCCTAAATAATTTTCTCCCTAGCAAAGCAAAGGTCTCCGAGTCTACGGGAACAATCTTTGTACATATCTATATCTATAAGATGATGATGATGATGATGTACTCCAGGCCGATTTCAGCCACGGTGACCGATTTTTGATCGACTTCCAAAAAGGAGGAGGTACTCGATTCGACTTTTTTTTGTTACTTCACAACTTTCGACTGGGTGAATCGATTTTGATGATTATTTTTGTATTTGAAAGCTGGTACTTCCCGTGTGGTTTCTGGTTTTAATTTGGTTCAGTTCTAACAATTTTATATAGACGATTTTCGATATTGATACTTATGATAAATTAAATTATGTACTTTGTTCGTCCTCACATGGCTAATATAACCAATTTAAAAAAAAATATGTGGGACATTATTGCACACACGGTCATCTGACCCCAAACTAAGCAAAGCTTGTAATATGGCTGCCAGAGACTGATATACATACGTATATATTTTTAAATACATACTTAAATATATATTTACACCCAGACATAGAACAAACACAAATGTTCATCACACAAATGTTTGTCCTACATGGGAATCGAACCCACGCCCCCAAGCGCAGAAAGTAGGTTCACTACCAACTGAGCCACCGGGGCAGTTTTGGAAGTAAACAATTGCTACATGTGAAAACGTCATTGACAAAGTTGTAAGTAATATTAGAAGGCGGTTTGCTTTTGAGGTGTTATCTTTTTGCGTCTAGATCGCGCCTTTGTTCGTCTTCGAATGAGTTGACCTTTTTCTGAACCAATTGCCTCCATTTAGCACGACTGCTGGCTTGTTCCTCCCATGTGGAGGGCTCAATAAATAAATAAATAAATATGTGGGACATTATTGCACACATGGTCATCTGACCCCAAACTAAGCAAAGCTTGTAATATGGCTGCCAGAGACCGATATACATACATATATATTTTTAAATACATACTTAAATAGATATTAACACCCAGACATAGAACAAACACAAATGTTCATCACACAAATGTTTGTCCTAGATGGGAATCGCACGCCCCTTCATACCTAGTTATATATAAAAGCGAAATACCACTCAATTATTCACTCACTCTCTAACTCATCACGAAATCTCAAAAACTACTTTACATACGAAGCTGAAATTTGGCAAGTAAATTCCTTATGGGGCATACAGATCCGCTATAAAAGGATTTTGCGAAAGGGCCGAATTAAAGAGGACTAAAGGGGGTTAAAAGTTTATATAAAAGTCTACGCGTACGAAGTCGTGGGCAATTAGCTGGTGTTTGTATAAAAACTGTTTCTTTGACGAACCGCGACGACGCGCGACGAAACGCTTTAAATAACTGCTTTGTTATAAAGATGAACATGTGCAATGTAACACACCTGATTCAATCAACTATATGTGTGTTTATTTATTTATATTTTATGTATTCAACAATAGGCATGCGTTTGACCGCTATCTCGGCGATGATGCGGTCTACAATGGAGCACGCTTGAGGAACCGATTCGCGTGCGACTTGAGCACATACAGATTGTAACCAACAAACAAAAAATTCTCACTTCAGTGTAACCAACCATATACATTTTGTACTAGTGATGTTGCCCGCGACTTCGTACGCGTAGATTTTCGTATAAATTCTCAACCCTTTTTTCTTCCCTTAATCCGGCTCTCGCGCAAAATAACATAGACTATATTTCAAACTGGTCATAGCTAAGCATATTTGTGAAAACCCCATTTAAACGCTTCCAGTGGTTTAGGAGATGTGCTTGGACAAACAAACATACAGACAAAAATTCTAAAAACTGTCTAAACGTGTACACTTGCTTATTTTAAGACGCTCTGTGTGTTTTTTTTTTGTAACTCGCAATTACAGTTTTTTTTTTCCTCCACGTTTTTATTATTTACTAGCTGCGCCCCGCGGTTTCACCCGCGTGGTGATGAAAATCGGTGATGATGATAATGAAAAGTAGCCTATGTGTTAATCCAGGACATAAGCAATGTATATTCCAAATTTGATCCAAATCCATCCAGCCGTTTCTGTGTGATTGAGTAACAAACATCCATCCATCCATCCATCCATACATCCATCCAAACTTTCACATATATGATACTAGCTGTACTAGTGACTTAGTCTGCGATATCTTCAGAAAAAAATAGCCTATCTCCGTCCTCATGATACAATCTATTGCCTCCCAAAATTTTATGGCGATCGGTTAAGCCGTTTTGTATGTATCAAACAGACAGAGTTACTTTCGCATTTATAATATTAGTGTGATAGTGTGATGTATATATTAGATATCGAAGATAGCTTACGTAGGTACAGTATCGCCTGCAATATTATCATGTTCATTATTCATAATCTTATTTAAATAACTAGCTGCGCCCCGCGGTTTCAACCGCGTTATTGCCTTTTTTGAAGCAATCTCCTTGTTAGCAACAGCAACCCTCAACTTAGATGTTTTTTTTTCTATGACGTAAAAATCTATGTCAATAAAGTTGTTATTTGTAAAAACCAAAAAATATCTGTTGATCTGATTGATACCAAACTTCATAGCTCATCTGTGGCCTTAGTACGAGCACTAGCGAAAAAGTTATCGTTACGTAAACGATAGCAAAATGTATGAAAAATTCAACAGCGCCTCTAGCGAACGTAAAAGGAAACTGAATTTTTCGTACATTTGCTATCGTTTACGTAACGATAACTTTTTCGCAAGTTCTCGTACTAACCCCATTGAAAATCGGTTCAACTGTTTCGGAGTCCAATAGTAACATTACGCCAAAGGAACGCATAGGAACTACCATCTACCATCATTCATAACACCTACCATCTTTTTTCTGAGCAAAGGGGTATAACGAAAACCAGCCCTGCGTGACCCTTCGGGGCCTAGCAGCACGGCGCTGAGCTTATTGTCAAACATTGTTTTACTTTGTGTTCATTGCAATAAATAAATCTTATTCTTATACATTTACATACATAGATACATTCACATCGCCTATTATTTCATTTATACATATTAGATTTAAAACTGTTTTCTATCAATGTTAACGGATATTTAATACGGACCGTTCACGCCCACGCTATGCCGCGCCCGCGCCGCTCCAGCTCTGTTTCTCGGAACTTGCGCACGTCATAGCGTAAAATGGAACGTTTTTTCCGCGGGATCAAGGACGGTGTTTGTAATGGATTCTCTTGAAAGACCAACATCATAATTCTAAAAAGCATTACATATTTCATAATGAAATAAAAGTACTAGTTTTAATTTAACGGCCTCTTCTGGTGAATCGGTTTCTTCGAAGGTTAGGTATTCATCATCATCATCAGCCATAAGACGTCCACTGCTGAACATAGGCCTCCCCCTTTAAACTCCACACTGAACGACAACCTGCCATCTGCATCCACTGGATGCCCGCGACTCTCACGATGTCGTCGGTCCATCTAGTGGAAGGCCTACCTACGCTGCGTCTTCCCGTTCGTGGTCTCCACTCAAAAACCTTTCTTCCCCATCGGTTACCGGTTCTTCGAGCGATGTGGCCTAACCATTGCCACTTCAACTTGCAAATTTTTATAGCTAACTATATCGATGACTCTGGTTCTTTGGCGAATATCCACGTTTCGGATTCTATCGCGCAAAGAAACTCCGAGCATAGCTCTCTCCATTGCCCGTTGTGTGACTCGGAGTTTTTCCAAAAGGCCATCAGTTAAGGACCACGTCTCATTACCATTGAGTGTATTTGTATGCCATCTCTGCTGCTGTATGATAGGTTTTTGTAATTTGAGTACCAATGCACTTCCATCACGAATATAAATATGTAATGGCAACATGTATTACAATTATTAAGAAGACGTTTGTTAACAATGATTTTTTCATATCTATTCATTTCTAAGCATGCGTGCGCCATAAAAAATATCTTTCTTAAAAAAAAGTAAAATTAAGCAGGATGTTAATGTGCGCCCAATATAAACAATCCATAGTGCATAGTACCTAAGTCAATAAGAATGTGAGATAATCACCCGTGTTCAATAAATCGTCTGCTTGGTAAACAAGTCTAGTCTAGATCCTGCTTTTTTTATTATTAAATACTAGAAAAAACTTAAAAATAAAATATTTTTTGAAGACGGTTAATTACGGTCATTGTGAACCTTAGAATTTTCTGAAGGATAATTACAAGAGAATTCTTTAAACAATGAAAAACTCACGTCATGTCGATGCCAAACAAAACAAACAATTACAATTATCAGTAAACACCACGTGCAGCAGGCAGACATATTTTTTCTTTCCGATCTTGTCACATACCGCGCAGCAATTCAAATTTGTCTCAACTCATCCCAAAAAGCATGAGAATTTAAATTCGCGATCGGTCGCTTCGGTATAAAACAAAAAAAAACATTTTTAGTCTAATGGTCTGTGGTTAAAAATGTGGCTAATTCTTAATTTTTAACCGACTTCCAAAACGGAGGAGGTTCTCAATTCGACTGTTTTTTTATAATATATAAGGTATGTATAAGGTTGTAGTAAAAATCTCATCCGTTGTACTGTTTGTATCTGGCTGGTTTTGATACCATTAAAAATATGACATTTTAAAAAAGGAATACTAAAAGTAAAAAGCAATTTCCCGCCATTTTTCAATTGTTTTTTTGTTCGATAAAATGAGTGAATCTAACGAAAAAATTCCATATATTGTGAAATTTTATTACAAAAAAAGGGAAAAATGCGACATAAGCCGCGAATAAAATTTGTGACGTTTTTGGACCTAATGCAGTGTCATCACGAGTACCACAATGTTGGTTCAAGCGTTTTCAGTCCGGGAATTTTGATGTCAAAGATGCAGCTCGCTCTGGTCGCCCTGTTACGGATAAAGTAGATGCCATTTCTGAAAAAGTGGACCAAGATCGGCATATTAGTAGTTACGTCGTAGCTGAAGAACTGAGGATTGACCACAAAACAGTTTTGACCCATTTGAAAATAACTGGGTATACAAAAAAACTCGATATTTGGGTGCCACACGAGCTCACTGAAAGAAACCAAATGAATCGTGCACTCATTTGCGATTCTCTATTGAAACGTAACGAAACCGAACCGTTTTTGAAAAGATTGATCACTGGTGATGAAAAATGGATCACCTACGACAAGAATGTGCGCAAACGATCATGGTCAAAGGGCAGTGAAGCACCACAGACTGTAGCGAAACCCGGATTAACACGTAATAAGGTGATGCTGTGTGTATGGTGGGATTGGCAGGGCATCGTTCATTATGAGCTTTTACCGCCGAGCAAAACCATCGATTCGGATCTCTACTGCCAACAGCAGATGAGACTCAAACAAGAAATTGAGAAAAAACGGCCGGAATTGATCAACAGAAAGAGTGTGGTCTTTCATCATGATAACGCCAGACCGCACACATCTTTGGCCACTCAGCAAAAATTTAGAGAGCTTGGTTGGGAAGTGTTAATGCATCCACCATATAGCCCTGACCTTGCACCCTCAGATTTCCACCTGTTTCGATCTCTTCAGAATTCTTTGGGTAGTGTTAGATTAACATCAAGAGAGGACTGTCAAAACTACTTGTTGTATTTTTTTGATCAGAAGTCCCAAAAATTCTACAGCAACGGGATCATGTCACTACCTACAAGATGGCAACAAGTTATCGAACAAAATGGCACATATATATTATAATTAAATGTAATTAAACTTGAAAAAAATATGTCTTGAATTTGTTTAAAAAATACGAAGAAACTTTTTCCCCGACCTTATATTTATGTTTGTTTAAAAAAGCAAGAGATTCTTGTATAAAACGATTTTGATGATTCTTTCTTTATTTTAAAATTAGTGCTTCCCGTGTGGTCCCATTTCTATTTGGTTCAAGTTCTGACATTTTTATGAAGTCGGTTTTTTATATTGATAATTTTTCTTAAATCATAACGGGAGTTTTCGTAGTTTTTCTATTCATTTTATTTTTTATCGCTAATAAGTCCGTGTTTGACCACGACTCGCCTGTTGATAAGCGACGATGTGGTCGAAGATGAAGCACGCAGACTTAGAAGATACCTACACTATTGCCTTGAAAAGGTCCAAAAGGTCGTCAAATTCAGCTTATCTGTCTGTAGTAGTGTACAAGTAAGTAGTGCAGTAGTGCATACCCAATCACCCACACACTCGCGATAAGCTAGTTATTGACAACGCAATTGACATAATGCCATTTGCTGACGCGTTGTTGGGTGGCATCCAGAATTAAATAGAAGGTCTTTGTAATCAGAATTTTAAATAGATATTGCATCGAAACTTACCTAAAGTATGAGTAAAATAATTATCAATTAAAATAACTGGCCAAGTGCGAGTCGGACTCGCGCACGAAGGGTTCCGTACCATTTTCTATAAAAACGGCAAAAAAATCACGTTTGTTGTATGGTAGGCTCCTTATATATTTATTTTATTCAATTTTTTTGTATTTGTTGTTATAGCGGTTTTTAGGGTCCCGTTTTACCTTTTAGGTACGGAACCCTAATAACCGACTTCAACACACCCCCCGGAATTGCCTCAATTGTCTCTTTTTATGGTTCTGTACCCAAAGAAATTTATATAAATTGTAAAGGCTCGCTCCAGACAACAATCTGAGGACTTACTCCCAATTCTAAACGCGGGCCGAATAGGTGCAGTTTGCAAAAACACGCGAACGCCAAGATACGGTTTGTAAACTGCACCTATTCGGGCCCGCGTTTAAAGTTGGGCGTAAGGCCCCTGCAGGCCTAGCATGGGCCGTGGACATATTGTCTTTCCACTGTTTTTATCCCGCTAGAATGAGACAAACGTATCCATATTCTAGCTCTGTCGCGTCTACGCGTGGATAAACACGGTGGAAAGATAATTTGTCCACAGCCTGTGCTAGGTCTGCTGTAATGTATTATCGATCGAGAACGTTTTATGTCTCAATAAACGTTGTTGATAATAGAGCCACTATCAAATTTAATAGCTACAATAAGGAAAAGCGTTAGAACGTTTGTTTTCTAACCTTCCGTTACTATTAGCTCTTTTTACAAAGTTGTAAAAAAACTCAATAAATCAAGAATATGTAGGTACTAGATAGTATACTAAATATTTAATTAATTGTTTTATTTTACTATTTGACCTATACTTACGTATGCGACATGAAAAAATCAATATTGTAGGTATATAAATAAACACAAAAACCATTATTAAAAAAGAAAACCTGTAGTGTATACATTACATCCAGAACTATACAAATGTATGTATAATATATATTTGTATGATATGTATAGAATAATATGTATATATATACATATATATCCTTGTAATATTATATTATTGTTATTTTTAACATATTGCTATGCAAAATCAAAATTCTTAAATATTTGGTGCAATGTTTGCTCGGCTGTGTAGTGGGATAGGCTGACTGCAGTAGTTCTCGACACGGGTCATCCTAGTGAGGACTACTTCGCAAGGCTTACTATTTTTGATCTCTTTTCTGTTATGCGCTAGTTAAGGTGAAATAATTTAAGTTTATATAAGGTAGTTATGCATCCTCCACACCCGTCTGTGTTAGACTAATATACATATATGTAGACAGACTACTCAGCATACCAATGTATTTCTCGGTAATGCTGAGTAAGGCCTCTCGGGCCACCGTGTAGGACTAAGTTAGCGTTAAGACATTATTTTTGATTCATTAGGATTAAAGCCTCCAAATCGGCAACACGTATTTTTATTTCTAGTTTTAAAAAAAACATTTAAAGTGCTCCCAAAACTTAACTGGCGCAGCCGGTAGGATTCGCTCGTAATAGCGCTGCGCTAGTTTTCGTGATTATCCGGGTATCCAAATTTACCTAATCGCGGGAATGCGGCGTGAGTGAATCTTCAAACCAAATAAATTTGTTATGAACGGGACACGCAGGATGGAAGCGGTCGGTTGGTGAGTAAAACTTTTCGCCATCCTTTCCAAATCCTAACCTTCCACGAATATTGTTATTATTGAGATAAGACTTCGCTCATTATAACGTGTCTGGTGACCCAATATAAAACTTTGTTTAGTTCACCGTTAGTGATAAGCATTCTAAGAAAAATTTATAGAGTAGACTAAATGTAGAGACAACTTAGCCAATAAGTATTTTAAAATTAATTTTTGCATTCTGTAACTTGATCATTACTCTGTTCTTTTAAGAATTCTTAGTAAACTTTATAGAGTAAAGTAAATGTAGAGACATGTTAGAAAAAAAATATATTTTAAAATTATATTTTTGCATGCTGTAACTTGCTCATTACTCTATACTTATAAGAATTCTGAGAAAACCTTTTAGAGTGAAGTAAACGCAGCCACATCTTACTCAATTAATAATTTAGAATTTTATTTTTGTATTCTCTAACCTGCTCATTACTCTACGAAAAAAATGGCCCAAGTAGAAGAGGTCGTACCGATTCCACGCGAAATTTTGAACCTTGTTCCTATTTATGGAGGAGACAAGGGCACATTAAATTTATACATTAGAAAATGTGAATATGTAATTAGCAGGTATAGAGGCAGTGTTGCGCAGGATTTATTTGTGTATCAATCTGTAACAAGTCGACTTAATGATAAAGCGGCTGCTTTATTATCTGAACGCGAAGATGTTACGACCTGGACTCAGTTAAAAGAATTACTGAAACAACATTTTGGAGATCCGCGTAGTGAACAGTGCATAAATATTGAACTTGAATCAATGAAAATTAAATCAGGCGAAAGTTATTTGGAATTTTGTAATCGTATTCAAAGTGTTCGATCATTATTAATTTCCAAAGTGAATATGTTAGATGACGTCATTTTAAAACGCGCAAAAACAACTATTTATAATAACACGTCATTAAATGTATTTCTTTACAACTTGCCCGAGGATATGGTGCGCATAGTAAGACTAAAGGCCCCGGCGACCTTGGAAGATGCTCTGAGTGTAGTGCTTGAAGAAGTGAACTTCCACGACCAGTATAATATGCGAAAACGTATGCACGGTATTAATAGTAACAGTTCAGTGCCGAGGCCGACCTTACCGCAAAATCCTGGCTTAGGTTTTAAATTTGGCGGGAACCCACAACCCAGTGGATTTAGATTCCCTACTCCATTACCTAATAATAATGCAACGCCTAAATTTAATTTCGGCATTCAACCCACACCTTTTAGGATGCCTCAAGGTCAACCGCAAAATTTCGGCTATCGCCCACAGCTTGGGTTACGTCCACCTCAGTTCAGATATACTCCACCACAGTTCGGTTATAGACCACAGTTAGGCTACCGCCCACAATTTGGTAACAATCAGCCGCAACCATTAGGCTTTAGGCCAAACCCTAATGTAGGGATGACACCCCAACAATTCGGATACAGACCACCCCAAGTCCAGCCGCCACGCTTGCAAACCTCAGACGTAACTATGAGGACAGCCCTTCCATTGCCACGCGAAGGTTTTAAGCTCAACGAGATGACTGAATATGACGACGAACAGTATCATGAATATTACGATGATAACGAGTTTGACTACGGTCAATACGAATGCACGGACGACGTTGAACACGAAGTATACAACAGCGAAACAGAATTGCCTCAGGAACAATTAACTGAAAATTTTCCTATACCGGCCTCGACAATAGACAAGAAATCGTAGAACTAAATTGTGACCCCACGCTTAAATTACCTCACATTTATATCCCGGAAATAAATGCAAAAATGATGATTGACACTGGTAGTACAAGGTCATTCTTGAGCCCTCAAAAAGCATACCAATTCTTTTTCTATGATATCAGGTATGAACCTTTCCAAATTGTCAGTACTCATGCATCCAGTAGACACAGTGAGGTTATCGAAATTCCACTGTTACCGACATTCAACAGTAATGATTTTCACAAATTTTATTTGTACGATGTCGACTCGCGCTACGATGGTTTAATCGGAAATGACTTGCTAAGACAATTGGATGCAGTAATCGATCTCAAACACTCAGTTTTAAAAACGAAAACTACATGCATTCCAATAATTAACACAAATCTGGACTATGTAATTGAACTGCAACCGCGGTCTGAACAACGCGTCAAACTGCCTACAGACCAACATTCAGGCGATGCTATAATTAACTATAGGGAATTTGGCCCTGGCGTACGAATGCCAAGTGCATTAGTAAATTGTATCAACGGATACGCTACTACAGTTATCCAAAATGCCTCTGACGAACGAGTAATTCTCACAGTTAAACAACCCTTGCAAGTTTTGAATCATTTAAATACAGATTCTGACCTTTCCTTCTCTACAAACGTAACAAGCGTACAAACGGACAAAATACTTGAAGAAAATTTAAATAAACTCAGATTAGACCATACTAACAGCGAGGAACGTAAGAAAATTTTTAAGCTCTGTAGAGAATACAAAGATATTTTTCACTGTGACCTGTTGCCTTTAACTTTTACCAACCAAGTAAAGCATAAAATTCGTACCAAAAATGAAGACCCGATTTTTGTGAAACCATATAGACAGGCTCCGACACAAGCAAATGAAATAAATCGACAAGTGCAGAAAATGTTACAAGACAATGTTATCCAAGAATCACATTCTCCGTGGAATGCTCCGGTGCACCTAGTGCCGAAGAAAATTGATGCGTCTGGAGAGCAAAAATTTCGTATGGTTATAGACTATAGACGCCTCAATGAAATTACCATCGACGATAAATACCCTTTACCAAATATTAACGACTTGCTTGATAAATTAGGTAAAAGTGTTTACTTCAGTACAATCGATTTAGCAAGCGGTTACCATCAGATTGAAGTTGAGGAACAGGACAGACAGAAGACTGCTTTCAGCTCGCAGAACGGCCATTTCGAATTTTTGAGAATGCCGTTTGGTTTAAAGACAGCTCCCGCAACTTTTCAGCGTACTATGGACCATGTCCTTCGAGGACTACAAGGCTTACACTGTATGGTATACCTTGATGACGTCATCATTTTTTCATCTAGCCTCGAAGAGCATATCCAAAAACTGCGGCTAGTTTTTGATAGGCTCAGACAAACCAACCTCAAGGTACAACTTGACAAATCAGAATTTTTGCGAAAAGAAGTATTGTATCTTGGGCATACTATTACAAAAAACGGGCTGAAACCTAATGACGACAAAATCAAAGCTGTAATGAACTTCCCAATACCAAAAACCACAACCGAAATTAAAAGTTTCCTTGGACTGGTTGGCTATTATAGACGTTTTATTCCCAATTTTGCAAAAATAACCCAACCATTGACTGCCTGTTTGAAAAAACGCAATAAAATCATCATTGATCAAAATTATATCGACGCATTTAATAAATGCAAGGAACTCCTGACAAACGCACCGCTTTTGCAATACCCCGACTACGAAAGACCGTTCATTTTAACAACAGATGCTTCAAACGTAGCTTTAGGGGCGGTTCTCTCACAAGGACAAGTTGGCAGTGACAAACCAATAGCTTACGCAAGCCGAACTTTGAGCGATACAGAGACTCGTTATAGCACTATAGAGCGAGAGCTACTCGCTATTATCTGGGCGACCAAACATTTTCGGCCATATCTGTATGGAAGAAAATTCTACATATACACCGATCATCGACCGTTAGCATGGCTGAATTCCCTAAAAGATCCAAATAGTAAACTCACACGATGGAGATTACGCCTTCAAGACTTTGACTTTGAAATAATATATAAAAATGGCAAACAAAACACGAATGCAGACGCCCTAAGTAGGATTAAGGTTAATGCCTTAGATTCGGATGATGACGGAAACTCAATGGCAGTAAACTTGGACAGAAAAGAGCGTAAATTACAGAAAGAAATGGACGAGGTAGTTCAAAACATCATACAATTGTCAGGTGGTAAAAGGGAACGACACGATTCATCAACTATTACGATATCAGACGTGAGTGAAACAATTTCTGCTAGTCGAAGCAATATTTCAGACTCTTCAGATACCGCTGTACTGTTTTCTGAGCTCCAGATAGAACGCCCGGTTATCCAATCAGCATCTGAAAGTAGTAAGTCACAAACTGTTCATTCAGCTGCCGATTTAGAATCAACAGGAATACCCATTTTACACGAGGCTATTGACAACAAGCCTAACCAAATTTTAGTATTTTCATGGCTTAAAAATGAATTGCATGTAAAGGACCTTTCTCGCGAAAAACACAAAATTTTAGAGGTTTTCATGCCTAAAAATAACCCAGAATTAGTTAAAACATTTCTCAAAGAGTACATCAGGCCAAAAATTAAATATTTTATCTATTTCGAAGAAAATGAACATCGCCGACAGTTTAGTAACATAGTTGTTAGACTATTTAAAAAGGACATGATTAACCTATATCAGTGCACAGAACGAGTTGTATATGTTGAGGAAGAAAGTGAACAGAAAGCGATAGTTCTGAAATATCATGAGGGAAAGACATGCCATCGTGGTATTAAGGAAACATTAGTCAGGATTCGTAGAAATTATTATTGGAGTAAAATGGAAGAGATAGTAGCAGCAATTATAAATGCCTGTGAAGCATGCAGGAAAATGAAGTACGACAGGAAGCCCCTAAAACCCGTCTTGCAATTAACACAAACACAAGATGCGCCATTCCAGGAGTTATTCATCGATCTGTTTTCCATAGAAGGCAAATACTACTTAACTCTAATCGATGCATTCAGTAAATTAGGGCAAGCCATTGAAATACCAAACAAATCAACACCGGAAGTTGTGAGAGCCCTAATGAAGTACTTTTCTTTTTATGGAATTCCCAAAAGGATAAGTTCTGATCCCGGCATGGAATTCAATAACGAGTTAATGAAAGAATTCCTCAGTCTCCACAAAATAGAACGTCACATAGGGACAATCAATAATCCGAACTCAATGGGACTAATCGAACGGTTCCATTCAACACTTATTGAAATATACAGATTAGGCAAGTATGAACAGAAATGCACCGACGCTGCGTCGATCATGACGTACTCAGTTATGGCATATAATCATACAATACACACGACGACAGGCCTAACTCCATTCGAAGTCGTTTTCGGTCATACAGATACAGACAATCCATTTAACGTAGAATTTGAAAAAGCATATACTCAGCAACTAGTAAAAGATCATGAGAAGCGCACGAAATTCTTGTACAAGCAATTGGCGAAAAATATAGTGGCTAATAAGGAACTTATTAGGAAAAAACGAGGTGGTGAGACTAATATTAAACTTCTACAAGAAGAGACTGTTTTCGTGAAAGACATCAATAAAAGGAAAAGTAAAGATAAGGCTAGATATAAAAAGGCGAAAGTCGTAGGTGTGACTGAAAGGAACGTTGCCCCTATTAAAGTAGAAACAGCAAGGGGAGACACAAAGGCTCCGATTAAAAACATAAAACGCCCTCCGCAGGTGGTGTATCCTGGTGCTAGCGACATCGGCTGCTGCCCTTCATCTGCAATCACTGGAAGGTAATCCAGGAGTCCTGCCAGTAAAAGAAGGCCAAGCATATGTGGAAATAGATAATTGGACAATTTTAAAAACCCTGAAATTAGATAACGTTTATACTGATTTGAATATCGTCATAGCAAAATTCACCGAGTTTAAGAAATTGATTTCTCTAAACAAAACGTTTCCCCATGAATTTATCGGGATACTAATGCACGCAGAGCATCTACGCGATATAACCATAGATAAATATCGTCAACTATTTCCAAATCGTTTCAAGAGAGGCATCCTCAATCCACTAGGCTCTATTATAAAAGTTATCACAGGAAATCTAGATCATGATGACGCACTTAAATATGATAAATTAACTTCCGAAATTAACCACGACCAAATTATTGTCTCAAAGAAAATTACTGTCGCCTCCAAAATGTTGGACAGCCTCTTAAATATTACCGAGTTAATCCATCAGGATACGTTAACTCTTGATACACGCCTCAAAAGGGTCGAAACCTCTTTGAAAGAAACATTAACTAAAGAAAACAATTTAGCCGTGTCCTCTTATGTTTTAGGATTGTATAGCTTATTTATAAGTAACTTCCGTACTATATTTATTAAATTAAGTGAAATCGAGACCGCATTAGCACTAAGTAAAGGCTCTATCTTACACCAGTCTATTGTAAACTCTACTGAACTTTTGCACCATTTGCAATTAATATCTAATGTTGGAAATTTGGTATATGAGCCTACCGAATCAAATTTAGTCAGAATGGAAGAAACTATTACGGTAAAATCATATATTAAGAAAAACCAGATCACGTTCATTATGGAAATTCCTCTAACTGATAATTGTACCTATAACTATTTTAAAATGTACGCACTCCCAATTTTCCACGAACCTGAAAACCAAACCTATGCCATATTTCCCAAATACCCTTACCTATTGGCGAACGGGATGAAATACTTACCGATTGTAAAGCCTTGCTACCCTCTTGGCGCTGGAGACCATTACCTATGCAATGATGACAACAGAGCCTTGTACAGTGGGCCTACCTGTGAAGAGCAACTTTTGAAATATGAGAAAAATCTCACCAGCTGCAAACGATATCCTGTCTACCTAGAAGATGTAAAACTTCAGAAAATTACCGAGGACAATTGGATACTTTTTACAAGATTGGAAACACTGCTTACCAAACGATGTGGTGATGAAATTTCCAAATACCCAGTACACGGAACATACATCATGACACTCGACGAGCCATGTGACGTTGAGATTAACGAAATCAAGATCCGTTACCATCGTACTTACACCGAGATAGATATGGCGACACCGCTGCCTATCATCAATATACCGCAACTTCGTACGAACGCGAGTTTGTCAAGTGCACAAGCACTTAACATGCACGAGATCGGCTTGGATGAAGTAAAATATTTGTCGTTTGCGTTAAAGAATAGTGAAGTGTTTGAAAGTGTTACTAAAAGAGAAACGGACTCTACTAGCATCAGTGTTTTAGGTTACGCCACATTAGGCCTCGTAATTTTAAGTTTATGTTTAATTTTCGTGTATGCTTTTAATTTTAATGTTATTCCGTTTTTACGAAATTGTCGGAAAAGTCCTCAAATCGAACATTCCGATAATTTCTCACTTAGGGAGGGAGGAGTTATGCATCCTCCACACCCGTCTGTGTTAGACTAATATACATATATGTAGACAGACTACTCAGCATACCAATGTATTTCTCGGTAATGCTGAGTAAGGCCTCTCGGGCCACCGTGTAGGACTAAGTTAGCGTTAAGACATTATTTTTGATTCATTAGGATTAAAGCCTCCAAATCGGCAACACGTATTTTTATTTCTAGTTTTAAAAAAAACATTTAAAGTGCTCCCAAAACTTAACTAGGTATCTTTTGTTTGAATAGCGTGTAAATAAATAAATAAATAAATGTGTATTTGCTTTAATATTGTAACATTTTTATTAAGGAATTATCAAGTACTTATATGTGTTGGCGGCCAAGCGCAAGCCTATCTTACAATTAAAAAAAATTGTTTTATAGACTAAATATTTTATTTTTTTATAATGGACTATACTTTTATTAATCTCTACCTACATTAGTATAAAATAAAGTCGCTTTCCACGTCTGTCAGTTTGTATATCCGCAACTCCTAAACCACGCAACGGATTATGATTCGGTTTTCATTTTCACCAACAGTTAGATAATTTAGGTTTAGAAATATACATAACTCTGTGCGAAGCCGGGGCGGGTCGCTAGTGTTGATATACATTTATCCCTGTAATTTCTTATTAAGTTAAATTGTACTTGACTAAGTCATCGTCATCATCATCAGTCAGAAGACGTCCACTGCTGAACATAGGCCTCCCCCTTTAACCTCCACACTGAACGACATCCTGCCATCTGCATCCACTGGATGCCCGCGACTCTCACAATGTCGTCGGTCCATCTAGTGGGAGGCCTACCTACGCTGCGTCTTCCGGTTCGCGGTCTCCACTCAAGAACCTTACTTGACTAAGTATTGAAGCAAAATATATTTATGGGTTTTCTAAACGATGATAAAAATCCGAAGATTTCTAAAGTGCGGCCTACAAAAAGAATGCGTATGACAGTTGCCATAACATTGTAAATAGCTAAATGAAAACAGTAAATTCTTATCACTTACTAGTTTTTTAACTGAGTTCAAAAAAGGAGGACGGTTCTATGTTCCACTGTATTTTTATGTAGGTATGTTCACCTATTTCTCCGTCAACTGTTGACCGATTTCAAAAAACAAATCTTTGTCCGGTACGGTATACTTCCAATTTGGTCCCATTGTCACCAAGGCAGGATCTGATGATGGGATCCCAGGGAAATCTAGGGCTACCCTCAAATTTTATAGGCATTTATTACGTTATTCATCCATTTTTGAAGTCGGTTATTTATGGGATTGTCCACTTGTTGATTGTAAGATTTTAGCTAGAAAAAGAGACGTAAATAGGTAGGTATATAATAGGTAATAAACTCCAAAATGTTGAGTGATATGTTATATATTTTTATTTTAAAAAACTGATAGCTTAATAATAAATTAATATCTATTTCTTATACTTAAAACATATCACAGATTGAAACGATTTTCATGACTATAGGTACTTAAAATAAATGTTTTTGATAATGGTGCGACAAATAAAGTCGGATGATTTTTGATCCTATCATTTAAAATAGTAACATTAGAATTGCCTGTCTACTGAATAAATTAGAATACAATAATATTCCAGTATTACTGTGTTCCGAAAGCCAGTGGCTTCTCCCAGTGTTAATGTATTAAATATTAGGTATGCCTAAAATAAAGATATAAATATTTTTTTTATTAAAATTTGAATGAATTGATTAAAAGTAACGGCAAACGGTCCAAATGTTTATATATTAAGAATACCTTGAAGGGCAATGTTTCCAGCGAAATTACAGGGCACACAGAGATTTGACACCTTATATCTCGGGGTGACGAGCGCAGTGCATTGTCATCCAGGGTTTTGAACTGTTGAAGTTCAAAATTCTGAGTGTCGTTGAGCTGTTATGGGCAAGCGTGAAGAGCCATCAGGCGAGCGACTTCGCTCGTCTCGTCACCCAGTATCATAAAAAAAAAAAACCTAGATTTTGTCATTTATAATATTCCTAGAAACACCATAATTATCAATATTTTTTTTCCATATAATAATTACAAACTTACAATTTCAGAAACTCCAGAAAAAAATACGGGGTATGAGTAAATTACGTTAAATATCCAACAGCAAAAAGCTAACTATGTATGTTAATTAAAATATTAAAGTATCAACGCTTAATAATTAAGTAAATATTTTTAAGCTTCATACTCGTAATACCCAGTAAGGGGAAGGCCTATGTTCAGCAGTGGACGTCTTCTGGCTGATGATGACTCGTAATACCTATCTGAATCCTATAGAATAAGAGTGGGTACTATTTCGAAAATGTTATTGTAAATTTGAAAGTGTTGTTCCAAAGCGACCGTAGATTAGCGAATAGAGCTCTCAGTCTCTCGGGCGCAGGTTCGAATTCTGGCCGTTGTCAAATTTTTGAATGGATAAGTACCTACCTGCTGTATTTCTATTCACGCAATGTAGCGTCACTAATTTTAGTAAATAATAACATAGATCCAATAAATTGGTAAATAAACATGATAATATTATTGTTTACTTGACAGACAAACAATAACTACATTTCCTGTTTTATAAGCTACACATATTATTACTAAAATTATCTTCTAAATGGGCAGTTTCTTGCGATGAAAATCATCAACATATTAAGGAATTATACTAGGTACTCGTAGATAGTAAAAATAGTGATAAATAACCTTTCTAAGTACTCTAATAATAATTATAGCAATGTAATGTTTCCAGTGAATTCGTTACTGGAAACAATTAGTTGGTATTCATTTCATTTATATTTTCATTTTTGTTGTTAAATTAGTTGGTTTTGTAAAACCCGCCGTCGCCTAATGCTCACCTACCATCTTTTTTTTTCTGAGCAAAGGGGTATGCTGAAAACCAGCCCTGCGTGACCTTTCGGGACCTCGCAGTCGTCGGACTTTTTACCTTATGTACCTATCCATTGTTTTTGGCAATAAATTAAATCTTATTCTTAAATAGGATAGGCCCAACGTTAAAGTGAGGCCGCTGAAATAATGCTTCTGACAGTTTATTTATTTATTAACATTGTTAAAAGGTGACCGAAAACAGTAAATTCTAATCACTTTTACTAGGTTTATGAACGTAATATTGTAGCTGGTAGTCAATATACTATATTAAAGTAATAAATAAAATGTTTTCATTCTTTTTTTTTTACAATTTTAATCATGTCATGCTGAGGCCGAACTATAAACCCAACATTCACCACAGCGAATCAATTGCCTACCCACATTCTTAATAATCATGATTCACAGTAAAATATAAAATCAATAAGTAACTACCTACCCTTATCTATAAAAGGTGACTAGTTTAATTCACATTTAAAGGAATTACCTAATTCGAATTGCACCTTAATCCTTAGCGTGTTTCTTATCACTACGAACGTTATCTTATCAGTTAACAGAAATGAAACAATTAATCACTAATCGAGTGTTTCTTTCCATTCGCAACGTCACTTGCATCACGGACTATTAACCACTGAAGACACGAACTTACGGAATCGGCACTCGGCTTCAAAAACGGAGAAATTCAAATGTAACAATTTCAATTTGTTATAATTGCGTTTTCAGCACTCGTCGTGTTCCGGCAACGCAGGTAGCTTTAGGCATTGCTTCCTGCACTTTCTTCTCCTTGACACCGTTGAGCTGGTCCTGTTGAGCTCTGTATTGCTGCATTCTTTATCTTCCGGCAGCGGCGGCAAGCTGCGCTTCGGGCGTCGCGGTAGCACGCACTCCGTGGCAAAGTTGTTGATCTCCTTGCATCTCAGCATATCGACATCCGGGAAATCGGACGCGAGAGACGGGAAAGCGAGTTTCACCAGCATTATTAATTTCGTATGATTGTTTGAGTAAACAGTAAACACGCGCGCTCGGTTCGGGGCTAGCGAACTAACTGGCGTGGCGACTTGGCGAGCGACGCGATTCGTGCTACTGATATACTATTTTTAGACAGTGGTTGCATCGAAAACAACATTTACTATTGGGGCACTTATGTTATTATGTTTGTGTATGTAGGTAATCGAGGCAGATGCAGTAGGATGTTTTGCGATGCATCGGTGGAGATTGCGCCGCTGGCCGCGGTGCGCGGTGACTTGACCTCAATGAATCGCTTTTGTTTGTGTAGTGTGCTCGGCTATCTTTATATATTTATTGGGTATTGCACTTTGAAGCTTCAAGTGCCAGCTAACTAGTAAATGTTCGTTCTTTTTAACCGACTTCCAAAAAGGAGGAGGTTCTCAATTCGACAGGTTTAAAAAAATTATGTTTGTTACCTTTCGACTTTCGACTGGTCGAACCGATTTTGTTGATTCTTTTTCTATGTGAAAGCTGGGTGCTTCCCGTGTGGCTCTTTTTAATTTGGCCCAGTTCTGACATTTTTATGAAGTTGGTTTTTTATATTGATAATTATTGATGTGCCAATTGTTGAATAAATATAGTTGGTTTGATATCTTCTCTTTCGAGGCGTGTTTCAGGAATGTACGATAATTTTTAGAAATTATAAATGCGCCGAAAGACTAATCCGCACTACCCTGATTAAAGGTTAGGGCCGGCGCTGCGTGGTGCTGTAGCCAATTCCTAGTGACAAGGTTTGAATGCATGAATCATCACTGCTGATTGATATTCACGTGACAGACACACAGACGACGCGTGGTTTGTTTGCATTAGTGCGACCAACTTATTTGTGAAGGTGGAAAAATGAGAAAACTATAATTGTCTATGGCGGTAGAAGTTTCGTTCAGAAATTACGATTGTGGCTCTATTCTATCGGTGTTGGTCGCGCTGCATCAAAATTTTAGGCGGAATGCAAAGTCAGACAAAGAGTAAAAAAATATTGGTAGGTACGTCTAGTCCTCTATCTAATGTGGCAGAGGTGCCCGCGCCAAAAATGCAGTCTGACCAGGGGCTTTATCACTACCTGTTTTATTCTGACTATTCTTGAAGTTGCGCGACCGCAAACCCTCACTTTCGCGTTATTTTCCGAACTGCACTGTTTCAGCGCTTATTTGGATTTAGCCCTAAGGCCCCGGACTTTTTAGTGAAACTGAATAATCAATACAAAAACAAACTTCGTAAGCGCTCGAAGAAAAGTATTGCTATTGCCAAATCGACAGGCGTCTATAAAAAAAATATTCATAACTATTGGTGCTAGCTAAAAAACTACTAAGCCTAAAAGTTAATTTAATTTTTGTGGGGCTACCTCGAGAACTTCTTACGTAAATACTACGTAAATTAGTTGTCAAATTTTGGAGTAGATAATCGGTGTACAAACACAAACAAAAAAAAAACTGATCGAATTGAGAATCTCCCATCCTGAAATCGAATAAAATTTGGATGTGACAGGTGCATGAAGTCCAACCTCAGATCAGACAAACAAGGGAGATATGCCTTAGTACAATATTATCGTTCGTGTTAAAATCTCTCATTTTTCGTTAAAAATCACACTTAAAAAAAATACAACACACCAAGAAACTTGTAGCAACTCCAATGAACTAGAGTCCACATGCAAAAAAAAGAGTGACCTGTGGCCCTAGTAGGAGCACTTGCGAAAATGTATTCGTTCCGTAAACGATAGCAAAATGTATGAAAAATTGAACAGCGCCTCTATCGGACGTAAAAGTAAAGTGAATTTTTCATACATTTATATCGTTTACGTATCGATAACATTTTCGCACCCCAAAGATCGTCTGCTGGGTGAGTTCGAATGAAGTCATCAAGCCTAGTTTAGACCACATGCAGTTCGACCAGCCACTCCACCTTACCATATCTCGAGTGGCGGATTTACACATTTGCCGCCAGTAGGCTATTCAAATTTTGCCGCCCCTATCGACCTCTACAATTCGATACCCTAGTTCACAATCACATTAGTTACATATTTTTGTGCAAGAAATCGTTACTTTATGATTTTGAGCACTATCGTCCTCATTATGTTAACTTTTTGCCGTAATTAATAGATACCTATGATTGTAAACTATAGGGAATCGATGTGTCAGTTCCTATATTATTTTTACAACCCATTGATTCAGTTTGTATAAGAAATAGTTTTGGTTAGGTTAGGTTAGTAATTATTAAATGTTGAATTTTTTGTGAACCTAATAGCATTTTGGTATATAAATATGAATCTTTTAATTTCAGTAAGATAAAAAATAACTGTGGCCCCAAATTTGCGCCCCTAAAATCTGCCGCCCTAGGCTCCAGCCTACTCAGCCTGCTGGTAAATCCGCCACTGCATATCTCCCTTGTATGTCTGATCTAAGAGAACATGGCTATGGCATAGTAACTTACTCCGCTGGCGTAGCGATCCTTTCCCGATATATATACCTACTCTGATCTATGGATCCAAAGTGGTATAGACTAAACCTTTGATACAAAAGAACGCCATTGGTGTCAGACTTTGCTTTCTCCTACCAGTCACCGGCTTGACGCTCGTGCGTTCGCGCAAGTCCAGATATGCTTAGTTACCCAATTGTTTTTCAAGATTTAATTATATGTTATATAAATTCCATTGTTTGTACTATAAATCACGCTAATACTATAAATGAGAAAGTTGGCAAAATAGCCCCATTACCCAACAGGGGCCTTACCCCTAGCTTCACTTTTGCGAGCCAACTTTTAGTAGGTACCTATCAGGTACCTAAAATTAACCAACTTATTTGAGCTGCATCGTTTAAAAGCGTCTAACTTGAATGAACGATAATCACAATCACACGTATAGTAAAACGGATTTTAGTTCATTCAAGTTAGACGCTTTTAAACGATGCAGCTTAAATGAGTTGGTTAATTTTAGGTACCTATCAGTACTAAAAGTTGGCTCGCAAAAGTTAAGCTAGGGGTAAGGCCCCTGGGCCGTAGAAGCTGTTAAAATGTCCACACTTTACTAAGGCATGACTTGTATTGGAATTGACCGTGACTTACTTTGTTTGACTCTGACTGTGATTACGAATAGTTTAATGTTATTTAAAACATGTAAACCTTCACGAAATAGGAAATAGGTTCACGAAATTCCGATTAAAGGAAACTGTATCCACGGTCATGAGATGAATAAAAAGTCTTTCTTAAAACATGCGGGTTATTTTTGGTGCTACCATCCATCCTTGTTGGCGCTAACGTGAAAAAACATGTCGTCTCATTGTGTTATTTCCCAAATCTTGTGTATTTTAATGGTGTATTAGGTATTATTTAGACAAGTGTTCGTGAATGTGCTCAAGTGGGCTGGGCAAGTACCGCAAGTGGTGTAAACGTGTATTGTTTTGTCGATCCAAAAACTACCTATGAGCCTCCACCTACTTTATTGGGGCATATGAGTTATGACCAGTGAAATAACTAAGACAGTTTCCTAAATACTGAAATACTGACGAGGCAGTATGGCCTTAATAGCTTTAGCTTGCTCAGTAATGAGCATAAAAAAAAATGGCTTCACGTCACATCAGCTTGACGCTTGTTGAAAATAAAAAACGCATTTGTTCGCAAACGCATTTATTTCATCGCATTGCATTGAATTTCTAATTTTCTATTTTTTCAGCAACAAATTTCAAGATATCAATTCGGCAAACAAATTTTGGAACACGGATTTCAATACACAGGTAACTAATTCAATCCTAATTGCAGCATCTATTAAAACACCGGCATTCTACGTGTTGGCTTGTTTCCAAAAGGAAAGACTACGCCAATGCGTTTCCTGCCTTCTTTATTTACCATCAGAACAACCGGGGCCTACAGTTTTGCATGAATCCATACATGTGGATGAATACCTAAAATGTAGTCTACAGATGAGATTTAGTTCCTTACCTCAATTTCGCATCAAAACGTAAAAAAGCGTTTTTTAAGCATTCATGAGGCTTGTTTTTGACTAAAATGGAGCATACCTACTTTCGGAAATTCTGGCTCAACTCTGGCAGAACCGTTCCTGTGCGTATAAAAAATCGTGATATAGATAGAGAATGGACCGCTTTGTGCGTATGTAGGGAATGTCCACCATGTACGATGGCGTCTCGTTCGTATGGAGGTCTAATAAAAAGAAGGACAGGCAGAATTAGGTTGTGCTATTTCCGGGCACAACTATGTTTAGCGAGCTTTTTGATCCACTCCAGAGTATCTAGATGGTACTTTGCAGATCCGTCCCAAAGGTGAGAACAGTACTCCACGACTTAGGATTTTGGTCCCAGGCTGTACGAGAAAAATCTAGGATTTTTTGTATTCCCCATTCTGAGATAATAACATGAGGAATCCCGGGTATAGGTACAAAATTTGATAAAATAAGTGATTTCTATGGCTTTTAAGACTATTTGGATGATAAACAGTAATGTAAGTGTGTGAAGTATTTACCTACTGATGATTTGCTCTGGTATCTTTTTTTTTACCTGACTGCAGATACAAAATGTATTTAAAGTTTCGTCCAATCCAATGGAGTCATTAGTTGTAAAGTTTTTTTAAATTAAATAATAGGCTTGCGCTTGGCTGCCAACTAAGCGATGATGCGGTCTACGATGGATCACGCTTGCTTAGAAGAAACCGATTCACTCTTGACTTGAAGACACCCAGATTGCAACTATCTGGGAACACCCATTGGTTCCTCTGTGCTCTTTGACTTGTAAATATCCCTTGACATGATTTGTTTGTTGTTTTTAGTAATCGTGGCGGCTCCCAGCACGATGGCGACGCCCAACAGCTACAAACAGAACACATCCATGTCAATGCCGAGCCCACAGAGCAATCCGCGTTTGTATTCAATTTATACACGCACCCTGTTACATTCATAGAACGGTGATGCACAGACAAAGCAACAGTTACTTTGAATAACTGTTATAAAAAACTAAAGTTAATAACTGTAAAGCCCTCCAGACTCGTCAGTGCAGCAGCAGTACGGTAACGGTATACCGAGCGCCTATATTTCAATAAATACTTCCTGATTAGCGTGATAGCGGCGCAAAATCGTTGCGGCATACTGCATGCCGTCTGTGCCGGTACCAATCTGCCAATTTATTTTTAAGGGAACCTTATACTGGATTCCACGTACTGGCGAGTTGAAAACCAACACCTCGATTGAAATTCTAGAATTTTATTAAACTTTATGATTGATATAAAACAACAGTTACAATATTTGTTTTTTTAATGCTGCCATTTCCATTTCTGTCTGTGCATCCTTTAGAACTTAAAATAAATTATTGTCCGTAATCATACTTATAATAACTGTGTTCTGATTTTAACAAATCAACACCTAATCAGAAAACTTGTTTTGCTTAGACAATCCGTAAGCAATGCATAGTTGAATGCGCCCTAGAATGTTGTTGGCAACTAACTATGTAACATGCAAGTAGCAAGTATGCCTGTACGAATCGCCTGAGCGAGCTTATCGAGGCCGATGTGTACTGTGCCATCTAACTGCTGATCCGAGCATGTATCCAACTCTAAGCTTCTCATATAGAGTATGCGCATTTCGTAACAACTTATTATTTTCTACTTATTATTTCCACCCTAGTTTTGTACTTGTTATTGTTATGTTGGTTTTGTTTCATGTTTTGTTATGTTGAAACAGACTACATGATTGCGGGGCCCCCCATGAGTTTCGGTATGATGAAAGGTAATGCCACAATCTGTCTTACTATTTTTATTCAAAATTGTCCGCACCGCTCATCTGTTTCGGATTTAGGTACTCTGTGGGGTATTAAAACAAATTTGCACCATTATTTTCTCGTTTCCACATCACAAGCCATCGCACACAATTAAAACAAATTTTTCTTATTGTTTCTTTATGTTTTCTACTTTCTGCTACCTTTAAGCCCATTAATACCGCCAGCGCTCGCCTAACTTCCGACTCACATAGTCTGTGCAAAAAGAGTAGGATTGAGGTTAACAAATAAATTAAAATAACTGATATTACTATTGTAGAAACACATTTGTTAGTAAAGTTTTCACCTCACTATAAAAATCGCAAACGATTTCATTTAATCACAGCGGCATCCCCAAATCCATCTCTGGTTGCACAGATATCTAGCATTAGTGCATTAGTGTTTTGTTTCGTTCGCATCGCCCCACCCTCATCCCATCCCTTATGCTTCGTTTTTTTTCTTTTCATTGTATTGCCGGGCGGCCGCTTGGCTTGAAGGCGGTATGAATGCACCGCCGCCGCACCATAACCAATACCAGTACCACGCGGGGTACCCCGGTCCGGGCGCGGGACCCCCGTACCCGTGGGGCCACTCTCAACAGCCTCAGGCCCGTTTCGGTGCAGAGAGTGCGAGGCGCGCGGCCGGCCCAGCTCAAGGGACCCAACAAGCCACACCCGGCAAGGATGATAAGACCAGTCCGTTTGTCAGCACGGTGCATTCGCATCCTGGGTTTCAGCCACAGAAGATCGGGAAAGGCGGTGCAGCAGTGAGTTCAATAATTATTATAGTTGTTACAAATACAAATGAGGATCAGTAACGTTTTTAGTTGAGAATGCAGATTTATAGAGCTAAGAAATCCTTAACATACAGTGCAAAAAATATTGTTCAACGACAAAAAATAACGAAGTTATGACCAAATTACTAGCGAAGTTCACTGGCTGGCCGGCGCTATAGCTTGTGACGTCACAGTGACGATCGTCGCCAGTTACCCGTAGGCAGTAGGTACTTACATCGAAATGATCTTCACAGCAATGTCTAGTAACCTAGGTAGAGGGTGGAGTTTTATCATCTCTTTTTACAACGGAATACCATTTTTTACGAAGTTTTGGGTCTTTCGGCACGTAAAAAAATAGTTTTTCTGGCGTTTTAAAAGAAGTGTTTGTACATTTCGGCACTATAAAATATTTGTACATAATTAAAAATATGAATTAGACACAAATCGGGCACTTAATTTGTATCAAAGTCACAATTAACCACCCAAAACACTGCGCGCCTTATAGCTGCCAACGGCTAACTGGCGGCGACCGTCACGGTGACGTCACACGCCCTGCGTCCATTACTTTTAGCGGCAAGACCGGCATAATGTTTATTACTTAATACTTCGTAAGTAATGGTCCGATTTGGATAATTCAAAAAGATATATTATTCTTATGTCATGAAGAATAAAGGGAGAACTAATTCTATTGAATTTGCTATTACTGTACTGATCCTCATTGTCAGTCACTCTGGATGGCACGGCTGTGCCCTGACTTCATTAAGTTATTGTAACTTTTTTTTCAATAGTTTAAAGAGTCCTTGTGAAACGTTATGGTCGCTCTGTATTAATGTAAACCATGCCTCTGCCCCACTGTCACTTAACCAAGTTACTTTAAAAAGATTAAACACCCAACATGGATTATTTTGACTGTTCATATTTAGTTAATATTTAGGTACACCTGAACAATAAATTATGTATCAAACCTCACATTTTACTTAACATGTCGCCATGTTGTATTTGTGATGACGTCACCTACCCAAAGACCAGACCATTTCTGAACTTAGAGGAATCTATTGACATCTCATTTACCGAAATTAGTTGCGGTTCACATTTAGATGTGAACATACATGTGAACAACAACACAATAGCTTTTTAGCCTGTACAATACTATAAACTTTGATGTAAACACGTAGCTTATAAGGAATCATATCATCATTGCAATCCACGTCTTCATGACAGGGCGCAGGGCTGCCCAAGCCGCCGAAGCCGCCAGAGAAGCCCCTGATGCCATACATGCGTTACTCGCGCCGAGTATGGGACTCGGTGAAGGCAGCGCACCCAGACCTCAAGCTGTGGGAGATAGGCCGCATCATCGGCGGCATGTGGAGGGATTTACCCGAGACCGAGAAGTCGGGATTTGTTGACGAATATGAGGCTGAAAAGGTATAAATGTTATTTTACTACCCTCACCTTGCAACAAAGCCCACACTACCCATGCCATACTGTATGAGCACATGCAAAAATATACACTTTGGATAAATTGTGTGATCTCGCCTGATGTTAAGCGATAAACACATCAACATTGTACAGTGTTGACTGATAAATCACTAATTCATCATCATCATTTCAGCCATAGGACGTCCACTGCTGGACATAGGCCTCCCCATCGATCTCCAAAAGGGCCGGTTAGAAGCGGCCTACATCCAGCAATTCCCTTCAGTCTCTGATAGTTTGTCTGTCCATTTTGTGGGTTCACCCAGTCCTCAATAAAACACTAATTAGTGCCATTGAAATTTAATGTAATAAAAATATCTTTTGGCATTCGATGGAAATTGAAGGATGATGCTGCATCAAATTTAAAATGTATTAACAATGAATACAGCACAACATTGTCTGGGTAAACGAAAAAAAAATATATATATATAAAAATAAATAGGTTATTATGTACTGGCTAGCATGCTACATCTTCTATCTACTTACTGGTAACGAGTAAATATCAATTACTGTACCACATCTTTATCAGAAGTCAAACATCTTTAATGTCTGAAAAAAATGCAACTGTCATTGGCCTGGAGTAATATAACTTATAATAGCAAATTAAAATAAGTTTTAGAAATAAATTTAGTCTAGTTTCTTATCAAGTAGTTTATTTGAACTCAGGCGCAGTACACAGAACTGTTGAAAACGTACCAATCCTCGCCCGCGTACATTCAATGGCTGGCGCACAAGACCAGAGGTACAATCAACCCTATGTACATCCACTGAGGGGTCAATCTTGTGTTTAATATCCACGCCAACACCACACGGCTTGAATAACACTGGGTTTTAGAGCTAGAGGTGCCATTGCATTGAAATGTGTTTGTTTGTATTGGAAGTCATTCGGTATGTTTAGTTTTCTATTTTGGCCATATCTGACAAAGGAGTATTTGTTTTGTTCACATGATCATGTTAAAACGGCGAATAAAATATGGCTAGAGGAAGATTAAGGAAGTAGCAACGTTGGTCTTTTTTAAAGTTTAATAGTTTAATTAAATAGACCAACATGAAAAAATATATGGTATGCCGTTTGTAAACTGGGTTTCTTCGAATTTCATGGTCTAGCTAGACTATCATCCTCTCGGTCTCTTTGATTCGATTCTGACAAAATTTCGAGATGCTATGACCAGTTTTGAACTAGTAACATACCATTTATGATTTATGAAAAGAAAATATATTCCATCCAACACTTTTCTTTATATTTGAGATATGACTAGTAATGGCTGCAATGTTATAATTATAAATCAGAATTATTGAAAGGGTCCGCTATTGAAGCGCTTGAACGCGTTATTTTTACGTAAGTTAAGTATGGCGCATTTGTCGAAGCCAACATTATCATAACACAAAAAAAAAAACATTTATTTATGGTGTTACTTACTGGCTCTAACTGCCAAACTGGGTGTTGGAAACCCGTCTTGGTAGTTAGTTTCTTCCATTTGTAAAATATTAAGGTTGCATTGCATACAATATATATTTATAACTACACTAGAGCAAAGTCCAACCTAGGAGAAGTTCAATCATCCCCACTTTTCGGATTTCGTAACGGACAACCATTTTTACAACAAAAATTGTGTCGAATTATCGATAGGAAAGTCACTATTCCTTCATTATTTCTTTATAATTTTTTTTCCAAATAAACAATACGTACGAGTACTTTCATGGGCCATATGTCAAAAATCAAGAAAAATGTTGGACGGGGGAAAGACTTCCACAAATTTTACTGCACTTGTCTGAAAACACTTTATACGCCTTCACTCCGTTACCACAAGAATCCATATCCGAACCCCTCCGTACATGAAATGTGACTAACCACTCACGGACCCGTGTTTCTTCCCATGCACATGTATATAACGCACGCACTGGGTCGCACCATAGTCGGAGTATGAAAAGAGTCTGAAGACTTACCACAACTCGCCGGCGTACCTCGCTTATATAGCGGCCAAGAATAAAGCAGTAGGTAAGGGAGATGCATGATTGTCTTTGATTACAAATTTTTTATTGCAAAGAACAATGGGAAAAAACATCACCACCCTCCAACAGTTCTATTTTCCTAATTTGGCTCACTAAACTGACCATAACATCTTCAATTTCACAATACACAACCTGATTTGAATCATGTATGTATCTTTCAAAGCGGTTACATTTTTTTTACATTATGCTTATTTATTTAACTGACATTTTACTTCTAGAAGAATTGAAAACAGTTGGTTAAAATTTTTAATTGCCTTCAAGTTTCGGTGAACTATGTAGATGACCCTTTGCTTTGGAATAAAAAGTGTCGAGGAAAAAAAAAATTGGTGCAGGTCCATTTTAGCATAATGTTTCCTCCTACTGTTTTGAGTACTTCAGTACTTCAGAAGTACTCAAAACAGTAGGAGGAAACATTATGCTAAAATGGACCTGCACCAATTATTTTCTACACGTCTAACGTCACGTCACACGTCTACGATAAACGTCTTAATTGCCATTTAAATTTTCGGTTGAAGTTTGTGGACCTTTCCTTTGGAATAAAAAGTGACGAGAAAAAAATATTTTTGCCGCAAAAATAATAAAATTTTCATGAAAAATTGGCAATAACTTTTATTTTTTAATTTATTTTTTACTACTACCCGCCCTGGCTTCGCACGGGTGTATGTTTTATTATAAATATAAACCTTCCGTGAAAAATTATCTAACTGATGGTGAAAACCGCATTAAAATCCGTTGCATGGTTTAGGAGGAGTTAGCGGATATACAGACAGACAGACGCGGAAAGCGACTTTATTTTATACTATCTAGAGATTTAATCCCATCTATTTAACACCTGAAAAAACAGGCGACGAGTCTTTGAGCTTCTAATAAACTTACCGACACGCTACCCCATGACTGTTGGAGGGTGGGGGTCCATTTAAAATTCCCCATAGTATTTTGACAGATAACCACCTAGGTGAATAATAATTGAAATTGTTTTGCCCAGAGTACCCTAGAAAGAGGGTAAAGTTTTCAATATTTGACTTTTTATGTGACATATAAATGATTAAACAATCAAACAACAATATAATGATTAACATCGGTTCCTTCTAGGCAAGCGTGTTCCATCGTAGACCGCATCATCGCTTAACATCAGGCGAAGTGGCGGTAAAAAATGAGCCTATTTCAAATTAAAAAAAAAAAACCTAACTGCACCCAAAATGAAGCGTATGACACTCTACGCATGAAGACAAACTAACGACACCTCACACATGAAATTCGATGTAGCCGTTTAGGCTATAAGAGGAAATGTAGAAACATTTTAATAAAACATACATACGCCCGAAAAACATTACCCTCCTTCTTGGGCAGTCGGGTAAACAAGGATGACATTTTTTTTATATAGGAGGAATTATATTAAAGTGTGGAAATACTATATCTATATAGCATGTCATGTGTGGGTGAATTTGCTCGCTGCCCATAACACGCCAAAAATTCACCATTTTGGGTTAGCTTTCTACATTCAATTTCTGTGGTTTTTGTATTAACTTTTGATTTCATTCCTAAATGTTTGTGCGTTTTGTACCTACCTAACTCATATAAATGTTTTAAAGACGTTATTTGTTTCTGTTATCTGTCATGGTACAGCTGCAACCGCTTTTTAGACCGTTGCTTCTTAGTAAATGAAAAATTCATAAGATTTGAACCAAGTTTGTGTTAGTAGTAGGTAACCTCGAAGAGGAGAGCTCCAGTAAGAAGGGAAGTTCGCAGAAGGAGCAACAGCAGCAGGATAGAAGAATCGATATACAGCCCGCTGAAGATGAAGAAGGTAACTCATTTCATCATTAATAGACTAGAAAGTCTTTATTGTGTGCATAAATAGTACCTAGTATTTAAACAAACAAAAACGATCAAATGTTTCAAGTGTGGAAGATTGGGTCACATATATTTTTTTATGTTTAAAAAGTAAAACTTTTTTTATTTTTTTTATTAGAATGCTAAAAACACTAGCAGGCAAAGACGGCTGACTATTAACAATCTTAGCAATATATTTTATAAATGCAAAAGTCTTCTCTTAAGCTTCGGCTGGGTCACCACGTTCCTTTTCATTTAAGATCGCCTAAAATTGCCATTCATAGCCATAATATTACCAAAAAGTGTTTTACTGTGCTGTTGGGAAGCTGTTCTGGCTTTTGCGTTATTTCAAAAGCACATTCTAATATTTTTAAATGGAAAAGTGGTATGTCGAACCAAAGCCCAACCTTGCAACACACAGCTCTGGCCCTAATACAATGGCCGCAAAAATATTTAATTAATTGCCAAATTGAATTAAAAGACAAGAAGTTAGTTTCATAAATAAATTAAAAGTTATTTTAGAATCCAAATGTTACTACAACCTAGAAGAATTTTTCAATGATAATTTCGGCTAAATTTAAATGGAACGTTCCGTTCAGACTATTGCCATACCCAAATAGGGTCATATGTATTAGTTGATTGAATCAGGCGTTACTTTGCGGAAGTCCATTTTCAAAACTGTTTTAATGATGAATTTCTAGTGTAATTCATCATTATTGTACTTGAAGCGACGTAGAAGCGGAATTACACTAGAAATTCATCATTAAAACAGTTTTTTTCATATGCATTACTTTAATGGGCATGTACTTTAAGAACTTCATGTACCTACATTATGTCTGCAATAAAATATTGAGTATTGAGCAGTGAGATGTAATAATAGAGATGTTATAAGCGAACAACACTGCTTTAAAAACTAACTACGGCTCGCCGCCCGTCGTGGTGATCGGCTGAATTCGGCTTTGGTCGTCGATTATGCTGCGATCTCTTTCACTCTCTCACTCTAGACGATCTACACATCTCGCTCATCCACTTCATAGTGACAACAGCCGCCTAAGATAAAACAATTTATATATTTTTCTGTTTTAATAAAAAATACAGTACTTTCGTGTGAAACAAAACATTTTTCTTGTCTCTCAAAGTGCGTATGTAGATTGTGCAGTTTATAAAAGGCATTTTATTACAATTATTTTTGCTAAAAAAAAATATTAGCTGCGATTTGTTGCCGGATACTCGGAGTGCGTGACTGAGAGACGGCTGTAACGAGTACGGTAATGTACCTTACATTCGTCTAGTCAATATGGTGGTGGGCACGACCTATCTACAGTTAAAAATATCTTAGGTATTGAGTGAATATTTGTAAACGGATTCCAGATCAAGATGAAGGCATGTCGGTGAAGCACGTGGCTTACGCTCGTTACCTGCGCAATCACCGGCTTATCAATGAGATATTCTCTGACACCGTTGTGCCGGACGTGCGATCTGTCGTCACCACCGCTAGGATGCAGGTATGCCTTCTTAACCGACTTCCAAAAAGGATGAGGTTCTCGATTCAACTGTTTTTTAATGTTTGTTACCTCAGAACTTTCGACTGGGTGAACCGATTTTGATGATTCTTTTTTTATTTCAAAGCTGGTGCTTCCCGTGGTCCCATTTCAATTTGGTCCTGTTCTGAAATTTTTATAAAGTCGGTTTTTATATTGATATTTATTTTTGTTTTTTATATACCATAGGTGTCAAACAAGCTGATGGTAAGCAATCACCATCGCCTATGGGAAACCTTTTACCTTTATTTGGCTATTCTTTTGTATAGGAAGTGTTTGTTTATAACATACTGGGTGTTGGGTGTTACTGGCATATTACTTTAAGATTGAATCCTGAACAAAAAAAATGTTTTTGTTCAGGATCGAGGTATTTTAAGTACTTTTGGAAAACACAGTGTTCGAAAAATTGTTGATAAACAGGACAACTTTCAGGCTATAAATTAAACTAATTAAAGTATTCATCGTGTAATAAAAGTAAAAGGTCATTATTTTAAACATGAATTTTTTAATTAAATATTATTTTATTATCATAAAAAATATCTTTATAACCCATTAACTTTCCCTTATCTAATATATCGCGTAAAGTAGCACGCCCTTGAATAACCCTACAACACCATCACCCTGTAAAGGATTACACGGATCGGTGGTGCTAAGCCAGAAGGAGGTAACTTTACTTATCATTATGAACAACTTCTATTAAGAAACCAACAATGAAATTGCAAAAAAAATATTAGCTGTTCCAAAGAAAAACGTCAGTCACTTTCAACAAACCACACATATCATCAGCCAGTAAACTTCCAAGTAAACTGCTGAAAAAAGGCCTTCCTCGTATAGAGAGCTGTTGCCATAATCCCCACGCTTGGCAGGTGGCTTGGGGATCGCAGTACGCTCACCGTGTGTACGCTGCTGCCCATTCCCGGTGATTCAGCCGGGCTATCATGCGCGCCGCGACAAAATTTAATGGATTCTTTTTATCGTGCCAAAGCGAGACAGGCGTATATAAAACGCGCCTTGTTGCGTTCTCGCTCGACAAAGTGACGACAAGATTTTGTCGCGGTGCGCATGCTAGCCATGCTGGTCGCAGTTTTAGGATCCAACGAACTATATACACTAAATGATTGCTAAATATGTAAATAACTACGTATCTGTACACATAAAAATGGTCTTCCGCAGATTCTAAAGAAACAAGTGCAGTCTCTCACGATGCACCAGAAGAAATTGGAGGACGAGCTTCAGCAAATTGAAGAAAAGTTTGAAGCCAAGAAACGCAAATTCATTGAAAGTAGCGAGTCTTTCCAGGAAGAACTCAAAAAGGTAAGTTTTGTTACCAGCGTTCATATGGCTAATCTAAATATACATTACATATGTACTAAGTTTCGTCAAATTTGGATGTTACTACTAGGTTCAAATACAAGGTGCGAGTCAACTTACGCACTGAGGGTTTCACACCCAAAAATGTATTTTCTTTCATTCAGTTCCAGATCTTTTAACTATTAATACGTTTCGTAGGATTGACTAAGAAATACTGCTACTCAAAACTGCTACTCTAAACTCTAGACAATGAAGGGACTGTGTATTTTATGACGTTATAGAGTGTTGTCGTTAAATGGAGTAAAGAAAAATCAGAATAATAAAAAGAAAAAAACTAGTTTTAGTAGTTATGTATATAAAAAACAATTAGGTTTTTTTTTTTTTTTTTTTGGAAGATTTCCCCTCATTCTCTCGAGGAATTTGTTCTTTATTTTTCCATATTGTGGACACGGTAGAGCGACTAAATCCAAAGCCAACACGAGTTGTCAAATCTGCCAACATCACTTATCTTCTCTACCGTTTCTATTGCGCGTATCAGTAAAACTTTTTCGTCAATACACAGTGATTTTCTTTTAGTAGCCATGTTTACCTACAGTTTGAAAGTTTGTGAGCAACTAAGAATATGATAACGTATAGATAATCCATGAGTCCTACTTATTAGTCATGATCAACCACAGTCTACACGTGCAAGCAATCCCAATTTGTAAACAAAAGAACGAATTTCTTAGAAAGTTTGGTATGCATGATGCGACAGTCGAGTTTATTGCGGGCTAGGGTAATAAAGCGACAAAAGAACGTACACAGCTTTTACTAATTTTGGCAACTTAAAAGGTACTTATTGTTGTCGTTATTGAGAGTGAGAGTAATGCTATATAGAGTGTATCATTGTATGGAAAACAAGCTAAACCAATCAAAGCCAAGTGATTTCGAAGCTTTAGGGGAGTTCGTCGTTAAATCCACTCGATTTAACGACAAACTCCCTAAAGCTTCGAACGTTACATGGAGTTTACACTGTAGTTATATTTACTTATCCCCAGCACTGCAAGCCCGCTGTGGACGATGAGACGTTCCAGCGCATGGTGGAGCGCTCGCTGGAACAGATGCGACGAGGCATCAACCCCACCCAGCCTCTCACCGGACCCCCGGACAAGAAACAGGTATCATCACCACTTGTGTAGCGCGTATCTTCCGCTACTAGGCCATTCATATGGCTGTTTTACGTCACCTGGCTGCAGATAATTCAGTCATCCGGTCTGCTCCAAGAAGGCCAGCTCGCTGATGCTTGCGCAGGTTTCCAGAGCGTCCTCGGTGGTCTGAGGATAGTATTTTGTTGTTATGCCATGCTGTTGCACTCTATCAGCAAATGCGCAGCCGTTTCTTCAGTCTCCGTGCACCATATACATAGGAATTATCTGTAACCACAACTTTGAAAAGGTGTTTGGTTAAAAGGCAGTGACATGTGGCAACCTCAGCAAATTGTCGAAGTTTGTCACTTTTTAACTGACTTCCTAAAAGGAGGAGGTTCTCAATTCGACTGTTTTTTTTAATGTTTGTCACCTCAGAACTTTAAACTAGCTGAACCGATTTTGATGATTCTTTTTTTATTTGAAAGCTGGTGCTTTCCGTGTGGTCCCATTTCAATTTGGTCCACTTCTGTAATTTTTATGAAGTTGGTTTTTTTATATTGATAATTTTTTTTTTTATTGCTCGACATAAAATTAAACACCATTAAAACCTTTTTTATTTTTTGCTAAATTTGACCGTTTGCTTGATTTGGCTTGCATTTGACCACTAACTCGCCATGATTTAATCTACGACCTTGCAATCCTTTTAAGACTCCAAGTGTCCCAAGAGACTTAAGGTTTCTTATTAACGACCCCAGAAACATAATCCTCATATTTGTAGATTGTCTTCAGACGGCCTACTAACTTACATTTACATGACATACTCAGGTTATGGAGACAGACCCGTCGCAGCCCAAGCCCGAGGCCAACGGACCCACCCCGCCCACTCAGGTTGACAATGTATCCACTACGGAAGTGAAGACGGAGGGCAACACTACCACGGAGCTCTCCAAGGGACCAGAGAAGGAGCCTGAGGAACCCGTCAATGGGCAGGAAGGCGACGGTAAGTTAATAATCATGATAGAATAACACTAATATTATAGACTGCATCATCGGTTAACATCAGGCAAGTGGGCAGACAAACGCAAGCCTCTTAATTAAAAAAAAAAACTTGTTGCTGGTTTTACTCACCTGGATATTCCTGAAAGTATTTATAGGAATACCACAACACGTGATATAGGGGTAGAACAGTTTAGGCAGCGACCCAAAGCCGTGCTCTGTTACCTTAGGGAGCTCGGCTGGTTTGTGTAGGCTGTCAGGGGCAAATGCACAATACACCCCAAACGGGATGTCAGGGCAGGTCTTAACACACCCATTTTAAATTAGAATACTTCAGGAACCCTAATTTGATAACATTAATAAAACAAAAAAAAAACACCCCGTATTGGGACAAACTATTTAAATTATTGCATTGTCATTGGTCCTTGATAAGTGTGTAAAATTGCAATTTAATTCAACGTTTTGAAGTAGTTGAAAATTAAGTTCAAAGATACCGTTTCATACATACATACATACCAAGCTAATAAAAGAATGTTAATAAAACATTATATGTCATTCTAGCTCTGTGCAAAAAAAAAACGTTAATTTGTTGTCGCGTGAAAGTAGAACAAACTGCTGGTCTATGGAATGTGCTGCCTGAATGGGTGTTCCCTGATAGTTACAATCTGGGTGTCTTCAAATCTTCTAGGCAAGCGTGCTCCATCGTAGACTGCATCATCGCTTAACATCAGGCCAGTTGGTGGTCAAACGCAAGCTTATGACTATATATTTAAAAAAAAAACACTTGCATTACACTGATTAAATATTGTCTGTTCTTAGCTCTGTGATGGCTGAATGAACTTCAGTATGACACTGTTTTAAACTGTCACGGTTGTTTACCACAGTTATATGATTATTAATGGAATTTTTTTTATTATATAATTGTAGGAAATTTGGTACAAAACTGATGAACACACAGTAATGTTGGAACAGTAGCTTGGCGGTTGAGTAACTGGCAACTGTGGTGCGTCCCCATGCTGACTGCAAAAAAGCCCTAACAAGGTGTGGGGTGCTGAATAAAATGTTCATTAATCTTCCTCCAGTGGCTATGAAAGAAGAGAAGCCAGTTCTGAAGCCCCCTACAGAGATGAGCGCTGGCCCTCCGCCGGCCGGTAACGTGCCGCCGCCCTCACCCGCTCACCCTCAGCACATCACCTCGCCACCACACCACCGTACGTTACAATACTATCTTATATGAATATAAATAGTCGTTTGACAGCCTCGTTAGCTTAGTTGGTGAACTTACCTTCTGCGTTTGGGGGCGTATATTCGATTCCCACCTAGGACAAACATTTGTGTGATGAATATTTGTGTTTGTTTTATATCTGGATGTTAATATCTATTTAAGTATGTATTTAAAAATATATATATGTACGTATATCAGTCTCTGGCAGCCATATTACAAGCTCTGCTTAGTTTGGGGTCAGATGACCATGAGTGCATTAATGTCCCATTTATTTATTATTATTTATAGTTATAAATAAATAGGTACATAAGCTAAGCTGACCATTCCGGTGCAAAAATAATTTTTACGCCATCTATCGTATTATTTAAACAAAACTCGACAATAATGGATGGCCAAAGGAAATTACTTGTGGCTAAAACTCACCGCCAATAAAGCGCTACACAATTTTGCTGGCGCCTATTCGAGTAGCACGGAAAGGTCGACTTTGCTCAAAGAAGGTTGTCAAAATAAGACAACATTACAAGAATTTTTGAGTAAAATAATGTAAATAAGACGGTGACCTTAATGCAGTTTTTTACTTGTAGTTTATAGTTTTGGATTAATTTAAGTATTTATTTAGCTACTATATTGTTTTAAGTTTTAGTTTTTACTTAATATAAATACAAGTAACGTGATGTGTTACAGCCATGATGATGGCCAACCCGAACGCTGCGCCGGCGCCGGGGCACCCGCCCGGCGCGCCGCACGCTGCGCCGCCACAAGTGGCCGGCCCACCAGGTAATTTATTACGTTATAACGTCAACTTGAAAGCAATATTGCTTTATTGGGTTACGTCAACTTAAAATTGAATTAACCTTGTAAAGAGGTAATGCTAGATGAGGTTCTTCAAAAGGGTTGTTAATATAGTCTGCAACGTATATGTGTTGCCCCTGGTGTTACAAATATCCATAGGCGACGGTGATCGCTTACCATCAGGCGGCCCTCATGCTTGTTTGCCACCTATGGCATAAAAAAAACGAATTTATTCGTTAGGGTTATGATTTGCTAGACGCTTTACAAAGTTATGTCGTCAACTTTGTATGAGCTGTCAAAAGGCGATTAACATAATGGAAAGACTATTAAGACATGCGCCACAGAATATACAACGTGTAACAGTAAGGTTGTATGTACTTGAAAGTGTGGAGAAAACGATTGTGTCCTCGTACATAATAATCTATATATATAAAAATCAATTGCTGTTCGTTAGTCTCGCTAAAACTCGAGAACGACTGGGCCGATTTAGCTGATTTTGGTTTTGAAATGTTCGTCGTCCAGGGAAGGTTTAAACGGTGAGTAAACGGCTGGACCGATTTTGATGTAATTTTGTGTTCCTGGAACGGGTCAGTAGCGAGGCCGAAGGCCGAGCTTACACCCGTGCGAAGCCGGTCGTCCGTCCGTCACCCGTCGCTAGTTATCAATAAAAAACCCCGAATTCACGAAATTAGTATAAAATGAGCAAATTCGCTTACTTGGATGATCACATTGTCATCCAGGTAACAAAGATTTCCAGTTATTTTGATTAAAAGCCAAACTACTGAACCGATATTGATTTAATTTCTATGGGACCAATCAGAAAGCATACCCTTTCAATTAAAAACCGAATTGAGAACCCCCTCCTTTTTTGATGTCGGTTAAAAATGACCGATCAGATTTTTATGATCCATATTGTAAGAGGCCACAATTTTTTTCTCTAATTTAACTAACTTGTTATTCACTTTGTCGGGTAGATATTTATTTAAAACACCTTAAGGTTTACTATATCTTTCTGTTATACCTCGTATACACACTTCTGTATTTTTTTCTTCTAATGTGACTTTTTGCTGTTGGCCTTGCGAGGCTCTACAGCTTGACCGGACTAGTTGGCGAACGCAGAGGGCCTTGGGCCAAGTTGTTTTTTTTTTGGGCGACAAGCGCAAGGTTTTTTTTGTTTTTTATTGTAGAATAGGCTTGCGCTTGGCCGCCAACTCGCCTGATGTTAAGCGATGATGCGGCCTACGGTGGATCAGACTTGCCTAGAAGAAACCGATTCACTCTTGACTTGAAGACACCCAGATTGTAATTTTTACCTCGGAGGTACCAGCCTCGGCTTGGGCCGTCGCCGGGAGTGGGGATCGGACTTGCCGTAGTACCCCAAGAGGGGTGCTCTTCTGCATCGGCTGTCTTGGTATATAAAGGTTGTTGTGGTATGTGCAGTGGGTACGTACGGCGCCCCGTACGGCGGACGGTACTACGCAGGGTACGGCGGGTTCGCGGGCGGCTACCCGCCCCACCCGCACCCGTACTACCCCGCGCCAGGGTCTGCGCCCGCGCCGCCGGAACACTACGCGCACCACGCGCCACCGCATGAGGTCAAACGTGAGTAACGCGGATACAACTATACTTTCATTATTATTACAATACAATATCACTTTATTATACACCATGTAAAACATACAAAGTAACTTAATGTTTGAAGATTAGCTCTTTTATCAAGGGTTTTTTTCTTCAATTTATACTTTACTAGCTCCGCCCCACGGTTTCACCCGCGTGGTGATGAAAGTCGATGATGATGATGAAAAGTAGCCTATGTGTTAATCCAGGACATAAGCAATGTATATTCCAAATTTCATCCAAATCCATCCAGCCGTTTCTGCGTTATTGAGTAACAAACATCCATCCATCCATCCAAATTTTCACATATATGATATTAGTGTGATTAAACTATACTATATTTTTATGTAGCTTCCATCCATAAAGCAAGCCCTGATAATACGGTACTTTAGAACATCATAGTAAAGATAATGTTTATAATTCCAGAAGAGGAGCAGACTCCCAAGAAGGATGGCGACTGATCGTCGCCCAAACGCGTCGTCAAGAGACGGCGCAAGTCTGCCTCTAAGGACGGACACTAGGTGGACTTTCCTCTGAACTACTGTAGACAGTTCATTCGGATACGCCATAAAACATAAGCTCAATGTAATATCTCGAATTAACATCAGTTAGGCGCGTCTGTTACGGAAAAATAAAAACAATTGACTTTGAAACAAAATGAGTCACCAGAAAGTCACAGAACTAGTATTTCTATGGTAGTCCGTACAAGGCGTAACATTTCAATTGCGCTATTAAAATTAAGCGCAGAAATGTAAAATAATCGAAATAATTTCGAAATCAGTATCAGTTACGAGCGCCTCCCACGGGAAAACTAAAAAAACACCTCTTTGAAACAAAATGAGTCACCATAAAGTCACAGAACTAGCATTTCAATGATGTTCTGCACACGCGCAATATACTGACGCGTTAGTAAACGGTTTATGATTGGTTGCGTCATTCACGGACCGTAATTGAAATACTAGAGCTGTGACTTTTTAGTGACTAGTATGATAATGTTTGAAACTAATTTTTGTTTGTTTATGAGACGAGGCTTTCTTTTATTTTACATACCAATTTGAGTCCGTTGTTTAGATAATTCCTTTTTGAATACGATACGTCATACGTCACATTGTAAACATAGCATTTGTCCAGTTAGTTGCTATACAATTATTTTTGTAGGTAGTTTAATTTCTTTTTTATAACCATTTTAGAAGTAAATTGTGAAAGTCGGGTAAGTGAGGAAACAAAATGTGAATGAAACACCAAGACTTTAGTGCGGATGGACAATTTATTATTGTTAGTAGTGAAATAAGTAATTTTAATAATGTATAGCAATAGATACTCGTATTATGTTGTTTTACCTTATTACCTCGGTTTCTGTAATAAAACTTTTAAAATCTTCCAGAGGTTCTGTCTTCTCATCTTACACTTGCCATACAAACATAATAGCCAAAATTTTATCGTATTCAAATACAAATTACCGACATACGTCAACATTTTTTGAAAACATTAAAAACATTGGGTTTATCAAAAAAGTTAATCATATCGGAAATTTGTATTGCTAATTTAACTATGCTTACCAAGTTTTGTTAAAATAAGACAGGTATAAGAATGTTTTTCAGGTTGTGGTAGCCCCCCCTGGCTACCACAACCTGAAAAACATTCTTATAATCGGTAGGAGTATTACATTATCTTGGCTTATAATAATCCTACGTTGAGCTTTGTCTCACTCTCTCGGCTAAAGAGAGAGCAAGACAAAATTTAATGTAAAATTACTATAATACCAGGTCACGTCACAGGTATCACAAATTCCTTATTGTACTTGAAGCGACGTAGAAGCGGAATTACACTAGAAATTCATCAGTAAAACAGTTTTATAATACCAGGTATTTAATTATGAACGAATTTAGACTAATGTTTGTATGAAGTGTAAAAATTACCCAGTGACTGGAGCACTGTTAACATGCATTTTTGCCTGCCAAAAATAAAAAATTGGCACATTTTTCCATAGAACAGGCAAAACCTTGTCTTTTTTTTTACAGAAACTGGGCATATAATTCTTGCAAAACTAGTAAACAAGTGAACAAGCAATCAATGTAAAAGGTGCGTATGCGCATAAAACAAAATGTAAACATTTGTAGTACATAACTCGTTAGAATTAGATTTTTATAATAATGGACTGACTCCTGCCCAGTCCATGAATACTGACTAGAAAGTTTCAATATAATTATAGACATCTGTATTTGAAAATTATCAAAAAAGGCAGATTGTGCCTATCACTACTTTTAAAGTAGGAATTATAAGTTATATCTACATTATCGACGAAAGAGTTTTTCAGTGATGATTTTATTAAAAAAATTGGCTAGTTCTAGCTCACTCTCATCAGTTACATCAAGCCTTTGACAAGGACAGCTGATTCGAAGCGGTGTGTATAATGTACAAAGTGTAAATGGACATTGTATATTTTGTGGCGTTTTAATAGTTATTATTATCTGCGCCCCGCGGTTTCACCCGTGTGGATTACTCCTTATAACATCGGCTATCTGCCAATGCAAGTCCCGTCAAAATCGGTCCAGCCTTACACATCGCCTTTATATGAGGAGATAGAAAAAATTATCCCCGTCTAGTAATGCAAAAAAGGTCCTGAAAAACTCATTTCTCCACTATTGACAAGTTTAGGTTAAGGTCCTAATAATGGTGTACGAACCGGAAGACGCAGCGTAGAGAAGCCTACCACTAGATGGACCGACGACATTGTGAGAGTCGCGGGCATCCAGTGGATGCAGATGGCAGGATGTAGTTCAGTGTGGAGGTAAAAGGGGGAGGCCTATGTTTAGCAGTGGACGTCTTATGGCTGATGATAATGAATGTTGTATTAAGGTTCATCTGTTGTCATCCATCCTGTTGGTGTTGTGTCCAAACACTGCGATGATGGGTCGTCCACTCAGAATAATGCCGTTGGTTTCTTCCAATGCTTGTATTGCTACCTCTTCGGCTGGAAATGGGAATAAATAGCTTGTAACTTTATTATTTGCAGTTTTATTTAAGTAAATGTTAGCACTAGTTTATTACCCGACTTCCAAAAAGGAGGAGGTTCTCACTTTGACTGTTTTATTAAATGTTTGTTACCAAAGAACTTTCGACTGGGTGAACCGATTTTAATGATACTTTTTTTATTTGAAAGCTGGTGCTTCCTGTGTGGTCCCATTTTAATTTGGTCCAGTTCTAACATTTTTATGAAGTCGGTTTTTTATATTGGTAAATTATAACAAATCCAACACCTGGGGCCTTACTGCTACCTCTAACCACGGGCTCGAGTTAGCGCAGTTTGCAAAATCGCGCGAACCAGAACTTTAACGCAACGAGATACGGTTTGCGGTCGCGCAACTTTTCGCAATCACCTAAACATATCGGCCTCCTTGACGTGTCCGTCAACGGCGAACCTGACTAGCGCCGGTTATGAGCGCGTATATGGCTGGCAAAACCAAACTTAGTTTTAAAGGTCCTGTTGCAAGGCGCACAATGCAACTGACCATCAGCATTGTATGTGTAAGTGTAGGTAGGCTTCGGACGGGTTTTAATGATAAGGCGTTTAGCATCTAGGTCTTGTATTCGCTTCTCTTCGAAATTATTAACAGCCTTATGAACAGAGCTGCGCCACTCTCGCCTCTGTTGCGCGAGCTCTTCCCAACCCTCGCACGGGATGTCACATGCGGTGAGATGGCGCTTCAGGACATCCCTGTAACGCAAGTACTGGCCCCCAGGTGTACGCTTTCCCTCCTTCAGCTGCGAGTAAAAGACAGCTTTAGGCAACCTAGAGTCATCCATACGTACAAGATGTCCACACCATCTCAGTTGACCCTTAATTAGCAAGGACTCTATGCCACATAGCTCTGTTCTTTTCAAAACTTCGGAGTTTGGAACTCGGTCTTGCCACCTTACACGAAGAATTGATCTTAAGCACTTCATGAATCACCTAAACAGGATCGCTTATAACAGGCAGCCGTTAGGCCCCGATTCTGTAACCCATTGTATGTTGGTGCGCTTGAGTGTCTCGTCTTGATATACTTACTCTGGAAAGAAACAAAAGCCTGTCCTCTCATCCGACCAGACATCCGGCGCACATCTATCGGACCTCCATTGGCGACCATAAATTGATTGAATAAAAGTGACAGCTGTTCTTGTGTTACGGATGGTGCTATGTTCTTTAGGTACAGGGTCTGTTGAAGGGTTTTTTATTGCATTAAAATAATAATCAAAACCTAAACAAAGTTCATTGGGGAAGATAGGTTATGTTATGTTCAGCTGTTTTAATATTGAATGAAGTTAACTAATAAATAAATATTTGGGACATTATTGCACACATGGTCATCTGACCCCAAACTAAGCAAAGCTTTATTTTTTTTACTGTGCCTTTATTAACTAAACAAAATACAAGCTAACGCTTTAAAAAAAAAACAGCTGCTCATAGACCGTTGAAGGTCTAAAGACAATCCAAATGCTCAAGCCCACTATCAGTTGGCAGCGTACCCAGCATGCTGGCGGCATTACCAGAGACTGATATACATACATATATATTTTTAAATACATAAACTGATATTAACACCCAGACATAGAACAAACACAAATGTTTGTCCTAGACGGGAATCGAACCCACGTCCCCAAGCGCAGAAGGCAGGTTCACTACCAACTAACGGGGCTACCAACTAATGGGGCTGTCAACTACCCGGAAGACGCAGCGTAGGTAGGCCTAGATAAACCGAAGGCATCGTGAGAGTCGCGGGCATCCAGAAACAGCAATAAGTCTCAAAAATCCTTGGATTAGTAATAAGACTGTTTTGATGTAGCCAAAACGGTTACAGTATACCTTGATAAAAAAGTCTTAAAACGGAACTGTTTTTATCTAAAGTTATATGATTATTTACGGGATATTTACCGTGGTAAGGTTGTGGAAGGAATATCCCGTAAATAATCATACAACTTTAGTGAACAACCGTGATAGTTTAAAACAGTGTTTTTATCTGTCAAGTGTCAGAGTAAAATCCAAAAATATGTATAATGCGGTGATATCTTGTGTTCTAAATGCTAACAATACGAGAGTGGCGTCCTCAATATTTTCAAAATTTTTCAGCCAAGCTCTAGCTGCCCTAATTTCCATTTTGTATTAGGTACAGCGTATTGTTAGGTAGGTAGTCCACCCATAAGATGGACAGACGACCTAAAAGAGACCGCAGAAAAACACCGGATGCAGGCTGCTTCTAACCGGTCTTTTTGGAGAACGATAGGGGAAGGCCAGTGACGCCAGTGTCCTGTGTCCTGGCCAGGGCAAAGGACGCCCTATGGCTGAAGATGATGATGAAATTAGGTACAAACCTTAGATGGAATTCCAGGTTCATAATTTTGGAACCTTTCAATTTTTTTAATATCGTCTATACTCATTTTAGTGCCTTCTAGTAATTGAACTTCAGCATGATTTACTGGCATGACAATGTCCACAGCTTTGTACTCTTTTCTCTCCTTGTTTACAGGTTCCAAGCGGACAATCTTATTGTCCTTTACAGTGTACATTGTAGGCTTTTTTGGACCAATAACAGGTCTTTTGTCTGTACTTTCTTGAGGTCGTTTCTGTGGAATCTCTTTCACGTCCCATAGACTACCCGGCCTGTCAACCTTGCTTGTATTACTTACTGTGCTAATGTGAATTTGATTTTCTTGGATCAGTATTCTGTCTTTTTTCCTCTCGAGACGTCTTAAAATCTTTCTTCGTTTATTAATTGGCATCGTGACATCGTTTTTCAGATGTCCAAATAGGCTTTGTTCAATTTCTTTGATATTGTTCATGGGGTGTCCATGAGGGTAGAATGTCAGTGTTTTTTGTATTTTGTCAAGATTGGATTTCAATGTATTGTTTGATGTGCTGGCTTGGATATCTTCATGGTCAGAACTAGAAATAATAGATTTCTTGTTTACAAGGCATAAGCTAGTGTCTAATTTTTTTAGTTTAGTGGCAAACTTATTATTCTTAACTAACCAAGTTAGAGCGTGTCTTAAAGCCATATAACTCTAGTAATATTCATAGCTCAAAAAAAGTGGCTATAGAACAATTCCAACGAAGGAACATCTGTGTATAGACGAATTTCAGAGATGTATCATCTCAACATAACGTAAACCTACTTTAATATAATATAATATTAATATGGTATATTTTATTACCTTTCTATTACACTTGTCAACTTTTTTACTTTACTGTAGATAGCAATCAACTTCTCTTTCATAGCAGTTGACTCGACCTGTTTCCTTTGATCTAGTAACCCGGCTTCATTTTCCGTAAATAAATTTATTTCCTCTTGGGTTAGCCCACATTTCTTAAGCCACTCCAATTGTTGTAAATCTTTTTCTGCCTCTTTAAATTCTTGGATTGAAGATAAGCCATACTTGGAGAAGGGTAAAACTTCAGTTGTCTTTTCAAATTCTTTGGGAAAAGATTCAAAACTGAAACAAACACAATAATTCTTAATAAAAAAAAAGTGATTACTCTTTCAACAGTCTAGATAGGGGAAAAAAATTCAAAAAAAATAAATGTTATCTGAAATTCAAAAATATGAACCAAAAATGTCTGTATTTTGAGTGGCAATGATTAGGCCCTGCTTTTTGAAATTTACTATTGTGTCGGTTGGCAACAAAGAGACCCGTTAGGTCCAGCTCTGTTTAGCTGAAAAATCAGCACATATTTTAGGTGTCGAAGGAGCGCTGCGACCGAGAGGGGCCCCCGCCCGCTTGCCCCGCACAGTACCCTTAGTACAAGATTTGATAGTTTTCGAAAACTTTTTTCGTTTTCGTTTTGTTCCATACATTGCTGGACTGAAAGCTATTCGAAACCTTTTTTCGTATTTGAGTGAAGCAACCTATACTGCCGATTACTACCAATTTTAATTCATCCGTGTTTCCGCTAGAGGCACTTTGCTAAAATGTATGGAACAATACGAAAACTATCAAATCTTGTACTAAGGGTACAGCACACCTTTGCGCGTCTATCAACACCATGCTAGTGTGAGTGCTGCATTTGTACACAACACAAGCGTGTTGCAGTCCTAAAGAACAGTCGAGTGGAAAAGTTGTTGTTATTTGTTTCTGGTTGTCTGTTGTTATAGTTTCTCATTATCTATTGTTGTAATTTGTTTCTGGGCTTGTTGTTAGTCGTTTTTGCTAGAGTAACAAACATAACCAAAAACTTTCGCATTTATCATATTAGAAAAGTAAATAATGTAGGTACTACGCACCTCGCGTGACTCTCACCAAGTTCCGAGACTTCAAAAAGATTTGCGCGTACTATACCTGCGGCAGTCATCTTCATAATTTTTTGTTTTCTCTCTGTTTGTAATTTTTATTTTTATTTCTGGTGTACACAATAAAAGAGTTCCTATCTATCATTATCAGCCTATCATGTTCCCACTCCTGGGACACAGACAGATGCTTCTCTCAGAGTGAGAGGATAGGCCCTAATCCTCTATGCTGGCCCAGTGCATGTTGGTGAATGTCATAATGTCCTTGAACTTTTATTTTTATTTTTGGATATACGGGTTTCCTAACAATGTTTTTGTTCACCTTTTTTGAGCGATGGCATGGAAACTGCTCATGATTTATTTAAATACTACTAAATAAGTCATTGGATGGCAATGGGTGCTTGGAATTTGAGGACCCAAAATTGATGCTTTGTCGTTTCAATACCGTTGAATTTCGACACAAATGTGAAATTTATATACCAGATCACATTAAAGACCAAATTTGCTTATCCATTATTGGCCAATTTAATTCATTGTGCCCCAATATTTTAATAAGTCATCACTGACTCTAATGGGTGCCTCAATATTCTTTTAGTAATGTTGTGCCCGCTTTTAGTGACATCATGATTCAACATTTCTGGCTGCCTGTTCCAAATTAAATCACACATGGCTATTAATTTTCTTCGGCTTTCTCTTTTTTATCCCTAAATTCGTGTTCATCCAAACAGAGCTGGTGTACCTATATTTCGCTCAAAAATAGAGCCTTGCGATCCAGCGGGGTAATACTGCCAGCATTCTGGGAACCTTGCCGCACGGTGGCGATTTGGACGGCGTATTTCAAGAATATGTAATAAGCTGTACAAGTTACAAGTGTACAAGTTTTTCATAAGTATGAAATCTTTACAAATAATAATATGAGTAAATCTCACCTCATGCTGGTTTTTTTTAATATAGCTACACACTAGGTAAGTTAAGTACCCTACCTAAATAGAATAGAATGTATAAAATTGGAATAATATCTAAATTATTCTAATAACTTCTAAAGAATTAAAGATTTTTGTTTACACTTTACAAAATAGAATATTTACTATTTAGATCAGTGACAAGTTGATAACAGTAGGTTGACACTTGACAGTAGGTAGCAAATTGTTGTTGTATTTTTTTTTATGACCATGGATACAAAGTGCTTCAGTCGTAATAGTAAACAAGTTTACATATTCTTAAATAGCGTCAAACAAGTCAGAGTCCAGCAAAGAAAGTCACGGTCAAGTCAACTCATGCCCCAGTAAAGTGGTGGAGGCTTTACAATAGGCTTCTATGGAGTTTTGGAAACAACACGAAAATACTTGTTCCACACCGTTATATCACTTGGCCACACTCGAGCACGTTCACGAGCACTCAATTTATAATAACACACCATTATTACACATTCACACAAAAATACACAAATTAAGGAAAATAATACAACCGTACACACGTCGGCGCCAAAACTCCGTGAAGTCGTAAATTAAACTATTGTTGAACATATAATAGGTTAGATGCTAAACCATGCTAAACGAAAAAATTCTCACTTCTGGGGTGCGTTTACGGACTCGGCAAATTTTTCACCGGTGAAAAATTAAACTAACGGAGGTTCGCTGAACGGCGTCATAGCTTTATGTCAATACTAGCTGTCAAATTCAATAATAAATAAATATCAAGTAAAATTTAATGGTATTTAATTGTAAAATATAATATATCAATCTATCATTATATAGATATAAAATTTTATTTTAAATAAAAACATCTACAACAAAAAGATTCGAACAAAATAATATCAAAAACGGCTTAACCTCCTCAACAGCTGTCAATCTGACAGCAGGCGAAAATTTAGCGACCTCAAAAGGTAGATAAAATGTAATCTGGTCAGGCGAAAACTTATACCAGCGGACGCCCGTAAACGGGCAGTTTAAATTTTCGCCGGTATAATTTTTCACCTCGTGGAGTCCCAAAACGGGTGTTTTATCGTTCATCTAGTATAAGTTTTAGTCTGGATAAGTGCCGTAAACGCATCCAAGGTAGATAAAATTGAATCTAGTCAGGCGAAAACTTATACCAGCGGACGCCCGTAAACGGGCAGTTTAAATTTTCGCCGGTTTAACTTTTCACCTCGTGGAGTCCGGGTGTTTTGAGGTTCATCTAGTATAAGTTTTAGTCTGGGGAGCGTTTACGGACTCGGCGAATTTTTCACCGGTGAAAAATTAAACTAACGGAGGTTCGCTGAACGGCGTCATAGCTTTATGTCATATATGTCAATACTAGCTGTCAAATTCATTAATAAATAAATGTCAAGTAAAATATAGTAAAACAAAATGGTATATAATAGTAAAATATCAAATATCAATCTATCATTATATATATATATATATATAATTTTATTTTAAATTTAAACATCTACAACAAAAAGATTCGAACAAAATAATATCAAAAACAGCTTAACCTCCTCAACAGCTGTCAATCTGACAGCAGGCGAAAATTTAGCGACCTCAAAAGGTAGATAAAATTTAATCTAGTCAGGCGAAAACTTATACCAGCGGACGCCCGTAAACGGGCAGTTTAAATTTTCGCCGGTATAATTTTTCACCTCGTGGAGTCCCAAAACGGGTGTTTTGACGTTCATCTAGTATAAGTTTTAGTCTGGTTAAGTGCCGTAAACGCACCCCAGTGTTTAGATGTATCAATCGTATCATGTAATATTTGTCATTTATCTCATCTCAAGTGACAATCTTTAAGTTTATATGCATATGCATGTCTGCTGCGATATTTAATTTTAATGTAATGAAGTCGAAAGTAGGTATGGATTGAGATTCTAACGCTTGTTATCTCCAAAGAAAAATAATACAACCGCTACGCTAGATTTATCTCTTCGTGATTGTGTGATCATCGAATCTAAGATATTTTGTTAGGAAAAGTGAGTGCATCAGTAATTATCATGAACATGAACCAGTGGGGCAATGATCAATTTATGATGATGCCCCATATGATGGGTCCAAACGTGGTACCTGGACCTAACATGGGACCAGGACCTAATATGGGACCGGGACCTAACATGGGACCGGGACTTACTATTGGCCAACCAGCGTTGCTACCCACGCCAATGCAACCGCCTGCGTCTGGGCACGACGCTATGATGCCGCCATTGATGCCTCCTAGCTACCTGCTCCAGGATTGGAACCCAGGAAACCAACTTGGTGGCCCAGGTGGTCCAGGCTCTGACAGCTTTATAGGCCCTAAGAAACCCGAAGTTGATTTGACGAAAGATGACAACGATGAGAAGGAGGGAAATGGATATCATGGTAAAAATTCTAAAGATAGAGAACCAAGAGATGGAAGGAGAGATATGGGAGATCGTGATAGAGGTAATAAATATAACAACCTATGTAGCATAAAGCTGTCAATTTCATTTAATATTATTATTTAAAAAGCTAGATATTATATAAAATGGCTAGATATTATACATAATATCTAGATTTAATACTTTAGCTGTAACATACCGATTGGAAACTTTACAAGTAAATGTAATCTAGATACCAATACAATAATTTGGTACTATCGAATTGACCTGCAATGAAGTCCGTAGGTGGATAGTAGAACATTCATTGGTATTGGGCTCATTTGGTGTGAACAAGTTCCATATTACACTTGGTGGCGGCGAACTGATGTTGGAGTTCAAATTCAAATTCAAATTATTTATTGACATAAAAACGAACATGCATTTACATTTATGTCACAAGATTAAGTAAAATTAAAATTAATACAGTGCTATTTATACAATGTCAAATATTCAAGTCACAGTAACATAAATTATTCAAAATATTTATTGAAATAGAATTAGAAAATAAAAACTAACATGCATTTACATATATGTCACAAGATTAAATACAATTAAAAATAATAATATTACAGCACTATTTATACAATGTCATTAATCAATAGTCATAATAATAATAATGTCACCAATCAAAAGTTGAGCTATCAGGCTCTTTACCCCTATCCCATTGATCGGTCAGATTTTCACAATATGTCAAAAAATATGCTAGAATGCTTTTCCAATTATCAAAAAATATGTCAAAATCAGTGTTGGCGGCAAGTAGCGCATTGAAATGACGGCGGGCGCGAACCAAAGGAGACATAGATCGCGCAACCGTACGACCTTGATTTGCATGAAATAGGTTATGCGGCCGACCTCGCCTATTCGCCGGACCCCATGGGTTATCTGGCACGGACAACATGCATAATAAGTTATGCAGGTGAAGAGAGTCGACTAACCCTCTAAGCACCTTGCAGCAAAAAATCAGCTGGTCCAAAAACCTCCTCACTTCCAACGAGTTATATCCGAGCTGCCCTAGCAGAAACTTTGTCGGGTACATATACGGATAATAGCCATATAGTTTCTTATATAGTGACCTTAGGAAGGCTTTTTGGACTTTCTCAAGTATCTGCGCATAAGTGACGTGATGCGGGTTCCACACACACGCGCTCAACTCAAGCTTGCTTCTAACCAGAGCACTGTATAGGGTTCTTAAGACTTGAGGATTTTCAAAATCTTTGGCATTACGGAGTTGGATGGTGCAACTCTTCAATAGCTATAATTAAGCTAAGCTTTTATCTTAAGATAGAGGAAGGCGCCCTCGCTCTCCATACAATCGCCGTGATAATCGTGAGAGGAATGAGAGGAGTCGCAGTGACCGTCGAGAGAGGCGCCCGCGATGGAGTGACAACAAAGATGCGCAGGGTCCAGACGGACACATGCCCAATATCATGATGCCGAGTAAGTATTTTAACCAACTTCCAAAAAGGAGGAAGTTTTCAATTAGGTTTTTTTTTTTTAAATGTTTGTTACCTCAGAACATTAGACTAGGTGAACCGATTTTGATGATTCTTTTTTATTTAAAAACTGGTGCTTCCTATGTGGTCCCGTATCAATTTGGTCCAGTTCTGTAATTTTTATGAAGTCTGTTTATCATATTGATATTTATCATCGTTTATCATACTACTGGGTTTGGGCCGCTCTTAAAATGTGTAATAAGTGCAACTACAAGCAGTAACCTGACATCTCAAATAAAAATAGCAGATATTTTAGTTTCACATGTATGTATGTCTACCTAGCAAAATTTAAGTGGCAATAGGCAGGCCTCAATGTTCAAAGAACCGATAACCGATGGGGATGAAAGTGATGATGTAGCAGTGGTAGGTTTCCCACTAGATCAGGGTTTCTTAAAGTGGGGTCCATGGACCCCTATGGGGTTCATGACGCGAATGCCGGGGGTCCACAGTCCAAGGTTTATTCATTAGAATTCGTTTTAAATAAATAAAACAAAAAAATAAGTAAATTTCATAAAGCATTAGGTTTTCTTATTCTAAAATACTCTTCGCAAGGGGTTCGTAGTATTGCTGAAATTGGTCCGTGACTACAAAAAGTTTAAGAATCATTGCACTAGATGGACCGACGACATTGTGAGAGTTCGGGCATCCTGTGGACAGGGCCATCTTTAAACTATTAAAGGCCGTGGGCACTTTAGGGTATGACCTTGACAGAGCACTAAGTATTTTGTTAGGTTTTTTTTTTTAATGAAAAACTATGTTCACTGATGATTTTTCTATAAAACAGTTTATTTAGTACAAAAATTGTATTTCTATATATTTAAATTTATCTAAAAATGCTGAAATTGTCGCCGTCGCGGCAATGGGTGTTAAAATAGAAAAGCCACCTTATGGGCAAGTTTTTATCGTGGATCTTCTTATGCAAGTGCATAGGGATACTGCATATCTTGATACCCGGACCCTGGTACGTCCTAAAACTGTGTCCAGAACTACCAGAGGATGGGCAGCGGCATCCTCCTACTTTCATGGTGGAACGCTCTGCAATCTCCAAGCCGCCTGCCAAGCGTGGGGATTATGACAAACAAAATTTACAGCAGATGGCAGGTTGCCGTTCAGTGTGGAGGTTAAAGGGTGAGGCCTATGTTCAGCAGTGGACGTCTTCTGGCTGATGATGATGATGGCATCTTGATAAAGAAGCTTTTTTTAAATCAGGAAGTATAAGTACTTGGCACTTTTTTAATGAAACTTTCAAATGAGTATTTTGAATGATACTTTTGAATAGGTATTTTCCATGATAGTCTAAGATCCGGCTGCAGAATTACTTCGGTCATCGAGTTTTTGCTTAAAACCAAATTTTGACGCATATTTATGATAAGGAGAATATATATCAACCAGGGTGCCAATCAAAATGTGGCCGCTAGTATTTTTAATTAAATTATTGTTAATTAATTTATGAGAAAAAAAGTAATCCTGCAGCCAGATCTCGTACTATGAGTTTAATGATATTTATCACAGGCAACAACATAATGCAATTCAGCAACATGTTGATGGGTCAGCAACAAATGGACATGGCCAGCAGCATGCCAAACATGATGACCAACATGCCTAACATAATGCCCGGCATGAACATGATGCAAAACATGATACCTGGGATGATGCCCAACATGGGTATGGACCAAAACATGATGATGATGCAGATGAATATGAATACTAGTAATCAGCCGATATGCATCTCGAGCGGGGTGTTATTGCCACCCCTTCCTAATGCTCCGATGCCGTCAAGAAGAGACCGTCCCCCGGGCTGCCGCACTATCTTCGTTGGTGGCTTGCCTCATGGTTTCGATGAAAATGCTATGAAGGAGGTTTTCGAGCGTTTCGGTGTAGTCACTGATGTGAAAATGCTCAAACAAGGTGTCTGTCACGTGAGGTTTGGAAGTCAGGAGTTGGTGGAGCAGTCATTCTTCATTTCTGGGTATCGGTTCAAGAGACATGACCAGATGGACAATGAAGCTACTACCATAATCATTGATTATGCGCTGGTGAGTCACACATAAAAAATTGTACACATTGATAGTTTTTTAACTGACTTCAAAAAGGAAACAGGAGGAAGGTTTAAAATTTAAAAAAAAAGTTCCATGACCCCAAACTCAAATTGACATCCCGTTATTTCAGAACCGCGAGGACCAAACCGAGTATGAGCGTAACAAGCGCAAGCGCACGCCGACGCCACCCCGCATCGAGCTGTACACTCCGACTGCCTTTACTGCCATCATCGAGAAAATCAAGAGTGACACCGAGTTCGCTGAGGCTGCCCCTGTGAGTAACATTTGAATTTTTAACCCACTTCCAGGTTATCAATTCGACTGGTTTTTTCTTTTTTAATGTTTGTTTCGATTTTGATGATTCTTGTCATTTCCACACAAAAATTATTATAAGAGACATCTGTCGGAACACCTCAGTACTAAATCAGGCATGCGCTCTCTAAAACAGATAATGCCTAATTAATGCACGCGCTATGGGATAGATGGCGTATATTTGGTCCAGTTCTGAAATTTTTATGAAGTCAGTTTTTTATATTGTTAATTATTAAATGATACAAATTGCCCCTATATAAATAGCTCAAGTAGATAAGTCTAGGATGGAACTAAAGTTACGTCAATTGAGAGTAATGATATTATGGAAACTGACGTGGTTTTCACACATTTTATTTATATTACACGGGAATTATTCACTTAAGATTAGGCTGGTTACTCCGACTATAGTTTCAATCGCATTCGGCGATCTTTATCAAGGTGAATGCGCGCGCGCGGCTGCGTCTCTCTTTGCACTGCGTGCCGCCGCGCGACGCGCACGTGGCGACAACGGATGCTGATCGGGTGCGGGGGTGGAGGTGCGTAGAGAAATATGTTGCGCCGGCGCGCACTGGAGCTCTTCCTGACTTGAATCTTCCTGTGTTTCCGGAATACTCCAGCACACGGAGCTCACCACGTCGACACCAGTCTCACGGTCACTCCCACGAACTCCATGAAGACACGGTTTCCAAGTCATAAACTATAGACTGAGTATTCGGCTACATTACTATTTGTTTGCCTACTTCATTATCTTCTTAATATTTCCATCACATCACACAAATACTATTGATACGAAAGTTTGTATGTAAGTGTGTATGTTCGCACTTAAATCCGTTATAGCTAAACGGATTTGGTACTGAGGTAGCTTATAACCAAATAGATTGAAACATAGACTTTTTATCCTGAAAAAAAATACTGTTCTTTTTGGATATAGCGCGCTGCTTGTGTTATTAAACAAGTATAAATTGTGTTTTTTTGAGCCCTGATAAACAAGCTGATACTCTTCAAACAGCTGAACATATTTTCTTTAATATAAGAAGAGAAGCTAAGAACTCTCAATCTAGTCACCTTTCAAAACAAAAAACACATCAGTCATAAGGGAGCGTTCAAGTATAATGTAACGATTTTTTTTCTTGTAAAACGTTACGGCGCGTTACATGGGGGGAGGGGTTGTCCAAAATCTCTAAAAATTGCGTTACGTAATACTTGAACGCTCCCTAAGACTGTACGTCAGAAGTGAAACTTAAGTAGTAATACACCTATTCTACAAGAGATGGCGCTGTTTTAAAATACACGGTATAGCGTTCGGTGACGATGATGCGAGTTCCATGATTTTTGTTCACGCAAAAAGTGCAGAAAACGCCTAAAGAAGTTTTCACTTTAAAAAAAAAAAACAGAACGGGTTGAGCCGTTTGGTAGCCATGATGCCACAAACAAACACAGATACACATTACACTTATCACGCCCCTCGGTTTGCGTTAGAGGTTAAAAATATAATATATTATTTATTTTTTTAATAATAATAAGAACGGCTAATGCCACTTACACTTATTATTTAGTTTACATTATTAAAAAATGTGTTAAATATTAGTCACAAATTATAAAATTAGTCCAAAATATACAATGTTAGATGTCAATTATAAATATTGCAATAAATTTAAAATAATATTCTTACCATTCACAGTCATGACTGTGAATCAGTCAAAAAGTCAAAATAAATTTTAGCATAGCAGGCTATTTATCACAAAATATGTCACATTCAGGGTATTCTTTTTTTGTATATGAAGGCTTCTTATCTTTCACGTCTCTAAAAGAAGCTATGTAACTTTATTTTTAGACTCTTGCTGGTTGGTTAGAACGTGGTGAATGCAACAAGAGGAATGCCAACGCGTTCTACTCTCTCATCCAAGCAAGCAACAACCAGATCCGACGTCTCTACACAGAGAAGATGGCCATCGATGAAGAGTTTCAGAACATGAAAGGCATTCTGAGGGACAAATTCGCTAGTGTCATCACGCAATGTAAGTTTTGGAATTATCTGGGAACGTTTACGCAAAACGAGTCTTGAGTGGAGACTCCCGCTATCGCTTTCTATCTCTGCCGCTGAGTACCTCGCCGGAGGGCGACGAGACTTAGCATGCATCTTCGTCAGCTGCCCGGTAGTCATTAACATAGTCGCTCGAGATCGCTCGCATCCTTCCACCGGACCACAGAAGGCGTTCGAGGAGCCGCAAGGCACTCGCGCCCTCGAAGACAAATCCCCCGAGGCAGTGTATCCTCAGACCCCAGTCACGAGAAACCTCGACGCCATTCTCCCTACCTCCATCATAGGAGAGGCAGACAACCCCGTATGATGATGAGTCTTGGGCTCCGATACTTGCAGAAATGTGCCACAGCAGACTGGAGTTCATATAGACTCTCCAGCTCTCCACCTTGTCTTTCTCTCTGCAGCGCTTTCCAGCTACGCAGTTCTGAAGGTGGTCATTATCAGAGAGATGTTATATCTACGAAAGTGATCTACCCTAATGTGACTAGACGTTCAAAGTCATCCAGTGCTCTTCAGACAAGCGTCTGGAGCTTTATTACTGATCGGGATTACTGTTTAGCTTACCAGTTAGTTAAGATTTAATGCCTAGCTTGACGACTATAAAAAAAACTATTAAAATATCACTTAGAGTTGTCAAAACGCCACTCCTTTACGCTGGTCCTTTCCAGGTATCGCTGGTACACAGCCTTTTGGTATGTCCATCCGAAAGGAGGTAATGCTCAGTTGTAAATCCCACTAGTGGTCTTTCATCTAAGGACTGACTGCAACAAATATTGCTGACTGTTGAAATCGCGCTACAAGAAGACCCTGGTGAGAATACGTGTGCAGCGCGTGCAGTGCGCGAGCGGCATACTCTACATATGCATGGCTAGCATGCGCACCGCGACAAAATCTTGTCGTCACCTTGTCGAGCGAGAACGTGACAATGTGCCTACGGTTTCGTATGCGCCTGTCTCGCTTTGGCACAATAAAAGAGACTACTTTTTTGTCGCAGTGCGCATGCTAGCCTTGCTGGACCTACCTTGTGATTCCAACGCCAACGTTCTAGCTTCAACTGCAGTGGACAAAGCAGCAACGGTGCGAGATAGTGTGTTCGTCTGTAAATGCCATAGTCCGATCAACTTATCCTGTAGATCTGGGAGCCACCGTCGAATTTTCTAAACAAAACTGACAGCTCTGATATTTTTTAGTTCATTTGGCCACTTTTACAAGTAAGTTGTTCGCACTGTGCTGTGGGAAACCAACTGTATGAAAAGTCGCGCGGAAGATACACACGACTATAACGTCCTTAGCACATCACCGCAATCAATTCAATCAGTAATTTTAAAAAAGCTGACTTTAAATGGAGCCGGTCACCGAAAACAAAATTAAAATACATATGTTAAAATAAATAATACAAATAAATATTCGGGACATACAAATTCCATACTGATACTTGCTTGCGGGAAAGGGACAGAGCATCCTTTCTTAATCAAACCAAATAAACTTTTGTGATTTCTGAAAACCTAATCGCTTAAATGTCGGAACTTTATAAGTCATTTTTTATAATTTCCTAGGTAGGTTTTTTTTAAAAAAAAAAATTCACAAAGCCTTTTATTTTTAACTAATCAAACACCATGTCATGTAGTTTATTAAGCTAGAAAGAGCGAGACAACGAATAATCGCAATGAGATCGCTCGCGACTGCGGTGATGTGCTAAGGGTGTAATAACAAACGGCCCTAACTCTTCATAATTGTCGGCGACAGTCGAGCAGGTGGGAAAAATTCTGACGGCGGCGAAGATGCAACGCGTCTCCGACCATTTTAGCAAACAGCAGCGCAAGAACATCGAGATGTGGCTGAAAATGACCGAGGTACGTTGAAAACATAGACCTTTATAAGTATAGACACCGCAAGCACGCCGCATTTTTTTACCGACTTCAAGAGGGAGGTTTTCAATTCGGTCTGTATTATTTTTTGTGTAAAACGTCTATTGGCGCGCTTTGTCCATAAATTACGTAGATTTTTGACGTTTTTCAAAATGCGTATTTTTAGTGTAAATACATTAATCTGTAAAACGTTGTGCAGGATTTACATTTATTTTCCGAGATCCCCCTCATCCCCACGTGAGTTTGGGTGAGATTCGGCTAGAGATTTTTTTTGCATCGTGCTTCTGTACTGCCAAGACGACGGAAATCGAACTTAATTAATGCGGCGTGCTAGTTAGAGCATTGATCCAACTCTACAGGTTATGCAAAGTAGGTGAACTCGCAGTGTCTACCTGATAAAGGTCTATGGTTGGAAATATACTGACGACTGGATAAAATAACCTTAGCTCATAAAGTTTCTGATGTTTGAAGAAAATTCAGTTTTTTTTTGAGAGATTGTGGAATGTAAAGAGCTAAAGTTATTCTGTCTGCTAAAGAAAGTGAAATATAAAAAAAATAATATGAATTGATTCCTGATGATATATAGTTTCTTAGAAAGCTATCTATGTACCTAATTATTTTGTGGATCAATTTAATTATCATTTATCTAATATTTTCAACGTAAATCTATTCACACAATGCTGCTCTTAGCAAAGTGAGAAGTCAATTTTAAAGGCACCGCTAAGAATTAGGAAGCTAACTAAAATTACTAATTTTATGCTTCCAGTATTAAATACTTTTGATATACCTTCTCTATTGGATTATTACATTTATACATTCGCAAAAAAGCATTTTTTAAATGCCAGTTTTCGAATATTACAAATGTAGCTTACGATTACCATAACGTCATAAGTACGATTCATTTTATCTATATATCGTGGCAAAAATATGTCATCATCATCAACCAGAAGACGTCCACTGCTGAACATAGGCCTCCCCCTTTATCCTCCACACTGAACGACATCCCGCCATCTGCATCCACTGAATGCCCGCGACTCTCACAATGTCGTCTGTTCATCTAGTGGGAGGCCTACCTACGGTGCGTCTTCCGGTTCGTGGTCTCCACTCACGAACCTTTCTTCCCCATCAGTCATCAGTTCTTCGAGCGAAATAAATCAAAAATATGTAAATAGTCGGAATTGCTCGGATTATATCGAAAGAAGTCATCTAGTTCAACAAGCATAGAGGCAGCTGCTTTCTGCATCGCGCTGCTGTTTGTCAACTATGGCTTCCAGTTGACACAAGGAATTCTACACCGAGTAATTCGTGCTGTATCACCGAGAGATCACTCGAAGAAACCGACGTTGATGCTACAATCTGTCCCAGGTCCAGTCCAAGTGGCATGCCCTTACAAGAGTTTCATTTTATGCAAGTGCAGGTCAACCCTTTTAGCGTTGTCATATATCATTATTTCAAAGCCTGCGGAGATCTTAAATATTATAAAAGAATTTGCGCTTTACCTTCTTAATATATTAAGTAATATCTATTTGGCTAGCTAAAAGCGTAGAACTGTTATCTTTTATGTACATATTTGCAGACGTTTTCTTCATGCCTAACCTTCTCATAGATATAATGTGGACTTTCGGATTAGCTTTCTACCCGCATTACAAACGCTCCAATGTTTAAAAAAAAAAGAGTTCGTCTGATGGTAAGTAGAAGCCGCCGCCTATGGACATCTGCAACACTAGCTGTGTTGACGGAGCTTTGCCAGCCCGGAGAGGTAGTTGTAGACACCTTTTCTACCACCAGAGCTGCAACAGAAATGGAGTCAGATATTTTAAACTGGTTCGAGTCCTGTCAGTGTTCTATGAATGGTAAGTGACCTTCAGCGACCTTTGAAAATGACCACGCAGATACCACGAAGGATTCAATGAGATTCCAGTAGTACCAGGATTACACTGAAGTTTTTTCTACATAGCCAGTTGTCTGTGGATTGTCATCTAATGACTCTGAAGAGAAGGTAATGTTATGTTTAGTATGTGGTAGTCCTCTGTGCCGAGGCTGTCTACAGGAAAACGAGGCTGTGGAGCATGTACTACGCACTGCAAGGCCACAGAAGAAATACGATTAAGGTCGGGAATCCTTGAAGAAACACAACAAGTCTCCAATACCACAACACCTGGCGAAATAGGGCTAGAACAGTTTTGTCAGCGACCCAGAATCGTGCTCTGTTAATATAGGAGCTCGGCTGGTTTGTGTAGGCTGGTGGGCAAATGCACAATACACCCCAAACGGGATGTCAGTGTAAGTCTTACCACACCCACTGAATTAGAAATATGTGGTAGTGCTTCAGCCAACGACAAAAAATGGACAAGCAATCTTTGTAATCACCATTAATCATCTATCTAAGCGCATGGATGCGTAGTCACGGCGTTACTGCTGAGGAATGCTGAACAAGGTCTTCATAGGACTGAGTAATAAATATATGTCAAGTAAGTGTTTAGTCAGAATTCGCTGGAATTGAAACTCTTGTACGGCTCTCGAAACGATCACTACATTCTAAAACAATAACTCTCGTGTTAAGCCAAGCCACCTTGACAGATTGTAGCCTCTACGTATTAAAAGCAGATTTGGCAAGTCTTCAAGAGGTATGAATGAGGTAGTATTTCCATAGGTACAGAAAGTCAAGCTGAAGAACGCAAGATTCACTGTCGAAGTAATTTTAAACAGTAGCTTATCCAGGGGCCTTATGGCTACCTGTTTTAAGCGATTCAGTTTAGGTGATGGTAAAAGTTACGCGACCGCAAACCGTATCTCGGCGGGTTAAGGTTCACGTTCGCGTGAGTTTCCGCACTGCGCTGTTTCAATGCTGGTTCGAGCCCGCGTTAAGAGGTAACCGTGAGGCCCCAGATGAAGCATCGATCAACAATCTCTATATATAAATACGAATATTGTGCTACCATTTTATCTGTCCAGTGGTTTAAATAATGTCTAAAGATATCTACTATCAAATTGTATGGTTGTTTTGGCCCAGCGTGTACAGTACCCTTAGTACAAGATTTGATAGTTTTCGAAAACTTTTTTCGTTTTCGTATTGTTCCATACATTTCAGCAAAGCGCCTCTAGCGGAAACGCGGAAGAACTAAAATCGGTAGTAGTCGGCAGTATAGGTTGCTTCACTCGAATACGAAAGAAGGTTTCGAATAGCTTTTAGCCCAGCAATGTATGGAACAAAACGAAAACGAAAAAAGTTTTCGAAAACTATAAAATTTTGTACTAAGGGTACTGATATTCAAATTTTTTGTTTTCTTCTGAACTTTATGTTTTCATTGAAACAGAAAATTCAGAAGAAGACAATATATATTATGAATATCTGTATTGTTCAATGATCTTTTTAACTGACTTCCAAAAAGGAGGAGGTTCTCAATTCGATTTTCGTGTGGGTGACCCGTTTTTGATGATTCTTTTTTTATTTGTAAGCTGGTGCTTCCCGTGTGGTCCCATTACAATTTGGTCCAGTTCTGTCATTTTTATGAAGTCGGTTTTTTGTATTGATAATATTTATGCCTGAATACATGTTCAGATGTTGTTAATGGTCAAAGAAATAGTTCAATTTTGTCCTCCTGATTAGATAAGTTGATGCCGATGTAAATGTCATTTCTCAATAACTTAATATATGTTTTTCAGGATGTGGAGAACATAAAAGAAGAATTCAACACTCTGTTCGACGAGGATGATACTGATGATAAAAACGTCAAGGGCACCGTTGTTATGAAGAAATATGAAGAACTGAAGGTACGATTGTACTCATTTATTCATTTAAGAGTGTGTAGCTCTTGTCGATGGAGTCAGTGACGTAGCTAGGTAACCAAAGGCCCTGGTGCAAAAAAATGAGGCCCTATTTAAACAGGATTAGGTTTTTTATACTATCAAAACTAATATTATAAAGTGGAAACATTTGTATGTTTGTAATGAATTAACTCAAAAACTACTGAACCGATTACAAAAAATCTTTCACTATTAGAATGCTACATTATCCCCGAGTAACATACGCTATATGTTGTACCGACTTCCAGAAAGGAAGAGGTTCTCAATTCAGCATATCAAACTTTTTTTTTTTTTTTTATGTTTGATACCTCAGGACTTTCGACAGGATGAATCGACCCATTTCAATTTGGTCCAGTTCTGACATTTTTATGAAGTCGGTTTCTTATATTGATAATATACAAGAATGTTTTAAAAAAAAAATCTCCACCTGTGCGCAACCGGGACGAGCGGCTGGTATCAAATAAAAATATAAATAATTTAAAGGTACAAAGATACTTTATCATCAGCTCTTTATTGTGATCAAAGCTACTCTAAATGAATGTGTACGAAGGGAAATTATTCGCAAATTCAGTTTGAGGTTTGCTGGTCAGAGTCCTAGGGCCCCCTGACCATGAGGGCCCCGGTGCACGGCACCGCCTAGCCCTCCGATAGCTACGCCACTGGATGGAGTAACTTCCAGGGTTGACGGTCTTCTGCCAGCGTTTTCACCTCCCTGTACGACATGACATTTTCCTTCTCTTTTATTTGGTCTACGAATACTCTTCTTGGTCGTCCCGGTCCTCTCTTTCCTTCTACCTTTCCCTCTATGATGTTTTTTTTTTAATATGTCGTTCACACTACTTTTTTTACCTGACTCTTCTAGAAAAAGAGTAATCGTTTACGAGTGCATGTCTGATCTTATGTTACTCTCCCCTCTGTAGTCTAAACGACTTGACTGATTTTGGAGTGTAAGAGCCGTAACAGACACGTCAACATGGCTGACGAACCGCCGTCCAACAAACGGGAGTCGAGTCGAAACGCGTCTAGTGGTCTGCTAATCTGTGGAATGCGCCACCTGAATGGGTGTTCCCCGGTAGTTACAATCTGGGTGTCTTCAAATCACAAGTGAATCGGTTTCTTCTAGGCAAGCATGCTCCATCGTAAACTGCATCATCGCTTAACATCAGGCGAGCTGGCGGTCAATCGCAGGCCTATTAACTGGACGTGACTGAAGCAAAGTAGGGTTCAAATTTCAATGTATTTTTTTGCCTCTACTGGTCCATTACCTTGATCAACATAATTATTGTGACCCCGCAGTTTTAGTGACTATGTCAATACTAACATTTCTAATAACAATTGCAGACTGAATGCGATAATCTCCAGTACGAACTGGAAGGTTATAGAAACGAGGCGCATCTGGCCAAGGACGAGGCCGAGAGAAAGTTCGAGAAATTCAAGGCTCATTTCATAGCACAACAAGCTTTGCAAAATAAGCATCCGGGACATCAGCAACAGGTAAATGAACAAGTTATTAAAGATGGTTGATTGAATCAGGCGTTACTTTGCTAAGTTCATCTTCAAAACTGTTTCTTTGACGAATCTCTGTTGTATTTCTGCTCTCCTTGATTCCAAATTAATACTTAATGCGACGTATCTCGGCGCGTTAAAGTTCGCGTTCACGTGATTTTGCAAACTGCACCTAGTCGGGCCCATCATCATCATCCGGGTCGTTTTCATCTTCTGTCTTGTTGAAGAGGTAAGGATATTGGCTTCAAGGTAGGACCTTCTTGCCGAGGCTGGGTAATGGGGGAACACTGCCCCCAGGGGGTCTTCGAGGGCTCGAGTAGTCGGGCGTAAGGCCCCTGGGGCTATTTAAATCGCTCATAGGACTTTTCGTTTTCGCATACGCAATATAATCACCGGTGACTTCAAATGCGAGTAAGCCTACTTTTGCGTATTTTTGAATAACTCGAAATCTGTTGCCATTTTATACAGAACACAAAAAAATATCCATTTCACGCAGCAACCCTCAGATCTGGGTACCATAACCGGGAAACCGGTAACTTCCGCAAGTCCGTTTCCCGCACAGCTAATGTCGATATGAAAATTTTATGACAGAAAAAAAAATGGAAGCGTTATACTTATCTGCAGTTTCCCCTGTAGCACTTACACCGCCCCTCGGTTGTCCAGTCACATTTTAATCACATCGTTTGCAGTTGTGTGCGCTCAATATTGAAGTGTGCGTTGGTAGAACTAGTAAGAATATGTCAGTGTGTGCAATACGTGTTTACCTCGCCCCCTACAGTTTTTGGCAGACTTTTTTCGATACTAGCTCGAGTTTAAAGGCAGATTCAAACTATATACTATCAACCCCGAGAAAAAAAAATTGTTTGTTTAAAATAGAACTGCTGTCAAGGTATTTTTGTAAGAAATTTGGTGTAGCCACATGCACCCATAGCAACTGTGACGCGGAGTTCGACGTGTTGACATAAATAAGAATGTTCAATCAAGTACCTGTCACAATACTGGCGACAGAGTTTCCTTTTCATTTCCGTTCTATTTACTTCTCTTTTCTGTGATCAAACCATACAAGTGACGTCAAGTATAGCGCGCTCTGTCCTGCAAGGCATTATATGGCTAATACTTTCCTAATTATTTTTTTTGTTGACCCACTCTATTTATGGTCAGCTTTTTTGTAAGACTAAAAAAATTAGCTTGCTTACTTTATTAAACTAATTGTCATCAACAGGTGTACCCGCCGCTCCCGTCGGCGCCACCGCTGCCCCAGGGCCCACTATCTGGCCACAAGACTGCCCCTCCACTTCCACCTCAACCATCCGTCTCACAGACTGAAGCTAAACTCATCAGTGTACTGACTGCATTTCTGCTCGTCCACCCATTGGGAGCATCACTGGACTACCTCGTCTCGTATGTCCGGTCTATCATACCCACTGTGACGCAAGGGGTAGTTCACAATATACTACAGAAGTATGGTGACGTTTTCTCTAGACAGACGTCTGGTGTCGGAGCCAATATTGAGAACAAGTGGCTGTTTGTTACTTATAATAATATCATTAACAAGCAACTTATTCAAATATAGTTTTAAGGCCCTAACGAAAGAAAGTAAGGTTTTGTGGATTATGAATAAAATATTTAAGTTAGAATCGTAGTTTTATTACCTTTTCAGTTCTATTTTTAAAATTAGCGAGTTATAAAAAAAAAAAATGCCATATGCCATTTTTTTTTTTTAAATATTTTGCATGAATTGATATACTTTTAGTCTGTTTATGTGTCCTAGCATGACACGCTGGAAAACATTTTTAAGAGTTGCTATATGATATATTTTTTTGAGGTGAAGTTTCTTAAACTTAATATATAGTTTGGATCAGCCTTGAACTTGAGCTAGTACCGAAAAAATGCTGCCAAAAATTGAAGGAGGCGAGGTAAACGCGTATTGCACACACTGACATATTCTTACTAGTTCTACAAAAGCACACTTCAATGTTGAGCCGCACACAATTGTAAACGAATGGACGACCGAGGGGTGTAAGTGAAGGGGAGACTAGTGTAGGTATCACTTCCATTTATATATTTTTTTCTGGGTTTCTTGACATTATTTTTGTACATTTTAATTATTATTTCTTGAGGATTTGGTTGTCGCACGTCTGTGCATTTGCCAGTGTACTATTGAACTATTTTAATTTTTTATTATATATTGTCAAGCTAGTCAGATTCAAGTTAGTAATGTGGTGGAGACTTTTCCTTGTCTGTGTGGTCTTTTAATAAGGACCCCTCATAATTTATAGCTGGCCACACTTAGGCAATTTTTTTTGGCTCCATTAATGGCAGTACCTCACCTCAGATCTGTCAATGTCAAATAAGTTTCGGATCGGAAATCGGAATCGCAAGTGCAGCTGTTGGACGTGTGTTTTGTTTGAAAATAAATTATAATTCGATTAAAATGCAAAAGTGGTGGAACTGGGTCCTTGGAGCGGCTTTATTCTGTTTGTTATTTGTTGCTATACCTCTATCGTTAAATGGAGAACCGTCGGAGGAGGAATTAAAGCCCATCTTTGAAGAATACGTAAAGAAGTTCAACAAAACTTATCAAACTCCTGATGAGTACCAAACAAGGTTCCAGCACTTTGTTGTAAGTATTGTATGAATACATAATATTAGTTCTACCTTCTAATTTTTTCATTAAACAACCAATAGAAGTAGTCATATACTTTTCTACAATGAAAGTAACTACACATCTGAACTATATATTAAGACAAGTTTGGAGGCTAATCACCTGTTATAAATAACTAAGTAATTTGTTGCGTCATTAACTAAATTAATTGTTAAAAACTGGTTCTATCTTTTAAAAGTGCATACAAGGTTATACATAATGGTGTTACTAAAAAAATATCAACTAAAACTGAATATCAACTGAACTGAATATGAACTGAACTGAAATATCAGTTGAGTGTGGATGACATTTTTCTGTGGAAGAGCCTTCGATAAAAAGAATACAAAGATGCCACAATGACGTGCTAATCACGGCAATACTCAATCTGGCTCGACTCAATACGGGGACAGAATGGATCCACAGTCACGCGATAGTTGCACAAGCCGTAACATACCATAAGAGCCGTCAACATGGCTGACGAACCACCGTCTGGCCAACAGGAGAGAAAGAGAAAATTGTCTCTTTTTCTTGAGAAGTTCCCACTTCGGAATCATACATAATCGCCTTCTCGCTTGCTCAATGACGGTTCACTAGTTTTGATGATGTTGTGCAAATCAAACAGACATGATAGAACTGAGCCATAAATGTATAAATATACGTTGGGTTTAGTAAAATAATTATATTTTGAGATAAATTGTAAACAGCTATGTTTATATATATGAAACTGCGGACGTTTATTGACTACAATTTTCTATGCATTGTGACTTCTATGTATGATGATATTTTACGAAGATTCCTTGTCTACCTAATTAAATTACTTACTCTCAGTTACCAATCTTCATAATAACAATAACAACAGTGTAGTGGTTAACTGGTAGCTTGGGCCCTGCCGGTGGCACCGGCAGCGTTTTTCAAGTTCTCTAGTTTTTAAGCTTTTTGTATTATTTGTTATATATTTTTTAAAATTAATGTAAAAAACATAAAAACTAATAAAATAAATGTTTGGAATAATAAGAGTGTAGTGGTTGATATGATTAAATTTCCTCCAAAGGCATCAGTTCGAGAAATAAAACGGCTAAATGATATTGAATCAAGAGGCCCTGAGTCCCACCGAGCAAAGTTTGGCTTGACCTGCCTCTCAGACATGTCAAAGGCAGAGTTCAAAGAGGTACATCTCTCTGATGAGAGAATAAAAAAGCCCCCAAGTTTATATGGCAAGAGCTGGAGTAAATTCAAAGACATTACTCCAAAATCGGCTCCTGATGCGAAGGACTTTTATAACATTGATGATGATGACGAAGATGATCACCATGATCACCATGCAAGCCATCAGCGAAAACGATCCAGTTCAGAATCACATGATAACATATATGTTATTATTCGGAAAAAGAGGGCAACATTACCTATGAAAGTTGATTGGTAAGTAGTCACTTTATTTTCTTAAGATACCCTTGTAAAACCACCCCTGAATTTCATTAAAATCTAGCCTAATTTTAATTAAACGGCCTGTAAGTAATTTATGTAACAAATTATCATATTTAATGGGAAAATCAAAGAACTACAAACTGTATTATTTGTAACGTCGTAAATGATAGAGAACCAAAATATTCGAACTGTTCTAAGCAATTAACCAGTAGGTTACTGTAACAGTATTCTGGCTGAGCCATTTTTCAGACACAGCCAGAATGCTGTACAAACTATAATTATTATAAATAGAGCGGCATGTGCGAAAAGGCTCTTAAAAATGGAATTTCCAAAAGGTTCATCATCATCAGCCATAAGACGTCCACTGCTGAACATAGGCCTCCCCCTTTAACCTCCACATTGAACGACAACCTGCCATCTGCCCGCGACTCTCACGATGTCGTCGGTCCATCTAGTGGGAGGCCTACCTACGCTGCGTCTTCCGGTTCGTGGTCTCCACTCAAGAACCTTTCTTCCCCATCGGTCAAAAAGGTTATTTAAGTCAAAAAACTTCTATGTATGTAATTCTAAAAACTCATTAACTACAACAGTATTTAACACTGACACTTTGTTTTTCACTATATTAATTCGAACGGGGTGCTTCTCTTAAGTTCTCTAACAATATTAGTGTGGTCGAGGAGCTGGATGGTATAATTACAAGTTAATAAAGTCTGTTTTCAAGCGAGCTTTGGCTTACTTTTGCATTACATTCTCAACGAACTCTATTCAAATGGGATGTTGTCTCAAATAAATAAGAAAAGCACTTGATTTGCCTGAAGGTTGCTTCCAATATTCCCTTTCTTCTCAAGACGGGAAGCGACTTCTAGGTAGACCCCCGGAAACAATGGTGAAAACTTAATGTGTTCTGCAAAGATTATCACAAAGGAAAGAGATAGATAGAAGGACATGGGATAGGCCTTGGCCCAGCAGTAGGACAAATAGCAACAGTAAACACTTTAAATCCACCCGCACCTTTGAGATAGATCAGCCAAGTACCAGGTTGAAGCTTTGGAGTCCATTCAGAAACGTTCCAAGAAGCTCATCAGCAACAAATCCCAAGTTCAGTGTAAGCTACTTAGTCTTGAACATTGGCGCAAACTTGCTAGTGTACGGATTTTATTGGATACATTTGGAGAATGTACGTCAGAACTGCATAATTTATTTCTCTCCTGCCCATTTTTCTATCGAATAGCCAGAAAGCTGCGACTCCGTTTCATGGTTGGTATTTTAAAAACTTTGACTCTACTTTAATATGCGATTTTCTTGTGCGAACTGCTGCCTGTATGAGTCTTCCCCGATAGTTACATCCGATTTCTTCAAGCTGCGAGTCATTCGTTTTTTTTTTTTATATTAATTTGGCTCTTTAGTTTATTCTTATTACTTATAATTATTTAGTGAATCCGCCGTAACATTAGATATTCTGTGAAAATGTCAACTGACTATCTATTACGTTTCGAAAGATACAGCCGTTAAAAATAGCACCTAGGGGGTAAGGTACCGTAAAAACAAATCATTAAAATTGGTTCACATTCAATGAAGATGTTGTGTAAATACACACAAAAAATGCAGTCATATTGAAAACATCCATTTTGAAGTCAGTTGAAGGTTAAACATTAGGTCACTTGCATGTAATTAATAAATAAAAAATATTCTCCGGCTGTTATAATGACTTCCTCATCAAAACTTGTTTAGGCATTTGGCATTTAGGCATAGTCAAAGTTTTGGTGCAACAATACCACTATGGTAATTTGAATTTTTAAGGTGCCTGTCCAAAAGTACAAAAAAAAAAGTTTAAAAGAAAAAACTTTTTAACCGACCTCAAAAAATACTCTCTCTCTCTCTCTCACTTTCTTTCTCTCTGAGAGAAGGCCCGTGTCCCAGCAAGAACATGAAACGTTTATAATGATGATTTAAAAAAAAATATTTTATATAATTTTCTTTTATTACTAACTAGCCGTCCGCCCCGGCTTCGCACGAGTGTAAGCTCGGCCTTCGGCCTCGCCACAAAATATAATATAGCCTATGTCACCCGGGGATAGTGTAGCTTCCCAACAGTGAAAGAATTTTTCAAATCGGTTCAGTAGTTTCGGAGCCTATTCATTACAAACATACAAACATACAAAAATAGGTACAAATCTTTCCTCTTTATAATATTAGTGTAGATTATGTATAATTATGGGCTCGGATCAAATAAAAATAGCCAGATGGATTACGGCGAACACGAATAGTGAACCCACTTTTTGAAACATGTGAGCGTATTCGTTTGATGATTCGTTTCAGTATGAAATTTATGTAGTTTTGATTGCGTATGTGTGCGTGAGATCGTTTATTTATACTGGGAATTCACGTAGTTTTGAAAGCGATTTTGACTTCACTTTGGCAGTACGCCGTAATCCTTCTGTATTTTTTATTTAATCTGAGAATTACGGGTGTAAACCCAGAAATAAATAAATTTTATACTTTCATTTCGGAAAAATGTATGGTTCGGGTATGTCCTAAAACTGCGACTAGAACCACCGGAGGATGGGCAGCAGCGTCCTAATAGTACACGGTGAACGTACTGCGATCTCCAAGCCGCCTGCCAAGCGTGGGGATTACGGCAACACCCCTTTCTAAGAGGGAGGCCTTGTCCAACAGTGGACGTTAATTGGCTGAAGGTGATGTGTGTATGGTTCAGCACATTGTTATGCATATTACAAAATAAAAGCAAAAGTTATGCAAAGTCCTTTCTACAGCTATCAAGTCGTTGAACCTTACTTTATCACCGAAAGAAAACTAAAAACAGTTTATGCGCATCATTTAATGCATTATAGTCTATACATTTTACCCTTCAACACTGATGATAACATATCAACTTAATTCTGTACATAATTATACCTACTTAAGGCGGGATCGAAGCTAATCATTAACCGACTTTAAAAAACGAGGAGGTTCTCAATTCGGTTGTTTTTAGGGTTCCGTACCCAAAGGGTAAAACGGGACCCTATTACTAAGACTCCGCTGTCCGTCCGTCTGTCTGTCACCAGGCTGTATCTCATGAACCGTGATGGACAGTTGAAATTTCCACATATGATGTATTTCTGTTGCCGCTATTACAACAAATACAAAAAAAATTAAGGGTGGGCTCCCTTACAACCAACGTGATTTTTTAAAACATATTTATTTATGTATTAGCTCTAATGTAAAAACGGTAATACGTACAAGCGTCAAGCTTAGTACACACTACGAAGGTTAAGGTACAGTGGCGCAATATCGATTAGAAAAACCATTTTTTTAGGTATGTGAGTAAAACCCAAACAACGACTTTGAACATATAAACATTAGCTGATATTATTTTATCGAAAATGTAAATGAATTTTCGCTGTAGAGTCTTTAATTTATTTATACAAACTCAAAATAGATGATGTTCATTCTATATATTCCAAAATGTGTTTCTTATCAAAATAGGCAAAAATAGTTGAAATTCCCCCAATACAGGTAGACTAAATACGCATCATAGTTAAAGTACTGTTTTTGGCCAATTTTTCGAAAATAATTATCAATATAAAAAAACGTCATCATAAAAATGTCAGAAATCAACCAAATTAAAATGGGACAACACGGGAAGTACCAGTTTTTAAATAAAAAAAGAATCATCAAAATCGGTTCTCCCAGTCAAAAGTTATGCGGTAACAAACATAGCAAAAAAAAAGTCTAATTGATAACCTCCTCTTTTTGAAGTCGGTTAAAAATTGGTTGGTTTCAGGCGGGATAAGGGTGTGGTCGGGCTGGTGCGCGACCAGGGTATGTGCGGAGCATGCTGGGCGTTCAGCACCGTGGCTACCATGGAGTCGATGGCAGCCATCAATACGGGGAAACTGAACACTTTGAGTGTGCAGGTAATTACCACAGACCTTTAACAGGATTGGGGCCAAAATATATGCCCCCAGTACCCGATACGACCCGATACGACGTCGCGTCGGGAAAATCTACGACGTCGCATCGGGAAAAACTAAGACGTCGCTTCGGGAAACACTACGACGTTGCGTCGGGAAAAACTACGAAGTAGCGTCGGGAAAACCTACGACGTCGCGGCGGGAAAAACTACGATGTTCATAGGTAGCGTCATCTTTCCTCTCGCCTGTTGGAGAAGTAGGTAAACAGCTTCAAAATTTCGCATTTTATTGGTGTGGCTGGGCTCTGGGGGACCACTGCCCCCAGGGTATTTGAGGGGCGAACGCCCGTCTGGTACTGTCCGACCGGGCGTCGTTTCGGCGCCCTCCTTAGGACCTGTGTCCTGTGGGATGGTGAAGGGGCGAGCGACCAGCCGGTAGGTACTAGTCCGACCGGCGGCGCTCAATCGCCCTCCTTTAGACCTGTTGAGGTCCAAGTCAGGTGTCGTATGTTCCTCATGATGTGGGTTTTACCCACTAGCGGTTTGACGTTCACAGCTGAGATTTACGTCACGCTGCTGTTACGTGGTACGATGAAACCTTGGATCAGACAAACAAGGGAGATATGATAAGGTTCCGCAAACGAATCATTAAAGGCCTAAATCAAGAAACGCATGACCTAAATCAAGGTTGGATCCTTCAGTCGAACTGACACTGTACCTTGTCCGGGGTAAGTTCGACTAAAGAGCTAAACAAGTGGACCACATTAAAAACCGACTTCAAAAATATATGAAAAACTTAATAAGTGCCTATAAAATTTGACGGTTGCCCTCGATTTCCCTGGGATCCCATCATCAGATCCTGACTGGTGACAATGGGACCAAATTGAAAGTATACCCTACCGAACGAAAGATTTTTTTTTAATCGGTCAACAGTTGCCGGCGATATCGGTAAACATACATAAAACACATCAGTCATAGGACTGCACGTCACAAGTGATAACTAAAATAGTAATTCACCTATTGTACAAGAGATGGCGCTATTTTAAAATACACGATACAGCGTTCGGTGACGATGACGCGAGTTCCGTGATAATGCGTTTTTTTATTTGGATATAAATTAAGGTTTCATGTCTCCCATTAAGATATATTATAAAATGCGCTCGGGCACCAACATAACACTCGTGCATTAATAACTCACTTTGCGCTCGATGCAACAATCTACTATTTTTTAATCGGCTGTCAGCAAATCTCCTATTATAATGACAAGAATATTTGGCTAACAATGAATGATTAAAAAATCAGAGTTTTTTTTTTTTTTTTTTACATATTTTCAGGAAGTCATCGACTGCGCAGGTTTAGGCAACACCGGTTGCGCCGGCGGCGACATCTGCCTCCTCTTGGACTGGCTGTCCATCACTAACACAGCCGTGCAGCTTGAGAAACAGTACCCGCTCCAGCTAGTAGATGGCGTTTGTAAGGTCAACAAGAACACTACGGGTGTGAGAGTCAGCACCTTCACTTGTGATGAGTAAGGGATTTCTTATATTTGCCTTTATTATGAGGTGATTAGATCGGAAATAGCGCGCGATATTTGCTATTGTGATTGTTGTTAGCGATTTGGCTGTTGCTGGCTAACCGCCCTGGAGTAGCTGCTCGGTGCGGGAGGGGTGAAAGGATGAGCAGAACAAGACCCACTCTTGCATCACACAACTACATACCATACTCTATCCACATAGAACAGCTACGAATCACACCCCTCCCGTGTCAAACAGCTACTTACCACACCCCTCCCGCATCAAACAACTACTTAACACACCCCTCCCGCATAAAACAATTACATACCACATCTCTCCCGCATAGATCATATACGTACCACACCCCACCCACATAGATCAGCTACGTACCACACCCCTCCCGCATCTAACAGTTACGTACCACACCTTTCCCGTATCTAACAGCTACGTACCACACCCCTCCCGCATCTAACAGTTACGTACCACACCTTTCCCGTATCTAACAGCTACGTACCACACCCCTCCCGCATCTAACAGTTACGTACCACACCTTTCCCGCATCTAACAGCTACGAACCACACCCCTCCCGCATAAAAGAGCTGCGTACCCACAGACATTTAATACCAAGCAGACTGAACATGTTTTTTACAACTACATTCGCAAAAACAGTTATGTTTGCATCTCTCTCGATTACACAAAAATCATATATTCGTATCTCTTTTTGTCGTAACGTTGCAACATAATAGAAAAAAATGAGCATGTGGTACGGTGTTCCAAGTTGCCATTTTGCTAAGCTGTCAGAAGGCAGACAGCGAAAACCACGGCTTGCAATAATTACCTAAAATAAAAGTTATTTTTACATATTTCGTTTAAAAGATACGAAAATACTATGGTGAAGTGCAGTGTCCTCATGTGTTTTAATTCATCTCATAAGATGCCACCCGGTATAACGTTTCACAGGTAAGTTTCGTGTGTCATAATAGAGCGTATTTTGAATTGCAAATTTTTCTTGTTATTTTTCATAAACTTTACAATTTGAAGGCTTGGGAAGGTTGTGTTTCTTCCAATTTAATAAATGTACAAGTTTGGTGGGTGTAATAAAAGTTGATAAGTAGTTTTCTTTAAAAAAATATTGATTCGATCATTGTTTGGCGTTTGAGGTACTTAGACATTGTCCAGGGAATGTATTCAGTAGTATAATAATTAAAATAGATGATTCAGCTCGATGTGATTATGATGACATGAACCTTTTTCATTAATAACTAGCTACTTTTCTTAAGTAATGTAAATAAAGTAACTACCTATTGTGGTTCATGTCATATACACCTAGTGATCTAGATGGTGTAATTAAAAGGTTATTTAGACATATTTCAAGTAACAAACATTTTTATTACATTTAAGATTTCCCAAGGATGAAATGTTGAGAAAAGCATGGGTGAAGAATTTGAACCGAGAAAATTGGCAACCCAGTACAGCAAGTTTGTTGTGCTCAAAGCATTTTGAGGCACATTTGCTCGACCGGACTGGTTTCCGAACAATCCTTGCCCGAGGTGCCATCCCTACATTATTTGAAGAAGTAAGCACTATTCTATTCTTCTTATTTTTTATGCTTATTGGAACAACAGTTTTCAATGATCAGTCGCTATCACTATCATGAATCTCAAGTTGTACCTACTAAATTATGATAACTTGCATGTTATAATTTTCAGAGTGATAACATATCAAGCGAAAAGGAAGCCATAAAAAGAAGTTTTACTGGCAAAAATGTCCTGCGGGAGCTGCAGAATACCTCATTTACATCAGATCCTGCACCACATGACACATCTGGCAAAGAGGTATGGGTAAAAGTGCCATATTTTTTAAGACACTTGGCCACTAATTGAACTAGTATTAATCAGAAGTTCTATTTAAAAGAAGTATTTCCGATTTTTACAACACATTTAAATATGATATCAGAGCCGAGTTAGTGATGTCAGCAAAATTCAGCATACAATTAACTTTTTTGTCTAATATTTATTTGTCACCACAGCATGCAAACGTAAATACCGCTCGCTATCAAATTGATTACATAAGGTACCATATTTTATTTACTAAAGAAACTTATAAAACACGGTTAATTAAAATAACTCAAATTAAACTTTAAAAGTAAAATAAAAACTATATCTTTAATAAACAAATTTCAAGTGCAACTTTTTTTAAATTATAGGTTTGCGTTTGACTACTATCTCGCCTGATGTTAAGCTATGATGCGGAACACAGAAAAGAGAAGGGTATAGAACGGAAGAGAGATGGAACATTTGTTACGAGGCATACGAGTGAACATGAGTATGCACGTCAACGCGTCAAACTCCGCATCGCAGTTGCTAACTGAATTCGAATTCGTATGCTGCTCCATCGGATTCATTCACAATGCCGTCTTGCGCTGTAATTACGTGTGGTAGAGCTAGAATGGATTTTAATTTTTTTTAAAGGAGGAATTTCCTATCTCCGGTATAGTCTAAATTGTTGATAATTTTGTGATTTCACCGTGTTTAAATTATAAGCCCTTGACAAGCCGTTGACAATAATAGTGGTTACCATAATTTTATCGATATCGATTTTTTTTTTTTTTTCTTACAACTTTTCCTACAATACCTACTTTAGGAGTATTTTTTGAAGATTAAACTTTATTGTGTTATTATTCATTTGTCTTATTATGTAGATGTAGACAACAACATTATCACACTATTATTATAAATAAGAAAGTCTGCGTATTAATATGTTTGTTTTCACTGAATTCTGTAATAAGTGAATGGATTAAAATAAAATTTGGTATGGAGGTAGGTTATATTCTGGATTGACTCATAGTTTTTACCCTGAAAAAATAGCAGTTCCTATAGGATAGCGGGTGAAACCACGGGGCGCTGCAAGTCGTCAGTAAATCTATGAATTATTAGACAGACAATAAATATTGTTTTGGACCCGGGTATGTCCTAAAACTGCGACCAGAACCACCGGAGGATGGGCAGCAGCGTCCTAATAGTACACGGTGAACGTACTGCGATCCCCAAGCCGCCTGCCAAGCGTGGGGATTATGGCAACACCCCTCTCTATGAGGGAGGCCTTGTCCAACAGTGGACGTTAATTGGCTGATGATGTGATGTGAAATATTGTTTTTGTCTTTTTGGTCTAATAGTCCTTATCAAAATGAATTCAACGAGTCCAAACACGACGGAGTAATAAGTAAAAGTATGTAGTAGAGAGGTTACTATGGCCTACTTTTCTGGCTCCATCATCAGGCCAGTTAAGTACCACCATATTATTTTACAAACATCAAATTTACTTAGTGCAACTGAAACTTGCTTAGAAAAATGGATTACAAATTTTGAATCGGGAAGCTGACAGACATACCAACGATGCAAGTTAAATAAGAGTTTGTAATTTTTTTTAAACGACTAGGGCAAGTTTTACCATAAAATATTTTATAAGGTATACAATAACAGGTTATCGATAAAATCAAAACTGCACACAAAACTGTCCCATCACTAGCTGTGATACCACATTCTAAATTTTATAATATCATTTTATTTTCAATGGCTTCGCATGGATATTGCATTTAACCTTATCAAATAATATTTATTTTTCTACCTATTTATAGTCACATAAAACGAGCTCTAAACATAGCCTAAATCGATATCATGGTCAAAGCATGACCTATTAAGGTCATGGAAACTTATCTAGCTAAGTTTGTGCGGAGTTTTGGGGCAAAACCGAAAATATTTTTTTTTACTTCCTATTGTTTGCCCACACTCATGCAAACCTACGAACTTACCTTAATAGTATTTAAAGGATAATAATTCACTAGTATAACACAATTACATGCGTTAATACACAATTTTTGTTAATTAAAATAAACAAAATTGTTGAAAAACTCTTTAACTCAAATTTTTTACCAACCACTTTTCGTGCAGTTTAAGGTAGAACTGTTTTAATAATGAGGTACGTTAATTTACGATACGGTCTATATTTCTCTACTAGTATTATAAACCGCACAATAATCGTGCAGTTTTTTTGAACTAGCAACATTTACCAAAATAATTGCACAAAATTCAAGGGGAACTGAACCGTATTGCACCACGAGAAGGTCAATTTTAAACTTTATTAAAATGGTGTTCATATACGTAACGTATTTATATTTTGACGTATCGTTTGCATGTGTTCAACTGGCTACAACGGAATTCTTACAAAAATGCCTTGACAGCCCTTCTAATCTAAACGAAAAAAATTCTCACTTCAGTGATGCGGAATGTCTGTAGCACGCTTGCCTAGAAGAAACCGAGTCACTCGTGATTTTCACTCCCAGAAAATTTGTGTTTTTAACTAGTTGAATGTTTGTGTTTCTGTTTTGTACATTTAGTTATAATTATTTTAGCCTATATTTTTTTTAAATTCATTTGTTTATATTTCAGGGATTTATTATTGTTGTATTATTATTGGAATTAAATCACGATTTGTTCCTTTATTGCGAAAATTGCAGTAGGTATATTTAAATGCTAGCTGTCAATTTAATTATTTTTGCCGACCACTAAATTGCTGACTAAGCATAATTTCATTGCTGACGAAAAAGTCTTTATTTAGGTGACCTTTAAATTATAATAATTTTATAATAAATTTTTCAGGTTTCGGCAATAGCCAGCACGCCTGGAGTCTCGCGTCCCGCCAAGATATTGGAAGAACGTGTGATTATTTCAGAAAAATCAAAATATAAAATTAAAATAAATTCTCTTTACTTTAATAAATTGACTTGTGTAATTTGATATAATAAGAGTTGTGTAATGTGTTGTGATGTGATATTATTTTTAAATGTTTAGTTAATTTTTCCTTAGGTCTTTAAGTTTGTTTGCATGCCGAAAGGTCGATTATGGCGCTCTTCTACTGTACATTTTCCATCATATGTACCCATATTATACGCAATAAAATGAAAACGAAAAAAAAATATATTTGACTTGGTCTAGTTTGTTTGAATATTAATACCCAGTGGGACCATCCATAAATCATCCGTAACAGACGCACGAATCACGAACCGCCGTCTGACCAACAGGAGAGAAAGAGAAAAATTACTCTTTTCGTCCCGTTTGTTGGACGTCGGTCCGTCAACTAAATCCATACATATACGTCTGTTAGCACTATTATAAAATATGTCCTTGAGTCCGGCCCGCGTTTTGCAAATGTTTGCGTGTAATGTCTATGTAGTGTATTTTGCATCAATATTTCTGTGGCTTGTTGGGTCTGCTTATATTATATGTCTGTGTGCGTACCACACCCATCCCATATAAGTGCTCTGAGTCAGTAAGCTCTGGGCAAAATAATGAAAAAACAGCCCTCACTTTGTCATTGAAATCTGTTTTTTTTTGTCTTACTATACTAAATCTGGAAACTGGCATGGTAGTTAATAGTTATACATTATAATTTATTTAACATAATTTCCGTACACAATGCACATTTTAATTTATAGAATAGAATTTAAAGTATAAATTAGAATGTTAACGCAGTTAAACCAGTTTTTTATCTCGGAAAAATTTGGCCCGACAGAGATGTAGGTTAAAGCATGTGTCATAAGTTCAAGCATACATGCTCGTGATGATGAGCTATATGTTAATTGAGAAAACCTATACTATATAGCCCGGGTATGTCCTAAAACTGCGACCAGAACCACCGGAGGATGAGCAGCAGCGTCCTAATAGTACACGGTGAACGTACTGCGATCCCCAAGCCAAGCGTGGGCAACAACCCTCTCTATGAGGGAGGCCTTGTCCAACAGTGGACGTTAATTGTCTGATGATGTGATGTGATACTATATAGGCAACAAAAAAACCAGCTTTTGTAATAGTGTATTGTACTGTACCAATTTAGTTATATTTAGAAAAAAAATATAAAAAGAAAATAAATTTATTGTACACTTACACTCCAAAAAATAAAAAAGATTTATATTAAGCACATTATATTTATTTATATACCTAATACATATTACAAGCCATATTACAAGCTTTGCTTAGTTTGGGGTCAGATGGCCGTGTGTACAAAAAGGTCCCAGATATTTATTTATTATTCATTACTTATATGCCTAACATGTTGTTCCCTAAACGAAACAGATATATATTTGACAGGACGCCAAAATGCAGGATTGTACACTTTTTTAATATACTAGGGATTGCGACATGCCTTCTAAAAAGCTCCAAAGGCTACATATTATTTGACAGATGGCCTTGTACGCTTTGTAAATCACATGACGTTTTTTTTTTAAATATAATACATATACACCATGGACAAAATTGTCCATGCTTTGTTTGCTAATTTAACAATATTTTTCTCTTAGACGTAAAAATCTTTATTTTTGTAGTGTTAGGACTGTTTCAGGGGTCCGTCTGGGGAAGTACCACACCTTTGCCAGTTATTCAACCGCCAAGCAGTAGTGTGCGAACACTACAGTGTTCCGGATTGAAGGGTAATGCTTCCAGCAAAATTACAGGGCACAGAGATTTGACGGGTGACGAGCGCATTGCATTGCCATCCAGGGTTTTGAACTGTTGAAGTTCAAAATTCTGAGTGGCGTTGAGCTGTTATGGGCAAGCGTGAATAGCCATCAGGCGAGCGACAACTGCTCGTCTCGTAACATAAAAAAAACTATATTTAAACATGCACTTTTTTATCGTTTAACTCACTTCACAATCACGTGACGGTTTCCAGTTACTAGTCCGTATTCTGTGGCAATATTACATAGGCAAATGTATATTCCAGTTTCGTGGGCGCAGAGGATAAGATGTTAGAGGCCATAGCGACGCACGGGCCGGTCACCGTCGCGGTGAACGCCCTCACCTGGCAGAACTATCTGGGAGGAGTGATACAGTTCCATTGCAGGTACATCCACGATTTATTATAACCATCACAATATGACTACTCTGTAATAATGATCAATATAAAAAACCGACTTCATAAAATGTCAGAACTGGACCAAATTGAAATGGGACCACGGGAAGCACCAGCTTTCAATAAAAAAACAACATTAAAATCGGTTCACCCAGTCAAAAATTCTGAGGTAACAACATAAAAATATACAGTTGATTTGATAACCTTCTCCTTTTTGGAAGTCTGTTAAAAATCTCCGAACTGGACCAAATTGATATGGGGCCAAATGGGAAGCACCAGCTTTCAAATAAAAAAAGAATCATCAAAATCGGTTCTTTAAATTAAGTAATTATTATTTAATTTGATGTACCTATATAATAATATCCGGATCGCGGATTGGTAAGCGCAGCGTAGGACGTCCACCCACAAGATGGACAGATGACCTAAAAGAGACTGCAGGACTACGTACTTACATAAATTTAAAACTATAAACAACAAACAACAATGTATACAAACTTAAAATTAATATTATAAAAAAAATATGTCTACAATCTACATCTTCATCATTTCAGCGGACGTCCACTGCTGGACATAAAAGCCCCAGCAATAAAAGGGTCGGGTGGGAGCGGCCTGCATCCAGCGTTTCCCTGCGTTCTCTTTTAGGTCGTATGTTCATCTTGTGGGTGGACGTCCTACGCTGCGCTTACCGTTCCCTTTCGGCCCCATCGGCCATCTATTCTACGTGCTATGTGCCCTGCCCACTGCCACTTCAACTTGCTAATCCGGTGGGCTATGTAACTTTCGTTCGTCTACGGATCTCCTTATTTCTGATTCGATCTCTTAGAGAAACCCCAACCATAGCCCTCTGCATAGCTCGTACACTCCATCTACGTATCCATATTTTTAATTATTTTTCTTATTTGTTTTTCCATAGCGGCGCCGCTGTGAATCTCAATCATGCCGTCCAAATCGTTGGTTACGATTTAACGGCCGAAGTTCCTTACTACATAGTTAAGAACTCCTGGGGCAGCGAGTTTGGCAACGCTGGCTACCTCATGCTGGCTGTGGGCACCAACATTTGCGGCCTGGCCAATGAAGTCGCCACTGTCGATGTAGCATAAGACAAAATAATTATCAATTTAAAAAACCGACTTCATAAAAATGTCAGAACTGGGCCAAATTGAAATGGGGAAGCACCAGCTTTCAAGTAAAAAAAGAATCATCAAAATCGTCTTACTCAGTCGAAAGTTCTGAGGTAACAAACATAAAAAATAAAATAAAACAGTCGAGTTGAGAACCTCCTCCTTTTTGGTTGTCGGTATTTTTTTTGTAAAATATACAATTTCGGTTCCTCGGATGACAATATTGTCATAAAATAAAAATAAACAGTTATTTCATTTTAAAAGCCAAACTGCTGAACCGATTTTGATGAAACTTCCATGGGACCAATCAGAAAGTATATCCTTTAAATTAAAAAAAAACAAAAAAAACTAATCGGTTCATAAATGACGGAGTTCTCAGGTCCCTCCTTTTTTGAAGTCGGTTAAAAATACCTCAATCTCATGCCTGGACCTTGCCACAATGTTTTACACTGTAAAAATGACTTGTCGGAGATAATTTTAATAGTTTTTTTCCTAGTCTAAATTCTGAATTATTAAAAACCTTGTCATACTAAATAACTAAGAATACTCATAGAAATAGACATTATACACTAATATATTTTTACCTGTAGATAGTTATATATTGTGCCCACCACCATATTGATTAGACGAATGCAAGGCACAGTATCATACTCGTTACAGCCGTCTCTCAGTCACGCACTCCGAGTGTCCGGCAACACATCGCAGCTAATTAAATGTTTAAGCAAAAATAATTGTAATAAAATGCTTTCCTGTTTATTTAAAAACTGCACAAACTACACACGCTCTGAGAGAGACAAGATTTTTTTAAATATCACGCGTAATTACTTTGTTTTTTTATTAAAACAGAAAAATATTATATATTGTTTTATCTTAGGCGGCTGTTGTCACTACGAAGTGTATGAGCGAGATGTGTAGATCGTCTTGTGTCAGAGAGTAATAGAGATCGCAGCGTAATCGATGACCAAAGCCGAATTCAGCCGATCACCACGGCGGCGACGAGCCGGTTGCCACTTTTAGTTTTTAAAGCAGTGTTGTTCGCCTGTAACGTCTCTATTATATTACATCTTACCGATTATACAAGGTTGCTCGGTATTCAAATTTTTACTTTGTGACCAACTATGAAAATGCAAGAAAATTCACCTGATCCATTCATTTTGAGTATGAACATTTTTCTATGGAACAACAGATTTTTTTGACGATTTCAGGGTTGGCCTCATTGTGAAAATTGATCATAATGACAGTACAATGATACCTTCGAATATTTCCACTGGCTAACCAGTCACCTAATATAAGAATACTCATAAATACTCTTTTAAAACGTCTTTTCTTGTCTTAAAACGGGAAAAAAACATCCTAATTGAGAATCTCCTCCTTTTTGAAGTCGGTAAAATATAGGTTTATTGGACGTTTTAAGTTAGGTCATGAGAATTTATAAATTATTATGGTATGGTTTGTAAATGCTCAGATAAAATACGAAGAAGACTGTAAAGTGCCTCATTCCATATTATACAATACAGGGCTATGCTGAAAAGGTGAACTAAGCCCAAAGGAGTCCACAATACCCATCATTATGGTTTTCATTTACTATGGGACCAACATTAGTAATATTACTCAATTTTTATATATATATATATATTGTAGGGGAGAGCGGGGTTGGTTCTAACAGGTAATTATTAACAAGCCTATTCCCGCCAAACGGTTAACCTTCCTATACATTATTTAAGCATAGGAAAATTTGCGCTCCTGCTTAAAGACTGAATACAGTGTATCAAAAATAATATTAGGACTTTATTATAATGTATTCAAGCAAATAAATTAATTTCAATCCCGAAATCTTGAAAAAAATATCAGCTTTTCCGTAGAAAACGGTCATTCACTTATTAAATCTATGGTGCCATACATATTGTCGAGTGGTCCATGGTCCCATAGTAAAAGTTGTTCATAATGACCAGTATGACGAACCTCTTTCGCCTTATACACCCTTTCTGCGTAACCCCGTAGATCTTATAGGCTAGATGACTGGTTTTTTTAATGTTCTATTAAAATGTAGCCCATAAATATAGCTAATTAATGCAAACCAAATTAAAATCTGATCATAATTAATTTAATATCATGCTAGACAGAGAGCGGGAAACAGCAAATTATGACGTCACTCTGTATGTCGACAAGTATGGCGCACAGAGGCGTGACGTCATTTTTTGTTTTGTGGGAAAAGGATAGGGTTTTCTCTACCAAAAACTTTAAACGCTTATATATCATTAATAAATGATATAATTTTTTTTACTTAAATTCTTCATTAAAGCTATTGGTTTCAACGATACAAAAACATCAGTCATCTACCCTATTTATTATAATAATTTGAGTTTTTTTTGCCATAACTTGTGACACAACCCTGTAGATATTTTTATACATTATGCATATAAAATGTTAGATCATTTTGAGATATTGTGTCGATTCTCTTGTAACATTATCTAAACTAAATTTGGCAGGTGGAAAATTGTGGCGATCCTGCTCTCACATATTGAAATGAAAAGAGACGCAGATAATTTTAGTGCTGTCAAATTGTATTAGTTTAGTGATGGTATGACAGAATCGACATCATTTTTGTTTAAACATTCTTGCCATTTTATGAAATCTATTAACAATTGTTCATCTTGTTACTTTTATAAATACTTTTACAAAAATGTTATATTAAGTCATAATGGTATTAAAAAAAGGTTTTTTTTGTGTAAATCGAGTAATGCGTAAAATATGATATCGGACAATTAATAAAACCGAATACCGAAAACAAAATCAAATGTGTTGCTAGATAGAGAGCGCACTATACCTACGTATGACGTCACGCCATACAAACTCCATCCATCTCACTTTGTGAGAAAAAGACAGAGCATCCCATCATAATATGAACAAAAACTTTAAACACTTATAATATCAGTATCAGAACTTTTTGCAATAATGTGGCAGCTACTCAGCGATTTATAAATTGTTGTCCATATCATATATATAAATATCTTCGATCAAAATGTATAATTTTTCGAAGATAAAAATAATAAATTACAAGGAATTGTAATATACAAACTGCCATCAAAATAGAGCAAAACCTAAAAAATAATTTATTCAGAATTAGAAGTACAATTGATATAAAAAAAGATACTTATATCTTTTTGAAAAAAATCTGTATTTCCGTATGCAAAACTCCACAGCGCTTTTTTTCACGTGAAACATCTATCAAAAATCAGAAATGTCTTTTACAATACTTAACACAAAAACTTTTTTTTAATGTGAAACATCTATCAATAATAAGAAATGTCGTTTACAATTACTTACCAAAAACTTTTTTTTTTAAATGTGAAACATCTATCAAATATCAGAAATGTGTTTAATAATACTTAACAAAAACTTTTTTTCATGTGAAACATCTATCAAAAATCAGAATTGTCTTTTACAATAATACTTCTGAAACATATTTTTTTATGTAAAACATCTATCAAAAATCAGTAATGTATTTTACAATACTTTACAATAAACGTTTTTTTTTCTTAGGTGAAACATCAGAAATGTATTTTATAATACTTAACAAAAACGTTTTTTTTTTTTAAATATGAAACATCTATTTGCGCGCCTTGGCAGTATAATCGTCTCGTATGCCGTGACGGCAAACGACATGATGCTCTCTTACGCAGTCATGTTTCACATTTTCCGGGCATCCCTTGACGGACAACTTTTTTATTATATCATATATTACTTCATTAAATAAATTAGTTAGGGTGTCTGAGGTTTTGTTCGATTTTGATGGCACTTTGTGATTATAAATATTGTTAATAGTGCAATATAAGTTTTATAGGTATTTTTGCTAGAATTTTTAATCACTGTAAAAATATAGACGATAATATAAGTAACGCCGTCCACGCGGTTTGTCCGAAAGCAATATAGTTCAAGTGCGGCCGCTGAAAGAAATCATCTGACAGTTGCAACATTGTAAAAAGCTGACCGAAAACAGTAAATTCTGATCACTTATACTGGCTTTTTGAGCGTAAGTTTTTTTTTATAAATATCTGGGTCATTTATTGCAAACGCGGTCATTTGACCCCAAACTAAGCAAAGCTTGTAATATGGCTGCCGGTGACTGATATACATACATATATATTTTTAAATACATACTTAAATAGATATTAACACCCAGACAGAACAAACACAAATGTTTGTCCTAGGTGGGAATCGAACCCACGCCCCCAAGCGCAGAAGGTAGGTTCACTACCAACTGAGCCACGGGCAGATTGTAAATGGTAGCCAATATACTACAGTAAAATAATAAAATAAGATGTTTTATTATTGCAGCTGTCAAACGTCTTCTCTCAGCAGCCGGACTATAGTAGGCAATTTTAGTAGTACTAAGTTAAATATATACACAGTGTGTATAGTTCTAGCAATATTCATATTTTGCAGGATAACACGAATAATTTTTTTTAATAAATGGTAGTTTCATTATTAGCTTAATTTATATATTTATCAATTGCTCTTGATGAATTTATGTATGTACTAGCTGCGTCCCGCTGTATCACTCGCGTGGACATTTCTTCAGGAAACGTACAGTTTTTCGGGATACAAAGTATTAACTTACGTCACTCTCCAGCCCTCCAACTACATATCTCTATGTAAATAAATCACACATTGGTGTCATCTATATTTATACATATAAAACAAAGTCGGTTTTGTTCGAACACTTATAACTCAAGAACGGCTGGACCGATTTTCATGGGTTTTGATTTGTTGTATTTGTCTGCGTCCGGAATAGCAAAATAACTAAAATGGCTGGACTGATTTGGATGAAATTTTGTGTTCCTGGCCTCGCTACTATGACCCATAGTAGCGAGGCCGAAGCCAGAGCTTACACCCGTGCGAAGCCGGGGCGGGTCGCTAGTATAACTATAATAACTAGCTGAATCCCCGCGTGCGTGTTACCCGCGATTTTACAGTTTCCGTATTTATAGGGGGGGAAATATGTTATCCCCTATAATATGTTACCTCATGATGCATACTATCTTCCTGTCAAATTTCATTAAGATCGGCCTAGCCGCTTAGTCGTGAAAAGTGAAAACAGACAATGGGACAGAGTTAATTTCGCTTTTATAATACCTATTAGTCAGGATATTTAAAATGCGTAATAAATTTGATACTTGGGATTCGCTTTCACGCAGCCGCAGAAAAAAGAATCAATGTGATTTTTGCTGACTAATTAATGCCACAAAGTGACATATAATAGTTTTTATCCCGGAAAAAGTTACGGTTAGAAAGTTCACGCGGCTGAAACCACACGCAGTTAGTACAATAATACAATTATATCCTCACCATAGATAGAATAGGTAGTGTTTTCAAGCTTTTTCCTGTTCATATTTACCGAATGAGAATTATAATTACTGTTGGCGACTGGCATATCCATTATTATATATCCTTCTAAAGTACCATTTAAAGATTATTTTGATGTGTACTTGTTCATTCTATTTGTGACCGTGTTGGAGTAGAACAACTGTTTTATTAATATTGTAAGTATTATCCGTCTCGCACTTGGCTGGTTATTCATACATATTTTGTCGGTTTTTATTATGACCCACTTCTTAATTCTAGATTCTTCGCTCCCGGTCTCCATGACCCACGGTTGCCTTTCCAGAAGACAGTCAACATGATATCACTACATATAGCAATGGGTATGGGCGTCGTGTCTCTAGCGATAAACATCTGGGTTTTATGCCAAGTGCGACATAAATTAGAGACCCTGCCAGATTTAAGGTTACCAACATCGACGATTAAATTGGATGTCACGGAGCGACCTGTGGCCAAGTTGTATAAAACTTATTTGAAGGCTTTTAAGAAGCAGTACGAAGGTGAAGAACTGACAAGGAGGTTTGGGATTTTTAAGGTTGGTTTCTATTGCTTTTATGTACTTACCATTTTAATAACAGGGGCCGTCCGTACTGGCAACTGTTTTACATGACGAGTCGAGTGTCGAGTCTCGACACGCTCTTGGCCAGTTATTTTTAACTAAACTCAGTCATTACATGACTGAATCTCCAAGTTCATCCACAGATACTTTGTGTAACCAAGTGGCTTGTAGTTTAGTTTTTATGTATATATACTAGACGCTCGCCCCGGCTTCTTGGGTGTAAGCTCGGCCTTCGGCCTCGCTATAAAATATAATATAGCCTATGTGTCCCGGGGACACATAGTTATTTCGTTACAAACATCCAAAAATACAAATCATTCCTCTTTATAATATTAGTAAATATATATTAATTTTAAGTAGTTTTAATTTTAGTTTTTAATTATCCCATTTATTTATATACAGTGTAAACACTATATAGCGACATTTAAGAGATTAAGGCGTTTTTGAGAGATGTCGTTAAATGGAGAGAAAAATCAATATAATTTTACTATTATAATATTGTGTATTTACTAGTAAAGTATAAAAGATTACAAATAACTAATATTGATATAAATAACAATGGTTTTTGCGTATAGTCTGTTATCTTCGTCTACGTGTTAAGTCGACAGTCAAGGTAAATACGAGGTGTTAGAAAGTACTGTTTAATGCTTAATAATGACGTATTGTCGTCGTTATGTACTTACAGTGGGTAATTTCGCCGTTTTAGGGAGTTAGTCGCTAAATGGACTGTCGCTATATAGATTTTACTGTGAAGTTTTCTAATGCAAATGAAATGTTCCTTTCGCGTTTATAAAATATACCGACGTATCTAGTATTTGTAATTTATTGATAAGTTCAGAATGCTTTGTAGGATAAGCTAATATGACAAGTATTTTCAGGACTCTTTAAAGGAAATCTCCCGCATGAACCGTGTATCGGGAGCCACCTTCGGCTTGACAAAGTTCTCTGACATGACCAGCGAGGAGCTCATGTCGCCTGGTTATAATAGCACGCTGGAGAGCTCTTGTACTGAATTGTACAGGGAATGCGGCCATGGACCCCATACTGCTATAAATTACCGCCAAGTCGAGTCTATTCCGGATAAATTTGATTGGTAAGGCGTATATTCTTTTTTCTATCGGGTTACGAAAGGGTGCCGAAAGATATGGTCTATAGTAACCTTAATTATGAATAACTTTTACTCTAGAAATAACCCTGAAATCGCAAAAAAAACACCTGTTCCTTACATTCCGTTAAGTGCAAATGGCCGTTTTATATAAATAAATATCTGATATTTTTTTCGCGATTTTAGGTTTGGTTCCATAATAATAAGCCGTTCATAATGATGGGTTCTATATGGATCCCTTTTGGCTTAGTATATACCCTTTCCGCGTAACCCAATATAAAAGCGAGGATTTAGGTGCCAACGTAAAAAAATCATGTCACGTCATTGAATAATTTTTCTAAATTCGTGTATTTTCGACTGTTAATATGTATGATTGATATTTTATTATTTATAGCCTATGGCATTCAGAGTGTAGCTTTTAATTAAAAAAGAAACATAAAGATGATGATTTTGAAAGATTATTTTTTATCAGAGAAGTAGTTTCGGAGATTACCTATAAGTTCTCATACAAACAAATTAATACAAATAAACTTACAAAGTCATAGACTTTACCTCTTTATAATATTAGAGTAAATTTATAGAAGTGAGATTAAAAGTGTTCGTGAATGTGATCCAGGGTGTGCAAGTGATATGACGAGATAAAACGTGTACCTATTTTCTGTAATTTCCAAATCTCCATAGAAGTAAAGTCTCCTCTATATACTTTCTGGGGTACAACTAAGTCAGTATAAGCGAAAAAAACTAAAAAAAACTAATTCACTTACTGACTGACTCAACACGAAATCTCGAAAACTACTTGACTAAGGAAGCTGAAATTAGGGCCAGTAGATTCTTTATATAGAAGTAGAGACCAAAACAGGAAGGGGGCAGGAGAAAGGGGGCTCAAAAAGATTTTATTTTACTTTTAAAATCGCTCAAGACATCTGCGTGGTAGATACTGGAGGAAACCTTTGGGTGTACACACATACTGGAAAGCTGGACACCGATGCAACAATGTAAATTTTTGATTAATAATTATAATTATGTAAAGTTTTCAGTGAATGAAGGCTGACCTAGAGATAAAGGTAGGTACAGTAAGAGCCAACACACAAATGGGTTGCGATAAATACCTAAAGAAAATTCTGATCAAATGCAAATGAACCTAAATTTAGTATCTATTAAAACAATATTTTGAACTACCTGATTTTTCTGCTACAGGAGAGACAAGCACTACGTGGGGCCAGTATTGGACCAGAAACAATGCAATGGATGCTGGGCTTTCGGAATAATTGGTGCCATGGAGACCCAGGCTGCCAAATTACACGGAGTATTTGGACCTAGACTTAGCATACAGGTAGTCCTTAGCATACCTTACCCATGATTAAATAAAAATAATAACCGGCCAAGTGCGAGTCGGACTCGCGCACGAAGGGTTCCGTACCATTATGTAGCAGGGCAGCCCTATGCATCCGGGTTTAATGATGTTTGTCTGCCTGCTTCACAGCCAGTCCGTAATGATGCCAATACTGGGCATATGAGCCAATCACCGATGCTCCCGCGCAACATAGTTTATTCGCCTGCCGCACGTGGCGCTAGTAGCGATATAGTTGGGGAGCGCGGCCGCCCGCACCGTGGTTGCGAGCCGCCCGCTGTACCGAACGCAGTGCAAGTACCGCGACGCTTTTCAGCCCGAGTGCCTAAGAAGCCGGCCATCTTTGATTTGTAACTTGTGTAGTTTTCCAGTGTTCAATTACAATAATAATTCTCAGATTGCGTTTCACTTAATCCGGAAAAGTCCGCCACGTCAAGCAGACCCCAAATATAACCCACGGCAAACCCGCTGGACACAATGGCGCCCACGTGGCCTGTTTCGTGCGCGTGATTTTTTTTTGTGTGTTTCGTACCTAAATAATGAAAAATATATTCAAAGATGTCAAGAAAAGGATTGCGTTCCCATGGAGAAGAGGCAGCGGAGGAGTCCCCCTCCATGCTTGCGATGGACCAGAACCAATTCCAGACGTTGCTGCAATCGCTTCAGCAGAGTCAGGCGGAGGTGTTCACCAGGCTCCTGGGGGAGATGCGCACGTCAACGCCGGTGGTACACGAAACGTCGTCGGCACCTGCTGTCGGTGCCAATTTCACAAAATGTTCGGCGAGATTCAGCGGAAAAACCGAAGAGTTAGATGGTTTCCTGGATGCAACCGAAGTATACAAGAACTGCCTCGGAATATCTGATGACAACGCAGTGAAAGGTCTGTCACTTCTCCTAATTTCGGAAGCAGCTCTATGGTGGCAAGGTGTGAAGTCCACCACCACATCGTGGAACGATGCGGTCACGAAGCTGCGCGGCGCTTTCGGAGAGAGGCGCCCGCCGTTCCGGATATATATGGAATTATTCAGTTTACGGCAAGGAGAAGACAAAACGGACCTGTTTATAGCGAAGACACGCGCACTGCTATCGAAGATTCCGGCAGGAGATCTAAATGAAAAGGTTCAACTGGATCTGGTCTACGGTCTTCTGGACCGTAGAATACGTAAACGGCTTGACCGGAACGCAATAGGAACTTTCGACCAACTTCTTACACGTGCGAGAGCAATCGAGGAAGCATTGCAAGATGGAGCAGAACGGAAGGAGCCACCACCAGCGACGTCGATTCGGAACGCAAGCGCCAGTGCCGCCAGCGTCGGTCGACGTGCCGCCGGTCCGGCACCCGCAGGAGCGGGCCCCGCCGTCGCTGCACCCGCCGCCGCCGGACCGAGCAAGGTCGGCCCCGACACATCTTCATACAAACGTTGGAACAACAATAAATATCCTCAGTGTAAAAAGTTAAACGAAAGTGCGGGAAAAAAGTCAATCGAGTGTTATGGGTGCGGAACCCCAAATGTGATAAAATCAAAATGTCCAAAGTGTAAATCGGCCGCGAATGCGGAAAGTGCTTTTTTTTCTGTTACAATATCAGACTGTGCGGAAAATACAAGTTCGTTCACCCGCGGGTCCAACCGCCGCCGTCGGCGCAAACGTACGCGGACGCCGAAAGGCGAACATCAAACGACAGCACCGACAGCCGCACCACGCAATTCACCCGCGACGACCCACCCGCCTCCGTTGCTACGTGAGGGCGAGCGGGGCCGCGAACGACACATGCACTATCCAGCGACCGAGTGCAAGCGAGACAGTACTATGGGGCCTCCGGGAACTCAGAGGGCCACTACCAGCGCCCTCCAAGGCGTTCCTCCGGCCGCCGACACAGTGTTGAAGTCAACAACAGGTAACCCCGCATGTAATCGTACTGCGGGGGATTCGTTAAACACTCATGATAATAGTGCAACGAAGGAAAACATACGTAAACAACCTTGTATGCGTCAAAATGACAATAAGTTTTCTAGAGACAGTTCAAACGCAATTTCTGTGAATCAGTGTCCATTGCATGCTAAATTTAATGTCGACATGTATTCCGATTTGTGTAATAATAAGAGTGCGTGTCCTGATTGTCTTAAGAGCACTCACTATGTATCTAGTTATGATTGTGTTAGGGGTATACCATGTGTGTCTCAAACTGATAAAGGGGGTATACCATGTGTGTCTCAAACTGATAAAGGGGGCATACCATGTGTTTCTCAAACTGATAACGGGGGTATACCATGTGTGTCTCAAACTGATAAAGGGGGCATACCATGTGTTTCTCAAACTGATAACGGGGGTATACCATGTGTTTCTCAAAGCTGTAAAAGGGGCCTACCTAGTGTTTTTCATGATGATATTAAGGGTGCTCTCTCTCTTAAGAGTGACAATATTCCGGAAAATATTGTAAAGAGTTCGTCTCCTCTTAAGTTAAAGGATTATATCGAGAGTACCAACGTGATATATAACGGCGATACAGATTGCCAACATGAACTTAACCAAATGTTAAATTCGGGAACGCAGCTTTCGTGCGACTTTGTTAATGTTATAGACGGAGAGCTGTCAGTTATAGGCAAAGAGCAGACGGACTGTTTTATAAAGGACGATAATAATTGTCTAGGTTTAAGCTCTTTTGCTATATGTAATGTGAATAACGGTAATGATTGTAAGAAAAGTGTCGCGCGTACACAGGGTCGAATCCAGGGGGAGTCGATTTCCAGAAGACCTTTACTGCAAATCGACATTGTAGGGAAAAGTGGGACAGCATTATTGGATACCGGTGCTAAGGGCTGTATTGCGGGACATTCTCTCCATCGTGTTCTAGTAGAGAAGGGTCACCCACTGCAACATTCTTCACGGAACATCCGGCTAGCGGATGGTAACACGCATCTAATGGATGTGCTGGTTGCAAAGGTGAAAGTGAGGCTTTTCCACAAAGTGATACCTACTGAATTCATAATTTTTCCCAACGCGCAGAACAATGAATCATTACTCGGAATTGATTTTATTAAAAAGGCCGGTCTTGTCATAGATTTTAGGAGGAGTTTATGGCATTTCGCGGAAAGTAGTGAACAAAATTATCAACTTCTTTACGAACCTGATTCGCCCCGCTGCACTTCATATGCAGCGATGAACGTTTTGCGCGACGACGAGGGGGCAGGTTTACAGGAACAGGAGCGTGATGAACTGGCACAGTTACTGACGGAATATAGTGATTTGTTTGAGCCAGCTGGTGAACCGACACCATATATGGAACATCATATCGATACGGGAAATTATGCGCCGATAGCAACGCCTCCCTATCGCCTAACGCCTGCTAAGAAGGAGATAATGGAACAAGAACTAAACAAGATGCTAGCTGATGACATTGTGGAAGATTGTGAATCCGCTTGGGGCGCTCCGGCCTTGTTAGTGCCCAAGCGCGATGGCAGTTTCCGGTTTTGCGTAGACTATCGAAAATTAAATTCAATTACGAAGTCTGACGCTTACCCGATGCCTCGTATTGATGAGCTGTTGCAATCTACTAAACGTGGCTGTTGTCACATGAGTACAATCGACCTCCGTTCTGGGTACTGGCAAGTGTCTGTAAGGGAGGAGGACCGAGACAAGACAGCATTTATTACCCCGTTCGGAACATTCCGTTTTAAACGAATGCCGTTTGGCCTCAAGAACGGACCAGCCACATTTCAACGTTTAATAGATAGAATGCGTTCCGTTTCAGCTCTAAAAGACGTTAATATCCTAGGATATTTGGACGATTTGCTTATTATATCCGAAGGGGGGTTCTCTAACCACATGGAAGACCTGCGCAGCGTCCTGCAGCAGCTCAGGAAGTTTAAACTGCGAGCAAATCGTGAAAAATGTGTATTTGTGAGGAAATCCGTCAAATATTTGGGTCATGTGATTTCCGAGGAAGGTGTCTCGGCTGATGAAGAGAAAATTCGCGCCATTTTAGATATGGAAGCGCCAACGTCTCTGAAACATCTGAAATCCTTTATCCAAACATGTTCCTGGTTCCGGAAATTTATTCCTGGATTTTCTGAAGTAGCCCAACCACTTACCAAACTGACTAGGAAAAATCAATCTTGGATATGGGGACCGGAACAAACAGAAGCGTTCTCAACCTTAAAGAAGCTTCTGACATCTGCGCCAATTCTCATTCAGGCGGATTATTCCAAACCATTTATCTTGCGCACAGATGCAAGTAATTACGCTTTGGGAGCGGTGTTGCTCCAGGGAGAAAAAAACGAAGAAAAGCCCATAGAGTTTGCAAGCCGATTGTTATCAGGTGCTGAAAGAAACTACTCGACCACGGAACGAGAGGCTCTGGCGGTTGTGTGGGCTGTCGATCGTTTTAGAGGATACATTGATGGACACCCGGTAATTGTGGGTAGTGATCATCAACCATTAAAGTGGTTGTTGTCCTTAAAGTCACCATCAGGTCGTTTGGTGCGTTGGGCACTAAAACTACAAGCCTACGATCTTCAATTTGAATATACTCCAGGAAAGGTCAACGTAGTTGCGGACACGTTAAGCCGCCCTTCCTGCAATGAGGAATCTCGTGAAACGTGCGGAATATGCTCCGTAATTATAGATTTGCCTACGCGAGATCTCATTAAACTGCGTGCAGAGCAGGAAGCTGACCCGGATATTACTAAAATTATCAAGGAGTTGGAAGATACAGAGGAAGTAGCGACCCGCCGTTGGACAGAACGCGGATATATGATGGAACGTGGTATACTTTACCGTTATAACCCGGACACAGACAACGAATCACCGCAATTAGTAATACCTGCGAGCATGCGTGATGAAATTCTTCGTGAGTGCCACGATGCTCCGGTTGCAGGTCATCCTGGAATAGACAAGACCTACCAAAAAGTCGCTCAGAACTTTTTCTTCCCAGGAATGAGAAGAATTATAACAAGTTATGTAAAATCCTGTACTACATGTCAACGCTACAAGGCGACAAATGAAAAACCACAAGGGCTTATTCAAACTCCGCTGCTGAATCAGCGCAATGAGGTCCTTGCAATGGATTTATTTGGACCATTGCCGGAGGGTGAAAATGGTGAAAGGTGGATATTACTGGTAGAGGACACGGCAACGAGGTGGGTTGAGCTTTATGCTCTTCAAGAGGCCACATCTGTTGCCTGTGCCAAAGTCCTTATAGAGGAACATTTCCTCCGGTACGGTTTGCCTCGGAGAATTATATCGGACAATGGGGTGCAATTTGTCTCTGCGGTTATGCAAAAGTGCATGGATATTCTCAATATAACACAGGATTTAACACCATTTTACCACCCGGAAGCGAATCCCGCTGAAAGGAAAAACCGTGATATGAAGGCAAAGTTGGCAGTATTGGTCGGTACAGACCACCCTTCGTGGCCTAAGCAGCTACCTATTATCCGTTTCAGTATGAATAGTGCAGTGTGTGAAACAACAGGCGTGACTCCTGCCTATCTCACACTGGCACGAGAGTTGAGATCACCACTGGAAGTATATAATGACCCAAGAGCGGTCCTGAGTAAAGCAAATTTTGTGCCGCAGATCAGTCCGTATCTGACAAAATTCCTAAACTCATTAGCTGAAGTAAGAGAAAGAGTAGAAAAACAGCAAGATAAACGAAAATTATACGCTGATCAAAAAAGGAGAATAGGAGATGAGTTTAAAGTGGGTGACAAAGTACTACTTGCCACGCACTTACTAAGCGACTCTGCCAAGTCAAAAACTACAAAATTTTATCCAAGAAGAGACGGACCCTATGTGGTAACTGAAAAAGTCAGTCCTACCACTTACCTCATAGCTTATGAAGGAAAAACTGAGGAGCCTCTGGGTAAATTCCATGCAAGCGAGTTAACCCCCTTTCAGGAACGTGGAAATGAACATAGTCCTCAGCCACTTAACCCAAAAAGGAAAAGAGGCCGCCCTCGAAAACAAGTTAAGGGAATAAAAGATATGAACGTGGAGCTAGATCACGACCGAGGACGTAGTCGCGATCTAGAGGGGGAGTATGTAGCAGGGCAGCCCTATGCATCCGGGTTTAATGATGTTTGTCTGCCTGCTTCACAGCCAGTCCGTAATGATGCCAATACTGGGCATATGAGCCAATCACCGATGCTCCCGCGCAACATAGTTTATTCGCCTGCCGCACGTGGCGCTAGTAGCGATATAGTTGGGGAGCGCGGCCGCCCGCACCGTGGTTGCGAGCCGCCCGCTGTACCGAACGCAGTGCAAGTACCGCGACGCTTTTCAGCCCGAGTGCCTAAGAAGCCGGCCATCTTTGATTTGTAACTTGTGTAGTTTTCCAGTGTTCAATTACAATAATAATTCTCAGATTGCGTTTCACTTAATCCGGAAAAGTCCGCCACGTCAAGCAGACCCCAAATATAACCCACGGCAAACCCGCTGGACACAATTATCTATAAAAACGGCAAAAGAAACACGTTTATTGTATGGGAGCCCACCCCCCCTTAAATGTTAATTTTATTTTAATTTAATTATTCATTTTTAAAGTGAATATACAACTAAATATTCTGTGAATATTTCAAGCGTTTACGTGTTGCCGATATCAATAGTGAGCAAAAAAATTACGTTTGTTGTATGGGAGCCCCCTTAAATATTTATTTGATTTTGTTTTTAGTAGGTATTTGTTGTTATAGTGCCAGCAGAAATACATCATCTGTGAAAATTTCAACTGTACTATCATGGTTCGTGAGATACAGCCTGGTGACAGACGGACAGCGGAGCCTTAGTAATAGGGTCCCGTATTACCCTTTGGGTACGGAACCTTAAAAATGGGCGCCCCAATAATCCAAACTGAAGCTCCCAAAGAATAATCTACACATTTACAGCTTCTCATTGCAAAGTACTTAGGCCAGAAAGCTGATCACAGCATGCTCGTATTTTATAAGGCCAGATATACGGCTGCGCTTACCGGACCTAGCAATCTCGTTCGCACAATTAAAAAAAAAAAGATAAAAAATAACTCTGAGAATTTATAAAACCGATTGGGTATAAATCTTATGTAAATGGTATACTAATCAATTGCGTATAGCGGATTATTTTATACTTTACTAGTAAAAACTTATACAGCCGGTCTATTCTGCAAGCTAAGTGAACGAGCAAGTGAAGTGATAAACTGAGTGAACGTGTAATTTTCTTGTCGATTAATATAGAGAAATGTAAAAATGACGAGTGACCACCCTTGACTGAAGTCCCTTACCCTCATAATTTGATGTTTTGACATTTGTCTGCAGAAATAGGCAAGAAAAAATCACATTCACTTAGCTTATCACTTCACTTGCGCGTTCACTTAGCTTGCAGAATAGACATGCTGCTAGTAAAATAATATAGATTTTTCTTCTCTCCATTTAACGACAACTTTCAATAATGTCATAAAATGCGTAGTCTCTTAAGTGTCGTTATATAGAGTTTACAGTTTACACTGTATATAATTATGTCTAACAAATCTTGGATTTCGATTCTAACTTAGGTACGTCTAACCATTGTTGTATCGATTTAAAACTCAACAAATATTTGTGATACAGATAACAATATAATAATTTCGTATCATCGAACTGGGCCCCAATTCCACTAAACCAATTGTTTTTAAATTGTTAATGAATTGCCTCAAAATTACCCTTTTGACACTTTTGGTATAAGATAAAGTGTCAAAAGTAAAAAAAAATTGGTAATTCATTAGCAATTTAAAAACTATTGGTATAGTAGAATCGGGCCCTTATCTGATGATGGAGATGGAACCAAGAAGCGGATAGTGCAACTGTTCAATGGTTACTAGTAAGTCCTCGAGTTTGGCCACATTTGGTTTGTTTAAATAAAAAATAACTGGCCAAGAGCGTGTCGAGACACGCATATGGTAGGGTTCCGTAACCAAAGCCATATAATTGTAGTCATAGTTCAGAAATTGATAGTTATAGAAAATTTCGAACGAACGAAGCTGTGGATTTGCCAAATTTCAGAGATGTACCATCCCGACGTAGCATATACTTTTATGGTTTAAACATATAGAAAACTGATTAAGAAACATTATTTGTTAAGCCAACTTTTTGCCTCTTTGGCGGGCCATATTTCACATAGTATAGACTTTATAAAAAATTGATGTATCAAACCTTACCTTCATTTTAAAAGACCATTTCAACGATACACCACACAAGTAGGTGTAGTGAAAAAAATAATTTCATCCCTATTTCAGATGTACCAGAGCCACCCCTAAAATGCAATATAATATATTTTTTATACTTTTAAAATTGAGATCTATATTACAACTGTCATTATGCAAAGTTTCATGCATTTATCTTAATAATTATAGATGTTAGAAGGTTAAAAAAATCGGACGGACGGACAGACAGACAGATAGACAGACGGACGGACAGAACGAATTTATAAGGGTTCCTTGTCGGGCTACGAAACTCTAAAAAGCCACATATGTGATTTTTAGTTTTTTATCTTTAAGAATTATTTGAAAACAAATTGTGACTGTAACTTTGGTTGCCAGGAGCTGATAGACTGTTCTACGAAAAACGAAGGCTGTTATAGCGGAAACGTAGTCCTGGCTCTGACCTGGCTCTGTGACAATCACTGGGGCATCGTCACAGAGGAACTATACCCCTTGCAACTCGTCACGCAAAACTGCTAATATGAAAAATTTATTCCCGTAGGGGTGCAACTCAAGAGGTTCCAGAAGTTGTGGTGAGATTATAACAAAGAACTTTTTTTTTAACTTATAACTTCTTTTACAAAACTCTTTTTCTGATGAATCTCTAGTGTAGGTAATTCCGCTTCTACGTCGCTTCAAGTACAATAAGGAATTTGGGATAAATTTCACTCGGTAGATATTTGTTAATGACGTTAATTTAATTGAGTTTAATTTTGCCTAACCTGAAATAAAATATTAATTACATGAAAGATAAAATTAACCTTATTTTATTTCAGGTTAGGCAAAATTTAACTCACTGTTATGTAAAATGATCTAAACAAATAATGTTTCTCAATCAGTTTTCTATATGTTTAAACTACATTTACTATGGGAACAATTTTGAAATCGTGAAAAAAATATGTGCTGTTCGATAAAAAACTATGTCATTACGGTGGAACGTTTCACGTATGGCGGGAAATCATCTGTAGTGGTAGGACTCTTTTGCAGGGGTCCGCCTGGGGAAGTACCACACCTTTGCCAGTTATTCAACCGCCAAGCAGTAGTGTGCAAACACTACTGTGTTCCGGATTGAAGGGCAATGTTTCAAGTGAATTACAGGGCACACAGAGATTTGACATCTTATATCTCGGGGTGACGAGCGCAGTGCATTGCCATCCAGGGTTTTGAACTGTTGTAGTTCAAAATTCTGAGTGGCGTTGAGTTGTTATGGGCAAGCGTGAAGAGCCATCAGGCGAGCGACATCGCTCGTCTCGTCACCCAGTATCATAAAAAAAAAACTTTTAACTGTGTGAACCGATTTTGATGTTTTTTTTCATTTATATATCATTTAATAAGAAAATTATACAAACATGGATATAATGGCATTTAAAAACCACTAAGGTTTAATAGTAATGCCATATGGAGTTAAAGTATACGTCTACTATAAAAATAATGTTAATATCTAATTACACAACTGGCAGCGAGCGAGGCGATTACATCATGTTGTTGTTATTTGAAAGCTGGGCCCCGATTGTACTAAACCAATTGTTTTTCAATTGTTTATTAATTGCCTATTTTTTTTTACTTTTGACCAAATCTATACCAAAAGTGTCAAAAGGGTAATTTTGGAGGCAATAGGGTATTTGACTATATTAAAAATATAATTAATACTGGTGTAATCCTAGAAGATTATTATTTTCAAAAAGTATTTAATGACTAAAAAATAAAGTCCCTATATCTAGAAAAATACATAATAAAAATATGTTTTTCACTGATCACGTGACTTGACTGCAAACGCTCTATGTTAGCCGAATGTCCTTATGTCGTCACAGAAAAGTAAATAGAGGCAACAATTGTATGGCGAGATTAACTCGTTTGTTTATGTGTGACGTCACTAATGTCACGTGGCCCCATGAATGTCAAAGGTAGCGTTTACGCGGTAGTTTAATAATTTGAATATTGATCCGTCATTTAAAACAAATACTGAAAATTATGAGGATTAAATTACAAGATTGCTTTATTTTAATGTAATAAACAATTTAAAATGGTTTTGTAAAATCAGTCAAATACCCTATTCGTTAACAATTTAAAAACAATTGGTTTTTCACTTTTGACACTTTATCTTATACCAAAAGTGTCAGAAGGGTTATTATTGAGGCAATTCATTAACAATTTAAAAACAATTGGTTTAGTGGAATCGGGACCCTGGTGCTTCCCGTTCGGTCCCATTTCAATTTGGTCCAGTTCTGATAAAGTCGGTTTTTTGTAATGATAATTATTTATATTTCCAGCAATATGTATGAGGACACTATTCCAGAAATGGTGTATACTCACGGTCCTGTGATAGTAGTCGTCAACGCTGACCCTTGGCTGGGCTACATAGACGGCGTCATTCAGGGAGGCTGTGTGTAAGTCATTTCTACGTTTAATATCTGTTTTTGTAGTGGCAACATTATTACTTATTCTAGTCTGAATGGCATGCTAAGAAGCAGGGCCAGCCCTATATAGAATTTGATCAGGGTAGAGCAAGATTAAAATCAGCTATTAGCTATTAAAATCTGCAAGTTGAAGTGCCAATGGGCAGGCCATATCGCTCGAAAAACTGATAACCGATGGGGAAGAAAGGTTCTTGAGTGGAGACCGCGAACCGGAAGACGCAACGTAGGTAGGCCTCCCACTAGATGGACCGACGACATTGTGAGAGTGGCGGGCATCCAGTGGATGCAGATGGCAGGATGTCGATCAGTGTAGAGGTTAAAGGGGGAGCCCTATGTTCAGCAGTGGACGTCTTCTGGCTGAGGATGATGATCAACATTATTATTTATTCAAGTCTGAATGGCATGCTAAGAAGCAGCGCCATAGTCTTTGATCAGGGTAGAGCAAGATTGTCGTTCTGCGCGATTCATTTCTGCTAACTATATTGTACAGGAATGGATCATTATTCCGGAATAAAAAGTACCTATCCCATGAGCTAATCCAGGATGTAAACTATTACAACCTCAAAATTTTATGCTGGTTGCAAAAAATGCAAGCGTGCCCGGCCGCCCCCGTCCCGAGGCGCAATCAAAATTTTATCTTTCGTTAGTTTTTTCGCTTTTGGCATTTTGGCGCCCCTTGCTATCGGGCGCCTAGAGCGACAACTCTTCTCGTTCTCAGGGCCGACGCTGCTAAGGAGGCTTATATCAAGCAAGTGGAATCTGGGCTAAGGTGATTCTGCTCAAATCGCAAAGTCCACGTTTGACCACCAACTTGGTTATTGGTAAGCGACGATGTGTGTCGAACATAGAAGAAAAATACCATGCTATCTCTATGCTACGCTACGGACGAACACGAACAGACAGACGGACGAACAGAACGAACTTATGAGGGTTCCTTGTAGAACTACGAAACCTTAAAAAGCCTTGAAAAGCAATCATAGTCTTATTGTAAAGTACATAATTCCTATTATTTTTTGCACGCAGCCGCCACAAAACTAAAACCCGAGACCACGTAGTACAAATCGTAGGATACGACAAAACCTCCGATGTGCCCCACTACATCGTGCGCAACTCCTGGGGGGATGACTTTGGCGAGGGGGGATACGTGAAGCTGGCCATGGGGAAGAATGTGTGCGGGGTCGCAGACGAGGGCGTACTCCTGGACGTTTATGGGACACCGTTCTAAATTCTAACATAAAAATAAAAAGTAGTTTTATTTTTTTATTAGTACTTTCATATTTATTTGTATTTTTAAATTATTATTATAATATTATTTGTGATTAATTCTAAATGGATCAGTGTAATCTGAATATAAATAAATGATTAATTTGATTTGAATAAAACTAAATTGGTCCTAATCTGTGCGATTCATCGCTGCACTTTAGACATGCGACTTAGTATTACGGTTTAAAATATCCCATACAACAAACGTGATTTTTTTGCTCGTTTTTGCTCGATACTGATAACGTGAACAGGTAGACACTTGAAATATTCACAGAATATTTAGGTATATCTTCACTTTAAAAATAAATAATAAAATTTAAATAAAACAAATATTTAAGGGGGGAGCCCCCCATACAACAAACGTGATTATTTTGCCGTGTTTTAGATAATGGTACGGAAAACTTTGTGCGCGAGTCCGACTCGCACTTGGCCAGGTATTTTATATATATTTATATTTTCTATTAGTAAGTTTTTGTTAAAGTAAAGGTAATTAGCTATGTCTATGTTAAAATATTGAAAAATCATATTTTAGTTTACTTGTGTTTTATGCCTTAATTAATAAAAGGAACATGTTAGTTACTACGAATATTGGTTATTATTAATTAAATTTTTCCTAGTAGGTACCAAGTCTCGATCTTATGTCAATTATTTAGTCTACATTACATATCAGAACATTAGAAAGGAATTCTAAAATTTCATAGTAGCATTTTTGTGCTAATACAGTTTTAAGGTTTTAAGTTTATTTCTAAACATTATACCTATTTATTATTATTTATTTTTAAATCTCTGATAATTTGAGGAATTTTAGTATATATTTTGTACTATTTATTCCCTACCCATACTCATCTATAAAGTGGAGTTGCATTGCCACTTCAGTTGTCTATCTTATCAAAACAAGTTACAGACCACAATAGTGGTAAAAGTCGAGATAATTGCCGCTGTAAATAGATTTTGTAAGTTATTTTATTAGATTTTTGTTGTAGAGCCATATACTTCTCGTTTTCCCGTGGGAACTGGGAAGTTAAACAAGTTTATACTACGTCGAAAGTTGGAGTATATTTTATTTTATGTATTTATTGATAAGGTACACAAAACAGAATATATTCATAATAAATCTAAATTGTGTTGACAATTGTGATCTAAACCATATCCCAAAACATGCGTACTCATCATGGTTATTATTAAAGCAGTATGATATTACAAATTATAATAATTAAAATTAGGTTATTAACTATAGATTTTACTTTTAGTTAGCTACATTCACATGAGCCGTGAATGCAATCTTCTTTATATTCCTCTTGAATCTGGGCAGACATTGATCAAAAATGTCTATAGAGCTATAATGATTTTTGACGATTTCATTGTATTGGCGACACATCCTAACTACTGGGTCATAGAAGGAAGTATATATAGTATACAGGGTGTTTGGTAGAGGGTCCGACAAATCAAATGAGCGTGTTCGGGGGCCCATTTGGAGAATACAAGTTGGCCAAAAAAAATCCCTGACCCCCCTAATTTTTTTAAAGGTTTTTTTTGTGAACTTTCCCATTTTCACCGAAATTGTACCTATTTACCTCCATAACATTTGTAAAATCTGTTTTAGACCGGATGTTTTTACTTGAATTTGGTCTCTAATACACCTTCAGGCCACGCAAAGCAAAATTGGATACAAAACAGAGCTAAATAACTGATTTAGAGCTCATAGAGTGAAAAAATGTAAATAAAAATTACCTCATAGTTCAACTTTCACAGTGATCTAAAAAAAAAACACTAGCAATTCTGGAGATAATATGCATTTAAAAACTTCTCTATTTATTACTTATTACAATGACATACTAAATTGGTATAATACTTACCAGCTTATTGAGTTAAAATAGGATTCTAAGTAACAACTCTAGAAATAAAAAAATGTGTCATCTACGTAAAGTAAGGGACCAATTACGACGAGCAGGTATAAAACCATTGTTATTAGTTCTTCTTTCTCCGTCTCTCCAAGAATGCAGAGGCAGCGTGCTAAGGCTTTAAGCTACCAGTTGTCTAACCAATAAAATCAGTGTGACTGATTATCAGTCGAGCTTTGACTGCTATCACTGTTTGACGCGTGTACGAATAACCCAACGGTTTCTGTTTTCTGTTTTGATTTGTTAAATTGTTACCTTGTTGATTGTTACCGTTGTTGTCTGTTACCGTTGTTCTGTTACCGTTGTTGACTGTTACCGTTGTTACTGTTGTTTTTGTTGACGTTGACTGTTGTTGCTGATTCTTTCTGCGCCGACATGACGGAGTTTAGTAACGAAGAATACGCCGACATGGTTTTTGCCTATGGCCGAGCTGATGGGAACTCACGTGCAGCCCAAAGAATGTACAGAGAGTCGTATCCCAACAGACATGTACCACATCACACCACATTCTCAAATACTTTCCGGAGACTGCGGGAAACCGGCACCCTACATTTTAGGGAAAGTATTCTACAAGAGTTCGATGTGGATCCCACCACCAGCATTAGAAAAGTGGCCCGTGACTTGGGAGTTTCGACATGGAAAGTTTGGTCAGTAGTCAATGCAGACGGAAGGCATCCTTTTCACTACACTCCGGTGCAAGGTAAATTTAATTTATGACATTAACTCTAAACTGTGTTCTAGATTCTGACGCTTGAGATTATTTTGATCACTCTCACTCTTATGACTTTTGAAACGAGAGAGAGATAATGACCTAGATAATATCTCACGCGTCAGAATATTAGAGCTCCTGATTGCTCATTTAAAATACGAACCTTACATAAATTGTTTACTGGACAATGGGCTTTGCTCAAATTCTCTTGAATAGTGGATTGTAATTTTTTTATTATTATGACTTCGGTGGTGTATCGAACTCTACATAAATAATAATAATTGCCGTACAAGTTGCCCATCTCATGTTCTCAAACGGTTTTGTTTTGGTTTCAGGTTTAGTAGAAGGGGACCAAGAGCGGCGTTTGCGGTTTTGCCGTTTTCTTTTACATACGGACGTAGATAATGACGAATTCCTGAAGACCATTCTCTGGACGGATGAATCTAAATTCACGAGAGAGGGCATCTTTAACCAACATAATCTCCACAGATGGGAATCGCAAAATCCTCGCGCGACTAGAGAGGCCTCACACCAACATAAGTTTTCGGTCAACGTATGGGCAGGTGTCATTGGGAGAGACCTCATAGGACCCCATTATCTCCGAGATACACTGAATGGGGAAAATTACCTAGAATTTTTAATGAATGACCTACCGGAATTAATGAGTGACCTGCCGATTTTTGAAGATGACCGGGCAGTTGTATTTCAACATGACGGCTGCCCGGCTCACTACCGGAACATAGTACGCGAGTACCTAGACAACGTTTTCCCCAATTCATGGATTGGGAGAGGTGGCCCAATTGAATGGCCCGCACGTTCCCCAGACCTAACACCACTCGATTTTTATGTCTGGGGACGTGCTAAAGAGTTGGTGTACGAAGTTGAAATAAACACAAAAGAAGAATTGGTGACGAGAATTGGGGATGCTTTTTCAAAAATGAAAGTAGAAATGACGCTGAACACGACTACAAAAGAAATACGCCGTAGATGCCGGGCGTGTATTCATAACAGAGGAGCTGTGTTCGAACAAAATTTAAATTAAATAAATAATTGTATTTATTTCTGTTGTTTGAATTTTCCCTTCTGCCTCATTTATTCAACAAGTTGGTAAGTTTTATACCAACTTAGTATGTCATTGTAATAAGTAATAAATAGAGAAGTTTTTAAATGCATATTACCTCCCGAATTGCTAGTGTTTTTTTTTTAGATCACTGTGAAAGTTGAACTATGAGGTAATTTTTATTTTCATTTTTTCACTCTATGAGCTCTAAATCAGTTAGTTAGCTTTGTTTTGTACCCAATTTTGCTTTGCGTGGCCTGAAGGTGTATTAGAGACCAAATTCAAGTAAAAACATCCTGTCTAAAACAGATTTTACAAATGTTATGGAGGTAAATAGGTACAATTTCGGTGAAAATGGGAAAATTCACAAAAAAAACCTTTAAAAAAATTAGGGGGGTCAGGGATTTTTTTTGGCCAACTTGTATTCTCCAAATGGGCCCCCGAACACGCTCATTTGATTTGTCGGACCCTCTACCAAACACCCTGTATATATATATATATATTATAGTATATTCTCTTTTTGTCTTCAGTTGTCTCTGTCGCACATTTATCATATTGTTTTTTGGAGTGTTCTTCTTATTTAGTTTTTTAACCGACTTCCAAAAAGGAGGAGGTTCTCAATTAGTTTCTTTTAATTAACTTAGAACTTTCGACTGGTTGAACCGATTTTGGTGATTCTATTTTTATTTGAAAGCTGGTGCTTTCCCTGAGGTCCAATGGTGTGGACAATATGGTCTAGTTCTGGTAAGTCGGTTTTTATAAGTATTTATAAATATTCATTGATGTTTTGAGGCTGTTTTCAGTTGTCATGTGATCTGAATCCGCGTGTCCAGTTAGTGTTATCCTCAAATAAGACATAAACAAAGATATGGTAGGGTGGCGTGGCGAGAAGGAACGTATCTGGCCTGAACCTGGCTTGTTGCTTTTAGACGAACTCACCCAGCAGACGAACTGGATTTTTGCATGTGAACAGTAGAGGCTCGATTTTTGAATAACTCGCATGGTTTTACACGAAAAAAATATGCGAAATTAAATATAATCAAATTAAACACTGTTTTAAACTATCACGGTTGTTCACTAAAGTTAAATGATTATTTACGGGATATTTACCGTGGTAACATGGTGCATGTAACTGCGCCGAAATATCGGGAGCTCCTTCCACAACCTTACCACGGTAAATATCCCGTAAATAATCATTTAACTTTATAATCAAATTATTTATTTGTCAGAACATGGTAGGTACACGTACATATAAAATAGCATACAGAGTCGAAAGAATGGCAACGTATCTCATGACAATGTCATGTGTACAGATTTTCTATTGACTGAAAGCAAATTCTAATGGTTTATTTTATTTATTCGTTTATTTATAAACCAAAGAATTACTACCTACTCTCTACCGATAGTAACTAACCGCATCAAACTTAGTTTAAGCCAGATGCGTTCACACCTTACCATAATAATAATTATCTCCCTTTATGTCTGATCTGAGGTGGTACCATTTTGTACGCTTAATACAAGTTTTGATAGTTTTGGAAAACTTTTTAGTTCCATACATTTTTAGTAAAGCGCCTCCAGCGAAAACGCGCAGGCACAAAAATCGGTAGTAATCGGCCTAATAGGTTGCTTCACTAACCTAGGTTAGGTTAGTGAAAAACATAAAAAAAAAAAAAAAAAAAACAGTCGAAATGATAACCTCCTCCTTTTTGGAAGTCGGTTAAGAAGGTTTCGAAAAGCTTTGCTGGGCTGAACACAGCAATGTATGGAACAAAACGAAAACGAAAAAGTTTTCGAAAACTATCAAAACTTGTACTAAGGGTTCATAGAACTCTCCACTTATCAGTAGTAGGTACAGCGTTGTCAACTTCAGTTGATTTATAAACAGTGTGTGGATAATAACTTCACGTCAGTGCGGCGTCGGCGTTTGTGGCAAGGAGCCGTGTTATCGTTATCAGCTGTAAGTATTATCATTGTTGTATTATTTGGGCGTTTTGTTCTGTTGATAACTATAACTATGTATTTATATTGTTTCATTAACAAATTCTCTGTATTAGCCACTAAGGGTTACAATAGTGTCCATAACTCTGAAAACCAGTAGGTACGAACCGCTTTCATTCCACCAATGAATTCAATGTACCTTTACGTAGTATAATATAAAGATCATTGGATTCCACGTATATTGTGCGAAGCGCTAGTCTGTGGAATGCGCTGCCTCAATGGGTGATCCCCGATAGTTAAAATCTGGGTGTCTTCAAATCACGACTGAACCGGTTTATTCAAGGCAAGTGTGCTTCTCCATCGTAGACCGCATTATCGCTTAACATCAGGCCAGTTGGCGGTCTAACGCAAGCCTATTATTAAAAAAACTATTTTAATGAAGATCGGAATGGTATTAGTTTACCCAATTTTATTTGCTGTCATATTTTTATTTTGTTGTAAAATCTATTTAATGACACCTTACTGTAATTATAATTATCTATCCATATTATTCTATATATTTCAAGTTTGTAGTAGTTTCTATTTATTATTAAGTACTTCTTTATTTTATTTAATATATTTTAGTCATTGTAAATTAAAGTCAGCTGAGATTTAACTATTAGGTACTTGTAATCGTATACAGGGGCCTTACCCCTAGCTCGAAAAGTTGACCCGCATAGGTGTTATTTGTACACTGTACCATCAACTACGATAAGCGGTAGTTATTCGATAGCCGCTAAGCTTTGCTATTTTCACGCACACAACACACGCATAGTAAAACGGATTTTCGTTCATTCAAGTTAGACGCTTTTAAACGATGCAGCTTAAATGAGTTGGTTAATTTTAGGTACCTATCAGGTACCTACTTAAAGTTGGCTCGCAAAAGTGAAGCTAGGGGTAAGGCCCCAGGTCCTCACGATACAGGCTGTGCCTAGTGTGAGGATCATCAGATACTTCCATCTAGGATACAAATCTCTATGCAAAGCACGTTTAATTCTATTTGTTTATATAATGTTTCTAATAGGATATTTTCTTGTTTTAATGTACTGATGTGTTTTGCAGTATTAAAAGTATTTTTATTGCATTTTTCATTTTCATTTTCCTTATTAGGATGCTGATTACCTGTATAAAAAACGAATATTTGCAGGTTATTATCTATTCAATAATGGTGACTCTAACAGTGGAAGATTTCGGGAAGCACAAGGAAGAGCCGGTGAAGAGTTTTACATGGCGGGCCAGAAGTGGGTTCGAGGTCGTCGCCATATCTTATGGAGCTATCGTGAAGGATATCAAGGTAAATTTATGTACCTATCCGTTTTCCCCACCGATTCGGAGGGCCATTCCAACCATCCCTATTAAGATAATTCCACCAGCAGGCCTAGAACGGGCCGTGGACAAATTGTCTTTTCACGTAGAATCCTACTTATTCTAAGGTTTTCACCGTTTTTATTCGAGTTTTCATTTTGTGCGGATTATGAAAAAAAAAAACAATCGTTTTTAAAACTGGGGGACGAGGCGAGCGAGTCACTTGCCTGAAAGCAGTTTTAAGATATAAAAAAAAAACTATCGCCGTCGTGTGAAAAATATAGATTGTGAAAAATATAAGTGGCCATTGAGCGCAGCCTTTATCTTTTTAACCGACTTCCAAAAAGGAGGAGGTTATCAATTCGACTGTTTTTTTCTTCTTCTTTTTATGGTTTGTTACCTCAGAACTTTTGACTGGGTAAACCGATTTTGATGATTCTTTTTTATTTGACAGCTGGTGCTGTCCATTACCCGGACCCGGGTATGTCCTAAAACTGCGACCAGAACCACCTGAGGATGGGCAGCAGCGTCCTAATAGTACATGGTGAACGTACTGCGATTCCCAAGCCGCCTGCCAAGCGTGGGGATTATGGCAACACCCCTCTCTATGAGGGAGGCCTTGTCCAACAGTGGACGTTAATTGGCTGATGATGTGTGATGTGTGTGTGTGTGTGCTGTCCATTTGGTCCCATTTAAATTTGGTCCAGTTTTGATAAAGTCAGTTTTTTATATTGATAATTATATTTTGCCAGGTTCCCGACAAGCACGGCATCACCAAAGACGTTGTCCTAGGTTTCGACGATCTCCAAAGTTATGTATCTCGCAACATTGCCTACTTCGGCGCAGCGGTTGGCAGGTGCGCCAACAGGATCGGCGGTGCGACTTTTGACATCGACGGGAATAAGTACGAACTGGCGAAAAATGTGGGAGGTGACGCATTGCACGGAGGAATAGTTGGGTTTGATAAGGTAATTATGACGTTTCAACCACTCTTGCGCAACTTCAATACAAATTCTCGATTGTATGAAACGGGTGCGAAAGCATACTACCTACTACGTTTTCTCTCAACCTACATAAGCTTGTTTAGCTTCTTGTCTCCGTCGCACCAGTTTCATAAATATTTTTCTTTATGAAACCCACCTCTTCAGCGTTAGCGGTTATATTCTTTTTGGTTAAACTTTCAACACTATACCACAGAAGTACCTAATAATAGTGCAAACAGTACTTAGAGTGCGCGCAAGATAACTCTGCGCGCGGCTGAAATCAGTACTAATTCATGTGCCTTCTTGCCGTTTACGTGAAGTGTCAAGAGAATGTGTTGTGTTCTGTGTTTTTTTTATCATTATTCCGAAAGTGATCAAAGGGCTGGCCGGGCATAGGAATCTTGAACACAGATTTAGGTAGATCGCGTCCAGACTTTTCGTTACGATTTCCAATAGAAACAATTCAGTCAATTACCTGAGGAGCGGGTTGAGGGATCACTGAATGCTAATTGGCCCATTCAATGTCACTTCAAAACGTTGACGAATCGCAGGCTTGGTCAGTACTGACGTGACATTCAATGTCTTCAGTGGGCGTGTCTTTACATCAGACGTTTTCATCTAATGTAGAATGTCTAGCCTGAACATGTTCGCCCTGCATTAAATGTGTAGTTCTAGAAGCGGTTGAACTGGCAAAGAAGTGACACTGATACTTTCCCTGACAGGCTGTTCAAAAGAGCCGTACCTCTACAGTACAAATAGTATACGAATCAAAAAGAAAAAGACTGTGTTTACGTCATTTCCTTAGATAAGTTAACCTCATTTTATACCTTATTACTCGATTTAAGGTGAACTGGGACACAACAATTGAAAACACGAAGGTTACCTTCAGCTACCTGTCCAAAGACGGGGAAGAGGGTTACCCGGGAGACCTGGTGACGTCAGTCAGCTATGATGTCACAGATGATGGAACATTCTTGATGGAGTTTACTGCCACAACAACTAAAAGAACAGTGGTGAACCTTACCAACCATTCATACTTCAATCTAGCTGGCCATGATGGAGGAGCGGAAGAGTTGTACGAGCATGTTGTGGTCATCAATGCTGATAAGTAAGATTATTACAGTACTTTTTTTCTTTCATAAAAGGTTTTAACTCGCTGACTATTATTGTAAAAATTTAATAAGTAATACCACTACTAATAATATTGGTATATGATAATACCTATATTCAGTTATAGCTGCGTCACCTAAGATGATTTAAGCTATTGCAAACATCGAGCTATATTACTACGTAGTAATACGTAGTAATATAGCTCGATGATTGCAAAGCTTCTACCGCGGGCCTTGAGCGTGGAGACCGAATCCAGAAATTCCGTAACGAAAATAGCCTAACACCCCACTCACTCACTCCTCTCACCGCTAGATGGCGTTGCAAAATATGTTTGATAAAAGAACGACATACATAGAGTTGTAAAACCTACATAATTTTATTTGTTACAAGTAAATAAATAATTATAATTGCATAAGTTGATAAAAAATGCTATGCAATAGCTTTACCGCGGCAGTCCCCGAGTGCCACACGTCTTTTTTTGTGCGTGGTCGTAAGCGTCAAATGATAATGCATGGATTGATAAAAAATAAACGTTACTTAAGGTGAAACGTTTCACTTTGGCGGGAAAACCAAAAATCCAACAGTTTTTTTGTTCTTGTAGCTAGGCCGAGTAATTATTGTCAAAAGGCACAAAATTTTCATCTTCATTTCACATGTACCAGAGCCACCCTTAAAATGCAATATTATATATTTTTTATACTTTTAAAATTGAGATCTATATTACCACTGTCATTATGCAAAATTTCATTTACTTACCTTAATAATTATAGAAGTTAGAAGGTTCTAAAAATTTCGGACGGACGAACGGACAGACAGACAGACAGACGGACGGACAGAACGAATTTATAAGGGTTCCTTGTCGGGCTACGGAACCCTAAAAAGGACATAAATTTTATGGAAGTTTGAGCGGGAGAGAGCCTAATTTTGTGACGATTATAGTGTTTGGCGCATTCGAATTCCAATCTGCAGGGTGAAGGTTCAAATTCCAACAATGATCTTGTGCTGTCGGTGAAGGGAAACATCGTGGGTAAACCATATCATGGTGGCACATATTTTTTTGCATACTCATATAATTGTTGTTGTTCCAATTAGCCTATCATGTTCTCATTGCTGGGACTTAGGCCTTCTCTCAGAGAGAAAGAGAATCTTTGAACTATTGAGGTTCTTGGACATACCGATTTCCTCACGATTTTTCCTTCCCCGAAATTGAGTGATGGCATCGGTGCATGACAGTGGCTCGAACCGGATGGCGCTACATTGTAAAGTCCACATGCTACCACTAGGCCACTATTGCTCTCCTTGTATACCTTTCAATTATTATTTTTACAGAATAACTGAAACAACGGCCGACTCGATCCCGACAGGCAGTTTCATTCCTGTCGGCGGGACTCCCTTCGACTTCCGCTCGGCTACCAAACTGATGGAGGCCATGTCTAGAGGAGAGAACCTGTTTGATGATAACTACTGCGTAACTACATATGGAAACAAGGTCATATTCTTCCTTTTTCACCATCATCTGCACTGAATCTACAACACTGGGGCAACTGGTCAAATTTTATACTTAGCTTTTTATCAGAGTCAGTAAAACCCATTTCTTTTTAACATTTATCTTAACATTTCATTACATCTCTTACAGGGCCTGAACTTTGTATCAAGAGTCACACACCCACCTTCCGGTCGCTTCTTAGAAGTCTACAGCGACCAGCCTGGCGTCCAGTTATATACTAGCAACTTCTTACCAATGCCCACCGAGTCTGCACTTATAGGCAAAAAAGGCGTTGGCTACAGAAAGCATGGGGCATTCTGTCTGGAGACTCAGAACTATCCCGATGCAGTCCATCATGCTAACTTCCCAAAGGTAGTCTTGAATCCAGGCGAAGTATATAAACATAGGATCCAGTATAAGTTCGGAGCTGAGAATAGTGTGGAACCTCGTGTGATGGTCGCTTAGTACCTGATTTTAATAAATTTTTAAAAATACTGATTGTTCTTCTAATTCCAAGTTCTAAACTAAATTGGTTTTACGAATTATGGTTAAAATAAAATAAGGTAGGTAGGAGTCAACATTAAATACAATGTACAGTAATATTTTTTACTGAATATTCTTAACAATTTAAACGCATGCCTTATTTATACCTATAGATTCATTGGAAACCATTAGGAAACAATACTTGTGCCTACATTTAGCGAATAAACAAAATAAGAAATGGTGATTGGTGACACAACTGTCTAAATAAGTAATTTTCCACACTCGAAAGTTTCGGTGACTTTTCTCCAAGACCAACCGTACACTTCCGTGTAATTACTCCTAGCGGAGAACCGTAGCTCAATGAGGAATCAACTGTCAAAATGACGCTAGGATAGCTTATTATTTTGTGCCATTGTTATCTGGATTTTGTCATAATAACATTGGACTATTAATATAACATCTGGCATTCTACAAATAAATACAAAAACAACTATGAAAGCACAGATGTAGTAGATCTGTGTATGAAAGGTATAAATTATGCCAGCGCCATCTTTGTTTACCGGCAAACGCCATTATGGGAGTCGTTGCTGGTTCGAATTATTTTTGAATATTTGAACTCAAAAAAATGCGAGGTTTGAACTGTGTTCACATTAACATTTAACTACAATAACTACTGGCTAACCTAATCTAAACCCGAGTTACCCCTATAAAGAAGCATCAAGGCCGTTCTCCCTTGCATTCTCCCCGTTTTCCTTGTTGTCTCCCCAAGTGAGGTTGAGGCTTTTCTTCATGTTTTCATCCAGGGGAGGGATGAGGGAACGCGGAAGGAGGAATGTTGATAAGTTGAATAGATCCAGGAATACCTTGTAGCGGTCACTGAAAGATAAATCGTATTTTTTTTTAGTTTTACACACATATGTATGGTTAAAACTAAAAGTTGTTTTACAACGAAGCTATTTCTCTCAGCTCATCTGCAAAGCTGATGAGACATACGAAATGTTTCAGCTATATAATTAAAAACTAAGCGATGCTTCGCAAAGCAGGTTTAAAGTTGTTTTACGATATACGGTAAAATCCTATTGAATATGAGCACTGAGCACCAAAAAAGCTCATGTATTCTTTCGGTTTTCTCTGGAAGAAAAGCAACCTTGCTATAGGAACAATAAGAAGCTCAGTGCATGCCGTATCTTACAGTTTGATGTTCAATGGATGGTTACATACCTGAGTGTAGACCGCAGGTACTGGTACCCTGAAGAGCCTCCAGTGCCGAGCTGCTGCGAACCAATCATACGCTGCACCATGATCACGTGGTTATCTGTAGGAATTACGTTAGAGTGAGAAGAATCAATGAACACCAAGATTATTTTTTGTTTATTACTGGTATGTTAGAAGTTTGACAAATAATAATGATGTGGTCGAAGCCCATGATTATGAAAAAGCAGTAATATTGAACTGGATTTTGAAGAAGACTGCTGAAACACAACAATAGGCGTTTTCAGGCATTGGAAACAAAACTGTGTGTAAATTACTTAGCTGCTACGAAAAAGTCATGGCAGTACAATACAGTATCACGGTGCAATTGTATTTGAAGACAAGTGCAAATATCGACTTTATTGTATAAAATGTAAACTATACAGCGGCCCAGATATCGGGCCATTTTCATAATTTTCTCTACTCGTCTGATTTCAACTACTAGTCTGATTTTCGTTGGTAAGTATATATATTCTAACTGTTACAATATAGTTTACCTTATTTGAGAAAAACAAACAGGAAAAATAATTAAGTACACCTTTTTTATAGTTCAAGAATAAACCGACCTCTGGGGCCTTACCCCTAGCTCGAAAAGTTGACCCGCATAGGTGTTAATTGTCTAAACGGTACCATCAACTACGATAAGCGGTAGTTATTTGATAGCCGCTAAGCTTTGCTATTTTCACGCACACACGCATAATAAAACGGATTTTCGTTCATTCAAGTTAGACGCTTTTAAACGATGCAGCTTAAATGAGTTGGTTAATTTTAGGTACCTATCAGGTACCTACTAAAAGTTGGCTCGCAATAGTGAAGCTAGGGGTAAGGCCCCTGATATCGGGCCATTTTCATAATTTTCTCTACTCGTCTGATTTCAACTACTAGTCTGATTTTCGTTGGTAAGTATATATATTCTAACTGTTACAATATACTTTACCTTATTTGAGAAAAACAAACAGGAAAAATAATTAAGTACACCTTTTTTTATAGTTCAAGAATTACCCGACCTCTGGTGCCACCAAAACACATGGTTAGGGGTGACAAAACTAAAAGCAGGTAGAAAGGTTATTTAGGCTGATTAATAATTGTATCAATATAAAAAACCGACTTCATAAAAATGTCAGAACTAGACCAAATTCAAATGGGATCACATGGGAAGCACCAGCTTTCAAATAAAAAAAGAATCATCAAAATCGGTTCACCCAGTCGAAAGTTTTGAGGTAACAAACATTTTTAAAAAATCAGTCGAATTGAGAATCTCCTCTTTTTTTGGAAGTCGGTTAAAAATGATCTGGGTAAGTTCAGGTTGGTACTCACAGCGCCACTTGGTGATGAGGCTGTCCATGTCCATAAGCAGTACGAGCAGCTGGTGTGGCTGCGAGAAGCGTGGCTCATCGCGGTAAAACGTGATCATAATGGCACCTTGCAGCGCGCGGTGTGAGAGCCTACAGTCATTGTTTTTATATTAACTAAATGGATACAAATGTTTCCACCATTAGCCATATATACATCGTTTATTTGTGACAGAAAAATGATTTTTTTATGGTACTGAATGACGAGACGAGCGAAGTCGCTCGCCTGATGGCTCTTCACGCTTGCCCATAACAGCTCAACCCCACTCAGAATGTTGAACTTAAACAGTCTAAAACTCTGGAAGGTAATGCACTGCGCGAGATATAAGATGTCGAGTCTCTGTGTGCCCTGTAATTTCGCTGGAAACATTGCCCTTCAATCCGGAACACATTAGTGTTTGCACATTACTGCTTGGCGGTTGAATAACTGGCAGAGGTGTGGTACTTCCCCAGGCTTAACCCTGAAAAAGAGTCCTACCACTTCCAAAATATATAATAATAATAATAAACACCAATCTAAAATTACAAGGACGAAACAATTTAACCAGGGAATGATAAAGTATTTTTGGGGATTACAGTAGATTCCAAGCTCCAATGGGGTTCGCATATTAACAAATTGGCTGACAAACTTAGTTCGGCTGCTCATGCAGTTCGTCAAATATCTTTCTTTATTTACCTAAAATGCATTATAAGTGTACAGTTTTCTAGTATTATAGTCCCCGCACTAGGGCTGTATCGCGGGAGACTGTGGTCGATTACAAAATACTATGAATAAAACGAGAACTTAGTACTATTATGATTAGATAATGTTTTGAGCAAAGTTTTTATCTTCGTTAACACGCAACATTTTTTTTTAACTTATGGCACGGAAAATATTTTTTAGACATAACGGGAAAAGTTCTACGTTGTCACACTTTGTCTTTGTTAACACGTTTGTGGTTCACACAACAGTTTTTTTACTTATGTCACCGAAAATATTATTTTGACATAACGGGAAAAGTTCCACGTTGTCACACTTTGTTTTTATTAACACGTTTGAAGTTTTTTTTTTTTTTTAGTTTGTGTTACTTCATTTAACTAACCTGCGTTCGCCACGAGACCTCAGCGCGTCGTGGACAGCAGGGTCGAAGATAGAGCGGTAGATCTCCCGCCGGTTCTCCGCGTCTTGGAGCCGGTGACGACGCACGCCTTCGTTAGGCTCTTTCTGGAGCAAAAGTAACAAAACAATATAAAAAAACCGACATCATCAGAACTAGACCAAATTGAAATGGGACTAAATGGGACGCACCAGCTTTCAAATAAAAAAAAGAATCATCAAAATCGGTTCACCCAATCAAAAGTTCTGAGGTTACAAAAAACTGTCGAATTCGAAGTCGGTAACAAATTTAAAATGTATATCTACAGACTACAGCACTGGGCCCCGATTCTACTAAACCAATTGTTTTTCAATTGTTAATGAATTGCCTCAATTTTTTTACTTTTTACACTATATCTATACAAAAAGTATAAAAAAATTACATTTTGAGGCAATTCATTAACAATTTAAAAACAATTTTGTTTTTCACTTTTGTCACTTTATCTATACCAAAAGTGTCAAAAGGGCAATTTTTGAAAAAAATCATTAACAATTCAAAAACAATTGGTTTAGTAGAATCGGGGCCCTGAAGATTCACTCCGCAAAATCATATAGAGGAGAGTGACTTTTGCTACTACACAATAAATTGCAATTCAGTATCAATACAGCTAATTAACCTAGACGTTGCCTCTCTGTCTATCAGTATCGGTAAATAGCATAAGAGCAATCACACGCGCGCGCACGCGCACACGTAAGGGATAAGAGACGGAAAAGGGCAGGGGGTCGACACCGGTTTTTTAATAAAATAGTATATAAAATAAAATATATCAAATATAAGTCTTTAATTGGGGTAACACTGCTGGCTTGATCAGAACAACTTGACTGCCCCGGTGGCGGTTGGTAGTGAACCTACTTTCTGCGCTTGGGGGCGTGGGTTCGATTCCCATCTAGGACAAACATTTGTGTGATGAACATTTGTGTTTGTTCTATGTCTAGGTGTTAATATCTATTTAAGTATGTATTTAAAAATATATATGTATGTATATCAGTCTCTGGCAGCCATATTACAAGCTTTGCTTAGTTTGGGGTCAGATGACCGTCTGTGCAATAATGTCCCAGATATTTATTTAACTAAGTAGAAGTTCTAAACAATAGATAGGTATCTCACCATAGCCTCGTCAATGTCTTCTGCCAGCATTTTGTTGACAACCGTCTCGAACTTGCCCCAGAAGTTGAACCCGTGAGTGTTCAGTCCAGGGGTTCGCTCCAGCCAACGCTCGATCAGCGCTAACAATGCTGGCTCGCTCTCTGACCTAGAATACAAACGAAATTCGCGCTTCATTCAACATCAAGGCCTTCTTTATCCCATAGATGGCAAACAAGCAGACGGGCCGCCTGATGGTGAGCGATCATCGTTGCCTATGGATACCTGCAACACCAGGGGCATCTCAAACAAGAGAAATGACAGTATGGCAATAGTTTTAGAGCTGTCAAATTTTATATCATCCAACTTCGCTGAGTTTTAGATAGGTAATTATGTATGGTTATCCAATTCGCTGGTAAAGTACCTACAATAGTATGTAATTACAAAAACTTGACACTGACAAATGCAAAAGACGTGCAACACAACAATCCGTACCCTTAGTACAAGATTTGACAGTTTTCGAAAACTTTTTTCGTTTCCGTTTTGTCCCATACATTTTAGTAAAGCGCCTCTAGCGGAAACGCGGATGAACTAAAATCGGTAGTAATCGGCAGTATAGGTTGCTTCACTCAAATACGAAAAATAGTTTCGAATAGCTTTCAGCCCAGCAATGTATGCATCAAAACGAAAACGAAAAAAGTTTTCGAAAACTATCAAATCTTGTACTAAGGGTACAGGAGTAAAAATAAAAACAATACTTATGGAGAGCTTCCATGGCCTCTGGGTCGTCTCCGAACACCGTCTGGTAGTTCTGATTATATTTCACGCGCAACGCCTGTTTCAGACCTAGCTGAAAGATACAAGAACACAGTTTAAAAATAGCCCGGCTAATTCAATTGTCACTTTAATTATCAAATGCTAAAGCTGTTAGGTTGTTGCTGAAACTTAATATCATCATAATTAATCTATGATTAAAACTGTTTTACTGATGAATTTCTAGTGTATTCCGCTTCTACGTCGCTACTACTACTACTAGAAATTCATCAGTAAAACAGTTTTGAAAATGGACTTCCGCAAAGTAACGCCTGATTCAATCAATCTTTGATTAGTTTGACAAAGGTATTTTTCATGATTTCCGTGTTAGTTCCATAAACAAAAGTTGTTCATATTGATGAGTACATTGACCTCCTTTAAGCTTAGCACTAACCGCTCCGAATAACCCTGTTTAATAGATATATCAGTCTTATCAGTAAGATATTCACCTTATTCTCTAGAAGGCGGAACTGCAAGCTCTGGAAGCCAGAAGCAGGTCGCAGGTAGTTCCTAAAGTCCATGAAGTCGAGAGGAGTCATCGTCTCCAAGATCATCACCTGATCTACCAAGAGCTGTCGAGAAAATGAAATGAGAATGATTATTGATTTTGTGGACCTTTTCATCTCCGGACTGGCAAGAACTTGCGATAGGATCCCTCCTATCGCAGACATGGAGACATGGAGAGACTAGAGAAGAGAAGGATGGTCAAGAAAGGTACATTTGGGTTTGTTGTGACAATAAAGTTTGTTTGTTTACCGCTGAAAAGTTGGTCAAAACTGTTATGGACAGTCGTGATTCTTACGATCATGCGAACGACTTGATCATCTCGTTAGCCAATTGCTTAAAAAACATGGTATTTAATTTGTCCATGATTTGTCGATGAATGCTGATGGAAGCTCTGGAAGGCATGCCATGGGCTGTGCGGTTAAAGTCAATATATGGACGCCTCATCAACAACTTGAGGTATGTTGACGACACAGAAGATTGTCGAACGGGTTAACGAGTGCAGGGTCAAAACTGGCCTCAGAACGAATGTCACCAAGACTAAGTTTATGGTCATTGCTAAGAAGCCTAATCTGCAACCAAACATATTAGTGGCTAGTTAAAAATTAGTGAATAAATATAAATACTTTAGAACCTGGCTTACTCAGATTTGGGACCGTGAGATCAAAACTCGCATTAAAATTGCCGTGCCTTTGGAAAAATTCAAAAGGTACTCGACAATCGAAGCTCCAAAATCCCACTACGAATTCATCTTCTTCAGTGCACATCTGGCCAATACTTCTATACGGATGCCAGGCCCGGACTATTAAGGAAAATCTCAGTAAACGTATAGAAGCATTTGAAACGTGGGCCTATATAAACGCATGACGTCTTTATCTTGGACTTGGAAAATCACCAACGATGAAGTTCTACGATGGGTAGGCCAGAAACGCAAGGTTTTGAAAACCATCAAACCATGTAGGCATAGGTGATAGTAAGTAACCTACGCAAAATTATCTGCTTAATTTATCTGCCTGCGTCTACCTGGCAAATTTCAACTTTTCTTTTTAGAGATATACTTACCTAGATTTTAAAACCGATACAAAATCTGTGACAAAACATTCATAGCTTATCATCAGAGACAGATATTTATGCAAAGTGCTTGAATAACAATAAACAGTTACATAATTTATGTAGCTCTAGAATTATGATTCGTGGCTTGTTTCCATGCAATGTTTACTAATAATATGGTAATTACTCAGTAGACCGAATAATATTAGTTTAGGAGTAAGTACAACGTGGTTTATTAATGCATCTTATTAGGATTTTTTATAGATCTGCTTGACACATTGAAATAGTCTACCAGTTTTTTTATCAGTACCCTTAGTACAAGATTTGACAGTTTTCGAAAACTTTTTTCGTTTCCGTATTGTCCCATACATTTTAGTAAAGCGCCTATAGCGGAAACGTGGATGAACTAAAATTGGTAGTAATCGGCAGTTGCTTCACTCAAATACGAAAAATAATTTCGAATAGCTTTCAGCCCAGCAATGTAGGTATGCACCAAAACGAAATCGAAAAAAGTTTTCGAAAACTATCAAATCTTGTACTAAGGGTACTGATTAAAAAATATACATAAATATAGTTGAACGCCGAAAACATTATTATGGTTCGATAGCTGCATGCGGCCCGCGGCCAGTATATTTGACACAAAGATAATAATAACCAGATAATAACCAATTATTGTTGTGTAGTTCGTAAGTATCGTCTTTGGTAATCATCAGTTTTGACATAACTTCTCTAGACCGCTCGCTGTAGAACCGGCGAAATAGGATAGTTTCTTAATCAAAACATAGTTTTTTTTCTCCAAAAATAATTTAAAACTGGAAACTCGCGCGTAAACCAACACAAGCAGCAAAAAAACGGCCAAGTGAGAGTCGGACTCGCGCACAAAGGATTCCGTACCATTATCTATAAAAATGGCAAATAAATCATGTCTGTTGTATGTGATGGGTTCATGTCCCTTAAATATATGTTTTATTTTAATTTAATTATTTATTTTTAAAGCGAATATATAACACTGTCTAACTATCACGGTTCATGAGATACAGCCTGGTGACAGACGGACGGTCGGACAGCGGAGTTTTAGTAATAGAGTCCCGTTTTACCCTTTAGGTACGGAACCCTAACGATTACATACCTAATCACTGTTTTAAACTATCACGGTTGTTCACTAAAGTTATATGATTATTTACGGGATATTTACCGTGGTAAGGTTGTGGAAGGAGCTCCCGATATTTCGGCGCAGTTACATGCACCATGTTCACGGGAAGACTGAAGAAATGTCTGTGAACTGTGTTTCTTCAGTCTTCCCGTGAACATGGTGCATGTAACTGCGCCGAAATATCGGGAGCTCCTTCCACAATCTTACCACGGTAAATATCCCGTAAATAATCATATAACTTTACATACCTGATGTTAGAATAACAATTGATACTAACCTACATTGAAAAATCTTAGAGGTAGGTACATACCTAATCTACACTAATATTATAAAGAGGAAAGATTTGTACCTATTTTTGTATGTTTGTAATGAATAGGCTCCGAAACTACTGAACCGATTTGAAAAATTCTTTCACTGTTGGGAAGCTACACTATCCCCGGGTGACATAGGCTATATTTTGTAGCGAGGCCGAAGGCCGAGCTTACACTCGTGCGAAGCCGGGGCGGACGGCTAGTAGATTATAAATGAGTAATTTTATAGAGCAGATCATTGACACGGTAAGGTGAACCTGATTTGAAACATGAGCTTGTGAAAGTGGTTTCATGAGGTATCACTTTTTGACGTAAGTATGCTGATAGTGTCGCTTTACAACGAGGGTTACTATCCGTCCGGATTTGTTCGGACATGTCCAGACTTTTATACCTTTCCAGCTTTGTAATTTTTCCCGCTTTCTTGGGCGATGTGTCTTTTATGTAACAATGTGCGCAGTTTTTGAATTTTGTGACTAAAATGTCCGGACTTAAGAATATTGAAATGTCCTTCTGTCAGGACTTTTCAAATTTCTACTTACAATCAAATAAGCACATTTTGTGCACATAAGCACAAAATAAATAGGTACCTACCTACTATTTATACAAGAGGTAAATGTAATTCAAAAATATATGAAAAACGTAATAAGTGCCTGTAAAATTTGAGGGTTGCCCTCGATTTCCCTGGGAAATCATCAGATCTTGGTGACAATGGGACCAAATTGGAAGTATACCGAACATTTTTTTTTATCGTTCACAGTTGGCGGAGAAATCGGGGAAAAAATATATATGTGCGTAAAAATATAACACAGAACCGTCCTACCTTTTCGTAGGTTAAAAATAAATAAGTATCTACTTACTTATTTGTTTTGTTACATACGTATGCTTATTTCTTACAACGCAACAGTAACATTGTAGTATTAGATTGTTCAAGCGTAGAAAAATAAATAACAATTTTTTTTATTTTTTTTTGTCGGTTTACAATCATAAATAATCAAATCAGGTTAATCTGAAATGAGGACATCCGTAGACGAACAAAAGTTACCGCCTTAGACCACCGAATTAGCAAGTTGAAATGGCAGTGGGCAGGGCACGTATCACGCAGATGACCGATGGGGCCGAAAGGTTCTCGAGAGGAGACAACTGACTGGTAAGCGCAGCGTAGGCGGTAGGACGTCCACCCACAAGATGGACAGACGACCTAAAAGAGACCGAAGGAAAACGCTGGATGCAGGCCGCTTCCAACCGGCCCTTTTGGAAATCGATGGGGGAAGCCTATGTTCAGCAGTGGACGTCCTATGGCTGAAATGATGATGATGATTAACAAACTAAAAAAAACACTAGCTTATGTGACGATAAGACCTGAAAAATACTAGGTATATGTTCGTAAAAGGCGATGTGTGTACTACCTATGTATGTAGGTTTTCTATGGATTCCAAATCGGCTAGACCGATTTTAAAGGGACTTCCAATGGCAGATAGCTGATGTTATAAGGAGTAACTTAGGCTACTTCATCATCATCACCATTCCTCATCCCCACGCGGGTGAAACTGCGGGGCGCAGCTGATTTTTAATATAAACATAGTTGGCGACCCTAGATAAAAAAGACTGTGCTGTGGATTTTTATGATCAAAACCAGACTAGAATCACAGAATACATAAAAGTGCAATGGCTGCAATTAAATTTATTGGATACCTTCCTAGGTATATAGTGGTAGGTAAAGCAGAGGTATAGGCAAATCAGATTCAAGGCCCGATATAAATAGTTCTTAAATTTATCGAATTTATTGGTTGGAATTGAAATGTGTTCTCAATTGTCTTATGTAGATTGTTTGATCGGCTAGCTTCGTACTTAGGTAGGTACTTACTTACCTCCTTTAGGATTTCTAAAAAACATGGATTACGATGGAGTGACACATGGCTACGTCACTGTCCAGTTGCCAATTCATTGCAACATTTGCAACAAACATTAGGTAAGTAAATTGGGAAATTATTGTTGTGATATTAAATTTTAACGCACGTTCTTTTTAACCGACTTCAAAAAAGGAGGACTGTTCTATGTTCCACTGTAGGTATTTTACGGACTTCCAAAATATAGGAGGTTCTCAATTCGTCTGTTTTTTTTTGTTACCTCAGAACTTTCGACTGGGTGAACCGATTTTGATGTTTTTTTATTTATTTGTGGTCCCCTTTGTGTGCCAGTTCTGACATTTTTATGAAGTCGGTATTTTATATATATTTTTTTATTTATGTTCACCGATTTCTACGCCAACTGTCGACCGATTTAAAAAAATATCTTTTGTACGTGTATATTCCCAATTTGGTCCCATGTCGCCAAGTCAGGATCTCATGATGGGATCCCAGGGAAATCGAGGGCAACCCTCAAATTTTATAGGCACTTATTACGTTTTCATATATTTTTAAAGTCGGTTTTTAATGTGATCCTGTTACACAAGCTTTTATTCAACTTGACCAGGTGGACCACAAAAACATTCTTATAGTAATAACCTTACCCACAGAAAAGTTTTTTGAACGGCTGTCAAGGCATTTTTACAAGGCAACAATAAATTTGTTGTAGCCACTGGCACCCATATAAATCCATAGCAACTGTGTCGCGAAGTTCGATGCGTTGACATAAATAAGAATGTTCAATCAAGTATCTGTCATAATACCTGGCGACAGTTTCCTTCTCATTTCAGTTCTATTTACTTATCTATTATGCGACCTTACCTACATTGAATTCTGTCTAGCTCTCTCAGTTTTGAGGGAGCAATACAAAATTCAATGTAAGAATGTGTTTGAGATTGAGGTAGCAGTGGTAGCCCACCTGATCTACAGTTTAAAATTATTCTAATTTTCGGGCTTGATTTGCACGCGCATTTCTACTGGCACCTTTCTGCCATTCCTCCTCAAGTTCGCCAATGGTTGAACAATCCTTTTGATAAAGCTATAGCTCCGTAATCCGTTAGTATCTATATAGCTTCCAAAGGACGTCAATTTATTTGACATGTTTTTCTCTGTTCCGTAGTACGTAGATACTCGTAGAGATATCGCTTTCTACGATTTACGAGTATGTCCCTTACTTCATTTTTGATCGTCCAAATGCTGTAGATGACCCATTAACTACTGAGCTAAGCTTGTAATGTTTACGTCGCAGTGCGTATTGTCGTATCTGCGTCAGACCCTGACTTTTGACCCTAAGCTATCGTTATTCGACTGGCCAAAGCCGGTTCATCATCTAAAAGCCTGCTGACTTGAGAAATTAAATTGTGATAATAGATATAAGTACTTACGTAGTTGAAGGAAATAAGTTTCATAATAGAATTCAATATAAAATAAAAGCGGCCAAGTACGAGAGGCTCGCGCACAGCGGGTTCCGTACCACCACGGAAATTAAAAATTTAGTAATGCAGAACTGGACCAAACTGAAATGGGACCAAACGGGAAGCACCAGTTTTCAAATAAAAAATAATCATCAAAATCGGTTCACCCAGTCGAAAGTTCTATGTAACACAAATTAAAAAAACAGTCGAATTGAGAACCGCCTCTATTTTGGAAGTCGGTTGAAAAGGGCGGCACGGTCGTCCGCAGGGTGAGTTCACTAAAGGCATCAAGACTGATTTAGACTGGATGAGTTCGCATCTGCCATATCCCCCTCCCTTGTTTAAATAATCTGAGGTTGAGGGGAGTCACGACCCTCAGCATTGGGATATTGAAGCAACGCGGAGTTTATCGTCTTCAAAAACCCATCAGTTTACCTTCAATATAAGTACAATGCGGTTGAGCCTCTTCAATATCTCCATGGTGTGGCTTTCATCTAATCCTTCCACGTCCAGCAGCGCCCGCACGGAGTCCACCTCGAATATAATCTGTTTGAACCACAGCTCGTACGCTGGAAAACATACGAAAGACATACATAAAAAACATACATAAAAAAGCTGGCCGAGTGCGAGTAGGACTTGCGCACGAAGGGTTCCGTATTTTCTATAAAAACGGCAAAAAAACACGTTTTTTGTATGGAAACCCCCCTTATATATTAATTTTATTTTAATAATTTATTTTTAAAGCCAATATATAACTAAATATTTTGTAAATATTTCAAGCGTCTACCTGTTGCCGTTATTAATATCGAGCAAAAAAATCACGTTTGTTGTACGGGAGCCCCCTTAAATATTTATTTTATTCTATTTTTTAGTATGTGTTGTTATAGCGGCAACGGAAATACATCATCTGTGAAAATTTCAACTGTCTAACTGTTACGGTTCATGAGATACAGCCTGGCGACAGACGGACGGACGGACAGACGACGGACAGTGGAGCCATAGTAATAGGGTCTCGTTTTACCCTTTGGGTACGGAACCCTAACGAGCATCAAATCAGACTGCAGTGAAAAAAAAAACCTGACTTTCTTGCTGAGTCTTTGAAGAAGGGATCTGTTTTGGAAGGAAATGACCTTTTCCTTCCTAAATTTATGATTTTCTACCTAGTGTGGTACATATTTGACCTGAGCTGATCCCCAGATATCCTGGTCTTAGTCTATCGACAGGCCCCAGAGCTGTTTACAAATTTGTTGCATAGATTACTTATTAGTATTTTAATTCTATGGTTTCGTAACCTTTTTAACCGACTTCCAAAAAGGAGGAGGTTCTCAATTCGACTGTTTTTAGGGTTCCGTAGCCCGACAAGAAACCCTTATAAATTCGTTCTGTCCATCCGTCTGTCTCTCCGAATTTTTTATAACCTTCTAACTTCTATAATTATTAAGATAATATAATTAAATTTTGCATAATAACAATAATAAGTAATATAGATCTCAATTTTAAAAGTATTCAAAATATATAATATTGTATTTTAGGGGTGGCACTGTACATATGAAATGGGGATGAATTTTTTTTTCACTTCACTTGTGTGGGGTATCGTTTAAAAGGTTTTTTAAAATGAAAGTAAGGTTTGATACATCAATTTTTTATAAAGTCTATACTTTGCGAAATATGGCCCGCCCAAGTGGCAAAAAGTTGGTCCCCCCCCCCCCCCCCTGCATTTCTAAACTATAAGACATATAAACTTGAGTCTTACAATACAGATAGGTCATATTTAAAACCTTCATTCAAAATTATTTCGAACATTATCTGATGATGACTTTTTGAGTAACAGCGATAAAACCGTAATAAATTCAAAGCGTTCTAGCTCAAAGGTTATTGACCTTTTTGTGAAATGGTCTTAACAAATAATGTTTCTCAATCAGTTTTCTCTATTTTTAAACCATAAAAAGTATATTCTATGTCGGGATGGTACATCTCTGAAATTTGCAGAGCTTCGTTCGTTCGAATTTTTCTATACCTATCAATTTTTGAACTATGTTTACAATTATATGGCTTTAGTTACGGAACTCTACCATATGCGTTTCTCGACACGCTCTTGGCCAATTATTTTAAAAATGTTTGTTACCTCAGAACTTTCAACTGGGTGAACCGATTTTAATGATTATTTTTTATTTGAAAGCTGATTAGCTGATAGCTTCCCGTGTGGTGTGGTCCCATTTCAATTTGGTCCAGTCCTCACATTTTTATGAAGTCGGTTTATTATTTAATCTTATGAATATTTGAAGACGAATTAATCTGGAATAGGTACGTTTATCAGGAAATACTGAAATTGCTAGTTTATCGGTTTTTATCGGATACATTTGGGTGTTGAATCTGCATGACCTAAATTCCTCCTGCCCATTTGCTATCGGACGGCCAAGGCGGGCATGAAAAGATGACACGATACCGTGTCATGGTTGATATTCCTAAAGCCGGAATCAAGAAAATATACTGAACTTGAATACAATGAACTTGGCTGACGAACCGCCCTCTGACCAACGAGAGAGAAAGAGTGAGAATATAATTCCCCTTTCGTTGGTTGACGTGGTTGACGTCAGCCATGTTGACGTATCTGTTACGGCTCTTATATTTTTTTAAACGTGTACTTGTCTAGTAGACGTGCGGCGTTTGTCTAAATCTTGTCTTCTTACCCTGATGAGTGACGATGAAAAGGTGCTCGTCGTGTACTGGCTTCGAGGACTCAGCGCTGAGCATCCTCTGAGCTGTCAGAAGTTTATCCAGCATCAGGTATTCTCCGTACAGCATGCCGGCTTCATTGCCGAGCTGTTCGCCTTCCTGAGCCATAGTCTCGTCCATCATTGATCTGTATATTGAAAACGTTTATAATGGTCAGGATAAAAAATATTTCGGGCTAAGTGGACGGATATTGGATTGACTCTCCGGGTTGTTAAGAAATATGGTGAAGCTGGAACTCTAGTAAGTAGTAGTAGTACGAGTAAGTGGGACTCTAGTAAGTATTATAGTTATTGAATCAAGCGTTAAATTAAATTAAAATTTATTTAATGAAATAATAACGATATGATTTTTATTATTTATAAATTTTTGACATGTATTTAATTTTTGTATTAATTAATTTTTAATTTAGGTAATTAATTTAATTAATAGTAACTTTTATTTATCTTTAATAATGTGTAATTATTGTTATTGGTTTTAAGACGTACTAATGACAATGAATAAGAAAAAATAAATAAATGATAAAATATTTTCGCTTACCTCACACAATAATACAGGTTTTGTTTTTTAATAAATTCTTAAACTACAATTGCATGCAAATAATTTCAGATCTAAATGTCAACTAAAATAATAATCAGTATAATTTCCTAAATGTCAAAATAGTAGTATAAAATAATTTTTTAAATGTCAAACAAAAATAAAATAAAAACAAAAATCACATAAATAAGCGTTACATTGCGGAAGTCCATCTTCAAAACTGTTTTTCTAATGAATCTTTAGTGTAATTCCGCTTCTACGTCGCTTCAAGTACAATACGGAATTTGGGATAAATTTTACTCGGTAGATATTTGGTTAATTAATCATGCTAATTTAGCCTAACCTGAAATAAAATATTAAATATATTAAAGAGAAAATTAACCTAACCAGGGGTATCCGCAAACCGTATCTTTCGCGGTTGTGTGATTTTGCAAACTGCGCGTATTCCAGGCTGCATTTAGAGTTGGGCGTAAGCACAGAAAAGAGAAGTAAACGAGAAAATTCTCACTTCAGTGGGCGTAAGACCCCTGGTTAGGTTAATTTTCTCTTATGCTTCTCTTATGAAACAAAAATTATTTTATTCTGAAATCTAAATATGAAACAAAAAATGTAATTTAATTGAAATGCAAATTGTTTTCTTGGTGCAAAGATTGGACATTGCCATTCAGCGTGGGAATGCTGCTAACTTAGAATATTTATTCTAAGGCTGCTAAGTAGGTACCTACCTATACCTATATTATGGGCACTTTTGCACCAGGACCAAAAACAGTGCGGGGTGGGTTATTTAATTTGACGTAAAATAATTACCTAACCTAGTTTGCGTGACCAAAATGCTGGCCTATATTTGGGTCAGAAAGTTAGCCTCGCCATCCAGCGAGGCGAGGCAACGCGGCCAGTATTTTGGGCACTCTACCTGAAATTAATTATCATTTAGGACTACTTAATTAACTCTATTTTAATTATATAATTTAAAATCTAGTTAGTGACATTTAGGTATTAATATTGAGTGCTTAATGGTTAACTTTCACACAACTTTGAACAAGAAAATAAACAAAACCGGACTGTTGTCCATTAGATAAAGTCAGTGTCGTAGCTATCGGAGGGCTAGGCGGTGCCGTGCAACGGGGCCCTCAAACTCAAGGGGCCCTCGGACTCTGATAAGTGAACCTCAAACTGAAAAACGAAAAAAAAACTAAGGTTCAGAATACACCAAGAAAAAAAAATAGGTACTAAGGCTTAGAATACCCCAAGAATAATCACACAAGAAACCCATGCACATACATGTAGTAAGTAACTTTGAGCACAATAAAAAGCTGATGACTTGTACCTTTAAAGTATTTATATACATTTACACGCAAACTTATACTTGATAAAACCTGTCCTGTTTACCTAGCCATCAGAAGGGTACTGACTCGACTGAACAGCGGATGATGATCTGGGAAATGATCTCGATGATTATACTCCGCTCGCGTCCGTTGCTCAACAATCGCAGAGCTGCGGTGCGAATAACTGACGCTGTTTAGATAGGGCCCCATTTTTTTGCACCAGGGCCTTTGGTTACCTAGCTACGCCACTGGTTAACCTATCTACGTACTTATGCTGTAATAAATGGAACCCGCCGATGCTCACTGTATATATACCAATATTTTAAAATAGATCTCAAAGAAGTTAAGTAGGTGTACCTACCTTTTTACTATCTTATATTCTGTGGTATTCAAAATAAAATAACCGGCCAAGTGCGCGTCAGACTCGCGCACGAAGGGTTCCGTACCATTATCTATAAAAACGGCAAAAAATCACGTTTGTTGCATGGGAGACCTCCTTAAATATGAATTTTATTTTAAATTAAATATTTATAACTCAATATTCTGTGAATATTTCAAGCGTCTACCTGTTGCTGTTATCAATATCGAGCAAAAACGAATAAAAAGTCACGTTTGTTGCATGGGAGCAATATTTATTTTATTCTGTAATTAAGTATTTGTTGCTATAGCGACAAGAGAAATACATCATCTGTGAAAATTTCAAATGTCTAACTACCACGGTTCATGAGATACAGCATGGTGACAGACGGACAGCGAAGCCTTAGTAATAGGGTCCCATTTTACCCTTTGGGTACGGAACCCTAAAAAATATAACACGTTGTTGTTATAGACGAAGATACATTGGAACTTGAAATACGAGTTTGATGGACTTGGCCGACGTGGCTCCGGGATAATTACGAACAGGGTTGCCATACGTCCGGAATTTTCCGGACACGTCCGAGAATTAAGGCTTTGGTCCGGAATACGGGGGGAATTCTAAAAGGTCTTGAAATCTAAAAATGAATCAAAAAGATTTTAAAAACAAAAATCTTTTTATACCTTATAAGTAATATACATATACAAGCTTCGTTAGTTTATTTTAAAAATTAAGGCACCTGTAATTACCTTGCAGGGGCCTTACCCCTAGCTCGAAAAGTTGACCCGCATAGGTGTTATTTGTCTAAACGGTACCATCAACTACGATAAGCGGTAGTTATTTGATAGCCGCCAAGCTTTACTATTTTCACGCACACACGCATAGTAAAACGGATTTTCGTTCATTCAAGTTAGACGCTTTTAAACGATGCAGCTTACATGAGTTGGTTAATTTTAGGTACCTATCAGGTACCTACTAAAAGTTGGCTCGCAAAAGTGTAGCTAGGGGTAAGGCCCCTGTACTATACATTGTTCAGCGACAGCCTATATACTGACCTGACTTCAATAAGCTGAAAAATATAAACTCTATACTTTGAAGGAAATGTCCGGAATTTTTATTATGCATCCGGGTTTACTCCGGTTTTTTTTGATAACCCTAATTACGCAGAACCTATTAATTGTATTGAGAAGGTAAGTTTTTAAGTCAATAATAATATTTTTAGGTACTATACGCACCCGATTTTATTTCATTAAATGATTTTTTTAAACTGAAATCGGTTAGTAATATTTATTGAATTATCAAAGGGGTTCTAATTTTTTTTAATGTTTGTTACCTCAATCACAACTCCGTTATTTATAAACCGATTAGGAATATTCTTATTTTATTTAAATAATGGTTCTATAATGTGTGTTGTTTTTTTTAAAATTGGTTCTGTAGTTTTGTTTTTAAATCAAAACAACTGTTTATTTCTTATTTGTCCCCTCGAAGGGATAGAATGGAATAATCCAAAAAATATGTTATCCAAGTAAAAGAAATGAAGTACCTACCTATTTACTATTTTTGAAGTCAGTCTTTTATCGTATATAAATTAATAATAAATTCGATGTAAGAAAAAAAAAATTCAACAAAAGATTTGGAGAAAAGAAAATCGTGGTTTGAATTTTAAGCTTCATTTCAATTTACTGAGTATATTTTTTCATTGATAATAATTTAATAATATTTATTTATATATTATAACTTTCCTCTTAAGAAGATATTGGCGTCTCACGTCTTGTGCATTTGCCAGTGTCAAGTACCTATTGAAATATTTTCTACTTTTATTAGAAATCGTCAAAAAAGTAATCGTCATCAAAACTCAACATTTATTTAGTAATAATGTTTTAAAATTTTAAGTAGTACCACAGGAAATAAATAATTTACTGTGTGGTAGGTACTATCCTTAAATCAAATAAAAAAAATACAAAAATACAGATGCATTACGGCGAAAGTGAAAGTCAAAATCGATCAAAATCGAGGGGCAGCTGCCCCCCCCCCCCCTTTGTTGACGCCCTTGGGTAGTACCGCTATGGGAAGACGCCAATTAGCCGACTAGGTAGGTACAAAAGTTATTAATTTCTCTCTCACACGACGACGGAACGGTAATCAATCATTAATTCACAAAAACGTGACATTTGCGTTCAGCTGCGGAACGCAAGGAATGTAGGTATACCTAGTCAGTTGGGACAGTTGGTTGGTCACACATGGTTCACATCACCAGCGATCATTCAGCTTCTAGACATTAAATAAAAATGATATGTTGTTAGAGACTAAGATGGCACTAATTGAGTAACAAACAGAAAAAGATACGGTAGGTACTTATTCAATTTTGCCATTTAAGTAGATAATAAATTATATTTTTAGTTTTTGAAACAGAACCTAGGTAGGTACATAGTTTATCTTGTCTAGTAGGTAAATAATTAAGCAAGGCAGACTCCCTTGCAATGTTTATGTACGTACTTACTCAAAATATTTATATCAAGATCAAAAATCTATTTTCCCCTATCTTAGAATACTAATGTTAGTAGTAAGTAGATAGAGTAATAATAGTACTTAAATGTACAGTTTCTCACGACCGACCATTATCAAAAATACCTACCTATTTTCTATTTATTGAATAACATAGTTACTTAATAATATTAGAAAAATTTGATTAAAATTATTATGTTGTACTATTTACCTCATCGGACACGCCATTTTCACAAAACTTTCACGTTCTTCTCACTATTATAACTTTTAAATTAAAACTTTAATAAGTAAGTTTTTAGTAAAAACTAGTAACGCGCGGTATTTGTACGCGCTTTCCCGACGTGCGGTCACTGGACACTGTCTGCTCAGCCTGCTGCACTCAGCCACTCACTCAACTCACTGACACAACACACACTACACAAAGTTAGCGCAGTAGCGCGTAGCCTTGTCGTTTTCGTCACCAGTAAGTAGCGGACTCTCCTTCGGGGGCCCGTGGTGGCCTGTAATATCAGACCCCATTTATTTAGTACTGATTTTAGCACTACCAGGGGCCTTACGCCTAACTCTAACCGCGGGCTCGAATACACGCAATTTGCAAAATCACGCGAACGCAAACCTACGGCTTGCGATAGTTTTCCGCAATCACCTAATCTAAACCGTTTATCTAGGGCCCCAGAGCGCCAAGCGTCTGGGCAAGATTTCTAACGGCACCTTTTATATCGAAGTATTAGCAAAAGTTTTTTTTACCTGGTAGTAACAGCAATAGAAATGAGTATCTCAGTAAAGAGAGCGTAAAAAAATACTGTTACTCAGTGGCCTTAGTACGAGCACTTGCGAAAAAGTTATCGTTACATAAACGATAGCAAAATCTATGAAAAATTCAGTTTTCTTTCACGTCTTATTGAGGCGCTGTTCAATTTTTCATACATTTTGCTATCGTTTACGTAACGATAACTTTTTCACAAGTACTCGTACTAAGGTCACTGATCAATGTAAAGACAATCTATCGTATTATGTTATGGTTTCTAAACAAACCGTACACATTGTAGTAATGTTCAAGCATAATAAGTGTAAATGTGTTAGTCTTTATGTAGATCCATATGAAAGATTAGGTTACATGATGGGTCATACATGGTCAGTCGTACACATAGCCACACACAACACGCATACGCCCCCACATACTCACCCACACAAATGATATACGTACATGAGAGTAACGTGCGTGAACAAATTTGAGTACCTAGTTAATTATTATGATTAGTCAGTTTATACAAACAGATTAACAGGTAAAGGGTGTGTTTTAAAATACGTAATACTATACCAGCAAGAAAAGCTATTTCTTTTTTTAAGGAGTATTTATTGGGGGCTTTAGTTCGCGAGCTTAGCAAACGTGAATTTGTTGAGCATTTTAATTTTGGGCTGTTTTCCTAAGCTGACACGCCTTTTTCAAAATTCTAATTGTTTAATTATCAAGTAACCATATGGACTCAGTCATAACATTTAGACATACCTACATATAATTAATTTACACAATATACTTAATACAAAAAAGTCTGTGAAAATTTAAAATAACATAACATACAAATTTAAAATATTAGGTAGTTATGTTGTGCTGACCCTTTTTTTGTGCCAACTCTTTTTGTACATCTTAAATATCACTTCCTCGCCGTGTTCAAAGAAATTAGAAACAATAGTCAATAAACAATTCTTAGTTGAAACCAAAGCAATAAATTGTAAATTATGTGTTACTTTCTAAAAGTTTCGTCCCTTGTATTATCATGAGAAATTCTAAAGACCTTTTTTTCTACTTTTTGTTATTTCCTAAAAATGTGCGCATGTTAGTTTAAGTTAGTATTAGCTCAGCCATCATGGCGATTAAACGTCTTTAATATTAAATAATGTATTATTTATTTAATACTACCCTTCCGGCCCGTCATAGTCAGCTGCCCGCCGCAACTTGTCTAGGTACAATGTCAAAAATTTACAAACACAACATGACATCGGATAAAATTAATTAATAAAAAAAATAACGATCACATGAAATGTCAAATAGAATAGAATTAGAATTTATTATTATTTTACAAAATTAGATAAAAAGCTTTATATGCCAGAGTGAAATGACAGAATTTCAACCTGAAAATATATAAGTAAGACCTAATACGCAAGCGCGAATTTTAAACATTTTCTCTTATTTTAAGCTTTTCCAGCTAAAACGGGGACTTATTGAACAAGCGCAGCGAGCTCAAAATTGTTAAGCAATATTTCTTATGGGTCCCCATTGACGACGGGGCCCGGAGCGGGCCACCCCCTCTCCTCCCTTAGTCCTCTACTGTTCCACTGACCCCTTGATTGATGTAACTAAACTTCTTTATCGATTCATTAACCTATTGTTGACGAAATGCTTTGGAAAATGTTATATATCATAGTTCTCAATGCAGAGATTAGATCTTAAATAGGTACAATAAATAGGATCATTCTTAGCTCGTAGAATACATATGCCTCTTAGATATTTTAAACACAAATCTTATTATATTACTAGTTACTCGCTCCGGCTTCGCACGGGCGTAATTTTTATTATACATCACATCATCAGCCAATTAACGTCCTCTGTAGGACAAGGCCTCCCTCATAGAGAGGGGTGTTGCCATAATCCCCACGCTTGGCAGGCGGCTTGGGGATCGCAGTACGTTCACCGTGTACTATTAGGACGCTGCTGCCCATCCTCCGGTGGTTCTGGTCGCAGTTTTAGGACATACCCGGGTCCTTAGGACATACCCGGGTCCATACATCATATACATAATTGTATAATAAATAAATAAATAAATAAATTATTGCACACATGGTCATCTGACCCCAAACTAAGCAAAGCTTGTAATATGGCTGCCAGAGACTGATATACGTACATAATTATATATATTTAAATACATACTTAAATAGATATTAACATCCCGACATGGAACAAACACAAATGTTCATCACACAAATGTTTGTCCTAGGTGGGAATCGAACCCACACCCCCAAGCACAGAAGGCAGGTTCACTACCAACTAAGCTAACGGAGCTGTATATTATAAACCTTCCGTGAAAAATTATCTAACTGATGGTGAAAACCGCATCAAAATCCGTTGCGTGGTTTGGAAGAAGTTAGTGGATATGTGTAATATTAAAATATAGTGCGGTTACTGAAAGAATCCATCTGACAGTTGCCATAACATTGTAAAAGAGCTGTAACTCTATTACTTATAAGTATGCAATGATGTTTTACCTATTATATAAACAAACCTCATTGAATAATACTATATCTAATTCGGTCCAATATTATATGCTGTCTCTGCTAGGCAGTCTAGGCAAGTTTGTTGCATCAGCCATTGAAATCTGATGGCATAGCCGGTTTTATAGCATCAGCGCCTAAAACGTCGCAGATGCGAATCGAATTGGTGATTAAAAACCAACTAGAATGGCATGTGTTGATAATTACGTAGGTATGTAATAAAATAAGTATACTTTATATACTTAAAACTATCTTGCCGTTATATTTTTGAGCAAGATTGTGGAATATTTATGGTACAAAGATGAAACTTTTTCGTAATGGAAGGAGACAGGTTTGATTATAATTATGTTTTGAGAATATTTTTTTTAGAGGTGATTTGTCAAAAATCGCCCAAAATCACGTCAAAAATTATTTATTTCCATGGCTTAATTTTAAAGTTTAAGTATAACGTTTCTTTTACTTACTTTTACAAAAAATTGCGTGTTTCGATGTAAAGCAAGTAAAGCATCAGCTGCATGGAATCTCGTAAAGAAATCAATTCGGAATGTTTACTGGGTCAAAATTGATAAGGTCAGCTATGGTGATCTAATTTTAAACTGTTCTAATGGGGAAACGGTTTTCATCTGCAAAACTTTGATGATGCACTTACTTACGCGTGTTTCTGGCTCAATGCATATGCATTGTCATTCAGCGTTGTAATGCCGCTAGTGTGTCATAAGTGTTGTAGTCTACGTGTATTTGTACCTAATTGAAATAAAGATACTGAAATGAACTACGAAGCATGCTGGGTACAATGCCAACCAGTAGTGAGGTTGAACATGTGGATGGTCTTAGACCTTCAACGGTCTATGAGCAGTTTGTTTTTGTAGTGTTAGTTATAACTTGGTATTTGTTTAGTTAGTAACGTGCGTCGCAATAACGTTCTTCGCAACTACGTACGTACCCCATTCTTTAAGCGCATCATACGTATCATTATATATTCGTTGGAGAGAAAAATTGCCAGGATGATGGCAGTAATGCAATTTTATTGGCCAAAGCTAGCGCCAGCATTCTGGTTACCTGTCACCTCCACCAAACGTTTGGCCAAGTCCCCGTATTTATTTCCCTCCAGTGTATTTGTATTTGGCTTAATGTTTAGTCCTTGTTAAGGCTACCAAAAAATTAAATACAGGGTTTTGTCTATGACTTTTAAAAACTAACAGAACTGTCAGATACGAAATGTCGTTCTAATGTCACAAATATATGTCAAATTTGACGTTTAGGCTTTGTATTGTTTCTTTATTTACGCTACGCATTTTCGTGGTTAATTACGATTTTAGGGCTGTTGTGCATTAAAAGACGAAAAAACTGTGTTCTTATCAGTTTTTAGGAGAAACAAAAGCATTTGTAAGTAAAACAAAATCGTCAGATTGAGCTATTCTGTCATAGGTCAACCCTGTAAACGTATTGACATGATAACTTGTTTTCGCTTGATTTTTGCTTTAACTTCAATAATATAATATTGTTTTCGTGATAAAAACATACGAGGCAGATAGAGCAGTTATTGTATTACGGCCCAATGAGATAAAGCTGCGGTTGTCGTATAGGTATGAGTCTTCAAAACTGTGAGTGACATCAGAAGTTAGTCATATCTGACGATAGCCAGGCGATATTTACGCTTGTTTACACTCCTCAAACGCATAGTTTACGTCGTTTGCCAAACTGTTTCAGTTACAAACATAATTTGTTATTGCTCTAGCTTATTAAACTTTATAGGGTATGCTTAGTTCTAGTTTTGTCGACATTTCTAACTGGTGCCTATATTAGTACTCTCAAAAATAGGTCAAGTGAATCAATATAATATTAGTTTTTTGCAGATAAGATTGCGAAACTGGAGTGGAAGCTATGACATTTAAGTGGCAAAATATGAAAAAAATACCCATATCACTAAGTATTGCTTTAGAGTTTCTTTATCTCACATTAAATCAAAACAATCTTACTAATATTATAAATGCGTTTTTTTTTTGTTGGCTTATTTGTCCTTCTTTCATGCAGCAACAAATCAATGTGATTTTTTTCATCGAGATACAATACCAATAGAGTCAAAATCTTTCCAAAAAAATGTCCGTACCAAAACTCCGGCGACTTTTTTGTTAGTTGTAGGGCAACCGCGATCCGACTACAACGCCGCGCGATGCCAGTCCTACGACGACATAACAGACAAGCAACGTTGAACACTATGCAAGAGATATAATGTCTAAACTGAAGTAAATGTGGCATTGTGAACTGTATAATTGATGACTAGGTATATACAACGATGCTCTGATGTTTTTTGCCTGTTTTCACTTAGTATTCGTGTCACACATATAGTTGGAGGGCAGGAGATAGACTTTTTATCACCAAAACCTCAAAGTTCCTGAGGATTGTCCATGCGGGTAGAACCGAAGGGCTCAACTATTTAATGAACTATATCATTATTCTTTCAAATTACAACATGTAATCGCTGATACGAATTAATATAAAAATGGTGAAAATTGCATAACATTTTTAACTATTATTATGTATTGATATCATTCATCAACATTGATAAGCTGGGTAGTAATAATAAAATACAGATGAAACTGTAATGTCATTAAATATTACAATCTCCAATGTTGATGCACTAATAAAAATAGAATGTATAGTTATATGATTATTTATGGGATATTTACTATGGTAAGGTCAGTCTTCCCGTGAACATGGTGCATGTAACTGCGCCGAAATATCGGGAGTTCCTTCCACAACCTCACCACGGTAAATATCCCATAAATAATCATATAACTCTAGTGAACAACCGTGATAGTTTAAAACAGTGTTAAACAGAATGTACTTATAATCGAATACCTTTTGCAAGGTGTTTATAACTAATAAGTACTCCAGTTGAAGCTGGATAAATTGTACACAGCCTTGGAAACTGCAAATAACGTGGACCAGAAGATCTACCAACTGGTAGATGCCCTCTGGGATGAAACTATGAAGTAAGGTGAAATGCGGTAAAGAGACAGAAAGTTGAAACTTTCGGCAGAAAGCTTCATACTGCAGCATTCAAGATAGATGCATATTACAGCAGGACTAAGAGGGCTGATTAAGATGATGATAATGAAACAATCACTCTATTTGCTCTCATCTATCTGGATTCTTTGAATTTCCGGATGAGTTTTAATTAATTTGATATATTGCCCCTTTCTTTATTCAAAGGTTTAAAGGTGAATTTGGTTTGTAAAAATTGTTATACCAAGAACATATTTTTTTATTTGGGCTATTTATAAATGGCTCAAAGAGTTTGTTCCCTTCACTTGCAGTCTTTTCCCGCCAATAGGCTCTTAATGGCAAATCTAACAGATTTTTATTATCAGTTGGATTGCGATAATCATATATTGCTTAGTGGTTATTAAATGCAAGAACCACAAAAGGTACGAAATGGAAACGAGAAGCCGGTACATATAGATGTCGATTTTATGAGTATAACAAAATAAGACAAGACAAGAACAAGACGAAATAAGTCCTAATAACTACCTACCTCAAAAGAATTAGTTTAAATATTAATAATTTTTTACTTTCTTCCCTTTTTCAGAGTAATGGGCCAAACCCTATCAGAGCCTGTGACAGAGAAGCAGTCGTCGACATGTCAAGACGGCAGATACCTGGTCGGCTCCTCCTGTATGCAGGGCTGGCGAGTGTCCATGGATGACTCTCATACACACATACTGTCGCTGCCTGACGACCCTGGGACTGCATTCTTTGCCGTCTATGATGGACATGGAGGTCGGTACATTAAGTTAGAACATATCTAGTTTTGTATGTCATGACAAGACAGTAGATAGATGTCAAGGTAGCAGATAAATTGTCAAGATCTAGAGCTTGTCCATGGATACTCTCTTACACACATGTATACATCTCAGTCGAGTCTTGTCACCCACCCTGCAGTCATATGACTAAATTTTACAACGACTATGTCCTAGCTGTCTGAACTTCAATCTACAATAATTTTAAACCCTACATGGCAATTCTCTGCACTTGTTACCCTGAAATATCAGCTGTTATCTTCATGTCCTGTAATTAATGGTAATGTTACCCGTCAGCCTAGAAAAAAGTATAAACAATACTGCTTACCCAGATTACTTTCCCATTCAGCATCATCATAATTATTAAGCCTATCTTAGTCCAGAGCTGGACGTATGCCTCTCTTGAGGCACGCAACTCAGCCTGATCTTCGGTTTTTCGCTCCCAGTCGCCTTACGTATATCATCATTCTAACCAGTCAGGGCGTCCTACGCTACGTGTTGATTCGTGGTCTCGACTCCGGAACATATCTACCCCAACTGTCATCTGTTTAGCAACAGATATGGCCGGCCCGTGCAACAGATATGAGCTATGTCGTTGAATTGGAATAAAAAAATATGTTTCAGGAGCCAACATAGCTGAGTATGCGGGCAAGCATCTCCATAAGTTCATCATGGCCAGGCCTGAGTACCACCTCGGAAACATAGAGGAGGCAATGAAACAAGTAAGTGCTAAGATATTTAAAATTGCTGATTTAGCAGTAGTTTATCTTGTCTGTCTATTTTCTATATGAGTTTTGAGTGAGAAGCGTTATTTAATTTTGTATTCATATTCTAGTGACGTTGATTATAATGAAGATTGGTATAGTTTCTCATATCCCCAGTGACTTGAAAGAATGGTATCATTGGAAATTAGCATAACAAACGCATTTGCCAAGTGCACTTTGAACTTGAAGAAAATGCGTCAGCATATAGACGTCATGTGTGCTAAGTAGGTAATGGCTTAAACTCGCTAGGTCCATTATTGTTTAATTGGGAAAATTTTATGCATTCAAATTGGAATAATTACCTTTACCTTTAAAATACCATGGTAACTAACAAATGCACATCGCCCTTGATTAAATTTTTCACTACTATATTAGCCCATATTACTAACGAATTCAAAGTGACCGCAATTTAAAACGATTTAAAATGGCGGTCAGATTTCAAAGTGAACACAATGTGTTTATTTTTCACACATACGAGTTGTTGAAGTCACTAGTTAAATTTTTAATCAATGTATATTCAATTTACTGGATTGCATCGTATGCATCGGACGTATCAGGTCGAATTCATATTTACTGCTTACTCTTACTGATCTGTGATAGTTTATACAAACTTATTAGCCACATTCTACTTATCAAGGCGAGCCAATAGACGTCTACCACAAAACTTAAAAAAATATAAACACCGGGTTTTCACTTACTTTGCCTATGCCATGTTTGTTGCCCCGGTGGCTCAGTTGGTAGTGTACCTGCTCTCTGCGCTTGGGGGAGTGGTTTCGGTTCCCACCTAGGGCAAACATTTATGTGATGAACATTTGTGTTTGTTCTATATCTGGGTGTATATGTAAGTATGTATTTAAAATTATATATGTATGTATATCAGTCTCTGGCGCTATATTACAAGCTTTGCTTAAGAAAAAAAAAAGCCTTAAGGTGATACGTTTCATGTTTGGCGGGAAATTCAAATTTCAAACAGTTTTTTTGTCCTTAAACTAGGCCGGCTAATTATTGTGAAATTACAGTGTTTGCGAAAATTGTTGGTCGTTCTTAATATTATCATGTACAGTTATTAATCAGTAACTCACCAAATTACTTACATGTGGCAATAAACCGTTTGAAACAGTAAAAATTTGTTTATTGACGAATGTATGTAATAATGTGCATTAGAGATAAATAACTTTACGCGAGTTTGTAAAGAATAATAATCATTTTCGCAAACATCATGATCGTTTACAATAATTACTCGGCCTAGCTACAAGAACAAAAAAACTGTTTGAAATTAGAATTTCCCGCCAAACGTGAAACGTATCACCTTAAGTTGAATCAATGCTGACAATGCTCCAATTAAAAATGCCGCAATACATCAACTTTGATTCGAGTTATTGTTGTTAATTTTTTCATGACCATGGATACAAAGTCTTTCGGTCGTAACATTAATCAAGTTTACATAGTCTTAAATAGCGTCAAACAAGTCATAGTCACAGTCAGAGTCAAGCAAAGTAAGTCACGGTCAAGTCAAGCTCATGCCTCAGTAAAGTGGTGGAGGAGTTAACGAAACGTATACAAGGTTAAAGCTGATTTTTTTCGCGTTTTTCTTAGGGTCCGTGTCTTAGTAAAAGTGGTTCATAGTCATGAGTACAATGACCTCCTTTCGGCTCAGTACAGCCTTTCTGCGTACCTGTATAGCAACTTAGCAGGATACATTTTACAATTGCAATCTAAGCGATAGAAAAATTCTTGGATTGCAGCCACAGAAAAGTTATTTTTTTGTTTAAATAAGAACGTCTGTCAAGGCATTTTTGTAAGAAGTTGGTTGTAGCCACTTGCACCATATAAAACCCATAGCAACTTTGACGCGGAGTTCGACGCGTTGAAATAAATAAGAATGTTCAATCACATATCTGTCACAATACGTGGCGACGGAGTTTCCTTCTCATTTCTGTTCTATTTACTTTTCTTTTCTGTGATTGCAGCGAACAAGTCTCGTTTCAGGGTTTCCTCGATATGGACCAGGCAATGCTTGAAGAAGACATGCTACAAGAGAAGGTAGCTGGCAGCACTGCTGTGGTTGTAATGATAAAGGATGGCACGCTCTACTGCGCCAATGTTGGAGACTCGCGAGCGATAGCCAGCGTCCGTGGCGGGGTGGGTACTAACACTGTATAATAACGCCATCTAGCGGGAGACGGTGGAGGTAACTTGTTGTTTAACGTGCAGTGTGTGATAATGATGAAACTGAGAAATGTGATGAAACTGCTGTCGCCCGATAAGTCTCGATAAACATTAAAACATTTGTGTTCAAATCGCGAAAGTTTAAAAATTCTATAATATTAGCTGCGCCCCGTGGTTTCACCCGGGTGATGAAAATCGGTGATGATGATGATGATAACCTATGTGTTAATCCAGGACATAAGCAATGTATATTCCAAATTCCATCCAAATCCATCCAGCCGTTTCTGCGTGATTGAGTAACAAACATCCATCCATCCATCCATCCATCCAAACTTTAGTGTGATTGCGCGATAAGTCCCCTATAAACATTAAAACATGTGTTCAAATGGCGAAAGTTTTAAAAATGAGTATAATATTGTACCCGTATTGTATTGTAGGTGGAAATGCTGTCATACGACCACAAGCCGAACAACGAGGAAGAGCTGCGCCGGATCACGGCCGGCGGCGGCTGGGTGCAGCTGAACCGCGTCAACGGTAACCTCGCCTTGTCTCGCGCGCTCGGAGACTACGTCTTCAAGAGGAACTACAGACTCTCGCCGCAACAGCAGATTGTCACAGGTATTTATAGTTTAGGGTCCTCTCACATTTTTTTACCGACATCCAAAAAGAAGGATTTTTTTGATTTTATAAAGATCTTTATTTATCATAATTAATTAAATTCTAACAATACAGACACGGTCTTATGTAGATGACAGACAAATATATTGACTTCTTAGGCTACATACACCTCTAACAGTCATTTAATAACTAAAAGTTAAATAATTTTGTTACATTGTAAAACGTGATGGTTAATAAAGTATGGGTATATCTACACTAATATTATAAAGAGGAAAGATTTGTACCTATTTTTGTATGTTTGTAATGAATAGGCTCCGAAACTACTGAACCGATTTCAAAAAATTCTTTCACTGTTGGGAAGCTACACTATCCCCGGGTGACATAGGCTATATTATATTTTGTAGCGAGGCCGAAGGCCGAGCTTACACTCGTGCGAAGCCGGGGCGGACGGCTAGTATTACATAGAACTAAAGATACGATGCACAATTATGAGTCTTTTGTACCAAACTCATTTTTATGCTATTAAGAAAGAAGAAGGAGGTTGTCAATTCAACTGTTTTTTTTTTAAAATTTATTACCTCAGAATTTTCGTCTGGGTGAACCGATTTTGTTACTTAAAACGTCCAATAAATCTGTTTTACAGAATCCAAAAAAAAGTGGAAAGTTCTATCCGGTCCCTGTTTTTAACGGACTTAAAAAAAGAGGGGTTTTTCTTTTCAGTTGTATTTTTAACCGACATCCAAAAAGGAGCAGGTTCTCAGTTCGAATGTTTAAATATATTTTTATTTGTTACCTCAGAACTTGCGACTGGGTAAACCGATTTTGATGATTCTTTTTTTATTTGAAAGCTGGTGCTTCCCGTGTGTTCCAGTACCGACAAGTTTATATAGTTGGTTTTATATATTGATAAAATTATTGACGTAAAAACAGAGATAAAATACCTATAGATTCACAATCTCTAAGTGTAAACAGTCAAAAAACGTCCAAGCGTCGTACATACCTAGTCATCAATTATATAGTACACAATAAATATCTATAATAAATAATAAATATCTGGGACATTATTGCACACATGGTCATCTATTTTATTTTTATTTTTTATTTATTTATTATATACACAAAACAAATTACAATCATACAAAACAATATCTTAAAAAAATAGGTTCAGACCTGGATTGTAATGCAAAAATATGTGCAAACTTAAAAACAAAATGAGAAGACATGGATGAGGTTAGTGCTTAACTTATACATGTGTAATGATGAACTACAGGAACGGGTAGACCGCACACTGACTACAAGTGTCGCAGGTGTGCATATTCTACACGAGTATGCTATGTATCTATATGTTTGGAGCAGGCAGACTCAACAAAGAGGTTGAGTCTGATCGGACGGGTTTGGTATAAAGAATACCCTTAACTGTTTTTATATAACATGAAATTTTTGAGATAAAAACATCAATTAAAAAAAATCATCTGACATTCTCTGAAATTCATCTGAAATTTTTGAGATAAAAACATCATCTGACCCCAAACTAAGCAAAGCTTGTAATATGGCAGCCAGAAACTGATATACATACATATATATTTTTAAATACATACTTAAATAGATATTAACACCCAGAAATAGAACAAACACAAATGTTCATCACACAAATGTTTGTCCTAGATGGGAATCGAACCCACACCCCCAAGCGCAGGAAGTAGGTTCACTACCAACTGAGCCACCGGGGCAGTCATCACAATGCCACATTTACTTCAATTTGCGATTCTTCTATGCGTGACTAGCATTTGACTGTATCACGCACCTCGCGTGACTCGCGCCTAAGTTCCGAGACTACAAAAAGATTTGCGAGTACTATAATTTTTATTTAAATAAAATTTGGCTGCAAAGGTCACACTTTGCTTGCGAAGTTAGATGGTAGCGCCAATAGTTTCATTTTGTTGCAGCATTCCCCGACGTGCAAGTGAGGCAGTTGAACGAAGACTGGGAATTCATCGTGATCGCTTGCGACGGCATTTGGGAGGTGTTATCGAACGAGGTAATAAATATACTTATAGCATTTATATTATACGAGCTTTGCCCCGTGACTTCGTATACTTAGATTTTCATATAAACTTTCAACCTCCATTTGCCCCCCTTAATCCGGCCTTTTTTGCAAAACAACATAGCATAATCTGGTCATAGCTAAGCATAATCGTGAAAACCGCATTTAAAACCGTTCAGTGTCCACCGTAAAACAAACAATCAAAAATTCTGAAAACTGTCTTAACGTGTTCAGCTACTTATTTTAAGACGCCGTGTGTAGTTTTTTTGATATCTCGCAATTAATAATATTATATTAGATAGATAATTCTTTATTGTTCATATCACAAATGACATACATAAGACAGAAATAATTAAAAAGTAATATAACAATTGGCGACTATATCGCTATTTATAACCGGTCTCTTCCAGGCAACTTTATGTAAATAAAAGGGGCAAAAATATATCCGTTCGTCGTTTCTGTGGTGTGGATAAAATGGCGTGTGACTCCTTTAACTCTGAGCTAATTTTAGTGACACAACTTCACTACCTACCTAAGGACCATATTATATCTATGTTGTTTATGTTAAGTTGTAGTTATAAAATAAATATTTCTTTCTTTCTTATGTTCCCAGGAGGTGATATCGTTCTGCCGCGTGCGTTTACTCAGCGGATGGGAGCCGGCGGCTGTGTGCGAAGCCCTAATGCACCGTTGTCTCGCTCCCAACTGCGCCACGGGCGGGCTCGGATGCGACAACATGACTGTGCTGCTCGTGTGTCTCGCGCCCTTCCCGCGCTCTGTTCAGCCGGTATGTCACCACTATAACACTGTTCAGCCGGTATGTCACCACTATAACACTGTTCAGCCGGTATGTCACCACTATAACACTGTTTTGACCTCCATACATCATATTATAGATATAGAGCCTTAGGCAGCGTTCAAGTATTACGTAACGCAATTTTTGGGAATTTTGGACTCCCCCTCCCCCCATGTAACGCGCCGTAACGTTTTTCTGTACCCCCCCTCCCCCCAGTAAAACGTTACGTCACCATCAAGTGACAATTTTTACCTAAAAGTCACAATTATGCGGCGTTAAGTATCGGAAAGTCGCTAAAATACCTTTCTTATATAAAAAATACGCGAGAAAATCTCTTTACGCGACCGTTCTGAAGGGTAAAAAAAACCAATGTTACGTAACGCGTAGTTCAAACACCCCCTCCCGCCCCTGTAACGCATCGTAAAGTTTTACGAGACCCCCCCTCCCACCAAATTCGTTACGTAATACTTGAACGCTCCCTTAAATGGTCGGCAAGGTATTTGTGACGTTTTTATCCATAGGCGACGGTGACTGCTTACCATCAGGCGGGCCGCCTGCTAGTTTGCCACCTATGGCATTTAAAAAAGTTGCTGATTATCATGTAGGAAAGGTGCCTTCGAAATAACCAATATAATGGGCTAGAATTTAATATCTGTACCTCTCTCTGATAAATGAAAGACTTTCCATAATAAATACAATGCCCATATGTACGCTGCTATAAAATATTGCATGATATCTTATTTTGTGTGTTTGTTTTGTTGCATGTGCATGTTTTAATGTCGGTTGTTTCCTATTTTGCTATGTGCTTGTGTATTTCATGTATTTATACAGGGTTATAAGGAACGGGGATAATATGTTTGCTAAGCCGAAAGGGGTTCGTGATACACATAATTATGAACAACTATTAATGCTGAAATGATGATTATTATAGCTATCCTATTGATGGAGCCGAACAATTTGAGAAATATAAATAAAATAAAAAAATTGTTTGGTGAATAGAACCCACCGGTCTATTCATCCCGTTTAACCGTAATACTGTAACAACATTTTAACCCACAGTGCTCTTACCTGGACACGCGTTCAAGCAAGTACTGGTCATTGACCCCGTCTCGGAGGCAGTTTTCTTAACTACCCTCCCGCCATACCCGCACAAGCTATAATGTTACCTCCACGATGTCCTCTACTCTGTGATTATAAAGCCCTATAGACAGCCTGCGGAGCGCGCCACAACAAATTGTCTATTGTTTTTACACAACGAAAAAAGGGGATTAGCAGACATGTATGGACTGGAAGCACCTCTACAATTGCTGTCAAAAAATGTAGAATATGTTTGTTTGCAAATCTCTTCTCTATACAAAGTCTGGTCGGTTATGCGCGTTTTCTACACGATGTAAATAGCCTACGCTACTTAGAACAAAGACGCGTGCAAGAGCAGGATTCATGTATGTAATGATACGTGCACACTTTTTAACTTGGGCAATAAAAATGTGCCATGTTTTAGATGCAATGTGGGCAGAAATGTATGGTCTCTAAAATCATCTATATTCATGATATACGACAGTATATAATTCCGAACGGCCAATAAATTGAGGCAATAAAACGAAATTTGTGAGGCGTTCCCAATAGCCATTCTCCTTTATCGATCCTCTTCCGCTCTACAAAAAGCCGCACCCAATAGTACCCATTCTACTTTATCGATCCTTTTCCGTTCTATAAAAATCCACACCCAATAGTACTTATTCTTCTTTATAGATCCTTTTCCGTTCTATAAAAAGCCGCACCTAATAGTACTTATTCTCCTTTATCGATCCTCTTCCGCTCTACAAAAAGCCGCACCCAATAGTACCCATTCTTCTTTATCGATCCTTTTCCGTTCTATAAAAATCTACACCCAATAGTACTTATTCTTCTTTATAGATCCTTTTCCGTTCTATAAAAACCGCACCCAATAGTACCCATTCTACTTTATCGATTCTTTTCCGCTCTATTAAAAGCCGCGCTCAATAGTACCCATTCTTTTTTATCGATCCCTTTCCGTTCTTTTAAAAGCATCAACAAAAGGACTGTGACGATTTCGAACCCAGCAAACAAAAAGCTGAGAAGAATACAATTGAACAACATCCATACCTAATGCGGTACCTCTTTTTAAGGGCTCTTTTCGCAAGATGAAAAACCTCCGATTATCATTTTTTTCCGTACGACAAAAATAATTGACCAAACTTTATTGTGGCGCCCATCTTGGGCTGTCAAGTCCTTATTTCTACTAACTTTGCTTTTGAAGTGACAATGAAGATACATAGTTTGCAACAGTTTGCTGGGCTGATTTCCGAAACAAATCAGAAATCATCTGACCTTAGTAAAAATGTGCATTCTCAAAAATACTCCAAAAGTAAGTCAAAATAGGAAATATTATATTCTGCTTAGAAAGGTGTCAACTTTAATCAGGTCAACTTACATTGGACGCTGTTAGGTGACTGCTTTCAAAACTCACGACAGCATTGCCATTGGTCATTGTCAAGTTGAAGCAATTAATTAGTAGATTTAGGGTCTTGAAGCAGTCAGCTAATGAAATAAAATGGATGCGCTCATTATGTACGAGTGAGATGGAAAGATTTGCCTTCTCGCTTCGACAATACGAGGTCATTCACCTTATCAGCTGACCGCGTTTCTATAGGGCATTCCGTAAGGATCTGGTGCGATTTAGCTGAAATACAAAATGAACTGAAATAGCAATGTTTTAAGATCCAAATGCCATTTACATATACTCTTTTTAATCTGTTCGTTTAAAACGTTTAATCTATGTACCTATTTTATTTACTGTTTTAGCGTAGAATGAAGAAATTTTATGTACTTTTAGAGTGCGCGTTACATTGTAAAATAATCTCTATGTCTATGCTGCTAAGTCGCACCAAATCACAATACTGATACCACAGTGCTTGTAATATCTTGTAATAATGTACCTAATTAAATTTATAAGTAAAATTGAATGTTTTAAACAAACTCTAATTTGCAAAAAGACTGAATCGTGCCATTATGAATTTAAACTTACCAAAGTACTTGACCGAAATATAAAATATTTTATTAAATTGTACAGCAAAGTTTATCCAAGCATAATTACAAAAAATATATATATATAAAACCCAATTTATTTAGCCGCGATGTGCTATTTTCCTTAAAAAAAGTACTGTATTTTAATATCTGTTTAAACGAAGCTAGTGCTCAGAAATGTCTGGTCTCGTGTGCACTTACCATTAATGGTCTTAACTCAATAAGATTGACTTGACATTTTCAATATTTTTGTTTTTATTGCAATTACAAAATAATTGTGATAATTGGGCCAGTCCCACAGGAAAAGTTAAAAAAAGATCTTCCTAACATAAATCACCACGACGTCACCAGCGAGTCACTAGAAAGGCACAGCACTAGTGTTTCAATGGCGGTGCGCACACGGCACAACCAATCACAAACGCATCAACGTGCTGCGCTTTGACCACTATTGAAATATTAGAGCTGTGACTTTCTGGTGATATGTTGGTGATTTATGTTTGGGACTTGTTTTTTTTGTTTTCCCGTGGTTCCGTTACTTACTAAAATATTATATTTTTCACCTAATTGTATTAATAATAACATGTGTTCATTATTAACTTACAAATTGCATGTTTGAAAATCATGTTGTTATTAAGCTTGATGTCTGTATTCTGTACCATGGGCTTCCTATAGGTATATAGTCTGTGCTGAATTTGCTATATTCTTGAGATTTTTTTATGTATTCCGACCAAAGATAATTGAAACTGTAGATTCAACAGCGACGCACTAAAAACGGTAACAAATATATAGGCGAAAAGCTCGCTAATTTGAAAATCCAGGAACAGTATATCCATATGTATGTATGGTTGTTGTGAATGGATAGGTTATTAAAATTTTAGTACGATTCTATTGGTAAGTAATGTTGAATCTATAGTTTTAGAAAATTCTAAGTTAAGCGTATTATACTTATTTGCATATATGATATGGCTTTTTTTGTTGCATGTTTTTTTCTGATTGAACGTTCAAATCTTTTGTAATCGTTTGCATGATGTTATCACAGTTTAGACCTGCCTGATTGCCTATGCGCATAGGGTGTATTGCGCATTACCCTTGGCACCGTCTACTTGAGCCTACCTAGCTCGGAAATATCGGAGCGTTGCTTGCAGAACAGCTGAGGAAAGAGACCTTGATTCGGTTTATTAAAGGTCCAACGGGATAAACAGAGCGAATAAGCCGAGCGGATTTGGTGTAGAAAACTTCCCCAGCTTAGGCTGCGTTTCCATTGACGCGGAGAGGGGAAAAACGTGCGAGAATAGACCTTGTTCGTAATACGTATCTCGTCTCGGTCGGTAGTGGAAATAGTGATAGAAGAGACTAAAATAGTTTTATCAAATTGTATGGCGCGCTGGTTAGCGTGGAGCGGGCGTGTAGAAACGAGGTTTTTTCACTGACTGACATACCAAGTGTACATTATAATAGTACAGTGTTTGCGTGCGTGGGCGCGGGGGGTTGAGGGGGTGGGCGCGGCGCGGTAATCGGTATTAGATAGATTGAAACTACGCAGCTACCTCGCGGCTTCACCCGCGTGGTGATGAAAATCGGTGATGATGATGATGATGAAAAGTAGTCTATGTGTTAATCCAGGACATAAACAATATATATTCCAAATTTCATCCAAATCCATCCAGCCGTTTCTGCGTGATTGAGTAACAAACATCCATACATCCACCCAAACTTTCACAGATATGATATTAGTGTGATTGTGTACGCCAGATTTAAAAAATTACAGAGAAATCGAAAAGAGTTATGAGCTAGTGCTACAAGTGGCGGCCTTATTGCTAAACGCGATCTCACCCAGGCAACCATTTATAAGGCAGGTATTGTATACGACATCATTCTGCGCCCACCTCAAGCGTGCGTCGACTCGGCCGTCTTCTCCGCGACATTCTGTATGGTATATGAGTACTGTGGTATTCGCTCTGGCTAGCTATTCTTGAGCTGCGAAAATTTTTCTGTCTCTGTTGCACTTATGTCAATCAGCATGAGAGTGACAGTAGACAAAACGAATAACGCAGGTCCTGGAATAACTGTCATGGCTCATTCCGCTTCGCCCCATCTTCGTTCTCCGCTTCAACGCCCGCTCATATATTTCAAACCGATTCACTCGCAATTTGTGTAACTATCGAAGAACGCCAATTCAAATCTTTTTACCGACTTCCAAAAAGGAGGAGGTACTATGTTCGTCTGTATGTTTTTTTTTCGTCTCGGCGTCCTCTCCGCTTCTTTCCGCCACAGTGGAAACACTCGCCACTTTTTCAAGCTCAGCAGCACTGTTGATATCCGCTCGTCTACTACAATGGCAACGCACCTCTCAGTTGTTTCTTCAATCCAAAAACTCCTCCGCTTTCCGGTTTGGAGTAAAGCGGAACTTATGCTTACTCATTCCACTTTCCGCTTTAGTGATCATACCATACTCATAGCTTAATACATTTGAGCTAATAAGTAAGGAATTACCAAATATTGGAATACACTAGCGTGATTAAGTATTCAAAACTCAAAAGCTAGGTACTTTTCTGTGATAATATTCATATTTGTGTTTATTTTTATGAATTATGTGTTATGTATAATATTAGGCTACAAATTTCAATGTTTGTGTGTCACTTAACGTTGATGTTTTGTCTGGTACGGAATCTTAACTGTTATAGACAATGGTTTTTGGGTTGGAGTGTTAAGTTCGACCCTAAGTTAAGAGTGATAGAATACCGATTCTATCATCTTTTTAGGGTCGAGTTTCCAATCTAAGCGGGTAAAGCCAGTGGCGGCGGGTGGTAGCGAGAGAAGAGCGGTTATTATACTTTCATTTTGGCAGCTAGCAGTAATTTAAGGCCACATAGTTCATCAAATTTTATCGACAAAAATCTTAGATTCCAACTCCCATTTTGAAAAGGCAGCAAATTATATTATTTTTTAGTATGGGTACATCTAGATTTAAAAATATATAAGCGTTGCCTAGAGAACTTCCTCCTTTTTTATCGGTTAAAAAGGTTGGCTGTATCTTTGGATCTGGAGATAAACAGATCCAATTTAATTTAACATGAAATGAAACGGCCTTTAATATTAAACAAACTGATATTTTTGCTTGTACCCGTTTAAAATAACGTAAATGACTTTAAGTTTGATAAAATTATTGCAAAAAAAAAAACTGTTTAATCGTTTTGCGTTTTTACTGTTTGAACGACCACACCACACTATCTAGAAAATGGAAGCAAAATAATTGCTTTAGGTACTATGCCTTACGGGCACATAATCTCTCTTATTACAAACATAACGATGTCGTCGATTTTGCCATACCAATCACGAAACTAATTTGACAGCACTAAAATTATGTCTCTTTTCATTTCGGCATTAAAAAAAGTATTGCGACAATTTTAAAAATGTTCAATTTAAGTTGGAAAATGGTCTGACAGAATCGATGCCAATCTTTCAAATGTCGTTACTAAAATATATTTTTTTGTTAATAAAACGCCTTAAAATATTGCTAGTTCACACATTCGGCTTATTCTTGATGGGACTGTGCATGGGACCACGAGGTTTTTTTTAGTGTTCCCATTTCTTAGCTCGTCGTGTTTTTGTTTAGTTTCTTTTCTTGATAAATTTGAGCAATGGATGGTTCAAAAGAACTTCCTTGCAGTCTAGTTAAGAAATAGGATCACTAAGAATTGGATTACTTCGTGATCATATTGATCCATTATATTATATACTAGCCGTCCGCCCCGGCTTCGCACGAGTGTAAGCTCGGCCTTCGGCCTCGCTACAAAATATAATATAGCCTATGTCACCCGGGGATAGTGTAGCTTCCCAACAGTGAAAGAATTTTTCAAATCGGTTCAGTAGTTTCGGAGCCTATTCATAACAAACATACAAACATACAAAAATAGGTACAAATCTTTCCTCTTTATAATATTAGTGTAGATATATCATACTCTCTCTGAGAGAATGCCTGTGTCCCAGCAGTGGGCCACATGATAGGCTGATATGACAATGTGGTTATATTGATGGGCCTATGCACTGGGACCACAATGAATAAAGACCATTCTTAAATCCCTCTTACCAGCCGTCGCTGTCGAACTCAAAAATCTTTACATTCTATTCTCAAACGCTTTTAATATAACGTTCAAAATCGCTTGCTTTTATCGTTAACCACGCTTTCGGTTTTGTAATCACCTGTGTTGCTCTAATAAAAGCTGCTAAAATATGTTGTTGTTTTAATTTTTTACTTGTCTGATTTTTCATAAGTGTAACATGGAATGGTCTGCATGAAATATGTAAAGAGCTACCTAACGCTTTTGTGGAATGTTTTAAGGTAAGCGCTTTAATTTTAATTGCATTTAGGGCTTTTTTTTTTTTTTTTTTTCATAAGTCTACATATAACGCGTTGATTGACTTCTTAACCGTCTTCAAAAGAGGAGGAGGTTTTATGTTCCACTGATATTTTCCCCCACCGATTTCTCCGTCAATTATGAATTTATTTTGGTGATTCCTTTTGTTTTTGGAAGCCATACTTCAGAAGTGGTCCCATATAAATTTCATCAAAATTGGTTTTGTAGTTTGGTTTTAAAATCAAAGTAACTGAAAATAATAGGTCATACAAGTAAACGAAATTGCGTATTTCCTTATTTTGAAGTCGGTCTTTTGAATTGATAATTACACTACTCAACACTAAAAAAATATCTGATTTGGTTCATATTGTTTCATATCGAGGTTGACTGATGATAAATATATGTAGGCATTTATTTTTTCGTCTAGAAACTGAGAAATATGTTTTTTTTTTTACGTAAGTTTGATTTTATATTGCGGGTATTTTGAAAATCTAAAAAAAATGAGATGTTATATAAAAATCCTATTTACATATTTGTATTAAGGTCACTAACAAAGAATTATAATCACATAGTAGGAACTCAGATAAAATAAATAGGCCGTAGGCCGCATCATAGCTTAACATCAGGCGAGTTGGCGGCCAAGCTTGTTATTCTGCAATAAAAAAAAATGAGATGTTATATAAAAATCCTATTTACATATTTGTATTAAGGTCACTAACAAAGAATTATAATCACATAGTAGGAACTCAGATAAAATAAATAGGCCGTAGGCCGCATCATAGCTTAACATCAGGCGAGTTGGCGGCCAAGCTTGTTATTCTGCAATAAAAAAAAATGAGATGTTATATAAAAATCCTATTTACATATTTGTATTAGGTCAATAACAAGGAATTATAATCACATTTGTTGAGTAGTGATTATTTGATTCTTCCTACCAAGTAAAAGTTGATATCATAGATGTAGTTTTGATCTATACATTGCTGGGCTAAACGAAAACTTTTCTGTGTTTGAGTGAAGCAACCTATACTGTCGATTTTCCCGATATATACTCTGTACCCTTAGTACAAGATTTGATAGTTTTCGAAAACTTTTTTCGTTTTCGTTTTGATGCATACATTACTGGGCTGAAAGCTATTCGAAACTATTTTTCGTATTTGAGTGAAGCAACCTATACTGCCGATTACTACCGATTTTAGTTCATCCGCGTTTCCGCTAGAGGCGCTTTACTAAAATATATGGGACAATACGGAAACGAAAAAAGTTTTCGAAAACTGTCAAATCTTGTACTAAGGGTACTTATCTATGCTGTCGATTACTACAGATTTTAGTTCCTCCGCGTTTCCGCTGGAGGCGCTTTACTAAAATGTATGGAACAATACGAAAACGAAATAAGTTTTCGAAAACTATCAAATCTTGTACTAAAGGTACAGGTTCTTCTTGATAAATCTTCTAGAATATAGATAAATCGAATAAAAAAAAAAACGCTGATTTAATCAGGCGTTACTTTGCGGAAGTCCATCTTCAAAACAGTTTTTCTGATGAATTTCTAGTGTAATTCCGCTTCTACGTCCGCGTTCTGCGTTTTACGAGTTTAATCAGAAAATGAGTTTTGTATTTACCGCCTTTACAGCCACTTTTCAATTGTTTTTCAGGGTACCCCCCAACCAGTAGATGATGAGTTGGACAGCAAATTCATGACGAAAATGGAAGACCTACTTTACGTTGAAGATGATGAAGAACCGGACTTGAAGTGATGCCACAGATTAATCAACACTGTGTGATGGTGACGTCATTATTGTACATTTGTATATGTGTATATAGGTATAGGTAGGACGGGGTGTGCAAATATGTGAACTGTGAAACGAGTGGTAAATTCTTAAGGTGGTAAGTACCTTAGCGAGGTACATTAGCGAGTAATTTTCACTCAACTATGAATAGCTAAAACCTTAACCTTATTCACAGTTATTACTGATTTCGACAATAGGATAACAAAGCTGTCAAAAATAATCATTTAATTCTGTCAATTCCCTGACAATGAGATTTTCTGACAGCTGGAGAAACATAGTTCTGCAACCATCAACAGATGGCGCTGATATGAGACATGATTATATTTTCCATTTGTTTAATGAAACCTACAAGTGGAGACATTTTATAACACGGCTAGGCAAGGCACACTTATGTATCTACTAATTTATGTCGTGTTGTGATACTTTGTTTAAAACAAGTACTTAGCTGGCAAACAATAACAACAAAATACCATACTACTAAATAAAATAACACTAAAAAGCATGACAGTGTCAGACAGACTGATATATATTATCTGTCTATGAGAATAAGAAAGTTTTTTTGTTTTTAATCTTTCTTCGTCTATGGTTTTGCAATCTTGTCATGCAATCCATGTCAACGCCATCTATTGCATATTTATGAACAATTTTTTTTTATTGTTTTCGGTAAATCTTCCATTGTGCATTTTTAACTAACTTTAGGAAGTTTCACAATTCAATCCGTTTTTAACCGACTTCCAAAAAGGATGAGGCACACAACTCGACTGTTTTTTTATGTTTGTTACCTCGGATCTTTCGACTGGGTGAACCGATTTTGATGTTTTTTTTATTTGAAAGCTGTCCCGTTTGGTCCCATTTCAATTTGGTCCAGTTTTGACATTTGTATGTACACCGAATAATCAACCAAAACTGTATAATATAGGTAATGTCGATGTTTGTTAAAGCTAAAGTAAGAAGAACCCACTCTAAAGGTACGTTGCTCCATCTTACTTTAGACTTAAAGCCTACCTTTATACACCCTTTAACTAGGTACTACTATGGTGGAACCAAGCTTTACACTTTAAGCGGTTGGAAGAAAGAGTGTTCGTTAACAACCTATGTTTAGTACATAATTTCAACGTGTAGATCACTGATTGGCTAGTTATATTATACTAAATATATTAGTACTAATTGAGAATTCGTTCTAAACTGGGCGGGGCGTGTGGAGACTAGCTGTTTAGGCAAAACGCTCAATTGAAGAAAAAAGTTCGAGTAATTAGGGATGCCCTTAAATGTCATGTTAACTATTTTGGATTTAATATTGTAATTTTTTTTTACGCAGCCCAACTTGTTGTTTTTACGCAGTGTCAGAAATATTGTGAAGAATATTGCTATTCGTGTCCAGTAAAGATACTTTTGATATTTTGATTGATTGATACTTGTCAGTGATGACATATGGTACTGAGACGTGGTCCTTACCTGTTGGCCTTATGGAGAAACTCCGAGTCACACAATGGGCAATGGAGAGAGCTATGCTCGGAGTTTCTTTGCGCGATAGAATCCGAAACGTGGATATTCGACAAAGAACCAGAGTCATCGACATAGCTATTAAAATTTGCAAGTTGAAGTGGCAATGGGCAGGCCACATCTCTCGAAGAACCGATAACCGATGGGGAAGAACGGTTCTTGAGTGGAGACCATGAACCGGAAGACGCAGCGTAGGTAGGCCTCCCATTAGATGGACCGACGACATCGTGAGAGTCGCAGGCATCCAGTGGATGCAGATGGCAGGTTGTCGTCGGAGTATTGCAAGCTTAAACTGTGTCTTGCATTGCGATAAGGAACTGTAGGATTTTTTTTACACAGTAATAGTCTTGCGTTTGACCGCCAACTCGCCTGATGTTAAGCAACGATGCGGTCTACGATGGAGCACCAATGGATGGATGTTTGCGGTTTGGATGGTCTGGATGGAGGTATTTGAAATATTTCCACACTAGGTTTTAAGAAATTATATAACGAAGAAAAAAAATCCAAAAAAGAGAATTGGAATCTATAACAAGGAAGCGTGTTTTAACTTCCAAAAATGAGGAGATTATCAATTCGACTGTTTTATTAAATGTTTGTTACCTCAGAACTTTCGACTGGGTGAACCGATTTTGATGATTCTTTTTTTATTTGAAAGCTGGTGCTCCCCGTTTGGTCCCATTTCAATTTGGTCAAGTTCTACTATGTTTAATTTTTATACTGTGTAACAACTAAAAAGACATTTCCACACAAAAAATATTATAAGAGACATCTGTCGGAACACCTCAGTATTAAATCAGGCGTGCGCTCTCTAAAACCGATGGTGCCTAATTAATGCACGCGCTATGGGATAGAGGGCGCATATTTGGTCCAGTTCTGAAATTTTTATGAAGTCGGGTTTTTTAAATTGATAATTATGTTAAATAGGTATACCTATTCATTGTTTTATTATTATTGTTAACTCGTTTACTTCAAACAACTTTATTAGGTGATATTTTGTAATTTTTGTATGAATGCGTACTCAGTATTGTGATCAAAATTTTATTTTTGAGTTATTTATGTTATAAAAGTCTTTTTATACAATTAGTTTAGATATTGTTATTGTTTGTTTGGTAAACTTTCCCCGCAGTTGGCGTTAGCTGGCGCTCACAATGAGAGCTTTTCAGGGAGAGGATAAAAATAGTTCCGGCTGGCTCGACAGATGGCGTTATGAAATCGCTACTAAATCTAAGATATCGTCACAGTAGATATATAATCTAAAGCAGTACAGACTTGGACGTGTTCGTGAATTCAATGCCTACGCCAATACAATGTTATACCAGGCCTGGCGCACTCCACACTTTAGGTATGAAGCTACAAGTAGTCGTGTCGGACTTGCCGTGCCCGCTGCCGCGCGATAGACAGAGATAAGGCAACAAGAGTTACGCGATAGACAGAGAGGCAACTTCTAGGTTAATATAGCTGTAGGTAATTAGCGCTTGTACGTCCTGAATTGCACTTTATTGTGTAGTAGCAAAAGTCGCTACTTATTTAAATGATTTTGCGGAGTGAATCTTCTGTACATGTACTTATATGTATTTTGTGGTCATAAGGCTAGGGTTGCTATAAAGCTTTTAAGAAAATATTCATTATTTTGTACGCTACTTCTACGCTGATAACGGAATGTCGCGGCGCGCGCGACTATTGCTCTGAGTGTACGGTGAAGTATAGTAGCGGGCGGGGAAAGGGCACTCGTTTGGTTACGTCACTCGATTCGGGCATTTGTTTAAAGACAACCTATTCCTTTAGCTTATAATCAACTGTGGCATCCTAATGACTTAGCTTCGTTTTTGTATTTTGGTACCCCCAGTTGAGCTGTCATCGCCATCTAGCGAAGCTTGCCGTAATCTCTGAAAAGATTTCGTAACAATTGTTCCATCCCGTTCGCGCTATTCGCTCACACTATGCGCGTGAGCAGGATCGCACTATTGCGATTGCGAGTGTCAGCCAACTTAATCACGCTGATGGTTATAGGATACCTAATTAATTTGTAGTTTTCATTAGTTATTATATCATTATTAGAACAACAATGCATTTTACTTAATATGTAGACATACATTCATTAAATTAATTTTCATCATTCACTTCGTTAATTTGTCTAGGGTCTTAAATTTTGTTATATTTTCAAATATAAATAATGTCACATCAACAAAAATCTACAGTGCTGCATATTGGTAGCTGTAGATTTTATTTTGTTGATGTAACTCGACCAACTCTCCATCTGAGAGAATTTAGTATAGTCTATGGCATGATTGCTTTGCAGACTTTTATTCCCTTAATAAATCCTCTATGAACTATTGATTAAAAAAAAACTAAAAATTGCAAGGATTCTCTATTGCAGGGAATGGGAAATAGTCACGTGATGTGCGTCACTTTGAAAGCAAATAATTCTCACAGTTAAAACAACTAAAAACACGCTTTATTGCATTATCGGTCCTTGATAAATATGCAAAGTTTCAAATCAATCCGACGTTTTAAAAGGGGTGAAAATCACGTTCAAAGATTACGTTACGTAAATAAATACCAAGCTAATAAAAGCGTGTTAAATATGTGGGCTCTATAAATGTTTATTAACTTTGACAGTTAATAAACAGTTAATACGAGGGTGGATCGATAAGTGTCCGGCCTGACAAAGAAAAACAACGTTTTTAAGGAATTTTTTTTTTTATTTCTCAACATAATCTCCTTGAAGGATGATACATTTCTCATAGCGGTGTTCTAGTCTACATATGCCTTCTTTATAGACTGATTCGTCAAGCTCCTCAAAATACCCATTTACAGCAGCAATGACCTCTTCGTTGTCCGCAAATCTCTTACCACCAAGCCATTTTTTGAGGTTAGGAAACAGAAAATAGTCACTTGCGGCTAGGTCCGGAGAGTAGGGGGGGGTGCGGCATCAATTCGAACTTCAGATCGTTGATTTTAGCCATCGCAACGATTGACGTGTGGGACGGTGCGTTATCGTGATGGAACAAGATTTTTTTTTTCGCCAAATGAGGTCGTTTAATTTTCACTTCGTCGCTCAAACGCTGCAATAAGTCTGCGTAGTATTTTCCAGTGATAGTTTTACCCTTTTCCAGGTAATCAATGTGTATAATACCTCTTGCATCCCAAAAAACAGTAGCCATAACCTTGTTCGCCGAAAAAATTGTCTTTGCCTTCTTTGGAGTTGGTTCCCCTGGCCCAATCCACTGTTTAGACTGTTCTTTGGTTTCAGGAGTGTAGTGATGGACCCAAGTTTCGTCAACGGTTATGAATCGACGCAAAAACTCGCTTGGATTACGCTGATACAACGCCAAATTGGCCGTAGAAATGTTCTTTCGAATAAATTTTTGGTCGACTGTGAGCAAACGCGGCACCCATCTTGCATAGCGCTTTACCATACCCAAATGTTGGTGCAAAATGTTATGTACACGTTCATATGACACATTAAAGGTCTCAGCTATCTCACGCACCTTTAATCTGCGGTCGTTCAGCACTATTTGATGGATTTTTTCGATCATTTCTGGAGTTGTGACCTCAATGGGGCGTCCTGAGCGATGCTCATCAGAAGTGCTCTTACGACCCCTTTTAAACTCGGAAACCCACTGCTTAATGGTTGAATATGACGGGGAAGATGTCCCCAATGTTGAGTCCATCTCTTCTTTGATTTCCTTCGGCGTTAGACCCTTCAAAAAAAAGTATTTGATGACCGCACGATTTTCTACTTTTTCCATTTTTACGAAAAACGCAGAGGCGTCTTGTTCGGCGTGCTCTCAAACCTATACTAACATGAGGATCGGACTGAAATTTTACATACAAGCTATCGAAGGATGGTACTATAGAATGCCACCTCTACGAAGGCCTAGTGGCGCCATCTCTTGGTCAGGCCGGACACTTATCGATCAGCCCTCGTATACTGGCTAGGCAAGCATGCAATTCCAGTGCCGCATAGAAGTTCCAGATTATGTTACTTTATGGCGTTTTCTTTTAATAGACGTCCTTGATAATTGTGTTGGGCGTGCTATAGGCTCAATTGATCATCATGTTCCAAGCCTCGCTTCGCATTTTTTTTTGCATTATTTCGTGTATGAAACGCTAAGGTAGAAGAGGTGTTAGCATAACTGCTAATAAAATTATTTGGTTATTTCGTCGACTGTGCGATAAGTAGGGCAGACTACCTTAGTTTATTAGAAAGAAATATTACTTGATTGATATTTACTTTGTTTTAGCATATTTTGTTACTGTAACCCTTTGTGAAACACGAGCATATTTTGTTACTGTAACCCAATGTGGAACACGAGCATATTTTGTTACTGTAAGGAAGCGTTCAAGTATATCCAAAATTTCCAAAAATTGCGGTACGTACCGCAATTTTTGGAAATTTTGGACGCCCCCTCCCCCCCATGTATCGCGCCGTAACGTTTCTCTGTAACCCCCCCCCCCCCCCCCCTAGTAAAACGTTACTTAACAAGCATGTGACTATTTTTACCTAAAAGCATAGAATACATAAATACACAGTCACAATTATGCGGCGTCAAGTACCGGAAAATCGCTAAAAATACCTTTGTTATATAAAAAATGCGCGAGATAATCTCTTTACGCGACTGTCCTGAAGGGTTAAAAAAAACAATGTTACGTAACGCATTGTTCAAACAACCCCCTCCCGCCCCTGTAACGAATCGTAACGTTTTACAAGACACCCCCCCTCCCCCCAAATTCGTTACGTAATACTTGAACGCTCCCTAACCCATTGTGGAACAGGAGCATATTTTGTTACTGTAACCTTTTTGTGACATATCGGGAATTGCACTAGTCAAGTAAAATTAGCATATGTACAGACCTATGTTGTATTGTATAGCTGACATGTTGTAATAAAGTTTTACATTTTTTAATTCGTGTTTTATTAAACGCAAGCAAAAGGAAAATAACTTTTATTCGCGATTTTGACACATGTAATTGAAATAATGCCCGATAAGTTCCGATATAAATTTAAAACAACCATAAGCGCCTGATTACGATCGCTGTCAAAGTTAAATCACATTAGATTGAAGCATTCTACAGACCGTTCAAAATTATTTTACCTTTAACCACAGAAAGCCTCTTGCTCTAACAGCAAGACGCCAATGACGTTTTGGCTGTTCGGCGCTTTCAGTCCACTATGATTTTTTCGTTTATCTTTACAAGGTGGATATTAATACTACACTTGAGGATATTATTGATTACTTCCATGTGATTGAACTTTGACAGCAATCGTAATCGCCATGCGCTCTTTGAAGCTATTTGGTGAGCGTTGATTTTATGGACAAAAAGGTAGTAGAAAGAAGCAGTTGAAGTTGAAGGAGAAGTTGAGGGCAAAAGATTGGGCTGTTTTGCCCTTGTAACAATTGCTTATTTCTAGACATTTTAGTCCATAAGCTTACAGAAACAGATGTACTTATGAATTACTGTCTAGAACCGGCGCGCCCCCTTTCATAATTGGATAAGGGGGTGGTAAGGGGTAGGTATATAAAGAGGGGCGGACTGCTGACGCGCAGGAGTGGCGACACGCCAGCCTCGGCGAGCGTTTTCTGTGAGTTTATTTATTTACCTATTCAGTTTATTGTTTTCGTCCATATTTTTTATTTTGTTTTGTTCGTTTTTTTACTGCATATAAAGATGTTTCCCAGGTTTTGAAGTTCTACGAAGTGTTTTCCAAAATTTTTTTTATATCTGGGTATGCTGTGACAATTTATTTGTAAACTTATGTTTGAGATAAAGTACTTACCTAGAGCTTCTCACATTGAATGTAGTAAACAAAGTGAATATTTGAATAGTTTATTTTATGTGGCATTTTAGTTGTACGAATATTACGAGTTTTAAAAGTTACTGATGAACCTTGTTGCAATTTTAGATACTTACCTACATTTGGTAACTTTAATTTGTATCATATAGGCACAAATACTTACAAATTTATTTAGGTAGGTACCAAAACCGCTAAACAAAAGCAAATAACTGGCCAAGAGCGTGTCGAGACACGCATATGGTAGGGTTATGTAATCAAAGCGATATAGTTGTAGTCATAGTTCAGAAATGGATAGTTACTGATAAATTCGAACAAACGAATCTCTGTGGACTTAGCCTAATTTCAGAGATGTATCATCCCGACATAGCATATACTTTTTGATTTAGCCATGGTGAAAAATGATTGGGAAATATTGTTTTTCTTTGTTATGAGCTAGAACGCTTTGAAGTTTTTACAGTTTTATCCCTGTTACTCAAAAATTAATAATCAGATAATGTTCGAAATCATTTTTAACGAAGGTTTTAAATCTGATCTACCTATCCGTATTGTAAGTTACAAGTTTCTATGTCTTATAGTTTAGAAATGCAGGGGGAAGACCACCTTTTTGCCACGTTGGCGGGCCATATTTCGCAAAGGGTAGATTTTATAAAAAAGTTATGTATGAAACCTTGCCTTCATTTTAAAAGACCTTTTCAACGATACCCCTCACGAGGAGGTGCAGTGAAAAAAAACATCCCTATTTCACATGTACCAGAGCTACCCCTAAAATGCAATATTATATAGGTACTTGTTATACTTTTATGATTGTTTGTTTTTTTAACTTTTTTTTAATATTACAACTGTCATTTTGGAAAGTTTCAAGCACTTATTTTAATAATTAAAGCAGTTAGAAGGATCTAAAAAATTCGGACGGACGGACAGACAGACAGACGGACGGATAGAATTAATATTCCTTGTCGGCTAAAAAGGATCAGAAAAAAGACAGCGACAGGACCTAAAGCAAGCTAAGGTAAGCTAATTTAAAAGTGAATCAGCGTCCGAGCTCGACTCGTACGCAACTTCATTTATAGTTCTATATAAAATTAGTCACTTCATTAATAGGGGAACACGAAATAGCGATGCTGCAATGCAAAAAACCTGGAAGCGCTATTAAAAAAAGTCCGAATTCTAGTATGATAAGACTCCCAAGTTTCGTTTGTGCCTCGAAACAGGGGAGGGGTAGGAGTATACGATAATGCAGTGCTGCAAGCCCCCCTGGTTGGCCTTATTAGTGGCAGCAGCATGTTAAGCGCCGCCTCGTACGTAGGTATATAGTATGATCGATCTCCTCAAAAAACCAAAGATCATCAATTTCTCTGTGAAAAACCACTGTAGCATTTTCCAAACATTTTCCGTATTACAAAAGGATTGTCGGGCATAATACTAAAAATGAAGCCGTAATTGTCAAGACGAATAAGTGTTATCATAGACGTTTGCTATTTTGCCGGTGTTTTTTTTCTCATCTTTACAAATCAGTTTTGAAAAATCCAGCGAATCTTCACTATCCCTAGAAACTGAGTAAGTATTATTAAAATTCTTGTCTAGTATATTTTTTATATATAGTTATTGCGCTTTGTTACGTATTATCTACATTAAAAACTGTTTCCACAACGTTTTCATAACACGTATATAACACGTGTACGTTCATTTTGCAAACAATGGCTTCGAAAAGTTATTTGAATGCAGCTTTTCAGATAAACAGGATTTCGCGAGCCATTCAGTTGCATTTACAAATTGGAATACTATGTGTCTGGGCACGGGATTTTTCTGCCATCTATGCTACAGTCAAAAACATTGTTTGGAAATACGGATTCAGCTTTGACAATTTATGCTCATTCCCATAGGCGTCTGTTTTTAGCTTTTTTTTCCATAACGATGTTTAGGTTTCTTAATAGCAGGTACAAAATTACTGGAGAAAAAAATAACGAATAAAATTACAAAATAATTATCAATACAAAAAACAGACTCCATAAAAATGTCAGAACTGGACCAAATTGAAATGGGACCACACGGGAAGCAACAGCTTTCAAATAAAAAAGAATCATCAAAATCGGTTTACCTCACAGAAAAGAGAAGGGTATAGATAAAAATTCTCACTTCAGTGGTTTACCTAGCCGAAAGTTCTGAGGTACCAAACAAAAAAAAACTGTTGAATTGAGAACTTTATCCTTTTTGGAAGCCGGTTATTAAAAACTGACAGGTATCGTACAGGTTTTCGCGATTTTCACACATTGAAATCAAACCCTTTCACACTTTTTGTCCTTTTTTTTCGTGAGCGACCTGATAATCGCGAAAACCTAAGAAACCCATAGGTAGGTACGCGACTAATACCTACGTACTCGTATGTCATCCGTAGCTATCTACTTGGCTGAAACTCTACACGCACCTACGGACAAAGGGTTTCGGTTCCACATTTTGACGTGAAACTTCTAACGTGCCTTGGCAGTAAAACCAACTCATATGCCGTAACCCGTAACCACAGAACTACTACCTAATCTGTGCCCGTAACGGACGTGGTGACATATGCCGTCATGTTTCTCATCTGCCGGGCGTCCCGTGACGGCCAACTTTTTTAAAATACTTGTAGAACTGTCATCGGAGTCTGTGTTCCCCGAAAAGTACGAAATGGAAGTCTTCAAATTAATGATAAACAGATCTGCTATAATCACCATATTAACGAATAAAAGAGATTAATTTCTATTACTTTTTTGCTATATTAGTTCGCAACCAAAGACTTCATATTTACGTATACCTACTTCGTATATAGTTCGCAACATTTTTAGTCGAAGAAAAATAATTGACAATAGGTACACGTATTTACAATATTCTAAAAGAAAAAAAAAACAATGAGGTCGTAGGTTACACAGAAGGAGGAGGTAATCTACAACAATATCTCTTTAAGTAATAGAACCTTTCATAATCTGCGTCTTTTTCAGCGCTAATTCGTGGGCCGTAAGGCCCCGGGGCCCTATTTCTGTATGAAACCACATACCTAACACGCCGTAAACGTGTTATAACATGGTAACCATAGTCACAATAATACGGTAACCATGGTCACAAATAACACCGTATATAAACACGGTTACAAAAATAAACAAATCAAATGTGTATTGCGATTTGATACAAAATTATTTTAACGCAGACGAAAACGCGCACGTACCTACGTAATGGACAAATACAAACCGACCACGAAAAAAATATACTGTACTTATATCTATGTCCATAAAGTTTTAGGTCTCTCCCTCGTAGGTTGTCTAGAAACTATGCCAATTAAATTACCGTGCGTAGGTACGATTATGCCAGCCATGTGGGTGACGGCCGTACTATAGTCCTGTCAAAGCGGATTAGGCCCAGATGTCAAGCTCGTAGGGCTTCGTGACCGGCCTTACTACTAAACCGGCGGGATAGTTGTTTGTTGATGTTGTTGTTGCTATGATTAGCTATTTGACTGAACAATAAACTATGCCCCCGGTGTAACAGGTATCGAAATTGCTTTAAATTGATAGAATTAGTAACGACAGGGAACCGTTAAGTTTGAAAAATTACGATCTACTCTATATATTTCGAAAGCTTCCTACAGTTTGCGTATATAGAGACTAACCCCCATATTTATAGACGTAAATAAAGGAACTATAGACTAAGGTAAATATAGGAACCTCACGGTGTTTTGGCTTTTTTTTATTGGCAATTTTTATATATATGCCAAAACACCACTTGAGGGTGACGTGAAAGGATTCGAGGTTCCTTTATTAACCGACTTTCAAAAAGGAGGAGGTTCTCATTTCCATTGTATTTTTTCTATCTATAAATATGGGGGTAAGACTTATGGCCCAGAATATGGCGCGCCGCCATCACTGAAGTGAGACTTTTTCGTTTAAATTCTCTTTTCTATGGCCGCCATGACACACGCACATTTTGATATATTTTTTAAATACAACGTTACTGTCTACTTTTGTAAAATGTGCTTCGGTCATTTTGCGAAGTAAATATTTCAAAATATTTAGAACAAAATATTTGTATTTTTTTTAGTATACAGTGTATACCAAAAAAATGTTTACACAAAAATTTAAATTTTTGGTATCAATATTTTAAAATATAAACTTCGCAATATGACCGAAGCATTTTATATCTTGATCTTAATCTAAAATATCAAATGCGCGACCGAAATCGCTGCACCCGGTATTCCTGGATTCGTTGGATCCATTCACATTGAGAGTTATAATATTTATTTAAAGACTTACCATAATCTCAATGATAAAATTATGTGTCTAAGTGTATATTTTAGCTAGCAGATAACAGAGAACAGTTCGCCAGCGGGGGCGTGTGCTGCTCCAGGGACCTGGAGAAACCACCAACACCATGGTCGAGAAAAAGGATCTAGAATGCGTAAGTAGTTACATTTTTGAGGTAACCAATGGATGTCAACATGGCCTTATTACTAAGCCTACTCTGCTGTCTGTCCGTTCTATCTTTGAACGGCTGTGTCTTTTGAACCGTATTAGATAGCCAATTGCAATTTCACAGAATATGTAATTGAAGGCAGATTAACTAAGAAATTATATTGGAAAAATAAAATCTAAAAGGAAATAATAGGGCGGGTCCCGAACAAGAAACTTTTTTTTAAATGCATAAATAAGCTTGCGTTTGACCGCCAACTCGCCTGATGTTAAGCGATGATGTGGTCTACGATGGAGCACGCTTGCCTAGAAGAAGCCGATTCACTCGTGATTTGAAGACACCCAGATTGTAACTATCGGGGAACACCCATTCAGGCAGCGCATTCCACAAACCAGCAGTACGCACAATAAAAGTGGAATAAAAGCGCTTCGTACGCTTCGCAAAACGTATTTTTACAAGCTTTGTTGGTAATGGTCAAATCTTGCAACTGAATTTTAAAACAGTTATCCCCAACCGATTGAGCTGAAATGTTGCATACACGTTTAGTTTGGTTGATAATGCATGGTTAGCTAAATGACGTAATTCTAAATCCAATATGGCGAACGCCCAAAGATGGCGGACCAATTTTTTATACACCCATTGATATGGGTATCAAATGAAAGGGTTTGCTGAGACGAATACGAACAAGGCTTGATATTTAAGTTTTTTTATTCATATTTTTTTTTTCAAACTCTTCATACTTACAGCTCTTTTATAGGATTGCTTGTATCGGGATGCCATGAAACACACACAAAGACAACGGAAACTAATATCTACCCTGACCCGGAACAGATAATTAAATCTATCATTTAATCATCTGCCAGACTGAGAATCGAACCTAGGGTCTCCAGGTCATGAAGCAGGCGCGTTATCACAGCCATACCGGTCGTCAATATGGTATCTACGGTATGATAAGAAACTATCGCCAATTCGTGAACGAATCGTGAACGTTAGGTATCAGGGTGTTCCAATATTTGTCTCCTGTCCTTCTACTGTCTACTTTCATATAATTTGTCTATCCAGGGCGACCCGGAGTTAGAGAACATTCGAAAGCCGATGGACCTGCCAACGCTGCCCAAGCCGCTGACTCTGGAGGAGAAGAAGTACCTCCTAGCTGTCGAGAGGGGGGATAACTACAATGTTAAGAGGTACCCGTAACTTTTATTCATAACTACAATTTATTTCTTAAAAAATCTGTTAGAAAATAATTGATAAGCACACAGCAAGATTTGAAAGAAAGCAAGAAAATTAATTTTATTCTACACTAGTTTTTTTGCCCGCGACTTCGTACGCGTAGATTTTCATATAAACCTTCAATCCTTTTTCTTCCCTTAATCCGGCCCTTGCGCAAAAGAACATAGCATATACTTCAATCTGGTCATAGCTAAGAATATTCGTGAAAACCGCATTTAAATCCTCGGCATTTTCTTCCAGGGGTTTAGATGTGCGTGAACAAACAAACCATGTTCAGCTGCTTATTTTAAGTCGCCCTGTGTGAAGTATTGATAAAAGCATAAAAGTAAAAACACCGTCAACAGTTTTCAAATCAAAAAGATAATGTGACCACAGTGCAGAGCATGTTTTGAAGTTTTCTTTTTGTCTAAACCATAAAAAGTATATCATGTCATGTCGGGATGATACGCCTCTGAAATTCGACTGTCCAGCTTCGCTCGTTCGAATTTTTCTATGACCTTGCAATTTCTGAACTATGAATACGACCACAAATATATGGATTTGGCCACGGAACCCTGACATAACATAATATGCTTGTCTTGACACGCTCTTGGCTATTTATTTCTTATTTCGCGTGCATTTGTATGTATACCTCGATTAAAGAGCCATGAAATGGAACTACTCTATTTATCTGTTAAAATAAAATTATTTCTTTATTCTTTTTGCAAATATACACTTTCTTCTTCTAGAAGCTAAGTTTATATACTCTGCATAAAGGGTGCAGCAATGACTTATGTAGTGGCTGTTCACAAAACCAGACCACAGACATAAATATATACATTTAAGTATAGTTAAATCCATTACATAATTATTATATATACTATTCAAACTTAACATAGGATGAAGTAATTTTACAAAACAAAAAAAATACATAGGTACTTAGTGAGATAGGTTACTTAATTATATATGAGATCATACAAAACTTATGGCGCTACTTTCTCAACTATTTATAAATCGATATTTATTTTCTAATTATAATTTTCTAAATGTTATCGTTGAAAAAATCTTTTATCTCGTAATAACATTTTTGGGTTAGAAACTTACGAAGTTGGTTCTGGAAAAGTGTTATTGAATTGAATCACCAAAGAAGTTGTAAGGCCTATGTTTTTATAACATCTTTGATCTCACAGACATATATTTCTGTATTAAATGTCTGTGTTTGATCTACACGTTCATTCATCTTAGAAGGTTTAAGGAAAAGTTTTAATCTGGCTGATTATTTGAATGACAGTTGACAGTTTCAAATTTTTAATGGCTATGTCAATAACATTCTCTTTACTTTGGACCCCCTTGCTTGAGGCTATGTGACAATCCTCATAATATTACCAAAGAGCATATTACGTTTCGGGTAGCGAAGAAAATAATCATTGATTTTTTAAATTTATTTTATGTAATAATAAAAAATTAAAATAAATGATATAACATAGCCTATGTTTTAATCTGGTAATTTCTAAGCATATTCGTGAAAACCGCATTTAAATCCGTCCAGTGGTTTAGGAGATGTGCGCGGACAAACAAACAAACAGACAAAAATTCTAAAAACTGTCCTATCGTGTTCAGCTGCTTATTTTAAGACGCACGCCCTGTGTGATTTTTTTTTTGTTATCTCGCAATTACAGATTTTTTTCTCTACGTTTTTATTATATGTATAGATTACTTCAAACACCTTCATATTTAAAGAATACAGTTATTGTCGAATAGGCCTATCTCGGCTGAAAGTCAAAGACTATCAGCGCCGGTTTTCTGACGATTTGACATGAGTTTACAGTTATTACAACAACACAACAAAAAATAACTATAATTTGCAATTTAAACAAATAGGACATAAAATAAGGTAGGACACAAAATATTTATACCTAATTTACAAAATAAGGTAGGACATAAATTTTAATGGAAATTTCGTCGAATAAAAGTATATTTTCTAAATAAGTGTGTAGCTTTAGGTGTATGTAGTAGAATTTTAACACAAAAATAAATATTTTCTATTATCTATTGAATCGAACATAGAGGGGTTAAGTTGCTGGATGAGCCTAAATCACCTTACGGCTACCTATTATAAGCTATTTAGTTTACGACTGCAAACCGTATATCAGCGCGTTAAGGTGCGAGTTCGCGTGATTTTGCAAACTGCGCTAACTCGAGCCTGCGGTTAGAGTTTGATGCCTTTAGTCGAACTCACTCTGCAGACGCTCATTATTTGCACGTGGACTATTAGTTATGCAAGTCTCTTAGTGTGCGTGTAAAAATTAGTTAAAGTGTGCCGTACCTACGATCCTTACAGCGGTGTAGTGGTATAGAGAAAAAGTATACTTAATGGAGAAATACGGAGACATTTGAATACGAACGATAATAAAATTGTACTAATGTATATCTATACTAATATTATAAAGAGGAAATATCTGTACTTATTTTTGGATGTTTGTAACGAAATAACTCAAAAACTGCTGAACCGATTTTAAAAATTCTTTCACTGTTGGGAAGCTACACTATCCCCGGGTGACATAGGCTATATTATATTTTGTAGCGAGGCCGAAGGCCGAGCTTACACTCGTGTGTATTTTTAATTTTACCAAATGCGCAATAGCATATTAATTGGAAACAAGGTCTGATTACAAACTTTGTGTTCCTTTTTCGTGAATCCAAGCAAATAACAATCCAATTATGACAAAAACTTGTGTAAATATGCCGTAATTAAAATAAAGCCGACAGACAGACTTAGTGGAATTGCGTCAAAACAATGTCTCCTATTTTTCCATATTTTTGTTGACTACTTGTATCTAAGTACCTAGTGGTAGGACTCTTTTGCAGGGGTCCGCCTGGGGAAGTACCACACCTTTGCCAGTTATTCAACCGCCGAGCAGTAGTGTGCAGACACTTCTGTGTTCCGGATTGAAGGGCAATGTTTCTAGCGAAATTACAGAGATTTGATTTATAATGACCGGAATAAATGGGAAAAACTGTTTATCCCATTTCTTGTGATCATAACAAAAAAAAAAAAAAAATGTTTTTAATATTTTGATATATTAACTTCGCAAAATGACCGAAGTACATTTATCATAAGTAGACAGATTAATTTAATAATAAACGTTAAATGTGCGAGTGCGATAGCGGAGCACCGTATTATGGGCCTTAATCACAACTCGCCTTATGTTAATAAGTGACAGGAACTTTGTGGTCGAAAACGTTATGTTTTGCCATTTGGTTCGATTAGAAACTAGCATTAACCTTCCCAGTAGATATTATGATCTATATCCAACATTGGACTTTAGTTGGCTTATCTTAATAACCTGATTAAGATGATGATCAATCCTCCAGATTATTGCAAAAAGCGCACCATCAGAAGCACATAGACGTTAACTGCGTGGATTCCCTTGGTCGCGGCGCTCTAACCCTGGCCATCGATGGAGAGAACCTCGAGATGGTGGAGCTACTGGTGATCATGGGCGTGGAGACGAGGGATGCCCTGCTGCTGGCCATCAACGCGGAGTTCGTGGAGGCAGTCGAGCTGCTTCTAGAGCACGAGGAGCTCATTTACAAGGACGGGGAGCCTTACGTAAGTCGGTCAATTTAAACGTTTTACAAACTAACAATATAATCAAATACCTGAGATTTAACTAATAGGTACTTCATTTTTTTTTAATCTTAGAAGTAAATTTTTACCTTATTCTTATGTCATATTGATTTGAAACTTTGGGAGCATAATAATAGATCAGTTTTTTCAACTTTTTCTAGTTATACGTAATAAAAAATATTCAAACAAAAGCTTAATATTTTTAAATATTAATTTCACAAAATCACCGAAGCACATTTTTCAAAAGTAGACAGTCATTTTATATCAGAAAAAACATCAAATACGTGAGCAAGATGAAACAAAAAAAAAACTTTATCAGTTAAAGTTTATTATAAAGTTGTATTTTATAAATGATAAATTTTACTTACGGCAGCAGTAGGTCATACTATTTATTTTGAAATTATATTAATCTATCTGTTAATTAAATTAATAACATGATATTTTAACATTGTTTCGACTAAGTAGGTATGTAATATTATTCTGATTTTGTTTTTGTGCAAATAATATTTACGGTATTATGCTATATCTCTAGATTTGTACGTCTACTAATTACATAGGTAAAACATGATACAAAATGACTTATATTATTGAAACACCTATTGTGCATGTGTTTTTAAATGTGTGTGGGTTTTAAAAGGTATAATTTATTCGTGTTTTGTGCAAATACAAAATATCTTTAGCATTATTTCTCTTTATAACAGAGCTGGCAGAAAACGGACCCTAACACGGCAATGTTTACATCTGATGTTACTCCCTTAATGCTGGCTGCTCATAAGAACAACTATGAGATCATCAAGATCCTGCTGGATCGAGGAGCTGCCATACCGAACCCTCATGATGTCAAGTATGTTCGATATTCGACTGTGTTGCAATGCAGTTAGGGTACAGCTTTTATTGAGATTCAGCGACACCGACCGTGACCGATGGTAGAGCAAGATATGGTGGAGCAAAATTGTCCGGTGGAAGCTGCTTGCGAGAGGTTTTAGGTGAATTAAAAATAACCCTGTATAAACAATCTTGTAGATAGAAATAGGCCAATAATGATGATGTTGATAATGATAACTGACTATTGATACTGATATTTGACTGCCTCGGTGGCTCAGTTGGTAGTGATCCTACTTTCTGTGCTTGGGGGCGTGGGTTCGATTCCCATCTAGGACAAACATTTGTGTGATGAACATTTGTGTTTGTTCTATGTCTGGGTGTTAATATCTATTTAAGTATGTATTTAAAAATATATATGTATGTATATCAGTCTCTGGCAGCCATATTACAAGCTTTGCTTAGTTTGGGGTCAGATGACCATGTGTGCAATAATGTCCCAGATATTTTATTTATTTATTTTATTTAACTTACTACTCACTATGGACACAGAATACATTAAGTTGAATGATTCCTGCTAAACATAGAGATACAATATCTATAGAATCACAATTTCAAAGTGAAAACAGTCAAAAAACGTCCGAACGTCTTTGTACATACCTAGACATCAATTATATAGTTCTCAATGCCACATTTACTTAAATTTAGACGTTATGTCGCTTGCATAGTGGTCAACGTCGCTTGTCCGATAGGGCATCGTAGCACTGGCATCGCGTGGCGTTGTAGTCGGATCGCGGTTGTCTTACAACTAACCAAAAAGTCGAGTTTCTGTTTGAACATTTTTTTGGCATGGTTGTGACTCTATAGGTATCTCGATGCTGATAAACGAAGTTAACAAACCTCTTTGTAGATGTGGCTGCGAAGAATGTATCCGCGACTCGACGGAAGATTCGCTCCGGCACTCTCTGGCGCGCCTGAACCAGTACCGGGCCCTCGCCTCTCCGTCTCTTATAGCTCTTTCGTCCACCGACCCTATCCTTACCGCCTTCCAACTGTCTTGGGAACTCAGGAACTTGGCCTTTGCGGAACAGGTACACTTGTTTTTTTATACATTTTTTTTATGATACTGAGTGACGAGACGAGCGAAGTCGCTCGCCTGATGGCTCTTCACGCTTGCCCATAACAGCTCAATGCCACTCAGAATTTTGAACTTCAACAGTTCAAAACCCTGGATGGCAATGCACTGCGCTCGTCACCCCGAGATATAAGATGTCAAATCTCTGTGTGCCCTGTAATTTCGCTGGAAACATTGCCCTCCAATCCGGAACACAGTAGCGTTTGCACACTACTGCTTGGCGGTTGAATAACTGGCAAAGGTGTGGTACTTCCCCAGGCGGACCCCTGCAAAAGAGTCCTACCACTACAAAAAGACTAGAAGAAAGAAGAGAAGAAACTAAACAGAGAGATGTTATAAGTTCGCGCGTGTGCATCTGTGTATGTCAGTATTTGTGTGGCATCGTATAAGTCCCAAACGGCTGAACCGATTTTAATTTAGTTTTTTTGTTGAAAAGGTCAATTGATCGAGAGTTTTCTTAGTTCAATTAAGAATATGTGTTCAGCCGTTTGATGACCGAGCTGATGGTCATCAAACGGCTGAACACATATTCTTACCACTGCTAACTGCACGGCCGTATTCGAGCCGAGTTGTTACGTTCGTAGCGATAGTAAAAGACCAGACGGTATAACCTTGATTCCTTGGAAGATGAGGCGTCCTATACTAAAGGCCACGCAAGGGTTTGCGCCGGCTCATCTTTCCATCTGGAGCACCGGCTGAATCCGCAGAAGGCCTCAAAAGGCGTAAATATAGTATAGTATCTTAGACAGTGGTACATGTTTGAGCACGTTAGGTCGAAACTTTAGAACCGCGGGGACCGGGTGCCAAAAATGTTTTTCAAGAATTATCTAAACCTCTAATCGAATTATCGCAAGCCCAAAACGCTGGTCGGTATCTTACGCAATGCGTCAGTATTGCTATCCAACGCGGCAATGCAGCCAGCATACAATTATTTTATATAATAAATTATAAGTATGAAATAATGTATATGGATGTAACGCTGATAATACCAACAAAACCCACTTCTTTCACAGGAATCCAAAGCAGAATACCTAGAGCTCCGTCGCCAAGCGCAGACATTCGCCGTAGATCTGCTCGACCAATCACGCAGCTCCCAAGAGCTGGCCATCATTCTCAACCATGATCCTGAGGAGCCTGACTTCGTGGAGGGAGCACATATGAAGCTGGCCAGGCTAGAACTGGCTATCGATTTTAAGCAGAAAAAGGTAATTTCAAAGTTCGTAGTAAATCAAACTTATCAGAACAGGCGTGGTTGATCTAAGTCTTCGTTTAAGGAGACGCGGGGTGATAAACGTGGCAATTAGGCCTAGTATGTCACACCACGACTCGTTAAAATAAAACTTAGAATAACCACGCCTGCCGATGCCATTAGGCCTCGTTTAGTGGGTCGCAATTAATTCATCACCTGCTACAATAAGTATTTAAATTCCATGGGGACAGAGATCCTCTAGAGCCCAACCATAGCAAGAAAAGTCCAAATTTTTTAAGCCGATTCCCACCTCTCCATCTGGAGAGAGAAAGGACCCTCGATCCACAATATTTTAACATAAGGCATAATAGGTGGATGACGTGCCTCATACCATAGAGCAGCTCAACACCACCAAGAACTTACTTCAATTGCTCAAAAAATAAATTTCTCAATCCTATACTGTACCATAGTTTCTTTGTTGTTCCGGACAATATTTTTAACTGTTGTAACAATTTTTTTATATTTTCAACTGTGAAAGTGTGTTTGTTCCTCATTTAAGCAATAATAGAGCATCAGTTCGACGTGAATTTGTGCTGGAGGACCTAGGCAGAGAGTAATTTTTATCCCGGAAAAACTTATGGTTTTTGGTGAAACCGCGTGTCGCAGTTAGTAATTTGTCATTTTCATAACTCTCAAAATTGTTTTAGTTCGTGGCCCACCCGAACATCCAACAACTGCTCGCCTCAATCTGGTACGAAGGCGTCCCTGGCTTCCGCCGGAAGACAGCCATGGAGAAAATAATGATTATCTGCCGCGTCGCTCTTCTCTTCCCGTTCTACTGCTCGCTGTACATGGTGGCTCCAAATTGCTCCACTGGGAAACTTATGCGCAAACCGTTCATGAAGTTTTTGATCCACGCTTCTAGCTACTTGTTCTTCTTAAGTGAGTATTTTTCTACTACGTATTTCACATACATACTTTCGGTTCTGTGTATTGCTACCATGTTTTTTTCCTTACATCATGTCTTCGTATTAACGTGTCATAAGTATAAAACTGGGGATATAGTCAGTTCTATGATTCTTAACTTATTATTGTTAAACGGTCTATTTGACCCATTGGATTATTCTAAAAAACTGCTATTTTTTTATTAGTTTGTGATAATCTACCACGCTGCTATCATATTAATAATTTAATTTAATTTTGCACGCCCTTACGGCTGGTAATGGACGTATAGCATTTTATATTTTAAGACCTTGTATACCCATTGGCAAGCAAATAAAAACTTTGACTTTAAAAAACCCTGATCTACGGGTGTTATTAACTAACAAGACAAATTTACATGAAATAAGTATAATAATAGAAACTGGACCTTTTTAAACAATTTTAAAAGAGGTTCTCTTTATTTTTATGTACTAGTTTAGCACAATATCAGACTTTTTTGCACTACAGACACGTAATTGCAACGAATAAAAAAAAACAAGATTAATCATATGTAAGCAGTTTTTAATTCCAAATAATAATTAATAAGCCAATGAAGTCACAATTTAGTATGGGAAGCTCACACCAATGTTTGCGCCATCCTGATATCTGAAACATCATAAATTTTACTTATTAACAATTATTCGTCACACTAATATCATATATGTGAAAGTTTGGATGGATGTATGTATGTTTGTTACTCAATCACGCAGAAACGGTTGGATGGATTTGGATGAAATTTGGAATATACATGGCTTTACTCGGCTTTTAAAAACAAATAACATTACTTATGTACTGAATAGGCTACTTTTCATCATCATCATCATCATCATTTTCATCACCGCGCGGGTGAAACCGCGGGGTGCAGCTAGTATCATATAATTATGTGAAAGTTTATATAGTCTTTGGATACGGAACCCTGCCATAAGCGTATCTTGACACGCTCTTAGCCAGTTTTTACTTTAAATTCTCATATGCTAATTACAATAACGGTATAACCACTTGACTGTTCATCCTTTACCCGGCCGCGATTAAAAGGTACTAAATTTTCGGCAGGTTCTTTTTCGAGCGGGCTAATCCTAGGCGCGGATTCAATGAATGACATATGTTTCCTCCAATCACAAGCGCCACACGACCCCTGCGACCGACGCGGCTTACAAAACACACAAGTCAATTATGACTCATGCGCGATTTATGTAAAAACATTACTCCATATAATATTAAAACTAAATTAAAATCGTACTTTCTTGACAACCTGATGTAATTGCCTCGCTCGCTGCCAGTTGTGTACTTAGATATTGACATTATTTTTATAGTAGACGTAGACTTAAACTCCATATGGCATTACTATTAAACCTTAGTGGTTTTTAAATGCCATATCTTTTTTTGTATAATTTTCTTATTTAATGATAAATAAATGAAAAAAAAGTGGTTATTTATCTGCTGGCTTATCTGGCTAATATACAATTCAAGCTTACTGCAAATTGGTGTCTCGATTTCGTGGATCTCTCCATCCACTTTGAGTGGCCCAGAACTCTTCGACAGACAAATCAGAATCCTTGTTAAAGTCAAACGAAGCTGTGTTACTTGCGGCGTTACCTACAATAACTCTTTCCAAATTGATTTTAAAATACTCGTAACGCTGCAACAACTCCGTGATACTGGCATACTGTTTGTGATAGTCATCAATAAACTGGGCAAATAATTTTGACGCGTCTCTCATATTGTAGTACGGTTGGTCGATGGCATAGCATACGCAAGCAAACGACAGCACAACAGCGAAAATTGATGCTTTCATTTTAATGGCACCTTTCTAAGACTAAGTAGGTAAATAAAGTAAGTAATATATATTTTCGTTCATGTTTTATACTAGATAGGTATACAGCTACCGAAGAAAATTAATTTCTTTTAATTTATCGTATTCGCTACAATTCACGGATATTGAAAACGACATTAATGGTATGTTATTATAATCGTAAAAGTGTCGTAAAAAATAATTACTTACGTTGATTATTTACGCTACCTATACGTTATATACGTTATCGATATTAAGGCGAGGAGTTCCCACTTTTAAGCAACGGTTTTTACTACAGATGACCATAATGCGTCAAAGTATCATCTAAGTGGAGAAAATCATGGCGCTAACCACAGAATAGTTTTTTTTGTTTAAATAACGGCTGTCAAGGCATTTTTGTAAGAAATTTGTTGTAGCCACTTGCACCCATTTAAACCCATAGCAACTGTGTCGCGGAGTTCGAGGCGTTGACATAAATAAGAATAAACATTCTTATTTATGTCACAATACCTGGCGACAGAGTTTCTTACACACAGTCGTGCGTTTCGCAACTTGCCTAGAAGAGATCGCTTTTAGTATTAAGGCTGCCACTTGTGGCACTAGCTCGTAAGTTTTTTCTATCTATTTGTTATTTTTAGGGTTCCGTACCCAAAGGAGAAAATGGGACCCTATTACTAAGCCTACCCTGTCTGTCTCTGTATGTCTGTCTGTCCTACCTTTTAACGGCTATATCTTTCGAACCGTAATAGATAGCCAGTTGAAGTTTTGGATAAAAAGATGCTGCCTCCCCTCTCTCCCAATTGCCATTGAACCCGCCGTCATTACACTAGCACATTCACACTGGACGTACATATACTAACAGTAATATCATCATTTTGTCCGCAGTGATTTTGATCCTCGTATCGCAAAGAGCGGAGGTACAGCTGATACAGCTGTTTGGACCAGAATGGATGGTGAAAGAGCTGGAGAAGGAACTTCTAAAGCAGCGTGGCAATGGACCGTCTTACTTGGAACTGGTGGTGGTTGTTTATGTCCTTGGTAAGACATGCTCCTTCTTAAGGCGACATCCGAGGGTACAGTTGCTCGAAGTAAGAATCTTATGCTCAGATCAAACCGTCTCTGGAGATTTTTGAGCCATGAGGTATGTTTTCTTCCGGTTGCTTTCCTTGGATTTTCCTTTGAAAGCTGCAGGATTTAGTATTTCTTATTATTATGTATTATATGACCCAAGATATCCTTGAAACGAATTACTTTATTTTTTATGCAACTGATGAGACCAGCAATTCGCTCACCTGTTTGCCTATTAGATTGTTTCAGTGTCATCCAGAATCTTGAATTTCAATCATTCAAAAGCCTACACGACAATGCACTGCCCTCGTTACCTAAAACTTTATGCCTTGTAACTTGCAATGTTTCATTATAGGCTTCATCTGGGAAGAGACTCAAGAGATATACATCGAAGGCATCCGCTCCTACCTTCGTAACATGTGGAACTTCATTGATTTCACTCGCAACTTCCTCTACGTGAACGTGGGCATGCTGCGTATTGCGGCGTACTTCCAGCAGATCACGGAGATTAGCCGCGACCCGCAGACCAAGTTCATCGCCAGAGAGAACTGGGACGCCTTCGATCCGCAGCTCATTGCTGAAGGGCTGTGTGCTGCTGCTAATATATTTAGGTATAGTTATCACCTTTATCAGATTATCATTTTTTCACTGCTGGGATACAGACAAGAGAAACTTTCTCACAGAAAGAGGCCCTAATCCACCATGCTGACACAGCGAATGTTGCTAAATGTCATATGTCTTTAAATTCTTGAGGTTCTTGGATAAACCGGTTTTCTAACGATGCTTTCCTTCACCGTTTTTAGCAATACCATCGAAAACTGCAGATAATTTATTTAAATACTATATAAGACTGTATCCGATAAATTACGAAGCATACATGATATTCAGGTACTTACATAGAATAAAAGCTCGCTATGTTGGAATCATATTAGAGCTGGAGTCATCCTGGCAGCTGTCCAGCTCTAGTATGATGGTGGTGAAGGGGCCTTCATAACAGGGCAGTGGTAGAATCGAGATCAATTATGATGGTAAAGGAGTTCCTGAATTTCCTACACCTTTTTTCATACAACTAGGGGACGAGACGATCATGTTGCTTGCCTGACGGTCAGTCTCACGCTTGCTCATAACAGTTCAATGCCACCCAGGATTTACTTTAAATAGTTGAAAACCCTGCGCTTGAAATAAATGCGTTCGTCACCCTGAGATATTAGATGTTTAATTTCAATTAACAGCAATTTCACTGGAACTTACCCTTAAGTCCGAAACGCAATAAGATATGTATTCTACTGCTTGGCGGTTGAATTACTTTGAAAAAGAGCCTATCAACCCCTATAAAACTCAGAACAACCGGAACTTGAAAAGGATACTTCTTTTGTATTATCTTGACTACTAGATGACATAATCAAGGAAATCTCGATAATTAAATCTTGAGCTGAGGATCGACGGCCCTCAGGGGCCTTATACGAATCGAATGTCTGTACAAACAGTATTTTAGTCGTTTTTCTCCCCAGTGCTCTGAAGCTGGTGCACCTTTTCTCCATCAACCCCCACCTAGGGCCACTGCAAATCTCCCTCGGCCGGATGGTCATCGACATTGTCAAGTTTTTCTTCATCTATAGCTTGGTGCTATTCGCTTTCGCATGCGGTAAGTAGTACATCCTTTTCCATGCCATTTTTATTTATATATTTTTGTTAGTCATTAGAATCAGAACTAGCTGTGTTAGTAGGTAGTTGTATTAAAACTAAACAAATCTGTCTTTACCGAGTATATAAGATTAAGGTTGAACTCGCATAAAGCTCACCGATGACTTCAATCAGCGGCGGTAATTTGCCGGTACCAAACCGTTAATAAAAACGGATCATTTAAGGAAACGGGGGTACTTAACTCTTTCTATTACCAATATGTAGGTCTAAACCAACTGCTCTGGTACTTCGCCGATCTCGAGAAGCGCAAATGCTACGTACTGCCTGGAGGTCTACCAGACTGGGACAATGCGGGGGACTCCTGTATGAAATGGAGGAGCTTCGGAAAGTGAGTGCTGAGTGGCTTGTAGTTGCTAAAGAGTAACTGCTAGAAAACTCTAAAATCTATCTTAAAACCAATTTAGCCGTTATTTCAGAAGCAGTTACGCTAACTGCTAGAAATCCCTAAAGCTAGATTTCAACCAAGTTAACAAACTACTAATAAAACGTACCTGCAAAACAAAAACGTAAGTTTAAACCGACTGCTCTTATAGATTAACTGCTAGAAAACCCCAAAACATAGGTTTAAAACACATTTACTAACTACTCATGAAGCGTTACTACTAGAAATACGAAAACCTGGGCTTAAACCAATCCTTCAAGCATCACTACTACAAAAAACAAAAGCGTTTAGACCATCTGTTGTAGTAACTTGAGAAGCATATAATGCTACATCCTGTTTAGAAATCTACCAGACTGAGACAATGCGGCAGACGCTTGTATCAAGTAAAGATACTTCAGGAAGTAGGTCTTTAGGTGTAGGTCCTAAAGAGTAACTGCTAGAAATGTGTCTCGAAAAGCAAATAAGTTCTTACTATAATAACTTTTTTCGTAATTTTGGTCAGAACAGTTTGCACAGCGCTTGTAAGTCTTGTAACCACTTGCCTGAGAACTTACGTTATATTAACAAACTGTACGTGCGTGCACGTGCGTGTTACATTATTTGAAGTGTGCAGACTTAAGAGAAAAAAAAGCTGAAAAGAAAAAAAAAATTGGAGGTAAAGAGTTTGATTGAAAGGAATGAAAAAAATCTAGTAATTATTCTGTTCTAAAAAGATCAACAAATTAATTTTCAAAACGATAAAATTAATAATCACGTAAGAATCGACAAAAAATCAGTAAAACTTCTAAAGAGTTCAGTAAGCGTGATAGTCCATGGTTTCTCTCAGCGTCATGCAGTCCACCTCGTCGATCTTTAGAGAGTTCATTTTGACGTTGATATCTTCTTCCAGCTGGATTTGAGTTTGCAGCAGGTAGCGCAGAGACGAGGTCGCTTCGTGTAGCATCTGCTGCAGCTGTTCAGTGCTGTGCCGCAGCATCTCGCACTCGTAGAACAATGCCTGTCCCGCTGGATCACGAACCAACTCCCCACCAACTCTTTGGGCTCGTCTCCCGAGTCTAGTATGCGCTAAGCCTATATTCCCTTCCTTATTTGCCAGAGCTTTCTGCAGCTCTATGATATTGTTCTGCATATCAGCTATTTTCTGCGACGTGTCTCGGTGCTGGTCCTCCAATTTCGCTTTAGCAATTTTGGTTTCTTTAATTCGTTCACTAAAAGCGTGATTGCATTTATTGTACGTTTCCCAGAGGTCGTTGATCACTTGCTTTAAAAGCGTGTCTATGAACATGCGTATAGGTCTTGCACTGGTGACCTCACGGGCGGCATTCTTGATGTTATTAGCCGAATACTGGTTATACTCTTCCGCCGATATGTTAGCAGGATCCAGGTTGGCGTAACCTTCGTATATAGACAGGCACAAATCTGAAGGTTTCATAGACAAAGACCCTTTGTCGAGATCGATTGCACCTTGTTTGTATTGAAGGTCACGATCGAGAAGATAGCGGGTAGAGCGAAGACGCCGCATCTGCTCGTTCAGTTGCTCTAAAACTCGTTTCAACAGTGCCTGCCCACCTAGAACCGCGGTTATTTCTCGTTGGAGACATTCCTCCACTTCATCGACTACAAGATCGATTCCGATTCTTCCATCACGCAGCATTAAGCATTTCCTGCAGACAGTGACCGCATTGGATGCTAGAGACGCAAGACAATCTTGAAGACGGGTCTTGTAGACGCCCAGAGCTTCTAGCTCTAAATATATTTCTTTTCGTTGTATTTCAAGCTCGTGTTTATTAAAGCCTACGTCTTCGATGCGTTCTTCGAGGCGTCTGTCGGTTGTGGCTTTCATGACTTCGGCTCGTTCTTGGGTCTCGTCGCAGATTCTCTTGCTTTCTGCGAGGACTCTGTCGGCAAGTTGTTGCTGATCCTCTGTGTTCCTGCATCGCTGGTCGTTACTGAGCTTCCACTCGGCGAAGGTGAATTTGGCGGTTCGTGGTGGTATGCATACTATGGCTTGTTCTGATAGCCTGGTCGTGGCCACCGGCATGCCAATCACGTGTCGCACGCCGAACTGGGCCTCATCCATTTTGAATGGTTTTGAATCGAACTATCTATGGGATTTCTATTATATATAGAAAAAAAAATATAAGAAAAAACTGCGACAGAGACAGCTCGAAGTGGCAACTATGACGGCTATGACGTTAGGCTTTGTGGACGTTGGGTATGTACAGGGTAACACATAAACACTGTACTAAGCCGAAAGGAGGTAATTTTACTCATCATTATAAACAACTTTTACTGTTGGACCAATACTGAAATCGCGAAAAAAATATCAGCTGTTCCATACATTTTATCGAGGTCAATGATAGTTTTCTATGGAACCGTTGTTTGTAACTATGGAGTTATGAATAAAGATTTGTATTTGTATTTGACTGTAATGACTTCCTTTTGGCTTAGTACAGGGTATATGCGTAATCCTGTACTGACATTGACAATTACAAAAAATAAAAAAATCGCTTTCACTCGCTTTGAAGTCGGTTATGAATACAAACAAAAAAGTTTAATAAGTATCACTTTAAACTCTTCAGTGAGAAGCTTCAAATGTACCATTTGTAAAGCTAACAGTTTCTGCTGTAAGCATTTTTTAGGCGGCATTACTACACTGAATGGCAATACTTAATCACGCCAGAATTTAGATTGCGCCAGGCGCTCTGTAAGATTTTTGACAATGAGCTGACCTCGAGGGCCCTATGCATACATATTGTCTAAAGCCAAGTTATAATGTATCAATATAATAATAATAAGTAATCTGTATATATATATCGATAAAAATTAAATGGTGTTCGATGGTAACTGCATCATTTGAGAACGTATGGATTGATTTGGCTATTTGTTTTTAAATGTTTTTCATAGTCCTAACATGGTATTAGGGGAAGAAAAATTTGAAAAGTGGCCAGGAAAATTTGGAAAAACAGTGAAAAAAACGTTTCTTTTTTCTTTTTAGGGACTTTTATGTGAAATCAGGACCATAACTCAAACAAATTAATTGAAATTTGGACAGGACAATGTCTATCGGGTCAGGTAGTGACAAAAACGAATAAAAAAGCCTATATTTCTTCAACAGTTTGCTTACAAATCTATACACTTTTTCATAATATTTTTATTGGACGCAGAAGTTGCTCTTCGGCATAGGCTTCCCTAGCTTTCTCCATTCCGCTCTTTCTCTCTCCATCTACATCCAATATGGTCCACATATTTTTGTGAAAATGTATCTCTATCTTTTTCTGTCTTCCCTTGTTCCTTTTTCTATGTTATAGGATTTTTTTGTTAATTTTGTGTGTTTGAGTCTGCAGATGTCCCCCCCCATGCTCATTTAAGTAGATGCAGTCTTACTGTTTCATCTGATATTTTTGTTTGTCAAAAATCAATACCATATAATTATTTAGATCAAACAAGCTATGGATATATATATGCCTTAGTACAATAATTATCGTTCGTGATCAAATGTCTCCATTTTTCATACACTTTTTTCACTATACCGCCAAAAAGTTTAATACAAAAAACTGTTACTACAGTACCTCATTATTCACGCACACTATGAAACTTGCAGCGACACCAATGTACTGATTAGTCCAAAGGCAAAAAAGGAGGCCAAGGTCGCCACGCTACCTTTCCATATCTTCCTTGTTTGTATGATCTTGCACCATACACCACCAAATCTCTGTGACCCATATTCGACCTCAATGCGTTTCATTTCGGAATCTCGTTACTAAGGAAACTGGTAAACGCACTTAGATTGTTTTGTCAATATTGTCAATAAATGCCATACTTGCCATTGCTTGGCCATTGCCACGTGCATTGCCACCTCGAGCGTGTCTCGAGCTGTAGTTTTTTTTTGTTTTGTGATAAAACAGAAAACCTAATTTAAACTATTGAAAATGTCTGAAGCCCAGTTCGGCGTGAGACACGTGATCGGCGCTCCAGTGGCCACAACCAGGCTCTCTGAGCAAGCCATAGTATGCATACCACCGCGGGCTGCCAAGTTCACCTTTGCCGAGTGGAAGCTCAACAACGATATGCGATGCAGGAACACAGAGGACCAACAACAACTCGCCGACAGAGTCCTCGCTGAAAGCAAAAGAATCCGCGACGAGACCCAAGAACGATCTGAAGTCATGAAAGCCACGAGCGACAGGCGTCTTGAAGAACGAATCGGAGACGTAGAGTTTAATAAAAAAGAGCTTGAAATCCAAAGAAAAGAAATGTATCTAGAGCTGGAAGCTCTGGGCGTCTACAAGACTCGTCTCCAAGATTGCCTTGCATCTTTAGCATCTAATGCACTCAATATCTGCAGGAAATGCCTAATGCTGCGCGACGGAAGAATCGGAATCGATCTCGTGGTCGATGAAGTTGAGGCATGTCTCCAACGAGAGATAACCGCAATTCTAGGAGGGCAGGCACTGTTGAAACGAGTCTTGGAGCAACTAAACGAGCAGATGCGGCGTCTTCGCTCTACCCGCTATCTTCTTGATCGTGACCTCCAATACAAACAAAGTGCTATCGATCTGGACAAAGGATCTCTGTCTTTGAAACCTACAGACTTATGCCTATCTATATATGAAGGTTACGCAAGCCTGGATCCCGCTAACATATCAGCGGAAGAGTACAACCAGTATTCTGCTAATAACATCAAAATGGCCGCCTGTGAGGTCACCAGCGCAAGACCTATACGCATGTTCATAGACACACTTCTAAAGCAAGTGATCAACGACCTCTGGGAAACGTACAATAAATGCAACCACGCTTTTAGCGAGCGAATTAAGGAAACCAAAATTGCTAAAGCGAAATTGGAAGACATGCACAAAGAGACGACGCAGAAAATAATAGAAATGCAGAACAATATTATGCAGCTGCAGAAAGCTCTAGTGGATAAGGAGGGGAACACAGCTCTAGCACATACTAGACTCGGCAGGAGAACGCAAAGAGCTGGTGCTGAGTTAGTTCGTGATCCAGCGGGACAGTCGCTGTTCTACGAGTGCGAGATGCTGCGGCACAGCACTGAACAGCTGCAGCAGATGCTACACGAAGCGACCTCGTCTCTGCGCTACCTGCTGCAAACTCAAATCCAGCTGGAAGAAGATATCAACGTCAAAATGAACTCTCTAAAGATCGACGAGGTGGACTGCATGACGCTGAGAGAAACTATGGACTACCACGCTTACTGAACACTACTAGTTTTATTGTTCTTTTTATTCACTGCATTGTTAGGGTCATTTATTTCTTTAATTTTAGATAATGTTACATCATTTGTTTTTAATTAATTTAAATGTTAGGTAATTTTAGATCTTACTGGATTTGTTAGGTGTTTACTATTTAATCTAAAATATAAAGTATTTAGTTTTTTTTTAGATAATGCATACTTACCTATGGCTTATCGTTTCTTAATGTTAACTGTGCTTTAATTGTAGTGTTTGGAATATTTTTAGTTTTTATGGAATAAATAGCTTTATGTTTTCTAAGACTATTTAAATCATTACAGCAGGCGTAATACAGGCCGTGGAAAAATAGTCTTTCCACTGTTTTTATCCACGCGTAGACGCGATAAAGCTAGAATATGGACACGTCTGTCTCTTTCACGGGAGAAAACGGTACAATGACTATTTGCCCACGGCCCGTGCTAGGCCTTCTGGCATATTACTGAATTTTAGAGCTAATAGCACCCGCAGTCTTCAGTCAGCTCGTAAACAAGACTTGCAACTTTGTCGAAACGATGATAGAGATATTTTTTTTACTATTAATAAATAAATATAATATTATTGCGCAATCAGTTCCGATAGGCAAATGGTCTCATCGGAAGACTAGCGCTGGTTGGTAACAAATGGCATCATGCTGACCTGTTTGTGGTAAAAATCAAACTTCTTTAACTTATTCGAATCGTGACAGCAATTATGTAGCTGTTTCCCAGTTAGATTTTAGGTAGAGTCGGAGGAGAAAGTTTTTCCTGACAATAAAAGACCATTAGCGACTGTTTTAACTGTGTTAATGTATTATGATTTGACAGTGTTTTTGAAGCATCCCAGTCACTTTTCTGGGCGTCATTCGGCATGGTTGGGCTGGAGAACTTTGAGCTGGCCGGCATCAAGAGCTACACGCGGTTCTGGGGGCTGCTTATGTTCGGATCTTACTCCGTCATCAACGTAATCGTGCTGCTGAATCTGCTCATTGCTATGATGTCCAACTCTTACGCCATGATTGATGTGAGTTTTTGGAAACTAGACTTACGTCAGCACATTGATAAATAAAGGTTTCAGAGTTTTGAGATGGTTTTAGCAGCCACATCAAAGGACCGATAACTGATGGGGAAGAAAGGTTCTTGAGTGGAGACCACGAACTGGAAGACGCAGTTAAGGTAGGCCTCCCGCCAGATGGACCGGTGACAGGTGCCTTAAAATAAGCAGCTGAACACGTTAAGACAGTTTTTAGAATTTTTGTTTGTTTGTTTGTCCACGCACATCTCCTAAACCACTGGACGGATTTAAATGTGGTTTTCACGAATATGCTTATCTATGACCAGATTGAAGTATAAGCTATGTTATTTTGCGCAAGGGCCAGACCGGATTAAGGGAGGAAAAAAGGGTTGAAAGTTTATATGAAAGTCTACGCGTACGAAGTCGCCGGCAAGAGCACTAGTATTTACATATTATTACTGTGTTTTCTCAATAAGTTAATTTGTGAATTCTTTTGAGGAAAATAATAATAATGTTGTCGTAAATCACAATTCAGTTCTCATTTATCAACGATTTATTCATAGTTTCTATTAATATAGTTATTATTACAATATTCAGATCAATATGCTTTCGCTATGAACGCTCAAGCCAGAATGAACTCCCTTTTGCCAATCTCTCACTTCATAACATTTTTCCTACCCCCAACAATCGTTCTTGGTTTGCACTGTTGCCGAGACTACCGAGTCAACACGTTTCCTACCGCCATTTTAATAAAAATACTTGTCAAATTAGATATCAAATCATAAAGAAACAATTAAAATAATAATATATACTTAGAAATAATGACAATCTTACCATAAATTGCAACAAGGTTCACAGTATCAACAAATAAAGGATGTTATAAGTTTAGGAGGCCAAAAGTTGAGCAGTTGCCAACAGTTCCCAAACAACTTGGTTTACTTTGCTAAAATTAATGAAGCTACGTTGACTGCGATGGATGATAATAATAAATTTTAACTGGAATCAAAGCGGAATCAGCCATTTTGTGTAATCTTCCAGAACGTGTTGTTGAAGTAAGATTTAACTCTGTAATTAGTTGAAATATTTATCATATTTTCGTTGGCTGTTTTATGAATGTTTTTTTATTGACGGTATGAGACGCTACATAGTGTCTTAAACAGCAGACTGGAAACTCGAGACGTCGATTGCACACCGCGTAGCGCCACAGTTCACGATCCACCGTTGTGGGCACGATGGGCATGCCCACAACCCTAATACGTGACTTGTAACGCCCCACAGCTTTACCCGCGTGAAACTACGATACCCTGTACAAAATCTTGGTTAGGCCGTCATATAATTTAGGAATGTACTACATGTACGAGCAAGGTTCATACATACGCTGACTCGCACTTGCCCTGTTTTCGGGTGGCTTTTTTGAGGGCTGGATCTGCGCCTGGCAACAGTAAATATACAGGGTAATCAGTTAGCATCCTCTCCTTAGCTTCAAAACGTCAAAACAGAACAACTATTGTTCACCGACATCAAAATTAGCAAAAAAAAATACTGCTGTTTCCATCGAGAAACAATATGTATAGTCACAATCGTGCCAAAAAAATGTCCGAATCAAAACTCGGCGCACGCTACGCATTGCGCCGACTTTTTGGTTAGTTGTAAGGCAACCGGGATCCGAATACAACGCCACGCGATCTCAGTGTCTAAAGTCTAATTGTAATGTGGCACTGTGAACTATATAATTGATGTCTAGGTATGTACAACGACGTTCGGATGTTTTTTGACTGTTTTGATTGTCTCTAAGGGTCCTTCAAGAGTCTATGAGCAGCATTTTTTTTTTTTTTTTTTTTTTATTATAGAATAGATCTACGTTAGCTAGCTGTTTTTTTAATGTTAGTGTTACTTTAGTTAATAAAAGCACTAGCCAGAAAAAAAAAACATTATCATAAATACCATTATAAGTTTAGCATTTAAAGTGAAATGAGTATTTTTCATCCAGGAACATTCGGACACGGAATGGAAGTTTGCCCGCACACGGCTGTGGATGAGCTACTTTGAAGAAAGCGCTACATTACCGCCCCCCTTCAACATCCTGCCCACTCCGAAACTGATTCTCAAGAGGCTGGGCCTTAGGAAGAAGGATAAGCAGAAGAAGGAGACAACAGAAGTAAGTAGATTGGGCTCAGAAAATTGAAAATATGAGCCTTATTCGTCCGTATTTTTTAACCAAGACCTGTGTCCCGACGCAAAAACTTCTTGCACCGGGGCACAGAATACATACAGTACAAGTACAGAAGGTTCACTCCGCAAAAGCATTTAAATAAGTAGCGACTCTTACTACCCATAATAAAGTCCAATTCAGGACGTGCGAGCGCTAACTATACCTACTGCTATACTCGTATTAACCTAGATGTTTCCTCTCTGTCTTTCGCATAACTCTTGTCGCGTTATCTCTGTCTATCACGCGGCAGCGGGCACTGCAAGTCCGACCTGTCGACTACTTGTAGCTTCATACCTAAAGTACGGAGTGCGCCAGGACTGGTCGGGGGTAAAAAAATACAGTAGTGTTATAAGTTTACAAGTGTGTATCTGTGTCTATGTGTGGCATCGTAGCTCCCAAATGGCTGAACCGATTTTGATTTAATTATTTTTTTTGTTTGAAAGGTGACTTAATCTAGAGGTTCTTTAGCTATGATTCGGTTTCTTCTAGGCAAGCGTGATCCACCGTAGGCCGCATCATCGCTTAACATCGGCCGAATTGGCGGCCAAGCGCAAGCCTATTCTACAATAAAAAAAAATAAAAAAAAGGTTCATAAAAATCTGTTTAGCCGTTTGAAGAAACCGACTTCAAGACTATAACTACATGTACAAACTTAAACTAAAAAGTTGAAAAATTACTGTTAAAACAGGGAGTAAAAATATTTTGGTGTTAAAAAAAAGTTTGAGTCCTCATCAAAACTTTTGCTGAAGGAAACCACGAACCAAAACATCATCTGTGTATATATTTTGGTTTTCGTTGTTTTTTTAAAAAAGCGCTAAATAAATTTAAATAAAATTTATATGGCACCACGCCTGACGCATCTTACTAAATAAAAAAAACATCCAATTCAATTCATAATTGGCGGAGTAATCGCATCACAAACATAAACAAACTAACAGTCGAATTCTAAACTCCTTTCGTCTGTTAATAATCATCAATTTAAAAAACCGACTTCATATAAAATGTCAAAACTGGACCTTATTAAAACGGGTACCCACGGGAAGCACCAGCTTTCAAATAAAATAAAAAAACATCAAAATCGGTTCACTCAGTCGAAAGTTACAAACACAAAATCAAAAAACAGTCGAATTGATAACCTTCCCTTTTAGGAAGTCGGTTAAAAATAAACAATATTTCACCAAACTTTATCGCACCGATTCTAATCTAACAGAATGAAACAGAATGTTATATAGAAAATACAATACGTTAAGTCGTAGCTTTAGGGGAAAAAGCAGGAAAAACGTAAAACATGAGAAGTGTTTGTAAATCTGTGATGTTGGCTTGACATTATATTTCCCTGTAGCCTGTAGATTTTTTTTAATGCTATGTTCCGTATTGTTTTTTACCTTTGAATATTTATTCAATGAAATAAAAGTTGTAAAAACATATATTTGAAACATGTAAAGGATTAAACCTTTTGCCTCACTTTTCATTAAAAAAAGACAATATTTTTTTTACGTTACATTATGTTTGTTTTAAAAATTATGCCATATAAAGGCACTCGCTTATACAGGTTTACGCATATAGACTGTACTAAGCTGAAAGCTGAAACTTTTACTATGACCAACCCTGAAATCGCGAAAAAAACAGCTTTTTACTTACACTTTGTCAAGTTTCAATGACCGTTTTCTATAACACAATATTTTCTATAAAACACGTGCAACAACTGGCAGCTTTATCGCTAAAAGCAATCTCTTTCAGGTAACTTTAGGATAGAGATGATTCATAGAGATAGAAGACGTGGAAGGGTCGAAAGTTAATTTTACTCTCTTATTTCCTCCTTCTCTTTTGTTCTCTTAGGTGCAGAAAGAGAATAAAGAGCTAGACGTCCGCTACACGGCCGTTATGCGCGCGGTTGTATGGCGTTACGTCTCAGCTATGCATAGGAAGATGGACGATGAAGAAGTTACTGAGGATGACATCAACGAGCTAAAAGGGGACGTATCAGCCTTGAGATACGAGCTACTTGAGGTGTTCGAAAAGAATGGCATGGATGTGTCCTTCACTGATAGAAAAGAAAAGGGTAAGTATCATAGCTAGCAATAACTTACCTACATTTTGCAATAGTAAGTAAGAGAAAACAACGTTAAATCAGTTCTACCAGCTTTGAGATACGAGCTATTTGAAGTGTTCGTGAGCGATAGGAAAAAGAAGAGTTAGGCTGCGTATCCACCAGATGTGTGAGGAAGATGAGCGGTGCGCGAGGATGCGAATAAAATCGCTTCATTCCGTTTCGCCTCGCCTCCAAGTGGTTCTTTTTTTCCCTCGCATACCGCTTATATTCCTTGCTCATCTCTGGTAGATACGCAGCTTAAGTAACGTGTTTAGGTTTGTTTTCTTCCGTATCTCACTGCTGGGTAAGCCTTCTTCTAACTACTCGTAACAGTCAGTTCTGTAATCTATGAATCCATGATTGATTCACGGTAAAAATGTCATGGACCCATCTCATAGCTGGAAGACCAACGTTCCACTTAAGAATTTTGCTTTGCATACTACTCTACTACAAGACATTTTCTTATCTTCTTTTTCTTTAAAGTTTTTTCGTCCATTTCTGGACATTGGCTTCTCCCAATTCCTTCTACGACTTGTGATCTCCTGCCGTAGTCATCTTGTAGTGACTTGCGTACCTGGATATTGTCAACCCAGCGTTTTGGTGAGCGGCCTGATGGTCTGGTGATTTCCCATCTAGGATGCGTCACGTCCTCTATAACTAGCCCAACTCCATTTTCTACCCGCAATCACTTCAAGTTATCCTCCTTTTTGATATTTTACTCTATAGCTCTATACTAATCTTCGATGTTTTTTAATAAGCTGTCCTCGGCAAACGCATGAAAGTATGGGAGCGTCGGCTGATGAAGGACTTCCAGGTGGCTCCCGTAGCCTTAGACGAGGAGGAGAAGAAGAACGAGGATGGCCTATCTCGGTTCAGGAGGATCGCCAAACTGGCCGTCGCTTCCACCACTAACGCTAAATGGGATCAGACTCTGATAGCCACTGTCGCGTAAGTATCCATCTCTGAATAATTCACGTTTTTCTTCACTCATTATTATAACAATTAGGCCTACCTCAGTCTATTGCCAGAAATACACCCCTAGAAAGGCACGCGCCTTGGGAGATTGAAAATGAAAATGAAAAATGAAAAATGAAAATATATATTTGGTGTCTACAAACGTTGTCGGTCATAATTTTACAAAAGTTTGTTTTTACAAAACAATACTCCATGATGAAGAGCCTTGTTACCCAAGCTAGGAATTAACCTGTGTTATGGCGTAACAATACCCTCCGCCGGACAATATACAAATACAATCATGATTTAATAACATGATGTTATTAGACAAAAAAAACTAATTATATAATACTAGAATATGAGATTACTAAATGTGAG